>CM035845.1:107233120-108539476 GCA_020510985.1 Pholidichthys leucotaenia
GCATCTAATTTGCATAATGTCACAGCGCCTCTTTAAGTTCCATAACTCAGTCAAAACTGGACTTTGGACGTATTTACACAAAAAATTGTTCAGTCTTTTGACACTGTTTTTTGTACAGAGGTACCTCATCATCTTATCTTCAAAGTATATGAACAAGAAATCAGTACAATATAAAAAAACAACAACACAGAAATTCCTCACTTACCGGTGGCTAAGAGGACTCGCTCGCTGCTGTGGTAGCTGCGTTTTCACCCATCGTGGTCATTATTTTGCTTTCTGTCGGTCATTTATGCTCTCTACTATATCTACAAAGTCTTATGATTATCGCACATAAATTTCGCTTGTATCCCGCTGCTATTTTCCGCGTACAAAGCCGACTAAGTGACGGTGCACAATGACGGATGTCAGCCATATTAGCTTTCTGGGCTAAAATGCTAAAAACAGGAAAAGGAAATGAGGAGTTCTTCTTCTTTGGTGTATTACGTGTCATCCATTGAGTCCTCCAATGGATGTCTGCCACCTTCTGAAACTGGCAGATCAGTACAAATCAGTACAAATCCCCAATGCAGCCGATTATGTCAGAGTGAGATGACAGGCACAGCGCCACGCTCTGCCACTAGGGGCACGCAAAATCTCACACTCAAAAGTTTAAATGCCGTTTTTGTCTCAGCTGGACACAGTGTAACACAGTGAAAGTAATATTCAGAATGAGGGCTAATATTAACAAAGATAAAAAAGCAGATAGCGACTCCTGTCATTGACTGGATCCAACACGTTAGCCATGACAGTTCAGCCCTCAGCAATCAGAGAGCTTATTGTCAAAAAGGTAAGCTAACATAAACAGCACGTACTAACAGTATCGTCATTTTTCTAAAACTTGAAACGGTTGGCCATTGGAAATAAGCGGTGCTAACTCTCTTTAAAACTTACCCAGCAGATGTTAATTTTGTGGCTCCCTGGTGCCATGCTCATGCATCACTGTAGTGCTGCTGTGGTAAGAGAGGTCTGTCTGCCTTGCAAAGTCTGCATTTTACTTGTTTTGGTTTTTTGTCATCTGTAAAATGTTCCCAAACAACAGAAAGTTTGGGCGTGCTTTTTTTTTTTTAATCCACTTCGACATTTGCCATGGAGACTAAGCCGTATAATGTGCTGCTCTTCTTTGCTGGAAATTGTTCACACATGCTGGACAACAGAGGCGCTACTGCCCTCAGCAGTTCTGGTTGTGCATTGCAGTTAGCTGCAGTTACAGCTGAACGGCGGCATACATATAAACTTTATAATTAAATGATTTGTCAACAATAAAATATTTGTCAACAAATTTTCATTGTCGATGTTATCGACGGTGTTGACTAATCGTTTCAGCCCTAATCATGATACCATACAACCTCAAGTGTAATAAGATAAGATAAGATAAGATAAGCCTTTATTAGTCCCACAACGGGGAAATTCCAGGATTGCAACAGCACAGGGATAGCAACACTCAGAGCAACAATCAGAAGGCAAGAAAAAAAACAAGCAAGCAAGAGCAGCTAATATACATATGTACATACTACTATAAAATATATATATACACACACACACACAGACACACAGTGCAGAGCATTGTAGCTGGATGGAATAAATATATGAATATATGAACACACAGTGCAGAGCATTGTAGCTAGATGGAATAAATATGTAAATATATAAACACCCACAGTACGGAGCATTGCAGCTAGGTGGAATAAATATGCAAGTATACAGTATAAACACACAGTGCGGAGCAATGTAGCTAGATGGAATAATATGTAGATATACTGTATAAAAACACAGTGCGGAGCATTGTAGCTAGATGGAATAAATATATAGATATATAAACACACACAGTGCAGAGCATTGTTGCTAGGTGGGATGAAACAGCATAACCGTCTATTTAGTTATCCTACATGGTATGATTATGTGCCCATACATATTCTCACCCTCCATAGCGACCGGTATGTTCCTAGTTGTATGCCGGAGAGGACCATTGTGTAAGTCTATTGCATCTTTTGCATTCAAAAAAACTATTAGTTTGTTACGTCTTTTTGCTATCTCTGCGAGCAGCCCTGCTTAGGTTGTACAGTCTGACAGCCGTTGGTAGGAAGGACCTACGAAACCTCTCGGTTGTGCACCTGGGATGATGTAGTCTGCTGCTAAATGAGCTCCTCAGTGCATCCAGTATGTCCTGCATAGGGTGGAACTCGGACTCCAGCAGAGATGACAGTTTAGCCACCGTCCTTCTCTCTCCTATCTCCTCCATCGGATCAAGGCGCTGCCCCAGGACAGAGCTAGCTTTCTTAATCAGTTTGTTCAGTCTCTTCCTATCGGCTGCAGTAATGCCACTGCCCCAGCAGACCACTCCAAAAGTGATGGCTGATGATAATTAATTAATTAATTATCCTACATGGTATGATTATGTGCCCATACATATTCTCACCCTCCATAGCGACCGGTATGTTCCTAGTTGTATGCCGGAGAGGACCATTGTGTAAGTCTATTGCATCTTTTGCATTCAAAAAAACTATTAGTTTGTCACGTCTTTTTGCTATCTCTGCGAGCAGCCCTGCTTAGGTTGTACAGTCTGACAGCCGTAGGTAGGAAGGACCTGCGAAACCTAGGATGATGTAGTCTGCTGCTAAATGAGCTCCTGAGTGCATTCATTATGTCCTGCATAGGGTGGGACTCGGACTCCAGCAGAGATGACAGTTTAGCCACCATCCTTCTCTCTCCTATCTCCTCCACTGGGTCAAGGCGCTGCCCCAGGACAGAGCTAGCTTTCTTGATCAGTTTGTTCAGTCTCTCCCTATCGGCTGCTGTAATGCCACTGCCCCAGCAGACCACTCCAAAAGTGATGGCTGATGCCACCATCGTGTCATAGAATGTCTTCAGCAGCGCCCCTTGTACACTAAAAGACCTGAGTCTCCTCAGTAGGAACAGCCTGCGCTGTCCCTTCTTGTAGAGTGCGTCAGTATTGTGTGACCAGTCTAGTTTATTGTTCAGATGAACACCCAGGTACTTGTAGGATGTCACCATCTCGATGTCTGTTCCCTGTATATTTACTGGTGCTGTGAGGGGTTGTCCTTGCCTGCGGCAGTCCACCACCAGCTCCTTAGTTTTCCTTGCGTTGATCTGGAGGCAGTTCCGATGGCACCAGTCCACGAAGTCCTGGATAAGCCCTCTGTACTCAGCTTCATCTCTGTTGGAGATGAGGCCAACGATCGCAGAGTCATCAGAGAACTTCTGTAGATGGCAGTGTGTTGTGTTGTGTGAGAAGTCCGCAGTATAAAGGGTGTACAGGAGGGGAGCCAAAACCGTTCCCTGGGGGGCCCCCGTGCTACCGATGATCGTGTCGGACACACAGTCCCGGGTTCTCACAAACTGAGGTTGGTTTGTGAGGTAGTCCAGGATCCATGACGACAGGTGCTGGTCCACCCCTGCGCACAGCAGCTTGTCCTTCAGGATCATCGGTTGGATGGTGTTGAAAGCACTGGAGAAGTCAAAGAACATGATCCTCACCGCATTCCTGGGCTTCTCCAGGTGGGACAGAGAACGGTGAAGGAGGAAGATCACCGCATCCTCTACCCCAATGCCACGCTGGTAGGCGAACTGGAGTGGATCCATCGCTGGTCCCACCAGGGGGCGGAGGTGAGCAAGGAGCAGTCTCTCCAGGGTCTTCATCATGTGGGACGTCAAGGCCACTGGTCTGTAGCTGTTCAGATCTTTGGGGTGGGAAGACTTTGGTACAGGTACCACACAAGATGTTTTCCACAGCTGTGGTACCCTCCCCAGCTTCAGGCTCAGATTGAAGATGTACTCCACAATCCCACACAGCTGGTCTGCACAGGACTTGAGGAGCTTTGCGCTGATGCCGTCCGGTCCCGACGCCGAATATTGCTTTTATACAACAATTCCACAAACACAGTTTGTTAAATGACAGCAATACAGGACAAGATATCATGATTTTTGTTTGTTTAACCAGTTATTTTGCTCCGCCATGAAAAGTAGTCCCTTCTGAATGAACTGTTGCTAAGCTCCTCAATAAGTATGATATATAAAAGAATAGGAATATTGTCATTTCACACACTTGTAACCAATTATTAAATAGTCCAGTGCATATGTTAGTGTTTATAGTACACTACTCACAAATAGTGAGTAGTGTAATTTCCCAGTTTGGGATCAATAAAGTACATCTATCTATTTATCTATTTGGCTTTCGGGTGAAACTTATGGAAAATGTAAAAAGTTCACACTACAGTGATATATCATGAAAGTAGGGCATTTAAGTAGAAGCATGCAGTGGTGATTTCATCTCAAACAATTTATTGAAACAAAAGCCAAAAACAGTGGTGGGTATACCACAACAAAAAATGTCAACGTCTCAATAACTTGTCATGTGCCCTTGAGCATCAATTACAGCTTGACAACAATGTCTCATGCTGTTCAGAAGTCAACTTATTGTCTGCTGAGGCTTGGCATTCCACTATTCTTCAAGGGTGGCCCTCAGGTCATTGAGGTTGTGAAGGACAGGGTTACGCACCTCTACACGGCGACTTCAGCTGATCCCATATGTTTTCTATGGGATTCAGGTCTGGAAAAATTTCAGGCCACTCCATTTCAGGTACCCCAGCCTCCAGCAGCCATTCCCTAATGACACGACCTTGATGAGCTGGAGCATTGTCATCCATGAAGATGAAATTAGGCCTGTGTTGTTCATGCAGGGACACAATGATTGGATTAATGATGCTATTCAGGTAGTATTGGCTTGTCAGTGCACCATTGATAAGGTGTAGGGCAGTTCTGTATTGACTAGACACACCTGCCCAGACTAACACCACCACCACCAAAGGCAGATGCATAGTGCAATCCTTGACATCTCCAACATCATTGGCGGCCATTATTTCTGCTCAACATGAATTGACTTTCAGAGAACAGCACTAAGGCCCACTGGTCCCTTGTCCAATGTAAATGCTCCCTGGCTCATGCAAGACGATGATGCCTGTGCCTGGTGGTGTGGTCAGGTACTCTTGCAGGTCGTGTAGCACGCAGACCATGCTGATGTAAAGGGTTTCGAATGGTTTGACATGACACTTGGGTGTGTCTCACCTCCCTTAAATGTGCCTGGAGTTGAGTGGCGTTCATCATTTGGTCCCGCAGGGCACTGTTCACAATGAAGCAGTCATCAGCATGGGATGTGGCCAAAGCACGTCCACTTCTATGCCTTTCTGTGACTCTTCCAGTCTCTCTGTGTCTCTGTTGCAACCTGCTGATGACACTCTGTTACACTCTAAGCTCAGTGGCCACTTCCCTTTGAGAACATCCTGTTTGAAGCCTTGCAATGGCGAGGTAGTGTTGATCAGTTGTTAGGTGTAGTCTTGGTCTCACGATGTCAAAATGTGAACAGCATGATGAAGAGGACTGTTTAAATACCAATTCTAATTGAACCAGGAAATTTATTGGTCGATTCATGGATCAAATACCTGTTGTGAATTTTGCTGTTAAGCACCTTGTTAGAGGACAGCAAGTTATGCAGAAAGTACTGAAAGATTGAACAGTTGGAAATGTGCATTCAAAAGGTTAGAGAAGGTCAAATTAAGTTCACCTATAAAGTTACAGTGCATTTTAGGTGCATCCTGAAATTTAACCCGAAAGCCGCATATCCCTAACTTTTTTGTGAGTCGTGTATTTACCATCCACCAGTTGAGTAGGGTATGTGGGTCACCGTGACTGTGCTGGTGGATGGTTAGCTTGGTTAGCTTGTTAGCAATTTAGCTTTGCTGTACTTCACTCACTTTTTCTTGGCATTTTCAGATGAAATAAAGAGTCCATTACCACAAAGTTATTATAGTTGGTTAATCGAGACAATAAATCCAACTGTTGTCTATCTATTCTGTTGCAAACTGATGTGAAATTGCTATGGCTGGACAGTGCTGGCCGGATGTTTACAAGGGCGGTACTTCACAGAGGTCTCATTTTTAGGACTGTCTGTTTTCAAACGGCATTTCACTGTGGAAATTAAGGTATCCAACACAGTAGTACAATTCTCCTGTATTATGAGAAGCCTCTGATACTAATTATAATGTAAAAATTATGAAAACACAGCTGAAGCGGGGTGATACATATTCGGTGAAATGTCTGAGTGTGATTATTACTGTTGTCCAGTCAGATTGCTCGGTCAGAGCTAGCTGTTGTCTCAGTATGCATTAACAATGGGGCAGATGTGTAGTGGCTGCTACCATGGCACATGTCTTTGTGCTGTGGGAGGAAACCCAGGCAAACACAGAGACAGCATATGCAAATGCTGCACAGAGGGGCCCTACTCGGGTTTAAACCAAGAGTCTCTTGCTGTGAGGCAGTCATACATTCATTATGCTTGAGCTCAGCTGCACATACCATACCTGTTAATCTTCAAACATTTACTGAACTGTTTAAAGCAGAGAATAAAGTTTCCTTTTGTTGTGGAGAGACAAATCCACTGCCCACATAATGTTTAACAAAGGTTATTATTATTCTTTATTTAGTGTCACTGACAAGGCTGAAACTTGTCTTCATTTCATTTTGGAAACCTTTTATTTTTTTCCTTTAAGCTGTCTCTTACTTTCTTTAGCTTACATTTCCATGGGATTTTTTTTTTCTGCCTTGACTTTCCTTTTTATATTTTTATCCTGTCTTTTTACACAATCACTCACTTATATGCCATATTAGCAATTGTAATTATCACATTTGCATTAATATATTATTAAACTCTAAGACATATAAAAGCACACTGTGCCATTGACGTGATGCATCCAGTACCATAAGCATAAAATGATCCACTTTGCTTTTTTGTCAGCATGTTAGTGGCTCAGATCCATCGGACACCTTTTAAAACTAAGTTCTTGTAATGTTTGCTTTTCTGAATTTATATTTGATGTGTTTTTTCACATAAGGGATTAGTAAACAACTTTGGGCATTCATTCCTATTTGATCTGCTTTCGTCTTCCCACATTTTTTGACAGTCTCACCATCTGTCTCTCAGATATACATGTTACAGTGTTCCCCAAAGTCCCTTTTCCTGCTTCCTTTGTGGGGGACTTTTGATTCAACAGAATAATTGCTGCTTTAGGGGATAAAAACACTATATGGTTTGGCATTTTTTTAAAAGCAAGGCTATCGTGTTGATAAATAACAAGTGACATACAGTGCCAAATTTGAATTTTTGTGTACCAGTGTGCACTTACTCGCCCACTGCATGTCTACAACGGGTCTAGACATGTATGTAGGCATTTGTACATGTACATCTGACTTTGCATGTATAATCAGCACATGGGGAATATAAGTTGATTCTGTTGCTGCAGAAACAAGCGAGTGGGACTTTGTCTTGGCCTTCATGTAACCTTGTAAGTAGTTTTGTTTTCTCCCTTTGGCATCCTTGCCATCTGCTGTACATGGCATTCTGTTTCACCCCATCGAAAGGAGACGATGCTTTTCACACATGAGGCCGGAACCATTATGTGATGATTCCCTTGTCTTCGTTTTAGTTAAACCTTTTTTGCCCTATTTATGCATTTTAAGATCTGTATAAGGATCATTGTCAAGTGATATATTATGCTAAATTTCTGCTACAGTTTTTTTTTTAAACCACAGTAGCTTTTCATGATCCAATTTAAGATAATCCTATTTACAGT
The DNA here is from genome assembly GCA_020510985.1 of Pholidichthys leucotaenia. Lineage (NCBI taxonomy): Eukaryota > Metazoa > Chordata > Actinopteri > Cichliformes > Pholidichthyidae > Pholidichthys > Pholidichthys leucotaenia. The sequence goes on from CM035845.1 coordinate 107,240,803, forward strand.
GGGCGTTGGAGCAGCCTCTTATCCCACTGTCTGGAAAAAAACTGTTTTCGGCTATTTTCCTGTAAGGCAAAGTCAACATTTGTTCTGACTGACTGTCTCTTACAAATGGAAATTGAATTCATACACTGTATAAAAGTGAAAGACATAGTTACCTTAGGAGCATAACTTATTGGTATACATGAGGATCCATCCATCCATCCGTCTGTCCATCCATCCATCCATCCATCCATCCATCCATCCATCCATCCATCCATCCATCCATCCATCCATCCATTGTCCTCACATTGGCATTCCTGAATGAAATGCTACCATCTTTCTTTCATAAAAACATGTATATATTTGAACAACTCTAACCTAAAAAGATGTTTCTGTCATTCTGTGAAAGGTAATGTACATTGCTGCCATGGCATATAATATCACTGCAATACTGGTTTTAAGCTTATCCATTTCAAGTTTGAGCTTTTTTTGGAAATGGACTAAAGGATTTAGTCAGGATGAGTGTCTCCTTACTGATGCAGACTACTGGGAGATGTGTCTAAATGTGAGGTGTAGGTGCTATGAGAGAGGTGTCTAAATGTTCTTAAGCTTATTTTGCTAGAAGACCGCAAACATTAAAGAAGATCAAGGATCCCTCCAACAGCTGGCCTGGTCTAACTGGTCTGGAGACACTAGTCAGACATCTTGAATATATACTAGCAAATGCTTTAAGAGTGAAAACCAGGAATATGAACCTTTTTTTGTCAGTGGGTTTACTTAACCTGAAGAAATTATTGAGGATTTGTGTCATTGATTTTGAAAGCAACAACAAATTGCTGAGGCTTCTAGCCTAACCATTAACAGTTTATGACAGCTGACTATTCCATTTATGAATCAGTAAGCTTTCTTGTCTACTTACCCAGGGCAGGTTTGTAAGGTCAGAGTCTATCGCTGTCCAGCCCAGTTATGTAAATAACATGCTTTTGCAACTTTGAGAAACGTAGAGCATGTACGTGTGAGGTTTGAGTGGCAGAAGTGCCTAAACCTGCTGCTTTCCCTAAACCCTAACCATTAGTGGAGTGTACACCTAAAGCTAAACTTTTCCCTCACCTTAACCATTAGTGGAGTAAGCACCTAAACTTAACCTAAAAAGTGAGAATGTGCAAGTGGGAAACAGATCCCGTTGGATGTGAACCTGGGCTGGTTGAGTGAAAGTGCTCTGTTCCATTGTGCTATCCATCACCCCCTCCCTCCATCATTTGAGAATTCAGTGTTATCAAACAGGTGCTGTTTCGTGCATGTGCAGTGACAACGGTGCACATTCTACAGTCTGCTTAAATAATAAATAACACTCAGATTATTAACCATTTATTGGGCAGAGAAGCATATTTCTTAACTTCAGCGTGGGCAGTATCTTGTCATTATATTATATTAATAATCATAATAATAAATCATTATATGTATTTATTGTTTTTTTTTTCTTTCGGCTGCTCCCGTTCGGGATCTCCACAGTGTATCATCACAAGATATTGGGATGATACGCATGCCGATTTGGCAAAAATTTTACCCCAAATGCCTTTCCTGACACAACCCTCCCCGGACCCATAGCACTCACGTCTGTAGTCATGAAGTGTTTTGAGCGACTGGTGTCCCAGCACATCAGGGACTGTCCTCTCCCCTCCTTCGCCCCCCACCAGTTTGCCTACAGCGAGAACCGGTCTACAGAAGACACCATCACCACCACTCTCCACAGAGTGCTGAGCCACCTGGAGAACCCAAAGGAACTACGTGAGGATGCTGTTTGTGGACTACAGCTCAGCTTTCAACACCATCGTCCCGGACATCCTGATCAACAAACTGCACCTCCTCCAGATCCCCCCCACCTGCTCCTGGATAAAACCTTTTCACCAACCACCCACAAACAGTCAGACTTGCCCCCCACCACTCCTCCACACTGTCTCTTAGCGTTGGCTTCCCCAGGGTTGCATGCTAAGCCCTCTACTGTACTCCCTGTACACCTTTGACTGTATTCCAACCCATCCAACCACCGTCATCGTGAAGTACACGGACGACACCACCTTGGTTGGGCTCATCACCGATGATGTTGAGAAGGCATACAGGGTGGAGGTAGAGAATCTGCTGCTGTGGTGCCAAGCAAACAACCGAAACTTAACATCCAAAAAAACCAAAGAACCCCCCCCTCCCCCTATAAATGGCGACCGCGTGGAAAATGTCCCCGCTTTCAGGTTCCTGGGTACTCACATCAAGGCCCTGGTGAAGAAAGCCCAGAAGCGGCTGCACTTCCTCCATGCCCTGAGGAAGGAAACCTGGACCAGAAGCTGCTGCTGACCTTCTCTCGCTGCTCAGTGGAGAGCGTGCACACCTACTGTCTGGGTGTGTGGTACGCCGGCTCCACGGCTGAGAACAGGAAGGCTGTGCAGAGGGTCATCAACACTGCCCAAAAAATTATTGGCAGCCCTCTCCCCTCCCTGGAAGACATCTCCACAGCCTACTGTCTCAGAAGGACCAAGGCCATTACAGGAGACCCCTCACATCCCGCCCACCACCTGTTTGACCTGCTTCCCTCTGGACGACAGTTCAGATCGATGAAGTCCCACAACTTCAGACTGACAAACAGCTTCTTCCCCTGGGCCATCCAAACGATATACAGTCAGAGCCCAACCCCCCCCCCCCCCCCCACTCACATGCACAGAACTGATCACACTGTCACAATACTGTCATAATAGCACACCTGTCTTTGCTCTCCGCACTTTCATGTGTGTTGACCCATCTGTGAAACCGCTACTGTGTATATTTTCCATAAACCTTGGACCATTTTACTCAATTGTGTGTTCAATTGTGGGTTCTGCACTCTTATGTACATAGTTCCACCTGCATAGCCACTACCATACCTGTGTATATTTCCATAATCCTGGGCTATTTTTATTTTTATTTCAGTTGTGTGTTTAATTGTGTGTTCTGTAACCATGTTTTATCTAATTCTTCTCTCATACTTAAATGCGCAGTAGCCTGGTGGGGCACCCACAATTTCGTTGTGCTGTACAACTGTATAATGACAATAAAGCCTATTCTATTCTATTTTATTTATCCGGGCTTGGAACCAGTACAAGGAGTACACTAGCTTTTGCTCCGCCTGTGGCTCAGTAACCAACTTTCCTTCGCTCTTTCTATTATGCTGAGCACCAAGCTAGAAGGCAGAAATTACCATTTTTACAGTATATATCCACAGGTGAACAGGTTTATTGAAAAGAGGTGAGTGTCATGATTGGGTTTAAAGGAGCATCCCCAAAAGGCTCAGTCGTTCACAAGCAAAGATGGGGCGAGGGCACCACTTTGTGAACAAGTGCATAGACAAATAGTCCAACAGTTTAACAACAATGTTTCTCAACTTACAATTGCAAGGAATTTAGGGATTTCATCACCTACAGTCCATAATATCAAAAGCTTCAGAGAATGTCTGTGTGAACATGTTCAAATTGAAATGGAAAAAATAAAATTTGGAACATGTTCAAAATTTGTTGGCCACCAAAAACTTCTGGCAACCTTAAAAACCATCGGTGAACTGTTTGGCAACCTGTTACAAATCCTGATGAAACCCAAAAAGTGCAACGTTTGTGAACGCATTTGCCACTCCGTGAGATATGGGGGTTAAGGAAGCAGCCGGAGGAAGAAGCATTCCACTGAATGGCATAAAGGGTTAATGTTACTCAGAAAGCTTCTGCTAACAAAAACTCTGCCTGTACCTGGGTTTTACATATTTGCACAAATGATTAAAATTACCGTTGTGTGAGACATGATCAGGATTTTTAGAATTTCACTAAGTCTGTGTGGTATGACCATCATGCTGTTCTCTTCTTTATTACATCTGTTGCTGTTGTAATAAATTGTAGGAGTACGCTTCAAGGCATGGTAAGATTGGAGGATTTCAACTGAAACATTAATGTGAATTATCATGTGAAGTGACTGTTTCAGCGCAACAAATAATGTATAGATTTATAATTATATATAATTATAATTTATGTGTAATTCATTTGAATTCCCTAACCCAAGGTGACCATAACTGCCTTATACTACAAAGCCATGAATTTATGGATCTTAACATATTATTAAAACAAAGGCAGCAAATCTTCAGCATTGAATAGCCCACACAAGCTTGGCATTCACTTTCAAAAAGTTCTAGTATTGATTTTGTTTTGATTTAATAAATTAATCTCAATTCAGTGGTCATTATTGTTACAGAGAAATTAGCACCAGGTGCTAATTTGTAATTATACACTGCTTTTTGCACAATGCTCATTTGCACACTGTACATAGGTTTATGCCATCTCAGGTTCACATCATCTCTGATATCAATATACCACTATCACTTTAGTCTTCCAGTGAATTTTCAATTTCATTCCTCTTGTCTGACTGCTTTAACTGCTTTAACTGTCCAAACTGCCTAGTGTGTGTTATTAGTACTCATTAGTTTTAGTATTTTGTATCAAGGTGTCCTTAAGGAGTCCTAACTGCCTAACTGTGTGTTGGCGTGTGTGTTATTAGCATCCATTAGTATTAGGATTGAGTTACTGGGTTAGTGTGTCATTACCTTATTAGAATTGTTGTTTCTGTACCTATTACCTTGGCATTTGTTCGGAGAGCAAAGTAAGAATTTCATTGCTCAGGAAATGTAGCATTTCTTAACTGTGCACATGATAATAAAGCCTTTGAATCTTGAATCTTGAGTAGTGCACCTGCTGAATGCAGCAATGTCAAGGAGATGTCACGAAACGGTCCCTCGGGGCAGAGAGACGAGACTCACGTGCTGAACTGTTGTTAGTGGAATTTATTACAAAAACAACAAACATAAAGTAAAACAAGATGCTCAAAACCCAAAGTATAATGAGGGAGAAAAACTTACGAGAATTATGTGCCAGAGCGAGGCAGGGCTCTGGCAGAGACGAGGAGAAAATCCAAGACAAAGGCCAGGGCGGAATGAAAACAAGTCCCTTACATATGGATCAGAACCCATTAACATAATTGACAGCAGGTGTGGGTACCTGAATGGGCAGGAGAAAGCAATGGTACATAATTGGGATCAGCTGCGGCAGTGAGAGGGAGGCGAACCAAAACTGACAGCTGACAGGGCACACCCACGCAAGCTTCACGCTCCTGACAGCTGTCAGCAGTAAAAGGGTTACACTAGAGAAGTACAGAATAAAATAACATACCAAATAAATATAAATAAATACAGAATAAAAATATGACACTAATACAAACAGGAAAATGGCAAGCAGAACAAAAACGCATAAACCCAAAAAGCATAAGATGCAACAGATGAGTAAATAAGCAGAAAAAGCCATGAGACCTAGTCTGGTGGAGAACTCCAGTACTCGGCTTATGACAGGAGAAGCCAGTAAAAGCATCTTTGAGTGTAAAATGTATCCCATCTCTCGTCAGACCTTGTCGTTCCAGCTAAAATGGCAAGGAGAAAGGGGTTCCAGCTTGTGGGTGCCAGGTGGGAGCACAAGCTGCTGAACAAGTGTGCAACTGCTTAATTGTCTTTACTCTGTGGTAATAGTTTCTTTGGTCTGTCAGCTTGTTCATAAATATTGATGGTGCAGCAGGATGATGCTTCCTCATCCTGAGCTGGTGAGGCAAAAAATTTCCGAGATGTGTTTGCCAGGTGGGAATGGAAAGCAGATTGTGCTGAGTAGGCGCAATATTAAAATTAGTATATTCAGGTCTAGCTGTTGTGTGCGCTCATTAATATTCATGTCTGGAGGCAGGTGTAGCGGAGCAGACTTCAGAATGTTTCTCAATGCCCAGTGGAGCCAAGCTGCCCGACATTACACTGGGCAAAAACCAGTCTGATGGATGCTGATGGGAGGGGAGGGCTTGCACTTGAACGCATGCACTTCACTGAACAAAGTGCGTGCCCCGGCCAAATGTGATAGAACGTGCAGCTTGTGTTTTTGACCTTCTCCCTCCTGTCCGCACACTGAGAGCTGAAAGGCACTCACTTGATTGTACACACACGCTAAACTTCTTCGTGTATGTGGCGAAAGGTCAGTCGCACGGGTGACTCATGGCTGTTTATTCTGCTCAGCCACCTCTCTGGGAGCACGTACCCAGGTGTGCACATGGCCTCATTGGTATACATGTACAGTATGTCATGCATAAATCATACATGTACACTGGTTATGGATGTTGCACTCAAACAACACTCATAAAAGAACCAGTGAGTGGCCATAGCATCTGTATATGAGTGGGGGTGTTTTGCACATGCTCCATATGACCTGTAGCCATTAAATTTGTCTGTGGGTGGCTTATTTTTGCTAGTAAGCAACACAAATACAGATTATATAGCAAAACTCCTCATTAAATGATTCTACTTAAGCTTTTTATCTGTTGTGATTTGACATGTAATTTCCTTATTAACAGTTCTCCACATGGCGGAGGGCGGTTTGTTATTTTCAGTCAAAGCTGTTGTACCGTTGTAGCAAAAATGTTTTAATTTAAACTTTTTAAAGGTGAAGGAGTACAACATGAAGTAGAGGCAATAAAAAGCATGATGCAATATTTGATCAAAGTGTGTAGTATTAAATCATTAGGAAATCTATTAAGATTTTGATTATGATTGAAAATCATCTCTGACCTGCTTTCTCTGCATTATGTTGCTAATAAAATGCCTGTTTATGACTGATCATTTTAGCAGGAAATAATCTCATTGAGGATGTCTGTTTATGTATTGCCAAGATGCATATTCGTTTAAATGTAAATTGCTATACATCTATGTGCTTTTATAGACATTAGGGCTCGGCTGTTTGTCCTTAAATCAGCATCATGATTACTTCTCACGTTGGTTTTGTTTTCTTGCAGTTTTTTCCACTCCTTTCTTCTCCCTTACAGTTCACTGACAGGGCTCGTAATTAAGCAATATTACACAAGAGTGTGGTATCAATGGATATATCACTGTGATGATTCAGTAATTAATGAGCATAATATAATAATTTCATACACATGTAACCAAATTAAATATTGTCCAGTGCAGAAGTCAGTGTTTATAATGCATACCTCTTGAGGCTTTGTGGGTCACGTGACTCACTGTGGCAGCTAATTAGCTTATCAGATGCATCAGAGGAGTCTTTTACATAGCCATGGTTGTGTTATCACCACATAGGGATTACAAGTCTCTGATCGGGTTCTTAAATCCAGCCTCAGCTTGTCCATTTTGTTGTCTATTCCCACTGTAAAACGGTTGAGCTGTCACAGATGGTGGTTAGTGGCTAACAGCTATTTAGCTTCAGCGCATTTACATGTTATTTTAAGTACAGTTTGCTTGCTTTTTCTTTGCCCTTCCGATGAAATAAAAAGCCAATCATCACGTTATGTGGGCAAATACCGTATTTCTTTTAGATGCAACCCGTTTTAATTATTCCACCGTGTTCTGCTGCTTCCAAACAGCGCTTACTGCACAGCTTCCAGGGTGCGGAATCACATGACTACTCAAGCAGGACACATTTTAAAGGGGCAGGACATGAAAGCGCTCATATACACATGCACACAACAGGGAGAGGGGAAAAACTGGAAAAAAAACCCAACATCAGCAAGATTACGTTGGTTTTACATGCTGAGCATTGGTTTCAGTTTTATTAATTTTAATCGCCCAGCCCAAATAGACATACAGTGAATTTATGACTAAGAGAACCTAGTTGTGCTTTGTATGTTAAAACCTCCATTAATTAGTTCACAGTTTTCCAAGGACAAAGCAGCCTTGACTTCTCCTGTTTTCATTTCAGTTTGAAAGTACATTGAAAGGGTCAATCCACTGAAATATATAGGCAGATCAAAAGGATCTCAGACATACAGTGGTGCGAAAAAGTGTGTGCCCCCTTCCTGATTTCTCAATTTTTTTGTATGTTTGTCACGCTTAAATGTTTCAGATCATCAAACAAATTTAAATATTAGACAAAGATAACACAAGTAAACACAAAATGCAGTTTTTAAATGAAGGTGTTTATTATTAAGGGGAAAAAAAATCCAAGCCTACGTGGCCCTGTGTGAAAAAATGATTGCCCCCTAAACCTAATAACTGGTTGGGCCACCCTTAGCAGCAACAACTGCAATGTTGTGGAGGAATTTTGGCTCACTCATCTTTGCACAAATTGTTGTAATTCAGCCACATTGGAGGGTTTTCAAGCATGGGCCACCTTTTTAAGGTCATGCCACAGCATCTCGATTGGATTCAGGTCAGGACTTTGACTTGGCCACTCCAAAGTCTTCATTTTGTTTTTCTTAAGCCATTCAAAGGTGGACTTGCTGGTGTGTTATGGATCATTGTCTTGCTGCAGAACCCAAGTGCGCTTCAGCTTGAGGTCACAAACAGAAGGCCAGACATTCTCCTTCAGGATTTTTTGACAGCAGAATTCATGGTTCAATTTACCACAGCAAGTCTTCCAGGTCCTGAAGCGGCAAAACATTCCCAGACCATCACAATACCACCACCATAATTTACTGTTGGTATGGTGTTCCTTTTCTGAAATGCTGTATTACTTTTACGCCGGATGTAATGGGACACACACCTTCCAAAAAGAGTATGTTACCCAAAGTCTTTGGGATCATCAAGATGTTTTCTGGTAAAACTGAAATGAGCCTTTATGTTCTTTTTGCTCAGCAGTGGTTTTCATCTTGGAACTCTGCCATGCAGGGCATTTTTGCCCAGTCTCTTTCTTATGGTGGAGTCATGAACACTGACCTTAACTGAGGCAAGAGAGGCCTGCAGTTCTTTGGCTGTTGTTGTGGGGTCTTTTGTGACCTCTTGGATGAGTCGTCGCTGCGCTTTTACTGTAATTTTGGTCGACTGGCCACTCCTGGGAAGGTTCACCACTGTTCCATGTTTTCGCCATTTGTGGATAATGGCTCTCACTGTGATTTGCAGGAGTCCTAAAGCTTTAGAAATGGCTTTATAACCTTTTCCGGAGTGATAGAGCTGAGTTATTTTGTTTCACATTTGTTCCTGAATTTCTTTGGATCGCAGCATGATGTCTAGCTTTTGAGGATCTTTTGGTCTACTTCACTTTGTCAGGCAGGTCCTATTTAAGTGATTTCTTGATTGAGAACAGGTGTAGCAGTAATCAGGCCTGGGTGTGGCTAGAGAAACTGAACTCAGCTTTCCAAAGATGTGATAAACCACAGTTAATTTATGTTTTATTGGGGGGGGTGTCACTTTTTCTCACAGGTCCATGTAGGTTTGGATTTTTTCCCCCTTAATAATAAACACCTTCATTTAAAAACTGCATTTTGAGTTTACTTGTGTTATCTTTGTCTAATATTTAAAATTGTTTGATGATCTGAAGCATTTAAGTGTGACAAACATGCAAAAATATGAGAAATCAGGAAGGGGCAAACACTTTTTCACACCACTGTAAATGTAATGTAAAAACTGCATGTGAAATTTGTTAATAATGAATGTGAATAGATATTACAAAACATGGTGAAGGCTTGAAGTCAAGGTGTATGATAGTAAATCTACATCTGAACACCAATGTGGTAGAACAGCTTGTTGATTTGTTTTTTATGTTTGGCAGCTTTTACTGTATTCTGTTACTGTGTTTTCAAATTAAACATCCTCGAGTTTAAGTGGCCAAGCACCAGTGGAGATGGAAAATGTGCAGTGGAAGTTTAACCCACTAATAACCTTACAACCCACCCCGGTAACCTAGAAAAAGTTCAGTGACCCATATTGCCACTGGAGTGTCAAGGACTGCCACCAAAAGACATCTTTTGCATAACAGCAAGACGCAGGCCACATCTGACTAAACTGAATTGCATGATGGCTGGGATAAGGATTCATTGCTCTTGCATCCATGTACTGTAAAATATGTGGCACTATTAAAATCCCGAAACACGTGCACGCATAAATCCTTGAAGCCATACTGCTGAAACAGATTTTGTTTGCCTTCAACTGAACATTTGTGGTCTTTTGCTGGAAGATGTTATCTTCAGGGAAGAATGAACACATACAAAGACATTTGTTTCGCTGACATGTTGAAGGCGGCAGTTCAGCTGAATTCGTGCTCACCCAAGGGCATCTCCTTCCTAATATCATGCATGTGTGATCCCTGTGTGATGACTGTGTGTATGTGTGGAAAATGCTCCATTGAATTACTGAGGTTAAAAGGTACCATATGAGAGCAAGCCATTTACCATTGTTGCTCTCATAAAAAAGGCAAATACTGTTGAAAACAGAAGTGTCACATGATATTGAAATAAAAGCCAGTGAACACATTTTAAAGTCTAATTTATAGTTTGCCAAAGGTTCATCTGTATATTCTGATTAATTCAAAGCATTATGCCCTACTTTGAATTAATTTTAAGGTCATGTCTCATGTGCCTTCTTAAACTATATGCTTATCGCACTGATTAATGTTGGCCAACATTACATGCTTATGCTAGCATTATATGCTCTTATCCCCTCTTACCACTTTTCCTGAGTGTGCCGCCCCCCCCCCCCCCCCCCCCCCGTTTGTAATCCAAAATTCAATGAATTAAACATGCTGAATCTCCTATTAATTTCAAGTGAGATTTTGGCTGAACATGTGTTTTCTTGCGTATCCCACTTGGGATCACCAGCATGTAAAACCGAGAAGTGAAGCTTCTTTCTGCTATCAGTAGGCATTAAACTTTAGTGCATTACTTGAATCTCTCCGTGTACCATTGTTCAGTGCAGTTAGAATTGCTGTCAGCTGAAATCCATCAAGGAGGCAGATTTTCTTCTGGGAATCCACAGGATTCTTCACTCCACAAAAAAAGTTTGAGAGCTACAGCTTTGGATACAATACAGGAAGTTTAGAAGGGGGTTGTAAAGTTTCAAGTCAAAAGAAGTCAAGCTACAGGGCAGAGGATCACACCTGACTAATCTATGCATGGCCGGCGTCCATGTCCCCAGTCAATGAGGCTGAGATCAATTGATTAATCCTGGCTGCCTGGGGGCTGTTGGGGTTTGTGCAGTGATGACTGCAGTTTTACCACTTTACTGTCGTTCTGTTTGTGAGAGTGCAAAAGCTGTCTGTGCTTTCGATTCATACCTGCCAATACTTCAGTAAGGAGTGATCAGCTGAAGGAGAGCAAAGAATTTATTACAAAGTGAACATGCAGAATTTAGGTGAGTAGTTGGCAGCTAGTGTCCGATGGAATTTGACATCTTGCAGCAGGATGAAAGCAGGAGTCCACAGGGTCCAGACGCTGATGGTGGCAGGACGAGTGTTTGGTGGAGACTTGAAAAGGTGTCCTGGACAACCCTGATGAGGTGGAGCTGAGGAGGAGGAGGGATCAGTAGACAGTGCAATGAGACCAGGAACTAAAAGGAGCCTGTCCTCCAAGAGAAAGGCAACTGTATAGAGTGTTTTTACCAACAAAAATGAAAAAGGAGCCCTCTAGTGGTTGTAAACACAACTACATGAAGTGAGATGGTGGAGGGAGAGTGCTGCAGTGTGGATGAGATTCAAGGTTTATCCCCTCACCCTCCCCTAACTTTAACCTTTTCCCCTTTTAGCTCATTGCATTGAAGCCAAATGGAGCTAACGCGATGAAGTGGTGTTCCAGGGGAATCGCTACTCCTCCTAGACACTTGCACCAATAATCTTCAAACTCACACTCAATGATCCTCAGGTGGGTCTACATCCAGGTTGTACTTAAGGTCAAGTTCAAGGTCAAAGGTCGGGAGATCTGGGCACTTATGTGATTTCCTGAAAATTACCACTACTCTTAGTTAATTGCCCCAATTGTCACCAAACTTGCTGACAATGATCCTCAGATAGGTCTGCATCCATATTGTACCCAAGGTCAGGGTCAAAGCTCAGGAGATCTCAGCGCTTATATGATTTTATGAAAATAGTTTCTCCTCCTAGGCCAGGGGTATCCAATCATGTGTCATGAAGGGCCAAGACCCTGCAGGCTTTACCTCCAACCAGTGTCTTCAACAGCAGATTCCACTGAATTTCTTCCCACTGATTGTTGATAAGTGAAGCACCTGCTGAAGCGACTGGGTAGAAGAGAAAACCTGCAGGGTCTTGGCCCTCCATGGCACATGATTGGACACCCCTGTCCTAGGCAATTGCTATATGGCTACGGTCACACTGCAGGTCTTAATGCTCAATTCCAATTTTTTTTGCCGAGATCTGATTTTTTTGTGTGGGCATTCACATTATACAGTGGATATAAAAAGTCTACACAACCCTGTTCAAATGCCAGGTTTGTGTGATGTAAAAAAAATGGGATCAAGATAAATCATTTCAAGACTTTTTCCACGATTAATGTGACCTATAACCTGTACAACCCAATTGAAAACAAAGGGGAAAAATGATTGAATGAATGAATGAATATTTACAGTATTTCGGATAGATTAAAAGTAAAGATTAAAAGAAAGGAACAGAATAATACAACAAAGGGGAAACAAAAACATCTTACAAGGTCAAATTAAACAATAACTCCTTTGATCATACAGTTCAACATATAAGTTATCCGAAATGGGTGATGGCTGAAGTCGCAGCTTACTATATTGCCCACCCATATTCCATCCAAGAATTCAAAGAAAAACAAAACAAGAGCGATTACAATTCAGAACAAAGCTAAGACAAAACGTGACAAAAAACTAAGCAACACCGACTGGATATGACAATCCTTATGTGATTTTACATGTCATCTTGTATACAGTGGGGCAAAAAAGTATTTAGTCAGCCACCAATTTTGCAAGTTCTCCCACTTAAAAGATGAGAGAGGTCTCCAATTTTCATCATAGGTATACCTCAACTATGAGAGACAAAATGAGAAAAAAAAAATCCAGTTGATGTGGCAATATTTACAGATTGCGAGGGCATCTCCTGTGCACAGCCCTCTTCAGATCACCCTTCAGATGTTCGATCAGATTCACGTCTGGACTCTGGCTGGGACATTCCAAAACCTTAATCTTCTTCTAGTCAAGCCATTCTTCTGTTGATTTGGATGTGTGCGTTGGGTCATTGTCGTGCTGAAAGATGAAGTTCCTCTTCACCTTCAACTTTTTAGAAGAAGCCTTAAGGTTTTTTGCCAACACTGACTGGTATTTGGAGCTGTTCATAATTCCCTTCACCTTGACTAAGACCCCAGTTCCAGCGAAAGAAAAACAGCCCCAAGGCATGATGCTGCCATCACCATGCTTCACTGTAGGTATGGTGTTCTTTTGGTGATGAGCAGTGTTGTGTTTACGCCAAATATACCTTTTGGAATTATGGCCAAAAAGTTCAACCTTGGTTTCATCAGACCATAACACATTTTCCCACATGCATTTGGGAGATTTCAAATGTGTTTTTGCAAAATGTAGCCGGGCTTGGATTTTTTTCTTCATAAGATAAGGCTTCCTTCTTGCCGCCCTAGACGGGAGATTGTTGTCATATGTACTAAACAGCCAGTACTTACCAGAAATTCCTGCAGCTCCTTCAGTGTTGCTGTCGGCCTCTTGGCAGCCTCCCTGACCAGTTTTTTTCTTGTCTTTTCATCAATTTTGGATCGACATCCAGTTCTTGGTAATGTCACTGTTGTGCCATATTTTCTCTGTTTGATGATGACTGTCTTCACTGTGTTCCATGGTATATTTAAAGTAGAACTGAACTGAACGGCATTGAACGGCACTGGGTGATAGTACATACAATTATAAAGATAATTTATCATTGGCACCCCCTCCACAAATCCCAGAATCTTGGAGAAAATCGCGATTTTGAATTTCCCGCCCTGAAAAATCAGACAAATCCGCCGAAGTGCAGCCGGAGTTCTGCGTGACGTCACGAGTGTGACACAGTCCTCCATGTTTACCATTGCGAGCACGTCGACACTGGTTGTTTTTGGTGCATTTTGTCGTGATAGTCGACTACAAAACACTTCCAACACCTGGGAAGATCTGTTCAGTGGCCAAGGAAAGCTGTCATGGCGACGAAAGAAAAGAAAGGGGGAGGAAAAGCGACCGGGAAGCGATGCGTTTCTAGATATACAGTGATCCCTCACTTATCGCGTTTAATGGGGACCAGAACCGACCGCAAAAAGTGAAAAGCCGTGAAGTCGCGTCACCCCCCCCCCCCCCAAGGGCGTCACAAGCACTATTTTGCAGAAAAAGGCACAAGAGAACAGCGAAAAGTGCCACTAAGCAACACGAGCGATAAAGAACAATGAATGCGGTCTTCCTTCGCTGGGTAAAACGTCTCGGTCAATCAGCTTGCGAGGTAAAACGTCTCGGCCAGTCAGCTTGCGAGATTCCCGAGCGGTGAAGAGGTGGGCGGAGAGGAGTGGAGCGGTGGTCAGAGAGGTAGATTTTCAGTTGTGCGGGCTCTCCGTGTTGATACCTGATGTTCTAATGTAGTCTCCCTGGTTAATCGACATTTTATACACGCCGACCACTGAGTGTCTACACCAGCTTCCCAAACTGGGTCACAAAGACTCGTTTGAATGAAGCCGTCTCTGCCAGCTGTGGGTCAGCAAGGCTCGGTTGAATAATCCGTGCGGGCTGTCGCAGCGGACGCGTGGGATGATTCTACAAGGAAAATGCACACAATAAAATACAGCACGAAAGTGCAATATATACAGAAAAGACAATAGTTTTTAACAAGAATACATAAGCTTATTTCAGCGTATTGTTGACATGAATAATTAAAATAAAAGCTTTAGTCCGCAGTGTGCTGCAATAAAGCAGCGATCCATCCACAAATGAACAGCTTTTTTATTGCATAAATAAACTGAGCGTCTTACCGAATATATTTGCGAAAAAACGCACAATAAAAAAAAATTAAAACTCACCGTTAAAGGACTCCGATGTCGAGACCTCCCGGTATATTTTTTCATTCCGGGCGGCTCCGTCTAACTCGCGCTGAATACGTTCGTCTGACAATGCAGTGAGCAGACACTGCACCTCCTTACTGCTCCATGGAACACCCTTATTACGCGAAGCCATTTTTGATAGAGAATAAATGAAAATAGCACAGCAATACACTGAAAAGGAACCGCCAACAGTGGTTGCGTGCTGAGTAAAGGCGGTCGTGAAGATTCTTTTTTTTTTTTTTTTCAAAAACTTTATTGAGAAGGTCGTGAAGATTTGGTAGATGAGGAGGAGGAGAGGAGCGGTTACAACCTGACCAATCAGCGCCGGTTACGACCTGACCAATCAGCGGCGACCAGTCTGTTAACGTCACAACACGGCACAGCTCAGCACTGCTGTACCCTGCCCTGGAGCGGGGCTGAGAATCGCGGCTGTTAAACCGTGTTGGGGCTTGTGGAAAAGCGTACAAAGCGTGCTGAGCCGTCCCGTGTCGCGCTAAAGCGTGCTAGTGGAAAAGGCCCTTTATTGTCAGTCTCCTCCAGGATGGTGAGAGTGGCCACGGCCCAGTAGTTGATGATTTTGTTCACTGGTGTGAGGATTCCTACCTGCAGCTGAATACGACAAAAACTAAAGACATGATTGTTGACTTTAGGAGGAAAACTCCCAGGCACAAAGTCACCGTACTAAAAGGCCAGACCACCGAATGTGTACAATCCTACAAATATCTTGGGGCGATTATTATATAAGAGAACTGTGAAAGGGTGTGCAAAAAGGGTCAGCAACATTTGCATTGCTTGAGAAAACTTGCACGCTTCCAAATTGACCGAACCATAATGACAATGTTTTGTCGGGCTTTTATTGAATCTGTTTTATCCTTTTCTTTAGTGTCATGGTTTGGTCAGATAAAACTGAAACAGAGGAAATCCTTGGATCAGGTAGTTAGATGGTCCAGTCGTTTGTTTGGTGAGCCACAGCTGAGCCTGACATCCCTGTACACCAGACAAGTACAGAGGATGGCTACCTCCATTTTAAATGATGACTCCCACCCTTTGCACTGCAACTTTCAGCTTCTTCCCTCAAGACGGAGGTTTGCTGTCCCAAAAAGTAAAACCCAGCGCTACAAAAACAGCTTTGTTCCTGCTGCTGTCAAAGAGTTGAACAAGCTGTAACAATATATTGCACATAATTTAGGTACCTATTTATTAACTCCATTTTATATTTACTTATTTTTGTAGGATGTTACTTGGGTTCTAAATATTTTATTGGGTTTTAGACCTTTGAGTTTTTAACCTCTTTGACTAGTTTTTAACTTTTAATATGACCCTTCTGTCTTCCCTCTGGTTTTTCTCCCATCTCTTTGTCTTTTTATACCCTGATTGATGGAGCCTTGAGTATTTTTATCATGTATATAGTCAGCTTCATGTGTGCCTGTGTTTGTGTCTATGTTGAATGTAATTTGTGGCTTGTAAATATGGATGTCACTAGACTGCAAAACAAATCTACCTACGGGTACAAATAAAGTAACCTGAACCTGAACCTAAGTTTTTTATTTTTCCCCTTAAATGATTTGGTTTTGTTTTTCAATTGGGTTGTACAGGTTATCGGTCACATTAATGGTGGAAAAAGGTTTTGAAATGATTTATCTTGATCTCATTTTTTTACATCACAACAACCTGGCATTTGAACAGGGGTGTGTAGACTTTTTATATCCACTGTAATTTAAATGCAACCTCCATCAGACTCCTGTGTGAATAGTTTACAGCTATGAAGTGACCCGCATGCGCAGAAGAAAACATAACTTCAGACACAGCGTTGTGTTTACGGAAGTAAATATGAGCCCCGGACGACTGAGGGGGACAGAACTTCTTCACCTTGATGCAGCACAGCAAAATGAAATGTTAAAATCATTCAGAAATGATTATGCACAAAATAAATGAGACCAGCTTCATTCCTCTACATGCCAGATGACCGCTGTGATCAGCTCTGCTTTAACCGTTTAAGTGCCCGAGGTGCCATGTGACGCCTGGGGAAACACAAGGCAACTCAAGCCCCCCCCCCCCAGTGGTCAAGAGTGGTAAAAATTTTTCTCAATAAAATAGTTCAGATTTCCAAGGCTATAACTTGAAAGTTACAAGAGATAATGGCTTACTGTCAATTAGAAAGATGTAGAATATGATCCAAAGTTTCAGACAGGAATAAATTTAAGCATCTAATTTGCAATAATTTCGCCGCAGCTATATAAATTACATAACTCAGTCAAAAGTGGACTTTGGACACATTTACATAAAGAATGGTTCGTTTTTTTTGACGCTGATTAGTCTACAGGGGTATGTTAAGATAAGATAAGCCTTTATTAGTCCCACAATGGGGAAATTCCAGGATTGCAACAGCACAGGGATAGCAACACTCAGAGCAATAATTTAGAAGATAAGAAGATAAGAGCAGTGAATATACATATGTACACATAAATATATAAATATATATACACAGTGCGGAGCATTGTAGCTAGATGGAATAAACAGCATAACCATCTATTTAGTTACCCTTCATAGTATGAATATGTTCCCATACATATCGTCACCCTCCAATGCGACTGATATTGTCCTAGTTGTATACTGGAGGGGACCATTTGTGCAAGTCTGTTGCGTCTTTTGCATTCAATACTATTAGGTCGTCACGTTTTTTGCTGTCTCTGAATGTACACAGTTGTTATGAAAAGTTGGGGGAACTCGTGAGGCAGATAAAAGGGGCGTAGCAATACGGACAGAAGCTCCACATCTGGTGTACAGATATGCTCTCTGACCGTGACAGATGTACAGTACTGTTTATTAATACACAAACATACGCCGCCCCCCTGATGTTTCCCCGTTACCTCTTCCTGCCGATCCAAGCGAAGTGGGGCTCCAAAACTGTCAATACAAAGGTCCTGGTCCCGGTCATGATCCGTCAGCCACGTCTCCGTGTAAGCCATGACACAGCAGTTCTTGAAATCCTTCTGATATTGTGCATTTCCTTGGATTTCATCCACTTTATTTCTAAGGGATTGTACATTCCCCATAATAATGGAAGGAAGAGTAATGCAGTTAAACTGATGCCTCCTCAGGTTTAATCTTATGCCTCCACGCTTTCCGCGTTTCCTTCTTTTGTTCCTCTTTTCATTGCTGTGTCCATGAAAGTCTCTTAAAATAAAGTCCGGCAGTTGCGACACAGACTCAAACACAGATGCTGGATTATCCATGTTTAGCTACAGTAACATGTCTCTGGAGTACTGCATTCTTACCAGCGTGACCGTGCTGATGTCCCAGACAAAGAGCCGGTAAGAAAGAAGCCACAGTGCAAAAACAAGAAGAAAATCCATACTGATGGAACCAAAGAGCTCTTCGTTTTATAGTCCACAAACATTCAAGGACAAAAACGGCACAGAGAATTACGTTAAAACTGTGATGTCCAAGCGCCGATTTCGTCTGCGCTTGGGCCGCGCATCATCTCCACCTGGTTTGACAGTAGTGTTTACCTTCTGGCTCCCAGAGCTCTTATTGTGACAGTGCTTGGAGGGGCTTCCTGCTGTCAAAGCCTGACAGCTGTGCTGCATTTGCGACTCATCAGCAGCCCTGTACTTAAGCGGGCGCTGGGAGCAGTATGATGCAGCAGTCTCGTCAACAATCGTCAATGATCGTCTATAACCCCACGTCAATGATTCCTTGTTCATGGTCTTGATTGTAAGTAAGCTTGGTGTTAGCCTTACGATCTCCTGTGTCTAGTGTTATGTGTTTTAGCCCACCATGTCTCCTTACTTGGTGTGTTCTTGTGTTCATAATAAACATCAATGCAAACCTCACCGGTGACTTTCGGCGTCTTATGGTGGCTTGCGAGGGTCACCGCATGACAGTAGACTGCTGCCACTAGGCGTCCAAATTGACGCCGAACCGAGACGCCTTTCCCGATGAGTTTGCCTAATTGGACAATTGTTCTTCCCTGTCTGGGTAACTGCGTGCTGGGAGAATGCCGTCGCGGAGGGGCCACGCTCGGAGTCGGGACAACGAGCTGGCGGAGGCTCTGGACTACGTGGACGAAACGCTCATCGCTGCCTCCCTCCTCGACTATCACAGCGACGTACGCTGGTACCTGGACTGTGCTGAGGATGTCCTAAATCATCTCCCCCGCTACGCCGACCACCCTGAAGTCGGTGCGAGGAGGGACGAAATCGCCGCACAGCGCGAGATACTCTGTATGGTGGAGGAGGATTACGGCAGGAAGCAGAGGAGGAGGCATCCTCGCTCCCCACTTTGGGATCCCCTTCCTGTCCCTGATCCAGTCCAGGAGTTCGCGCCATCCGGGGGCCGTCCGAGACGTCGGCGCCACGGCCAAGGTAAACCTCAACAGGATCCCTGTCTGAATCCGCTTCCGGCGAAGACCGTGAGTGGACCCTCAGGAGCAGCTCCTCCTCGTCCTTCCAGGGGGCCCTCTGTTGCCATCCAGCGGGGAAAGGGAGGAACAACTTCCCCTACAGCAGGCACCATCCTTCCTCCAGGAAACAGGCAAGTGCAAGTTCCTTCTTCTCATCATAGTTGTGATTTGCCTTGTCTGACTCCTGGGGGCGGAGTTCAGGGTTCGCAGTCCCCCGAGCTCCCACCACCTGCTGTAGCTCTAATTACTAAACCTGCTGCCTCTGTGTCTCCCTCCGCTGAGTGGTCCACGACGCCAGGCCTGTGTCGCCGGACGAGGAGGGGGCCTGCGGTTCTGGAGAGCCTGGTTCCAGCCCCGCAGCCACGTTGTGGGCAGAGGAGAGGAGCGGACTGCAGCCTGGAGCCTGCGCCGACGATAAAGCGTCCCCGGGTCTCCACGCTGGAACAGTTCGAGCCAGCGGGTCGAGGGTCCCCTGCCACCACGCCGTGCGGGTTATCGGTGTGGACGTTAGCGCCGGAGGATCCACAGACTGCAGTGACCATCATGCTGGCTGCGGAACCCGCTGTAGCCGAGTGGGAGCCTGAGGATGAACTTCTCCGCCCTGAGCCTGGATCGACGAAGTCCTGGACGGCGACAGAACCTGAGTGCAGGCGAGTGCTCTACCTTGTGTTTCTCTTTTCTGTCTTGGAGCATTTCTGCCTGCCTCTCGGGGAGGTGAGTCAGGGGCAGCGACCTGCTGCGCCCGAGCTCGTCTCGCTAGGCTCTGTCGCTACCGGTGATTCTGATCCCGGTTCTTTCTTGTCTTCCGAGCCTTCTTGCAGAGTCACCGGTGCGGAGCCAGTCGTGGTCACTGTGCTGGAGGTTCCAGGTTCGGGGTCGGAGGTCGTCACCGGTGCTGCGCCGACCCAATCGGGGTCCGACACGGGTGCAGCCGAGACCCAATCGGGGTCCGACGCTGGTGCAGCCGAGACCCAGTGAGGGTCCGTCGTGGGTGCAGCCAAGACCCAGTCGGGGTCCGACGAGACCCAGTGGGGGTCCGTCACCGGTGCAGCCGAGACCCAATCGGGGTCCGACGCGGGTGCAGCCGAAACCCAGTCGGGGTCCAACGCGGGTGCAGCCACGACTGCAGCATTGGTATGGGTCAAGGTCGGTGGAGGAGCTGCAGACCCTTCGCTGCCTGACATGGTGCGGGCTCGTCATCACCATCACTCCCCTCGTCTGAGTCACCAACCCTGCTCATCATCGCCGGGGTCCGTTGGGGAGCCTCTACGCTCGGCCCGGCTATCCCACGTCTTTCCCCACCATTGAGGCCGCCGCAGGCTGTCTTCCCACGGTTCTGGTGGCTGAGGGATGCGGGTCGGCCACCCGAGGAACTGTTTCGCCGGCTTGGCGCCCTGGGTCGGCCACCCGACACACTGTGTTTGCTGCTGGGCGACCTGGTTCGGCCGCCGGAGGGTTGGTCTTTCCGAGCCTGGGACTGGCGCAGGCCGCCCGATCATGTACTATTCCCCGTGACCACCCGTCGGCCATTGGACGCAGGGAGACCGCTGGAACTGTCCCCGTTGTTTTTGGTCTCTGCCTGTTGTCATTTTCCTGAACTGTCTGGGTTAAAGGTCATTCGGGGTGACAATCTGGCTCTGTGTTCTTGCCTTGGTTAGCGTGTGTTTCTGTTTTTTTTTTTTTTTTCCTTTCTTGCCCTGTGTGTTAACCCCTTGCACTCTGGTCAATTTCCCTAAAAACGCCTAAAAATAACGTACCCAAAGTAAATCAAAAGCTGTTCTTCAACCCTTTGCAGCATCTTCATGGGGTTGGTTTCATTTAAAAGAAAACACTTTGAATTTTTTGGCAAAGCAGTCTTAATCTCTCTAACTGCTCCTGCCACTGAGTAACAGTCATCTAAACCTACTGAACTTAAAGAAAATAAAGTTTGCCTGGGTGTTTTTTTAGACACAAATGCTTGCAAATAACACACAGCTGTCAGATACTGGCTGGAAAATGCAACAGAAATGTAGAACCAAGTGTTATCAAGCTGAGGTCAAAATTGTGTAACAATACCACAAAAAATGAATATATTACACAGCTTTTTTCTCAGGTTGTTCCCAGGCGTTTTTGAACTGTGCCAAATTGTGCCAAATGGCACAGTTTGGAAAAACGTCTTTAACTTTTGAATGATTCAACATAGAAGCTTGATCTTGGGCTCTAATGAAAGATGACACTCAGGGCTGTGTGTGTGTGTGTGTGTGTGTGTGGGGGAGTTTTCTTGTTTATTCATTCATGAATGAATGCCCCCCCCACCCGCTACAGAGGAGCTCGGCGCACAAAAAAAAACGGTCCGTCAACGGTCCGTCATGTGGCGATGACGCACCGTTGTAATTTACTGATCGGTCAAAAGTCATTTTTATTACTATTTTCAGTGATAAAGAATAATTAAGCTTATAACACTTACCTCTCCACAACAGCAGTGTCGTTGGCGAACATCTGTTCCTCATTGTCAGACGAACATGACGCTGGTCCGCTTGTTACGACTCGTGGTTCTGGACACGCGACTCGGTCAAACCATGATTCCATGATTGCGGTTTTGGCAAAAGATTTTTCAAAACAAATAAGAACAGTAGTAATAAAAAAAGACTGGCGAACGCTACCGTTACACACAGCGGCTTACACAAAACAGATTTTACGCATGGGACGCACGCTTTCAATCGTCGAACTTCTCTGCTTCAATTGGCTTGTTGTATTTGCAGTCGTTGGTAGGCGGGTCCTTCTTGCTAGGTTTTCAGTCATTGGTTCTTCAAGGTTTCAGAAAACCAATTCAAGGCTGTTATTAGTCAAATGAGAGGTCAATCAAATCTAAACCAATCAAAACACTCCTTTGGTTTTCTGTTCGCGGCTGTCTGTACTGGAAGAACGGAAATGCAGCTTTTTTTTTTCAGTGCGCACTGAGACACACAGTGCGCACTAGGACGCAGAGACGTGACCGCCCGCGGTATCCCAGAGTGCAAGAGGTTAATGTGCATTATGGGGTATGGTATTTCCCTTGAATCGTGCTCTGTAATTGCTTCATTTATGCCCTGTGGTAACTGTGATTCGTGTATTTGAGAGTATCGTATTTTCTGTTGATCGCCCCCTGTAATTGTCTCAATTGCGCTCTGTCGTAATTATGATTTGTGCACTTGAGAGTACCGTATTTTCTGTTATCATGCCCTGTGATTGTTTCATTTGTACTCTGTCTTAATTATGATTTGTGTATTAGTGTGTATCGTAATTTTTCTGGTTTTCTATGTGCTCCTGTTATCATCATGGTTTTTGGTCTGTGGCTGATCCTCTTCCTCCGGGCCTGCTCTCCCATCTGCCCGCCCTGGGGGGGGGGGGGGGGCTTGGGTGTTAATGGGCGTTCGGAGCCCGCCCTCGGGGGGGAGATACTGTGATGGTCCGAGCGCTGGTTTCGTCCGCGCTCGGGCCATGCATCATCTCTGCCTGGTTTGACAGCAGTGTTTACCTTCTGACTCCCTGAGCTCTTATTGTGACAGCGCTCGGAGGGGCTTCCTGCTGTCAAAGCCTGACAGCTGTGCTGCATTTGCGGCTCATCAGCAGCCCTGTACTTAAGCGGGCGCTGGGAGCAGTATGATACAGCAGTCTCGTCAACAATCGTCAATGATTGTCTATAACCCCACGTTAATGATTCCTTGTTCATGGTCTTGATTGTAAGTAAGCTTGGTGTTAGCCTTACGATCTCCTGTGTCTAGTGTTATGTGTTTTAGCCCACCGTGTTTCATTACTTTGTGTGTTCTTGTGTTTGTAGTAAACATCAATGCAAACCTCACCGGCGACTTTCGCCGTCTTATGGTGGCTCGCGAGGGCCACTGCATGACAAAAACACATTAAAGTGCATAGAAACAGAGACTAAGACACCGAAATTTTTCACCTACTGCCAGTTGCTGCGTGCGCATGCGCCCTAAATGAGCTACTCCATCACTGATGGTCTTGTGGTCTGGTTTTTGTTTTTAGTAGTAAACCCTAATGATGACTAAAATGGTAAGAACATAATAAAATATTTTAATGATAAAAGTGAAACTGGAACTTCCAGCTGGCAGATTGACTTTAATGTGAGTCGCATAAATTGAAGTGTTTTTTTTAGTACAGCTAAAATATATATTATGCCTTATATATTTGTTGGTGTGAGTATGATACTTCATTGAATTATCTTTGCTGTGTTTTATAATGTAAAGCGCTTTGTAACAACTGTTTTGAAAAGTGCTCTATAAATGTTTTAACTTACTATCCAACTCTGACCTTACCTTAAATCCTGACCTGAATTTTAAAACTGTTGTATCACATGTGACCCATTTTTGTGACAAATCTGGAAGGAAGAAATTACAATTCAGTATACGTATGAGCTAGAGGATAGGATGACCTTAAGCTAATAAGCATGCAAAGTGCTGGATGATACATTATTGAGCAGGAATAGTAATTCCTGCCCATCCATCCATCTTCTACCGCTTTTCCGGAGGTCCGGGTCGCGGAGGCAGCAGTTCAAGCAGAGAAGCCCAGACTTCCCTCTCCCCAGCCACCTGCTCCAGTTCTTCAGAGGGGATACCAAGGCGTTCCCAGACCAGCTGGGAGACATAGTCTCTCCACCGAGTCCTGGGTCTGCCCCGGGGTCTCCTCCCAGTGGGACGTGCCTGAAACACCTCAAGTGGGAGGCATCCAGGAGACATCCTAATCAGATGCCCATACCACTTCAACTGGCTCCTTTCAATGTGGAGGAGCAGCGGTTCTACTCTGAGCCTCTCCCGGATGACTGAGCTCCTCACCCTATCTCTGAGGGTGAGTCCAGCAATCCTATGGAGAAAGCTCATTTCAAGGGATACAAGCGGCTGAAATTCCTGCCCAATTAAATAAAAATTTATATAATGAGAATTTGATATACTGACAAGAAAAAAGCAAGAGTGCCTAGAGAAATGTGAATAAAGATCACTCTTGTTGAACTTAAGACTAAAACTTAATTTAGATTTTAAAATCAGTGAGTTTTTTCTGAGTTGAAGCACCTTAAATCACAAAGAACTTCAGCAAGGTATTATTGAAAGGGTGTGCACACTTATGCAACCAGTTTGTTGTGCTTTAAAAAGTACCCTAAGAGACGATGTATGCCATTTATTTTCCATTTCAAAAACCTGGCATTTTAACAGGAGTGTGCACATTTTTATATCCACTGTATTATAGTATTACCACCAAAATTGTGATATATTTTCTCGATAACCCTTTCCTTGGAGAAAGCATAAAGAAGTTCAACAAGACAGGATTTTGAAGTATAAGAAAAGACTAGGAAAAACCCAGAGTGCTACCAGCTATACAGTAATAATTTGATTTACTTTAAGATTGCGATAATCTCAAAGCAGAACAGCTCTGTTCTGGACTTTGACAAAAATAACAGTAGTGTGAAGCCTATCTCCTTTTGCCTTTGAATCACCGGTGCTTGTGTGCTGCAGAATTGTTGAGCCCTTTTGCAAATGTCAAGGTGTAAATATCAAACACGTATCATCTTATCGGTGCAGCTCAGATCAGTCTGCACGCTGACAGGGGCGTTCCAAAGTAAATCTGTTAAATCCCACGCCTCCAGATTAGTGGACAACTGATTGACGGGAGGGTCACAAATGTTCTTAAACAGGCCTTCTAATCTCCTACTGTATAGCAGCTGTTATCCCAAAATAGCTGCCGATCTCTGCTTCCTTAACAACATAAAAAGAGAAAAATCTAATTTTTCTCAGATGTGAAGTTTCCAGCTGACAGCATAAAGCAGGTGACAAACCATATAACACCCTCACTTAGCAGAGAATTGCAGTGTCAACTCTGGCAAACACTGACTAAATTGTCGGTGTCACACATAAATATATATATGTAAGTGTTGCTCACACATGCAATCATCAGTCTTCTATATTTCTCTCTCTCGTTCTCTCACACACACACACAACACAACACACACACGCACGGCTGTCAATGTAAGAAATGTATTTTAAAAGCGCACAGACCAGTAACTTACACTGAAGTGGCGCCCTGCCACTTGCTCCGCAGTGGTATTACAGTGGCTCTCAGCCTGTTATGATCTCATTCCAGAACCATTCAGCAGTGTCACAAAGCAATTCCAAACACATTTCCAAAACACATTTTGCAGCACCACAAAGTGTTACATCCATCACTGGGGGAATAAGGCGTAATGACCGACAGACATTGTAATAGTTGATTCCCCCTGCCAAGGAAACACGCCAGTGTAAGGGAATGTGTGTGTGTGTGTGTGTGTGTCTGAGCAAATTTGTTGATGTCCTTATGGGCCGATGTGTGTTTGGCTTTGGCACGGAGACAGTGAGAGATCTCAGTAGATCCATTGTGCTAAAGTCAGGGTGATCTCTCCCTGCTCCCATGCCTATATATTTATTTAATGACTTTATGAGAGATTGAATTAGACAGCTCCACCTCTCTCTTTCTCTTTCTCTTGCTTTCTCTCTCTCTTTGTTTCACTTTCCTTTCATTTGGCAGCGTTGTAAAAAGTGAAGGCAATCTATATTTATTCTTTAATGAAGTCACCCCCCCTCTTCATTTACAGCCAGATCTCAAGCAGAAATAAAACAGCTCTTTCTCTCCTGCGAGTTTCCAGTAACACCCCCTCCCCCCCAAAAAAAATAATGCTAGTTTATGATTTAAAAAGTGTGGCCTTATGCCTGTCAGTTCCCCTCGGATTTCTTTTTGTTACTTTGTAAAAGAAATAAGAGATCACTGGAGAAGCTGGCAGTGCCAAATAATGGAAAAGTTGCTTTGTGGAGATGATGGGACAGGAAAGATCAGGGAAGATGAAACAGACAAACTGATCAAAGAACCTAAGGAGACAGAAGTGTATAATTAGAAATGAAAAAAAAAAAGAGCAGTAACATTCTTAAGAGAGAGGACTGAAATCATGAGCAAGTCTGTGTCATCATCATCATCATCATCATCATCATCATCATCATCATCATCATCCGTATTTATTTTTGACAGGACACAATTAATCCCTCAGTTGGGGTGGGTCTTGCTTGATTACACTTCTCAGAGTCCCAGTCCAGTGGTTCCTGTCCACTGGTTCAACCTGGGCCAGTTGTAGCTTGACCCGGTCCATACGAACACCCTCTAGCCATGTCTTCTTCTTCTGCAAGAGGAAAAATGATGATGATGGATTGAGCTGTCGCCAACGACGGATATCTTGCCTTCTGGTTGCATTAAATTGTAAGGGGGTACTTGTGACGGTGATGACTGATGAAACCGATGCGTGAAGCACATGGCATATCGCAGTCGGGACAGATGTACATAATTGGCTGAGTGGATGACACCGACTGCTGTAGATGTCTCTGTTGCTGGGCGGCACCATGATGTGCTTTATGACGGGCATCCAAACGGGCAGTTCTCTCTCTCTCTCGAAGAGGTCAACACCTTCATGGCAGATCTTTCGCCAAAGGGAACGGTTCTTGGCCTGCATTTTCCATGTCATAGGATCAATCCCACACGACTTGAGTGAGGCTTTGAGCATGTCTTTATACCACTTCCACTGACTGCCCCATGACCTCCGCCCTTTGTCCAACTGGCCAAATAACAGGATTTTAGGAATGTGCTGATCTGTCATCCGAACAATGTGGCCAGTCCAGCGCAACTGGGAACGTATGATGAATGACTCGATGCTGGTGATATTGCACCAGCGGAGGACTTCTGTATTGGCAACTTTGTCTCGCCACGTGATTCCACACAGCTTCCTTAAACACCGCATGTGAAACTGTTCAAGTTTCTTCACATGGGGGCGATAGGTTGTCCACGACTCGCAACCATAGAGAAGTGTAGATAGAACAACGGTGCGATAGACCTTGATCTTGGTGCTTAGACGAATGCCACGCTTCGACCATAGATGATGCTGTAGGCGTCCATAGGATGCGCTAGCCCTGCTGATGCGGTGGGTAACTTCATCATCAATCTTAGCGTTCTGCGAGATGGTGCCCCCCAGGTAGTAGAACTTGTCAACTGCCTTGAGGGGTTCGCCACCAATGGTAATAACAGGATTTATTGGGAGCGTACCAGGATGAGGTTGATATAAAACCTCTGTCTTCTTGATACTTATAGTGAGTCCATAACGATTCGTTGCTCTAGCAAACTGGTCAACGATGAATTGTGCGTCTTCAAGAGTATGAGCAATGAGTGCACAGTCGTCGGCATTTAGAAGATCTCGCAGCATCATGCGTGACATCTTTGTTTTAGCCTTTAGACGTTGCAAGTTGAATACATTGCCGTCAGTGCGAAACCGGATCCTTACACCCCGGTCACAGTCCTTGAAGGCATCAAGGAGCATTGCAGCGAAGATGATACTAAAGAGCAGTGGGGCCATAACACACCCCTGCTTAGTGCCATTGATGTTAGGGAATGGATCGGAGATTAAACCACTCTCAACCACCCGCCCGACCATGCCATCATGGAATGAGCTGATGACATTGACGATCTTAGGAGGGCACCCGACCCTGGCGAGCAGCTTCCACAGGCCCTCTCTCCCAACAGAGTCGAAGGCCTTAGTCAGGTCTATGAACACTATGAACAATTCACAATTTTGTTCTTGGCACTTCTCTTGTATTTGCCTGGTTGCAAACATCATGTCAATGGTGCCTCGTCCTGCTCGAAAGCCGCACTGACTCTCAGGAATGATGTTGTCGACAACATAGTGATTGAGGCGGTTTATGATCACATGTGCTAGAATCTTACCAGCGATGGTGAGGAGTGATATTCCTCTGTGGTTATCGCAGCAGTGGGGGTTTCCCTTATGCTTGTACAAGTGAACAATCATTGCATCCTTAAAGTCTTGTGGAACTGCCTCCTGCTTCCATATGGTGGCAAATAACTGGGCGAGACGGGTGACGATGATGTTACCGCCACACTTATAGATCTCCAGTGGGATACCATCTCCACCAGCTGCCTTACCACTAGACATCTGTTTGATGGCATCTTTAATCTCAGTAACCGTCGGTGGGACATTCAGCTCCTCCATGATAGGTCTCTGAGGAAGCTGTGCGATAGCTTCATCGGAGATCACAGATTGGCAATTCAGGACACCATTAAAGTGTTCTACCCAACGCTCCAGGATGAGAGCCGGCTCCCTTATGAACGTCTGACTGTCCGAAGAGTACATTGGCGTACTGCCCTGTGATGTTGGACCGTAGACCGCCTTCAGGCCATCGCAGAACGCTTTCACGTTGTTCTTGTCAGCAGCTTCCTGAAGGTCCTCAGCTCTAGCAGTCCACCACTGGTCCATCATACTACGCAGCGAAACTTGCACTGTCTGCCGGACATGGTGGTAGGTGTCCTTCTTTGCAATCGAGCTCTTATCATTCACATACTCAAGATGGGTACGGTGAAGACGGTCCAACAATTGGTGCTGCTACATCATCTTCATCGAACCAATCCCGATGCTTGCGTTTGATGAAGCCGAGCACGTCTTCCGCCAAAAATACTGTATGGTCAAATATTTGTTAATAGCTTCTTGTCCTCATGTTAGTCCCATATGCTGTAGCCATAGGGCCCACGTGTTATTACTGGATTTGGCAGAGCTTTTTAGACTGGATGCCCTTTCTGACACAACCCTCCCCATTTACCCAGGACTAACACTAGGAGAACACTGGCTTGCGCTGCCCCTGTGGCTGGGTAACCAACTTTCCTTTCCCCATTATATTATACTGAGCACCAAGCCAGAAGATGTGGAAAATAGGGCTGGGTGAGCGAGTACAACCCAAATTTTGTGACCTTGCTTCCTTTGCACATTGACTATGCATGCACAAGATCCAGCCCCCAGTTTAAAAGGATGCTTGGTCTATTAGACACAAAAAAAGGAAGCATATACACAGCTGCATGCATGCCAGGTTTGTCCAAAGTGTAGGCGCACCAGAGCAGAAAGGAGTATAAACCGACCTTAAGATAGTCACATGACTCTGCAACCGGGAAGCAGTGGAGTCGGCACTGTTCGGAAGCAGCAGAGCATGGCAGAAGAATTAAAATATCTTGCATTGAAAGAAATCAATGTCTGCCACATAGTATGTGATGATTGACTCTTTGTTTCATCTGGGGATGTCAGGAGGGGGTGAGGGTGGTGCACAGAGGCTGGGTCGCTATTGGCCTCTGACAGCTGTCTGTGTTCTTAAACATTTTGCAGTGGGGGTGAACGGGCTTAGGCTGTATTAAAGAACTCAATCAGAGATTCCTGGTCCCGATGTGGTGATGGCATGATCGGGGCTGCTTGAAATGCTCCCCCGGAACAGCTGGTTGCTGGCATGAGTCATTTTGCACTAGGCAGTGTTTAGCTTGGTTGCATGTCTGTGGGGTGACAATGAGCCTATTCTTCATTATATTATGCTCACTTATGGGTGAATCACCACAGTGATATTCATTGATACCACACTCTCATGACTTAGTTATGGATCTTGTCAGTGAACTATAAGGGAGAAGAAAAGAGGGAGGAATCCAAAACTGAATTGAAAAGCCTCAAGATTCAAAGGCTTTATTATTATGTGCATAGTTAATCAGTGCAATATTCCCTGAGCAATGAAAGTCTTAAGCTGCTCTCCGAACGAATGCCAAGGTAATAGATACACATGAATACTAATGAGGTAATAACACACCTAATACTAATAAATACTAATGACACACACTAATAACACACATTAGGCAATTAGGACACCTTAAACACACCTTAATACTAAGTACTAATACTAATGAATACTAATAACACACATTAGGCAATTAGGACAGTTAAAGCAGTTAAAGCAGTTAAACTAGAGGAAACAAGAAGAATGAAAATTGAAAATTCACTGGATGACTATAATGGACAATGGTGTATTAATATCAAAGATGAGATGAACCTGAGATGGCATAAGCCTATGTACACTGTGCAAATGAGCAGTGTGCAAATGAGCAATGTACAAATTAGCACCCAGTGTGAGAATTTCTCTGTAATGATAATACCCAGTATTCTGTACAATGATAATTTAGCAGCAGTGATGATATGGACATGAGACGGGGTGAGACTATGTACACTGTGCAAGTGAGCAATGTGCAAATTTAGCAACCAGTGTGTGAATTCCTATTTGCAAAGCTATGCCAGAGTTTTTTTATTCAGGAGTCTGCTGGCAGTGGGAAAGAAGGAGTTTTTTTTTAGTTTGGATGTCCTGCATTTCACACTTCTGTACCTCCGGCCTGAGGGTAGATGTGTGAACATTCTGTGTTGGGGGTGGGTGGGGTCCTGGAGGATGGCGGCAGCTCTCCTTTGGACTCTGCGGTGGTAGATGCTCTGCAGAGAGGGGAGTGGAGTCCTGATGATCTTCTCCACTGTCTTCACCACTCTCTGCAGACGTTTGCAGTCCAGGGCAGTAGTGATGTCGTACCACGGAGTGATGCTGTTGGTCAGAATGCTCTCGATAATGCAGCTGTAGAAATTACTGAGCATCTTGGGGGACATGCCAAACTTCTACAGCCTCCTCAGAAAGTACAGCCACTGTTGAGCTCTCTTAACCAGCTCTGTGGTGTTATATGCCCACGTAAGGTCCTCGCTGATGTGGATGCCCAGGTATTTAAAGCTGCTCATCCTCTCCACCTCAAGCTCCCGGATGAACAGCGGCCGATGGGGTCTCCTCCTCCCCTTCCTCATGTCCTCTATCATCTCCTTTGTCTTGTCCGTGTTGAGGGTGAGGTTGTTGTTCTCACACCATGACACCAGGTTGGCCACCTCCCTCCTGTAGGATGCTTCATCACCACTACTGATGCGTCCTATCACTGCTGTGTCATCCGCAAACTTTAAGATGACATTGTCCTTGTGGGAGGTGACATAGTCATGGGTGAAGAGGCTGTAGAGGATGGGGCTGAGAACAAAACCCTGTGGGACACCTGTGTTTGTGATGATGCTGGCTGAGGTCCTGTTACCCAGGCCAAGTGAAGACAGTTTGTTGGTGAGCTTGTGGGGGATAACCGTGTTGAAGGCGGAGCTGTAGTCGACAAAGAGCATCCTGATGTAGGAGTCTTTATCTTCCAGGTGGGAGAGAGAATAATGGAGTGCTGCAGCGATGGCATCTGAGGTGGACCTGTTGGGCCGGTAGGCATACTGCAGGGGGTCCAGGGTATCAGGTATGCTGTCCTGATTGAGGGACAGCACCACTCTGTCAAAGCACTTCATGATGATTGGAGTGAGTGCTACTGGTCTGTAATCATTCAGACAGGTTGTCGGGCTCCTTTTGGGGAGGGGGATGATGGTTGTTGTTTTGAAGCAGGAGGGGACTATGTTCTGGTTGAGAGAGGTTGAAGATGGATGTGAGAATGTCAGTAGCTCAGCAGCACATGCTCTGAGAGCCCACCCAGGGATGCTGTCTGGTCCTGCTGCCTTGCAGGGGTTGATATTCCTCAGTGCTTTGCTTACCTGGCCTGGTGAGACTTTTAGTTGGTGGTGGGAGGGGGGAGGGGGTGTCTCCTTTCTGCACTGTAGCTGGAGGTCTCAAAGCGGGTGTAAAAGATGTTGAGATCATCTGGCAGGCTGTCTGTGGAGCTAGTAGTGTTGCTGTTGGTCCTCTTGTAGTCTGTGATGTGCTGCAGGCCTTGCCACATGCACCCCGGGTCAGGAGTGGAGTGGAGGCTGTCCAGCTTTTCTCTGTAGTGCCTCTTGGCTGTTGTTATAGCCTCTCTCAGTCCATACTTTGTAGCTTTGTACTCGACCTCACAACCTGATTTAAATGCACGAGAGCGAGCATGCAGCATCTGACGTACCTGACTGTTGATCCAGGGCTTCTCAAAGAACTGTGTTGCTGATTTACGGTCAAATCACCCAGCCCTAGTGGAGAGGACCATTTTTATAAGGTCTTTGGTATGACCTGGCTGGGGCCTGAACCCACACCCTTCCAGCTGTGGGGCGGAAGCTCTCCCACTAGTCCACCACTCCAGTAAATATTTGTCTGTAGCTGTGTTCTTAAAAGAAAGTGAGAAAAATATAAAAATGGGACCAATTAGATGAAAACTGCCGCTCCACAGTAGTGGACACCTGAAAAAATATAAAAGTCCCTAACCTCCCTGTAACCCCGATCCATTTAAAAACTGTGCGTGAACACTGCTGTGAGCCTGCAGCCGCCTTTGCAAGCATCTGTTTTCCACTTTGTATTAGTTTTGTACCTGGATTTGAATATGTGCGCACAGTAAACAACAGTTTGTGTGTGTGTGTGTGCGTCGGTGTGTGTGCAGCAGGCGGTGACAGGAAGCTTCAAAGATGCAACACACACACACACACACACACACACACACACACACACACACACACACACACACACACAGATGCTGCCTTTACTCTGAACTTGTGATACATCCTGTTAGAGTAACGAAACACAAAACAACAGAAATGCAATCGGTTCAGTCAGTGCAGTTTCATCATGTCTGATACTAGCCTTTGTTTGACCTTGCAAAAGTAAAGCAGAGCATGTTGTTATCTCACTGGATTGTATCTTCCTGTATTCTGCCACGTCGTACAATGCAGTTTCAAAAGATATTGTCATTAGGCCATAAACAACATGGTTAAGTAGGCTGAAACTCAAGATACTTTTAATAATAACATCCTCTAAGAATCCAGATGTGACAGCTCAAAGTCGGCTTAAAGAATAGATGTGAAGTGAAGAGGGATGTCATTCATCATGTCATTTGTCTCTGTCCCTTTTTTTTTTATTATAGTCAGTGTCATGGTTGAAAGTGTTGAGTGATTAGATTGTTTTCCATTGTACTCCAGAGGGATGCTCCTGGAACATGTGGAATGGCTCTCTTCAAAGCTGAAGACATATAGACAGACGGGCCAGTATGCAGGGAGACGGCCACCTCTCATTCCAAGGGCAACAAATGCCATGTTGTCAAAGCTATCAGAGTGTCAAAGATATGCACAAGGTGTCCTCTGCTGTCAATACTGTGGGAGCAGAGGCTGAGATAGTCTCGAATGCCTAAATCACTGATGCAGCTACAGCAAATACAATAAAAGTGGCTTTTATCAACACCCCCCCCGCCACACACACACACACACACACACACACACACACACACACACACACACACACACACACACACACACACACACAGTCAAGTCGTGTTTAAGACAAGCAATCAGTAAATAATAGAGGAGAAGAATAACAACAGGTGATTAAAAAAAAAAGCTCACCTAGCATTTTAAAAGGGGACACTTGGGCACATTTTGAATCTTTTGGACTCAGTGGGAAGCAGGAGGTGGACAACACAGACGCTGCCTGTAGGGACGGAGCGTCCCCTGCTCCCGAGCTCAAGCACACTGGTGGCACGATGAGCTTCAGAACCACGGCAGCTGTCCCCACCCGGAGCCGGCGCCAACCTGGAGAGCACACGGAGTCACCACCGCAGTAAGCTCCCAACAAGGCTGCAGCTGCACCGCACAACAAAACCAAAGCACAGGCACGGCCACGACATGGTGGCACCTGCGGCTGGCGATCTCCAGCTCTCAACAAATCTCTGCATAAAGCTAACCATGTAACCAACACATGTGACTGAAGAGAAGCAACTCTTTTATATAAACGAGCTGTCTAAGCTCTTTCTAAATAAAGTATTCACATTAGACTTATTCTGTTAAAGTGACACAATGGTGAAAATTAAAGTTTTTTTTCCTTATTAAAATGTTTTTATGACTTACAAGACAATATCAATAATAATAATAATAATAATAATAATAATAATAATATCAAGAGCAAAATCACTTGTGTCATGTCTGTGTTTTTCTGCTGTGAAAGTTCAGTTAAGCTCCTCCCCTTGGAAAAAGGTAAGGTTAGTTGGAGTGTTTTTGTGATGTCACTATAACAGGTGAACCAATCTGGAGACTTCTGTGTGCTGGCGGGTGGGATGTGGGTGGGGCTAATTAGGTCCTTGCATTTGAAGGAGGAGGAAGTGCCTCCATCTCACGCTGTCTCTTGCATCATGTTTGATTGGGCTTTACTGCACTTACCTGGAAAAAAAATACCTTGCCCCATCAGAAGTGTCTCATGAATGTTAATGAGCAGGCAGGAACTGGTTTATTTGAAAATGAGGGACACAGGAGACATTTTTTTAATGAGCTGTAAAACACACACATGCACACATACAACCTTTGACGTGCACACGCTTTCTAAATTTCGCCATTGTCCCATTCTCCCTTTCATGCGTACCAAGTTTAATTTGTTTACTCATACAGAATATCAGCTGCCCAAGTTGCAGCTGCTAATTTAAAATAATTTGGGAAAAAACAAGTAAAAGAAGCACTCAAGAAAGTTTGACACCTCTTAAATAAAGCCAGATGTGTGCCAGTCCACTTACACGATTGACTACCTGCAGGGTTTCTCTGGCTCATGATTGG
The DNA here is from genome assembly GCA_020510985.1 of Pholidichthys leucotaenia. NCBI lineage: Eukaryota > Metazoa > Chordata > Actinopteri > Cichliformes > Pholidichthyidae > Pholidichthys > Pholidichthys leucotaenia. Next base: position 107,275,452 of record CM035845.1, read on the forward strand.
TTACTTAGCGCCACCTTCCAATCAACGTCAAGTTGCCTGTAATTTGGCGACTTGTGTGCTCAGTTAAGCAGCTGCTTCCCCCTCCCCCAAATTAATGCAGCTGATTGTACTGCTGGTGATGATGATTCAATTATGTGAGTAACTGTGTTGTGGGGCAGTAATTATCGCTTATCTGTCAAAATGACAAATCACATTATGATTATCCATGAACATTTTACTGTCACACTGAAATTTCTTTGCTTTAATGGGTCCCATGAGGATTGGACAGGAAGGAAAGTCATGCAGGTATGGAGGCTTTTGCATCCTGAGATGATATTGTCTTACCTCTTTCCCCCACGGGAAGGAACTGACTGACAGACTTAAGCCCACAGTCTGTTGAAAAGTGGTGTGTCTTATTGTGGAAATCATATTACTGTCCCTCTTAGAAAGAGACTGATAGATGGATTTAGACAAACAGGCGGAAATAACAGAGAAGAAACTATAAGTCATCAGTCCTGGGGCAAGATGTGGAGAAACGAATGACAAAAGCACTGGTGGGTTTAGTATTGCTTTTTTAATGTACATTTCTACCCTGAAAATGATTGTATAAGGTGTTGTAAGGGGTTTTCATCAGGTCTGAAACAAATTGATAAACAGTATTACTTTCTTTTCTTTTAACAAATTCACATTTTTTTCATATAAAAGTAGCACAACATCACTTTGTGACGGCCTGTGGATGTTCTATGTATGTCACCCAGCGTCCTTCGCATTTTCATCATGCCTACTTATGTAAGGTACCATATATGCTCCATCACCTTCCATCACTGTTATCGTTAAGCAGGATGTAAAACTGGTCAGCAGTTAAACTTCTGGTGAGAAACTACATTAAAAACACTTCACAGATGTGTTCAGTTTGTCAGTTCTGAGAACCAGTGTTTCCTCAGGCTTAAAGACCTTGGTGCGATGGCAACATATTTTCCTGGGGGAAAGGGGGGGGGGCAGAAAATGCATGACACTATTGTAACCAGAATATGTTAATTTTTTACTATTTCTTTTTTAAAATTTTGCACAGTAACTTTGCATATGGGACTTACTGTTTGAAGTATTGTACAACTGAGGCTTGAATGTTGGAATATTGGGCCAGCTGGAGTCCCAACCAGATGTCCTGTGTTTGGACTTTTTAGTGGTGTCATCCTTCTCTCCTTCCTCTGCTCTCACCTCTCCTGGACCCTCTGCCTTAACACTTTGCTCTCCTTGGCTCCTCTCTTCTGTCTCATCTTTCCCTCTCTGAGCCCTGTCTAATTCAGATTCTCTCTCTGTCTATGGTGGTATACAAAAATATCAAGTGAGTATTAGAAAATATCAAGTGTCACGTTTTGTCCTGCAGGATTTTTTTTTTTTGTCATGGTTTACATAAATGACAAAAATGTGTTTTGGTTTTTTTTTGTATTTTTATTCTAGTGTTTCTTTTTTCCATTGAGAGAGTAGGGAAGGGAAGGAAAAAAAAAACATTCATAATAGTAATTTACCCATGCATACTTAAATTATATGATCAGAGGTGAGTATAGTAGCCAGAAATTCTACTCATGTAAAAGCAATGCTTTGAAATTAATAATTAAAAGTAGATAACCAAAAATTTCTAACTGAGTTAAGGGTACAAAGAGCACCCACTTAAAACCTTGAGTAATGACTTCAGTCTTCAAGGTTTGAGTTTTTTCTCAAAAAATGATAACAATTTTCTTATAGTTTTCTACTTTTCTCTGTAAATTTATCTAAATTTGAAACCACTTTCGTCAAATTTGTAATTTCCTCTTGTAAAATTGACTTTTGTTGTATATTTGAGACTTTATTATAAATTTGTGGATTATTTTATGACTAATTTTTGTCTATTTTTTAAAATAAAATTACATTTTTTTTAATAAATTTGAAACAGACTGTGGTAATTCTTTTACTTTTTCCTTATAACATTAACATTTTTGACCATAATTTTGCAGAGCCAGAACAGAACCATAATTTAACTCTGATTTCAAAGAAAAAAATATTAATAAAATTGTATTTAATGTAATAAATTGACTTAAATGACCAAAGATGCAGTTATTTCTGTTATAATTCTATATATTTATAGTTTTTTTTAGAAATCTCCTCATCACCCAGACAGCAGGAAAAACCTCTCTTGTTTTGAAATCCAAATGTTGGCATGTTTAGTTTGTCTGAAGGCTGCTGACGGATTAAAGTCATTGACTTTGTAAATTTCGGTCATCTTAATTTGCCAGGTACATAATAATGAACATAAATTAGTTACATAATATTAACTAAGGTAACGGTAAAAACATCTCCTTTTTGTTCTTGTCTGAAATAAGAAAAACAAAAAACTAATAATTAAAAAGAAGACAAAATGAATCAACTTGAGCTCCTAACTACACCTGTTAGCTAAGCGACTCTTCCATTATTGCTGCCATTACCAGTGGGTTAAAACCATGATAAATGCCTTCACTGCTTACATACCTCTTCTGCTTTTTTGCGGCGTTTAAAGCACTTTAGTAAGCTCATGCTTCTCTTGGACAGCGACGCTAGTAGCGGGACACTCTGCTTGCTGACTGGAACACCTGGCGGGTCACTTCTGAACTACGCACGGATGACTGTCACGCACGTTGTTTGTGTGCACGCTTGTGGACCGTCATTCCTTAATATTTTTTTCTTAAATTCCTTTTTCCTCATAGAGTAGCAGCGTAAATTCAAGCGTGGTGGGTCGCCAACCGCAAATGTTACCAGAGGAAACCCTGGAACCTATGATGACATTCAGATGACATTCTTGTTTACTAACAGACAGAAGGGGGAAAAACAGACTTTCACTTGCTGTTCAGTCCCGCTCTAACCTGCACCAAGTCTGGAAGTCAATTTTTACCCTCTTTATCCACTAAGCGCTGCACTGCAAGTGGCTTCTTTTGTCTGTCTGCTGTTCTCATTGTCTGCCAGTGGTGGAAAAAAGGTTTACAGCGGGATTACAAGACTTTCTTTTTACCCCATCTTTTGATGGGAAACAGCTGAGTGGAAACAAACAGAGATGGAAACAACAAGTCTATTGAGGCTGTAAAAAAATGAATCAGTAGGAGCCACAGTGCAGAAAAATGGGCAGAATGAAGGTTAAACTACAGTCTTAGATTGACACTGTTGACAGGATGACTGGAAATAAAGAAAATCTTGGCTGAGTGATTTATGTGTGCACATAAATTATATAAGAACTGAAAAAAATATTTGCAGGTCACTGAATTACAGTGGGGCAAAAGAGTATTTAGTCAGCCACCAATTGTGTAAGTTCTCCCACTTAAAAGATGAGAGAGGTCTCCAATTTTCATCATAGGTATACCTCAACTATGAGAGACAAAATGAGAAAAAAAAATCCAGAAAATCACATTGTCTGATTTTTAAAGAATTTATTTGCAAATTATGTTGGAAAATAAGTATTTGGTCAATAACAAAAGTTCATCTCAATACTTTGTTATATACCCTTTGTTTACAATGACAGAGGTCAAACATTTTCTGTAAGTCTTCACAAGGTTTTCACACACTGTTGCTGGTATTTTGGCCCATTCCTCCATGCAGATCTCCTCTACAGCAGTGATGTTTTGTGGCTATCGCTGGGCAACACGGACTTTCAACTCCCTCCGAAGATTTTCTATGGGGTTGAGATCTGGAGACTGGCTAGGCCACTCCAGGACCTTGAAATGCTTCTTACAAAGCACTCCTTCATTGCCCGGGCGGTGTGTTTGGGATCATTGTCATACTGAAAGACCCAGCCACGTTTCATCTTCAATCCCCTTGCTGATGGAAGAAGGTTTTCACTCAAAATCTCACGATACATGGCCCCATTCATTCTTTCCTTTACATGGATCAGTCGTCCTGGTCCCTTTGCAGAAAAACAGCCCAAAGCATGATGTTTCCACCCCCATGCTTCACAGTAGGTATGGTGTTCTTTGGATGCAACTCAGCATTCTTTCTCCTCCAAACACGACAAGTTGAGTTTTTACCAAAAAGTTCTATTTTGGTTTCATCTGACCATATGACATTCTCCCAATCCTCTTCTGGATCATCTAAATGCTCTCTAGCAAACTTCAGATGGGCCTGGACATGTACTGGCTTAAGCAGGGGGACACGTCTGGCACTGCAGGATTTGAGTCCCTGGCGGTGTAGTGTGTTACTGATGGTAGCCTTTGTTACTTTGGTCCCAGCTCTCTGCACGTCATTCACTAGGTCCCCCCATGTGGTTCTGGGATTTTTGCTCACCGTTCTCGTGATCATTTTGACCCCACGGGCTGAGATCTTGCGTGGAGCCCCAGATCGAGGGAGATTGTCAGTGGTCTTGTATGTCTTCCATTTTCTAATAATTGCTCCCATAGTTGAATTCTTCACACCAAGCTGCTAACCTATTGCAGATTCAGTCTTCCCAGCCTGGTGCAGGTCTACAATTTTGTTTCTGGTGTCCTTTGACAGCTCTTTGGTCTTGGCCATAGTGGAGTTTGGAGTCTGACTGTTTGAGGTTGTGGACAGGTGTCTTTTATACTGATAACGAGTTCAAACAGGTTCCATTAATACAGGTAACGAGTGGAGGATATTAATCTTAATATTGTTTGCCGATGACACTAATCTGCTATGCAGTGGAAACAATTTGGAACAACTTGTGGATACACTCGGGAAGGAATTAGAAAAGCTTAAACTGTGGTTTGATTCAAACAAATTAACGCTCAATTTAAGTAAGACAAAATTTATAGTCTTTAACAACCATCACAACAATCCAGTACCCAAACTCAGTGTAAATGGTGTAGAGATTGAAAGGGTATCTGAAACTAAATTCCTTGGAGTAATAATTGATAACAAACTGTGTTGGAAGTCACATATTAATTATATTAAAGGTAAAGTTTCCAAATCAATTGCAATATTGCACAGAGTGAAATATTTGCTGAATCAACCCACACTATACACCTTGTATCATTCATTAATACTCCCATACATGACATATTGTAATGAAGTATGGGGAAATACATACAAAACAAACATATATCCACTCTTTATGCTTCAAAAGAGAGCTATTAGAATAATAAACAAAGCAGCTTACAGGGAACCAACAAACCCACTTTTTCTTAAACAAAAAACTCTCAAGTTGAAAGATCTGGTTGACTTTAAAACCGCAATAATAATGTTCAAAGTGAAGAATTTATCACTGCCCGCAAATATCCAAAAGTTGTTCCAAACAAGGAAGAAACGATATCACTTCAGAGGAACATGTATATTTCAAAAGCCTACAGTGAGAACAACCACCAAGCAACACTGTATTTCAGTGCAAGGAGTCAGATTATGGAACGATTATGGACCTGAATTAAAATCATGTACAACGCTTGGACAATTTAAACAAAAACTAAAGGAAGAAATACTCCAAACATATTTACAAGACGACATGTAAACTCACATAAGGATTGACATTTCCAGCCTGTGTTGTGTTGTAGCTTAGTTTTTTTTTTGTTTTTTTTTTTCTCTCTGTGACATTCTGTCTTAGATTTGTCTTGAATAGTAACCGCTCAACTTAGCTTAGCTTAGTTTTCCTTTTTTTTTTTTCTCTCAGTCACACTTTGTCTTAGCTTTGTTCTAAATTGTAATCACTCTTGTCTTGTTTACTCTTTTTCTTTTGAATTCTTGGATGGAATATGGGTGGGCAATATAAGCTGCGGCTTCAGCCATCACCCATTTCGGATAACTCACGTGGAATTGTTTAGTAGAAGGAGTCTTTGTCTAATTTGACCTTGTTGTTATATTATACAGTTTCTTTTAACCTGTACTGTATTATCCGAAATAAAATTCATTCATTCATTCATTCAGGACAGAGGAGCCTCTTAAAGAAGAAGTTACAGGTCTGTGAGAGCCAGAAATCTTGCTTGTTTGTAGGTGACCAAATACTTATTTTCCACCATAATTTGCAAATAAATTCTTTAAAAATCAGACAATGTGATTTTCTGGGGTTTTTTTTTTCTCATTTTGTCTCTCATAGTTGAGGTATACCTATGATGAAAATTGGAGACCTCTCTCATCTTTTAAGTGGGAGAACTTGCACAATTGGTGACTGACTAAATACTTTTTTGCCCCACTGTATTTTAGGTGTATTTTGAACTCAACCCCTAGTAAGGACTCACAACAGTATGAGCAGTATCTGCATACAATATAAACCATAAAATGTGTTTTGTTTATTCCATCTACGTTGTATTGTTCCATTGAAACTTTTAGGAGAGTCAGAAAACTGCTCTGGCACTGAATGTCTAACTGTTTCTAAAGTTTCAGTTTCATCTTCATACTGTGGATATTTAAGTTGAAAAGGGCAACAAATTCAACTAATACTGAAAATGAATTGTAAGTTCTTAACCTCTGAACATAAAAATATGTGCATTCTTGAACACAGTGTTACCACTGGCGTTTGCTGTTTCAGAAATACTTAATCTGCGTAAAGAAGCGGGTGGGGGATTTGTTTTCCTTCTTCTTGTCACTGCTGTCTATGGCTGTGTTGCATTTGGAGAGCTGGCTTTTACCTAGTGTGCATCTGAAGGCCAGTTACATCATCATGTCCTCCGAAAGCATGAGGATTTCCCATGACATAGACTCCTTCAGATGTGGCTGAGAAATGCGACCATCCCAACCCTTAAAAGAAGATAATTCTGAGCTATCCTTCGCGGCCCACCATATCCAGCATTCATCACGCACTGAGCCAGGTTTGAAGTGACTAGGCTGAAAATTCTGAGGCAAAATGGCATTTATCTGAAGCAGATGAAGCAGACCAAAAGAAGAAAGTGGTTTAAAAATAAGTTTAGTGATGAATTGTGCATCCGTTTGATTGTTAAAAAACTAACAGCTCTGAAAGCTTATGCTATATGACCTTTTTTTTTCTTTTCTGGGGTGTTATATGTTTTGCTGCTGTCAGCTTTAGTTTCTCATGGCCATTGTAGTGTTTCACGTGAGCCTGGCCTCTGGTGGTGGTTCTGGGAACTGTTAGGTAACTTCTCTTTTCACAGACCAAGGAGAGTTGCTTGCTGGCAGCTGGTTAATCACCACCTCCTGCCTTGTTTGCCTCCCGGGGTAAAAGGAATTCAGAGGAAACCAGATCACTGCAGACTGTTATGGAAAAGTTGCCAGCACCTCTCCTTGGTTGTGCACGCTTACCTGCCAGGGCCTCCCCGGCTCTGAGATCTGCACACCTCACCTAAAAACTCACTGTGCATATATGTTAGTGTGGTTAAAGGCCGGGTAATGATTAGTGTAAGAGGCTAAAAATAACTGATTACATTAAGTGACTGGTTGGGGTTAGGTTAGGTAGTTGAAAAACCACCCTAAAGCTGTGGAACTTATTTTTACTGCTGCAGTAAGCAACAGACTGGAACTGTTGCCGTGGTAACAGAAATGCTACATCCTGATTTTGTTTGGGGATAGGAGGGAAATCAATGCTGTCATTTTAGTCAGTGCTCTACAAAAACAGCAAAGTTCTGTTTGTTCAGATTTTTCTTGTATAAAACTTGACACAAGGATATCAAATTCCGGTTTTTACTTGCCACTGTGGTAAAGAAAAAAAAAGCTAAAAATTTACAACTTTTAACTCCATATTCCGTCCGACCGTGCAGTCTGCCACTCTCACTCCCAGTGGTGGTGGAGTTGTCCATTACTGTCTCATTGAAAATAATTAAACTTCTGATTTTTGTACTACTGTCCACATATGAACACAGCACAACCCTCTGCCCTGTCCTCTCATGTCATTATTATTATCACCACTAGAGGTCTCTTGGAATCTAAACATATATTTAGGTGTGATTAAAAAAAATCAGTCATATAGGAGGTCTTCTGTAGGAGGACAGTCGTGTTTCTTTGCTCTTACTACTTCTTGCGCCAATATTTGTCATGTGCTCTAGAAAGGAATAACTTCTTTGCAATCAGCAGAACCACTAGCAAAAAATGGGAGAACCACTATACATGGGAGTCAGATGCAGTGAAGACAAGCTAAAATGAAAGTACACATAAAATGCTTGGATAAAATTAAGAAATGTGAATCTTTTTTGTTGTTTTGTGTTTGTTTCAACAACCGAAGAATATACTAAAACTGATCTGTATCATATCAATGTATACACGGTATACATTAAAAAAAACTGATGAAAAGCTCTCTCCATGTATGAGTTCAGCTCTCCAGCTGTAATAGTGCCAAGAACATGAATGCTTCTCACCTCACTAATGCACGTTGACTTTTGCAGACTGCTTCTTCACCCAATTAATGCAGTGTTGGGTTACTTGTCACTTCTCGCCAGACAGCTCATCAAGGTACCTGACAAGTCTTGGGGCATGAGTAAAGGGGTAGTGGTGAGGGGATGAGACCAATGATACATGATGCTCTACAAGTTAAAAAAAAAGTAATAAACTAAAAGACACTGAAGCTTTAAAGTTGTAGAGAGGAACAGGCCTGCTGTGATCTTGGTTTCAACTTGGGAATTATCACCTTACAAAAGCAAAGTGGTACAGAGCTGCAGCAAATGGCCCAGTGGAGCAGAGCAACAGAAAGGCGTGAAAGAGGAGGAAGGATTGTGAAGGGAGATATGAATGGATGGTGATAATAGGTGAGAATGACACAGGGAAAATGGGACATCATGGTGAAAGATGAAGAGACAGACTGGGAGGTGGATTGGCGTTTGAAGTTGCAACCACACGTAATTGCCTCGGTGCCATAGAAACTCTTTTCATAATGCCAACCTAGAAAACAAAAATACACAAGATGGGCAGAGGACCAGTGAGAAGTGATGCATATGTCAAGCACCACTAGTAATTACCGCAACTGTCCAATGTAATTTAAACATCACTGCAACCACAACTGCTTTTTGTAGTGGGGTATTTCATTGCCTGTGTTTTAAAAGTGAATTGGACAAAGTCTTGAGGTCCCTGACTGAATGGGTACACGCGCTGGAGGTTTGGCGTTTCAAAGGCAGATTAGGAGACAGATATGTGTGGGGGCGTAGGGACAGAGGTGAAAATAAGTGAAGAGAGGAATGGAGGTGGGGAGCGACAGCTGTAGAGTGAGGATGTTGAGATGAAAAGGAGGCAGCAAGACGAGGTCGGAGGAATGATGCTGAGGCAGCGGTGGAGAGCTCGGCAACTTTTGATTGCTGAAAGACAAGCTGGAGAGAAAAGAGAAATGTGTCACTTCCTTTCTGTTATTATGTTAGACTGCTTTTGTTTTCTTTTAATTGTCAACTTACAGTATTTTCTGCACTCTGGTCTATTTAACTAAAAGTAGATAAAGTCCTAAAAGTAGATAAAGAGAACCCAGTTAAATAAATGAGACAAAAAAATACTTTTTCATTTATTAATGAGGAAAAGAATCCAATATTACATATCTGTGAGTGGCAAAAGCTTGTGAACCTCTAGATTCTAGAGGTTCACAACCTTTTTGCCACATTCTAGAGTCTACAATTAGCAGGTAATTTGAAGGTGAAATTAGAGTCAGGTGTTTTCAACCAATGGGATGACAATCAGGTGTGAGTGGGCACCCTGTTTTATTTAAAGAATCTTTTATTTAAAGATCTATCAAAGCATCAACAAATGTTTGTGGAATTGTATCATGTCACAAACAAATATTTCTGAGGACTTCAGAAAAATGGTTGATGCTCATCAGGCTGAAAAAGGTTACAAAACCATCTATGAAGAGTTTGGACTCCACTAATCCACAGTAAGACAGATTGTGCACAAATGGAGGGAATTTAAGACCATTGTTACCATCCCCAGGATTGATTGACCAACTAGGATCACTCCAAGAACAAAGCATGTAATAGTTGACAAGGTCAGAAAGGACCCAAGGGTAACTTCTAAGCAACTAAAGGCTTCTCTCACATTGACTAATGGTAATGTTCATGAGTCCACCATCAGGAGAACACTGAACAACAGTGGTGTGCATGGCATGGTTGCAAGGAGAAAGCCACTGCTCTTCAAGAAGAACATTGCTGCTCATCTGCAGTTTGCTAAAGATCATGTGGACAAGCCTGAAGACTATTAGAAAAATGTCTTGTGGGCGGATGAGACCAAAATCAAACTTTAAGGTTTGAATGAGAAGCGTTATATTTGGAGAAAGGAAGACACTGAATTCCAGCATAAGAGCCTTATCCCATCTGTATAACACGGTGGTGGTAATATCATGCGTGGGTTTGGCCTGTTTTGCTGCATCTGGGCCAGGACAGATTGCCATCGTTGATGGAACAATAAATTCTGAATTATATCAGCAAATACTAAAAGAAAATATCAGGACATCTGTCCATCAACTGAATCGAAAGAGAAAGTGGACCATGCAGCAAGACAACAATTCTAAACACGCAAGTTATTCTACCAAAGAATGGTTAAAGAAGAACAAAGTTAATGTTTTGGAATGGCCAAGTCAAAGTTCTGACCTTAATCCAATTGTGGAAGGACCTAAAGCAAGCAGTTCATGTGAGGAAAGCCACCAACATCCTAGAGTTGAAGCTGTTCTGTACGGAGGAATGAGCTAAAATTCCTTCAAGCCGACGTGCAGGACTGATGAATAGTTACCGGAAATGTTTAGTTGCAGTTATTGCTGCAAAAGGGGGTCACACCAGATACTGGAATCAAAGGTTCACAATCTTTTACCACTCACAGATATGTAATATTGGATCATTTTCCTCAATAAATAAATGACAAAGTAAAATATTTTTGTCTCATTTATTTAACTGTGTTCTCTTTATCTACTTTTAGGACTTGATGTTGATGTTGACTTGATGTTTTAGGTCATATTTATGCAAAAATGTAGACAATTCTAAAGGGTTCACAAACTTTCAAGCACCACTGTAGCTGTTGGGATTATTAGGGTCTCTATCATGATAAGGTGGCGACCCACTGAGGTGAGCTCAATTAACTTTTTCATAAAATTATACTCAGTATTTTTATTGTAAGCTTCTTTTTTACTCAAGTACATTTATGAAGACAAAACTGTACTTTTACTCAAGCACATGTGCTTGTATCTTGAAGTCCAGCATCACTGTACAGTTCTGTTGTCATTGTTATACAGATGACACACAATTATATTTGTCAATGAAGCCAGATGACAGTAATCAATTAGCCAAACTAGAGGCTTGGGTGACTTGTAATTTCTTGCTGTTAAATTCAGATAAGATTGAAATCATTCTAGTTGGTCTAAAAAACCTCAGAAATACCTTTTCAAATCAAAGTCTTAGTTTGGATGGAGTTACGCTTTCTCTTAATAGTTCTTTGAGGAACCTTGGAGTTATTTTTGATCAAGATCTGTTCTTTAATTCATATATTAAACTTGTTTCTAAGACTGTCTTCTGTCATGTGCGTGGTATTGCCAAGATTATGTGCATCTTGTCTCAGAGTGATGCTGAGAAACTAATCCACACTTTTGTTAGCTCTGGATTAGATTATTGTAATGCTTTATTATCAGGCTGTCCTCAAACATCTTCAAAACATCTTTAAAACATCGTCAGCTGATTGAAAATGCCGCAGCTAGAGTTTTAACAGGTACTAGAAAGAGAGATCACATCTCTCTGATTCTGGCCTCTCTTCATTTGCTTCCCATACAATATAGAATTAAGTTTAAAATCCTTTTCCTCACTTACAAAGCTCTAAATAATTAGGCCCCTTTTTAATTTAAAAGATCTGATAGTACCTTGTCATCCTAATAGAGCACTACGCTCCCGGAATGCAGGATTACTTGTAATACCTAGAATCTCTAAGAGTTCAATGGGAGGCAGAGTTTTCAGTTATCAGGCTCCTCTCCTTTGAAACCAGCTGCCAATTTGGATTTGGGAGTCAAACTCGATCTCTGTTTTTAAGAATTTGGTTAAAACCTTCCTTTTTGACATAGCCCAGGGGTTCCTAAACTTTTCAGCCCACGACCCCCAAAATAATGGTGACAGAGACTGGCGACTCCCACTATCCTGGAGGTAACTGAAACATAAAAAAACGTACGCACAGGACTCATGCACTAATAAGCGTAAACAAACACAGGCATAACAATACAAAAGAACAGAACAGCCTGACAACCATGATATGATTTTATATATAACAATTTACTAAACAATTAAAGCAGAATACATTAAAGTAATTTCCATGTAATTTAGGAGTGAACATTGTTGCTGTCGTGCAACAATGTTCACTCCTAAATTACAATTCCTCTCGATACTTGCAACACTTGGAGGAAGGCTGGTCTGACTGCTTATGGAGCCTTTTACAGTGCTCTCCTCCTCCTCCTCCCGCACCAGATGTCGGCCTTTCTGGTGGCATGTCTCCACTTTTCTCCTCTGTGACATTTCTGTGGACCTGAGTGGACCTGAGTGAGCACTGTTGGAGCCATCATTCGGAAGTGGAAAAAACATCATTTTACTGTAAACCAGCCATGACCAGGAGCTCCTCGCAAGATTTCTGACAGAGGAGTCAAAAGAATTACCAGAAGTGTTATCCAAGAGCCAAAGACCATGTGTGGAGAGCTCCAGAAAGACCTAGAGTTAGCAGGTACTGCTGTTTCAAAGAAAACAATAAGTAATACACTCAACTAACATGGGCTTTATGCCTGCTCACTTCACAAGACTCCATTGCTGAAGGAAAAACATGCTGAAGCTCGTTTAAAGTTTGCTGCACAACGTTTGAGCAAGCCAGTAAAATACTGGGAGAATATAGTCTGGTCAGATGAGACCAAAATTGAACTTTTTGGATGCCACAACACACAGCATGTTTGGAGGAGAAATGGCATTGCACATCAGCCTCAAAACACCATACCAACAGTGAAGTTTGGAGGTGGGGGCATCAAGGTGTGGGGGTGTTTTTCTGCACATGGTACAGGCAGACTTCATATGAAGAGTTCGTTTGCAAAAAACGATAAATGCCACTTCCAAGAAAATTTCCCTCTGTACAACAAACAACTGTTCACATTACCTACTTATAGAGGTTCAAAGGGTTTTTTCTAAAAATCCGCTATATCCGCTGTTATATACACTACGGAGTTCATGTTTTTTTCAAAAGCCGATAAACGCCGGGACCCTGTTTTTACAAAAGCAGATAACTCAACACACGGCAAATCAGCGCTTGGAATTTGGGTGACATGACTCAATGGTGCAGCAAGGATCAGCCAATCACGTGTCTAGATGCTGAGACCAGCCAATCGTGTGTCTATCTGCTGCAGGAGCGTTCTGCAGAGACCCCTACTTGGGTCTGCTCGCTTTGTGTGATTTCCCTGCCAGTTATTTTTTTTTACAATTTTGTTGCATTTTATGTCAAATATGGATAAGTTTGATGAAGCAGATGAACCAATGATGCGTTCACCAGACAAACTAGCATGGTTTTCAGGACATGTCTGTTTTTGCAAAAGTATGTGTTGTGGACTTAGCTGTTTTTGTGGTCATAAATTGCCAAAAAATAATGAGTTGAAGTTCAATTTTTGGCTTTATTATGTCTGAGATACTCATATTTCAAGTGACGATGTCTTAGAAGCTGAATTGGAAATACTAACACATATAAACTAACAGATGAAAGAGCGTTTTTTCTCATTTTGAACACAACTGGACTTACCTGTTTTTGCAAAGGAACTCTTCATATAATTGAAGGGGAGATGAACGGGCAAATGTCCAGCGACATCCTTGACAAGAACCTGTTACCATCTGTCAAGATGCTAAAGATGAAATGAAGGTGGACATTTCAGCAAGACCATCATTCCAAACACACAGAAAAGGAAACTCTCAACTGGCTCCAGAGAAGAAAATAAAGCTGCTAGAATGGCCCAGTCAGTCACCTGACCTGAATCCAATTGAAAACGTATGGAACAAACTGAAGATCAGAGTTCATAGAAGACACCCACGGAACCTTCAAGATTTGAAGACAGTTTGTGTGGAAGAATGGGCTAAAATCACTCCTGAGCAATGCCTGTGCCTAGTTTCTCCGTACAGGAGGTGTCTGGAAGCTGTTATTACCAACAAAGGCTTTTCTACTAAATACTAAATAAATTTCACCAAGTGTGTTCAATACTTATTCATTGTGCCATTCCACTTTATTAAATATAACCTGTTTTGTGAACACATTTGCCTTGATTTCTTTGTATGTATGGATTACTTGGGTTGTTACTGATCCATCAGAATTATATATTTAATGAGAAAAAATGTTGACGTGTTCAATACTTAATTTCCCCGCTGTAACTAATCATATTGGATGGTTAAAGAAAGCTCTGGTTGTTGCTGCTAGAGGTATAGAATGTAACACTTCTACTTTTTAACCATATGTAGCTCCTTTAATTAACTAAATTAATGAAATGCTTCTTGGCAGCTGAAAAAATTTGACCTAAAACTCCCAGTGGGAATCTTTTTTCGTCCCCCTTCTGACACTGAAGTAATTAAACTAACTGTTGACCTATACACCCAGTGACGAAAAGCGAGACAAGTAATTTCTGCTAGTCCATCAATCAAAACTGTAAATAGCTTGTCAACATTTAAAGCAGTTTGCTTCATAGCTAAGAGCCACTAGACACCCTGTTATTTACCTCTCACTCAGAGAAATATATACTGGAATTAGAGAGTACTTTGATTCAGTATATGGCCAGTTTTCATCACGAGTCAGCAAATTTCGCTGACATTCATTGGTATACACTTGCTACATCACTGCTTGTCTTTTCCTTTGTTTACACGCCAAAAGCATTTTTATTTCAAAAAGAACCTCAATTTTTTGGAATATACTGTACTTCAAGCTGCCATAGTGTACTTCATCTCCAAGTCTGCTCTGACAAACCATCATCTCTCGTGTACCTTGGAATTGTTTTCGGGAAAAGCTCTTAAGGACCAGAATGGCCTAGGAAAAGTGCCGTTTTTCATGAAATTATAAATGCCTAGATCACCTGACCTTTGACCTTGTCCTCAACCTGGATGCAGATCTACTGTACCTGAGGATCCTTGTGAGTGAGTTAGGTGAGAATCAAGGTGATTGCCTAAGATGAGTAGTGATTCTTCTGAAATTATATAGGTGCCCACATCTCCTGGCCTTTGATCTTTACCTTGATTTTGAGCACAACCTGGATGAAGACTTACCTGAGGATCACTGTGAGTGAGTTTGGTGAGCATCAGGATTAACGCCTAAGCCAATGACACCGATGTACTCATCACTGCAATATCTGTACTACCACTACTACAGTGACTTGGACTTGAGAACATGTGGATCGCCTTTGGCCAAGGATCAAGAGTTCGATGGATTCCAGTTCATGAAGTATTTTTTGCAAAAGGGCATGAAAAGGCCAGTGGGATCCTCTACTTCCATGCTTTCACTGGCTGTAATGTGGTGTCTGGCTTCAGTGGGAAAGGGAAGAAATCTGTATGGCAGACATGGAACATATGTGATGGTGAGGTTTCCAATACATTCAGCAAACTCAGCCACTGTCCAGTTACAGGTGCAGATGTGGAACTAAAGACGCTGGAGAAATTTGTAGTCCTGATGTTTGACAGATCTAGTGAGGCCACTGGTGTAGATGAGGCTGGACTACATACTGTATGTTTGCCCACAAGCGGAGACCGTATGATGCCATCCCACCAACACAGGCAGCCCTAAAACAACATGCAAAGTGTGCGACGTACCAGACTGGGATCATCTGGGGCCAGGCCACAGTCATTAACCCAGAAGCCAGCAGTCCTGCCAACTGGGGATGGACACAATGAGGAGATACAAGGGAAATATGCTGGACAACTATTCCACCAATTACAGCAAGCTGCCAGGAACTTACCAAGTGTTCCTGCAGGAGAGACTGTAACAGGAGATGCAAATGCATCAACACAGGGCTTTCCTGTACTGTACTCTGTAGTTGTTTATGTGAGCAGTAGTATGCTCATGAGTGTTTTTTATTTTGATCCGTCTTAAGTTCACTGTTAAATTGATAAATTTGAACTGGTAAAATTGTTATTTTTATTTTATTATTTTTAATATTTTGCACATTAAATGTTGGTGTTCAAATACTGAATATATGTGTACATATATTACAAAACATATATTATTTATTATTTTTTTAATAAAAATCTTGTATTTTTTTGTATAAAAGGGTTATTTATTTGTTTCAGAATATTAATAGATGAATCCAACATGTTTAAAAAGGTAAGAATTTACACCAAGATTAACTAAACTGAACAACTACTGCATACTTTTTTACACCGAAAATAATTTTCTGAATACCATTTTGGTGGCCATAGAGAAAAATGGTGGCCATCTTGGATTTTCAAGTGGGCAATCAGATAAATTTAACCCCTTGCACTCTGGTCAATTTCCCTAAAAACGCCAAAAAATAACGTACCCAAAGTAAATCAAAAGCTGTTCTTCAACCCTTTGCAGCATCTTCATGGGGTTGGTCTCATTTAAAAGAAAACACTTTGAATTTTTTGGCAAAACAGTCATAATCTCTCTAAGTTCTCCTGCCACTGAGTAACAGTCATCTAAACATACTGAACTTGAAGAAAATAAATTTCGCCTGGGTGTTTTTTTGGATACAAATGCTTGCAAATAACACACAGCTTCAGTTACTGGCTGGAAAATGCAACAGAAATGTAGAACCAAGTGTTATCCAGCTGAGGTCAAAATTTTGTAACAATACCACAAAAAATGAATATATTACACAGCTTTTTTTCTTAGGTTGTTCCCAGGCGTTTTTGAACTGTGCCAAATTGTGCCAAATGGCACAGTTTGGAAAAATGTCTGTAACTTTTGAATGATTCAATATAGAAGCTTCATCTTGGGCTCTAATGAAAGGTGAAGGGCTGTGTGTGTGTGGGGGGGTTGTTTATTCATTCATGAATGAATGAATGAACAAACAAGCCCCCACACACAAAGAAGCATGCCACGTAAAAAATGTGTGGCCTTTTTTTTTTTTTACAAGAAAAAATAACCTACAGTGCACTAAAAATTATACTAAAATATCTGTAATGTAGAAGATAACAACTCCCACCCACCCCCCCCCCCCCCGCTACAGAGGACGGACATCGCCCATCGCTACATGACGGAAAGCGGTGACGTTGCGCCGCGGTCTACTACGCACAGTTGTACTAAAATATCTGCAATATATCTGCAATCTGCTACAGAAGAGTAGCGGGGGGGGGGGGGGGGTTCACAGCATGACGGGGGGGCCGTTCGCGGTCCGGGTCCGTCATGTTGCGATAACGCACAGTTGTAATTTACCGATCGGCCAAAAGTCATTTGGATTACAATTTTTGCTTTTGATCCGTCTTTTTTTTTCACCCCACTTATATCACGGACACACAGATCGTCCTAAATGTCTCCTGAGCCGGTGGACGGAGCCACTGTTTATAGCAGGATACGATACAGCAGAGAACAGCTGCTAGCATTCAACCGCCACCCGGTCCCATTGGAAAAACTCGACATACCGAGAGAACTGAGGCGAAAACGCCGCGGCTGCCGGGCTGGAGTAAGGCGGAGGACAAAAAATATAAGGTACAGACCCTCCCTTCCATCTGTTGTCATGGGAAATGTACGGTCGATACTGGGAAAGTTAGATGAGCTAGCGGCTATCTCCCGTTATGATAGCACATACCGGGAGTGCTCTCTCCTTTTGTTTACTGAGACGTGGCTAACTGAACTAGCAGCAGATGCTAACATTGAGCTGGAGGGTTTTCACATGATACGAGCTGACCGAACACCAGACAGTGGCAAGGCTAGGGGCGGTGGAGTGATAATGTATGTTAACAACAACTGGTGCAGACCGGGACATATCACTGTTAAACAACGACACTGCAGCAAAGACATTGAGTTGCTAGCTGTTAGCATGAGGCCTACATATCTCCCGAGAGAACACTCACACGTGATCTGCATTGTTGTTTATGCAAATCCGACGGCGAACGCTGGGACAGCACGTGACGTCATCCATTCAGTAACCAGCAGGCTGCAGACAGAACACCCAGATGCTCTTCTCCTCATCTCAGGCGATTTCAACCATGTTTCACTGTCTCCCATTCTACCCACGTTCACCCAGTATGTCACATGCCACACTAGAGACAATAAAACACTGGATTTATTCTACGCAAACACTAAGGAGGCGTACACCTCATCACAACTCCCCCCACTCGGGAGATCGGATCACAACTTGGTTCATCTCCGGCCGGTGTACAAACCCCTAGTGCACAGACAACCTCCGGCCATGCACACTGTGGAGTTATGGTCTGAGGAGACAATGGACACCCTAAAGGGCTGTTTTGAAGCCACCGCCTGGAAGCAGCTCTGCGATCCACATGGTGAGGACATCGATGGCCTCATCCACACCTTCACGGGCTACCTCAGCTTCTGTGTGGACAAATCCGTTCCCACCAAGACCATACGGCGTCACTCAAACAACAAACCCTGGATCAACCCTGAGATAAAAACACTTCTGAGAGAGAAGAAGAGGATCTTCAGGTCAGGGAACAGGGAGATGCTGAAGTCCGTACAGAGGGAGCTGAGGAGAAAGATCAGAGAAGGCAAGGACAGCTTCAGGAAGAAGATGGAGGACAAGCTGCAACAGAGCGACATCAGCGGGGTCTGGAGAAACCTCAAAACCATCTCGGGGCTCCAGAATACCTCCCCCCAGGCCACAGGGGGCAGGGAGTGGGCGAACAACCTGAATCTGTTTTTCAATAGATTTGACCAACCGCCCTCCCCCCTGACTGCACAACAACCACTGCTGCCTCTAAAGAAATCAAGTCCTGCTGCCCACTCCCCACTCCACCAACACCCCCCCCACTCCCAACACACAGCCCCCCATCCTGACCCTGACCAGGACCCAGGTGAGGACGGAGCTGAGGAAGATCAAGGCGAGGAAGGCGCCGGGACCGGACGGCATCAGCGCAAAGCTCCTCAAGTCCTGTGCAGACCAGCTGTGTGGGATTGTGACGTATATCTTCAACATGAGCCTGAAACTGGGGAGGGTACCACAGCTGTGGAAAACATCTTGTGTGGTACCTGTACCAAAAACTTCCTACCCCAAAGACCTGAACAGCTACAGACCGGTGGCCTTGACGTCCCACTTGATGAAGACCCTGGAGAGACTGCTCCTTGCTCACCTCCGCCCCCTGGTGGAACCAGCGATGGATCCACTCCAGTTCGCCTACCAGCATGGCATTGGGGTGGAGGATGCGGTGATCTTCCTCCTTCACCGTTCTCTGTCCCACCTGGAGAAGCCCGGGAATATGGTGAGGATCATGTTCTTTGACTTCTCCAGTGCTTTCAACACCATCCAACCGATGATCCTGAAGGACAAGCTGCTGCGCGCAGGGGTGGACCAGCACCTGTCATCATGGATCCTGGACTACCTCACGAACCGGCCTCAGTTTGTGAGAACCCGGGACTGTGTGTCCGACACGATCATCAGTAGCACGGGGGCCCCCCAGGGAACGGTGCTGGCTCCCTTCCTGTTCACTCTTTATACTGCGGACTTCTCACACAACACAACACACTGCCATCTACAGAAGTTCTCTGATGACTCTGCGATCGTTGGCCTCATCTCCAATGGAGATGAAGCTGAGTACAGAGGGCTTATCCAGGACTTCGTGGACTGGTGCCATCGGAACTGCCTCCAGATCAACGCGAGGAAAACTAAGGAGCTGGTGGTGGACTGCCGCAGGCATGGGCAGCCCCTCACAGTACCAGTAAATATACAGGGAACAGACATCGAGATGGTGACATCCTATAAGTACCTGGGTATTCATCTGAACAATAAACTAGACTGGTCACACAATACTGATGCACTCTACAAGAAGGGACAGCGCAGGCTGTTCCTGCTGAGGAGACTCAGGTCTTTTGGTGTACAAGGGGCGCTGCTGAAGTCATTCTATGACACGGTGGTGGCATCAGCCATCACTTTTGGAGTGGTCTGCTGGGGCAGTGGCATTACTGCAGCCGATAGGAAGAGACTGAACAAACTGATTAAGAAAGCTAGCTCTGTCCTGGGGCAGCGCCTTGATCCGATGGAGGAGATAGGAGAGAGAAGGACGGTGGCTAAACTGTCATCTCTGCTGGAGTCCGAGTTCCACCCTATGCAGGACATACTGAATGCACTGAGGAGCTCATTTAGCAGCAGACTACATCATCCCAGGTGCACAACCGAGAGGTTTCGTAGGTCCTTCCTACCAACGGCTGTCAGACTGTACAACCTAAGCAGGGCTGCTCGCAGAGATAGCAAAAAGACGTAACAAACTAATAGTTTTTTGAATGCAAAAGATGCAATAGACTTACACAATGGTCCCCTCCGGCATACAACTAGGAACTTACCGGTCGCTATGGAGGGTGAGAATATGTATGGGCACATAATCATACCATGTAGGATAACTAAGTAGACGGTTATGCTGTTTCATTCCATCTAGCAACAATGCTCTGCACTGTGTGTGTTTATATATTTACATATTTATTCCATCTAGCTACAATGCTCAGCACTGGGTGTGTTTATATATTTATATATCTACATATTATTCCATCTAGCTACATTGCTCCGCACTGTGTGTGTTTATATACTTGCATATTTATTCCACCTAGCTGCAATGCTCCGTACTGTGGGTGTTTATATATTTACATATTTATTCCATCTAGCTACAATGCTCTGCACTGTGTTCATATATTCATATATTTATTCCATCCAGCTACAATGCTCTGCACTGTGTGTCTGTGTGTGTGTGTATATATATATATTTTATAGTAATACGTACATATGTATATTAGCTGCTCTTGCTTGCTTGTTTTTTTCTTGCCTTCTGATTGTTGCTCTGAGTGTTGCTATCCCTGTGCTGTTGCAATCCTGGAATTTCCCCGTTGTGGGACTAATAAAGGCTTATCTTATCTTATCTTATCTTATTTTCAGGGATAAATAATAATTTAGCTTATAACACTTACCTGTCCACAACAGCAGTGTCGCTGGCGAACTTCTCTTCCTCATTGTCAGACGAACATGACCCTGGTCTGCTTGTTACGGACTCGTGGTTCTGGTCACGCGACCCGGTCAAACCATAATTCCATTATTGCGGTTTTGCGCTTCCGTGATTGCGGTTTTGGCGAACGATTTTTCAAAACAAGAACAGTAGTAAGAAAAAAAGACTGGTGAACGCCTGTGTGTCACCCAGCCTTACACAAAACAGATTTTAGGCAAGGGACGCACGCTTTCGAACTTCTGTGCTTCAATTGGCTGGCTGTATTCGCAGCCTTTGGTAGGTGGGTCCTTCTTTCTAGGTTTTCAGTCATTGGTTCTTCAAGGTTTCAGAAACCCAATTCAAGGCTCTTATTAGTCGAATGAGAGGTCAATCACATCTAAACCAATCAAAGCACTCCTTTGGCTTTCTGTTCGCGGCTGTGTCTGTAGTCGAAGAATGGAAATGCAGCTTTTTTTTCCAGTGCGCACTAGGATGCACAGTGAGGGCGCCCTCGTGCGCTCTAGGACGCAGAGACGTGTCCGCCCGCGGTACACCGGAGTGCAAGAGGTTAACAAATGAACCATAAAAAAAGAACATGCAAAGTTTCATGTTTGCACCACCTTTTGCGTGATTTTTCTATTATTCACTTTGCTACTAAGAGAAATAGTGATTCCTGTGAAACGTTAATGGACGGACGCACAGATGGACGGATGATGGACGCTGTGTCATTGTATTAACTCCTTTTAGCTTTGCTGGAATGAGCTAACAATTGGGGGAGGGGGAGAAGTTGTGTTAAGTGGGGGCGCAGAAAGGAGAAAATCAGAGTTTGTACGGAAAGGTAGTTGAGAAAGAAATTTTAAAGGGAGCTCGTTATCAGAGGAAAAATTTATATATAATCAAAGAGTCCAAAATTTCATCAAAGCTGGAGTAAGAACAACAAAGGCAGGGGATGGACAAAAGAATGATTCTAGGTTGAACAAAGTAACCCTGCTTATGGTTTAGTGGAATCATTTTCCGGATGGTAAAGATTTTAGGAGGACTGTAGAAAGTCAATTCTTAATTTGTAATTTTTAAGTCTATTTTTATCTGATTACCTTTTATCAACATTTCCCCCCTAATAGTCATACAATGGCTTTTCAAAAAGTTTTACAGGGTTTTTATTGTTAATGAAGTCCCACAGTTTGTCTTTTTTCTGCTTATTCCGAACCCATGGATGAGTACTTAATGAGCCAGCATTTAGCCATAAATCCACATTTATCTCTCTGTAGTCATCATTTTTCTTTGGATTCTAAGATGATATGTCTTCAGTTTATGCCTCCCAAGTAGTGTTTTTCTTCATCACAAAATTACTTGACAAATGGAGGTTTTTCTGACATTTTGTCTGTCATGTCTGTGCCAAACATTATTTATTTTGGTTTTATCACACAATAGGCCTATTTTACAGCTGCCATTTAAGCTTGAAGGAAAATATCTGTTAGTGATTAATCAATGTGATTAGTAACACCTCTGTTTATCTACAGTATTTGTCGACTAGCCCTTGTGTAACATATTGTAGAAGTTAGAATTTGTCCATTTGTCCGTCCTTCATTTCTCTTTGCCTACTCGTCCCTTTGTTTTCTTCTTTTCCATCCTTCTGTGGATACTGCATATTGATTTCAGTGTTGCCCATCTGCTTTATATTTCTGTCCATTCATCATTCCTCTCTTCTACCACTCCCTTTTCTCCCTCTTTCCTCCTCCATCGGTTTTTCTCACCCCAGTTTTACTCCCACCTACCGATTATTTCCCTATCATCCACCCAACCCTGCCACTTACTATTTGCCATCCCTCTTTCCTCCTCTCCTCTAACCCCCCCCATCCCATTATATTAATAAGCTGTTGAGTGTGTGATTTCAGCAGTGGCTCTTTCTATTAGTCGACACTGCATTAACTGCATTAAGTCTGTGTGCATGCAGCTGCCTGCTCAGATGAACACATTTACAACTTAATGACAGTCGGTCTGCATTCAAACACTCTCCTGTACACATATGTGCACACACATCCATATTGCACTATTTATACTGGCCCACACAAGTTAATTACATTTTACACTTACATGCAGTCATGCACAAGCTTAACTACATCTTCCTCATAGGCGCACATGTGGATTCAATGAGTGCACAAAGGGAAACTATAAGAAATGATATTCAGTGAGTCACAATCCACTACGCTGTGTGAATGCTAATGCAGCAGTCGATGAGTCACTCTGAATGACATCACAAATTCATCACTAAGTGAAACAGTGATCTTTGTCAGTTGGAGTCTGACTTTGTTTAATGAAGGGCACTTTTTTTTGGTCCACTTCAAAAGATGACAGCGCACATGTGTGTTCTCATATTTCTGTTGTTCACGTCGTCCCTCATAGGTACTGCTTGTTCTTTGATTTTATAAGATTCCTTACGTTTGAAGTTACTTTTGAGTTACTGTAGCAAACATAAGTAAAGGCATCATATGGAACTTTTAGAAAGTCATGTTTCAGTGCCACCTTGTGGTCACACAGAGAACTTCGGCCTCATTTATTTGTACACATTATTGGGAGCAACAAGGAAACTAACTTTTGCAAAAAGCTCTGCAGCGACTTTTAATTATCACCTAAACAGGAATAGAATTGCCTAGTTGTCTTTTGCATTACAACAAACAAAAAGGCCCTTCTTTATAGTTTAGGTATTTTTTTTTTTAAATGACTAAATGTTTATAAATGAAAGTAAGGCTGTCTAGAAACATTAATGTTATGGGATTGTTATGACCCACTTTCTGGGCCAAGGCCAAGATTGCCTATCTCAGCGTGGGATCACCAAATCACTTTCGCCCTCAGGTAGAGTAGACATCTGAATCAGAATCAGAATCAGAATCAGGTTTATTGCCATTGTTCATGTAATACACAAACTAGGAATTTGTCTCGGTACAATGCTGCAACATTAAACATGATAAGATAAGAGAAATAAACTATACATGTAATAAAGTGTAGGATAAGATTAAGTGATACTGGTCAACAGTTAAAATATATATTAGCCAGCAGCAGATACTGTGGAGAACTATATAGTGCAGTCGGTAATGCAGGAAGAAAACAGTGATGATTGACATGAGTCTGGTTGAGCTGCTGTACATGGTGCACGAGAGTCAATAAGTCACTTAGTGTTCAGCAGTCTAATGGCAGAGGGGAAGAAGCTGTTCATGTGACGGGAGGTTTTAGTCTGGATGGACCGAAGTCTTCTACCAGAGGGGAGGGGGGCAAACAGTACGTGACCAGGGTGTGAGGGATCGGCTATGATCCGGCCAGCACGCCTCCGGGTCCTGGAGATGTACAGATCCTGGAGAGATGGGAGCTTGCAGCCGATCACCTTCTCAGCAGTGCGCACGACGCGCTGCAGCCTTAGTCTGTCCCTGGCAGTGGCTCCTGCGTACCACACGGTTATGGAGGTGGTGAGGATGGACTCGATGATGGCTGTGTAGAACTGCACTAACATCTTGGTGGGTAGCTTGAGCTTCCTCAGCTGCCGCAGGAAGAACATCCTCTGCTGGGCTTTTTTGATGAGTGAGCTGATGGTCAGCTCCCATTTGAGGTCCCTGGTGATGGTAGTGCCTAGGAAGCGGAAGGAATCAGCAGTGGTGATGGGAGAGCCTGAGAGGGTGAGGGGGGGCAGAGGAGTAGTGACTTTCCTGAAGTCTACAATCATCTCCACTGTCTTCAGAGCGTTCAGCTGCAGGTTGTTATTGCTGCACCAGGACGCCAGCTGGGCCACCTCTCTCCTGTAGGCGGACTCGTCGCCGTTGGAGATGAGCCCGATGAGGGTGGTGTCGTCCGCAAACTTGATCAACTTGACAGACTGGTGGCTGGAGGTGCAGGAGTTGGTGTAAAGGGAGAAGAGTAGGGGGGAAAGTACACAGCCCTGGGGTGATCCGGTGCTGATGCTAGTATAGTCTGAGACAGTCTTTCCCAGCCGCACATGCTGCCTCCGGTCCGTCAGGAAGTCGATGATCCACCTGCAGAGGGAGTCAGGCACGTTGAGCAGGGACAGCTTGTCCCGGAGCAGAGCGGGGCGGATGGTGTTGAATGCGGAGCTGAAGTCCACAAACAGGATCCTGGCGTAGGTTCCCGGGGAGTCCAGGTGCTGCAGGATGGAGTGGAGGGCCAGGTTGACTGCATCGTCTACAGACCTGTTGGCTCGGTAGGCAAACTGCAGCGGGTCCAGGAGAGGGGTGGTGATGGACTTGAGGTGGGACAGGACCAGGCGCTCAAAGGACTTCATGACTACAGAGGTGAGCGCTACAGGTCTGTAGTCATTAAGTCCAGTGATCCGTGGCTTCTTGGGGACAGGGATGATGGTGGAGGATTTGAGGCAGGACGGCACGTGGCATAACTTAAGGGAGGTGTTAAAAATGTCTGTGAATACAGGAGCCAGCTGTTTCGCACAGAGTCTCAGGGTGGAGGGAGACACGCCGTCTGGGCCGGGGGCCTTGCGCGGGTTCAGTCTGGAGAACTGTTTGAGCACATCCTGCTCACTGATGATAAGGGGAGGGGGGGAGGAGGGGGGGGGTGCCTTAAATGAAGTAGGGAATGTGGAGGCTGTGGAGCTGGAGGGAGGGGGGGAGTTGGACACAGATGACGAGGTGTCAAAACGGGCATAGTGTTGGGACAGTCTTTGACAAAGGGCTTTGTCATCCTGACCTTTAGGAGCCTTAGGTCGATAGTTGGTGATTTGCCTCAGTCCTCTCCACACGGAAGCCGAATCATTAGCAGTGAACTGCTGCTGGAGTCTCTCTGAGTATAGAGATTTAGCCCTCTTCAGCTCTCTGTTAAACCGGTATTTAACCTCCCTGTAGCAGTCCCTGTCTCCACTTTTCAGCGCTGCTTCCTTCTCCTTCCTGATCTGTCTGAGCTTAGCTGTGAACCAGGGTTTGTCATTAGAGTAACTCACCCTGGTGCGTGATGGAAGAATGTTCTCTTCACAAAAGTGGATATATGAGTTCACAGTGTCCGTGTACTCATCCAGATCATGCGTGGCTCCTTTAAGCATGCCCCAGTCAGATATTTCCATGCACGTTTCCAGCTTCTCCTCAGCATCACTGGTCCGTATCTTCGTAGTGCTCACAACAGGTTTAGTGAGCTTCAATCTCTGTCTGTATGTGGGAATGAGGTGAACCATCACGTGATCAGATAATCCCAGCGCAGCTCGAGGGACAGCGCGATATGCGTCTTTCACTGTGGTGTAACAGTGATCCAGTGTGTTTAATCCTCTGGTGGGGCATTTAATAAACTGTTTGTAGCGGGGGAGATCGTGGCTCAGATTGCACTGATTAAAGTCGCCAGCCACAATAATGGCATCTACCTCCAAATATCCCAGGCCAAGATTCGACCCAATGACACCGTGATCTGAACACCTCCACTCTACCACTGAGCTAGAGAGGAATTCCTCCCTAGTGCTTGGCTAGTAACGGAGGTGTACTCTAAGGTGTCAGGAACTGCACCACTGACTATTTCCCTACGGATGGGTCCATAACACCGCCTCCCTAAGGAAGTGGTGCAGGTGTCAGATCCCAGACGAGCCCCCACTTCCTATTACAACCCACTTTCTGGGCCAAGGCCAGAATTGCCTATCTCACCATGGGATCACCAAGTCACTTTCGCCCTCAGGCAAGGTAGACATCCACCTCCAAATATCCCAGGCCAAGATTCGACCCCATGACACTGTGATCTGAACACCTCCGCTCTACCACTTTATGCAGAGATTTACACACAAAAGTCTGCTGTACTGTCAATGGAAACATCAAAAATTAACAAAAATTGCTAAAGTAGGCCTCTAATTAGGAGGCAATGTTGTGGCCGGTGTTTGTTTGTCTGCCTGTTAGCAGAATTACTCAAAAACTACTGGACGGATTTTGATGACATTTGCACCAGAGGTGGCCCTTGGGCTACGGTTGACCTTGGTAGATTTTGGAGGTGATCTGCCAAGGCCCTATCTCGCAATGTACAGACAGATGGAGGATGGACAGACAGACAAAGAGACGGAGGGATGGAAGGATGAATGGAGCCTTGGTGGTGGTATGCGCTCTCTGAGTGTCCTCTTGTTTGTTTGCCTGTTACCAGAATTATGCAAAAACTGCTTGACAGATTTTGATGAAGTTTTGGACCAGAGGTGGCCCCTGAGCTATGGATGAACTTGTTAGACTTTGGAGGTGATCCATGAGTGCATAACTCTGCCAACTCCCTATCTCAGAATAGATGGACGGAGGGCCGAACGGACTGACTGATGGATGGATGAAGGGAGGGAGGGGGGGGGTGGGGGTGGAGCCTTGGTGGGGGTATGCACTCTTTGAGTGCCCTCTAGTTGTTTCTTCTGTTGGTTTGTTGCCTTTTCTCTGCCACACTGAATGCAGCAGTTAGATAACGACAGAGTATCAGGTTCTTCATGACTGTCGAGAGCAGCCATCGTTCTCTGTTCTTATGGGTGTCACTGATTAATTTCCCCACTTCTTCCTTGCTGTGGTGACCTCTTTTGAGGTTGCTTTTCTGGTTTAAGTCTTAGCCAGTAAACAGACATTTTGGGATACGCTAAAACCTATGAAAATGGGCAGCATTGCACCAACATAAATCAGCTGTTGGGTAACTCTAAGGTTGTTAAACTTGTGTCTGGGACTGTTTAAAATGTGACTATAAAGAAACATTGGCCAGTGGTTGGGCCTGGCAGGGGTCGTAGACCCAGTGGGCAACCAGGCTTGCAATACACTGGCAACAATTCATTTCATCCATATTACATGATGTGATGGACCACATACAGTATGTGTTACGCTGAGCTCTGGGAATACAGATCCACATGCTTAACTTAACCATCAGTTTCCAGCCCATAAAACTATTACAGCTTTGCAGTTGTGTTTGAGTGTTAGTTGAGGAAATGGGTGTTTTAAAGAGCATGACAAATTTATTTTCATTTTTTAAAACTGTTTCTTCTGTCTGGAAGTGTATAAATTTGCTTTAAAGGTTGTATTCTTCTAAGAAAACCAAAGGGCTACTTATTTCTTACATAGGTACTTATTATAGTTGCTTCTTTCTTTCATAGTTGGGCACAATACAAGTTTTGTGTGGTTGCTTGAAGTAAGTTTGTTTGCTTCACATAGCGGGAGTTCATGACAGTTCTGAATTAAAAAGAGATATTATGATGTTTGGGTTCCACTTTATAAGACTGCCCTAATAAAGGATTAATAATTTATTAGTAGGTCATTAGTTAGGTTATAGATGCTTCATAAATCATGAATAAGCAATTATAAATAAGTTACAAGTCATATACATCAAGGCAGGCTCAGTGAGACTGTTTGGGCTGAAATGCATGCAGTTCTTAAATGCTCTAAGTGTTTCTGAATAACTGATGGTGAAAATAGAGTTGATGAGAAAACAGAATAATCTAAAGAATGAGGTGAATGCTCAGGTTTGGGAGAACAAATCTATAGTGTTTACAGCCTAATGAGTAACATGCATAAAAGGGTATAAGTCCTTTATTAAAATAGTACAAACTTTCTTATGCTGAAATGAAATGAACCCTGTATACTTTTCTCCTTACAGAAAATGTCAAGAATCATTAAGATAAATTTCTTACATAAATGTAAGAAGTAATGACATTAACTGTTTTGTCGTTGTATATTCATGTGAGG
Organism: Pholidichthys leucotaenia; assembly: GCA_020510985.1. Taxonomy (NCBI): domain Eukaryota; kingdom Metazoa; phylum Chordata; class Actinopteri; order Cichliformes; family Pholidichthyidae; genus Pholidichthys; species Pholidichthys leucotaenia. The sequence continues at coordinate 107,304,058 of CM035845.1, forward strand.
CTGTAGGTGTGTGTGTGTGTGTGTGGGGGGGGGGGGGGTGTCCAGAAATGCAATTGGTTCCTCTCAGCAGGTGTGGGCTGATGCAAGCACAGGAGCCTTTTCCCCCTAAAAATAAAACAATACCACTTCCCCTGAGAGCACATGGTACAGATAACGAGCCGGTCCTCTACCTCTCATGCCTTTGCTCTCCCCAGTGTGTTGAAAGACATGTCCGTACTGGGAGATTTCTTTTAATGCTGTAACTTTAGGAAGAGGGAACTTTAAGCAAGGGACTTATATCATTTTTTCCTCCACCTTGTCTTCAAAGGCAAAAAGCAGGTGAGTGCTTTCTCATAATGCTGCAGCTGTTTTGTTTTTCTTTTTTCTGCTGCACACCTGTTGCTTCCTGAACACCCTCACCCCTGCTTTTACTGGGTGCAATTACTTTGTATGATTGAAATCGTATTGGAAAATGAGAGATGGCCAACTTCCGGATCAGTTAAGTTTTCTAAGAGCAAATTCAGCAAGTGCTTACTTATGCTGACACATTCAATTCCTCTTTCATTACAAATTGTTTTAACTGTTCCTGAGTGCAACCAGCTGCTACTGGGCTTAATCTTTGATTTAATTAAAACCACTTTATACCCCAGAAATGTACTTGGAACATCTGACAAGGACCCCCTTTTCCCGCTGATCTGCAGTGGCAGCTTCCCGCAATTATTCCTGCAAACACTGCTTATTCATTTTCTGTGATTTAAATTCTGTCACCTCCTATATCAACAGCATAGTTACTGTTTGAACTAGTCACTTTCTATTTGACTGCGTTAGCCTGCTGGTGAGCTTTCACGGGCGGCCCTTTAGTAATGCTTGGGAGCAGAAGAAATAGATGAGTGGAACGTCTTACCATCTGCTGCTCTATTGTTTGACTCCTGAAACAAATGTTGAAATGTCAGAATGCATTTGTGCTTTTTGCTACTGCGCGAAGATGCAGGGACCGCTGTGGCAGCAAGCTGCTAGATTCTCCGACTTATAATCAGTTTAATCAGCGTCACAATGAACATTTGTAGGTTTCTTCTAATCGCCTCATTCAAAATGAGTCATTCACATTTTACATCAAGCCTCTCTGCATTTATAATACACAGGCATGGGCAGCATGGTGGTGTGGCAGTTAGCACTACTGTCTCACAGGCCTGTCTGTGTGGAGTTGGCATGTTCTCCTTATGCTTGTGTGCGTTTCCTCCGGGTGCTCTGGCTTCTGCCCACATTCCTAAACCATGCATGTTAGGTTAACTAGAGACTCTAAAGTGGCCCTACATGTGGATGTGATTGGTGAAGGGATTGGCACCGCACCTTGCATGCCCTTGAGTTTTGAAATAAATAACAGTTTTGACCAGTTTGATTGATCAATAAGGGTTTCATTAGTGACTATATTCCCAGCTAACTTCACTTGTAGGGTTCACCATATACAGTATGTATAATTCCACCAAAGAAGTGTTCTAATAATCCTTAATTACAGTAACTGTTGGTGGCTATTTATAATATTAGAGAACTGTAATGTGTTGTGTGCCTTAATTTCCACAGAGGCACTGTTTGAAAAGAGACAGACTTCTTAACCCAAAAAGTGTGTTGTTCTGTTCCAGGTCGAATTGTTACAACATCTCACAAAAGTGAGTACACCGCTGACATTTTTGTAAATATTTTATTATATCTTTTCATAGGACAACATTGAAGATATGACACTTTGATACAACGTAGTCAGTGTACAGGTTGTATAACAGTGCAAATTTGCTGTCCCCTCAAAATATCTCAACACACAGCCATTAATGTCTAAACTGCTGGCAACAAAAGTGAGTACACCCCTAAGTGAAAATGTCCAAATTGTGCCCAAAGTGTCAATATTTTGTGTGGTCACCATTATTTTCCAGCACTGCCTTAACTCTCTTGGGCATGGAGTTCACTAGAGCTTCACAGGTTGCCACTGGAATCCTCTTCCACTCCTCCATGACGACATCATGGAGGTGATGGATGTTAGAGACCTTGCTCTCCTCCACCTTCCATTTGAAGATGCCCCACAGATGCTCAATAGGGTTTAGGTCTGGAAACATGCTTGACCAGTCCATCACCTTTACCCTCAGTTTCTTTAGCAAGGCAGTGGTCGTCTTGGAGGTGTGTTTGAGGTGGTTATCATGTTGGAATACTGCCCTGTGGCCCATTTTCCAAAGGGAGGGAATCATGCTCTGCTTTAGTATGTCACAGTACATGTTGGCATTCATGGTTGCCTCAGTGAACTGTAGCTCCCCAGTGCCGGCAGCACTCATGCAGCCCCAAACCATGACACTCCCACCACCATACTTGACTGTAGGCAAAACACACTTGTCTTTGTACTTCTCACCTGGTTGCAGTCACACACACTTGACACCATCTGAATCAAATAAGTTTACCTTGGTCTCATCAGACCACAGGACATGGTTCCAGTAATCCATGTCCTTAGTCTGCTTGTCTTCAGCAAACTGTTTGCGGGCTTTCTTGTGCATCATCTTTAGAAGGGGCTTCCTTCTTTGATGACAGCCATGCAGACCAATTTGATATTTGATGCAATGTGCGGTGTCTGGTCTGAGCACTGACAGGCTGACTCCCACCCCTCCAACCTCTGCAGCAATGCTGGCAGCACTCATACGTCTATTTTCAAAGGACAAGCTCTGGATATAACGCTGAGCACATGCACTCATCTTCTTTGGTCAACCATGGCAAGGCCTGTTCTGAGTGGAACCTGTCCTGTTAAACCGCTGTATGGTCTTGGTCACCATGCTGCAGCTCAGTTTCAGGGTGTTGGCAATCTTCTTATAGCCTAGGCCATCTTTATGTAGAGCAACAATTCTTTTTTTCAGATCCAAGAGAGTTCTGTGCCGTATTGAACTTCCAGTGACCAGTATGAGAGAGTGAGAGTGATAACATGAAATTTAACACACCTGCTCCCTTGTGACACTAAGGAGTCACATGACACTGGGGAGGGAAAATGGCTAATTGGGCACAATTTGGACATTTTCACTTAAAGGGTGTACTCACTTTTGTTGCCAGTGGTTTAGACATTAATGGCTGTGTGTTGAGTTATTTAGAGGAGACAACAAATTTACACTGTTATACAACCTGTACACTGACTACATTACATTTTATCAAAATATCATATCTTCAGTGTTGTCCCATGAAAAAAATACAAAATATTTACAAATATGTGAGGGGTGTACTCACTTTTGTGAGATACTGTAGCTGTGGTTACTTTACCATTAAAATTACAACTCCCAGCAGAAATTATGGAGTCGCCTTAATCTCCGAGGATGTTCATTCAGCTGTTTTAATTTTTAGGAAAAAAATATTGATTCATTTATCTTCTTAACCGCTTAATCCTTTTCTGGTCACAGGCAGGCTGGCCTGTGGTCCCTGCCCATAAAATAAAATAAAAATTAGATCTCAAGCATTTTTTTTTTAATCTAGCAGCTGAACATTCTGGCTTTGCAAAACACACCTTAAAAATGTTGTCAGGGTTTCCTCTGGTTACATTTCCAGGTGGCGGCCCGCCACACTTGAATTTACACTGCCACTCTGAGGAAATATAAATTTAAGAAAAAAATATGAAGGAATGACGGTCCGCAGGCATGCACAAGAACAACGTGCGTGACCGTCATCCGCGTGGAGTTCAGAAGTGCCCCACCCACGTGTTCTAGTTGCCAGGCAGTGTGTCTCGCTACTAGCATCGCTGTTCGAGAGAAACATGAGCTTATTAAAATACTTTAAATATGGAAAAAAAAGCAGAAGAGGTATGTAAGCAATGGAGGCATTTATCATGGTTTTAACCCGCTGGTAACGGGAGCAATAATGGAAGAGTCGTTTAGCTAACAGGTGTGGTTAAGAACTCGAGTAGGTTCATTTTGTCTTCTTTTTAATTTTTTTTTTCTCATTTCAGACAAGAATAAAAATGAGATGTTTTTACCTTTACCTTAGTTAACCACTTGCGCTCCGTTGTTCCGCGGGCGGGCAAGTCTCTGCGTCCTAAGACGCACGAGGGCGCACTCGTGCGCACTCTGACGCATAGACCAGATTGTGGTGATGTAGGTGATGATGGTGATGTAGTGGCGTCCAAGCGCCACTAAAAAAAAAACTGCAGAGACAGCCGCGAACAGATTAGTTCATCTGATTGACCTCTCATTCGACTAATAAGAGCCTTGAATTGGGTTTCTGAAACCTTGAAGAGCCAATGAATGAAAACCTAGGAAGGAGGACCCGCCTACTGTGAACGCAGGAGCCAATTGAAGCACAGAAATTCAGGCTGGGTGAAGAGAGATTTACTGCTGCAGCAGATGAAAACAAAGGACGCTGGACGAATCTACTACAGACCCCGCAGCATGGAGACCACCCACAAGTGGGACCTGCACTCATTCCAGCAGAATAGACGTTTAGGATTCTCTTCCGTCATCATAGACCGACGGAGGCCAACGACAAAGGTCGTAAATCATTCACCAAAACCGCAATAATGGAATTATGTTTTGATCGGGATCCACGAGCCGAGCAGCGTCGCGTTCGTCTTACAATGGGAAAGAGAAGTTCGCCACGACTCTGCTGCTGTGAAGAGGTAAGGTGTTATAAGCTAAATTATTATTTCTCCCTGAAAACTGTAATCCAAAAATGACTTTCGACCGATCGGTAAATTACAACTGTACTGCGCACGAAGTACGAAGTGCGTGCGCCGCGATAAACGGTTCATTTGCCGTGTTCGGACCGTGAACGGTCCGAACGGTCCGAACGCCCCCGGTCCGCGGGGGGAAGCATATGAGTCTATTCCTTCATGTAGCGATGGCCGTCTTCTGCAGCGAGGGGGGGGGGGGGACAACCCCCCACACACACACACAGTAGTGAGGGGGGGGGACAACCCCCCCCCACACACACAGTAGCGAGGGGGGGGGCGCTGTGAAAACATGCAAGGAGTGTAATCCATCATGTAGCGAGGGCCGAACTCCGTCTTTTTTAGCGGGGGGGGGGGGACAACCCCCCCCAACACACACACACAGACACAGCCCTGAGTGTGACCTTTCATTAGAGCCCAAAATGAAGATTCTACATTGAATTATTCAAAAGTTACAGATGTTTTTCCAAACTGTGCCATTTGGCACAATTTGGCACAGTTCCAAAACGCCTGGGAACTACCTGAGAACAAAGCTGTGTAAAATATTCATTTTTTGTGGTATTGTTACCAAATTTGGATCTTAGCTTGATAACACTTGGTTCTACATTTCTGTTGCATTTTCCAGCCGGATCGGACAGCTGTGTGTTATTTGTAAGCATTTGTATCCAAAAAAACACTGTGTCCAAATTTATTTTCTTCAAGTTCAGTATGTTTAGATGACTGTAACTCAGTGGCCGGAGCACATAGAGAGATTATGTTTTTTTTGCCAAAAAATTCAAAGTGTTTTCTTTTAAATGAGACCAACCCCATGAAGATGCTGCAAAGGGTTGAATAACAGCTTTCGATTTACTTTGGGCACGTTATTTTTTGGCATTTTTAGGAAAATTGCCCGGAGTGCAAGGGGTTAATATTAATTATGTTCATTATTATGTACCTGGCAAGTTAAGATAACCAAAATTCACGAAGTCAGTGACTTTAATCCGTCAACAGCTTTCAGATAAACTAAGCGTGCCAACATTTGGATTTCAAAATAAGGGAGGTTTTCCCTGCTGTCTGGGTGGTGAGGAGAGTTCTGAAAAAACTATAAATATATAGAAATGTAACAGAAGTAACTACATCTTTGGTCATTTAAGTTAATTTATTTCATTAAATACAATTTTATTAATATTTTTTCTTTGAAATCAGAGTTATTGTTCTGTTCTGGCTCTGCAAAATTATTGTCATGATTCAATTCAAGAGTGAGGCTCAAACGCAGAGCAACCACACCAAACAAAGACTCAGACTCGGATGTAAAAAGTTTCACCACTTTAAAGAAAGAATTAACCCTAATACACAACCATAAATAAAAGTGCAAAATTAAAGAATAACACAAAACAAACACACAATTAAATTTAAACAAAACAGGTGTCTGCTGGAGCGCACGCAGCCTATGGGAAAAGAACAGAGAGAGATAGAGGCAGATTCTCCACAAGAGGAGAATAAGAAAAGGAGTTCACTCTTACTACTGTGAGCAGAGGAGCCCGGCAGGGAACTCCTGCATGGGACCAGGGAGAACAGGGGGAAGACGGTTGACCTGGGTGGATGTCCGGTGTCTTCGGGTCAGGCGAGCGTGATCAGCCCCGGAGTACACACCGCTAAGGTGGCAGCAAACCTGACGAGCGAGTGAGACACGGGAGTGAGGAGCACATATCAACCAAGGGGAAATAACTTAATGTGGCTTTTTCACAGGTAACAAACCTAACGATCCAGCAGTGAGCTCCTCACACGCTGGCTCTTAAATACGGTGGAAAACCAGGAAGCAGCAGATGTGTCCATCACGCAGGTGTGGGTAATTACTCCAGAGCCGGGAAGACAGGAACAGGAGGGGAGGGGGAGGACGCTCGCCTGATCATCACAATTATGGTCAAAAATTGTTATAAGGAAAAAGTTTAAAAAATTACCACAGTCTGTTTCAAATTTATTAAAAAAAAACAGTAATTTTATTTTAAAAAATAAAAATTAGCCATAAAATAATCCCCAAATTTATGATAAAGTCTCAAATGTACAAGAAAAGCCAATTTTACAAGAGAAAATTACACATTTGAGGAAAATGGTTTCAAATTTAAATAAATTTACAGGGAAAAGTAGAAAACTATAAGAAAAATGTTATAAATTTTGGAGAAAAACCTCAAATCTTTAAGACTGAAGTCATTACTCAAGTTTTTAAGTGGGTGCTCTTTGTACCCTTAACTCAACTAGAAATTTTTGGTTGTCTCCTTTTAATTATTAATTTCAAAGCACTGCTTTTACATGAGTAGAATTTCTGGCTACTGTACCCACCTCTGATCATATAATTTAAGTATGCATGGGTAAAGTACTATTATGAATGTTTTTTCCCTTCCCTTCCCTGCTCTCTCAATGGGAAAAAAAAAGAAACACGAGTAAAAAACCAAACAATACACATTTTTGTCATTTATGTAAACCATGACAAAAAATCCTGCAGGACAAAACATGAGTGTGACGGAGTAGCCTCGTCACTGGCAAAGTTTCTGTGCAAATTTAAAAAAAAAAGAAATAAACCGTATAAAATTAACATATTCCAGTTACAATAGTGTCATGTGTTTTCTGCCCCTCATCCCGGAAAAATATGTTGCCACCACGCAAAGGTCTTTAAGCCAGAGGAAACATCTCTTTTATGAAGTCAGAATGTACAGCTGTTAAGGATTGTCTTCTGACAGAAAGGGGGACTGTAGAATCGGCAACTAACCTAACAGTTGGATTGTGGGCGGAAACCAGAGCTGAAGTGAACCCACTCAGTACAGAACATGCAAAGTCCACACAGAAAGGTTCTTGTCCTGCCAGCCTGGAGATTCAATATAGGAAACTTCTAGCTGCGAGACAATAGTGCTAACTACTGTACCACCGCATGCCTATACTATAGTTTTGTGTCATATCTGTATTTTTTCCCTACAAATTAAAACAGCTGAATGAACACCCTTGGGGACTGGTGTTTCCATGTTTTTGTTGCTAAAGGTAGTAATACTCCCAAAGTTTAGATTAAAAGCTGAAAGCATACAGTTTCTACCAAAGCCTCACAACATAATGCGAGCTTGTGACTCCTTACTTTATCTGAAGTTCCCTATAACAAGTCAGCAAAGAGAATTTAAAGAGAGGCTCCCAAACTAAAGACAACATGCAAGAGTAGCAGTTATCTACGTACCTGTTTTCATATAGAAATACTAGTCTTGGCAGAACAATATAATATTGAATAATAAAAATGAATCATAATCTGTTGCCTCTTACTATGGTCGAGTTTTAAATTTTGTGTGTGGAGATGTTGATATAAAAGCATAGGTCAGTGTTGAGTGGATTAAAAAGATCAGTTCTATTAAAAAAATCCACCAATGTTCAATGAAAAACTTTGAAAGACCTTCATAAAGCTTGGAGAACCACTGCCCAAGACCACTTCAGAAATTACAAGAAAGTCTGGCTCTTTTGTATCAAAATGTAAAGAAATGAGTTGTGCTTCAAGACTTACTGCGCAGTTTTTTAGAAGTATGAGAGAGTGCAGGAGTTGCCAGTCATTTAAAAAAAAATACTGAATACACAGTTGCTTATAGATTCTAACTTCCAACTGACACGAAAACACTCAAGTGAAGGTCACATCTCCAAAGTCCCAGACTGATCTTTCCCAAGCTCCTATCCATCACTGAGTCATTAACTTTCTGGCACTCATTTTAAATATGAAAATAGGCTCATCAGCAAAAACGCTGCAGGGTTATTGAAATCATGTCAGTGCTATGGACTGAACTTGGCTGTTTTTGTTCTTCTGCTGTCAGCTGCAAAAATATGTGTAGCAGAGATCCTTTTTCAATTCAGTTTTGAAATATGATCCGATGGCACACGCGAGCTGAGGAAAAGATAATTCTATCATGTGAAAAAAAATCTCATAATTAAATCAAATATCCCTATTATTTTAAGATGTCACAAATTGCATTGTGTGTCAGTCAGATATTTTTAGTGTTAGCCTGGGAACACCTTGGTAGGATTGACGTTCTGGGTGTAGAACCAACTTAATCTTACTTGTGTCTTTTTTTGTTTATTTTTCCCCTCTCCCTGTAGTTTGTGCGTATGCAAGAGCTTTTCATGTACCGCCCCTTTAAGAGGTGCCCGTGTAACTCTAGAAGCACTGCAATTAATGCTGTTCAGATGCAGCAAAACACAGGCAGAGCAATTAAAAACCACCTGTAATGAAAACAAATGCAGTCTCCATCTACATAGTATGTGATGATTGACTCTTTATTTCATCCGAAGATGCCAAGAAAAAGTGAGTGAAATGTACAGATGCTACCACTAAGAGAAAAAGAAGCTAAGTCACTGTTAGCCTCTGATGGCTGTCTATGTCATCTCAACCATTTTACAGAAAGAATGGCTGTAAATGGCCAAGATAAGGTTGTATTTAGGAACCCGATAAGAGGCTCATAATCACTCTGTGGTGGTAACACAATCATGGGTGCATAAAGGACTCCTCCATTGCAGCTAGCAAGCTAATTAACCACCGTGCACGTGATATATTGTAAACACTGACTTCTGCACTAGTGGACAATGTTTATTTTGCATATGAAATGACAGTAGACCTGCTCTTTATTATATTATGCTCATTTACTACTACACCACAGTGATATTTTAAGGATAAATTCCCCAGCCCTGTGCAGTGGTATCCTTTCTGAAGAGCTGGAGGTGGTAGCTGGGGAGAGGAAAATCTGGGCTTCTCTGCTTAGACTGTTGCCTCTGCAACCCTGACACTCGGATAAGTGGTTGATGGTACAGCAACTCTGAGTTTCTGTTGCTAACACATACATACTGATATCTATTCTTTAAGTAACTACTTAACCAGGACAGTGCTACCCCTCTAATACCAGAATTTTGTAGTTTCTTTAATAATAAATTATGATCTACTGTATCAAATGCTTTTTTAAGATCTAGGAATACTCCAACTGAATACTCTTTATTTTCAATGGCTGTTGATATTTTTTCTGTAAATTCCATTAGGGCATATGCTGTTGTCCTCTTGTGTCTGAACCCATATTGCTGCTCACATAATAAATCATTCTTCAGTATGAAGTTGTCAATTCTCTCATAGAATATTTTTTCAAGTATCTTGGAAAATTGCGGTAATAGTGAAATTGGTCTATAGTTTGAGAGTTCCCCTCTGTCGCCCGTCTTGTATATCGGAATTACTTTAGCTATTTTCATTGCATTGGGAAATATACCTGATTGGAGAGACAGGTTGCAGATATACGTCAGTGGTTTTACTATGCATTCGATAACAGTTTTGACTAGTAGCATGTCAATACCATCACAGTCAGTAGATGTTTTACTTTTGAACGATTTAACAATTTCAATGACCTCTCTTTCGTCTGTGTTCTTTATGAAGATGGTGTCTTTTACAGCAGTGTTATTGCATATTGTATCACCTGTTGGCACCGTAGTGGGTATTTCTCGGGCCAGTTTAGGTCCAATGTTAACAAAAAAATTATTAAATTCATCTGCAGGTGAAGCTATATTCACACTCTGAGTCGTTTTATTGTTTTTTGGAATGTTAGTTGGGTAGCTTGTATTTCTGCTTTTATTTCCAAGAATACTGTTGAGTATTGTCCATGTATTTTTAATATTGTCTCTGTTTTTCTCCAGTTCTTTACTGTAATAGTCTCTTTTACTACATCTTATTATATATGTTAACTTATTTTTGTATGTTTTATACCGCTGCTCTGCTTCTTTTGTTCTTTTCTTTAGGAAAACTTTATATAATAAATTTTTCTTTTTACACGCCTTTTGTAGTCCTTTGGTTAACCATGGCTTGTTAGCAAATTTGTGTTTAAGCTTTTTTATTACTAATGGGCAGTTTTTTTCATAAAGAGTGGTTACAATATTTATAAATGTGTCATAGGCTTCATTTACATCTGATACATAGACTTCTGTCCAGTCTTGCTTCAGCAAGTCCTCTTTAAGAGAACTGATTGCATTTGGTGATTTGTGTCTGAACGATTTTGAAGTTTTTTCTGCGTTGGGCCCCGTGTGGCCATGGATAAGTGCAAAGGTTGGCAAGTGGTCACTTATATCATTTATCAATAATCCACTTTCTATTTTCTTATCGAAAACATTGACAAACAGGTTGTCAATAAGTGTAGCAGAGTGAGCTGTGATTCTACTGGGATGTGTTATTGTGGGATATAGACTCATGCTGTACATAGAGTTCATGAACTCTGTAACTACATTTTGTTGATGAGGATTCATTAAGTCAATATTGAAATCTCCACAAATTGCTACCATTTTCTTACTAGTAATATTATTGTACAGCTCGACTAATTTATCTCTGAATGTCTCAATGCAAGTTCCCGGCGTTCTGTATATGCAGCTTATGATTAGATTTTTTGTTTTGTCTAGGTCAATCTCAACAGTAACACATTCCAAAATCCCTGGTAGTGCTAAGGACATTTCATTTACAAGCTTACACCTATACAGGTCATCAATATACAGTGCAACACCACCACCCTTTTTCTGAGTTCTGTTAATATAAAACATCTGATATCCTTCTATTGCCATCAGGGGAGCCTGATCTTCATTAAGCCAGGTTTCAGAGACTGCGATGGCTGTGAATTTTCTGTCTAGCTGTTTTAAATAGTCCTGAATCTGTGGAAAGTTTTTGTTAAGACTTCTGCTATTGAAGTATATTATTGACAGTTTACCATCTAATTGCATTTGACTTTTGAATTGTTTTTCAGTGTAATATTCACAGTGGTTATGAATATTATTGAAAAAGTGGTTATCAGGATCAATATCATTCTCCATCTCTTGTGGTTTATGTTCAGCATAATGGTATGTTTTCAGAGTTTGAGTTTCCTCATTCTGTGTCAAATGACTTCCTCCAACTGGGGATAATTGATGTCTACTTGAGTCGGTCATAAGTTTTTGTTTGTTTTGGTTATTTTTATTAAAGTACTTTGGCATGGTGTATCAAAAGAACTATTCTTATCGTGTGTGTTCATCTGTATTTATCTAAGTCAGTAGCATCTCTGATCATTATACTCTTTGCTTGCTCAGGTGATCCATTTAGTTTAATCCAAATTCTACAATTTCTTGTCCAGGTTGCTTGTATCCTATTTTGTTTTTTTAGCATCCGTGCCTGTCGTGCTAATTCAGCGTTTTTTTTTGTCAGGTGTTCATTTATGTAAACTTGAGTTTCCTTTAGCTTTTTGGCCTGCCTCAGTATGTTATTCTTTACCCTTCTGTTCACAAAGCGCATAACAATTGAAACAAGATCATGGTCAAACAAGATCATGGTCATAGACATAGAGGAGGTCAAAGATTTTGTCTCGCTGGGATCAACGGTTAACACCAATGTTAGCTGTAGACAAGAAATTACAAAGAGGTATATATACAAAATATGTCAACAATGTGGAGGAACAGAGCCATCAGCAACAAGATTAAACTGAGAACACTGAAGTCAACGGCCTTCACAGCAGCAACATATGGTTGTGAATCATGGGCCATGACCAAACAGAATGAGGAAAAAAAAAAAGATTCATTTGAAATGTGGGCCTATAGGCACCTATTGAGGGTGTCTTGGACTGGACATCGCACTAATGTCTGGGTTTTGAATAAGCTAAACTCTCAAACGTGCCGCGCTGTCAGACACGATGGAATAGAAAAGCTCATCATTCAAGGGAAGATAGAAGGCAGGATATGCAGAGGAAGACCACCACATCATTTGGTAATAGACACCACTAACTGGAATCGACAAAGTGTTGTGGATGCTGCAAGGATTGCAGAAGACTGGATGAGATGGCGTGTCTTCATCAAGACCACAGCAGCCCAGATACAGATCTTCAGAGAGAGAGAGAGAGCGACACCTGGGTTCAAAGCCAGGAAAAACCCTATGTAGTTATAAAATTCACCTAATTTTTTTTAGCCACAGTGAGATTTATGATCAAGAATTTGTTAATTAAGATTTTGGGGATGACAGTGCAGTTATACGTCCCCATGCAATAAAGCTTTTGCTGTTGTTGAAACAATGGAGTCACATCCCACTGATTTTTGAAACAGACAAATGCATGTTAAAAGCACTTTCACATCAGCTCTACCTTTTTTTTACATTTAAAAATGTTGGTTAAAGACTGAAATCAAGTGATGGTTTCTGGCTAGAATTAATAAATACAGTAAAATGGCTTTGTTCATTTTCCCCACCATCCCACAGAGGGGATCCTAATAAGGCATTTTGTGTGTTTTTATCTGCTTGTTCTCGATTCATGGAAAAAAAAAATGGAGATTGATTTTAATGACGTACAGCACACTCATACACACATACGCACACGCGCACACATGCACACACACCTTACCGATACACAATATAATATGTAAACCTGATTGACTGAAGTGGCGGCCTGCTGAGAAAATGACGAGCCCCTGTGAGGGTTTGCAAGCTCACACAGAGAAATGAATCAAAATAGACTCGTGCAAGGAGACCGCTGCAACTGAGGCTCCCTGGCTCATTCCAGATCTGAGAAATCCCACCCGCTTTGTTCACCTTAAAACAACAGCTGCATTCCTGAGTCCTGTCCTGTGAGATTGCCGAGAGATCATTGAGGGATCACTTCCCTTGAGTGAATGTTGATAGATTGCTTTGGAATGAATCAAAACTTTGAGGACCGTGGAGATCATTGAAGATCGTTGAGAGATGTTGGCGATCGCTGAGAGATCATTGAGAGATCGTTGGAGATCTGGTCATTTTGTCATCACTCAGTGATCTCTCAATGATGTCCACCTCTGTGGAAAAAAAAGGGGGGGGGGGGGTTATCCACCTTTTCTTTATAACCACAACATAAACACTTTCTAGCCTCTAATTTGGTGCTAAGCTGTTTTTCATTAAACACATTTAGAATGCGCTGCGTGCAGGTCTGCTGGCATATTGCATGATGTATGAGGCTCATTTACAAGTGCAACAATGGGGAATTCACTGTATGCCTAATGGGTTTGATGCTTGGGGAATACCTTTTTGAAACTTCTGCTCTGAATTATAATTCTGCAGTGTTGACATGCAAGTGTTCTTTTTTTCTCCCTCCTGTGTGCGTCCACCGGTCAGTTTGAGACGAGCGGGGCTGAAATGTACTCAGATTTCACTTTGAGCCTGCGTTCTTTTTCAGGAATTTGTGACATTTCCCATTTTAGGCGCGCAGCGGGATGTGGGAATGCGTGCAGGAACGCTGAAAATGAATGCTGGCAGGTGTCAAGAGCGCATGTCGACACCCGTGCACCCATACGTGGAAGCGCCGTCAAGCACGGGGCTCACAGTGGAGCACTGCTGGATAGCACTTTTGTGTAACCGCAGGGAGAAACAAAGCGGAGAGGAGAAGCTGCAGGTATCTGGCTTGGATCAAGTAGTCTTCTGCCTTCCTTCTCTGTGTGTGTGGGGCCGGGGGGGTATTTGCATGTAACTGGACGTAGGATGCAGCTGCTGGCAGAATATTGTGGACTGACGCACTTTAAAGGGACGGGGGGGGAAAGAAGGAGCAACATTGTTTGTCGGGGTCAAACCTAATGTGTGTGTTGCATTAAAAAAAGGTGAGAGAAAGACTAGACAGCATCAGGAGCAACATGCAATCGATCTCTAGTTTAAAGCAGTCATGTGTTTTTAGATCTTTTGCGCGCATGAAAGGAGGCGCAAAACTAAAGGAGTCTTCAGTCTTAATGGCCGTTTCCTTCACACATACGTTCCCCAAAAGTTTTCATTTGATTTGATTTTAATTGGACAGCAGCGACAGAATGACTACCCCATGCTGATTTCATACCCTGGTGTTTTACTTGATATAATGAGCGTAACGAGGAGACTGTCTCGCTAAGTGTCGTAATTGAATACTTAGCATTTGTCCGTTATTGATGTCAGTTTGCCGGAATGAACCAACTACACGTCGTATGACTTCACCCAAGTTCGGCAGCTTTACTTTGCTAATGTCTCCCGCTGTAATTGTCAGGTTTGCCTGTTTTTTAAAGAGTCATTCGAATGGTTTGGGGAGCTTCAATTTGTCAGCGTTGTCTCGTCAAAGAGGCTGAAATGAAAAGAGGTTGCACTCAGTGTAGCTTTACCTGCCAGCACGTCCACACGTTGGATGTTGTTAACAACAAGATGAGAATAAAAGTTGTTTTTTTTTTTTGTTTTATTATTGACTGCTGCTTGTGTTTGCTGGGAGGATTTGTGGGTTTCCACCGGTTGTGTAGCTTTACCAGAGCTGTTTTCAGGGAATTCCAAGTCATATCAGGACAGATGAGGATCTGTTCGGAGTGTGACAAGGTTTGTGTTGGTTCCAGGATGTGCAATATAGCGTGGTGGAGGAGGGTGTTACTCTGGGAGAGTGAACAGTGATGTATGGACCGAGATATATTAAAGGCAACGCCCTCAGGCCCCTGGCCTTCTCTTCTCTGATATTGACAGTGGTGGTGGTGGTGGTGTGTGTGTGTTCACTGATGTCTAGACTCAGTATCCTTAATGTGAGTTTGCATAGGTGAGTAAATGCACAGCACACCTCAGGCGCCTGTTTTGGATAGGGTTAGATAGGGTCTGTGGTTGTTTTTTTTAAATGTATGTAGTTGTGGGTGGGGGGGTTGCATGACTTCTATAGTCATTTTTTTTTTCTAATATAACAATATGCTTTAATGAGAATTCAATTTAGTTAATGACCCAGTGTTCAAAGTGCAATTGCTGAATCGTGTCAAAAGGAGGGCGTTAAAGTGGAAAGTTGTAAATGTGGTAATGTAGTGCTGTTGAAACCTTTTAAATTCTATTCAGTTAAGGCTGTATAATGTGGAACTGAGTGCTGCTCATCCAGATATTTTAAATAGATAACATTCTCTACAAGAAGACTGCTAGGTTTTCTCTGACAAACGCGGGATGGTTTTCTTTATTTTTAGCTCATTCTGGTGAAGGCGTCCATCATTTCACCAAAATAGCCCAGATGCTCACCAAACTCACACACAAAAATTGCCAGGCGGGTCTAACAAGCTATGGGTGCTTGTCATCTCAACTCTGAGAAGGCCAAGCCCAAATGAGCTACTCTGTCACTGACAGTTTGGTTGGCTGTTGACGTACAACCGTTATCCACTTTAACATAACGTGATGCCAAAAGGGAGATTCTGCCTTCATTTTTTCACGACAGTATCTTTTGTTAGGCTTACATTATGTGCTGCTCATGTGTCAGCAGACGTCATCACCTGTAATGCCCAGTCTTCCAGCCCACTGCATGTCTGCTTGGAGGTACATCTTTAAAGGTCCCATTCACTGAAACTTGTGTTTTTGTCGATTGTGACCTTCTGAAATGTGTCTGTTGGTTATGTGACTATCACAAAACTTCAAAACATGCACTTCTCTTAAAAAAAAACAACACCACACACATGGCCTTTATGTAATTTTTTTAAGGACAGTGCAAGTTGATGAACACTGATATCAGTCAATATAAACTTGCCAGATTGTAGCCAGTGACTAATTTCCATCTGTTGCCCATGTTTCTGTCTGATAAGCCATTATAACTCTTCCAGGTTTGTTCCTCTACGCAAAGGTAAGCCCAGCCTTATGTGCTGCTCTGTCGGCCAGCCTGGCTGTCTGTCTGCAGACAGAGGGCGCTGAGCCCAGTCAAGGTGTTGGGAATTAGCTTATCAAGCATGGCTTATATTGCTATTTTCTTTAGATTTCAGTCACCGTAATAAACATCCCTGTTTCTACCTGGTTCACTAATCCACAGTTGACAATACAGCTCACGTCATCTGGATTATTTTGTTTTACTTTTGTTGTGATGCTCGAGTCATTAGCGTTAGCTTTGCTAGGCAGTCAGCGTCTGTCATTCTAGTGGCATTATTAGAGCTCGCCTCAGCCCAAGGCGGCTAGCTGAAGCTAGCAGTTTAGCCAGTCATTCACAAATGTTTCTGTGGTTATTGTACTTCATTGACTCACCATTGAAACCACACACCCTGTTCACCAATAATCTGTGTGCTCTGATGGGAATTCTATAAACATATATTTCTGGCAGTCCTTCTCATCTTTCATCAGATGCTGATGTCTGCATGAGTCTATGCTGCACCTTTGGGCATTTTCCCCATTTTAAAGTGAGATTTAGCAGCTAGTCTTTTCAGGGTTGTTTGAAAATGGTGGCGCTCTGTTGCTGCTATTATCACTTCCGGCTGTGACCGACAGAATAAAATGAAAACAACAACAAACGGAATCAGATCTGTTATGTCATTTTTGTTCAATTTCAATTTTATTTTGACAAGGCGAGAATGATATAACGGCTATTTTCAGTTGTTCCATTTTCATTTCGCAAACAAAATATTAAAAGAACGAAGAGTACACAGATTCTGCACCATTGGGCATTTTTCCAATTTTAAAGTGAGATTCAACAGCTAGCCATTCAGGCTTGTTTAAAAATGGCGGTGCTCTGTTTTGATCACCACTTCTAGCTGTGACTGACAGAATAAAAGAAAACAACAAACAGAATCAGATCCATTATGTAGTTTTTGCTCAATTCCGATTTTATTTTGACAAGACGGGAAGGATGTAATGGCTGTTTTTGGTTGTTCGGTTTTTGTTTCACAAATGAAATATTAGAAAAATGAAGAGTACACTGATTACCAATGATGCATCATTCTTATTATTCATTCTTTAGGACAAATTTATATTAGCTGGATGAGGCTTGTTACCTGAGCTGGGAGCTATCCTGCTATGATTAGCAATAGTGATGTAAAAGGGAGTGCAGAGTTAAACACGCTCATAGGAATTTAAAGAGACATGCACTGAAACAAGCTGTTCTGAGAAAGGCCGCAAAAGATGATTCACAATGATGCTGCAATAATTATATAGGTAATTTGACCAAAATACCTGTCATCGTGGATTCTGGACTACCTCACAGACCGACCATAGTTTGTGAGAACCCAGGACTGTGTGTCTGACACCATCATCTGCAGTACTGGGGCTCCCCAGGGAACAGTTCTGGCTCCCTTCCTGTTCACCCTCTACACTGCTGACTTTTCACACAACACACCATACCACACTGCCATCTACAGAAGTTCTCTGGCGACTCTGCAATTGGCGGGCTCATCTCTGATGGGGATTATGTGGAGTACAGAGGACTTATCCAAGACTTCATGGACTGGTGCCTGCAGAACTGCCTCCAGATCAATGCGAGGAAAACCAAGGAACTGGTGGTGGACTGCCACAGACAAGGACAATCCCCCACAGCAACAGTAAACATCCAGAGAACAGACATTGAGATGGTGACATCTTACATGGGCGTTCACCTGAACAATAAACTGGACTGGTCACACAACACCAACGCACTCTACAAGAAGGGGCAGCGCAGGCTATTCCTCCTGAGGAGACTCAGGTCTTTTGGAATGCAAGGGGCACTCCTGAAGACCTTCGGCGTTTCGGTGGAGTGGTCTGCTGGGGCAGTGGCATCACGGCAGCTGACAGGAAGAGACTGAACAGACTGATCAAAAAGCTAGCTCTGTTCTGGAGCAACACCTCGACCCAGTGGAGGAGATAGGAGAGAGGAGGATGGCGGCTAAGCTGTCGTCTCTGCTGGAGTCTGAGTCCCACCCCATGCAGGACACGCTGAACGCACTGAGGAGCTCATTTAGCAGTAGGCTGTGCCATCCTAGGTGCATGATGGAGAGGTTCCGCCCGTCCTTCCTATATACAGACTTTATAACCTAACCAGTGCTGCTCATAGAGGTCGTATTGAATGAACTAAATGTAACAACTTTGCACAATAGAGATCGTCCCCTCCAATACACAACTAAGACAGTTACAATTATTATTGAGGGTGGCAACAACACTGTTGATTCAAATACGAAATATACTATCTGGGTACATACAGTGGTGTGGAAAAATTGTTTGCCCCCTTCCTGATTTCTCATTGTTTTGTATGTTTGTCACACTTCAATGTTTCAGATCATTAAACAAATTTAAATATTAGACAAAGATAACACATGTAAACAAAATGCAATTTTTAAATGAAGGTGTTTATTATTAAGGGAAAAAAAAATCCAAATCTACATGGCCCTGTGTGAAAAAGTGATTGCCCCCTAAGCCTAATAACTGGTTGGGCCACCCTTAGCAGCAACAACTGCAATCAAGCATTTGCGATAACTGGCAATGAGTCTTTTACAGCGCTGTGGAGGAATTTTGGCCCACTCATCCTTGCAGAATTGTTGTAATTCAGCCACATTGGAGGGTTCCAAACATGAACCGCCTTTTTCAGGTCATGCCACAGCATTTCAATCGGATTCAGGTCAGGACTTTGACTAGGTCACTCCAAAGTCTTCATTTTGTTTTTCTTAAGCCATTCAGAGGTGGACTTGCTGGTGTGTTTTGGATCATTGTCCTGCTGCAGAACCCAAGTGCGCTTCAGCTTGAGGTCATAAACAGATGGCTGGACATTCTCCTTCAGGACTTTTTGGTAGACAGCAGAATTCATGGTTTAATTTACCACAGCAAGTCTTCCAGGTCCTGAAGCAGCAAAACAGCTCCAGACCATCACACTACCACCACCATATTTTACTGTTGGTATGATGTTCCTTTTCTGAAATGCTGTGTTACTTGGTTCACACACCTTCCAAAAAGTTCAACTTCTGTCTCGTCAGTCCACAGAGTATTTTCCCAAAAGTCTTGGGGATCATCAACATGTTTTCTGGCAGAACTGAGACAAGCCTTTATGTTCTTTTTGCTCAGCAGTGGTTTTCATCTTGAAACGCCATACAGGCCATTTTTGCCCAGTCTCTTTCTTATGGTGGAGTCATGAACACTGACCTTAACTGAGGCAAGTGAGGCCTGCAGTTCTTTGGATGTTGTTGTGGGGTCTTTTGTGACCTCTTGGATGAGTCGTTGCTGCGCTCTTGGGGTAATTTTGGTCGGTCTGCCACTCCTGGGAAGGTTCACCACTGTTCCATGTTTTCGTCATTTGTGGATAATGGCTCTCACTGTGGTTCACTGGAGTCCCAAAGCTTTAGAAATGGCTGTATAACCTTTTCTAGACTGATGGATCTCAATTACTTTGTTTCTCATTTGTTCCTGAATTTCTTTGTATCACAGCATAATGTCTAGCTTTTGAAGATCTTTTGGTCTACTTCACTTTGTTAGGTAGGTCCTATTTAAGTGATTTCTTGATTGAGAACAGGTGTGGCAGTAATCAGGCCTGGGTTTGGCTAGAGAAATTGAACTCAGCTTTCCAAAGATGTGATAAACCGCAGTTAATTTATGTTTGGGGGGGGGGATCACTTTTTCACACAGGGCCATGTAGGTTTGGATTTTTTTTACCCTTAATAATAAACATCTTCATTTAAAAACTGCATTTTGTGTTTACTTGTGTTATCTTTGTCTAATATTTAAATTTGTTTGATGATCTGAAACATCCCAGTGTGACATACACACAAAACAAAAAGAGAAATCAAGAAGGGGCAAACACTTTTTCACACCACTGTATTTAAGTAATTTAACAAACCGTAATGCTGTTGATACCATCCAGCTGCAATTCTCATGCACTGTGCATGTAACTGTGCACACATATATATTTATTTACTGCTTTGGTTAACCAGTTCTTATCTTATTATCTTATTAACTATTGCTCTGATTGCTGCTATCCCTTTGCTGCTGCAATCTTATCTTATCTCATCTTATATGTCACAGACATTTCATTAAGACTTTTTGGAGCTGTCAGAATGTGGGAAAGGTGTAGTGAATGGGACCTTTAAGTCCTGTCATAACATTTCTCCAGAAACTTTATATTAACTGGCACAATGTGTTGGTGTTTTAGCAGCTGACTAAAGCACAGAGATTCCTGATTCAGAGTAATTTAGTGTCATTCTGAGCATGTAAGGACAATAAATAAAAGAACATTAAGTTTTAAACTCCACACTCTACTAGTTGTACAAGTGCCCACAATGAAGAAAAGCTCTGACTCAGAAGTGGATGTTACATCCTGTGTTTCGGGTATCTACAGATATTACCCAAAATGTCCTGTGAATTTCTACTGCTAATTAATGATCAGGTTAGTTAAAATTGAGCAGATGTGCAAATGAACTGATTCTTAAGAGAGCCACGCTGAATGGGTTAAGATGGTCTAAAGTGGATGTTTAATGAATCAGTTTCTTTATTCGGGTTTCTTGTAATCCAGGTGTTCATCTTGTCTCCAAGGTGATTACTGCAAGCCATCCAATCCTTATCTTAATTAGAAGGCACTCTCATGCTTAGAGATCACAGGGGCTCGATGCTGTTATCCCAGCGAGGCCCCATAAAACCACAATATGTTTTCCAATAACTGTAATTACTATTGCAATTTGTTTAGTCTTATTCATTGATTCTCCAGCACATTATCATGAATTGTTAGGTGGAAATTACACCCACATTATTTTTTGTAACTCAGTATCTTCTCATCTGTCAGACAATGCTGCTAGCCCCTTTGCTACCATGATTTGGTTCTGCCCTAATTTATGGAAAAGTTGAAGACTGCTCTCCTTCAGTGATAGATTTGATCTTCAAAGGAAACAAAGGTGGGGGATATTGCACTAGCTTCAGAGTGCTCTTGTTACAAGATTGTAACTATACTAAGTAGTTTTAATGTAGGATAGTTTTCAATATTACTAAATTTATGAAGAAAAAGTCACACAAGTGCATTTGGTCATACTCATTGAGTTACTTAAAACCTCCTAATGTTCCATGTCCCGTGGACGGGACATTTTAATGTTTCTGCTGCCATACAGTGAAGTGTGGTAGACATGTTTAGAGTAGGCAGTCATGCTTTACATCATTTGAAAGCTTAGGATTTCGTCTGTTTGGTTATTAAAACAGATTTCAGGCAAAATCATAACACTGGATTTAAATAGGGCATCAAATGAGCTAGCATAACACAGCAATATAGCATTTACTCACCAAAGAAGATAAGATAAGATAAGATAAGCCTTTATTAGTACCACAATGGGGAAATTCCAGGATTGCAACAGCACAGGGATAGCAACACTCAGAGCAATAATCAGAAGGCAAGAAAAAAAAAAAGAAACAAGAGCAGCAAGTATACATATGTACATATAAACATATATATATATATACAGTATATATATATATATATAGACACACAGTGCGGAGCATTGTAGCTAGATGGAATAATATGTAGATATATAAAAACTCAATGCGGCGCATTGCAGCTAGATGGAATAAATATGTAAATATATAAACACACGCAGTGCAGAGCATTGTAGCTAGATGGAATGAAACAGCACAACCGTCTACTTAGTTATCCTACATGGTATGATTATGTACCCATACATATTCTCACCCTCCATAGCGACCAGTATTTTCCTAGTTGTATACCGGAGGGGACCATTGTATAAGTCTATTGCGTCTTTGCATTCAAAACTATTAGGTTGTCACGTCTTTTTGCTATCTCTGTGAGCAGCCCTGCTTAGGTTGTACAGTCTAACAGCCGTTGGTAGGAAGGACAAGAAGGACAAGAAGCTCCCTTGTTGTCCTTGAATTAATGATAGTCCAACAAATATGGTTCATTTGTATTGCAAAAGGTCCAATAGATCCATTTGAGTAAGTTTTATTGTCCATCTACATGATCACAAGGGAAACTGCCCATAAAAATTGTAGCATTGTTTGAAACTCAGCTGGCTAACGTTATGCTTTTTTATCTATGTGCTAAAAAACGATACTTCCCATAGAGATAGTGCCGGAAACGGAAGCCCAAAAGACTAGCGTGACTGTCTAGATTTGATTGATACCTCATTTGACCCAATAGGCCCTCCCTTTGTGTTTTCACAGCCTTCAATACTCAATGAGTACTTACCTAGCATGAAGGACCAGCCCCGCGGCTAACATGAACACAACGAGCCAATTGCAGCTGAGTATGCTAATTATGGATGTGTCCTGTAGCTAATTAATTTCTGAACTTAGTGATACCTGATAGGGCTGGGTTCATCACACACACCCCTATAAAGCCCGTGCATAAAGCAGTCACTTCTACCAAACCTGTACGTAAAGCGACAGAGTTGTAACGTCACTCACTTTTTTTTTTAAAAATGGCTAAAATTAACACATACATTAAAAAAATTATTAATTACTTGACCTGGTCAAGTGACAAGTTGTCAGCTGAAGAATCGGAGGTGGACAACACGTCTGACGACCATGATTCCATTTGGCACAGTTCAAAAATGCATGGTTACAACCTGAGAAAAAAGGTGTGTAATATATTCATTTTTTGTGGTATTGTTGCAAAATTTTGACCTGAACTTGATAACACTTGGTTCTACATTCCTGTTGTGTTTTCCAGCCAGTATCTAACAACTATATGTTACTTGCAGGCATTTGTACCTAAAAAACAACCAGGAGAACCTTATTTTCTTCAGATTTAGTATGTTTAGATCACTATTACTCAGTGGCTGAAGCACTTAGAGGGATTTTGACTGTTTTGCCAAAACATTTAGTGTTTTCTTTTGAATGAGACCAACCTCATGAAGATACCGTGAAGGGCTGAAGAGCAGCTTTTGATTTACTTTTGGTATGCTAATTTTAGGCATTTTTAAGGAAATTGGCTGCAACGGTAAGCTGAAATGTTGATATTGGTTTATACTGTAATAGCTTATTCTAACCAGATATGATGCCATCTTTAGTCATTTTAATTATTTTTTTAAAATAAAACATCACAAACTGTTGTTGCTTAGGACAATTTTAATTTATTTTTTGCTTTCTGTGATTTGGATTATATTACAAGGTACTTGTGTAGTTCGTATTTTTCTTTTTAGACATTTAAAGGTGGTACAGACAACAGTGACCTCCTGGCCAGTAGGTGTCACCTATACTCTTGCCCCAACTGGTGGGTGGAGACATGTGACCCCATTTATGCTTTTAGCTGTGACATCCTTTCCGGCCACCGTAGTCTTGTCATCCAAGTGCTTAGATGTAAATATTATGATTTAGACCTGTAAAAAATAAATATTCAAATATTTTTCAGCAATTTTTGAAGAGTATAAAGGCTTTAATTCTACCCCTTCCTAAACACTTTTTGTTGTATTATTTTTTTAAATGTTTGTTTTCATTAAAATATTGCCTCACTGATTAAAGTCACAAATCTTCAAGAAAAAAAGTTATAAATTCAGAAGATGCTGAAAAATCATAACCTTCCAAATATATTTAGAAATACTAGATTTGTAGGAAAAATCTCTCAAATATGAGGGAAAACTTAAAATGTACAAGAAAATACCACAGATTTAAATTAAAAAAAGCTAATTTATGAGAATAAATTGACTAAAAAGTTACAGATTTACATGGAAGCAGTCAACATTTTTGAGGAAAAAGTAATACATTTATGAGAAAAAGTCCAAAATTTAAGACACACCCCAAATTTATGAGAATTTTGTGCAATTTTAAGAGTAAAGTCATACAAATAGTAAGGCCCTTCCTCACTATCCTCAAATAACTTTTACAGCAAATACTTTCTTATACTTATTCAAAGAAAGTAGTCACTAAAGAAATTACTTCAGTGACTACTCTTACTTAAAATAAATAAATAAATAAATAAATCACCCTTATTGTCATTCAACTGTACAACCAATCATGTACAGTAGAACGAGATTGTGCTCTACCTATCTACTGTGTCAATCACACACACCCCAAGTGTAGAATCAGTGGGCCGCTGCTATGCAAGGCGCCGCCACAAATTTCCCTCATCCATTCCATTATTGCTGAGCACCAAGCTGGACGGCAGGAAGTTCTACTTTTATATGGTCTTCGGCATGACCCGGCCGGGATTTGAATCCCTGCCTCCCAGGTGTGGGGTGGATGCTCTACCAACTGAGCCACCACTCCGGTACTTGCACTTGAGTAATGAATATTATAAGGTAATGCTAACTTTCGAGTACAATTTCCATACAAATCTTCCACTGCACTCTATGTAAATTCCATGTCTTCAGTGGCATACACAGTATTTTAATCAACAAGCAAGCACCTTCTCTACTCGTTTGCTACTGAAAACTCTGGAGAATTAAGGCTCCTTTAATTAAGCACTTCTCTTATATTCCAGAAAGTCAGTATGCAGATCTCAGTCAGACAGTTTTTAGAACTTTGATACAGAGTTTCGATCAACTTTCATAATATGCATCAAGATCCAATTTGCTTATCATTTAAATACTGAGTAGCAGTTGTGGGCATAAAGGGGTTAAATGGAGTTCTGGTTTGAATTGTAAAACTGATTTCAGCTTGTCTGAGTCTGTCATTTTATTCTGGTTCTCTCTTTGTAATTCACCTGTTTTTTTTTTTTTTTTTTTGTCTTGTATTTTCTGCTCTTGCCAGCATCAATCTCATCCATGTTGCTTCTGTTCATTTACATCCTGCATGATAGCCCCCTCTCATTGTCTCCGTTTTCATCTCCTATCAGTGTCAGCTCTCTTTTCTTAACCTTTTAGCTTTTTAAACATTTTTCCCTTTCATGTCTTTTGTTTTCTTGCCCCGCTCAGATCTCTCTTCTTCCTCTTCTGCGCATTTGCCTGTTTGTTGTTTCCCATCAATTATCTGTTTCCTTCCCTTATCTTTCCCCCTCCAATCCTTCGCCTCCTCTGTTTTTTTTTTTATCTTTTTCTCCTTCCCTTTCCCGTCTCTAGTCCCTTCTGCTTCTACTAAACATCCCACTCGTCATCTCCCTCATCTCTCACTCATTGTTTTTCAAATCTTTTTCTCACTCTCTGTGCTGTGATTAAATGTTTTCCTGTCATCAGTTCCGTCACCCTTCCTCTCACTCATTGCCCCGTCCACTTATGGCGTCTTCTTCAGTCGTTTCCATCCCTTAGCCACCCATTTTTATCCCCCTTCAGTTTTCGCCCAAAGGGGCCAGACTTTGACTGGCAGGGGATTATGTTTTGGGGTGGTTGGCCCTTCCGTCTGTCTGTCCCACTTTTGTGAAATCAACTCCTCTTACAGTTTTGTTCCTGTTGTTTTGAAACTTGGTACCAGAGTTTGAGATACACTGATGATGTGCATATTTCAGTTTGACTCTGCTCAGATGCTTTTTGCAGGAGTTGTAGCCCCTGACTTTTGATCTCTTATTTCACCTCAGTTAATAGACAGTAACTGTCTTGTGAAATCAACTCCTCCTACTGTTTTGTTTTAAATGTTTTGAAACTTGGTACCAGGGCTTCATATACACTGATGATGTGCATATTGCAATTTGACTCTGATCGGATGACCTTGAGGTCAAGGTCAGAGGTCAGTTTTTCCCTAAATCTTGTAAATGCAATAACTACTGAAAGAAATGATGTAGGCTTTTCAAATCAATACAGTACTGTATTTGTATCTAAGACACATCTTGGATGACTTATACTCTGACCTGACAGTCTTTTTGGGTGGGAGTCAGCATGTTATCCTGATATAGCAATATTTGCCCACTCCTCCTTGCTAAAGTGCTCAAAATCTGTCAGATTGTGAGGAATCCATGTACTCTTCATTCTTACAATATTTTGTTTCTGAATTGGGAAAAAAAAAACAATCGGAAAAAGCTGTTATATTGTTTTGGGCTTGTCAAAATAAAATCAGAATTGAGCCAAAATGAAATAACTGATCCGATCCCCCCCCCCCCCCCCAAGTTTTATTGTTTTGGTCGTAGCCAGAAGTGCCTTTAAGTTTTTTTTTGTTTTTTTTTCATATTTAGACCTACTTATCATTTTTTATAAAGTATCAGATTTAGCTTTTGCTTTTGCCAGTATTTATTGATTTTTCAATAAATTAACACAATGCAAATTGTAAAGGTACTCTTTTTGTCATCATTTCCTGCTTTTACTTCCACCTGTAAACAAACCAAAATAAAAAAAACAACAAAAAAAATTAACAAAATCAGATCCGTTATCCCATTTTGGCTCAGTTCTGATTTTATTTTGACAAGGCCAAGACCATATAATGGCATTCATTTCAGAAACACAATATTGAAAGAATGAGGGCATCTCTTGTGCCTGGCCTTCTTCATGCAACCCCACAGATTTTCAATTGAACTTTGGTCTGAAATTGGCCATCCCAAAACGTAAATTTTCTTCTGGTGAAGCCATTCTTTTGTTGATTTGGATGTATACTTGGGGTTGTTTTGTGCTGCAAGATGAAATTCTTCTACATCTTCAGCTTTCTAGCAGACCCCTGAAGGTTTTGGGCCAAAATATACTGGTATTTGGCATTGTTCATAGCTCTCTTCACCTTGACTGAAGCCCCAGTTCCATTTGAAGAGAAACAACCCCAAAGCATGACAATGCCACCACCATGCAGGATACTCACTACTGCTGTATCCATGTTTATTTCAGAAATGTTTGAACATTTTAACATGGACTAAATCACTGATACAGACTCCTTCTAGTGGACAGTTATACAACAATATAGTAAAAGATCCAACAATCATCCATGAACAACACTGTTGTGACAGTGGAGACAAAATAGCCCCACTGTCATGTACACCCATGGGTGGCAACCAGTTGAATCATAAAGAAAAAATAAAGGTTGGCAGTGCAATGGCTAACAGGACTCACCAATGGTTGTCGCAATGTCCAGAGAAGTCACGACTGGTAGTCTACAGCTACATGTCTCCAACTGAATTATTGGTGTTGTTGAGCAGAACGCAAAATGTTCTCTCTGATCCACATGCGTTCAATAGGGGCGGATTTAAATGATTGATTAATCAATATTGACCAAATTTCCATTTTAATAACCCAATAGCAATTCACATAATCCTACGATTATTTTTTTAAAATATAAACTGTTATGGGTGTACTAGGCCCAAGGCCAGAATTGCCTGTTTATCTGGGAATTCTTGTCATCTGTTTTAACCCTTTATCATCAAGATGGGCTCACCCATTGTCTTTTTCACACATAGGTAAGGTAGACTCACACCTGTATAGTCTTTTGCACTCTTGGGCATGGTAGACTTCCACCTTTAAACCCAGGAACCCATGATCCAGAACCTCACACTCTAACCACTGAGCCAAAGAGGAATTCCCCACTAACTGTGAGCTAGTAGTGGAGGTGAATTTTATGCTGGGTCTAAGTATGACAGGAAACTGCACCACTGATTGATTTCTTATGGAATTTTCTAGAAGGTTCCCTAACAATGTCTTTAAAGGTGTGTGAAACTTGCTACATGTTTGCAAGCGGTCTCTGGCATAGCTGAACTTTTGCACTCATACTCAAATATTTAATTCACCAAGTTAGACAGTTCCTGGTATAATGTACAGCATTAGGTCTCAGATTTTTTTCATATGTAAGGAAAGTAGTTATTATAACGTCAACCTCCCCTACTGAATCAGTATTAGATCAAATCAAATCAGGACCTTATGAATCAAAATTTAATAGTTTCTAGAAATCATGGGTGATACCCAGGCCTAATGTTCAAAATGATCTGTTATAGAACAGGGTGGCTTTACAGTACAATACATAGTTATATCCATATTATCTCCTTGCCTTTGAGTTGTAATGCAGTGGAAGCAAGTAGTTCACTTTCCTAGACTTCTGCGGTTTTAAACTGGACACGCCTTGAAAAAAAGGATTGCAAAAGGTGCATAAATCAGGGGGGGAAAGAAAGACAGGCAGGGTAAAAAAAAGAGAACAAGACAGACAGCTCAGCCCAGACGGAGACAGTGGGGTTAGACTCGGCCTCAGCAGTCTTCATCCTGTTCAATTAGCTTGGTTTGGTCCCACAGTGCAGGTCCTCTTCTCATTAAACAGAGACCACGGCTGGTGTTTGAGGGCTAGCTTGTTTTCTTCCCAACAAGTAAACAACAATCTGGACTGACTCTGAACTAGGGCTCCAGAGGGCCAGATCAATTTACTGTATGGCGTCTTCCTCCGACGATGGGAATTATAAGTTATTTCTCAGTCAATTGTTTTGCTTCAGTCCTGAAAAAAAAAAAAACAACCTTAATCCAAGCACAGAATCTTTGCTATTTTTGCAAAAAATCAGTTGTTCTACACACAGAAGCAGACCTGCCACGGTGTGCCTTCACCTCGGTGACCCTGCAACTGTAACCGTGTGTTCAATTCTGTCTTTGACAGTATATATTTGTGTGTGTGTATGTGTGAGAGAGTGCGAGAGAGAGAGAGAGAGAGAGAGAGAGAGAGAGAGAGAGAGATACACGGAAGCTATATATGCGTGTAATCCTCTGGGGTTAATTAGCTTTAGAACACTGCTATCTATCAACCTAATGCCCTCACTCTGGCCTCCAGACAGCTCCATTACCGTCAGAAACACAAACACGCACGAGGGCCAGTTTAGGCCATAATCGCTCTATTGCCAGGTCTCAACATGACAACATCAGTGCTAGAATATCCCCATTTCTAAAAGTTAAACAAACAAGCTATATATAAACTTTCTCAATTTATTTTTTTTTCCCCTCAACTTTGGTCTCCTTCTGGAATGACACACTCTCACACAAAGCATGAATCATTAGGTGTGTTAAGGTCCACATCAGGCTCTTTCTTATCTTGTGGGACTCAGGCTGATCTATAGTGAGGGATGAAACTGTTCCCTTCTATCGCCAAAACCATTAAGGAATAGGCAGGGTGGACTTAACTGTCTACGGTGGCAGAAGTTCGAGGATATTTTGGATTACCTTGGTTTCACTAGGACAGACTTCAGTGAGAAGGTTCTATTGACCAACAGAAGTGTCACGACCTGAGCACGCGGGACCCCGCCGTGCTCTATCTCCTTGCCTTTTTTCTATATTTGTATGGTGGTGTATTTTTGAGTTCTTATTCCTGTTATTTTATCTTTGGTTAGTTTTCACATATTCTGTATTGTTTCTTAGTGTGATTTATTTTCCTGTTTACATTCATTGTAGTTTTGTTATTTACATATTTGGATTTAATTGTCTTTATTTGCCATTGTATTATATTCATATCCTGTTGTGTTTTCTCTCTCTCTCTCTCTCTCTCTCTCTCTCTCTCCCTCTTCTGAGCTTCAGCTGTCAGTGGCACTTCTGAGTCTTTTGCTCTGTTGTGGGCGGTGCTCCTGGCAGCTGTCAGTCTCGTCTTCTCCCTCTCACTACTCCCAGCTGATTTCTGTTGTAATCATTGTCACCTCTTGCCTGCTCATGGTATCCACACTTGCTATCATTTGTGTCCATTTGTTTCTAGCTCTATTTAAGGACTGTTTTCTCTCTCCTTGATTGCTGGAGTCTCAAAGAGTCACATCAGAACCCTACTCCCATTCTGACGGTCATTTCTGTGTTCATCCTGTCTACGCCTTTGTCACCTTTGTTCATAAGTTTGCTTTGTGCACGTTTTGGATTTTTGTTCTTTCAATAAACATGACAAACTACAGTTCTGCATGTGGGTCTCTCCTCTCTGCCCCCGAGGGACAATTCATGACAAGAAGTGGCTTATTTCATTAAGCATAGCCATGGAAGGAAACGAGCAAGCTTTTACTTAGTGGGGAATACAGTCCAGGTAAAAATTAATCCATTATTTTCATGGTTGAGGTAAGCCCATGTTCCCCTTGATCAATTCTATACTTTAGCAAAAGAATTGTGTTTTAATATCTTTGCTGGGTTGGCCAAATTTCTGTTCAATGAGAGCCCCTGTACAAGATATATAGATTTGTTTGTGTTTGGTCTAGCAGAGAGATTACAGCTCTAATGAGGTCTGGTTGAGAAGGGGAGAGAATAAGTTTTGGTGCAGAGAACTTTTGGCTCTCTTGGAGCAGATGCTGATGTGATGTTTATTGATGTCTAAATGGCATTCTAGTGATACTATAGTAATTGAAATTTTATGATTTCATTTACAGCATTTGCAACTTTGTTTGTTTGCAGTTCTTTGCACTTTCATTTGTTATACTTTATCAGTCCCAAAAGGAAATTCAAGGGCAGCCACCTGGATGAGGCAGCACTAATCCCTTCATACCTAGGGCCACTTTAGTGTCTCCATTTAAAGTAACGTGCATGTTTTTGCAATGTGGGAGGAAACCAGAGCACTTGGAATAAACCCACACAAGTATGGGGAGAAAATGCAAACTCCACACAGAGAGGCCCTGCTGGAAGTAGACCCCCACGGCTGGTCATTTGCAGGTTACAGAGTGGGATAAATGTCAGACAAATGTCAGATTGACTAACAGATACATCTTTACTGCCAACGATCTTTCAGGGCCGTATTACAAAGATATGGTCAGTCATCGGTTGTCTCAGGCGCAGGGCTCATTTATTAGTGTATCCAAGTTCATTTTCTTGTTACAGCAGTACAAAAACACATTTTCCACTGGGCCCAAACTGCAAAATGGCTGATCTAATTATTTAGAGGTGTGTTTTGAATAATCCAATCCTTTAAAAGGATGGGCAGGAGTCCATCCCTTTAATGCACAGAGGTACATTATTTAAAGTGAACGCTGATCATGATGCTTGTTTAAGACGGGTTTTGGCCAAAAGGCGTGTGCGTGACTGAAAATGCACGCGATAGTAACACTATTTGGCATTGAGCAGGCGTCAGTCCCAGTTGATGCCCAGTTAGTTATTTTAGTAAGAATAAACAGGGAAGAGATAATGCTTGGCTGAAAAATCGAGCTGAGTGGTTAACATAGTGTGCACAGATGCAACACACAGATGTGAATGGTTTGAAACTTCAGGAAAAGAGGATGGTGCCTGTACAAATTTTCATAAAGTTTCATAAAATGGAAGGATTGTTAAAGGTGGCTCTGAAGTCGCTCTTGGCCCTGTGGGGTCTCCCCCGTCCCAGACCCTCCCGGGCACAAGGAGGGTCAGCGTGGCCTCGAATCCACTACCGACCCTCGCCATGAAGTGAGCCCGCTCTTGGTGGCCCCTCCTGGGGGCTGATGGGTAGCCATTGGGGCGCTCGCTGGGGGATGGCAGTCCAGGGACGCCTGTTGCTTGAGAACCCCGATTGTAACCACGGTGCGGGCAGCCTCCCCCGGCTGTCGCGCCGCATGCCGCCGGTTACCCAGCACTCCTTATTTGTCCTTAGATTAATACATCTAACAGAAAAACAAGAGCTGAGTGCACATTTTTTATTACCCAAGAAAGGACATGCGTGTGTGCACGTGAACGGACAAAAGGATCGATCAAGGGAGATGACTGAGGGGACACATGCACTATACAGTAGATTGTGTGGACAGCATAATACTTTGTAACCCTGCATAATACTCCGACGAACGGAACAGAGGGGGTAAACACCGACTGGTGAGGGCACTGAACCGCTGGTCTGTTCTGACTCGATCACCAGCCAGGATATATGGACGTACTTCCCGTCACTCCGGGAGGTTACAATGAAAAGTAAAACAGCGCACTCCCTGTTCATTCAGTCATATAGACTCCAGCGATAAGTTAAAATGAGAATATGGATGGACTTAAAAAAAAACCAAAACTATTTAGTGTATCATCATGTTATACTTAAAAAGATTGGTTGATTATATTATAACTGTTACAACTGTCTCCATTAAAATAACAGAACATCCCAGTGCATGCTGTTTCCTCATGAGCTCTGGAGCTGCACATTTTTAAATCCCACTGCTGAAGAAGCATTAAAAAAGACGTCAAAATACGGCCCTCAGTGTCCATCACTCTTCTTGGCTTTTTGGATATAACAGCCATTATGTGTGTGTCTTGTATCAGTAGTGTCCTACCTGCCAACTGTTGTTATATAGCTCTCACAAGCTGCAAAAAATAATGGTGACACAGTATGTTGTAAATACACGTTTGAAACCAAAAGCAACTCAATTTGAATGAAGTGTGCACATTTTTCATAACTGTGTTTGATGTGTTTTTTCATTTGAATGTCTTTGAATTTCCAAGCGTTACTTTTGATTTTTAAACCACCTGTAGTACACATACTTGTACACTTGCTGCCTTCATTAACCTCTGCCAAAGCAGTTTAGAATTTTTCACGTCTTTATTTGTTTGTTTGCTTGTTTCTTTTTGTATGTGTGTCTTAAATTAACTCAAAACGTTGTGAAGGATTTTGATGAAAATTTCAAAAGAAGTTGGTAACGTAGAAAAGGCCAGTCAATTAGATGTTTGAGTTGAGTCTGAATGACTATCTGGATCCAGGATTCTTTTTTTGTAAAGCCTCCCAAGGGGAGATGGATGCAGTACCTCATCGGATCTTTAGTTGGTCACCAGCAGAGGGTGCTTGGCTGAGGTTTATGCCCTCTAAACGCTTTCCAGTTCCACTTATATTTTGTAATCGTCTATTATCTTCTAAAGCTACGTTGTGTTTGTAGGTTTTTGTTAGACTTGGTATTTAAAGTGATCTTTTAATGTTGCCTTTGCACTTGCATATATACACACTCAAAAGCCACTTTAGAGATCTATCTTCTTATTATTGTGCTGGATTCCTATTGCCATCAGAACTGCCTTAATTCTTCACACCATGGCATAGATTCAGCAAGGTGCTTGAAACATTGCTCAGAGATATTGGTCTATATTGTTATGCTAGCACCACACAGTTGCTCCAGATCAAAGGTCAATGTGTTGCACCTTCAGAGATGCTTTATTGTATATGTCGGCTGTAATGAGTGGTTATTTGAGTAACTGTTGCCTTTTGGCCAGTTCGAGCCATTTTGGTCATTCTCTTCTGACGTCTGGCATCAACAAGGCATTTTTGTTCAGAGGCTTCGTGGATATTTTCTCTTTTTCAGACCATTCACTGTAACACTACAGATAGTTGTGCATGAATGTGCCAGTAGATCGGCAGTTTCTTCTTACTCCGACCAGCCCACCTGGTAGAAACAACACTGCCATTTTCAAAGTTTCTTAAATCACCTTTCTCCCTCATTCTGATGGTCATTTTGAACTTCGGCTGCTCAATTTGATCATGTCTACATGCTGTAGTGCAGGGGTCACCAACCTTTTTGAAACTGAGAGCTACTTCAAGGGTACTGAGTACTATGAAGGGCTGCCAGTTTTATACACATGAAATAAAAGTTTCACCATTTGAGTTTATGTATTATTATTAATGTTTACTGATATTCATCTATGTGAAGACACTGATCACATTAATAAATTCCCACAATAATTATTACAATGATTTAACAAGATAGGAAACAGATACATTTTAACAACACTATTTCTAATCTCTGTAAATGTCTCATTTTCAAATGATCACTTCTACATTTTGTAGGAAATCTTCATGTCCCATTTTTAACAAATCGTGAGCCATATTTGTACAAGTTATCAATTATGTAAGACTACAAAAATCAACTTTCAGATTTTTAAATCTTATCACATTTTGTAATAATCACCAAATCTACAGGATTTTAACAAACTATCTATCTATAAAGCACATCTATCTAAAATCATATCTCTCACACTTTATGAAAATTTCTTAATATTTATATTTGATCTTGCCATGCCACTACCATGTTGCCACTTACATCATCTGGTATCTGTCAGTTAGTGAGAAGCCTAGCATTGCTAGCTCTGACATTGCAACTCTGAGTGAGTCTTGCCGGTGTGCATCAGTGAGGCGTGCTCTGTGTTTGTTTTGGATGAAGTTCATGTCAGAAAAGGCTGATTCACAGAGATAGGTTGAACCAAACAGGCTGGCAACCTTCGTAACTGCTGTGCATATACCATTGTACTTTTCTTTGTCCACAAAGCACCAAAAGTTTGGTGCAGCCTGCTAGGCTTTGAGGTGGAGGTCGTTTTGTGTTGTTACAATTTCAGTCTCCGCCTGTCCAGCATCCAAGTTGAATGTTGCACTTACAGTAGTTGTTCAGCAGTGCATGTCATGTCCACTTGCATGAAAGGATTGGAAATGAATGACACACATGGCTCAAGCTGATCGAAGTCACACAACCTGTTCTCAAACTCTTGCCCAAGTCTATTTATCACTTGAGAGTACTTTTCTGCAACTTTGTCAAAAGTCTCAAATGCACAAGCATTGTCGTTCAACACTGACTGCACGGAGGGAAAGTGCAGCACTTTTTTTTTCTCTGTAATTGCACAGAGAAAATGTTTATCTTGGCTTTAAATGCATTTACAGCACTTATCATGTCAGCAACAGTCTTACCTTTGCCTTGCAGGTCACAGTTCGAAAGGTTTAGTTTCTCAGTGATGTCCATTAAAATGCAAGGTTAAGTATCCACTCCAACAGTGAGACGTCTTCGCCTTTGGATTGCATGGACTCTTTGATTTCACATAAAAGTGACAAAAAACGCTGCAAAACTCGTCCCCTGCTGAGCCGTCGGATTTCTGTGTGTAATAAAATATCACCACATTCAGCTGATAGCTCCTCCAATAGCAGCTTGAATATCCTGTGTTGTTTGGGTTTGGAGCGGATGCCGTTTATGATTTTCATGACCGGAGTCATCACATGCTCAAATCCCGTCACTTTTGCATATATGGCCTGCTGATGAATGATGCAGTGGTAATGGAGCAATGGTGGGAAGTCTGTGTCACCTTTACAGTATACGATGAAACCTGCATGTCGGCCAGTCATAGCAGGAGTCCCGTCTGTAGTCACTGATCCCAGCTTTTCCCATGGTACCTTTTTCTCCGCTAAAAACTCCTTCACCACGTTATAGATTTCTACTCCCTTTGTAGTTGTTTTAAGAGGCAGTAGTGTCAGGGGTTCTTTTGCGGAGAAATCATTAAATACCATCCGAATGAAGATCATCAGCTGCACTGTACTGCTGCTGTCCATGGACTCGTCACACTGGACGCTAAACCACCGGCACTTCACCAGATCCCGGTTCAGCTGCTCGGTCAAATTCTCAGACATTGCCGACACTCTTCTAACCATCGTACTGGCCCCCATTTGCACATCGGAGAGAGTGGAGATGACATCAGTTCCAATCTTTGCGTCTTTAAATGCAGTGTTTGCAACTATGATTATTGCTTCTTTAAAAACCTCCCCATCTGTAAATGCCTTCTTCGTTATCAAAAATTGTGTAGCTCTAAATGAGGCTTTGGTTATTTGGGGGGAATTTTTCAGTGGCCTTGTGAAAAGAATGCTGTTTGCCCAAAGTTGCTTTTAACTCACATGCTTTCTCTGCCTGCAATGTGCTGCCCGGTGGATAGTTAGCATGGTAGCTTTCGTGGCATGTACTGAAGTGTCTTTCAACATTGTGCCACTTTGCCGTTTCCACAGTCGCCCCACAAATGAGACACACACATTTGTCTTTCACTGTAGTAAAAAAGAACTCTTCTTCCCATTCACTATGAAAACGACAAGTTTTCTTTCTTTTTTCTGCCATGTTTTTGGAGGTAGAATCTTTATTCAACTCCTCATCGTTGCGTCGCCCGCTAGCTTATTTCACTAAATGCTGAAACTTGTCATGCGCACAATACTGACTTTTGAACCAGAATAAATCATGGAATACGTATATTAAGCATTTTTGTTTTTTATTGTTTTTATATTTTTGTTTTAAAATCTACACATTATTGCAAGTGTGATTCATAATGATAACACAATTTAAGAAATATAAGATGAAGCTCATTGGTGATTCATGCTATTTTCAGAACAGGCTCACGGGCGACTCATGCGGTCCCTGCGGGCACCGTGTTGGTGACCCCTGCTGTAGTGCATTGAGTTGCAGCATTATGACTGGCCAACTATAAAATTTTCAATGAACAATTACAAAGAAAAAAACTCTCCCAAAAAAATGCAGATTTTACAGAAAAAGTCACACATTTATAATTGAAAAGTTCCAGATTTACTGCAATACAATGGATATATAAGAACAGTCTCAAGGTTATATGAAAAAACTAGAAAAGCACTCGGCGAGCGCATACCTCCACCTAGGCTCCTTCTGTCCCTGTGGATCACCTCCAAAATGTAATGGGTTTGTGTGTAGGCCTAGAGCCACTTCTGGTCAAAATTGCATTAAAGTTTATGCATTAGTCTTGGAGTATTGTTGCTAACACACTGTTCAGGTTCAGGTTCAGGTTCACTGTGGGAAGATAAGAGCCTTGGCTGAGGTATGCATTCTCAAACCATCACCAGAATGTGATGGGTTCGTCTCTAGCCCAAGGACCACCTCTGAGGAAAATGTCATCCAAATCTATCAAGAGTTTTTCCGTGATCCTGCTTGGGTGACAATGGCTCAGGAGGTAGAGCAGGTTGTCCAATAACCAGAGGGTTGGCAGTTCGAATCCTGCTCTCCCCAGCCATCCTGCCGTTATGTCCCTGGGCAAGACACTGTACCCACCTTGCCTCCAGCGTCCATGACACTGGGTGTGAATGTGTATAAATGTTTGGTAGTGGTCGGAGAGGCTGTTGGCGCAGATTGTCAGCCATGTTTCCATCAGTCTGCCCCAGGGCAGCTGTGGCTACAGCAGTAGCTTACCACTATCTCTGTCTGTGGAGTGAATGAATAATGGACTCATTGTAAAGTGCTTTGGGTATTTTGAAAAGCGCTATATAAAAACAATCCATTATTATTATTATTATTAACAGACAGAGAAACAGCAGCAAAAACAATATGACTACATTATAGTAACAAGACTGTCAGAATTGTATTGACCATACAGGGACTTCCACCTGAAATCAGCATCATCGTTAACTGAATCTTTGAAATCAGTTTTCATTTTTTTTCCTCCTCTCTTCTCCATTACAGTTTACCGACAAGGTTCATAATTATTTAGCAGTATTACACAACAGTGCGGTATCATCACTGCGGTGCGTAGTAAACAAGCATAGTAGATTTCACAAACCAAAAAAATAAACATTGTCCAGAGCTGAAATTTACTGTGTTGACATTACATACTGTGTGGGTCATGTGGCTCCAACGACATTCTTGTCTGCTGTCTGGAGTTACATCCATCTTAAACCGCACACTTTGCTTGCTTTTCTTGGTGTCTTCAGATGAAATAATGTCAATCATCACATACTGTGTGGATGAAGACCACATTCGTTTTTGTTCCAAGCCGTTTTATAAGCTACATTCTGATCCACAGTGTATTTCAGCTGTATTCTCTACTCCCTGCTCCGTTCTCAGGGAATATCAGTGAAAACTGCCCTTCATAAAATGTCTCCATTTGAAACACCCTGTAACCGTCAGCTCCCTCCTCCGTGCATTACCACGGTAACCATAGACACGTACTGATACTATGGTGGGTAATTTATATTTCTTAAATAAAATATTAATACAAATATATTTTTTTATTACAATCAGTTGATATAAACAATAACCAACATCAATTTAGCTTATTAATAACGTTAGCAACAATAGTTTGTTTTACTTGTATTTGATGCGCAGTGGCTTATGGGTAATCTTCTTGTCAACTTCCGGTGAAGTGATGTACCATTGTTCACTTCTTCCCTGTTCAGTCCTCAGTTCCCTTTGAACTGAAGATCGTTTGCTCCCTTTGGTTTGGAATCTCAGTTAATATGGCGGAATACCCTGTGCAGTCCACTTCGGAGTATACTACTGGGCGATTGGAATGCACACATACTTTTTCTACAGTGTGTGGCTTCCGGGTTGTGGAGGTGCGTGGACCTATGGTGTGGCCACGCATATAGTTCAGTGGACACGTCTTAAAGGGGCAGTACATGAAAAGTGCCATATTAATATATAAAACAATATTCAAAAAATTCCTGGATCCAGATCGTGATCTGGATCGCCACCAAAATCTAATTACCTGTTTCCCATGCCATTACACACATTTCCTGAAAATTTCATCAAAATCCGTTGATAACTTTTAGAGTAATGTCGCTGATAGTCGGACAAACCAACAAACCAACCAACCAACCAATGCCGGCAAAAACATTACCTCTGAAGCGGCATGAAATAAAGCAGCGTTGATGAAGGTTTTAAGTAGAGTTTATTAAATCATACCGCCGTCACGAGCTCCGCTCCCGGCGCCGTGCATGCGCACCGAGAGCGAGCCCAGCAGCTCTCAATGAAGAGAGACACACTGTGGTGTGTGTCCAGCAGCAGTTGAAGAGTGAGTGAATGAGAGAGTGAGCATGGGTTACAGTGCAGTATATATACCCAACTACAACAATACATAAAAGAGCATTCCCCCAGCAGTTGGTATGATCAAAGAGATAACAGAACAGGCATGAGACATTTGCATTTGAGAGACATATTGATCTCGGTCTCTAGGTCACAGTAAGGACAGGACGCATGAACACAATGCATGAAAGGCAACATTAACATCACAGAAGTGAGCCAGAAGAAGCGGGGCTGCCTGTAGACATTAATACACATTTCACTGTTCTGTTAATTGCTCTAGCCGAGCGCTGTGTCTGTCCAGTCTGTTGTGGGGGTTACACCAAACCGCCACAACCTCCTTCCTTGGTGGAGGTAATAAACTAACGCTGACAAAAACATACCCTCCTTGGCAGAGGTAACTAACTAACTAACTAACTAACCTGCACTTATATAGCGCTTTTCTAGTCACAAAGACCACTCAAAGCGCTTTCATTAATACTAACCCTCTATTCTAAGGGCCTATAGGAAACAGATATCTAGGGACAATTTAGAACAGCCAGTTAACCTAACATGCATGTTTTTGGCATGTGGGAGGAAACCGGAGAAATCCCGGAGTAAACCCACGCAACACGGGGAGAACATGCAAACTCCACACAGATCACTGTTGGTCGGGGGCTGGGATCGAACCCACGATCCCCACAATCCCCCGGCCAAGGGTAAACTGTGCTGCCGCAGTGCTAACCACTGCGCCACCGTGCAACTATGAGAGAAGCAAGAAAAACATGCAAATTTACCAGTAAGAAAACTAAAAATAATTTTAAAAAAGTCATTTTTTTGTTTGTGTTTTTTTTTTCTCCTTTGCAGGGGCAGCTCAGATAATGATGGCAAATGGGCTGTTGCCTGGGCAACCATAGCCCATATCTGTGCACGTCCTTGCCTTAGACTCACATCTACTGTGCATACAGGCACAGGAGTCTATATTGACTGAGCACACCTAATGTCATGTGACAGTCGAGTGCTGTAACTCATTTATGTGCCACAAGTTCCCAATAATGTGGGCCTTTTTCAAAGCTAGTAGAGTTGGGCTTGTCGTTGGAGGCTTGAAATTAACAGCTTGGTTCCCCCACATCACTGGGGAAGAAGATTATGCCTGGAATCCCCTTAATTCCATTTGCTCTAATGAATATGTGTGTGAGTGCATAAGAGAGAGAGAGTGGGGGTGGCGGCTGAAGTGTGAGTGATAAAATGGAATAGAGCATGTGTAAGCTGATGCAGTTTCAATTTGGAGTTTTTAACTCTTACACTCTTATCTGTAGAGTGGCGTTCAGTATTGTTTCACATACTTGTACTGACCATAACAAATTAAATACTCATTCAGGGATTAGAATGTCAGCTGGATTGTTCTTGGACCAAACTAAAATACTGATAAAATTAATGGTGACACTTCATCAACATTTTAGATAGATAGATAGATAGATAGATAGATGTTCTTTATTGATCCCAAACTGGGAAAATCAGGCGTGAAGTATGTGATGGTATAGAGTGATAATTTGGCATATAGAGTGGAGTGATGTTGGCGGCAGTTGCCACGGCCAAGATGTATAGAGTGATGATATAGAGTGAAGTATTATAGACATCATGTAGACATGGAAATCTCGCTGTTTGAAGAAGAAGAAGATTGTTCAGAACTCCTTATAAGAACTCCTTATACAAAGATATAGAGTGAAGAAGACGAAGAAGAGGTTGCCAACCGAGAAGAATTCTGACTTTTGATACATAGAGTGATGTTTACTGAGTGAAGTACGTGGCGGTAAGGACTACAGCTCCTGACCAGATAGAGTGATGATATAGAGTGAAGTATGTGGCGGTAATGCACCTCCAAGCTGGTTGCCAACCGCCAATCAAATCTAAAAGAAGAAGAACAAAATACAGTGTAACAGCACCGTGACAGTAGACGACCAAAACGATAGAAACACACACAGCATAATAGACAAAGGGATTACCCATGGAATTTTACCCATTTTACCCCTATATCGTTCTGTTGATATTTTCTTTAACATTTTTCTTTTATTCTCATAAATTACTTTTTTCTTTAAATTTTGCGCTTGTTTATGGTTTGATTAGCAGGCCCTTAAAATGTCTGTGCACGTACTGGTCAGGGATCAGTGGCTGTAAACATTTACGTAGGTGGAATTTATCAATTTATGCATCCATCTGCCACCACTCTCCCGTCTTATGCTGTAGTTTCTTTTTAATCATGGTTTATAGTTATGTCATTAAGTTAATTTCGATTTTTTTCTTTTTCTTTTTTGGTGCTGGCAGTGTAACTGCTTGTCCACTATCTTTCTGTGGTGCTCTGTGGCTGGAAAATTATGAGCGCTTACAAGAAAAAGAGTCATTATTTGAGGTTTGGCTGCTCACAGCATTGCATGCCACTCACCTTGTGAAGGGTAACGACACTTTCAAACATGTAGGCCCCTTCACCATTATTACAACAGTTTTTTCTCTTGCTCTCTAGCTATTTGTGTGTGTGTGTGTGTGTGTGTGTGTGTGTGCCCTTCTCCTCTTACAAACAGATTCTGAGAGAGAGGTCTCGCTCTTCTGGGTTGGGAATACGTAGATGAAATGAATCAGTATTTCTCTGACAAGGAGAGCAAAACCAATAATGTTTGAGTTTGTCAATACTGTGGTCTTTAATAATTTACCCCGCGCCCCCCAATTCAGGTTTGTTACCAGGGACCAGTACCCATTCCTAGTGACTATCTAAATGCCTGCAAAGTTTTTAGAGAAAAAAAAACACATCCAGTATAGTTGTAGACAGTGGGCAGTTTGAGGGGGGATGCCATCCTCCTTGTTAGCAAAATTACCTCAAACCAATACCGCTGTTAGCCTGCCATCCCCATAAAAGAGTGCAAGGATGGTTTATACAGAACAGTTGAACATATCAATGAAGATATTGCAGCAAACGTACAAGAAAATTGTAAAGGTGCATTCAGACCAAACGCGAACGGGCAGCGCCAATCCATACAGAGTGAAAGGAAAGAGGCGAGTACATGTGAAATTGCACATTCACGCGTCCACATCCGAGGTAATATGCTAGCTTTGAGATTCTGCCGTCACCGGAGTAAAAGTATCACCATTGTAGAGTAAACTAGTTTGAAAATGAGACTGCCACTCACCTGGAAACAGGAGGAGTGGGAGCTTTTCAGCTAAATCGAGATGTCGGAGTTATTTACCCACGGTTTCCTGCCATGGATGTGCTAACAAGGCTAGCAAGCTAGCAACGGAAACACTCATCATCTTGTAAAGTTTTGGAGACAGGGACAACTTTTTCCGGTGAGCTCCCCGTCGGATAATGTAAACCTAAAGCATGACGTTAGTTTGGGGATTTCCACAGTAGCCTGAGCACTGCTGCAGAAGTTATAAAGGCCACTTCACCTGTCTGCATCTCACTCAGACCGTGAATTCACGTGTATTTGCGTGTTTACATTGCGTTATAATGTAATCACACCGCTTGAAAAATTCACCCATTCGCGTTTGGTCTGAACGCACCTTTAAACAACAATAAAAGACAAAAAATGTGCAAATTTAATAAGTTTCAAATTTATGAATAGTTATAAATTTGTGTGGGGGAAAGATTTTATTGCAGAAAGTTGCAAATTTAAAGGAAACATAGTCCTCATTTTATTAGAAAAGGCACAAATTTGCCAAGAAAAAAAGCAAATTTATCAGAAAAAGTTATGAATTTCAGGGAAAAATGTTACAAATTTACAAGAAAAATCTAAAAAACTGGCCAGAAAAATGGAAATTTAAGAGGAAAAAAGTTAAAAATAAAGACAAATGTTTGTTCTTATAAAATTCCATTTCTTTCTTGCAAACTTGTCAATTTATTCTTATCAATTTTTCAACTTTTTTTTCTTGGAAATGTGTTTTTTTCCCCTCATTTGTGAACTTTTTTTTTCTCTCACAAATTTCTTCCTTTTTTCTCATAAATTTGGAACCTATTTATGTTAAATAAGTAACTTCCTTAACTGTAAATTAGCATCTTTTATCAAATGTTTGCACTTTGATTCTTGAAAATTTGTAGTTCATTTGTACCATAATCTAAATTTATGACTACTGTCCCCCTGGTTAAAAACTAACAAATCAGCTCCTGATTCTAGGAGACTGCAGTGGTTCTGTTGTGTGGCTGGAGCAGACGGTACTGGATGTTGAAACTGTGCTTTGTGTAACCGTTTCTGTTTGTTTCATCCCCTGTTATACCTACTCTTGCTCAGTAATGACTTGGGAAATACAGTATGACAAGAGGATGACTGTGGAGTGTACACAAGTCTGATTTTGTCTTCCTTCTTCCTTCTCACTTTGGAGCACAATAACAAAAAAATCAAAGCAGTGGGTT
This sequence comes from Pholidichthys leucotaenia, assembly GCA_020510985.1. Classification (NCBI taxonomy): domain Eukaryota; kingdom Metazoa; phylum Chordata; class Actinopteri; order Cichliformes; family Pholidichthyidae; genus Pholidichthys; species Pholidichthys leucotaenia. The sequence continues at coordinate 107,347,040 of CM035845.1, forward strand.
GGCCAAGGTCCAGAGCCTTTTTCTCCGTTGTAAACCAACTGATAGCTGATGTTCTTGGTGATGTGCGTTCATTTCTCTTTGAAATGGATATTTGCTTATTTAAATGTACATATGTAGGGACATATGTAATGTATATACTATGCAAAGACAAAAATAACCCAGACGCACAGAAATGATTTATTTTTCACCATTAGTTTCCTTCCGCTGGCCCAGCTTTGATTTTTTTCCTCATTTGTTTATCTCCATCCTCTATGAATTATACATACACATTCTGAAGTTTATGAAAGTTTCTGATTGTCTTCCCCTGGCAGTGGAGACCAATAATGGCACTCAGACGTCCCAAACATGAACTCCAAACAAGTTCACACGGAGAGATGGAAAGTTATTACACAACAGAAAAGCAGCAAGAACAAAATGGTTTTGCTTTAAAATTAAGTCAGTCATAAAAGCCAAAAAAGACACCATCATTTTAGTGCTGTTTTAGTGCTGTGCAATAACGCTGTCAGAACAGGGAAATGTTTTTTCTTTAGGTTTGTAAAAGATAAATGTACTAGACGGGTTATGACTGTGAGTTTGTCATTTCCGAGGAGTTAGAGGTATGCATTCAAAATAAGAATAATGGATGACTAAATAATACATTGTGTCTTTCTTCTATAAGGGTGAAACACAAAAGAAACTAGAAAAGCACTCGGAGAGCGCAGACCTCCGCCAAGCGGCACAGTTCCCCCCATACAGTGTTTGTGTGTACGTTTTCAGATTCCCTGAGCATGAAAAGATATGACTAGCAATTGGATTCACAATGATTATTTGTTTATTTGACAGGGACAGTGCAATAAACAGACAATTAATGAATGACAATCAATGTGATAGTGATAGGATTAGTGGTTCAGTAGTGTAAAACGGGGCTATAAGGGACGGCGGGTTAATAGGGGACACTTTTCTGGGAAATGTTTTAAATGTAATTGTGCTTTTTTTATTTTGAGCAGGACGCTGAGTTGTGTTTTTATTGTCAAATATCCATGAATCCTTCATCAAATGTAGGCGGAAGCAAAATTAAAAAAGCAGAATTACATTTAGAAAAGTGTCCCATATTACCCAGCCGTCCCTTATAGCCCCGTTTTACGGTTGTAAAAGCATTGCCTCCTTGGCGGAGGTAATAAACTGAAGTGTTGGTGTGTCCATCTCCTCCACTGACGGATGCAGATTGGTTAGACAGGTTGCCGTGGGTTTTATATTATATTGGGGTTGCGCTCGGCGGCAAAACAGAATTTAGAATCTTCCCCGGCAGAGAGGTCGTTTTTACGCAGCGCCTATAGCTGGGTGGGGAATTTGTGGCAAATAATCGGGCGGCGGACAGGTGGCCGTGTCAGGTTTTGCAGCGTCGCGGAAAAAGCGGGCACGCTGGCGGGCCCAGGCCAGCAGTGTTTTCCGCGTGCTTTTGTGCCTAAAACGTTGAAGAACGCGGAGTTTGTGTTGGTCAGACACGACAAGCAGCGCAATGTGCGCAGCGCCTATGGCTGGCGGGCCCAGGCTACCAGTGTTTTCCGCATGCTTTTGTGGCTAAAACGTTGAAGAAGGCGGAGTTTGTGTTGGTCAGACACGACGCCCAGCGCCGTCCATTGCGCCTGCGCACATGTTGGAAATGGCCATATGTCACAGTGTGGAAAAATGCTTTTAAAAATTCCTGTATGCAGACGGTGATGCGGATCATCCCCAAAATGTAATCAGTTCTTCCTTGTACCATTTCCAACAACGCCTGAAAGTTTCATGGAAATGCGTCCAAGATTTTTTGAGTTATCTTGCTAACCAACAGACAGACAGACAGACAGACAGACAAACAAACAGACAAACCCCGGCAAAAACATAACCTCCTCCTGGCCTTTTCGGCCTGGCGGAGGTAATTAAGCTTGGATTTATTCAGCCATTAATATACCAATAATTTTCCTAAAACTGTAGTTAAAAAAACCAACAAACTTTTTTCACAGCACTTGTACAGTGCTGTGAAAAAATATTTGCCCCTGTCCTTATTTCTTATATTTTTGCATATTTGTTGCACTTAAATGTTTCAGATCACCTAACAAATTTTTTATATTAGACAAAGATAACCTGAGTAAAATAAACACCACAGTTTTTAAGTGATGATTCCATTTATTACAGAAAAAGGCTATCCAAACCTACCTGATCCTATGGGGAAAAAGTCATTGCCCATCCTTGGCGGTAACAACTTCGTTCAAGCATTTGCGATAACTTTTACATCGCTGTTGAGGAATTTTGGCCCACTCTTCTTTATAGAATTGTTTTAATTCAGCCACACTGGAGGGCTTCAGCTTGAGGTCACAAACTGATGGTTGGATTTTCTGGTAGAGAGCAGAATAAATGGTTCCATCAATTACAGCAAGTTGTTCAGAGTCTACAGCAGCAAAGCAGCCCCAGATCATTACACTACCACCACCATGTTTGATTGTTGGCATGATGTTCTTTTCATGAAATGCTATGTTAGATTTAAGCCAGGTGTACCAAGATGCATGCCTTCCAAAAAATTCAGCTTTTGTCTCTTCAGTCCACAGAATATTTTCCCAAAAGTTGTAGGGAGCTTTAAGATTTATTTATTTATTTTTTGGGGACAGATGTGAGGCGAGCCTTTGTGTTCTTTCGTTTTTCCTTTTGGTCAGCAGTGGTTTTCACCTTGGATCTCTCCCATGGATGTTGTTTTTACCCAGTCTCTTTCTTATTGTTGAATCATGGACCAGTGTCCAAACTGAAACATATGAGGCCTGCAGTTCTTCAGATGTTGTTTGGGGTTTTTGTTTCTCATCTGTTCTTGAATTTCTTTTGATCGCGACATGATGTGTAGCATTTTGAGATCTTGTCGCCTACTTTACTTTGTAAGACAGGTTCTATTTAAGTGATTTCTTTATTTAACAGGTCTGGCAGTAATCAGACATAAAGGTGGCTAGTGAAATTGAATTCAGCTTTCCAAAAAATGGTTAATCACAGTTAATTCATGATGTATTGGAAAAGCCTACCTGGGAGGTTTGGTCAGGTAGGTTGGATAGCTTTTTCCCTTAATAAATGAAATCCTCATTTAAAAACTGCATTTTGTATTTACTCGGGTTATCTTTGTCTAATAAAAGATTAGACAAAATCTTTATCTTTGTCTAATATTAAAATTTGTTTGATGATCTGAAACATTTAATTGTGACAGATTTGCAAAAATTTAGGAACTCAGGAAGGGGGAAATACTTGTTCACAGCACAGTATGCCCATCAACTGTCATGAGGCTGAGTGCGGGGTTTCACCGTGCTCAGGCTCTCAGCTTATTTTCATTTACCTCTTGTATTTTCCCAATTTATGTATTGTTTCTCTGCGTGTTTATCTTCCTGTGTGTTGGCTTAGGATGTGTTCGTAGTTTTCAGTTGGTCTGTTATGTATTCATGTTCTTATTATTTTTATTCTGTCATTTAGTTCCTAGTGTTTATATTTTGTTTCTTTGGGACATGAGCTCTCCACCTCTTCTTCCAGGCACATCCACCTTGTCATTATCTTGCATGTATTGTTCCGTATTTCAGTAATTAGGTCTACCTGCCCGCTCATGTGATCCACCCCTGCTATCATTCATGTTTATTGATTGCATGCTCTATTTACAGGGCTGATGATACAATTTTGACATATTTTAGGATGTTGTGTAAACCCAAAAGTCATTGTTGATGATCAATATAACATTTACAACTGCGCCTGCATAAACTAGTTTTCATCAAAAAACAGCAGTCGCTGACTGGACTGTGGTGTCGCCCACCGAATTAAGGGAGGCACCCCCATGACGTAAGCGGGAGAACGGACTCCGGTGCTGACATACACACACTGGTCTCTCTCAACTTGCTTGGTTAATGTGTGGAACTGTATCTTGTCTGCTAAGTGTGCAATTAGAGGGTTTTTTTCTATGTGATCACAATCTTGCTCACTTGAGCTCTATTTTGATACCTATGCTTTTTTCTCTCTGCCCAATGTGTCACCCCCTCCCCCTCTTTACCCCCACTGTATGAGGCGCCTGAGGCTGCCGCGTCATTAGGGAGCGCTTAACATGAGCGCACCTTAATGATACGTAAAATTCCTTGTATGTGTAAAAACATGCTTGGCAATAAAGTCCATTCTGATTCTGATTCTGTTGTTGACTGGAATGACAGCAGCTTTGTAGCTCACAGTTTCTCTGGTTTCTTGTCTTAATTTTATGGCTGTGCCTTTGCGTTGTGTCGCAGGCTTAGATAAACATCAAACCGTGAAAGACCACATCACACACTTCATTCCAACTGTTATTAAGTCTCACGCTTTTATGCAGGAGGAGCACACGAGGAGGGGAAGGATTAATGGCTTTACGCGCAGCTTTGACCTACTTTCTGTGATCCCATGCTGACATCTCGCCGGTCCGGGCATGTCCCCTCTCTCATTATCACCAGCTGATTCAAACTCCTGCTGATCATCTTTCCTGGTCCTCGCCCAGGTGCTTCTAATCACACCATCACCAGCAGTGTGTGTACTTTGCGGCTGTTTGTCAGTCATGCACTAATGGTCCATAGTATTGTCATCTGTGCTGTTTGTGTGATAGTGTGTGTGTTTTGCACAGGGCGTGTGATGCGTCAGTGCAGTAGTGTTGGAGTAGTAGTGCTTGTAGCTAGTGCATGCTGTATGCTGCCTCTGCTTGCTACTTTCTGCTTTCAGCTACCGCTGCCAGCTAGCCCTCTGTTTTTGGGGGTGAAAAGAGGAGCCGAGTGCGTAAGTCTCCTCAGCCGGTGCATAGCCTCTCCACTGCCAAGACTCGTACACGCCTCCTCATGGCCACACACGGTAACTGGTACCTTGCGGTTTCCAGGCCAAGTTGTACGGGATCTTGGAGCAGCAGTAGGCCCCAGAGTCGCGACATGCAGGCCCACTGGTATGTGGATATGCCCTGCTGCCCGTCAACCACTGCCCCGGTTGTGGGTAAACAGCCCCAGTTATGGGCAAATAGCAAAGACCTCAATGGTGGACCAGGCGGAGGATGATGGTTGACCTTTGGGAAACATCACAACGGCTGGGAAGGCAGACGAAGGCTGCAGCAGAAACGGGTCACCAGTCGTCTTGGAGTCCATGTCACTGGATCCTGACCCCGATCTGTCAAGGTTTGTGTGGTGGCTGTATGTGCACCAGCCTCCCCACACTAAACAAATTCACGCACAGGCGTCTTCTTCATGGGAATCCACCTAACATCCCGGGTTAAGTCCTGTGGCGACCAATAAGTGGCGACGGGGGCAGGATTGTGAAGTCTGGAAGCCTCTAGTCACAAGCTGGCACATCAGGCGGTGGATGCCAGATGATCGCTGGGCTCTTGGACCGAGGCAGAAAGGGCCCTTCGGTAGCTACATCCACGACTGAGCAGTCTTTTTTACGATCCACTCTGCTCACCCTTGATAGGGAAGGGGCTAGAAAAGGTGCCCTAAAAATAGCCTGCCTCAAATCTCCCGTCTGGATTACCGCGTTCAGAGGGATCACCAATTTGCGGTCAGAAACACAGAACTATGAATTTTGGAGCCTGGAATGTGCGCACACTGACGGACAGTGCAACCAGTGACAGGCCGGAGAGGAGAACCGCCATCATTGCCAGAGAACTGAGGAGATGGCGGATTGACATAGCTGCTCTCTCAGAAACATGACGGGCAGAGGAAGGCCATATGAAGGAGGAGAAGGGTGGCTATACTTTCTTCTGGAAAGGAAAAGCAGCAGATGAGCCCAGGATCCATGGGGTTGGGTTTGCCATCAGGAACCAACTGATCAGTCATCTCTCTGAACTCCCTGTGGGAATCAGTGAACGTCTGATGACCCTCCGTCTGGTGCTTGCCAACAACCAGATGGCAACAGTCGTGAGTGCCTACGCACCTACCCTTGTCTCCGAGGAGGAAGTGAAAGAGACCTTCTATGCCTGTCTGGATGAGACACTGTCAAAAATCCCCAAGGAGGATAAGATCATTCTTCTGGGAGATTTCAATGCCAGAGTCGGCCGAGACCACCACCTCTGGAAGGGCACCATTGGCAAGGAAGGCATTGGAAACATCAACTCCAATGGAGTTCTGCTTCTTGGCAAATGTGCTCAGTATGATCTTACCATCACTAATACCATCTTTCGCCAGAAGAGTAAATTTAAGGCTTCATGGAGACATCCTCGTTCTAAACAGTGGCATCTTATTGATTATGTCATTGTCAGAACCAAGGATCTGCACGATGTAAACATCACTAAGGCCATGATCAACTCCGACGATTGCTGGACAGACCACCGCCTTATACGATCCATGATGACCATCAAACTTAAGTGGAAGAGGAGATTGCAGAAGAAGCGGAACCGGCTGAGACTAAACCTTGAAAGCCTTAATGAAACTACCATCCAGCAGCAGCTTCAGGCTTCTCTTGGAGAAAGTCTCAAACAGGAATATCCAGAGAACATCAAAGAGCACTGGAACCTGCTTAAGTCCACTATCCTCAACACCTGCCAAACCACCCTTGGGTACAAGTCCAGAAAACATCAGGACTGGTTTGATGAAAATGATGCAGAGATAGAACTGCTCATCTCCATAAAAAGGGAAGCCTTTCATGCCTGGCAAAACGACATTACCTGCAAGGCCAAGAGACTGGCTCACTCTAGAGCCAAGGCTGACGTCCAGAGCCGGATGAGACAGATTAAGAACTCCTGGTGGACAGAAAGGGCAATGGAAATCCAGCGTCTGGCAGACTCTGGAGACACCAGAGGCTTTTTCAGTGCCATTAAGGCTGTCTACGGCCCAAGCCGTCGTGGCTTGAACCCATTACGCTCAAAGGATGGACAGGAGCTGCTGAAGGACAATGAGTCTATTAATAAGCGATGGAAAGAGCACTTTCAGGAACTCCTCAACCGTAACACTGTAACCCAATCAAATTTCATCTGTTACATTCCTCAGACTCCCATCAGGGAAGACATAGGGGCACCTCCCACCTTATCCGAGGTCCAAGATGCCATCAGGAGCCTGAAGAACAATAAGGCCACCGGTCCAGATGGGATCCCAGCTGAGGTTCTAAAGGAAGGTGGTCCAGAACTCCTGTGCTGTCTCCATGCCCTCCTTCTGAAGGTCTGGGAAAAGGAAGAACTCCCCTCAGAGCTCAGGGATGCTCTGATCGTGACCATATTTAAGAAGGGGGACAAAGCTGATTGTGGAAATTACAGAGGCATCTCACTCCTGTCAACAACTGGCAAGGTACTTGCTCATGTTCTCGCTAACCGTTTACTGCCAGTTTCTGAGGAAATGCTCCCAGAATCACAGTGCGGCTTTCGTCCATCTAGAGGCACAGCAGATATGATCTTCACTGCCCGCCAACTTCAGGAGAAATGCCGTGAGCACAAGTTGCCATTGTACATGGCTTTTATAGACCTGACAAAGGCCTTTGACTCAGTAGATCGCCAGGCTCTGTGGAGCATACTGTTGAGGTATGGCTGCCCAGAGAAATACATCAGGATTCTGAGGCTACTGCATGATGGAATGACAGCCACGGTGCTAAGTAACAGCAGCTCCATGTCTGAGCCTTTCACCGTGGGGACAGGGGTCAAACAGGGATGCATCATTGCACCCACCCTGTTTTCTATCTTTATTGCTGCCATACTTCACGTCATTGGCAAAGACCTACCACAGGGAGTTCCGATCCGGTACAGAACCGACGGTAGGCTCTTTAACCTTGCTAGGTTCAAAGCCAAAAGCAAGGTTAGAAACACCACCATTATGGAGCTCCAGTATGCAGATGACAACGCCATAGTAGCACACTCCACAGAAGACCTACAGGGTATCCTGAATGCCTTTGCCAAGGCATATAGAGCTCTGGGTCTAACCTTAAACATCAAAAAGACCCAGGTGCTACATCAACCTCCACCCAATCAGCCATTTATTTCACCTATTATAAAAGTGAACAACACCCCTCTCGAAAATGTTGACCACTTCCCCTACCTCGGCAGTCTTCTCTCCTCCAAAGTGGACATTGACTCTGAGATCAACCATCGTCTGAGCTGTGCCAATGGAGCATATGCCAGACTCAGGATGAAGGTCTTTGAAGATCGAGATCTCAGGATCGATACCAAGCTCTTGGTCTACAAGGCTGTGGTTCTTCCCACCTTGCTGTATGGGGCAGAATCATGGACCATCTACAGCAGGCACCTGAGAGTTCTGGAGCAGCTCCACCAAAGAACTTTGAGAAAGATTCTGAGGATTAAATGGGAGGACCGACGCACAAACATCAGCGTTCTGGAAGAGGCCAAAATGCCCAGCATTTCCACCACAATAATAAAACACCAACTACGATGGACTGGCCATCTCATTCGCATGTCTGACACCTGTCTCCCAAAACAAATTCTTTATTCTGAACTGGAGAGAGGTTCGCGGGCTCCAGGAGGGCAAAAGAAACGGTTCAAGGACAATATTAAAACAAACCTTAAAAAATTCAATATCTTATCTCCTGACTGGAAGCACATGGCTCTAAACAGGCACCGATGGAAGGAAGCGGTGCAAGAAGGTGCTGCACACTATGAGAAGGAAATCCACCGTGTCGCAGAAACAAAATGACAGCTCCGCAAGGAAAGACAGAAAAAGGCTCCAGCACGACCACAACCCACCATCTTTTTCCCATGCCAACATTGCACCAAAATATGCGGGTCACGGATTGGCCTCTACGCCCACCTGAAGACCCACAAGTAGACGCTCCCACGAGGAATGACTGTCATACTCGCTCCGAGTGACCGCCGATGATGATGATGGTGCTGTGGCTCTCATGCGTCCTTGAAGCGATATGCTCTGGGGTGCACCTGTGGCAAACGCATCTTCTCTCATTCGTTCGTTGGGTGATGTCTGCCCCCGAACGCCATCAGTAAGTGTGTCTGTTTCTTGTACGTCTTCACCTTTCAGGGAACTGTCTGTCTTTCTGTATTAAATGTGCTGTGATGAACCCTGCCCGCAAATCTTCGTTATTTCATCCTTCCTCTCCCTGCCCTGCGTAAGAGCACACAGAGGGTCATGATGAATGGATTTAGGCGCAGAATTCACCACAGCACATGTGTTGAATATAAGAATGATGACAACAGTTCCCAAAAAGGTGAAGACCCACAAAAATAAACAGAAATACTTACAGTTGGCGTTCGGGGCCGACATCACCCAGTGAACATGGAGAGGAGGTGTGTTAACCATGGTTGCGCCCCAGGGCCGACATCGCTTCAAGGGGTGCAACAGAACCACGGCAGTGTGGAGCGGCCAACACGTCGTGATAGTGTTGGCAATATTGGCTGGCTGACAACACGGCAGATGATGCACACAAACCATGAACAGCTGACTGTCAAAGAGAGAGGGTGCGTGTGTTTGGACTGGCGAATCTTGGACAGCGCCCACCTGAAAGTGGCTCAAAACACACATAAAACACGTACAAAACAAAAACAACAAGAACTCAAAATATAATCTATAATAAACCCAATGCCTGAGCCACAGAGAATACACTGCTATGATTTTATTGAAAAATCGTGTTTAAATAAATTATATTTATGAACAAATAATTTGTTGCAATATCTGTAACAAAAGAATAACACTGGTGTTCCCCTGCCGTGTGTTTGTTGCTGCTGCTGCAGTGGGCATGTATGCCTCTCCACCCGTCACTCTCTGAGTGTGACTGGCTTGGCACAATGCCCGCTTGGCACGGCTCAAACCTATACAGTCTGATGCCCCCAGAGTCTTCATTATCATCCCATTCTTCAGAACTATAATCATCTGAAGATTGGACAACACAAACCAATTCCAGACTACATGTGCTGGAACCATCGTGGATGTTTTCAGCCGCTTCCATCCTGTGTGTACAATGAGCAGCCAAGCGCTGTGTTCTCCCAATGATGTGACTACATGGCAGTGGGGTTTCCCAGCCACTGTCGTAATTGGTGACGTGGCGCTTATGAAAACGTTGGATATTCACGTGAAAAAAAGCCTGTTTGACTTAGAACTGCACAGACCAACCTATTTTGTCATATTGTATTATGTGTTGAAAAATTAGATGAAGTCAAAAACGTGTCATCAGCACTTTATGGACTGTTGTTCCTGTCACTCATTGCTGGAATCTAATCTACCCATTTCCACCAGAACCCTTTCCCTGTTCTGGTGTGCTCTTTGCCAACAACTTATTCATCCTCATCGTGAGTTTACTTTGCGCACCGTTTGGATTTTTAATAAAAATAATAATAATAATAATAATAATAATAATAATACATCAGTCTTATATAGCGCTTTTCTAAATGTTCAAAGACGCTTTACAAAGCAGCATAGGGACAAACATACAGAGAACGGGTAAACAGACAAGGTAGGTACACATAGGTAGAAGAGGCAGTCAGTTTTTATAGGTAGATTTGAAAAGATGGGTTTTGAGTTGACTTTTGAAAGAAGCAAGTGTGTTGGCAGACCGGATGTGAAGGGGCAAGGAATTCCAGAGGGTTGGTGCGGCGATGGCGAATGATCTATCACCCAGGGTGCGGAATTTTGTCTTGGTGATGGGGGTAAGAAGGTGAGCGTCAGCAGAGCGGAGGAGACGAGTGGGAGAATGACGAGACAGAAGGTCAGTTAGATATGAGGGGGCGAGGTTATGAAGAGCTTTATAAGTGATGAGGAGGATCTTGAAGTTGATGCGCTGTTGAATGGGGAGCCAGTGGAGCTGACGGAGGAGAGGAGTGATGTGGTCTCTGGAGCGGGAGTGAGTAAGTAGGCGGGCGGCTGAGTTTTGGACATACTGTAGTTTTTGGAGGATGGTGGAAGGAAGTCCATACAGAATGCTGTTACAGTAATCAAGTCTGGAGGTGATGAAGGCGTGGATGAGTATTTCAGCAGCAGAGGGTGAGAGGGTGGGACGGAGGCGTGCAATATTACGAAGATGAAAAAATGATGTTTTGGTGATATGGTTGATGTGAGATTTGAAGGAGAGGGTGGGGTCCATGATAATGCCGAGGTTTCTGGCCGGGGGGAGGGGGTGACTGAGTGACCATCGATTTGGAATGAAAAGTTCTGGGAAGAGGGTAAAAGAGATTTTGGTCCAAAAATGATGATTTCTGTTTTATTGCTGTTTAGCTTGAGAAAGTTGTTAGTCATCCAGGTTTTTATGTCTGTAAGGCAGTTGGTGATGGTGGAGAGAATGGCGGGGGTGATGGATTTAGAAGAGATGTACAGCTGGGTGTCGTCGGCGTAGCAGTGAAAGTGAAGACCATGTTGACGGATGATGTGACCAAGCAGAAGCATGTAGAGAGTGAAAAGGGTTGGACCAAGCACAGAGCCTTGAGGGACACCGTCTGAGACGGGGGTGGTGCGTGATTTATGATTGTTGATGGAGATGTACTGGAATCTCTGACAGATAGGAGGTGAACCAAGAGAGGGCGGAGTCAGTGATGCCAATAGAAAGCAGACGACGGAGCAGGATGGAATGATTGATGGTATCGAAAGCAGCGCTGAGATCGAGGAGGAGAAGAATGGTGAGGGAGCCAGAGTCAGAGGCGAGCAGGAGGTCATTGGTGACCCTGAGGAGGGCGGTTTCAGTGCTGTGGTGAGAACGGAATCCAGATTGAAATGTTTCGTAGAGTTTGTTGGAGAGGAGGTGTTTCTTGAGTTGGGTGGCAACAGCTTTTTTCAATATTTTATCCAGAAATGGGAGGTTGGAGATAGGTCTGAAATTGTTGGGGTCGTCAGAGTCCAGGCCAGGTTTCTTAAGGAGGGGGGTGATGGCAGCAATCTTGAGTGATGGGGGACAGTGCCAGTGGTGAGGGAGGAGTTGATGGTGTCGATGGTGTCGTTTTTGTGTTTATACACTGTTTGGAGTTTTGTGTTTTTTCAATAAATATCACAAACTACAGTCCAGCGCTTCAGTCTTCATTCCTGCCCCGAGGGCCAATTCATGACAGTGGACTCCAGCCACTGGAAGACCCAGCTGCTGTAGTTTGTGTTTTTTGTTTTTCTCTCACCTGTTTTTACCGGAACATTATAATGTCCCCAGCACGCCGGCCTCCAGCAAACAAAGGGAGATCGGCAGCGGGAGATCGTGGAGGAGCAGTGGGTTCATCCAGGGCTTCGTGTTTGAAGCTCTCGTCTCCCACAGCCCTAAGAAGATCTGGGAGAGCGTGGATGCAGCGACCGGTATTGTCTAGGCGAACCCTGGGTTGTGGATGTTTCCCCAATTTGCAGAGTTGCTGGCTACGGTCTCCATCCTTCAGCAGTCTTTCCCCGGGCTGGCGTGGAAGCCACCTCCAGCGAGACTGAAGCCGGCACAGAAGCGCCCTCCGCGGCAGACGTCTTGCTCATCCTCCTGTTCGCCCATTCCTGCTCCCGCTACGCTGGCTCCAGAACGCCGCTGAAATCTTGCCGGAAGAACAGCCCCACCTCTTAGTCGGCAGTTTTTCCTACGCCGAGTTGGACAAAGCAGTTCCTTCATCCAGCTTTCCTTCGCTGGCTGTTTCGTCAGCCTCCTCTTCCTCCTTTGCTGCTGCAACTCTCGTCTCCTAGACATTTCCTCCCGCTGTTAAGGGGCTGGTTGCTTTCTCTCCTGCTCCACCCGTCGTCGTGGCTGCAGGGGCGGCTCCTCTACGTTCCTCTGGGGGGCCCTCTTCCACTGAAGTCACGGAGAGAGTTGATTCTACACCTGCTGCAGCAGAGAACATTGTGCTCTGGGAACTCAAGCAAGTGTCTTTTCATTTTCCAACACTTTATGATGATATGCCTTGCCTGATTCCCGGTAGTGAGGCTCAGTTTTTGCAGTTCCCTGAGTTCTCACCACCTGCTGCAGACTACACCACCTTACCTGCTCTCTCCGTGTCTCCTCCTATTTTTCTCGAGTGTCTGCTGGTCCCAGGGTTGAGCGGCCGGACGACGGAGGAGCCTGCGGCCCTGGAGGACATGGTTCCATCCCCGCAGCCATGGTCTGGACGGAGGGAGAGCGCTTCCAGCGATCCAGAGCCTGCACCGACAATTGAGCATCCCTGGGCTTCAGCTGAGCAGGATTCAGCACCAGCAAGGAGCCGACCTCCTGTTGCCATGCCGGGCGAGCCACCTGCATGGATCACTTTGCCTGGGGGTCCCGGGACTGCACCAACCACCATGCCTGCTGCAGGGGCCACCGCAGCAGAGTCGGAGCTGGACCTCCAGAGGACCGGGCCCAAGACGTTGCCACTTGGATTGATGGAGTCCTGGACGACGGTGGCGCTTGAGCTCAGGCAAGTGCTGTTCTTTGTTTTCACTGTTTCTGTTTTGGAGAGATCTTGCCTGGATCTTTGTGGGGAGGGCCAAGTGCAGCCATCAGGTGCACCTGAGCTCACCTCACCGGACTCCACTGCCGCAGGTGACCCTGACCCTGTATCTTTGTCTCTCCTGTCGGAATCTTTCCCCAGGGTCACCACGAATGGCTCAATTTTGCCAGAGGTCTCCGTTGGTCAAGCCTCGCTGCCTGAGATCTCCGTGGGTCCGGTTCCTCTGGCTGAGGTCTTTGCGGGTGCTCCGTCCCAGCCCGGGACCTCCGTGGGTGCTGCTTCCCCTCCGGTTGAGGTCTTTGCGGGGGCTTCGTCCCAGTCTGTGGCCTCTGAGGGTGCTGTTTCCCCATCAGCTGAGGTTGTCGCGGGTGCTCCGTTCCAGCCTGGGACCTCCGTGGGTGCAGTTCCTCCTCAGTCCGGGTCCCCATGGGTGTTGTGTTCCAGTTGAGGGCCGTCGTGGGTGCTGTGCCCCAGCCTAAAACCAACTTGGGTGCCGCGCTCCAGCTGGGGTCTGCCCTGGACGTCATGCTCCAGCTCGGGGGCCACTGTGGGTGCAGCTCTGTCACAATCTGGGACCACCATGGGCATAGCTCTGGTCCAGTTCGGGACCTCTGTGGGTGCAGTTCTGGCCCAGTCCGGGTCCACCGTAGGTGCAACCATGATCCGGTCCGGGTCCACAGTGGGTGCAGCCATGATCCGGTCCGGGTCCACCATGGGTGCAGCTCTGCTCCAGCCACCACAGGTGCTGCTTTGCTCCAGCCCGGAGCCACCATGGGTGCTGCTTTGATCCAGTCCAAGGCCACCACAGGTGCTGCTATGCTGCAGTCTGGGGCCAGCTCCCCTGCCCAAGGCCGTCGGGGCTCCCGCTCCTCTGCCGGAGGCCATCGTGGTTCCCCTTCCTCACCCTGATGGTTTCCCCGACTCCTTTATTTTGCTCACCACTGATTCTTTCTGTTGGGCAGGCGCCTCCTGGACCACCCTTTCTGTTCAGGTGGTTAAACTAAGGCTAAGGCTGCAGCGCGTCATGCGCACTGCTGAGAAGGTGATCGGCTGCAAGCTCCCATCTCTCCAGGATCTGTACATCTCCAGGACCCGGAGGCGTGCTGGCCGGATCATAGCCGATCCCTCACACCCTGGTCACGTACTGTTTGCCCCCCTCCCCTCAGGTAGAAGACTTCGGTCCATCCAGACTAAAACCTCCCGTCACATGAACAGCTTCTTCCCCTCTGCCATCAGACTGCTGAACACTAAGTGACTTATTGACTCTCGTGCACTATGTACAGCAGCTCAACCAGTCTCATGTCAATCATCACTGTTTTCTTCCTGCATTACCGACTGCACTATACAGTATGGTTCTCCACATTATCTGCTGCTCGCTAATATATTTTAACTGCTGACCAGTATCACTCACTCTTATTCTACACTTTATTGCATGTATAGTTTATTTCTTTTATTTTATCATGTTTAATGTTGCAGCATTGCACCGAGACAAATTCCTAGTTTGTGTACTACATGAACAATGGCAATAAATCTGATTCTGATTCTGAAAGAACTCTGGCAGACCACCCAACAGACTGTGTTGCGGGGTTGGGTGGCTCACATTCTCTGATTGGCCACCCGACTCTTTCTATCATGCCATCTGCCGGGCCTGGGACTCTGTCTGCCTGCCTGAACTGTCCAGCTGTTCGGTCCAGGGGGCTTAGGCGGTTGGGTTTTTGCCTGGTGTGGGTCCTGAGTGGGTTTTTGTTTTTGTTCCCTCCGAGCCTGGTTCCCCCACCGCTCTCCCGGGTTGGTTCATTATTTTTCTCCTGTTGGGATGGGGGGGCTTTCTTTTTCTTTGTTGTTACCCTGGGGTGTCTAGAATCCACCCCTTGGGAAGAGCGGGGGGGTCTGTCATGAGGCTGAGCGCGGGGTTTCACCGTAGGTCTACCACCCCTGTGATCCACCCCTGCTATCATTCATGTTTATTGATTGCATGCTCTATTTAAGGACTGTTGTTCCTGTCACTCATTGCTGGAGTCTAATCTACCCATTTCCACCAGAACCCTTTCCCTGTTCTGGTGTGCTCTTTGCCAACAACTTATTCATCCTAATTGTGAGTTTACTTTGCGCACTGCTTGGATTTTTGTGTTTGTACACTGTTTGGAGTTTTGTGTTTTTTCAATAAACACCACAAACTACAGTCCAGCGCTTGGGTCTTCGTTCCTGCCCCAAGGGGCAATTCATGACATCAACACCCAATTAAAACTCGGGACCATTAACATATTTATGGTTTTATGTTGGAATCACTGAATAAGAATATAATAGAAAAACCTGCAAAATGAATCCCTGACCTTTTAGAAATGGCAAAGACAAGCTTTGATGCACAGAGCTGCTGCACATTTCAGATGATACTTAAAGGGAATAAAGACAGTGAGTGATGGGCTTGAGAAACACTCCTGTCACACACATGTACTCACGCCTTTGTTTAGTCGGTCCTTACCGGCAGATTTTGCTGTGTTCACTGACTTTATATTTTCATAAGTGTGTGTGGTTGTGTACTGTAGGAGACAGGTGGCTGACAGGCCTTGTATTTTAGTTTAGAGTGGTGGTTCAGTCGCACTTCCAATGAATCCCAGTGAGGCATCTATCCTGCAATCTGTGTGTGTTTGTGAATGTTAAAAGTACAGGGTCTTCCCTCGCTGTCCCCCTCTGTCAGGGGAAAAAATCAATCTGCCAAATCAATCTGTCAGGCGTCCAACACCTTCGGCCTGTTACACTCCCTGTGAGACTCTTCGCATGTGTGCGTGCATGTGTGAGTGTGTTTTCTGTCAACCTTTTTGTGTCTCCTTCCTCCAGTGTGCCCGTTGTTCTTTTTCCCCATCTGTCCTCCTGTCTGGTCTCTGCCGCCTCTCTTAAGCAAATGCTCATTCTACCCATAATCCGTCAACCATAAAAAAGCTATTTTGTTTTCATTTTTTAAAATTATTTAAGTCATTTTGCTTCCACACCTGTTTATCATCCGTTTCACTGTTTCAGGTAATTTATACCACTGCAGCTATTAGGGAAATTTTTCGAGTCCCCGGAATCGTACGTCACTGATGTTATTAATTCCTCTTGTCGATGCTGCGGGTTTAAACACTTCTGTGGTTTTTTTGAAAAATGACATGCGTCATGTTGTCACATGCTGCCATTGCTAAGCAACGCCACAACGCAACACAAGTTGAAACATCTCCTGATGCAGCAGCATGGGATAAAATGAAACACTGCAATGTGTTTGACAGTCTATGAAGTGCACCCCCACCTGATTCCCAAACAGCAGCACCTCCATTAATCATGGTAATATTAGCTTAAAATATTAGTGCAATGCTAGCAGCCTTGCTGCCTAAGTTTAATTCATTTTTAGCTCACAAAAGTCAGCTAAAAACGTCTGATATTTAAATATGACGATGACAGCAACTGCTATCGTTCTCAGGAAAACCCACTGCACACGTGCACACGGAGCTGTAGTGAAATTTGTATTTAAAGCCGTGCATCCATTCATGACCATAGAACAGCTGGAGTTTGGGTGGGTGGTACATGTGATGTAAGTTACAGATTAATACTGAACTAGACTCCTTCCCAGACTGAGCAGTGTCTAGAGGTTTTACCAGTATGTTAATATGCAGTTGAGTATTTTATGCATGTGGGTGTATATACACTGTGCAAATATACTGTATATATTTAAAAAAACATGCAAAAATTACACCCAAGTACAGTATGTATATTTTTGTGATTGCTAAAATAACATAATTGTGCAGCTGTTTCTAATCACCTCAGTATTCCTTTTATACTGCTTTTATTTATATCGCTTTTCAGCATTTAAACATAACAAATATTACAAGGCATAAATGCCCATTTATCTTATGTTTGATTTTATTATATCTTTTTAAGAGAAGAAGTATTCTTTAAAGTCATAGAAATAATAAACTCCTGCATTGCCGCTGAAATCCTCTGGAGGCCGGCTTTTTTCTCCACACAGGAAGCTGATCAAGAATTGATAAGGGAATCAATAAAGAATCGGATCTATAAGCAAAATCGACAGTGCCATTGAAATTGATCAAATCTTATCAATTCCCGTCCCTAGCAGCTATACTGTGACATACAGCATGATTACTAAAATTCAGACATTTCAGTGATCTAGTAAAATATTAGAGAGCCTTTTACTTTAAATCTACTCTGAGGCCACATTTTACTTATTTGAGGAAACAAAATGCTTTTTCATGTGCTATAAATTGTTCCCACATTTAAATAATTTGCTCCTTTTGATTAATTTTCCCAATTTTTTAACCGTTTCATTCCCATACTTTGGTTAGTTTGGCTAGAGTGGAAAGATTAAAAGGGAAGAGTTAATAAATGCAAACTAATTCTGTAAAGACTGATGCAAAAACATTTATTTTGAATGAATTGGGTAAGAATTTTAACTGTCACAAACCTGGTTCAAGACTTGTAGCAAAACTAGAGAGGAGTCCACACAACACTAAAGGTTTAATTGTTTATTAGATTAAAGATCATCGCGATAATCATTTATGATGCATGATAGTAGATTTTTTTGCTGATAACCGATATGCTTAAATGAAGGAGAGAGACTGCTTGACCAGCAGCTTTTATGTGGCATTTAGCCACATCCACTCCAGGTGACGCCAACCCAGACTGAAGACCTCTCAATCACTGAAACACGATAGTAAAACAATAAGATAGGCCCTCACATGCCTAGCAAAAATAATACATGCACATCAGTATGCTTATAGTGCATTCAGAAAGTATTCACAGTACTTCACTTTTTCCACACTTTATGTTACAGTCTTATTCCAAAAGGGATTAAATTCATTTTTTTCCCTCAAAATTCGATACACATTACACTATAATAACGATGTGAATTTTTTTTTGAGATTTTTGCAAATTTATTAAAAATAAAAAACTAAGAAATCACATGTACATAAGTATTCACAGCCTTGGCCATGAAGCTCAAAATTGAGCTCAGGTGCATCCTGTTTCCACTGATCATCCTTGAGATGTTTCTACAGCTTAATTGGAGTCCACCTATGGTAAATTTAGTTGATTGGACATGATTTGGAAAGGCACACACCTGTCTATATAAGGTTCCACAGTTGACAGTGCATGTCAGAGCACAAACCAAGCCTGAAGCCAAAGGAATTGTCTGTAGACCTCTGAGACAGGATTGTCTTGAGGCACAAATCTGGGGAACGGTACAAAAAAATTTCTGCTGCTTTGAAGGTCCCAATGAGCACAGTGACCTCCATCATCCGTAAATGTAAGAAGTTCGGAACCACCAGGACTCTTCCTAGAGCTGGCCGGCTGCCTAAACTGAGCGATCGGGGGAGAAGGGCCTTAGTCAGGGAAGTGACCAAGAACCAGATGGTCACTCTGTCAGAGCTCCAGTGTTCCTCTGTGGAGAGAGGAGAGTCTTCCAGAAGGACAACCATCTCTGCAGCAATCCACCCGTCAGGCCTGTATGGTAGAGTGGCCAGACGGAAGCCACACCTTAGTAAAAGGCACATGGCAGCCCGCCTGGAGTTTGTCAAAAGGCACCTGAAGGACTCTCAGACCACAAGAAACAAAATTCTCTGGTGTGATGAGACAAAGATTGACCTCTTTGGCGTGAATGCCAGACGTCACGTTTGGAGGAAACCAGGCACCGCTCATCACCATGCCAATGGTGGTGGCAGCATCATGCTGTGGGGATGTTTTTCAGTGGCAGGAACTGGGAGACTAGTCAGGCTAGAGGAAAAGATGAATGCAGCAATGTACAGAGACATCCTGAATGAAAATCTGCTCCAGAGCACTCTTGACCTCAGACTGGGGCAACGGTTCATCTTTTAGCAGGACAACAACCCTAAGTACACAGCCAAGATATTGAAGGAGTGGCTTCAGGACAAGTCTGTGAATGGCCTTGAGTGACCCAGCCAGAGCCCAGACTTGAATCCAATTGAACATCTCTAGAGAGATCTGAAAATGGCTGTGCACCGATGCTTCCCATCCAGCCTGATAGAGTTTGAGAGGTGCTTCAAAGAGGAATGGGTGAAACTGCCCAAAGATAGGTGTGCCAAGCTTGTGGCATCGTATTCAAAAAAATTTGAGGCTGTAATTGCTTCCAAAAGTGCATCAACAAAGTATTGAGCAAAGGCTGTGAATACTTATGTACATGTGATTTCTTAGTTTTTTATTTTTAATAAATTTGCAAAAATCTCAAAAAAACTTTTTTCACACTGTCATTATGAGGTATTGTGTGTAGAATTTTGAGGGAAAAAAAATATTTAATACCTTTTAGAATAAGGCTGTAACATAACAAAATGTGGAAAAAGTGAAGCGCCGTGAATACTTTCCGGATGCACTGTATATATTATTGTGTACTTCAGTTTCAAAATTGTTATTGCTATTTCGGTAATCACACTTAATGCTCTATAACGTAACCTCACACTAAAATGAGCACGATCCTCAAAAACATCAACGTTACAAGTGATGGGCTGGAATGAATTACTGTGCAGTAAACAAACTAACTTTAACACTGGGACAAATCAAATAATTGGACTAAATTGAGTAAAATATTGAAATGAATTAACTAAAGCATGAGAACTAGTTAATTGGCATTAAATTTGAGAACCAATTATAATTTGTTCCCTTAATGTAGTAAAATGTTTTTCAGAATTGGATTATTTCACTGTGATTTCACCTAATGGACTCCGTAAAACATAACCTTTGGCTTTAAAATCAATTCTTGCCCTTTTACACAGTGGTTGCTACATTTTGTGTATAAGAAACCTGACAAAAATGACTAATTGATCCGTGTTGCTCCTTTGAATACTTACAGGAAGCTATGGAACAAATAAACAATCCCCCTTATTTCTGAAATCTCCCTTTTTTCCTCCTGTCCAGATTCCTCAGATCAGCTACGCGTCCACTGCCCCTGAACTGAGCGACAACACTCGCTACGACTTCTTCTCCCGTGTGGTGCCGCCTGACTCTTACCAGGCACAGGCCATGATGGACATCGTCACGGCAATGGAGTGGAACTACGTCTCCACCATCGCTTCAGAGGGCAACTATGGAGAGAGTGGCGTAGAAGCGTTCATCCAAATCTCTAGAGAAACAGGTAAGAACCGTCGTCTCCTTTGGGTGGATTTTTTCCCTCCATATCTCAGCACTTACAGCAGAATATTATTGCAGGCCTAATAGGTGAGAATTGGTGTTTCCATGCTTTACATTTTGAAAGGTTGTGGAGTGCATTTAAAGGATAACTATGATGACTTGGTTTTCTTTTACTTTCTCAAAAGCCATGTTTTGGACTCTTTTTCTGTCTGCAGCTTGTCACACCGCTACAAAGTATGTGGAAAGAATGAGTGACACATCTGTATTCTGCTGTAATTCTCAGGGATTTCAGCGAAGCACATGGCTACAGTGCCAAAGGGGAAAACACTGATTGAGATCCTGATCTATAATAATAACTATGATGTACTGTGTCGCTGTGTATTTTAGTTTATAGTGCATGATCAGTGGCATTAGCCTGCAATTTTTAAAAAAGTGTAACAAGGTTGAGCACAAACCTGCAGTTTAAAGTTGTCGTACAATTTCAGAGTATATTCATCCTTCAGCTAAATTGCCGAGTGTAGGAAGTGAACTGAGACAAACGCTGTGATTTCTTCATATTTCTCTTTAGTCCTGTATGCATTTTGTTCTAAACAGTGGTGCTGCCTCTTGTCAAAAAAACTACTTGCTGTAAAAACTGTGTACTCTTTCTGGAAATAGAGATAAACACTGAGCAGCTAACGGAAGCTGAATTATCAACTCACAAATGCACCAATCAGATACAACTTTAAAGCTCTCAAAGCATGAAGTGAAGTGCTGGAATGGCACAAGGGGCGGTGGCTGGGGAGAGAAAAGTCTGGGCTTCTCTGCTTGGACTGCTACCCCCTTGACCACAGGCAGTGGATGGATGATGGATGGATGGATGGATGATGGATGGATGGATGGTGGGTGGATGGATGATGATGGATGAATGAATGAATGATGGATGGATGGAGGATGGGTGGGTGAATGGATAGATGATGGATGGATGGACGATGGATGATGGATGGATGGATGGTGGGTGGATGGATGGATGGTTGGATAGATGAATGAATGAATGATGGATGGATGGATGGATGGACGATGGATAGATGATGGATGATGGGTGGATGATGGATAAATGATGGTTGATGGATGGACGGATGAATGATAGGTGGATGATGGATGGATGCTGGATAGTTGGATGGATGATGATAGTTGATGGATGGATGGATGAATGGATGATGGATGCATGGATGATGGATAGATGATGGATGATGGGTGGATGATGGATGGTTGATGGATAGATGGATGGATAGATGATGGATGGATGGATGATAGTTGGATGGATGATGGATGCATGGATGATGGATGATGGGTGGATGATGGATGGTTGATGGGTGGATGGATAAATGATGGATGGATGGATGGATGGAAGTTCCTTGACTGAAGGCAGAAATATGGACAAGCACAAGGACAAGGTGACGTAGACGATGACATCTAGATTTTTATTTTTTTTTTTGATTTTTGATTTTGTATACTTTATTGATCCCCAGAGGGGAAATTCAGGGCATCCACCTGGATGGATGAAGCAGCCACGGGACGGCGCTATCCCTTAACCATTCACACACACATTCACACCTAGGGCCACTTTAGAGTCTCCAGTTAACCTAACCTGCATGTTTTTGGCCTGTGGGAGGAAACCGGAGAAATCCCAGAGTAAACCCACGCAGACATGAGGAGAACATGCAAACTCCACGCAGATCACTGTTGGTCAGAGAGCTCGAACCCAGGATCCCATGGCCAAGGGTGAGTTGCTGTGTTGCCACAGTGCTAACCACTGCGCCACCGCACTGCCCGGTGATGACATCTACACAGAGCTGTTGTTTTGGTGAATTCACATCATGAATTGGTGACAACATCATTGGTCTTCACAGCTGATTACTGTTCACTGGAATCTTAGCTTGTTGTCGTTAAGTCATGCAAAAGATCAGATTTTGTGTATATTGTTGAAATTGTAATACTGCAATGGTATGAACATTGTGTGTTTTATATTGGAATGTTCCCGCAGATTGTTCAGAATTTTCACACACTGGTTAATGTCCACCAATCCTTCAAAGGGTGTCCTGTATCAGCATCAAAAGTGAACAAAGGAGCATTGGAAGAGGTATGAGGATGCCGATAGACGAGGTTTTTACTCATTTCACCCTAATTCTGAGACATATTGGGAAGGGGGAGTCTTGAGTCATTCAGTGTTCTGGGGAAGCCTGGTAAATGAGCCACCATTAACGATGGAGGAGCAACCCACTAGCTGACCTGTCATCAGCACAGCGAACTATGGAGAAAAACTGTAAGACCAGGAGCAAATTAGAGAGGTGCTCATTCCTCCTGTTTCACTTACATGCACAGCTCACTAGCCTGGGGTTTGAGGGGGTTAGCCTCATGACTAGTAGCCTTAAAGAGGGTCTGAGTAGCTACTGGCTGGTCCACAGGACATAAATCCAGGTTCTCGGTGTGGTCAGCCCAGATTTTCCCGTGGATGTTAATGGGAAAATCTTCAATGCAGAGCCAGGCTGGAGCAACTGCTTTAATGGACGTGGAGGCTCTGTCAGCTGCCTCGGAGGTCTGCAGGGTCTTAACGACAAATGACGGCAAAAGGGGCCTCTGCCAGCATCCGTGGGCGCTGCCTGCACAGGAGAGACCCAGGCAGACGAGACAGTCCCGGGTGAATGTGGTAGCTGCACCCCATGGCCAACTTCTTCCTCTGAACACCCATGCTGCCAAGGTTCATGACAACTAGCATCCTATGGGTAGCTCAAGGCTAACACCAACAGTTGGAGTGTTTAGTTATAGCTTGTTGCAGGCAGACAAGTTCATTAGAGTGTGAGGACTGAAGACGGTGTGTGATGGTGGGGGGTTACACAGGGTGGAGCTTTGGCCGTGCCGTCACACGCATTGCCTGAAGGCGTGAGTAAAGGTTTGCTTCAAGTGATGTGCAACGCAGAGTGTGCGATTCCTTAACTCAGTACTGAGAGGCTGAGTGTAATAGATGTTTTGGAACCTCTGTTTTGCAGAGATTGTTCTTGTCTGTATTTGTGTGTTCTCGACTGTGTGCAAATCTCTTCTTTCTCTGTGTGACTCGTTGTTTAGCTGAGCTCCCAGTTTACACATGGATGCACTAGATGCAGACTGGAAGGGATTAAAGAGATTCCAGGAGAGGAAGGTTTCTTATTTTGACCCTTGGTCACGTTTACTGAGCAGTGTGGAGGGGCATCAGTGTGTTGCTGGCCAGTGTATTAAAACAGGGGATTTACCATTGGCTGTTTGTTTGTTGTAATATAATATACAGTTGTGGTCAAAATAATAGCAGTGTGTTGAAAAATGTGAGTAAACGTCAAAATTCTTCAAATAAATTGCATTTTAATGAACACAAATGCATTGGGGACACTACACATTCTATTTCAAAGCAAGAAAATTGGAAAAAGTAATTGAATTTGATAATATTTTACAGAAAGTCAAGAAATATAATGTTCAAAAAAATAGCAGTGTTGACATCTGTCTTTAGTGTGTTTGGGGTCATTGTCTTGTTGAAACACCGATTTCAAAGGCATTTCCTCTTCTTCCTCTTCCTTGCCTCCATGTCACCCTTTCCCTTTCATCTTTCTCTGTAACACCAACCCTCTCCATGTCCTCTTTCACTACATCCATGAATCTTCTCTGTGGTCTTGCTCTTTCCCTCCTGCCTGGCAGCTCCATCTTCAACATCCTCTTTCCAATATATCCACTATCCCTCCTCTGCACATGTCCAAACCATCTCAGTCTTGCCTCTCTTGCTTTGTCTCTAAACTGCTCCACCTGAGCTGTCCCTCTGATATACTCATTTCTAATCTTGTCCCTCCTAGTCACTTCCAATGAAAATCTTAGCATCCTCAGTTCTGCCATCTCCAGCTCCACCTTCTGCCTTTTTGTCAGTGCCACCCTCTCCAAACCATACATCATAGCAGGTCTCACTGCCGTCCTGTAAATATTCTCTTCCACTCTAGCTGGGACCCTGTCACAAATTACCCCTGACACTCATCTCCACCCACTCCACCCTGCTGGCACTCTCTTCCCCCCCTCTCTTGTGCATTTTCCATTGCTTTGAATGGTTGACCCCAGGTATTTAAACTCATCTACTTTCACGACTGCTACTCCTTCCATCTTCACCATTACACCTGCCTCCCTCTCATTCACACTCATGTATTTTGTCTTGTTTCGACTGTCTTTCATTCCTCTTCTCTCCAGAGCATACCTCCACCTCTCCAGGTTGTCTTCCATCTGCTCCCTACTCTCATTACAGATCACAATGTCATCTGCAAACACCATAGTCCACGGAGACTCCTGCCTGACCTCGTCTGTCAGCCTGTTCATCACCATGACAAACAAGAAGGGGCTCAGAGCCGATCCCTGATGTAACTCCACCCCACCTTGAATCCATCTGTCACGCCTACAGCGCACTTCACCACGTCTCGCTGTCCTCATACATGTCCTGCACCACCCTCACATACTTCTCTGCCACTTCTGACTTCCTCATACAGTACCACAGTTCCTCTCTTGGCACTCATTCTTATGCTGTCTCTAGATCTACAAAGACACTATGCAATTCCGTCTGACCTTCTCATTACTTCTCCATCAACACTCTTAAAGCAAACATTGCATCTGTAGTACTCTTTCTTGACATGAAACCGTACTGCTGCTCACTGATTGTCACCTCTCCTCTTAACCTGGTTTCAACAACTCTTTCTCATATCTTCATAGTGTGGCTGATCAACTTTATACCTCTGTAGTTACTACAGCTTTAAGCATCACCTTTGTTCTTGAAAACTGGTACCAAAACTGTTCTTCACTCCTCAGGCATCCTCTCACTCTCCAAGATTGTGTTAAACAATCTAGTTAAAAAGTCCACTGCTATCTCTCCTAAACATTTCCATACCACCACTGGTATGTCATCTGGACCAACCGCCTTTACATTCTTCATCCTCTTCAAAGCTGCCCTCACTTCCGCCTTGCTAATCCTCGGGACTTCCTTGTTCACCATCCTTCCTTCATCCGTCCTCCTCTCTCTCTCATTTTCTTCATTCATCAGTTCTTCAAAGTACTCCTTCCACCTTCTCAACACACTCTCGTCATTTGTTAGTATATTACTGTGAAGCCACTACTGTACCTGTGTATATACCAATGGGCTATTTGTTTTTTTCCACAATATTTTTATTGAACGTTTTTGCAAACAAAACACAAACAATCAAACACTAACACTAAAATAATTTTAAAAAAAATTAAAAAAATACTAAAAACACCAACAACCACTAACTAAGGCAGGTCTTCAACAATGCTCCTCTATTTAGTCTAGGCAATCCATTACGCAAGTATACAAACTATACATTCACCAATTTGGAATTTACAAGGTCCACACACATCATTCACCTTCTTCTTCAAAAGTTATGTTTAAATTCTTTACATAATCAATGAAAGGTCTCCATATATTCTCAAACACAATTTCTTTTGATTTCAGTATGTATGTTATTCTTTCTAATGGAAGGTTTGTTAACATCTGTCTTAACCACTGAGTCACATCTGGTCTGAGTCTTTTTCCACAATAGTGCAATACATTTTTTGGCGTTAAGCAAACTGAGGTCTATGAATGCTCTTTCACTCTTGTTAAAGTTATGCTTTTCTGGATAAAGACCCAACAAAAACAGTTTAGGATTCAATATGATTTGTTTTGAAATTATTTTTTCAATTGTTACCCTCACCTCTTCCCAAAACACTCTAATTTTTCTACATTCCCATAAACAATGAAATAGGGTTCCTTTACTTTCCATACATTTTGTGCACGTATCTGGTATGTTTTTGTTATATCTATTTAATTCCACCGGTGTAAAATACATCCGCATTAACCATTTAAAATGTATCAATTTAAGACGTACATTTATTGATTTGATTTGAGCTTCTGCACAAGCCAATTCCCATTGTTCCTCTGAAATTTCAGTTTGCAGGTCTTCTTTCCAATAATTCAGTCTTTTCTGTGAGTTTTCACTTGAGGATAATGTCAATGAGTTATAAAACTCTGAAATAATACCCTTTCTCTTACTATCTTTCGTCAAGATTTTTTCCAAGGATGAATAAGTAGGTCGGATGAGAGCATTATTTTGATTTGATCGAATAAAGTTCCTAAGCTGAAGATATTTAAAAAAAAATGTGTTCTATTAAGATTAAATTTGATCCTCAGTTCTTCAAAAGACATTATGTTATCTGAACCTGACAAATATAAGTCTCGAATCTTTTGAATCCCTTTTAAATTCCATACTTTAAATACAGCATCCGCTCTCCCTGGTTTAAAATATTGATTACCCCATATTGGGCTAAATTGTGACAATAAGTGTGGATCTTTTAGATATTTTTTGGTTTCACACCATATTTTGATCATATGCTTTACAAATGGGTTTTTAACTTGCTTCTGTAATTTTTTTGCTGAGTCTGAGTATATGAATATGGGAAGAGGTAAAGGTAAATTGTATGATTCCATTTCAGTCCCGTGAGGGAGATCATTTGATGAAAAATAATATGTCATAGACCTCAGTTGTGCTGACCAGTAATACAACATAAAGTTTGGACATTTCAGACCTCCACGATCAAATGGTAAATATAGTAAGGACAGACGTAATCTAGCCCTCCTATTGTTCCATATAAATTCCACTAACTTTTTTTTAATTCTTAAGAATAGATCTGAAGGTGGTGGTAAAGGAATGTATTGAAATAAATAAAGCATTTTGGGTAAGATATTACTTTTAAGTATATTAATTCTCCCAATCATCGACATTGGTAGTGACATCCATCTCTGAAGTAACTCATTAATGTCTATCATTAAGGCTTCATAGTTGGCACTGGCGACTAATTCTAGCTTAGGCAAAATTTGAATTCCTAAATATTTAAACTGATTTACAACTTTGAATTGATTTACCTCAGGACCTGGGTGATTTCTCTGGGTCTCATTTAGCATTAATATTGAAGATTTAGTTTTATTTATTTTATATCCTGATATTTCCCCCAAATTCTTTATTAAATTCAACAAAGTCGGAATTGATTTTTTAAGATTTGACATGAACAAAATTATGTCATCAGTATACAGGGAGATTTTATGTTCTGTTGGTCCTATTTTAATTCCATATATTTGTGGATGTAAACGTACTGCTATTGCTAAAGGTTCAATTGCCATAGTAAACAGTAAAGATGAAAGTGGACAGCCTTGTCGACATCCTCTATTGATTTTTATTGATTTTGAAATATTGCTGTTTGTTAGGATTTCTGCTGTAGCATTATTATATATTATCTGAACCCATTTTATGAAATTATTTCCAATTCCAAACCTTTGTAGGACTTCAAAAAGAAAGGGCCATTCGACCCTATCAAAGGCCTTTTCGGCGTCCAATGATAGGAGAGCTGTATCCGGTGCTTCTTTATTAGAATAGATTATATTAAATAATCTTCTTACATTGTGGAAGCCTTGTCTTCCCTTTATAAAGCCATTCTGATCTCGGTTAATAATATTTGGTAATATTTCTTGTAGCTGTCTTGCTAAAATTTTACAGATTATCTTAAGGTCAGCATTTAATAGGCTTATTGGTCTCATATTTTCACATTTATTAGAGGGTTTACCTGGTTTTGGCAACAGTATAATTAAGGCATTATTCATGTATAATGTTAAATTACTATTTTGAAATGCTTCTAAAACCATTTCCAAAAAAGGTTTTATTAATTTATTCTTAAATTTTTTATAGAGGTCAACTGGAAGACCATCTGGTCCTGCACTTTTTCCTGATTTCCTATCATCAATGGCTAGCCCAACTTCTTCTTGACTAATTTTAGACTCCAGTATCTCCC
This sequence comes from Pholidichthys leucotaenia, assembly GCA_020510985.1. NCBI lineage: Eukaryota > Metazoa > Chordata > Actinopteri > Cichliformes > Pholidichthyidae > Pholidichthys > Pholidichthys leucotaenia. Next base: position 107,375,340 of record CM035845.1, read on the forward strand.
TGTTTTCATTTGGAATACAAGGTATAGATAATTCGTCCAAAAACCCATTTAGTTTTGTTAAGTCAGTTTCATTTTTTGTGTCATATAGTTTTTCATAATAATCTCTAAAGGCACTGTTAATTTCTAAAGGATCTACAACTGCCTGTCCGTTACTTATAATACTGGTAATTGGTGTTTTAAATTGTAATTGTTTAATCTGCCATGCCAATAATTTCCCTGATTTTTCACCTTGTTCATTAAAAGATTGCTTCAATCTTAGAAGACTCGAGGCAGCTCTATTCGCTGATTTTTTGTCATATTCAGCTCTCAGAATCAGTAATTCGTTCTCTAACTTTGGGTCACTTCCTGCATACACTTTTTCTTGGAGAATTTTTATTTTGTGTTCCAATTGGACTCTCTCCTCTCGAGTCTTCTTAGATTTTGAACCTGTATAACTAATAATATGCCCCTAATAAAAGCTTTGAAAGCCTCCCACTTTATACATGCTGGTGTTTGTGTAGTATTGATTTCAAAGAACTCATCTATCTGTTTTTCTATGTACTTAACAAATTCCTCATCCTGAAGCCATTTATGCTGAAATTGCCACCTACCTGGTTCCTTTGTCACTTTCTTATCTACATATATTAGACAGCATGGTGCATGATCAGAGATCACAATGTTATCATAGAAACAGTTTTGAATCTTGGACCTTAATTCTGTGGAGATCAAAAAATAGTCAATACGTGAGAATGTCTTGTCGGTATTAGAATAACAAGAGTAAGCTTTAACTTGCGGTTTTATTTCTCTCCATATGTCTAGCAATCTCAATTCTTTCATAAAATGATTAATGATCATCCTGCATCCATTGTGCGTACAGTCCAGTCCTGTTGATCTATCTATGCTGGGATTCAATGTACAATTAAAATCCCCTGCTATTATATGCTGCCCTGTAAGTGATGATAAAATAAGAAATAAATTAGCAAAGAAGTTTTGATCATCTATATTGGGACCGCATAGGTTCACCAGATTTATATTTTCTAATAACAAAGATCCTTGAATGATTAGATATCTTCCTAATTTGTCTCCAGTTACATTTTTCACTTGAAATGGGACTGTTTTGTGTATGAGAGTCATAACTCCCCTGGCTCGAGATGAAAATGATGAGGTGAATACACTTCCTTGCCATCTTTTTTAAATTCTTTTTACATCCTCCTCTATTAGATGAGTTTCTTGTAAAAACACAATTTTTGAACCTATGTCTTTTATTTTATTCATAACTTCATAACAGGGAACCAACAAACCCACTTTTTCTTAAACAAAAAACTCTCAAGTTGAAAGATCTGATCGACTTTAAAACCGCAATAATAATGTTCAAAGTGAAGAATCTATCACTGCCCGCAAATATCCAAAAGTTGTTCCAAACAAGGGAGAAACGATATCACTTCAGAGGAACATGTATATTTCAAAAGCCTACAGTGAGAACAACTACCAAGCAACACTGTATTTCAGTGCAAGGTGTCAGATTATGGAACGATTTTGGACCTGAATTAAAATCATGTACAAAGCTTGGACAATTTAAACAAAAACTAAAGGAAGAAATACTCCAAACATATTTACAAGACGACATGTAAACTCACATAAGGATTGACATTTCCAGCCTGTGTTGTGTTATAGCTTAGTTTTTCTTTTTTCTCTGTGACACTATGTCTTAGATTTGTTTTTGAATAGTAACCGCTTAACTTAGACTAGCTCAGTTTTCTTTTTCTCTCAGTCATATTTTGTCTTAGCCTTGTTTTAAATTGTAATCGCTCTTGTCTTGTTTTCTCTTTTTTCTCCTTTGAATTCTTGGATGGAATATGGGTGGGCAATATAAGCTGCGGCTTCAGCCATCACCCATTTCGGATAACTCACGTGGAATTGTATAGTAGAAGGAGTCTTTGTCTAATTTGACCTTGTTGTTATATTATACAGTTTCTTTTAACCTGTAATGTACTATCCGAAATAAATTCATTCATTCATTCATTCATTCATTCATTCATTCACTTGTTTAAGTTTTTTTTAAATTTTGTAGACCTCTGCAATTCCATGAAGTTCAATTAAGATTAACGCTTTGGTCTATGATCAATAAGGAGTTTGGGATTACCTCGCAATATAAACATGCTCACACAGAGAAGCAAAAACATGAGTGGTTGAACATTCATCCTACAAACTACACACAAACAAATTTCCCCTTCCCATATTCGTGGTAATCCCCCCAAAATCAAAAAAATAAATTCTGTCTCCCGCTATAGCCATTGACTGCTCCTCACTCACAAGGATCAGGAAAAACCACTCTTTCTTTCTCCTCTCAATCACCCTAACTCTACTGCTTTTAATGACATAACATTAACTCTCTTCTGTAGTTTTCCAACTTAACTCCAAAATTTTATAGCAACTTTGTACATCATAGTTTTTTTTTTTTTTTTTTAAATTCAATACAATCTGTATTTTGTGAACTTGCTATTTGCTTCAGATCAGTCAGATGCCTGTGCAAATGCTTAAATATTCTACCTTATATCTTATTCATGCTTCATGCTTAGCTCCCACCAGTCTCTTCTTGGATCTTCTTGATGAGCTCCTGCGCCTCTTCTGGGGTCTTGAAGGTGTGGGTTCTCCCTTTATACGTGACCAACAGTCTTGCAGGGTGAATCACTCCATGACGAATCCCAAGGTTGCGCAGCTCTTTACGGGCGGGGTCAAACTGTTTCCTTAATTGTTGGATTCCCGTGGCCAAATCTGGGTAGAACCGCACCTGCTGATCCTGGTATTTAATTTCTCCTTTGGCCCGCGCCGCATTGGAGATAATCATCCTGTCTCTGTAGCTGAGGAACTTCATAATTAGGGTCCTCGGTGTTGCCTTATTATCTCTCTGTGGGCCAATTCGGTGTGCGCTTTCCAGAACGACTGATGAATGCAGCTCCGCGTTGTTCAGCGCTTCTGGGATCCACTTTTCCAAAAAGGAACATGAGTCCCGCCCCTCCGTACCCTCAGGAAGACCCACCAGCCTTAGGTTGTTCCGTCTCGACCGGGATTCTAAATCCAGGACATTATCTTCCAGACGTTTATTGTTTAATTCCAATGTGCGCACCTTTAATTGTAGGCTGGTGACGTCATTCTCAGCGCTGGAAATTCGGAGCTCCACCTGCGTTACACGTTCCATACAATCGCTTAATTCCTTTCTCAAACCCTCTATCGCTGCTATAATCCCATCAAACTTAGTAGAGAAGTCTGCTCTCATTGAGCCAATGGCAGCAAGCACCGCACCTGTGCCGTCGTCAGCAGTCGCCGCTCCTCTGTTAGCTTGCTCTGCCATAGCTGGGGGTTTTTCCGCTGCGCCACAGACGTGAAAGTCCGTTAATTTGGACTGTTTCGGCGGTTCACTTTTTCCTCCACCTGATTTCCCAGCCTTAGGCTTTACCGGCATATCCTCGCCCAAACGCTGGGATAGTTTTGTTCCAATTGAGAGAGTTATTTGTTGATTTTTTTTTATTTTTAGGAGCAGATATTTTTGTTTTTAGGAGCAGATATTTTTTTTTTATTTTTGGCTGCACGGTGGCGCAGTGGTTTAGCACTGTGGCAGCACAGTTTTACCCTCGGCCGGGGGATCGCGGGGATCATGAGGTCGTGGGTTCGATCCCAGCCCCCGACCAACAGTGAGCTGTGTGGAGTTTGCATGTTCTCCCCGTGTTGCGTGGGTTTACTCCGGGATTTCTCCGGTTTCCTCCCGCATACCAAAAACATGTAGGTTTAGGGCGCTCGCGCACGCAGCGACCAGCAGCCGGTGGCTTGTCACCAGACTGCAAACCAAATCTACCTACGGGTACAAATAAGTAACAAAAAAAACAAAAAAAACAACAACAAAAAAAAAGAGTAGAGGGAAGCACGTCCTCCTACGTGGCGGCCATGACCGGAAGTCACCCCAATGGGCTATTTGTTATTTTTACTTTTGCTTTTACTTCAGTCGTATGGTTAATTGTGTCTTCTGTTTTATTTCAAATTCTTACTTACTTTATTGCACAGTAGCCCGATGGAGCACCCACAATTTCATTGTGCTGTACAATGACAATAAAGCCTATTCTATTCTATTCTATTCTATTCTATTCCTGTCCTTAATCAGTCTAACCTGCTCTACATCCTTTCCAGCTCAATCTCTCTGTCTGACCAGTCACTACAGCTCCTTTTCTCCTTCCTTAGTGTCCAGCCTCTCATACAACTCACTAAATGCCTTTTCCTTTGCCTTTGCCACCTCTCTCTTTGTGATGCAGCTAGATTCCAAGTGCTTCTGTCTACTTTCTTCATTCCTCTGACTATCCCACTTTTTCTTTGCTAACCTCTTCCTTTGAATACTTTCCTGCACCTCCTCATTCCACCACCAAGTCTCCTTGTCTTCCTTCCTCTGTCCACTGGATACACCACATACCTTTCTACCCGTTTCCCTCAATACTTTTGCTGTACTTTCCCAGTCATCTGGTAATTCTTCCTAACCACCCAGAGCGTGTATCAGTTCCTTCCTGACCTCCTTCCTTCTGTAACTTCCCCCACTTAATCGTTGGTTCTGCCTTCACTCTCTTCCTCTTCTTGCTTTGCGAAGTCATCCTACAGACTACCATCCGATGCTGTCTTGCTACATTCTCCCCTGCCACCACCTTGCAGTCTCCTATCTCTTTCAGATTTCTCCTTCTGCATAAGATGTAGTTCACCTGTGTGCACCTTCCTCCACTCTTATAAGTCACCCTATGTTCCTCTCTCTTCTTAAAATATGTGTTCACCACAGCCATTTCCACCCTTTTAGCAAAATCCACAACCATCTGTCCTTCTACATTTCTCTCCTTAAGACCATACCTACTCAGGACCTCCTCATCACCTCTTTTCCCTTCACCTACATGTCCATTAAAGTCAACTCCAGTCACCACTCTCTCCCCCCTGGGAACACTCTCTACCACTTTATCCAGCTTACTCCAGAATTCCTCTTTCTCTTCTACCTGACATCCAACTTGTGGGGCATACGCACTGACAACGCTCAACATCACACCTTTGACTTCTAGCTTCAAACTCATTATTCTATCTTACTCCCTCTTTACCTCCTGAACACTCTTCACATACTCTTCTTTCAAGATTACTCCTACTCCATTTCTCTTACTATCTACACCATGGTAGAACAGTTTAAATCCACTTCCAATGCTGCCAACCTTGCTTCCCTTACATCTGGTTTCTTGAACACACAGTATATCTACCTTTCTTCTCTCCACCATATGAAACAACTCTGTGCCTTTACCAGTCATAGTCCAGACATTTAATGTCCCTACTCTCACCTCCACACTTCTACCTTTCCTTTTGTCTCTCTCCCCCCTAGCACGCCTTCCCCCCTCCTGCTCGATCTTTGACCAACAGTAGCTCAATTTCCACTGGCACCTTGTCGGTTAACAGCACTGGTGGCAGTCGTCGTTAACCCGGGCCTTGACCGATCTGGTATGAAAGGCTCATTCGTCATGATCAGCATGTTTGATTTGGCAAAGGTTTTACGTCAGATGCCCTTCCTGCACCTGGGTGAGCCCCTGGCACTGATGGAGTTACGGCAGAGATGATGAAAGCCGCCCTCACCTCTGTCACCCCTCAGCTGGAACATCTGTATCACTTCATCTGGGCAGAAGAATGCATCCCTGGGGAGTGCAGGGACGAGGTCATTCTGTCCTTCTACTAGAACAAGGGTGACTGTCAGAGCACAGCTAGCTATTGTCCCATCACACTGCTTTCCATCCCTGGCAAGGTAATCACCGCTGTCATCCTGAGCTGCATCCAACCCCTGCTTCTCGCCAAGCGCTGCTGACAGCAGGCCGGTTTCACCCCTCGCCGGTCCACAGCGGACTGCGTCCTTGCCTTGAGTGTCCTGGCACAGCAGTGGAGGGCATTTTGCCAACCTCTATATGCGACCTATGTTGACCTCAAAGCTGCCTTCGACTCCCTAGACAGAAACGCCCTCTGGCAACTCCTCTGTGGCATTGGAGTCCCATCCAAGTACATCAACATTCTCCGGGACCTCTACTCCAACACCACATGCAGGGTCCGAGCCGAGGGTGACATGTCAGACCCTTTTGTCACTATTTCAGTAGCCCAGCAGGGATGTGTCGCCATGCCAAACTTCTTTAATGTTGTGGTTGACTACTGGGTCAAGAACATGACGGAACGCTGCCCCAATCACGGAGTTGACTTCCACTCCCACTTCACAGACCTGTGCTGTGTGGATGATGTGGTGCTTTTCACCATGCATATAGACATAATCACGGAGGCACTAGAGCTGCTTGCAGAGGAAGCATCACCCCTGGGCCTTACCATCAGCTGACCAAAGATAAAGATCCAGTCACTGTCACACTTCCTGCCACAACTACCACAAGTCATCACCATCAACAACGAGCCGGTTGAGATTGTCAGTAACTTTGTCTACCTTGGATCTAAGATCACCAGCTCCTACTCATCAGACCCAGAAATTACTCGCCGCCTGCAGCTGTCTCGCAGTGCTTTCAGCCACCTTCAGAGAGTCTGGCAGAGCTGGAAGATCCGCATGTCCACAAAGTTGCGACTCTTTAACACCTGTGTGATCCCCGTCCTCCTTTACAGGTCTGAGACCTGGACAATCTCCACCACAACCACCCACCCACCGTACACTATAATGTACGCTAACTATAACTGTTAGCAACAAGTTAGCATTATCATTTAGCATTTGCTGCTTTATAATTAAAGAGAGATGGTGTTAACGTTACTTACCTCCAATTAAAATGAGGTTAGAGGACTATCCTGTCTCAGTGTTTCCTCTGGCTTAAAAACCTTGGCACGGTGGCAACATATTTTTCCCCCGGGGGGTGGGGGGGTGGGGGTAAACATACCGGAATATGTTAATTTTATACTATTTATTTCTTTTTAAAATTTTACACTGTAACTTTGCATATGGAACTTACCATTTGAAGTATTGTACAACCGAGGCTTGAATATTAGGCCAGTTGGGGTCCCACCCAGACATCCTGTGTTTCGACTTTTTAGTGATGTTATCCTTCTCTCCTTCCTCTGCCTGAACACTTTCCTCTCCTTGGTTTCTCTCTTCTCTCATCTTGCCCTCTTTGAGCTCTGTCTAATTCAGGTTCTCTCTTTCTATGGTGGTATACAAACAGGTTAGAAAATATCAAGTGTCATGTTTTGTCCCGCAGGATTTTTTTTGTCATGGTTTACATAAATGACAAAAATATGTGTATTTTTCGTATTTTTATTCTAGTGTTCCTTTTTTTCCATTGAGAGAGTAGGGAAGGGAAAGAAACATTCATAACAGCAATCAAGTCAATCAAATCAAATCAAATCACCCTTATTGTCATTCAACCGTACAACCAATCATGTACAGCATAATGTACTCAAACATACTTAAATTATATGATCAGGTGGGTATAGTAACCAGAAATTCTACTCATGTAAAAGCAGTGCTTTAAAATTAATAATTAAAAGTAGGCAACCCCAAATTTCTAATTGACATGGTTTTAAGACCCAGTGTGCAGACTCAGACTCAAAAGCAGATTCAATTATCTTTATTATGTATTGAGTGTGTGCGTGCGTGTGTGTGAGTACAGATGTAGCAGCCGGGGGTGAGCAGAGCACCCTGCAGCCTGGCAACCCTATGGATAAGCAGAGACAGGGAGGATTAGTGTTTGACCCCTGAGGGGACGTACAGGAATGTCCAATGCTTACTGTGCGATGAGATGGTGTAGTGCTCAGGTTCGACCCGAAGGCTCCAGCCAGGAAGACAGTGCCCGCTGTCCCGGTAGCTGCTGGAGAGGATAGAAGTGCTCATGGAGATGGGAGTGTAGCTCGGTCTGCCGCCAGGAGAGAGAGGTCCGCCGCTACAGATCTCCGCCTGTGCACAGGAGATGAGCGTAGACAATGATGAGTGTAAAGATGGCATACTTGTTGTGGAGGAGAGGATCCTTCCTGCTGACCGATGAAGAGAGCGAGGTTCTTAGGAGAGTGTAGGCTGTGACTAGGAAAACTGCGAGGAAGATGAAGGCGTGTGCTGGTCTCATCTGACCATGGAGAAAGACGACTCCGCGCCGATCTGAGGGCAGCGTGGTCTAAATAGCTCCGGTGATGATGAAGCGCAGGTGTGCGCACAGCTGAGGATAATAAGCAGGCAGAGTGAATCATCACACTAATTGTGTTAAGGGTACAAAGAGCACCCACTTAAAAACTTGAGTAATGACTTCAGTCTTCAAGGTTTGAGGTTTTTCTCAAAAATTTATAACAATTTTCTTATAGTTTATCTACTTTTCTCTGTAAATCTAAAGTTGAAACCATGTTCCTCAAATTTGTAATTTCCTCTTGTAAAATTGACTTTTCTTGTACATTTGAAACTTTATTATAAATTTGTGGATTATTTTATGACTAATTTTTGTCTGTTTTTTAAAATAAAATTACTGGGTTTTTTTAAGATAAATTTGAAACAGACTGTGGTAATTTTTTTTTTTTAACTTTTTCCTTATAACAATTTACATTTTTGACCATAATTTTGCAGTCAGAAGAGAACAATAATTTAACTCTGATTACAAAGAAAAAATATTAATAAAATTGTATTTAATGAAATAAATTAACTTAAATGACCAAGGATGCCGTTATTTCTGTTATAATATTTCTTTATATTTATAGTTTGTTTTTTTTGTTTTTTTTAGAAATCTCCTCACCACTCAGACAGCAGGAAAAACCTCCCTTATTTTGAAATCATATGTTGACACGTTTAGTTTGTCTGAAGTCTGCTGACAGATTAAAGTCATTGACTTCGTGAATTTCGGTCATCTTAACCTGCCAGGTACATGATAGGGAACTGTAGCGGACTCTAAAGACATAATTCACCACAATATGTGTCCATGTACAGAATGATCTGTTTAGGCAGTTATCGTTGCAAAGTGACTATATGGCCAGGAGCCGGTCTCCTAGTATCACAGTATCTGGCTGGGAAGCACCTACAATTCAATTCTTTTTTTTATTCAATAGTAGAAAATACACACAAATTACAAATATGCTAATAATACAAGTAAATACCTCCTAGTAAATACCTCCTATTCTCCCAGGAGAATAAAAACTGCACGTCTGCTCATGCGAGAAAAGAGAGAAATTGCCAGTCTCATAGCTTAACCTCTTGCACTCCGGTGTACCGTGGGCGGACACGTCTCTGTGTCCTAGAGCACACGAGGGCGCTGCGTCCTAGAGCGCACTGAAAAAGAAAGCTGCATTTCCGTTCTTCCACTACAGACACAGCCGCGAACAGAAAGTCAAAGGAGTGCTTTGATTGGTTTAGATGTGATTGACCTCTCATTCGACTAATAAGTGCCTTGAATTGGGTTTCTGAAACCTTGAAGAACCAATGACTGAAAACCTAGCAAGAAGGACCCGCCTACCAACGGCTGCGAATACAGCCAGCCAATTGAAGTACAGAAGTTCGAAAGCTGTTTTGTGTAAGGCTGGGTGACACACAGGCGTTCGCCAGTCTTTTTTTCTTACTACTGTTCTTATTTGTTTTGAAAAATCGTTCGCCAAAACCGCAATCATGGAAGCGCAAAACCGCGATAATGGAATTATGGTTTGACCGGGTCACGTGACCAGAGCCACGAGTCCGTAACAAGCGGACCAGCGTCACGTTCATCTGACAATGAGGAAGAGGAGTTCGCCAGCGACACTGCTGTTGTGGACAGGTAAGTGTTATAAGCTAAATTATTCTTTATCCCTGAAAATTGTAATCCAAATGACTTTTGACCGATCGGTAAATTACAACTGTGCGTTATCGCAACATGACATGACGGCTCCGGGCGTCCGCCCCCCCCCCCCCCGCGAACACCCCCCCCCCGCTACTCTTCTGTAGCGGATTGCAGATATTATTGCAGATATTTTAGTACAACTGTGCGTAGTAGACCGCGGCGCCCGTCATGTGTCGATGGACGATGTCCGTCCTCTGTAGCGGGGGGGGGGGGGGAGTTGTTATCTTCATTACAGATATTTTAGTATAATTTTTATTGCACTGTAGGTTATTTTTTGTTGTAAAAAAAAAAAAGCCACACATTTTTTACGTGGCATGCTTCTTTGTGTGTGGGGGCTTGTTTGTTCATTCATTCATTCATGAATGAATAAATAACCCCCCCCCCACACACACACACACAGCCCTTCACCTTTCATTAGAGCCCAAGATGAAGCTTCTATATTGAATCATTCAAAAGTTACAGACGTTTTTCCAAACTGTGCCATTTGGCACAATTTGGCACAGTTCAAAAGGAACAACCTAAGAAAAAAGCTGTGTAATGTATTCATTTTTTGTGGTATTGCTACAAAATTTTGACCTCAGCTGGATAACACTTGTTTCTACATTTCTGTTGCATTTTCCAGCCCGGATCTGACAGCTGTGTGTTATTTGCAAGCATTTGTTTCCAAAAAAACACCCAGGTGAAATTTATTTTCTTCAAGTTCAGTATGTTTAGATGACTGTTACTCAGTGGCAGGAGCACTTAGAGAGATTATGACTGTTTTGCCAAAAAATTCAAAGTGTTTTCTTTTAAATGAGACCAACCCCATGAAGATGCTGCAAAGGGTTGAAGAACAGCTTTTGATTTACTTTGGGTACGTTATTTTTTTGGCGTTTTTAGGGAAATTGACCAGAGTGCAAGGGGTTAAAGGGCCTATATCATGCAAAATCGACTTTTTTGAGTTTTTAAGCATGTTATAATGTTAATTTCTCACCAAAAACACCCCAAAAGTGGTATTTTGCTCCATTCACGCATCTCTGAGTATTCCTTCTAAACCCTGCTCTCTGAGCTGCTGCTCCACCCTGTCCCTGATAATGACTGGGTCCCCACGTTCATACGTATGAACGTGGGTGAGCCGCCCACTCTAGGAAGTGCCTGTGCTGCCAGCACCGCCCCCAGGCTAACGCACACACCCACTTTCTCCGCGCAGCAAACGGAGCGGTGATCGGCAAAACTCTTTCACTTTAGCATTGACGCTGTGAAGAAGTAGTTCCTCTCACACCTAATCTGCTCAGTGACAACAACTGTTTGCTTTTTTACGTAAGACAATGTCTTCTAAGTGGCGTAAATGTGTCTTTGGCTGTGAGAGATTTAGGAGTTTGTTCAGCCTTCCTAAAGAAGAGCCTACTTGTCAGAAATGGTCAAAATAGACCAGAATGCAGAGGCTAAAATCGTAATATTAAACGTGATTAACCATACACTACATAAGAATAATATTATAGGCTAAAATAATAACAGGAGGCTAAAGAGTTCAACATGCTCATCCATCTTTTCTAAAGTTTACTGTAGATGTTGTTTTTGTGGGCAGAATCCAGCGACACGCTGCAGCAGCTGGCTCAGGGGTTACGTCATGAAATGGGCGGCAGCCACAAGAAGGAGAGGCAGAGCCTCAGAGATCGAGGCATCTTACTTCCGGGCTTGCGAAAATAACTCATATTTCATAAGAAATTCATTCTCCAGTGTACCAAAGGTAATATACTGTCACATACATGCATATAGTTTACTCTGAAAGGCTTAAAATAGCATGATATAGGCCCTTTAGTATTGTAGTGGCTGGTGAAATATATCCTCAGCAATTCATCAGTCCCCCTGCCTTTCCCTTCATATGAAGCCGGCTGCATTTGAATTCTAGCCACGTCTCTAAGCGACTCTTCCATTATGACTCCCGTTTCCAGCGGGTTAAAACCATGATAAACACCAGTGCTTACATACCTCTTGTGATTTTTTTTCCGCATTTAAAGTACTTTAATAAACTCATGTTTCTGTCGGACAGTCATGCTAAGCGAGACACTGTTTGCTGACTGGAAAAATCATGTGACCGGGGCGCTTCTAAACTCTGTGCGGACGACGGCCACGCGCGTTGTTCGTGTGCGTGCTTGCGGAAAGTCATTGCTTCATATATTTTTATTAATAAAATAATATTGGCTTGGTGTGGCGGTACGATTTCTGGCGAGGCGAGCCGCCACGGAGAAATGCTACCAGAGGAAACCCTGCTCTCTGACGCAGTATGGTGGGAAATGGTCCTATATCCCTGACTAACAGAAGTAGCTGCTATATGACCAAAACATTAGCTTGCAATTAGCTGCTATGCTAACCACCGGAACCCACACACCTGGTGGACTGCGGGGGAGAGATCAGTCCCTCTAGGATTTCGTGATGTTGCGATCAGACCAATCTATGCGAAATCAGCCAATCAGTGCAACTATTGCGCGACCTTGCAACTTTGTCCAATCACCGCAACTTTCCCGCAATTTCGATCAATCCTTGTCAACTTCCACCAGTTTCACCTATCAAATTTGTCTCTAACTGATGCTGAAGCAATCAAATGCATCACTGCACCGCGTTCACTTCCGTGTTTACAGTGAGTAGTGCGTTTATAGTTTACAGTGAGTAACGGAACACATCAGCAAACAGAGTGTGTGACTTAAAAAAAACTTACCCGCGAGGTTTTCAACACCGTCCCTTCATCTGTCTCCCCCAGCCTGCCGGTGGACGCCTCGCCACATCTCCATCCTGACCGCGTGTACAAAGCACTGGGTTTGTGTTGACAAACATGCACCTGCCCAAAAGCACCCCGTCGCGGGAGCACGCGTGAGGAGGGTACACTCCACTACAGCGAGTGTTTGAACATTTATACATCTTTAGAGGTAAAATCATTACTACATCTGGTCATTGAGCTTTAAAACTGGGAATCTCTGGTGTGGATGGACAAGCGCAGTCCCCACCCCCCACCCCCCCGCCATCCTGCTGTAAATGAAAGATGTGTGTGTGTGAAGACCGACATGCAGCAGACAGACAGGTAGGCATGGAAAGCGAGAGAATATTCTCTGTATTTTTTTCAGAAAAACACAGACTCCAATAGCCAATACAGAACAACAGAATGAATTATTTATTTTTACCTCTCCGCTCGGTACGGAGTGGCTGGGAACCGTAGGGAGTTTTCAAATGAAGGCGCTGCCAATAATTTCTAAATCTATACTCTTTAACATGCATTCAATGCAATTTAGCTGTTGTAATGGATATTGTGTTAATGTTTGTATTTGCTGTTGCACAAGAGTTTTTCTGTATAACAAAAGTTTCTGCTTAATTTACAAATCACTGTAATAGGACATTTTTGACAATCCTGTGCTTTTCTTGTATTGTTATATCAAATATCACTTCAGTAACCTGGAAAAAAGCATCTGCTTTAAAATTTGGAATTCTTCCCACAACGCTTAGTGTAAAAAAACACTCTAAAAACATTGCAACTTTCATCGCAACTTTTTAAAAAAGCTCTCCGCGAATTCAGGCTTTTTGGCCCGCAACAATCATAAAAACATCCCACAAAATCCTGGAGGGACTGAGAGGTGGGGCGGTGACAAGTAGAAATGGGGTATGTGTTTTTTAAATCCCGATATAAATGAAACAGTTTTATATGAAACAATAGACGTTTTTTATTGTCATCGATATATGTCGTCATATCGCACAGCCCTAGGTGACTGTTAACGGGAGGTGCCAAAAGAAGATAAAGAAGGACAAATATACTTTCAGTCGCTGACTGATTTGGGGAGAGGCAGGAAATGTGAAGAAATGACATTCAGAGTAAATGAGAGTGACAGAAGTGGAGAAAGTCAGAGAAATGCAGCGATGGATCGCGCGTCTGTTTTGATGTAGTCCCTAACAGCGCGGTCCCTGCGGTCCTTGCAGTATGAAGATGTGCAGAAACAGAATCAAAAAAATCACTTTGCCAACTCCTTCAAGTGATGTTGACAGATCAAAATGCTGTCAGTTTCCCCGCACACGCCTCAAACGCTTAAAACGGATCAAGTTGGATGTGGACAAATATTTACAGACTGACGAAAAAGAAGACGCACGCGGAATCCATTAGAGGGGGTTTTAGCTCAGATCTTTTCATTTGTTTCACTCTCTGCCGTTCCTTTAGTCCTGTCCTCCACTCTTGTTTCTTTTTCCCCCCACATTGTGTGCTGATGCAGAAGCGACAGCTCAGCGGACGCCCGTCCACCTGTCCATCTCTGTCGCTGTGCATGTTTGGAGTCATGCTGTGGCAGTCAGCAGCACGTGGATGCTCTCAGCGGCGCCAGCTCAGCGCCTGTGTGTCCGTGCGCACTCGCCCAGATTCTCGTGTGTGTGTGTGTGTGTGTGTGTGTGTGTGTGTGTGTGTCTTCTGCGGGTCAGCACAATCCGCGGCTGTGAGAGGGCGACGTTGCTGTGGCAGCAGTCACTCAGCCGTTTGCCCCGCGAGCCTGGAGATGGCGACGGGGGGACGGAGAAGACAGAACGCTGGCGAGGACGAGTGTGGAGGAGGGTGGATGGGAAGAAGAGAAGGTTGTGCTGGCGTGTGTCTGTGTGGTGAAGTGGGGGATCTGTCTGTGTGCCCTGTGAGACGGGGATGAGGGAGGATAGGAGGAGGAGGACGGGACGGGGTGGGGGTGGGGGGTTACGACTAGGAATCCTGTTATGGATGCACATCACTTCCTGCTGTTGCAAAAAAAAAAAAAAAAAATCTTATGGGAGTGGATGTACTGACACACTTACATACACACAGCCACCGGGGGTTCCTCAGTGAGGATTTTGTGATTGTGTCCTCTGCATGCCGATAACAAGCATCCATATTAATTGCCATAAAGTTTCGGACTATCTCCTCTGGTCTCGTTAGCATAAGTCAGAGCTTACAAAGTGTGTGCAGCCGAGCTAGTTACCGAGCCTGCTGATCCTTCTCCTGCGTCACCTCGCTCTTGAATTTAACACGCCGTGAAAGTTGATTTTTTTTTTTTTTTTTTTTTTGCTCGTTCAGTAGAGCCTTTTCGTGTCCTACTTTGGTTCACCACTGCACAGCTGCAGTGCGATGCCACTCCCAGGAGGAGTTGAGTAGAAGTTTCTGCACAGCTAATTTTTCAGCCACACAATAGTCAGCACAATGGCTTGGTTTGAGAAAGAACCGCTTTGGGGGAAAACTGGAAATAACTTTGTTTTCGAGGTTACACCAGTGAAAGAACTCAAGCCCTGGACACAGGTGTTAAACTAGCCAACTTTTAATTTGTTTCTGTTGCGTTTTCTAAGTAGTGATCTGAAACTTGAATTTTGAGATCGTTGGGTGACCATCGAAAATTGGCCCAATCTCTCAGTGATCTCCAAAAGCCTTGGAAAAGCTGATTCTGTGTAAATGTTTGGGAGCTATTTCAGCAACTTTCATGGCAATCTATAGAGATCTTTGAAAGTTACTTGAGACATCACTTCGAGACCAGGAGAGATCACTGGGAGACCAGGAGAGCACTGAGAGTTTGTTGGGTGACCAAAGAGGTGTGTGTGTGTGTGTGTGTGTGTGTGTGTGTGTGTGTGTGTGTGTATATATATATATATATATATATATATATATATATATGTGTGTGTGTGTGTGTGTATATACTGTATATGTATAGTTGAGAGATCATTGACAGATGAAAAATGGCCAGATCTCTCAACGATCTTACAGTGATCTCTCAGCGATCACCAAACTCTCCCAGTGGTCTCTCAATCATCTTTTAAGTGATCACCAAAGGAAAGCAGTCTCTCGAGATCTCTCAGAAATATCCACTTTCTCCATCTTTCACTGAACTCTGTTGGTCTTTCACTGAATGCTCAGCAGTCCCTCACTGATCTCTCAGCCATCTCAGCCTTTGGGGTAGAAAAATTTGACAATCATTGAAAGACTGCTGAGAGATCATTGGGAGAGCAATGATCGTTGAGTGCTTCTGGAGCACACCTTGACCACTCAACGATTTCACTAGTCTCCCAAAGATCTCTCAGGGATCTTTCAATAAACGTCAAATTTTTCCACCCCAAAGGTTGAGATGGCTGAGAGATCAGTGAGGGACTGCTGAGTGTTTGATGAAAGACCAATAGAGTTTATTGACAAACTGTAGCAGAGATTGCTGAGAGATCACTGGTAGATGGGTGAGATCGTTGAGAGCTCATTGAGAGAAAACATTGGTGACCGTGGAGATCATTGAGAGATTTTGGAGCTCTCTGAGAGATCCTTGAAAGATCATTAAGAGATCTGTCCATTTTTTCATCACTCAATGATCTCTCAACTCAACAACTCAATGATCCCTGTGTAACAGGGTATACAGAGTGTGTGTTGTACTGAAGAAAAGTCAACTCCGTTAAACACAATGCTAGACTGAAGCTGAACGTTGAGAAACAAAGTGAGGAATTAAACGTCCTGTTTCCAGAACTGTCTTGATAATCAGTGAAATCTTGCTTAACTTGCAACATGTCAGTATTCTGTCTTATTGGAACTTAATATTTAAAAATGAATTAAATATGTATCTAAGCTGATTTCTGTGGAATCTTACATGCAAAAGACATTCTTTGAGATGTGTTAAAATTATTTAACAAGTTTTTTTTTTGATTCACAAGGAGATGAATTTTATTTCAATGGCTGAAGCTCAGCTCTGCAGCTGTTGGCCGGTAGAATGAAGGAAGGTTTAAAGTGTCAGCCATAGACACATGAAGTCTTCAAGGAGAATTAGAAGCTTTTTGATGAGCTTTGAGACCATTTTCTCAGCTGCTTTCTAAATAGTGTAAGAACCCTAGTAGGATGTTAGTAGTAATACAGTGAAGTATGGTCGTGATTTATTAACCCTTTAAATAGAGGAGTCTGTGGTATAATACAGCTGAATATTCAGTCATTTCTATTGTAATTGTTGCATGCACAATATTAGCTGTATATCTGTTCTATTAACTCATTCTATCTCTGTTGCCATAAACCCCAAGTCAGTCTTTTACACTGTGATTTTGAAAAGCCCATGCAAAGAGTGTAGTTTTGAATATAGGACCAAAGGACATTTTATGATTTTATCGTTGACTGTTTGTAGTTGAGATTTTGGCTTGATTTACTGTAACTTTCATTCTTTCTAATATTGCCTGTTTAGAGCAAAGCTAAAGATAACTGCTAATATAGCATTAGCTACAGGGCTAGCTTTACATTATATTCAAAAGTAAACATGTTCACATGCTAATGACTATAAATGCATTAAACCAAATTTGGCAGCACAGCAGTAATGGCTACAAACTCTTAAGGTGCATTCAGACCAAATGCAAAGCGCAGATTTTTAGTACAGCATGATTACATATAAAGTCAATGTGAAGACGTGAATGTACAAAAATCTGGATCGGAGTGAGCTGCAAAAGCCTTGCAGAGGGGTGGGGCTGCCTTCTATCTGCTGTGGAAATGCGGAAAAGGTGTCCAGCAGGGCGCACAGTTGGGGAAAATTTCACTGCCTCCTCCAGAAACTGCACCTCAACGATGATAGTTTCCACTGCTAGTTGCTAGCCCTCGGTAGCACATTGGTAACAGGAGTATGTGGGTGGATACAAACTAGGTCATCTCAGCTGCAGAGCTGCGGTCCATCAGTCTGCAGGTGAGTGGCGGTCTCACTTTACTTTCCAGTGTTGGTACTCACTCCGGTGATGGCAGAATCTCAAGGCTGATTAGCTGACATGAGCAAATTCATTCCATGTAAATTTGCTTCTTTACATTTACTTTATATGTAATTGCACAACACAGAAAAATTATTTTGTCTGAATGCAGCTTTATGGCGCTTTCATATCTACTGTAACCCATTTGGTTCAGACTTTTGGACCTTTCGGTTTGATCCAGGCCAGAATTTTAAGTGTGAAAACACCCAAGAACCATGGACCGAAGTGCTGAAATCTGGTGCGGCGGTCTCAGTCCAGATAAACTGAACCTTGGTCTGTTTCAGTAGCAGTTTGAAAGCAGTTTTTATTACATGTCCGTCTCTAAAACCGGAACGTATTATGGTGTGATCGTGTTCGTCCTCCCACAGTCACCAAGCTATGACTTTTTTTTATTTCACAGTGTTTGTACGTGTATTGAAGATGTTCATATTGCAGGGGGTTAAATTATGTTCTGACATCTTGTCTGATTTGTTCAACTTTCAACTGGGGAATGTTTGCTTTGGTAAAAGTCTTTGCAATTACATGCTTATTAGTTTTATTTAAGATCTACGCTGTATTGAATCATGAATTCCATGCCAACAACCATCGTCTGGTTGTTGGCATGCTAGCTGTGCATTATCAATAATGGCTGTGGACCGGCGTATAATCTACTGTGTGTGGTGCTGTCATTATAAAAGTGAGGACTCGTTTACTCTTTGTTTATCTATCATCGTTGACAAATTCTGTTCTTTATATAGAGATTCTCTTTACAAATGTGCACGTGCCTGAACATAAAGCACATCTATAGTGTGCTCAACTGTACCTCTATCCTTAAAATGCATCCACTCTGACTCACACAGCGTATGCAGACAGTGTGCCGTCACCCCCGGCCATGGCTCCCCAGTTGAGCAGAACTAGTAACAGATGCAGCTCAGTGAGCAGAGGCCAAATGTGTTTACTCATCATTAGTATCTGTTCATCAGCTGCATGCAGAAAACAGGGTTTTGGGGATTTGCACACAATTAACTAATGCAGCCCACTGATCGAAGGTTAGCATCCAAATAATCCAAAGGTTCAGGTTTAGAGAGATTTATTAGGCGTGATGTCACAGGGCACGGAGGGAGGAAATCACCCTTCTGCACTGGTAAAATAGTCTATGTGTGATGTTGTGGAGAAAGGAATAGGTGAGGCAACGAGTCGAATGACACAAGACTTTATCCTTTCTCCAACAACATAACAGTAAAACAGCAATCCCGGGTCTCTGTGCATTCCCCTTTTATATCTTTAATTCCATGCATCGAGATCCGGAACTTCTGACCATCATACATTGTTGTTTAAAGTAGAACTGAACTGAACGGCATTGAACGGCACTGGGTGATAGTACATACAATTATAAAGATAATTTATCATTGGCACCCCCTCCACAAATCCTGGAATCTTGGAGAAAATCGCGATTTAGAATTTCCCGCCCTGAAAAATCAGACAAATCCGCCGAAGCGCAGCCGGAGTTCCGCGTGACGTCACGAGTGTGACCCAGTCCTCATGTTTACCATTGCGAGCACGTCGACACTGGTTGTTTTTGGTGCATTTTGTCGTGATAGTCGACTACAAAACACTTCCAACACCTGGGAAGATCTGTTCAGTGGCCAAGGAAAGCTGTCATGGCGACGAAAGAAAAGAAAGGGGGAGGAAAAGCGACCGGGAAGCGATGCGTTTCTAGATATACAGTGATCCATCACTTATCGCGTTTAATGGGGACCAGAACCAACCGCGAAAAGTGACAAACCGCGAAGTAGCGTCACCGCCCCCCCCCCCCCCAAGGGCGTCACAAGCACTATTTTGCACAAAAAGGCACAAGAGAACAGCGAAAAGTGCCACTAAGCAACACGAGCGATAAAGAACGATGAATGCGGTCTTCCTTCGCTGGGTAAAACGTCTCGGCCAATCAGCTTGTGAGGTAAAACGTCTCGGCCAATCAGCTTGCGATATTCCCGAGCGGTGAAGAGGTGGGCGGAGAGGAGTGGAGCGGTGGTCAGAGAGGTAGATTTTGAGCTGTGCGGGTTCTCCGTGTTGATACCTGATGTTCTAATGAGAAGGCAGGGAGACTACATTAGAACATCAGGTATCAACACGGAGAGCCCGCTCTCCCCGGCTCCCCAGCCCGCTCGGGAATCTCGCAAGCTGATTGGCCGAGACGTTTTACCTCGCAAGCTGATTGGCCGAGACGTTTTATCTCGCAAGCTGATTGGCCGAGACGTTTTATCTCGCAAGCTGATTGGCGGAGACGTTTTACCCAGCTTCGCTCCCTGCCGAGCGCCTATACCCAGCGAAGGAAGACCGCATTAAACGCGATAAGTGAGGGATAACTGTAATAAGTTGGAAAAATGCTGATGTTTTTTTTTCCCTTTCTTTTTTATTGTTAATTTTCCTTATCCTGACACCCCAAACATGCCAAAGTAAAGACTCACCATTCTGTATTCAATAAGCGACTCTCCTCCCCATCACTGCTGTGGTCTGAGTCGGTGCTGGAATCCCCCGAAAATTCTGGCTCTAATCTGTACGGTTCGATGCCTCCCTCACTCTCTTCCTGTTCACTTGATACTCCTGCATCCTCCTCTGTCTTGTCACCGATCCTGAATGCCTCTTCACTCTGAAAACTCTGGTGTTCTTGACTGCTGGAACTGCTATCATCTGCCATTGTTGTTTTGATAAGGGTCACACTCGTGACGTCACGCAGCGTCGTCTGCACTACTTCCGGTTTGTTTGGCACTGCCAGCCAGAGGCAAAAGTTTATCGGCTTATAGCTTGGCCATCGCACGGCCTAAAAATTTCTTTTATGTGTTGAAAAATACAATAGGTAATAAGGAATTAATCTGCTATTCTACTTTTTTGGCAAAAAGGTGAGTTCAGTTCTACTTTAACAAAGGAATGTGTGGCACATTAACATAACATAACGCCGGCACTGCTACAGCACCCTCATTTTCTCAGCAGCACCAGCGGCTCTTACTCTCCCTGGGGGGGGGGGGTGCATAGACCTACAGCCTCATCTGATACCCCCCAGTGACACTTCCTCCTTCGGTCCATTGTTCTCCCCTTCTCTGGGTGGAGAAAACCCCACACCATGCCCCCACAATGTCACATATTACACCTCAGAAACATGCAGCAATTTCCTTGAAGAGGTGAAAAAGCAAATATTTTCCTAAAGAGATGCCCAGAAATCAAAATGTGAGGCAGAGCGGTCTCTGCCTTTAACAGCATTTCCTACTGTGCTGTTGATTCTGCATCATCATCAGCAGAAGGCCGATTAGCCCTTTAACAGCCAATATATTGTTGACCCCCGCTGTCTGCAGCCTCCTAAATCAAGCTGAGTTTGGAGCATATGAATTTCTGCACTATAAAACAAAAGTTGGCAGTGTATTTATCGAAGACAGAGGACATCTTTTAAATCATGTCACTGCCCTGTCTCCTTCTAGTACCCTTCACCTCCCAGAGGACTCCATTTGGGATTAAAACCGCCACGGCTGCATTCAGACCCACAACAAGTGGAAAGGGTTGGAAGAGAGGGGGGAGGAGTAGTCAATGAGTGTGTATAAAACCTGTAAACCTCTTAACACAGGGGTGGAGATCACTGAGTGATTAAAAAATGATCAGATCGCTCAATGATCTTCAGTGATCCTCAAGATCTCTCAGTGATCTCTGAATGATCATCAGTGATCTTCATGGTCCTCAGAGGTTTGACTCTGTCCACAACAATCTCTCATGATCGGCAAAGGAAAGCAATCTCTCAATAAACTGTCAATGATCTCTCAAGAAGTGCTAAAGGAGCCCACAATGATTTCATTGATCTTCTGATGATCTCCCAAAGATCTCTCAGCAATCTTTCAATAAATTTTGTTGGCCTTTCGTTGGACGCTCAGCGATCCCTCACAGATCCCTCAGCCACCTCTACCTCTGCGGTGGAAAAATTTCATTTCATTGAATTTAATTTCATTCAATTTCATTGAAAGATTGCCGAGAGAACATTGAAGGGTCACTGAGAGATCCTTGGGAGATCAGTGAGATCATTGAGCACTCCTTGATTGCCCCTCAATTGCTCACCAGTCTCATCGATCTCCCACAGCTCTATGTGATCTTTCATTGAATGCCAGATTTTTCCACCCCAAAGGCAGAGATAGCTGAGAGATCAGTGAGGATTGCTGAGGGTTCAATGAAAGACCAATACAGTTCATTAAAAGATCGCAGAGAGATCATTGGGAGATGGATGGAATTGTTGAGCGCTCCTTGAGAGATCACTTCCCTTTAGTGATTGTTGAGAGATTGTTTTGGACTGAGTTAAAACTTTGAGGAGACCAAGGTGACCGTGGAGATCACTGGAAAATATTTGAGAGATCTAGCCATTTTTTCATCTTTCAACAATCTGTGATCTTCACCCCTGTGTAAAGGTGGTAGAAGAGCACTAGAAACCTCTCAAATCTATATATACCTCTTCGTTTTCCCAAGAAACTCTCAATGATCCCTCAACAATCTCTCCTGGTCTTTCAATGATCTCTCAAGGATCTTTCAAAGACCTCTATAGACCGCCATAAAAATCATACAATGACCTCCCAAACATTCACACAGAAATGGCTTGTTCGAGGCTTTAGGAGATTATTGAGAAATCAGGCCGATTTTTGATCTTTCAATGGTCACCCAATGATCACCGTCTGTGTAAAGGGGCCCTAAGTGTTTGTAAGCATGTTTGTTAGTTATTCACCGGATTGAAACAGTCACCTCTCCCTGACACGGGTCACTCTGCAGAAGCTGTGGAAGGCTTTCATGAAGAAGGGAAAGGAAATGAGCAGGAGGACGGGGGCTACGAGAAAATAATTAAACGTTTATCTCCCAATTCTTTTAATTAGGCTCCATGGCTATACGCTAATCTGCCAGCTTTCTGCTTGGCTTTGCCTCTTTAGTTCACTTTAAGACCACTCTTGCCCTCTTCGACGGAGGCGGTCCTTGTCATTATCAAAGTGTTGCCAGTGACTGATTTTGCTTTATTTGAGGGCATAGACACATCTACTTAAGTATATATGGTGCCTTTTTAGATCAGTCTTACGTAACTGATTTTTTATGATGCCAGTAAATTTCTCGCAGAATCAGAGCACTATCCTGGCAGTAGACAATCTTAACAAAACAACTGCAGCACACTAAAGCATGGCCTGCCTTCTTTTTATTCTCAAAGAAAATTACATGAATCATAACTCAAAACTTATTTTGCTATAATACAAAGGAAGGATACAGATTTATGTTCCATAGCGTCACAAAGCACGTACATCTATTACACATCAAGCACAAGGTTTTAAAAGACACTCTTAAGTCTCCTCTGACAGTGTCTGTCCCTCGGGCTGAATTAGCTTTCTGTCTCTTGTCCTTGATTGCACTCGTCTCACAACTTAAGAGTGATACTATTCATCACCACACGCAGAGACACGGGCAGCACAAACATCAACCCATTCATTTGTAACTAATTACACCAGCCTTGGTTTTCCATCTCAAGGTGAAGCTGTCTTTCTCCTCCGTGGGGGCCCCAAAGTCTCAGCTGCTTATAAACTTCTTTACACTGTTTGCGGTTTGTGGTGTCTTCATCTTTGTAAGCTGAGCTTCAGTGGTTATCAAATGAAACGGGTGTAAAATCTCAATAACTAAGTCTGGAGCTGAAAAGTTCGTATTTCCCATAATTAAACAACAAAACAGTTTTTTTTATCTTGTCATTGGTAGGAAAGGCACACGAGGTCTCATTCATGAGATGTTAACAAATCTGGATTCGTGAACACTGAATAAAACCCTGGATTTGTTTGTAGGTCCATGCATAAGGTCATGAATGCCACACATTCGTAAACTGGCCATGCTTCCGATGGTTAGTAATTAGCACGAATCACTGCCCATGAACCAGCATGCATACGTGGAGGTGCAGAGAGGTACGGTATATCCTGTTGCTCTGACAGTTTAGTTCAAGTAAAGATTAGAAAGAAAAACTCTTGAGAGGCTGCAGTGGACGTCATCCTGATTAAGCTACGGTCACAAGTACCCTTATGGACAGCTGCGAACACTGTACAAACAATTTTTGGAACATTTCCTATGGCCTTCTTAAGGGGGCCGTCGGAGAATCCAGTGTTCATAGACCGTTTGTAAGTCCGTAGCTAGGTTGATAGGTTTGTCCAAGATTTCTACGAATGCCCCACGAAAACCCCTCATCGCAGGGCAGCCATAGGAACAAGGTAAGGACTACACAAGATGTTAGCCATAAGTATGCCTCAAGAACACCTTAAGTTGTTCTTGAGGGTCCTGGGGATTCGTCCAGCGTGAGTAAGGCAGTAGTGAAGCTCTCATAAAGCGGAAGTATGTCATTTGCACGAAATTTGTGCCGACAAAATGTGCTGACAGCCATAAGATCTTCCTACCAATGACTTAAGAGTGCTGTGAGCTGCACAAAAATTTTCCTAAGATGGCAGCAAGTATGCCGTAAGAAGATCCCAAGGCACCCTTACAAAGAATGTAAGAACTCTAGGGCCATTGTACAACAGAAAAGCACCTCATTTCTCAAGAATGCCTCAGGTTGCTCTTGTGAGCATTATTTCTTACACAGCCTTAAGAAACAATGTCCCCCTCCACGAATGTCTATGAACTCCAGAATTTGTAGGAACTGGGAGATTCTTACGAACCTATCGTTTGTAATAATCTTTGTGACCGTAGCTTTAAGTAGAGGCAGGAGAAAAAAAATGTTTTCTTCTATCAATGACAGGAAAAACAACAGGTGGGCGGAGGTGAATTATAGTTGCAAGATTTAGATTTAGCTTTAGAGTACCTTATTTTCCTTAACAAGAAGTCTTTTAAAAAGTCCTATACATTGTTTTTAATACACATATATTTGTTTAGATTTCCTTTTGTGTGTGTGTGGTCATTTACCAGTGGGCAGAAGATTTGAGAATGACCATTCATCAAACTAATCAACGTACTCTATTAATCTGAATAATAAAGAACAGACCTAGCCTATGGAGCAGATCAGTGCAAAATTTAATGTGATAAGACTTGCCTTTTAATTGAAGTCTGTAATTATCCAAAATAAATGGCTTTTTAATATCATTGAAAATGATGGGGGTTTTTAAGGTGCACTGGGGTGTTTTGGGTTTCATATTATTATTTTTATTCAACACAGTCTAAACAACAGACAGGCTATTAGGTCGATTTAATTAACACACATATTTTAAGAAACTTAATCTAAAGCTTAAATATGTGTATTGCTCATTCATTAAGGTAAATGTATTGGAGGGTGTTTGTAGTCATGTATAAAAACCTCATTTTTAATTCATTTGTGTATTATGAACATGGCAGAACAGGTTAGGATTAAGTAACGGTTTATGATGAATTCATGACACGTTCTGCTCACGTTTCATTATTACTTGACTTTTTCAGGGCTTCACTTTCTAAAGGAGTCCTGGCTGTGGTATTAATGTTGAAAAATAGAGAGGTCTGAGTAGAGTGATCACATGACAAGGTGGAGGGTTACAGCTGTAAATTGTTGAAAGTAGACCCTCATCTTTTCTTACTCTTAACTATCATTCTAGACTTCTGCAAAGAGTTTCAGTGTCTAATGCTAAAAGCGTTGACAAAGTCAAAGGGAGTTAAAGTGAAAGTGTCATGAGAAACTAAAGTTTGGACCCAATTGAAGAACACAAACATGAGGACAACAGTTGAAGCAAGAGAGTGAGTTTTATTTAAGCAGTATTACTCGAGACGAAGTATGGTATTATGAATATACAGTAGTAACTCCAGGTGTGGTATGGCGCGGAGTTACGATAGTTACTATATTCATGATACTGTAAAGACATTGAGTGTAATATTGCTTTTACACAACAGTTCTGTCAAGCAGGATTTATTGAATGACAGCAATACTGGACAAACATTATGATTTGTTTGTTTAACCAGTTATTTTGCGCAGCTGAGAAAAAAATAGTCCCTTCTAAATCTAGCCAGTAACTGTTGCTAATCATCTCAATCAGCATGACGACGTCTATTGTAATTTCACATACATGTAAACAAATTAAAGTGTTTCTAAAACACACCTGTTGAGTCGGTACTGCAGAAGACCCCAGATCAAAACGTATTCAATGCTGATTCTCAGAACCACCGGTAGCTAGTCAGTAGCTAGTAGTTAGCATACTAGCGATTTAGCACACTTCGCTCGCTTTTCTTTGCATTTTCAGATGAAACTGGGAGTCCATCACCACAAAGGTGTTGTGGTTTGTTAATAGAGACAATAAATCAAACTCTAGCAGTGCCTATTTTTTTAAACAGACATGAACCAGCTTAATGAGCTTAACGACTTAAGGGTAGACAACTAGGTGGAAACAGCTTTTTTCAGAATGGTGGGACTCCTGGGTCTCCTGGGTCACGGATGTATAATTTCTTGTCAAACCTCACTGTGGAAATTAAGGTATCCAACACAGTACTGCAACTCCACCCCCCCCCCCCCCCGCTACAGAGGAGCTCAGCGCACAAAAAAACGGTCCAGCAACGGTCCGTCATGTGGCGATGACTCACCGTTGTAATTTACCGATCGGTCAGAAGTCATTTTTATTACTATTTTCAGTGATAAAGAATAATTTAACTTATAACACTTACCTGTCCGCAATAGCTGTGTCGTTGGCGAACATCTGTTCCTCATTGTCAGACGAACATGACGCTGGTCCGCTTGTTACGACTCGTGGTTCTGGTCACGCAACCCGGTCAAACCATGATTCCATGTGCGGTTTTGGCGAACGATTTTTCAAAACAAATAAGAACAGTAGTAATAAAAAAAGACTGGCGAACGCTACCGTTACACACAGCGGCTTACACAAAACAGATTTTACGCACGGGACACACGCTTTCAATCGTCGAACTTCTCTGCTTCAGTTGGCTCGTTGTATTCGCAGTCGTTGGTAGGCGGGTCCTTCTTGCTAGGTTTTCAGTCATTGGTTCTTCAAGGTTTCAGAAACCCAATTCAAGGCTCTTATTTGTCGAATGAGAGGTCAATCAAATCTAAACCAATCAAAACACTCCTTTGGCTTTCTGTTTGCGGCTGTCTGTACTGGAAGAACGGAAATGCAGCTTTTTTTTTTCAGTGTGCACTGAGACGCACAGTGTGCACTAGGACGCACTAGGACGCAGAGACGTGACCGCCCACGGTATCCTGGAATGCAAGAGGTTAAGGGTGCATAGTCGGTATTTTTACTAGCATTCTAGCATATTGGCTTCCCTGTTGAAGGTTTTCTGTGCCAGTTTAGTCAAACAGTAATAAAGCTGCATCAGCTGTTCAAATACGCTATGTGGAAATGACAAAATGATCATGTGACCACAATAATTCATTGTACAATAATATTTTCTGTGTGAAATTATATTTCTAGCCAATAATAGAGGGAATATCATTTGTAAATTAACTTGATGAATGTTTGAGGTTAGTGACAAAGGGTCCAGTTCATTCAGAGGGCAATCAAATTTTCAGTACTTGAGGGATTAGTTCTCTAGGCTGGGGGTCCAGAACATAAGGGTCTACGAGAGAGTCCAGATCTGTGGAGTCGAAGAAATCCTAGAGCACAAGGGTTAACTAAATATTAGAATTGTGCAGAGGGTTTATGTGCCTAAGCAGAGATCCAACGAGGAGGGTCAGAGAGGCCGGGGCACCAGGAGAGCAGAGATCCTGGAGCACACGAATGAGATGTTTCAGATGATGTTTAAGTTCTTATTTGGAGAAGCAGTCAGGTCGAGGCAGAAGCTGGGAGCAAACCAAGGAGCAAGAACAGGAGTCCAGTCAACAGGGCAAGTTTGGACCTGAAGAGCATGGAGAGGTTATTAGAGGAGCAAGAACAGAACAGTGAGACTGCAGCATCCACACACTGAGCGTTTTTAAAAGGGGCGGGACTTTAGGCAATCAGCTGAGCACAGGAATCTTCGCAGCTGCAGCCAGTTAACCTTTCTAGCTCCTGATGGGAAGGTTGCATAATCAAAACAGAATAGAATGTGCCAAGATGATGCAGCGCTCACCCAGAACCATCACAGAAAGTGAAACTGTGTTTAGCAATACCCCAGCCCCAGCCTACCTCCTGATAAGGACTTTGTGGATTTTGAAATTCGTCGACATCATCGTTGCAGCTTCACATTTGAGTGTTTTGTCGTATTCGGGGTCCTGTAATGACAATAATGCGCAACTGCTTTTTCACAACATCTTCATTTATTAAACTGACTTTCTTAAGGCTAAGGTTAGTGTACATGCTAGTGTGTGAAAATTTATTCAGCAACTTTTCTAGACCTGTTCTCTTGGAGTCTTAATTCTTCCTCCTTTTTTTTCATTCCAAGGAGTTTTTCTATTGCTGGAAAGCGGTGGCGGACCGTGTATTTTACAACTAGGCCTTCAGTGGTGATCTACCTGATTTAAGTGCCATTCATACCAAGCACCATAAAAATAGCCTATATAATGGAGCCGTCCACACAAAGCATGTTAAAGATAACTTTAACTATAAAATTATAGTTTGAAGAATGCTGAAGCACACTGGTGTACGGTGTTGTTCACCGAGTTTCTCTGAAAATTAATTTTCAGCATGCTGAAAATTTTCCGACGTATCCAGCGTACGGCTGATATGTCCCACATTGGCAGAGCAAAGGTTGCAGGGAAGTTATGCGTTTGTTTACACATGTTACTTGTCAGCGACTCATAGTTACTCAAAAGTCGAAGTACGTTGGGATTAATGTCTAGCGTACCCAAAAATTATTTCTAACATGAGTAATGCTGTTTGAACCTATGTGTAACTTACTGAACAGGTTTCTAACTTACAGCTACCCTATAACGGCGTATTTGCAGTGTTGTTTCACAGGAAAAACCCATACAGACCTCTGCTGCTGCCTGCAGCACATACACACATGCACACAGAGCTAAGCACACGTACTTGTTCGTGTAACGGGACCTGTCGGGGATGTATCTGGGCACTTTCAAGCTACAGGATAAAGATCCAAATCGCTGTTTAGCCCTCCCCCTTGTTTTTTACACTTGACTGAAGTCTGTACATCAGTTGTCCAGTGCTGTTCTGATAGATATGCCAAAATGTTAGAACACCGGAGGAGGAGGATCCAGTCAGTTGACTGCCTGAAGTGCAAAGCACAGCTCTGGCTTGGCTGCGCCTCCCAGCAAAAGCACACTCCATGCATTATCTTGGGTTTTTTTCACTTAATTGAAAATAAACTTTTTTATCGCCATCAGTTCACATGCCTTTGAGCCAGGTTGTGACAGCTGTTATCTGATGTTCCTGACTGTCATAAACTCCCTATGCACTTTTCCACAGCACATGGAAGAGGAGAAGGACGAATAGATTTAAGTGCAGGGTTTACACCTAACACACATTTATTAATACACAAATAGACAGTCCCAAACAGTGAAAACATACAAAAAGACAACACACTTATATTGGGCGTTCCTGGGCTGGTATTGCCCAGTGAACGCCTGAGGGGACGTAATTAACCACTGGAGCGTGGTGAACGACATTGCTCAAAAGACGCTGGGAACTACGGCAGCAGTGGAGGTGGCTAATATGTTCCAGCACACAGTTAAAACATGACTGTGTGCTCCCCCACAATGACATAGACAGTTTGGGTGAAACTTACGCTCGACTGGCACGGGAGAAGAAGCTGCAACAGTGCCTAAGCCTAGAGCTGTGCCGGAAAGGGGAAACGCTACAGACCAGCGTAGCAGCACAACTGCAAACAGGAAATGCAGACAGCTCTTACTCACCATGCAGGAACAATCTGAGTCATCCAAGTCTGCCAACGACCACACAAACAAAACAATCCTTCAGAGACGTGATGGTCACACGGCGGAGAACAACTGTGTGAACACGTACAATGGTCCAGTGGTGTTAGACTGGCAAAGAGCTGCCTAAGTACAAACACCGCTGGCATGACAAACTGGCAACACCTGGGCGAGACGTGAGAAAGATGATTACCGGGGTGAACCGCTGATTGTGAGAGAGAGAGGGGGGCGTGGTCGGACCGGCAAATGTTAGACAGCGCCCACCAGGAAGTGGGTCAAACAGCTGCCCAACGATCGCCGGCCAGAGCAGCGGTTATAAGCATGGAAAGAAACAATAAACAGACATGAAAACAACACATGATAAACCCAATGCCTGAGCCACCAAGAACGATCAGAACCGAGCCAACCGAAAACATGGACTCGGTTTGTGACACTGACGTGTCACATCAACTGTTTTAGGCATGACTGACCTGACAGATTTGACAGTTCTGTCAGGTCAGTCACACCTCCCACTGGTCTTTGGAGGAGAGAATCATCTTGGCTAAACAGAGGTGATCTGTCGCACACCTAGGATTCATGGATTGGGAGGCAATGGCAGTTTGGCATGACTGCGCTATCCAGAAGTTAGACTATTGTTGCGCATAAGTTGTGAATGTCGGCAACACGCTAAGCATTAGTTGGTTTAACCCTCTGAGTGTGTATGTTGCCGAACTGTGACATAACCCCTAGTGGTCAAGAGTGGTAAATATTTTTTGTCAATAAAATAGTTCAGATTTCCAAGGCTATAACTTGAAAGTTGCAAGAGATAATGGCTTACTGTCAATTAGAAAGATGTAAAATATAATCCAAAGTTTCAGATAGGAATAAATTTACGCATCTAATTTGCATAATGTTGCGGCGCCTATTTAAATTCCATAACTCAGTCAAAACTGGACTTTGGATGTATTTACACAAAGAATGGTTCAGTCTTTTGACACCATTTTTTTTTACAGAGGTACCTCATCATCTTATCTTCAAAGTAGCCTATATGAACATGAAATCAATACATTTAAAAAAAAAACGAAATACGTCACTTACTGTTAACAAAGGGGGGCTGGCTGGATGGCTGGCTGCGTGGTCGCTGCGTTTTCACACATCATGGTCCATAGTTTGCATTCTGTCGGTAATTTAAAGTCTGTACCACATCTACAAAGTCTTATGATTATCCCACATAAATTTTGCTTGTATCCCGTGGCTATTTTTGGAAAGTGACGTGACAATCGCAGACATATTAGCTTTCTGGGCTAAATGCTAAAACAGGAAAAGGAAATGAGGAGTTCTTCTTCTTTGGTGTATTACGTGTCATCCATTGAGTCCTCCAACGGATGTCTGCCACCTTTTGAAACTGGCAAATCAGTCCAATTAGTACAAATCCCCAAGGCAGGCAATCATGTCAGAGTGACAAGACAGGCGCAGTGCCACGCTCTGCCACTAGGGGCACGAAAATTCTCACACTCAAAGAGTTAAGTAACTTATAAGTTATGGAAATATTCTATATAAGTTACTAATACGTAATGTACTGTATATGTCCAAGCCATTATGGATATGCGATGCATATGGCCCAAAGTGAAAATTTCCGCATATGCCAGTATTTTAGACCAATTTTTATACGTTTGGCGAACTTGCCTAAATTGTCATGATGTGACAGCAGACAGCTCAAGTTTGCAAACCCTGTCTGGCTCCACGTATCTACTCGATCAGTTGCAAACAACAGGCATTGCTGGTAAGATCATTTGCAGCGCTCCTCGGAGGCTGTAATCCAAGGATACCGCTCGTTGCTAATATGGAAGTGACGGATAAGTCTTTTCCCCAGTTGAGACGAGCCTGTTAGCTTCGGGGTTGGCAGACCTCTGTTCACAGTGACCAGTTTTTCTTGAAAAGTCCGTCTGGAAAATTGATTTTTTAAAATATCAGTGGCCAAATCATTTTCCTCTCCCCTGCCAGCCATTATGGCTGGAAAAACAGCTATTATATTTAGACAGATACAGTATATTGTAGCTGCTTAAGCAAGTCCTTGCACTGATGTTTTGCTAGCTAGGATCCTCTGCATTGTGGGTGGAGGAGTCTAACTATCCAATCAAAAGATGTGAAAATGCAGACATTCTCGAATGCCTTCTTTGCGTACCCCTGGGTACCCCTGCGTACCCCTGCTGACAGGCGCCTCCACGGCTCGCCGCGTCATTGAGAATGTCATTTATGACGTTTTCAGTGTCAAGTCAAATTCCTCGTATATTTACCTGTACTTGTAAATGTGCTTGGCAATAAACTTATTCTGATTCTGATTCTGATTCTGGACTTACAGAGGACATCTGATTGGTTAAAGCAACAGGATACCTTTAACAGTTAATTTAACCTACAGAGCCACACTGTTACTTCCTGAAGGCCCAAGGCAGATTTGCTTGACCCTGGCAACACAGATAGCTGAAATATGAGTGGACAAAAAAACTCTAACATGCATTACACTACTGGAAGGAGTGCAACCAAGAGAAAAGCTACAAAATGAAGAGAATAAACTATTGGGAATAATTTAATACATCCTCATGGAACAAATTTAAGAATGTAGGTTGTAAATCTAATTCTGATAATGTTTAGGCCAGCAGAGAAGGCTTTGCTGGCCCTGAGGGTCCACCACTGCTGGAAAGTGATCCATTAATGCAAGTTATTAATAGGCTTCAGCTGGGACAGACACGCCACTGATTTTGATTCTATAAAGAATCTGATGTACATTCAAGTAATTACAGTTTAATCTGTGAAATAAGGGGCACCGTGCGTTACCCTTCGTGTATCCATGTGAAACGCTGCACCACTTTTGCTTCCTTGCTTTGAAAAGTTGAAGTAATTTTACTCTGAACTATGATCTCAAAGGGATCATTAAGAAGCTGACTCCACGTTCTATCATAGCAGGACCAGTATGACTCGTACCTTACTAATCTCTCACCTGAACAGAACTGACAATATATATTAAGAGTTAACAGCCCTCTGTGGAGAGCATCAGCACTGCCGGTGGATGTCAAGAAATGGTAATTATTGCCTCAGCCACTCTGTGAGTTTCCTTCCGTTCAGCTGGAATTGCCGTTTTTAGCTATCTCCCACCAACCCCCCAACAATAAAACACCCAGAAGAAATTACTGACTCCTAGAAAACTCCAGGGTTTGCCTGAGATGCTTTTTCAACCTGTAAACCTGCTTCAGCAGTTTCAGCACAGTCTCATCAGGCGGCAGAGAATCGGAAGAATAATTACAAAGCTGTTAGCCAGGGTGCGGCGCATTACGCAGCAAATTTCAAAGCGCCACTGCTCCAGATTGTTGCGCATTCGGTTCATCTCTCTGAGTGTGGCGCTGACATGAAGAGCAGTGCACGCAGACACAGTCAGAACGGCACTGAAACAACTGGGAGGGTCCGCTGTGTGTTGACCAGAGTGTCTGTTTCAGCTCCGGTGGTTCTCTTGACAGCGGTGAGGACTCTCTTTAAACTTCTTTCTGAGTGAGACAGAAGGTTTGGCAGTCAGATGTACAGATTAAGCCTTACAGTATATATTAAGTATCTGTGTATGGGTGTTTGTGCACGCCCTCTTCCCCCCATTTTTTTTTTCCGAGAAGAATCCACGGAGGGGGGGGGGGGGATCATCACCAGTTGCTGCTAAGGTCCAAAAGTAATTTCAGCAATATTCCTGCTCCAGTTGGCACACATGGGTATCTGTTGTTATGTGTGCGCCTTTTTTATTTATTTTATTTGGTGTTTTACTACTTCTGTTGAACTTCTGTTGAAGTGCTATATGCTTCTTTCAGCTTTAATTTGATGTATGTATTTTCAAGTGTGTGTGTGTGTGTGTGTGTGTGTGTGTGTGTGTGTGTGTGTGTGTGTGTTGGTGTGTATGTGTGTGTGTTTGTGCTTTCAGGGAACAGGAATTTTCCACTCCAACTTAAAAGCACATTCGAGCCTCTTCACCGTTCTGCTCCAGTAACTTCCCATTTTTTTAATTTCTCCTTCCTTCCTCGTCTCTGTTTTCTTTTTCTCTCCCCCCAAATTTTCATCTGTTTCTGTAGAAGGGCTCGAGGGTCACTGTTAAAATAAATTACAAAAAGCAATGTTGGTTGGCACACAATTTAAACAACAACAAAAAAAATGGAAAAATAGTTGTTTGGCTCAAGGTGCTTTGAAAGTTCCACTTCAGATTTTTTTGAGTTAAAACGTCTCCATCCCCTAAAAAGTGTAGTTTGTAGGAGCAGCTGTAAGGCTGATTGTTTTGCATCCCTGAGCACACAGCTACACTGGATTTCCCTCCCATTTTTAAACCAATATGCACCATATCAAGCATTTTCACAATACCTGAGCTGCATGGGTGGAGGTGGTGACCTGAACATCGATCCCATTTATCAGATGTGTTTGTGCCCGTTCTGTTGTTTGAGAGTTCCTTGTGTAATCAAAGATTACATTTTCGGCAACTTTCGTAGCAATCTATAGAGGTCTTAAGAGATTGCTGAGAGACCAGGAGAGATTG
The DNA here is from genome assembly GCA_020510985.1 of Pholidichthys leucotaenia. Taxonomy (NCBI): domain Eukaryota; kingdom Metazoa; phylum Chordata; class Actinopteri; order Cichliformes; family Pholidichthyidae; genus Pholidichthys; species Pholidichthys leucotaenia. The sequence continues at coordinate 107,409,199 of CM035845.1, forward strand.
CTGGGGGATTCAGCTTTTTTGGACAACAGGGCGCCTCTGGATATATATTTAAGAGGTTTCTAGTGCTCTTTTACCCTCTTTATTTGGGGTGGGGATCCTTAACAGATCCTTGAGACATTAAAAAATGTTCAGATCTCTAAATGATCTTTCTTTGAGTGCCCAGTGGTCACCAAGATCTCTCAATGATCTCTTTATGATTTCTCAATGATCTTCCAGTGATCTGCATGGTTGTTATGGTTTCCTCAACGTTTTGACTCAGTCCAAAACAATATCCCAGCGATCACCAAAGGGAAGCAATCTCTCAAGGAGCACTCAATGATCTCATCAAGATTGATCTTGATCTCTCATCAAGATTGTTGAGCGCGCTTAACAATCTCATCAATGTCACCAAAATCTGTGATCTTTCAATGAACTCTAAATTTGTCCACCCCAAATGTAAAGGGAGCTAAGAGATCAGTGAGGGATTGCTGAGGGACCAATGAAAGGCCAATAGAGTTCTTTCAAAGACCGAGATGGTGATCACTGAGAGATCATTGAGAGATCACTTCCCTTAAGTGATTGTTAAGAGATTGTTTTGGACTGAGAAAACTTCGAGGAAGGGAGGTAACCTCTCAAAGAGCCCTCAAGGAGTGCTCAAAGATGTCATTGATCTCCCAGTGATCTCTCAGCAAAGAATTTTCGTCAACCCTCAGCAATCCCTCAGCTCTCAACAATCTTGATAAGAGATCAAGATGGATCTTGATGAGATCATTGAGTGCTCCTTGAGAGCTCCTTGAGAGACTGCTTCCCTTTGATGATTGTTGAGAGATTGTTTTGGACTGAGTCAAAACTTTGGGGAAACTGTTATGATCATGCAGATCATTGGACAATCATTGAGAGATCATTGAGAGTTCTTGGCAATCGCTGTGTGTTCATTGAAAGATCAATGAGAGATCTGGGCATTTTTTCATCTCTCAACAATCTCCATCCCGTGTATAGATGGTATAAGTGTCAGTGAAAAGCACCACATTTGTTAGATTAATGAATATTTTTACAAAATAGATAAATTGGAGTTGCAGCTTATGAAAAACCAGGCTGAGCCAAAAGAGTCAAAAACTAGTTTCATGAATATAAAACATCACTCATAATTTATGCTAACTAAATAAATGGTCTTTGTGTAGCAGTTGTGGATCCAAATTTAAGGAGATGCACAGGATATAAACTAAAACAAAATTCTCCATGACGAAACAGTATTTTCTATACATTTGCTTTAAAGACACACTGCAGTGGATATAAATCCCCTTAAAAACAAATCTACAGTGTCTAAAATTGTATGTTTTGCCCTTTTTTCTATAAAAAAAAACTTTCATGGTCTTACAATTGCTTATGAAAGTCTTTTCCCTTTTCCTCCTCCTTCAAATGTCAGATCTATGAATAATCCTAAGTATTCTAAGTCCACCCATAGGCTCATAGCCAGTGCTTAATCCTGATTGGTTCATCTGTTACAGTGACATCACAAAAACAGTCTACCTAAACTTGCCTTTTTCCAAGGGGAGGACCTTAGCTGAGCTTCTTCTTTTTCTTCTTCTTCTTCTTCTTCTTCTTCTTTTAGATTTGATTGGCGGTTGGCAACCACGTTACAGGTGCATTACCTCCACATACTTCACTCTATATCATCACTCTATCTGGTCAGGAGCTGTAGTCCTTCTATCATCATTGTTGTGTCCAATCGAACCTCAACTCTATCTTCAGACATCACTCTTCTTCATCTCCTTGTACTTTACTCTATATCATCACTTCACTGTATATCATCATTCTAGACATCTTGGCCGTGGCAGTTGCCTTTTTTGAGGCTTTAGGAGACTCCTTATGTGTGAAAAAATTATCTGTCGGACTGTGTCCGAGGTGCGGCCGAGGTTTTTAACTAGTCCTCTTGGCGGTATCGACTAGCTCTTGATAGCCTATAGAGCTTTAACAGCAGAAAAACACAGCCTTGTGATTTAGCTCTTGATAGATCTTGTGAGTCATAAAAACTTGATTTTGACCAGGGTCACTTTAAAGAAACAAACTAGATAACTAGACAACGAGCCCTATTATCCCTTTGTCCTTTTCCTTTCCCTGTGATTCAAAATATGCATCTACACCAGCACACAGGGACATACTGGAGCCCAGCAGGCTGATGGATGGTGAACTGGCAGCAGCTGATTAGCTCAGAGAGGATGGGGCAGAATTACAACTTTGCCTGAACTGCAGTTGTATTGTTGCTTCAACACCATTCCCCATAGGGGGTTGCAGGAAATGTAGGGATGAGGGAATAGTAATCAATGGTCTCCATCTGTTCTCTGTTTTTTTCTTTCTCTGAAACCATAAAGTCTTTCATATTCATTTATAGTACATATTCATATATTCATTAGCTCATTCCAGCTGCGTCTATCATTTGTTTGTCCCTCCATCTGTCCAAATTCATTTCACAAAAATCCCTGGCAATTGCCTGGATTCTCACCAAACTTACTATATAGAAAAGTGAAGGCGCTTGGTGGCCTTGGGTTGTGTTAATCAGGCCAGAGTGACTTACTCTGTCCTTGATAATCTGGTTTTCTTCATTCTGTCCTCTGCCTGATCCACCATTATATAAGAGCTTGTTGGGCTACAACTTTCCAGATTCATACAAAAACTAATTCAAGCATGACTTTATAATTTTCCCATCAACATATAGGGCCGTATTACAAGGACATGGCCCATAATCAGTTGTCATTGATGCAGAACTCATTTATGGGCGTTTCCATGCTCACTTCCTTATCACAGCAAAGCATACACAAATTTTCCGCCAGGGACATGGTGTAAAAGAGGCTGGTCTAATTATTCAGAGGTGTGTTTTGGATAATCCTATCCAAAGCACTCCTACCCATCCTTTTAATGCACAGAGGCACATTATCTATGAAGTGAACTCTGATCATGACGGCTTGTTTAAGACAGGTTTTGTGCTGGCCAAAGGGCGTGAGCATGAGCCAAAATGCATGCAATAGTAATGCTGCTTGGTAATAAGGAAAACATCAGTCATGGTTGATGGCCAGTTAGTTATTTTAGAGAGAACAAATGGGGAAGATATAATGCTAGGCTGAAAAATCAGTGGAATGGTTTAACGTAGTGTGCACGGATGCAACACACAGGCATGAATGGGTTTAAAACTTCAGGAAAAGAGGATGATGCCTGTGCAAGCTTTCATAAAAGGATTATTAACCGTGGCGTGGATGCCGCTTCTGTCTGTGGGGAGATGGAGGGTTCCCTCTCCTGTTGCTTTCACCAACTGAGGGTCTCTCTCGTCTCGTGCGGGGGTCTGCTGAGGCATCCTGTTTGCGGCTGATCCCCACCACCAAGGAAGCCCATTCTCGGCGGCCCCTCCCAGGAGCTGACGGGTGGCCATGGGGGCGCCCACAGCTTGAGAACCCCAACCATAGGAGCACGGTGCAGGCGGCCTCGGCCCGGCTGGAAATTCAGAGGCAGATGTGGACACATCTCCCGTCTCTCTGGGGATTTGAAAAGTAAAACCCTGTTCATTCAGTCCTTTCTTCATTCCTTCATTCCACTAAAAATAAACACATTAATGTATAATAAGTACATAATGAAAATGAAAATGTGGATAGAATAAAAGACACCCCTCCCCCTGTGAACCGCATCCACACCAGAACACACACATGCTCCCTGTTCATTCATTCATTCCCTAAAACATTCTAAATTAATGCCTAATCTATCGACTTCAACGGTAAGGCCGCAATTAAAATGATAGTGTGGATGGAATAAAAAAAATATTTAGTGTATTGTGGGAACCCACTCAGTATGTTTCCACTCAGACTGAAGGGGAATGGTCATGGGGGGATTTGTGTGTTGATGCGAACAGTGACAAAGGGAAATGGCAAATGTATTTACGTTAATGCAGCACCCCAGGTCGCAGAGAGAGTGGTATGCTGTAAAAGGAAAGGTGCCTGCGACCTGCTTTTTTATGCTTGTGATTCTTGTGAATGTGAGGGAGAGATTAATAAAGTCTGCTCTGCTCTGCACTGCTTCGCCCGATTATTTCTCTCTCCACAGTATCATCATTTAAATAAAATGACTGGTCATTATAACTAAAAACACGCCACTGAAATAGCATTAAACAATGTGCTTCTGACAACAGACCTGATTTTTCCTGATCAAAAGCGCATTGTCATAACATGCACCATAATACTGGTGCACATAAGACTGCACGCTGCTGCGCCTCTTTGAAATAACTCTCTTCCTCCGGGCGCAAAGCAGGCGCGCTGTCTACTGGTAATTAGATGGCGTGACACAAAGCTGAAAAACAGACAACGCGCTGACAGAAACTAAGAAAAACACTGGCGTACGGCGGGAAATCTGACGCAAAAGTCTGCTGATGACTGTTAAAATAGGGCCCATAATCTCCTTCACCTCTTCCTCTTCTTCCTTCATTCATCACCCAACACTTCCCCACACATATTTCTCCTGTATTCTGGCCTGTCTTTTCTCTTCCCTGCACTCCCCCCCCCCTTCATATTCACTAGTGTTCCGGAAAGAATTCACAGCGAGGATGTTGATGTATGGCACAGCCACGATGATTAAGTGCAGCAACATGTAAATTTGTATTGGCTTTAAAGCTAGGGAAAAAGCAAATAATTTAGACGTGAAATCAGAAGTTCTACAGTGCATTCTTTGAATACTGAATGACATACAGTAAACAGACAAGAAAGACAGACTGAATGCTCTGACATCCAGTTTCTTTCCAGTTCCTTAGAAAAAGTGAATTCTTCCTCTTCTTCTGATGCAATCCACTTGTCTGAACCCCACTCCCTACACCGTAGAATCTGTCTCACTCTTTAAACTCATAATGCAGTTTCTGCAGCAGAAGGAGAAGTCATACCTATCAAAGTCCCGTGCTTTTTTACCCCACATCGTATTTACATGTAAATGACGGCTGATGGTGACAGAGGTAGCGCAGACCCAATTATACGACCAAGCTGGCAGCGCAACCTGACAAATGATGGCTAATGGCTGAGGGTTGGAGGCATTTCCAGCGCTCCCCACTTTAACAAACATAGCCATGTCTCCGTAGTTTGACTCTGACAGAGTAATTTATTCCTATTCCAGCAGCACGGAACCACGGATTTAAAAGTTTTACCCCTTACCAAAGCTCTCCTCATTTTTCTCTCCAGAATGAAACTGTTATTATTCAAAAGAGAAATAGGAATTTATGCAGGCTTAGATATCACCATATATCTTCACTTACTTTATCTATCTTTTCCTCTCCTTTGTATTGGTCTTTCTCCTCCGTTTGCTCCGTTTGTGTTTTTCATTATACGTGCATATTTCGTGTTGTAATTTGTGCCGGAGAAACATTGCCTTCCTGTTTTCTGCATCTTTTTCTCTCTATATCTGTTTTCCAATGGATCAGGTGCTATGAAAGTGGTGTAAATCAGTCCATATTGATCTGCTAATTCAAATGATAGACAGTGGCTTGAGGTTCTTTTGATTTTTTTTTTCCCAAGCTCCACAACGCTAATGAGGACGGTTGGTTCAATATGAGGTGGTACATATTTATGCAGTAAATGACCTCATTAAACATTTAGAAGGGTGTTTGGCAAGACAAGGTATTTTTGGAGTATGTAACCTCACAATTTTTCATCTTTTCATCATACAGCTGCTAAAATTATCTGCTGCTCTTACTTTGATGGGCATATTATGTCCCTACAAACATGCAATATTATGGGAGCACTGCCTAAAGCTTAAAGGTCAGGCCCAAGCACAAATTAGTCCGGACCCGAATGCATACCACAATAAGTTACGTGTGCCTTGCTCTGCCTGCCACCTTTACTGCACTGCCAAAGCAACCAAACATCTCAGTGTTGTGCATGCACCAAGTGACACTGTTGCTCATGTGCGACATGCCGCCTGGCCGCCACTACTGTTGTGCTTCCACTATTGCTCGTATGTGAGAAATATGTACACCCCCGTATGTAGGTCCAGTGCATTAGCTACAAGCAAACATTGCCGTTTCTCCCACTTACCAATCCACCATGCTGTGCCACCACCAAATGAGCAGTCATGCTCCATAAAAAGTTGTTTTATTCATCCACTCAGTTTCTCCCATGGCATGGACAGCTTGGTGACCTGGATTCACCTCAGGATGCCATAGGCATAAATGTGAGGGGGGGGGGGGCATATCGCTTCAACCAAGAAAAGAGAGAGATTTCCAAAATCATCACAATCTATTTCCTGTTATTCAACTGTTAGTTCTGACCAAGCGATTTGATTGGACAATAGGGATTCCAGGAGTTATTACTATCCCGGATAATTACACTCCAGTTTCACCGGGTATGTATCATGCCGCTTCAGAGCTGTTCTAGTAACTGTTAATTAGTAATCCCTATTTACTGTCAACTCCTGGTCGGCACTTTAAGGCAACATTAATGGAATATGGCAAAACTGATGAACATTTTTCAGAATATAACATTTGAGTTAAATTATGAATGGGCATCAGAAGAGGAGGAGGAGGAGAAAGGAGGAAGCCAGGCTATTTCCATGGAAACCTCCTGGTGTGCAAGAACTTCATCAGCTAACCTGGACAATCTGGAGAAAAGCAAAAACCAGGATAACACGGTAAAACCACAATACTTTTGTGGTGATGGAATCTTTGTTTCATCTGAAAATGGCAAGAAAAGTGAGCAAAGTATGCTGAAGAAATCGCTAGCATGCTAACTATGAGCCATCGGCTAGCTATCGGTGTTATGCCCCACGGTTTGATCTCCAGTCTTTCACAGTACTGACTCAACAGGTAGGTTTTATAAACATTACTTTTGCACTTGACAATATTTAATTTGTTTACATGTGTGTGAAATGACAACAGACGTCTTTATGCTGATTGAGAGGTTTAGCAACAGTTACTGGCTACGTTTAGAAGGGACTATTTTTTCTCAGCTGCACAAAATAACTGGTTAAACAAACAAATCATAACATTTAGTCCAGTATTGCTGTCATTTAATAAATTGTGCTTGCTGGAACTGTTGTTGTATAGAAGCAATATTACACTCTAGTTTGTTACGGTATCATGATTATATTAACTACGGCTGTGATACGTCTAATGCCCTCCGCATAGACATAGACATTAGACATATCACAGTCGTAGTTAGTATAATCACAATACAAAACTCACTCTCGTGTAATATTGCTTAATTATACAATTGAACAAACTGCATTTGAAGCACCGATGCATTTTTTTCCTTGAAAATTTGCAGCTTTGTGTTTTCTTATTCAGTTTCTACATTTGTTAATTATCAACTTTTTCCTTGTAAATGAAGTACTTTTTGCATCTTAAATTTAAAACTTTTTTGGCATCAATTTTTGACTTTATTGTAAATTGAATTTTTTCTTGTAAATTTTCCACTTTCTTGCCATGAATTTACACATTTTTCCTGTAAATTTGCATCATTTTTCTAATAAATGTGAGTTTTTTCTCTTAAAGTTATATTTTTTTTCTCATAAATTAGCATCTTTTTCCATTAATTTTCACATATTGTAAATTTGCAACTTTTTCTTCTAAATTTTATTTTTCTCAAAAACTTGTGACTTTTTCTTGTAAATTTACATTTTTTTTCCTCATAAGTGCATTTTTTTGTGTGAATTTGTGACTGGCTACACTTACACCTATAATGTCCCCTCAGCATTTGAAAAGGTTCTGTTAAATATTCCCCCATGCAGCATGTTGGCATTGTTCCGGACCTGTGGCCCACTGGAAAAAAATAAATGTAGAACTTTCAAAAAAAAAGTTTGAATACCCCCACCCTAAAGGTTCTCTGAAGGTAATACCTTTTAATGAATTAATTATGGAACCTTCAACGGACATTCTATGAATGTTCTCCGTTCCCTGAATGTTCCTGGACCACGCATTTTACCAAAAACAAGTGTTGTGGGAATGTTAGGGTTAGGGTTATAACCCAGCGGACTTTCCTTTACACTACAGTGACCGTTCCCTCAATGTTCCTGGAACCACATATTTGATTAAAAATGACTATTCTGTGAATTTTAAGAAAACTTTCCTGAATTACCATGAAAGAACGTTCTGTAGAGGGATATCACGAATGTTTCCATAAGTGAAACTGAAAATTGTTAGCTGGGATGGTGTTTTTTCTGTTATTTTGAAATCTTTAACACATGACTACAACTGAAATAAAACATATGCAGTGTTAGTGCTGACTTTTGAAGAGTACTCCCACTTGTGCAATGACTTCCCACCCATGTGTAAGAAATGGAGCTTAACTGCTAAAAGCTGAGAGTAGAAGCCAAAAGAAAAGATCAAAGGGCACGAGAAAACAGATCAATATGAGTGGAAGTTCAACGCATTAAACACTTTAAGGAGTAGCACTATGAATAACCAATGCTGTTCTTTTTATGATAAAATCATATCAAACATGAATGAAGGCACAGTCAATGTTCATGCACTTTTTTGTGAACTTAAGGTGAACTCCAAACTCCCACCTCATTGTAACATAGCTAGGAGCATCACATGAGCATAAAAAGGCCAAGAAAATGTCTCCATAGGTGGGAATTACTGACTCTAGTACCTGTCCATGGCTGTACATACAGCGGGAAAATAAGTACTGAACACGTTGTGGCCACACATATGTGACCTACTTTGTGACTGATGTAAGGCCTCACATTTTAGACAAGAACAAAGACAGAGCTTCCTTGGAGATAACGGGAAGCTGTGAAGAGGTTAGCTTTGGGATGCAGGGCCTGAGACTGTGGGGGTGAATTTGGAGGATTAAAGAGGAGATGCATTGTTACTGGCGATTATAATGCAATGTGACTTGTGATGCAGTTTGACTTGTGAACTGTGAGAGTCCTGGTATTTAAGGACGAGAGTTTCCTGTAATTTTCTCTTTTTTCTTTGAGATGTTGGCGAATGTGAATAAAGCTGACTTGAGAGAAACCTGTCTCGTCATTTCCACATTCCCACACTGGTGACCCAAGACGAGCATGCAGCGAGAGGAGAATTCCCCCGAGCCAGCCTCGTCAGGAACCCCCAGCCAAACGAATGCCGCTACGGTCCAGCTACCGGACTTTTGGCAGAACAATCTGCGCTCCTGGTTCCATGCGGTTGAGGCACAGTTCAACCTCCGGGGGATATCAGTAGACAACACAAAATTCTACCATGTGGTCGCAAAACTGGACAACCACACGGCCCAGCATGTGGAGAGCCTGATCGACCAGCCGCCAGACAGCGACAAATACGACGTGTTGGAGGCTGCACTCATCCAGCACTTCACCCCCTCGGTTGAGGAGCGAGCAGAGAGGCTCCTGGCGCTGACTGAGTTGGAAGATGACATGCCCGTGAACCTTATGGAGAAGATGTTGAGGTTGAAAGGCTCTGACGACCACCACTTCATTTTCACCCACCTCTTCCTCAGGACCCTACCGTCAGCGGCGAGAGCGACCCTGGCCGGTTCGCCACTGTTGGCCCAGCGGGACTACCGTGCGCTGGCCCGGGAGGCGCAGCGAATTGTCAACGCCAGCAGACGGCGCGCGGCCACGGCCGCTGCAGCGGAACTCGGCGCGACAACCGGAGATGGCAGGGGGCCAGGAGCAGCAGTACCAGACTCACCGACGACAGCGGCGGCAGGGGCCAGGGAACGCGGATCAGACACCCTTTGTTTCTACCATCGCCGCTTCGCAGAGAGAGCACGCAAATGTGTACCACCGTGCCAGTTCAAGCGTTTGGGAAACGCCAAGACCGGGGGTCCGTAGCAGCCGCGGCCCTCGGGGAGGAGAACAAGCTGCTCTACTTGTTGGACGCACGCTCGGGGAGGCATTTCCTCGTGGACACAGGCTCCCAGTTGAGTTTCATCACACCTTCCTACGCAGACAGGCTAGCAGGTTCCAGAGGTCCCGGGGTGGCAGCAGCGACCGGCTCGGAGATTAAGACCTTTGGTGAGAGGACTCTGCTTCTGTCTCTACACGGCCGTACATTTGAGTGGACTTTTGTTGTAGCAGCAGTGAATTTCAATATGTTGGGGGCTGATTTTTTGTGCTCACATGGTTTGTTGGTTGATCTCGCTAACAGGCGCCTGGTTAATGCACTTTCTTTTGATTCTATTCCCTGTACAGCGCGAGTGGCCCCGCCAACAGCACAAGCCAACGTCACAGCTGCAAGCGGTAAGTTCCACACACTGCTCACTCAGTTCCCAGCACTCACGGTCCCCACATTTTCGGCAACCGTCACTGAACACGGGGTGGAACATTTTATTACCACTACCGGACCGCCCGTTTTTGCAAAAGCTCGGTGCTTGGACGCAGCTAAACTGGCCATAGCGCGCGAGGACTTCGCCAACCTGGAGAGGTTGGGCATAATCAGGCGTTCAAACAGCCCATGGGCTTCCCTGCTACACATGGTCCCAAAGGCTGACGGCTCATGGCGACCTTGTGGCGATTTCCGCAGGTTAAACAACGCTACAGCGCACGACCGCTACCCAATCCTGCATATCCAAGATTTTTCCGTTCATTTGGCAGGGGCGCGTGTTTTTTCTAAGATAGATTTGGTCCGCGGTTACCACCAAGTCCCAGTGCGCGCTGAGGACATACCCAAAACAGCGGTAATAACTCCATTTGGCCTATTCGAGTTTTTGCGCATGTCATTCGGGCTTAAAGGGGCTGCACAGACGTTCCAACGCATGATGGACGTGGTGCTGCGCGATCTCCCTTTCGTGTTCGTCTATTTGGACGATATTTTGGTAGCCAGCGCGTCTGAAGACGAACACGAAAACCACCTAGCCACAGTTTTCCGGAGGTTGGGAGATCACGGGTTAATAATCAACCCAGCGAAGTGTCAGTTCGGGGTGGCGCAGATCGATTTTTTTAGGACACCACGTCTCCCCCGAAGGAGCGGTTCCGCTTCCTGACAAAGTGCGCGCGGTAGCAGATTTTCCCCGGCCGCAGACGGTCAGGGCGTTACAGGAGTTTTTGGGAATGGTGAATTTTTATAACCGTTTTCTCCCCCGCACGGCGCAACTCATGCAACCGCTGTATGCCGCGCTCAAAAAACAGAAACCCGCGAATAAGGTCGAGTGGTCCCTGGAGCGGGACCAAGCGTTCTCGGAGGTAAAAGCAGCCTTGGCAAAGGCTGCGTTGTTGGCACACCCAGACCCAACGGCCCGCATAGCGCTCACTACTGACGCGTCAGATGTGGCCATAGGGGTGGTCGTGGAGCACCATGTGGCCGGGATTTGGCAGCCCCTCGCCTTTTTCAGCAGGACCTTGCGCGATAGTGAATGTAAATACAGCACGTTCGACAGGGAGCTGCTGGCTCTCCATTTGGCCATCCGCCACTTTCAGTTCTGGCTAGAAGGACACTCTTTCACCGCGTTCGTTGACCACAAGCCGCTAACATTCGCGATGGCCAAGGTTTCCGAACCGTGGTCAGGCCGGCAACAGAGACAGCTGGCCGCGATCTCAGAGTTTACCACTGATATTCAGCATGTGGCGGGCAAACTGAATGTGGTGGCAGATTGCCTCTCGCGCGCCGTGGCGGCCCCAGTCAGCGTAGGAATAGATTACGCAGCCATGGCCGCGGAGCAGGTTAGTGACACGGATGTGCGCGCGCTCCAGTCTGGACCAACAGGGTTAAGGCTGGAGAACAGGGTGCTGCAAGACGGTGTTTCCCCCCCTAATCTGTGATGTCTCCACTGGACGGCTGCGTCCAGTAGTACCGGCCACGTGGCGCCGCCGCGTTTTTGACTCGATTCATTCTTTAGTGCACCCGGGAGTGCGCGCGTCGGTCAAAATGGTGGGAGAGAAATTTGTGTGGCCGAGTCTGCGCAAACAAGTTAAAGAGTGGGCAGCAGCCTGCACGGCGTGTCAGCGAGCCAAAGTACACAGTCACACGAGGGCTCCTTCGGAGCCGTTTCACATTCCTGCCAAGAGGTTCGATCACGTTCATGTGGACCTTGTGGGCCCCCTCCCGCACCACGCGCTGGCCTGAAGTGGTTCCGCTGGCATCAACCACGGCCGAGGAGGTGGCGCGCGCGTTTTTAACAGCTTGGGTGGCGCGTTTCGGAGTTCCGTCGGACATTACGTCCGACAGAGGCCCTCAATTTGTGTCCGAACTTTGGTCGACGATGGCCCGCAGCCTGGGTGTCACGATTCACCGCACAACTGCGTACAATCCGCAGGCTAATGGGTTATGCGAACATTTTCATAGGTCATTGAAAGCGGCTCTCAGAGCGTCACTGACGGATGCAAATTGAGTAGACAAGTTACCGTGGATTTTATTGGGGTTGCGTTCTGTACCTAAAGAGGACTTAGAAGCCTCCCCAGCGGAGCTCGTGTTTGCGCAACCACTTCGGCTGCATGAGGAATTTCTCCCAGATAACCCCGCGCCAGACACCTCCCCGTCTCAGCTGTTGCGGAGTAACATAGAATCAAGCACGCTGCCCGGCCCCGTGCACCACAGTTTTCCGTGCGTTTTTGTGCCTAAAGCTTTGAAGAACGCAGAGTTTGTTTTTGTCAGACACGATGCGCATCGAACCCTGCTGCGACTGCCTTATGACGGACCGTTCAGAGTGTTGGAAACAGAGGACAAGCAGTTTTTGCTAGATTTGGGGGGTAGGAAAGAAAAGGTTGGCATAAACAGACTCAAACCTGCTTTTGTGGTGGCGGATGAGCAAGTGCTGTTGGCAAGGGCCCCGCGGCAAGGTAGACCCCCACGGGGGGCTTCACAGAGTAATGTTTCCCCAGAACTCCCGCAGGGACAGACAAGAGGTTTTCACCCCCAGACGGCAACCCCCCAGCAAGACAGCGCCGCGGAGACGTTGAATCCGGGCTACAGCAGATACGGCAGGAGACTGAAGCCTAGACAGCATGCAGACTGATGTGTATTGATTCTATCACGGCATGCATACTGTATTCTCTGGTTCGTCTAAAATGTTTTGGGGGGGGTTGGTGTGGCCACACATATGTGACCTACTTTGTGACTGATGTAAGGCCTCACATTTTAGACAAGAACAAAGACAGAGCTTCCTTGGAGATAACAGGAAGCTGTGAAGAGGTTAGCTTTGGGATGCAGGGCCTGAGACTGGAGGGGGGTGAATTTGGAGTATTAAAGAGGAGATGCATTGTGTATTGGCGATTATAATGCAATGTGACTCAATGTCAACATTTTTCTCATTAAACATATTTCTGATGGAGCCATTGACCTGAAATTTTCGCCAATCAGTAACAACCCAAGTAATTTATACAAAGAAATCAATGCAAGTGTGTTCACAAAGTAAGTTATATTTAATAAAAGTGGAATCACACAGGGAATAAGTATTGAACATATGAAGAAAAAGAGGTGTAAAAATGCATAGAAAGCCAAGAAACCTGCTGAAGTCCATCAGAATTTAGGGAGCCATCCCATCCCCCATCAGTGCAAATTAATTTCAACTGGTTAAGTCCTGACTGATAGCCTTTAAAAAGGTTTATGAATATCAGATTGTCACACCACAAAGAACTCATGATGGGTAGAAGCAAAAAGCTCTCTCTAAACTTTCACAATGTTATTGTTACAAAACATAATTGGCTACAGGTGCATTTCTTAAACTGCTGAATGTTCCAGTGAGCACTGTTGGAGCCATCATTTGAAAGTATGAAAGAACATCATTTTTCCATAAACCGGCCACGACCAGGAGTTCCTCGCAAGATTTCAGACAGAGGAGTCAAAAAAATTATCAGAAGAGTTATCCAAGAGCCAAAGACCAGTTGTAGAGAGCTCCAGAAAGACCTGGAGTTAGCAGGTACTACTGTTTCAAAGAAAACAATCAGCAATGCACTCAACCGACATAGTCTCTATGCCCACTCACCTCACAAGACCCCATTGTTGAAGGAAAAGCATGTTGAAGGTCATTTAAAGTTTCCTGCACAACATTTGGGCAAGCCAGTAAAATACTGGGAGAATATAGTCTGGTCCGATGAGACCAAAATTGAATTTTTTGGATGCCACAACACACAGCATGTTTGGAGGAGAAATGGCACTGTACATCCCATCATGGTGTGGGGTTGTTTTTCAGCACATAGTACAGGCAGACTTCATATAATTGAAGGAAAGATGAATGGACAAATGCACAGAGACATCCTTGATAAGAACCTATTGCCATCTGCCAAGATGCTGAAGATGAAACAAGGGTGGACATTTCAGCAAGACAATGATCCCCAACACACAGCCAAGGAAACTCTCAACTGGCTCCAGAGAAGGAAACTAAAGCTGCTAGAATGACCCAGCCAGTCACCTAACCTGAATCCAATTGAAAATGTATGGAACAAACTGAAGATCAGAGTTCATAGAAGACACCCATGGAACCTTCAAGATTTGAGAGTTTGTGTGGAAGAATGAGTTAAAATCACTCCTGAGCAATGCCTGTGCCTAGTTTTTTTCCACACAGGAGGTGTCTGTAAGCTGTTATTACCAACAAAGGCTTTTCTCCTAAATATTAAATGAATTTCACCAAGTGTGTTCAATACTTATTCCCTGTGTCATTTCATTTTATTAAATATAACTTGTTTTGTGAACACAGTTGCCTTGATTTCTTTGTATGTATGGATTATTTGGGTTGTTACTGATATCTGGTGAAAATCTCAGGTCAATGGCTCCACCAGAAATATGTTTAATCAGAAAAATGTTGACATGTTCAATACTTATTTTCCCCGCCATAGCTAACATATGCTAATAGTGCAGAGATGGTTAAAAATTCAAAAATGGTTCAAGCAGAGGTTAAGATATATCACACCGACCTCTAATGTTCAGATCTCCACAAATTATAAATATCTTGTAAGACGTTCAGTTCATGGGGAAAATAAAGATTGAAAGAAAGCGAGTGTAAATCCAGAACCAAATATAGAACAAAGATTATTCCCACTCTTTGCATTTGGACTAGCACCAAGTTCCTCATAGAGCCAGTCTGATTCATCTCTGGATTTTTAGCTTTCAACATTTTTTTCTGCCTCTTAATGTGTTCCCAAATTTACTGGCTAGATGTATAGATGCACAGTTGGGGCTTAACAGTTTGTTGCAAGTTTTTCCTCCAGTCACAGAAGACTTCTTCATGACTGACTAAATATATGTTTATATCTTATATGTCGGTAATAAAGAATTTGTGATTGTGTGGATAACAATCCAAATATCTTAAACAGTATTTAAATTTCCATTTGCATAGGGAGTGTCTACTGTTAGGTGAGCACAGTACATTCATTATGCGACTGTAACTTTCAGGAGAGTTTGACACACTGACAGTCATTAACATTCTAAGTGGGTCCCATGTTGCTTTGTTACTAGCAGCTGACAGGAAAAGGAAGGAAACTTGGACCAAAGTAATTTCCTGGCGGAACAGCCCCAATTAAAATGGACCATTCTCTTATTCACATTGTGTGTGCAAGCTGCTGAGAAGTTCTAAACATCTGGAGCTTTCATGCAGGATGCCAACAGGGGGAGAATAATAGTAAACAAACAATGGGACCACGCAGCTTCACGTAATCAAAAATGATTTTCTATCTAATCTCTTTTTAATTTTTTTTTTCTTGCACTGAAACAATTCACTAGAAATAATTGATGTGTAATAAAAAAAATATTTTAGCCTTAAAAAGAAATTGTGCTGTTCACTAATTCTAAGTTAATTCCTTTTATCTGGATTTTCTTGCTGTGTCTTTTGGCAAGATACTGAACTCCAGATCCATTGGTCAAAGTGAGAATGTGCGTGGCATATAACTTGAAAGCACATCGACACCATTCATTTCTGAATAGGTCAAAGCCCTTCTCAGCCCACCTTGGAGCAGCTGTGATGAACCAGTTTCCCCCCTGGTCTCAGTAAAGTATTTTGGATTCTGAATCCTTTAAAAAATGTATTGATTTACCTACTTACTAAAAACTGCTTTGGGGATAATAAAGGTGCTTTAAGATGATAAAAGAACTATATAAATGCAAGTATATTTGCATTTATTTAATTCAGGCTCGGGGTCTTTACCTGACAATTTAAACTGCCTTCAAAGACCTAATGCTGTGAACTGGCACTGTAGCAATAAAGATGAGCTGACAAATTTATCGTTTGTCTCTGCAGTCAAGGCATTGTGTCATAAGTAAGGCCCGCTTCCACTATCAGGAACAAGGAGCCCATTGACGGGGCCAGGAACTTCACAAAGGCCGTTCCTCTATTCAGCTCCCACCTGTCGTGTCTCCACTGCAGGGGTAGGAATAGTGGGTCTCTGGAGGATTTGTTGGTGATGTAATCTTTTGACAGTTTCAGCCCCGATGTAACATGGCAACGTAAAATACCTTTAAAATACAGTGAAATGAATGCAAAGTGAAGTGTATGGGAACAACTTACGGTTGTTGTTTAGCATCAGCACGGCACTCCTGTCCCCAGCAGGCTACAAACAACCTGAGTCGCTGGCGTTGCCACTCCGCTGCATTCGTGTTACCCCAATATGCATATATGGCTGTATATGCTATACGACTGATCTGGCTGTTTCACTCCACAATCATGGCGGTATTCTTTTATATTTTTAGATATTATAGGCACACCAGGAGGAGCACCAGCGGGGACTTGCAGTCTGCCCTTGGCTGGCCTGTAGAAGAAGCAGCCATCTCTATTGTCATTCAGTCCCTACAGCCAACCATGGACAGCAGAATGAAATTACGTTTCTCCTATGTACAATGTTAATCACGCGTAGAATCAGAGGGGCCGCTGCCATACAAGGGGCCGCCACAAACAACGTCTCCTTCCCCCATTCTATTACGCTGAGCACCGAGTTAGAAGGTGGGAAGTACCATTTTTATATGGTCTTTGGTATGACCCGGCCAGGACTTGAAACCCCCCCGGTTGTGGGGCGGATGCTCTGTCAATGAAGCCACCACTCCAGTTCACATCCCAGTGGTGGGGGCCGGTGTATGCACCGTACCGTTCCGCTGTAATGCTCGTGTCCTCTACATAGTACACTGAATAGTTGTTTAGACCCACTGCAATCACGGCAGCATTATATTATAATTTTTAAGCACTAGCTCTTCACTACGGTATTTTTCTGATCAAATTTTCCGCTTCATATTTCCGTGTGTTTTGTTCATGAAGCCAGTGCTCTGGCAGAGTTTTAATCAATCAGCATTTAGTCAATCCTAAACCCCACCCAGCAGTTTTCAGGGCCACTCTGATGTACCTATTCCTGACCAGGGCCATCTTTCGTCTGCTAAAGGTTCCTGAAAACTCCCCCTCGTGGGGAGGTTCCTGATTATCGAGACACGTACATGGGGAAAGTTCCTGCAAAATTGGTTCCGGGTTCCTGGTAGTGGAAACTGGGCTAGTGTCAGTAGAAGGTGGTCTGGTTAATGCTAAACAAATATCCAGAGGATCCTTGTAGCATGCATTTTATATAAGTTTAAATGTGCAATCTGGTCTCTGAGAAAAAAAAAATCTTAAAAACTTTGCTTTAATTACTTTCCAGTCAATCGGCTAAAGAAATTATGTTATTTTTTCCTTAGAATGAGCCATTTATATCTATGTGGCGGGTCCATATACAGTAAGGAATGGCCATATTTGCAGCTCCAAATGGACAAGCAGCCCTCTGTGTCGAGTGAGAATGATACTGTAAGTTGTGGAGAAAAAAGGAATAGGCAAAGGCAACGAGCTGGACGACACAAGGCTTTATTATTTCTCCAACATAACCGCAAACACGCTTCTGAGCTCTGCTGAGCTACTGTGCTACCTGGGTCTCTGTACAGTCCTCTTTCATACTTTTATTTCCATATGTAGAGACCCAGAGCTTCTGACCCTCATACATTGTGTGAACGAAGAGAAATGCAGCACATTAACATAATATTCGCTCTGCTCAAACACACTTTTTCTCTCGGGCATTTACTCCTCTCCCCGGGGGGCGCATAGTCTTTGCTGTCCCGTTTGATACCCCCCCCCCCCCCGGTGACACCTCCTCCTGCTGTCCATTATTCTCCCCTTCCCCCTGGCCCTGGGTGTGAGGAAACCCCAAAACTGTGCCCCCACAAAGTGAGATTTATACTCGGAAGAGTTTTAGTGTCTGATGGCCAATATTGATCGTGGAGTGGAAGCAGGGGCTGAAGGGTACTTGAGATCGTTGCTGTCTCCGACTTGACTTGTAGATGTCAGTAACTGTTACACACTGTACCTTTAAGCAGAAACTACTCCACTGCACCACATGTGTATTTTGAAAATGTAACATTTGGATCAAATCTGGACTACATCAAATAAATGATATTTAGACTGGTGGTCATACGAGTTAAACACAACACTTTAACTCGTGAGAGTGAAATTAAAATCCCGTGTGAAGCCAAAAAGTAAGCATTAACCCGTAAATCAGCGTAAACAGCTTTAAGCCACAACAAATTTAACCAAATGCAAAAAGCAGGATTTGAATCCAGTGTCCCAGAGTCAGTGATTAATGTTTTTACGACAGCCATTCAGGTGGAGCATCTCCCTGAGTCCAGTGTAGTTCTGTCAGGATTATTAATTCCATCTACAGGAATTTATGGTTTGGCAGTTGCAGACACCTCTACAGGATATGACCAGCTATTGATAATAACTGTTATGACATTAATTTAGAGAGAGCATAAAAAGGAGCTGGGGAGGATGACTGGTGGCAAAGTAGTTTGCAGAGAGGGTAACCATAAGAAGGCCAGCGGATCTGAAATAACACATCCAGAGAATGAGATGCACTGAAGGGTATTCATAGGTTTGGGGTTGGATTTAAATACACTCTCATGTGCCTGTTAGTGAGGATACTCTTCTTACTTGAGTACATTATGAAAAAAACGTGTAATTTTACTATAGTACATTTACATTTGGTAGTACTCAGAAATACCTTTGAGCTCACTGATTCAAACTTTTTTCTCTCATTGAATTGTGTTTTTTTTTTTCTCATCAGGCTCAGGAAATACTGTTTCTTTTTGCTATTTGTTTTTTATTTGAGGGCACATGCATGATGAGATTAATACATTTAAATGTCCTGTTTACTGAAAAATTGTGTTTTTGTAGGTTTTAACCTTCTGAAATGCATCTTAGTCATGTGATTATTGGAAAAAAAAAACCATCAGAACTTCTCCTAAAAAACGCACACAACCTTGATATTGTTTTTGTGTCCATTTAGCCGTTTTAACTCTTTTTATTCCCCCTACGTCAAGAAAAGGTTTACCCAGTTTTGGTACGTGCTGCTGTTATTGGTCAGCATAGCTGTCTGTATGCAAATGCAGATGAGTGGGGTGCCCAGCCAAGGTGCTAGCTTCAGAGCTAGGACGTTAGCTTACCAAGCTTGGTTAATAATGTTATTTATTTATTTACATTTCAGTCACTCTAATAAACATCCCTGTTTCCACCTGGTTCACTAATCCATAGTAGATAATATATCTCACATCATTCTGGCTTATTTTGTTATATTTTCACTGTGATGCTACATCAATCTGTTAGCATTAGCTTGGCTAGGTGGTCGGCGGTTAGCTGAAGCTCACAGTTTAGTCATTCATTCACGAATGTTTCTGTGCTTATTGTACTCCAAGGACTGGTTATGCAACTGTCCACCAGTGATGCATTACTTTATTCATTCTTTGAGACTTGAAATCTATGTTGGCTCAAGCTCGCACCTGAGTTAGGTGCTAACCAACTAAGAGTCACAATAATGATGTAAGGGGAGTTAAACGTGGCTCTTTGGAATTTAAAGAGACATACACTGAAATGAGCCATTCTGATTAATGCTGCAAAAGACAATTCAAAATGATGCAATAATTAAATATTTAAAGGCAATTTGACTAAAATATGTCACAAACATTTCATTAAGGCCTATGGGGGCTGTCAAAATGTGGGCAAAGGGCAGTGAATGGGACTTTTAAATACTTCACAAATTGGTAAGAGTAAAGTTACAATTTAAACTTAAAACAAGGTATTAGAAAAAAGTCACATTTATGAGTGAAAAGTTTGAAATGTACATGGAAAAGTTCCAAAAACATGCAAAAAATTGTAAATTTTTTTCAAAAATTGTAAAATTATGAGAGAAAAGTATCATACTGTATATGGTAAAAATAGCTAATTTATGAGCAGGAAAAGCTGTTAACCTGTTGCACTTCGGTGTACCGCGGGCGGGCACGTCTCTGCGTCCTAGGGCGCACGAGGGCGTCCTAGTATGCACACTGTGCGTCCTAGGAGGCACTGAAAAAAAAAAAAAACACCTGCATTTCCGTTCTTCCACTACAGACGCAGCCGCGAACAGAAAGCCAAAGGAGTGCTTTGATTGGTTTAGATGTGATTGACCTCTCATTCGACTAATAAGAGCCTTGAATTGGGTTTCTGAAACCTTGAAGAACCAATGACTGAAAACCTAGCAAGAAGGACCCGCCTACCAACGGCTGCGAATACAGCCAGCCAATTGAAGCACAGAAGTTCGAAAGCTGTTTTGTGTAAGGCTGGGTGACACACGCGTTCGCCAGTCTTTTTTTCTTATTACTGTTCTTATTTGTTTTGAAAAATCGTTCGCCAAAACCGCAATCATGGAAGCGCAAAACCGCAATAATGGAATTATGGTTTGACCAGGTCGCGTGACCAGAACCACGAGTCCGTAACAAGCGGACCAGCGTCATGTTCGTCTGACAATGAGGAAGAGAAGTTCACCAGCGACACTGCTGTTGTGGACAGGTAAGTGTTATAAGATAATTATTCTTTATCCCTGAAAATTGTAATCCAAATGACTTTTGACCGATCGGTAAATTACAACTGTTCCAAACAGACCCCCCATCATGTTGTGAACGCCCCCCACGCCCCCCCCCCCCCCCGCTACTCTTCTGTAGCGGATTGCAGATATTTTAGTCCAACTGTGCGTAGTAGACCGCGGCGCACCATGACCGCGGCGCACTGGGCGATGTCCGTCCTCTGTAGCGGGGGGTGGGGTGGGGGGGTGGGGTTGTTATCTTCTACATTACAGATATTTTAGTATAATTTTTAGTGCACTGTAGGTTATTTTTTCTTGTAAAAAAAAGCCACACATTTTTTACGTGGCATGCTTCTTTGTGTGTGGGGGCTTGTTTGTTCATTCATTCATTCATGAATGAATAAACAACCCCCCCCCCCACACACACACACACAGCCCTGAGTGTCACCTTTCATTAGAGTCCAAGATGAAGCTTCTATATTGAATCATTCAAAAGTTACAGACGTTTTTCCAAACTGTGCCATTTGGCACAATTTGGCACAGTTCCAAAACGCCTGGGAACAACCTAAGAAAAAAGCTGTGTAATATATTCATTTTTTGTGGTATTGTTACAAAATTTTGACCTCAGCTGGATAACACTTGGTTCTACATTTCTGTTGCATTTTCCAGCCCGTATCTGAAGCTGTGTGCTATTTGCAAGCATTTGTATCCAAAAAAACACCCAGGCGAAATTTATTTTCTTCAAGTTCAGTATGTTTAGATGACTGTTACTCAGTGGCCGGAGCACTTGGAGAGATTATGACTGTTTTGCCAAAAAATTCAAAGTGTTTTCTTTTAAATGAGACCAAGCCCATGAAGATACTGCAAAGGGTTGAAGAACAGCTTTTGATTTACTTTGGGTACGTTATTTTTTGGCGTTTTTAGGGAAATTGACCAGAGTGCAAGGGGTTAATTTATGGGAAAAAGTCACAAATTAAAAAGAATATTCTAATGTGAGAAAAAAGTCAATTTTTCTAAGTAAAAAAATGGTGCATTTATGAAGATTTACAAAAAAGTGAAAACCTCAGAAAGTAAAGTAGTCTGGCACTACTTTTTTTTTAGTAAATACTTCCTTACTCTTACTTTGGGGGGATATTCTTGTACTCGGTTGATTAATATCATAATGTAACTTTTACTTGAGTACAATTTCTGTCTAATCCACTCACATCTACATGACATTAACATTTATTTGGTAGCAAAAGTTTGTCAGAATCTATTCCGTACTGCAGGGTATACTCATTTTAACAACCATTACATTTATTTGAGTATACGTATATTATTAGACAGAAGGCCAGCAAAGACGCTTAAACACAGGCATCCAGAAAAACAACATCTAGTAAAAGTGATAGAGCAGAGCATTACTTGTGCATTAATATTAAAATCTATTCCCCATCAAATGTTTATGTAGATAAAAGTGGAATGTAGAAGAATGTCAGCAGAAAGCAGATGTTATGGTTGGACAAAGTTTCACGTGGAGTATCATAGTTTTTCTCTGGGACATTTCCTCTCAGGTTTCCCCCCACACATAAGCATTATGGCATTGTTCATTATTAAGTAATAACATCACTTTGATTTTATTTGAATTAGTATACAGTGTTTATAAGTTGCATTTTTTCATTCAGATTGCTTATAATTATGATAAATTTATGAATTGTCAAATGACTAATTCATAGTTGAAATCATACGCTGTGAACAAAGCATTATTAATTTACATGTATTGTATTAATTTAAATGAATTGAATTGCATATTGTCATTTTTTTGCAGTTCATTTATGTTTGACGCATAGACTTCATATCATTTTCATTGATATGGGGGTCAAAAGGTCAAAGGTCAAGGTTTTAAATCTATAAGGCTGCAAAAGTCGTGGGTCTGCATCCCAGTTCAGTGCATTCTTGTTATAGGCTGGATTTGTGCTTGGGTTACTTTTAAATTTCCAGGTCCATAAATTGTAAAGACTGTGGTCATCTGTCAACATAAGGTGCTTTTTGGGTGCCTAAATCAGATGGAACCTTTACAAACAGTCTTTTTTTTGTAAGTTTACCTTCAACTGGGAAGAAAAAAGAGGCGTGTGCACCTGCTTTCTCCAGGAGGCTCTGACCCTATTCTAAATTCATGAGGTGGAAAATACAAGTGAATGTGCTGCTCAACACGGAATGTTTTGCCTCTTGTGCTACCTTCTAATATATGTGTGTGTGTGTGTGTGTGTGTTAGTCGATGCTGGACTCTGCACATGCCTGCAGCTGTTGTTCTTACGGCAGAATGCAGAAAGCTTTCATTGAAGAAAGAAAAGGCTTCGTTTCTGTCTGCTGCCGCACTTTTTCTTGTTTGTCTCACCTCTGGTCCTTTTTTTCTCTCTTTCCCTCCCGTAGGCAGTCTGCGACTCTCTCTTGATCTCCCCTTCCTTCTCTGCACACACGCATTAATCCATGCATCTTAAACTAATGATGGGCCTGTTGCCTATTGTGAAAGATAATGAGCTCACATCTCATCAGGTCACATTATTAACTCGTCTGTGGAGCAACCTCAAGTGTTTTCCATGTGTGTGTGTTTGTCTATTCAGCTGTGCTCTGCGGTGCGCTGCAGTTGATGCATTTATATGGCTACAGTCGCAGTGTGCACTGTCAAGATTCTGCCAAGATGGCCTCTCATAAACAGGGATTTTGTGTGTGAGGAGCCGAAATCCTTTGGTTACTTCAGATCACACCTTTCACCTGTATGGGAACAGCCTTGGAGTTAAGTTTTTCACTTTGAAAACCACGAGAGGAATGTGTTGTCTATTTTCCTACTCCTGAGTGCTTCTTAAACTTGTTTTCTGAAGCCGACAGCTTGAAAGATGAAGCCGATAAAAGTGACAGAACGAAACAGATGCAAGGCAATGCTGTGGCGATGCATATTTGCACAGATGAAAAGTCTGAATGTGAATGTGTGATATGTATGTGTGGTGCACATAAAAGCATCTATGAATATATATGTATGAGTGCCTGTGCCTATTTTGATGTCCTGATTAGCAGTGGTTATTTCGATCAATTTAATCCACTTAAAGCTTGCTGTCAGGTATTACCCTCGTCAACTTTAGGGCAAAGTGCATGAGAGAAGGCATGGAAGTAAGAAAGCCAGTGTAAACCAATTGTCGAGCCACTTGAAATTATAAAGGAGGGAATGTAAAAACACGTTTGAGGCAGGTTTGCTTGTGCTCATTTCTGATGGAAAGACATTTTGCTGGGACATTTTGTGTATGCTCAATTTGAAACTTTCCCTTTTGCTAATATGGGTTTTCACTCGGATGTTTTGGCAGATTCAAAGCTCCTGAAAGCCCACTTGCTGGTACTTGAGCAAGCAGGGTGATGTGTGATGCATTAAGGGCATATCTTTTTCATGAAGCTCTATAATTTAACAGGCAGAGGGGCCACAGAAGCACATGAAGGGCGCTGTCACCAAACTTTAACCATTATTTAATATACTTTTTCAAAGGTTCCTTTTTTTGAACTGCAGAGCTGCAGAAGCATTGGTGTCACGGCATTCTCTTAAGTAAATGTGATTTGAAATGTCTTCTGAACTTCCTGCTGCTGATTTTTGTGCGACTTTTGTTTGGTGCAGGTTTCTTGTCGCATATATCAGTGCAGTGCATGTGAGCATGTGCTGCATGTGCAAACACCCAGAAGCTACCCCCAGTCCATCTTTTGGGCCAACTCGCATGGATGTGGATGTTGTTTGAGACACATGGGAGTTAATACACCACAACCAATGTCTGTGTGCAAATTTACAGCTGTTATCTCACACTGAGTTAGCCTTCTGTTTTGTTAAATTTGCATTTCTGAATAGTAACCTGAACATACGCAATTCAGTTCAGCTTTATTTATTTATGTAGCACCTTATTGCAACAGAAGGTCGTGTCAAGGTGCTAGATACAGAAGGCATGAATCACACAATAAATAATTAAGGGCAAGTCCCAACATTCAAGTGAGCAAACAGTATAGGGGACAGGGGGAAGGACTAATAGGAAGAAACCTCTGGCCGAATCAGGCTCATGGAGAGGAAGTCATCTGCTGCAACTGCTTGGTTGGGGGGGTGGGGGGTGGGAAGAAAGAAGAGGCATGCTATTTATTCATTCATTCATTCATCTTCTTCTGCTTAATCCTTTTCGGGTCGCGGGGGAGCTGGAGCCTATCCCAGCATCTTTGGGCGAGAGGCAGGGTACACCCTGGACAGATCGCCAGTCCATCGCAGGGCCAACACAGAGAGACAGACAACCATTCACTCTCACAGTCATACCAATTAGACAAGTTAGAATCCCCAGTTTTTGATGCCAGTTAACCCAACTTGCATGAAGAATATTGAAATCACATACAAATAGAACCACATTCATACAAATGCAATATGTGCAAAGTCGAAACAAAAGCTTTGATTAACTTCGATTGCAACACATTATTATTTTTCAAGCTAGCTAGCTTGCCACACAGGTCACACAAGGAAAAGAATGTGGCGGCTGTGGTGTAGGTGTAGTGTGGCTAACTATTATTTGGAGGGTCAGTGGTTTGATTCCCAGTCTCTGCAGTCTGAATGTCAAAGTGTCCTTGAGCAAGATGTTGAACCCCCAGCTGCTCCTGGTGGGTCAGGCCAGCACCTTGCATGGCAGCTCCGCCGCCATCAGTGTGTGAAGGGTGGATAGCAGGATCTGTAAAGCGCTTTGGTCATCCAGAGATGAGTAAAGAGCGCTATATAAGTGAACGCAATTTACCATGTGCAGTTGGGCTGCACACTTTGCACATGAACTAGCAGTAGACAGTAGATAATAGGGAGGTGGAAAAATCGATGGAGTATAAAGTCATGATACTGTGGTGGTGATACTGTATCGATTTAGAGACACCAATATTGTGAAACTTTATTAAAATTATTACTAAATGTTGCAAATACAATATTACCTATTTAGGTACCAGAGTAATAAAAGCAGTTGACTTTTCATTCCACTAGATGGTGCCAAATGTTCATTGTCTGGTTAGGTCAGCACTGCAAAGACTCTGAGCTCTAGCCAGGACTTGAACAAAGAAAACAAAGATCGGGTTGGGAAATATATGATATCATGATACTCAGTGTATCGCAAGATCATGAATATATCACAGTTGCTAAGAAAGGAGCCTGATAACTGAAGTGATACAATATATGTATACAATATCTACCTATCAAGTAACGACACCAGAAGAGCAAAAAATAAAATAAAATAAAGTACAATAAAATAAATCTAGCTGCTACTCCCTCAACATGTTCCCACATTAACCCTCTAAATGACAGATGGAACCCTGTTGAAATTTTAGGAAAGGTCTCCAGATTGTGTCTTATTATTTCCTGTCCATATAGCATGTTTGATATGGATGTGTCTTGTGCCTAAGATATGAACTCCTTCTCCTTTCTTCACACTTATTTTGCTCGATTGAGGCACACTTCTGTCCCCCCGCCCTTTTTTTCCGTGACTAGGTCTCTTTCACCGGTTCACAGTAATGGGTGCATTGATGCGTAGAGGCATAACAGCCTGCTCATGGAGTGAATGGAGGAGTTGATGATTTAGGAAACACCACACTGAGCACTAACGCACACTCACACTTACACGCAGGCACACCCACCTACACAGGGGTAGCATGTAGGCTGTGCCAAAGCTTTTCTGGCTTATTGTATCATACTTCCTTCCCTATGGTGGGAATGACCATATGTCCTCATGTGGCTACACTTTTGTGGCCGTGTGTGTCCGTGTGCACGTGTGTGCCACACCATCCTGCAATGTGTTATTTCCTAGTGGGTGCGTATGTTCTTTCAAGCAGTGAGAGAGGCTGCTAGCAGGTTTTGGTGAACTGCAGACTTACTTCTGTGCTGTAAGCCAGCAAAAAAGGGGATGTTTTCTCTTCAAAACGATATTTGTTTTGCCATTTTATCAATTCCCAGATTACTGCACTTACAAACTTGCCCAATTTTGTTAGACATAATGTGAGGAATATTGAGCATTACTATAGGTAATTATTGTTTCTGCACAGTGGCTGTTGATGAACGAGCGTCTTGAACGTCTATTCTTTACCTAATTAACCGGCCTGCTTTTGAATGAGCCTAATTGGTAGCGCAGCTGTCTGTCCAACTGCCAGGAACAGACGACGACATAATCACTTTAGCTAGAAGCCACAGGGATGTAAAGCTGAGGATCATTATGCAGCTCCAGTGTATTGTTATAGTCTAGGCTCACTCAAAAGTCAATGTTGGATTTTATTTCTCTTTCTCATTTCTAATGCAGAACCTATTAGGGAGAGTACCTAAAACATGTACAAGGGCTGTTCATTAAAGATTTCCCCTGACTAGTTTCCCACGGACTGAGAGGAACCAAAGGACGGAGGTGAAAATCAATTGGCGGCAGGCCTGGAGTTGCCAACTGGGAGATCTGGGAGAATTCCTGGTGGGCCGCTTCACGACTGGGTCGGTGTTCTTGTCAGGAGAAAAAAATAATTAAATAAATGTGGCTATGATTATAATCCAGTAATCTGCTGTAGACGTACCCCGGATGTTTCGCATTTTACGAATGCAACACCAAAGCACAGCCTCTGGGTGGAAAATACTGCAGATCAAATGGGTGCTTAGGCCTGTGGGAATTTCCCCGTTCAAATCGGTGTCAGGTCAGCAGCAGTTCTGCAAGCATGGCACAGTTGTTTCTTCACTTATATAGTGATTAGGATTGCTGGAAAGTGAGCAAGTAAGAACATGAAATGCAGAAAGAGACCAGGGGAAGCTAAAAAGGTCAGGTGGAATAAAAAGAGGGCTTTGGAGGATGATGGGACCAAACATGTGAAGTTAACAGCTATATTAGTGCATTTCAGGAAATGAGAATATTGTAAAAAAAAAGTGTTTAGCAATGTAATTCAAAAGAAACTTTAATATATAATATTTATTACATGCACAGTCAAACATTTCAAGCCTGTTTGATTACATTTTGATGATTATGGTGATAGTTTTTGAAAAAAAACTACAAATCTGGATATTCTAATTTAATGTATTTTCAAGAGAGACTCAAGGTAAAGACATTGCTGATGAGGCTTTAATTATGTCAAGTGTCATGTGATCAACCTGTTGCTAACCAAAATGCCAAGTGAAGTCAAATAATGTGTATAGTTCCTAATTGCACAATTTTACTGACTTAGACTGACTTTACTTAGAATTTTATTGATCTTAAGAAAAAAAAAAAACACGAGGAAGTGTTGAATTGCGACCTGTGTATGCAGTACAGTAACCCCCTTCACTAAATGTTGCTTTTGCTGGTGAGCTGCAAATTAAAAGATCCCCCACTGACCCAGATGATGAGCCAGAAGTCAGCCTTGAGGAGGCCAGCCTTACAGAGGGCAAGCAGAGAGCATATCAACATAAATTATATAGACTTTATGAAATAAATTTGTTGCAGTAGAAAAATACAGATCACAAGAGATAAAAGTACGGGTCTAAACATGAAATCCTAATGTTCAGAAGGACAGTGTTTACATTGTGGATTAAAATGAAAAGAGGTCTGTCAGGCAAATCAGAATTCAGTTAAAAATATATAGTTGAATCATTTTTATATAGCATATTTCACATTTGTAAATGTAGGTACTTAACATCATGAAAAATTAACTAATATGATAAAAAACAATAGGTTAAGGTAGCCGCCCATAAAATGATTTTTATGCCATCCATTACAGGTATGTCTGATGGGACAGATCAAAAGGAACAGAGACAGACAGCAGTGAGACAGCAGTAGAGACCCATTAACCACAAGCAGATGTTCGGTTAGATGGTGAAATTGGTGAATTTGATTATTTTGCTCATCCCAAACCACAGGATCTGGAGTTGTGTTACCACCCTCAGCAGACACCAAAGTAACCCATACTAGCACAACTTTTACTTCATTTATCCAGTGTCTCACAGAAAAAGGGGTGGCTTTTTGGCATAAAAGGAAGTTGATAGATAAAAATAGTTTTAAAAATACAAAAACAAGTTAAAACATAAGATTAAAATAATTTAAAAATATCAGACTTACCATTAAAAAGCAGTTGAATTGAAACTCAACAGAAACCCTTGTTAAACAAAAAAGTTTTCAGCTGCTTTTTAAAAGAGTCCACAGAGTCAACTAAACATATCTGGAGTAGTAAACTATTCCAAAAACTGTCCACTGCCCTCCCTGTGTGCAGAGACATGTCTCCACGGAAAATGAAGCCCCGAGAATACTTTGTCACATGAAAGAGATGTCAACAGTTTTACTTTGGGACATGAGGTTGAGTAAGTTGAAAACATTTGAAATATATGGGATTGTGATACTTGAGATTGTGATTATCGTTCAGTCGTGACAGGATCGTATTGTGACCCAAGTATTGCGATCTGAATCGAATCGCGAGGTCCCTCACGATTCCCACCACTATAGAGCAGTGTTCTTCAACTAGGGTGCCCTGGTACATTCAGGCTTTTCTCTGAATGTACTCTGGGGGCGCTACTCTGTCAGAGCGACTCCTGACACTGCTGAGTGAATGGGAGAATTATTGTTGTTTTTGAGTGTTTTTTTGCATGTTTTCTGTCTTTTTGTGCTCTTGATGAAACGATAATTGAAACAGTGTTCAGTCTGGCCTGTGCCTGACTGTTTATCATGAATCTGTGGTGTGCAAACGGGCTTTGTTTACAACCGGCGCAGCCATTCACCACCATCCCAGGTAGGCTCGCTTATTCGTGGGACTACCTATTGGAATTGAGCCGCTCAGTGCCAGAGTCCACACTGACATTGCTTCATAATTCAATTCAATTCAACTTTATTTATATAGTGCCATTTCACAACAACAGTCATCTCATAGCACTTTCAACTGTAGGGGAAACCCTCACAATTGCAGAAAGACCCCAGCAATCAGGCGATCCCCTGTGAGCAAGTGCTTGGCGATGGTGGAGAGGAAAAACTCCCTTTTAACAGGAAGAAACCTCCATCAGAACCAGGCTCAGGGAGGGGCAGTCATCTGCTGCGACTGGCTGGGGGGGTAAGGGGATAAAGAAGATGAAAAGAACAGACATGTTGAGGGCAAACTGGAGTGGTGGCTCAGTTGGTAGAGCATCCGCCCCACACCTGGGAGGCAGGGGTTCAAATCCCGGCCGGGTCATGCCGAAGACCATATAAAAGTGGAACTTCCTGCCGTCCAGCTTGGTGCTCAGCAATAGTGGAATGGAGGAGGGAAATCTGTGGCGGCGCCTTGCATGGCAGCGACCCTCTGATTCTGCACTGGGGTGTGTGTGATTGACACTGTAGATAGGTAAAGCACAATCTCGTTCTACTGTAGATGATTGGTTGTACGGCTGAATGACAATAAGGGTGATTTTTTTTAATTTTTAATTTTAACAGCACGATGGGGCCTCAATCTATGGGAGAGAACAAACAGATGTTAATGACCAGCAAAAAAAAAAAAAAAAAAAAAAATTCATTGAGAGCGAAGAAAGGAGTGATGCCCATTGCAATTATTGGAGGTCCCCCGGCTGTCTAAACCTATTAGCAGCATAACTAAGGGAGGGTTCAGAAACTCATGATCCCTCCCTAATTGTAGGCTATATCAAAAAGGAAGGTTTTAACCCTATTCTTAAAAACAGAGATTGAGTCTGACTCCCAAATCCAGATTGGCAGCTGGTTCCACAGGAGAGGAGCTTGGTAACTGAAGGCTCTGCCTCCCATTGTACTTTTGGAGATTCAAGATATTACAAGTAATCCAGCATTTTGGGAGCATAGTGCGCTGTTAGGATAATAGGGTAGTATCAGATCTTTTAAATAAAAAGGGGCCTGATTGTTTAGAGCTTTGAAAGTGAGAAGAAGGATTTTAAACTTAATTCTAAACTCTATGGGAAGCCAATGAAGGGAGGCAGAACCGGAGAGATATGATCTCTCTTTCTAGTACCTGTTAAAACTCTTGCTGCAGCTTTTTGGATCAACTGAAGACTTTTTAAAGATGTTTTAGGACAACCTGATAATAAAGAGTTACAATAATCTAATCTAGAGCTAACAAAAGTGTGGATCAGTTTCTCAGCATCACTCTGAGACAAGATGCTCCTAATCTTGGCAATATTACGCAAATGATAGAAGGCAGTTTTAGAAACAAATTTAATATGTGAATTGAAAAACAGATCTTGATCAAAAATAACTCCAAGGCTCCTCACAGAGCTATTAAGAGAAAGAGTAACCGCATTCAAACTAAAAGTTTGATTTGGAAAGGTATTTCTAAGGTTTTTTGGACCAACAAGAATGACTTCAGTCTTATCTGAATTTAATAGCAGGAAATTATAAGTCATCCAAGCTTTGATTTCCTTAAGACAGGCTTTTAACTTGGCTAATTGATTACTATCATCTGGCTTCATTGACAGGTATAATTATGTGTTATCTGCATAACAATGAAAATGTATACAGTGATCCCTCACTTATCGCGGTTAATGGGTTCCAGAACTGACCGCGAAAAGTGAAAAACCATGAAGTAGCGTCACCCCTAATGACGTCATCCATAAATAATACGTACGTTCATTCTCTCACTCTCTCTCTCTCATATGATATGTGTGTGTGTGTGTGTGTACGTGTACATACATACGTACATGTAGATGTAAATAAAGTGTACATAAATATGTTTTTAGAACTCTTTTATTCTTATAACAAGATACGTAACTCAAGATGAAGATGATTTACTTCACAGGTTAATGAGAGCTTTACTGCTCCTCAGGTGATGCCTCATCGTCAGGTGCTAGAAGCGCAGGATCGTCGAGGGCAGCTTCCGATAGAGCTGGAGAAGCTGCAGGAGGCGGCGTAGTGGCTCGACGGGAAGACTATTTCGCACAAAATGGCACAAGAGAACAGCAAAAAGTTCCACGCTGCGAGACTACGTAACATGAGCGATAAAGAGCAATGAATGCAGTCTTCCTTCCCTTCATGGGCGCACGGCAGGGAGAGGAGGTGGGTGAAACGTCTCGGCCAATCAGCTTGCGAGATTTCCGAGCCGAGCCAACACGAGAACCCCGAACAGAGAGGTGGATTTTTTGAGTTGTGCGGCTCTCCGTGTTGATACCTGATGGTCTAATGGAGTCTCCCTGCCTTCTGCTAGCGCCCGCCCATTATTTCTCAATTTTGAATTTTTGATGAATATTTTTGAAAAATCCGCGATGTACTGAGGGCGCGAAAGGTGAAGCGCGAAGTAGCGAGGGATCACTGTACAGTGCTTTCTAATAATGTTGCCTAGCGGAAGCATATATAAACTAAAAAAGAGTAGGGCCTAGCACAAATCCCTGTGGAACTCCATGACTGAGCTTTGAGTTGAAAGAAAACTCATTCTTGACATGAACAAACTGGAACCTATCAGATAAATATGATCTAAACCACTGCAACAAAGTTCCATTAAGTCCAACATAGCGTTCTAATCTATCAAGTAGAATATTATGATCGATAGTATCAAAAGCTGCACGAAGGTCTAAAAGGACAAGTACAGAAACAAGTCCATTATCAGATGCGATCAGGAGGTCATCTTCACTAAGGCTTTTTCAGTACTATGATGGATTCTAAACCCAGACTGAAACTCTTAAAATAAACCATTTCCCTGCAAGTGGTCAAATAATTGCGTAGCAACAGCTTTTTATAAGATTTTTGAAATGAAAGGGAGATTAGAGATTGGTATATAGTTAGCTAAAACTCCTGGATCCAGCGTTGGCTTTTTGAGTAAGGGTTTAATTACAGCAGTTTTTAAAGCCTGCAGTACATGGCCTAAAGTTAATGAAGAATTGATTATTTGAAGAATAAAGCTACCAATAAATGGTAAGACTTCTTTAAATAGCCTGGTAGGAATAGGGTCTAAAAGACAAGTTGAAGGCTTGGATGAGGAAATTATTTTGTCTAACTCTAAAAGGTCAATTGGAGTAAACTCATCCAAACAGATACAGTATCACTTGAAGGAATTGTAGTAAGATAAGATAAGATAAGATACCGGTTACTAACCGGCACTCAGTAAGATGCCGGTTACTGAGTGGATGACGTCACGCGCTGTCCCAGCGTTCGCCGTCGGATTTGCATAAATAACAATGCAGATCACGTGTGAGTATTCCCTCAGGAGATATGTAGGCCGCATGCTAACAGCTAGCAACTCCATGTCTTTGTTGCAGTGTTGTTATTTAACCGTGATATGTCCCGGTTTGCACCAGCTGTTATTGACATACATTATCACTCCTCCACCCCTTGTCTTCCCACTGTCTTGTGTTCGGTCTGCCCGTATTGCGTGGAAACCCTCCAGTTCAATGTTAGCATCTGTTGCTAGTTCTGTTAGCCACGTCTCCGTGAATAGCATCAGGCTACACTCCCTGTATTTGCTATCGTAGCGGGAGATAGCCGCTAGCTCATCTGTTTTTCTGAGTAGCGATCGTACATTCCCCATAATAACGGATGGGAGGGTGGGTCTGTACCTTATATTCCTCGCCCGCCGTCTTATTCCAGCACGACATCCATGCCGTTTTCGTCTTATTTCTCCCGGTATGTCGAGTTTATGCGTTAGCATTGTGGGCCGGTTAAGTGCTAACAGCTGGTCCCTATTGTACTGCCTCCTGCAAAAAACAGTGGATCAGTCCACTGGCTCAGTAGACATTTGGGCGATCTGTGTGTCTGTGATGGATCAAGGTGTCACCGAAACAGAAAGATTAGCAAGAGAGCCAGATAGTAAATAGAAATAGGAAGGAATTGATCTGCTGTTGCAAAAGGGCAGCCTACTCGTGTGGCGCCGGAAGTATTAAAAAAAAA
The DNA here is from genome assembly GCA_020510985.1 of Pholidichthys leucotaenia. Taxonomy (NCBI): domain Eukaryota; kingdom Metazoa; phylum Chordata; class Actinopteri; order Cichliformes; family Pholidichthyidae; genus Pholidichthys; species Pholidichthys leucotaenia. The sequence goes on from CM035845.1 coordinate 107,442,735, forward strand.
AAAGTAGTTACTGTATTTAAGTTAATGGTGGGAAGAATCTGATTGATTTTATCTCAGATAGATGAAATTTTAAGTTAAGCTAAGTAGATTTCATCTACATTAGTGGAGCGCCATTTTCTTTCTAATTGACGAGTCTTCTGTTTTAAGCTACGAGTTTCTGTGTTGAACCAAGGAGTTAGAAATCTCTGATTAGACTTTTTCTTTTTTTAAAGGGGCCACCATGTCTAGAGTCTGATGCAGAGACGCTGTAACACTGTCTACCATGCTATCAATTACAGAAGGAGCAAGCTGTCTATAGCTTACTTCCGTTGTGTTGACATATGGAATAGAGGAAACAATCTGCATAAATTTGGTAACAACATCATCTGAGAGGCATTTACTGTCGTAATATTTTTGTTTAGGAGCCAAATAGTCAGAAATAGTAAAATCAAAGGTTAACAGACAATGGTCTGACAGTACAGGGTTATGAAGAGACACTACCAGATTTTCTATTTCTATGCCATATGTCAGAACAAGGTCCAACGTATGGTGGAGATAATGGGTAGAATTTCCTACTTTCTGAGAAAACCCCATCGAGTCTAATATTGAATTAAATGCCATATTAAGGCAATCACTATCTCCATCTACATGTACTGTATATTTAAGTCCCCTACTATAATTATTCTATCTGATTTCAGCACTAAATCAGCTAAGAATTCGGCAAATTTGGATAAAAACTCTGAGTAGGTTGATGGAGGACGATGAACTATGGCAAATAAAATTGGGTTTATCCTAAAATTACTAAAATGCCCAATACTGACGACCAGGCCCTCAAAGGAATGATAACGTGTTTTTTGCTTTACATTAACTAGCAATTTGGAATGGTAAATTGTTGCTACTCCTTCTCCACGACCAGAACTTCTGGGATTTTGACAGTTTAAATAACCAGAGGGATTTGATTCATTTAAACCAACATAATCCTCTTTCCCTAACCAAGTCTCTGTCAGGGATATTAAATCAATCTGATGATCAATTAACAGATCATGGACTAGCAGAGACTTGGGAGTTAGAGACCTAATATTTAACAAACCACATTTAATTTTTAAATTCTGAGGAGGAAGAGAGGCCACATCATTCAATTTAGAGGCTTCATGCTTAATTTGAATTTTACCAACTTTTTGTTTAATCTCTTTGGGATGCTTATACATTTTATTTTTATTTACTTTGGAGGGAGCAGACAATGATTCTCTGATGGGGAAGACGGGTAAGTTGAGGGGTGGCAGATGAAGAGGAACTGCAGAGAGGCGTGTAAGACTGTGACTCTGCTTCCTGGTCCCAACTCTGAGTTGTCAAGGTTTTGGTAATTTGGATAAAAATGATGCAAGATTGTTAGATAAATGAGACGCACCATCCAAAGTGGGATGGACGCCGTCTTGTCTAATAAGACCAGGTTTTGCCCAAAATGAGCTCCAGTTGTCAATGTAGCCCACATTGTTTGCAGGACACCACACAGACAGCTAGCGATTGAAGGATGACAAGCGGCTAAACATGTCATCACTGGTCAGATTGGGGAGAGGCCCAGAGAATACTACAGAGGCAGACATCGTTTTTGCAAAGTCACACACCGATTCCATGTTAAGTTTTTTGACTTCCAACTGCCGGAGTTGGATGTCATTAATGCCGGTGTGGATAACAATCGTGGAGTATTTGCAGTTATTTTTAGCCAGCATTTTCAAATTTGACTCGATGTCGCCTGCTCTGGCCCCAGGAATGCATTTGACTATGGCCGCTGGAGTCTCTAGGTTCACGTTTCTGACTACAGAGTTGCCAGTGATCGGAGTTTTTTCCTTGGCGGGTGTATTGCTGAGCTGGGAAAAGTGACTAGAAACATGAACAGGTTGGTGGTTAACCAGGGCCTTGTGACTAGGCTTCCTTCTCACCGTCACCCACCCAGTCTCCTCGCTGCTGAGGAGGACCGGAGGACCGCTAGCAGGCCGCCCTATGTTAAGAAGCTCCGCTGCAGCTAAGGGGCATCCATCATTATTAACTGGCGCAGACGGTGTTTCAATGCAGTGGAGCCGGGATTCCAAATCAGACAACCTTGCCTCGGGCGACTCAAAAAGACAACATTTATTACATTTACCATTATCACTAAAAGAGGCAGAGGTGTAGCTAAACATCTGACACAGAGAGCACACCAGAGGAGAAGGGGAAGGAGAGCTAGTAGCCATAGCTAGTGGCTAATCTGAAGCTAACAAAAATACCGATGAAAGGTGAACAGAAGGCTAAAGAGGGTGATTAGATTACACTGAGTATGCACACAGGTGCAAGATGCTTGATTAACAGAAGTGAGAGCTAATGGTAGAAGGAAAAAAGTGATTCAAATACAATTAAAGGTAAAAATCCTCAGGAGAATGAGGAGAGCTAACCACAGAGCAAGTCACATAGACAGCCAGCAACACAGGAAGTGACGATACATTACCACAGGAGGCCATAATGACAACATACCTGTGGAGTTAATCCGTGGATACAAGAGGAGGCGAATAAGAAAGGAAAAGAGGGTCAAGAGGAGGAATAAGGAACAGACTGAGGAGGAGAGGCAGCTGCTTTCCTTTACCTGCCATAACCCTGTCAAATGTGCGTTCACTAAAGAACAAAAGTGAAGAACTCAACACCCTGATCAGGTGTGATTGGGATTACCGGTAAATCAGTCTCTTCTGTTTCACAGAGACATGGTTTTCTGAGGATATAGACTTTGATTTGGAAGGTTTTAACATCGTCCGTGCTGGCAGGGACAAGGAAAAAACACGGAAATTAATTGTGGGAGGGCTCTGCATGGCTGTCAGTAGTAAGTGGGCAACAAACTTCACAGTGAGAGAGACGGAATGTTGCAAACACTACGAATTAATGACTGTGTCCTTCAGACCTCACTATTTACCTTGAGAATTTGCTCAAATAACGGTTGTTTTAGCCTATGTACCAGGTCCTGATTTTAGCAGAGCTGCGGAGCACATAGCTGACTGTTGTAATAGAGCTGTCAGTCAGACTGGAGAGCAGTCTGTGTTTTTACTGGGGGATTTTAACAAATGTGACATCACCACATATTTGCCCAATCTGGAGCAATATGTCTTAATTCCCACCAGAAAAGAAAACATGTTGGACTTGTGTTATGGTAATGTCCTTGGTACATATATCTCAAAACCACGCCCACCTGTTGGACGTTCTGATCACAACGTCATTCTGCTACTGCCAAAATACAGATCACAACTGAAAATGGGTAAACCCATAAAAAAACCCGTCAGAGAGTATGATTTTAACATGTTGACAGATGTGCTGACCTCTTACATCTTATTCTGTGAAGACACCGTTACTCCCACCCACCATATAATAATGCACCCAAATTATAAGAAATGGGTTACAAGGGACATGAAAATCTGCCTGGTCCAAAAGAAAAAAGCTTTCCTGAGGGTCAGGGCAAAGGAACTGCAGAAAGATTTTGGGAGGATGGCAAAGCTGGCTAAAATAAATTATAAGAATAAGATGGAGCAGAAATTAACATCAAGAAGTGCGAGAGAGGTGTGGCAGGGTCTAAATATCATGATGAGCAGAGCCTCAAAACCTGCCATGGTCAACTGCCCAGACCCCAATTCCTTTGCAGAACAGCTTAATGTCATGAATTGGGCTTGGGTTTCTCCCGAACGCGGTTTCATGGCCTTTTCTGTTCCTGCATGATCTGGGCTTTCTGTTATCTTTTGAGGTCCATATTGTGTTTCATTGTTCAGTCTTGTTCTGACATATATCCAGTCTTTATGCTTCATATATCCAATCTTTATGCTTCAGAAGAGAGCTATTAGAATAATAAACAAAGCTGCTAATAGGGAACCAACAAACCCACTTTTTCTTAAATTAAAAGCTCTCAAGTTGAAAGATCTGGTTGACTTTAAAACTGCAGTAATAATGTTTATAGTGAAGAATCTATCACTGCCCTCAAATATCCAAAAGTTGTTCCAAATAAGGGAGAAACTATCATTTCAGAGGAACATGTATATTTCAAAAACCTTCAGTGAGAACTACCACCAAGCAACACTGTGTCTCAGTGCAAGGAGTCAGATTGTGGAATGCTTTTGGACCTGAATTAAAATCATGTACAACGCTTGGACAATTTAAACAAAAACTAAAGGAAGAAATACTCCAAACATATATACAAGATGATATGTAAAATCACATAAGGATTGTCATATCCAGTCTGTGTTGTGTTGTTGCTTAGTTTTTTGTCACGTTTTGTCTTAGCTTTGTTCTGAATTGTAATCGCTCTTGTTTGTTTTTCTTTTGAATTCTTGGATGGAATATGGGTGGGCAATATAAGCTTCAGCCATCACCCATTTCGGATAACTTATGTTGAACTGTATGATCAGAGGAGTTATTGTTTAATTTGGCCTTGTAAGATGGTTTTTTTTCCTTTTGTTGTATTATTCTGTTCCTTTCTTTTAATCTTTACTTTTAATCTATCCGAAATAAAGATTCATTCATTCATAATGAGAAACAGTGTCTGTCTCCCGGGGAAGAGGCCCAGTTTCAGCAGTCTGCTCGGTCCTCTCCTCCAGCTGCAGTCATGAACTCTCTCCCTATCCTCTATGTGTCCCCTTCATTTTTTCCTGAGTGTTTGCCGGCCCCAGAACCTGGCCACCGGATGATGGAGGAGCCCGGGGCCCTCGAGGATCCAGCTTTAGAACCTGCCAACCCACAGCTACCTTGCTGGAGCAGTCACCAGCGTTGGAGTCTTTGCCTTGGGGCACCAGGACTGCTGTGACCATCAAGCCTGCTGTGGAGGCTGCCGCAGCAGAGTCAGAGGCTGAGCCCAAGCCTCCATCCTCACCCGGATTGTCGGAGTCCTGGACGGTGGTGGAGCTTGAGCTCAGGCAAGTGCTCTATTTTGTCTTCCTGTTCTCAGTGTTAGAGCAATCTTGCCTGACTCTTGGTGAGGAGAGCCAGGTGCAGCCACCCGCTGCATCTGAGCTCGCCCTGCCGGGCTCCGCCGCTGCCAGTGACACTGACCCCTCTTCTCCTTCTGTTTTTGAGCTCATTCTCAGGGTCTCCAGAGAGGAACCAGTTGCTCCAGAGGTCTCCGGCGGTCCAGGCTCTCTGCCTAAGGCAGCTGGGGGTCCAGCCTTCACCGAGGAGATTGTAGGTGCTCCGTTCCAGCCCGAAACCTCCATTGTTGTAGCTGTGACCCAGGCCAGGTCCTCCGAAGGTGTGACTGTGCCCCAGCTGGGGTCCACCTCGGGTGCAGCTTTAGCCCAGTCGTGGTCCACCATGGGTGCTACGCTGGCGCAGTGGGGGTCTACCATGGGTGCTATGTTGGCCCAGTTGGGACCACTGCGGGTACAACCATGTCCCAGACCGGGACCCCTGCGGGTGCTACCTTTTTCCTGCCTGAGACCATCGAAGGCGTCGTCCTTCTTCCCTCTCCGTCAGACGTCTCCGAGGGTCTGGGATTGCCACCAAAGGCCACCCAGGGTCCAGCTCTCCTCATAGAGGTCACCGTGGGTGCTGTCATGTCCCAGATCGGGACCATCGTGGGTGCTGCCATGTCCCGGACCAGGACCATCATGGGTGCAGCTGCCCTCCAGTTCCCTACCACTGCGGGCATCATGGTTTCCTCCCCGTCATTGTTTAATTCTGGGGCTCCCCCTCCTTGGCTCCCCTCTCCAGTGGTGGGTCTCCTTGTGGGGGAATCGCTGCCTAGTTCACCTCTCCCGAGCTGGTGGCTAAAGAACCCAGGCCGGCCGCCCGATGTACTGTGCCGTTGGGTTGGGTCACCAAATTTCCCTAGCAAGCCACCTGACTTGTTCCTCCTGACTGTTCAGCTGGCCTGGGATGCTGGGAGGCCACCTGATTGGCCTCATAGTTTGGACCATGGGGCCTGGGACTCTGGGACTCCAAACCTCTGGACTCCAAACCTCCACGCTTTTGAACTTGGGGGGGGGGGTGTGAATGCTGTGTTTTTCTGTTTGTGTGGGTCCTGAGCGGGGTGTTTTTGTTTGTTCCCTCCTTGCCTGTTCCCCCCACCCCCCGCCCTGGGTAGTTTATTGCAGTCTTGCTGGTGGTGGTTGGGGGGTGTTCTTTCTCTTTTGGTTTTTTTTTTGGATGGTACTTTGAGTGTCTGGAATCCACCCCTTGAGAGGGCGGCTCTGTCATGAATTGGCTTCATGGCCTTTTCTGTTCCTGTATGATCTGTGCTTTCTGTTATCTTTTGAGTTCCATATTGTGTTTCATTGTTCAGTCTTGTTCTGTTGTATTTTGGTTACGGTGGGCCCCTCCTCTCCTGTCAAGTTCTGACAGGTGATTCTAATTTGTCATTGTCTGTTCCTCTGCCTGCTCAGGCTCACACACCCACACTCACGCACACACTTGCACTCATAGATGCACACACTCACGCACACCTGCACTTACTCAGCTCTACACATGCCCACACATTCCTACTCACACGCACACACCCACTCACACCGGCAGTCACTCTGCTCATCATGTCTTGACTTATTTAAGCTCTGTCTACCCAGCTATGTTTGGTGGATTATTGAATTGTCAACTGCACAGTAACCTGTATTGTCCTCTGCTTTGTGTACCTGGATTGACTCGGACTGCTCCAGCCCTGTGAGTATTGCTTTGTTCCCCCCGTTTCCAGTTACACCTGGAGTGCTTTGGGTTTTCGCTTGTGCTTCCCCCCGCTATCTGTCACGTCAGTAGCGCCTTGGGTCTTCTCTCAGTTTTGTACTCACAGTGAGCTGGAGCGTCCTGGAGTCATCCTCGTTGTCTAGTGTTTCTCGTCTGTTTGTTTGTCTGCACTGTAATTTCACATTTTGTTCAATAAATACACACAACGTCCTCCTGCGTTTGGGTTTCAGTCTCTCCTGCCTCAGAAAGGCAGGAAGTCATGACACTTAACACCTTCTTCACCCGTTTTAATACCAGCAGCACACCGACCACCTGGACCTCCCCACCTTCCATCTCCCCCCATGAACCCCTTATCATTGAGGAGCAACTTGTGGCGTCCATCTTACATAGGGTCAACCAACACAAAGCCGCTGGCCCTGATAGGCTCAGAGGCAGAGTCCTCAAGGAATGTTCCAGTCAGCTACGTGGCGTCCTCACCAGACTTTTTCAGCACCTCTTGGATTCTGGATGTGTCCCTGACCAGTGGAACGAATCTACCATCATTCCAATCCCCAAAAAGACTCACCCTAAGGACCTGAAAGACTACAGACCAGTGGCCCTGACCTCTGTGCTCTGTAAATGTATGGAGCGAGTGGTGTGTGACTTTTTTACCAACATGTTGCCACACAAATTGGATCTCCTCCAGTTTGCCTATAAGGCAAAACGGGGTGTAGAGGATGCATATCTTGCACTTCTAGACACTGTCACTAAACAACTGGATTCTTCACACCCACACTCACGGATTTTGTTTATGGACTTTGTTTTTGCTTTTAACACTGTACACACAGGCACCTTGCTACATCACCTGACAGACCTGCAGGTTCACCCAACATTGATTTTATGGATTCAGAGTTTTTTATATGACAGGCCACAACAAGTGTTTTTAAATGGTTTTACATCTAGCAAGTTGATTTTAAACACAGGTCTTCCTCAAGGTTGTGTTTTATCTCCGGTTTTGTTCTCTGTGTACACAAATAACATCTCCTGTGACAGTGAAGGAATGACTCTTTTTAAATATGCAGATGACATGGCCCTGGTGGCTCATATGACAGACGGTACTGCACTGACCCGCTATCAGCGGGCAGTCAACGATCTAGCTCAGACTTTTAATCAAAACTTTCTGGAGTTAAATACCGCAAAGACTAAGGAGTTGTGCTGTGGGAGCAGAGAGAAACTTTCAGCTACTCTCTTTACACCCCTCAGTATCCAGGGTCAGGCTATTGTGCAAGTTCAAGTTTTTAAATATTTGGGGATAGAGATGGACTGTAGCCTGTCTTTTGCACACCATGTTGACTCTGTTTATAAAAAAAAGCACAACAACGCCTCCACCTGTTGAGGAAACTGAGGACTTTTAATGTCAGCAGATGCATTTTAATTCTGGTTTACACTTCATTAATTGAATCCATTCTCACTTTTAACATTTCATCCTGGTACAGCTCCCTCTTCATCAAGCACAAAACAAAGCTTTCCCGTATAGTTAATCAGGCTAGTAAAATCATTGGCTCACCACAGACACCATTGTTTGAACTGTATCAGTGCTCTGTGATCAGGAAAGCCACCCTGATCACAGAGGACCCATCTCACCCCTTCATCACTCTTTTCAGTTACTGCCATCAGGCAGACGATATAAAGTTCCATTGGCCCATAAAAACATTTACAAGAAATCATTTATTCCTTCTGCAGTAACAATCCTGAAAAAATCAAATAGTTGTCATACTTCAGTTAGCTATCAATATTAGTTATCAGCATTTATCCATTAATCACTATTAATTTTTAATAGTTATTAATATTTTCTGCCACATGATTTTATTTGGTGCTTCCTTATTTAAACTGTTTTTATCCTGTGAGTTTGAACATGTCTTTCAGAGTGTTGAATGTGTTATATTGTTGTAGCCGTGTGGAAGAAGAATTTTTGTCACCGACTGGGACAGACAATAAAGTTATCTATCTATCTATCTATCTATCTATCTATCTATCTATCTATCTATCTATCTATCTATCTATCTATCTTTTGTGGGAAATTATCTAATTTCATTTCTTAATTGGTCCAAAAAATGCAGATACTTTGCTGTTGTTGTGCATGTGTTCGGTAGGCAACCGAGCACCCATGCACAACAACGGCAAAGTATTTGCATTTTTTTTACAAACTAAAAAGTGAAATTAGATAACTTCCCAGAAAAACCTGAACGTACCAGGGCACCCTGGTTGAAGAATACTGCTATAGAGTACCACACAACTGGGACACACCAGAAAAATATTGGTCACTGCTGATATTGTATTTGCCCATAGTTGATATCAGTTAATAAAGTGAATATCTGTCGATACTGATATACCACCCGATATATGGGTATCGATGCACCCCTACAACATATACAGTGGTGTGAAAAAGTGTTTTCCCCCTTCCTGATTTCTCATTTTTTTGTGTTTGCCACACTGAAATGTTTCAGATCATCAGACAAATTTAAATATTAGACAAAGGAAACACAAGTAAACACAAAATGCAGTTTTTAAATGAAGGTGTGTATTATTAAGGGTAAAAAAAAATCAAAACCTACATGGCCTTGTGTGAAAAAGTGATTGCCCCCTAAACCTAATAATTGGTTGGGCCACCCTTAATAGCAACAACTGCAATCAAGCATTTGCGATAACTGGCAGTGAGTCTTTTACAGTGCTGTGGAGAAATTTTGGCCCACTCATCTTTGCAGAATTGTTGTAATTCAGCCACATTGGAGGATTTTTGAGCATGAACTGCCTTTTTAAGGTCATGCCACAGCATCTCAATTAGATTCAGGTCAGGACTTTGACTAGTCCACTCCAAAGTCTTCATTTTGTTTTTCTTAAGCCATTCAGAGGTGGACTTGCTGGTGTGCTTTGGCTCATTGTCCTGCTGCAGAACCAAGTGTACATCAGCTTGAGGTCACGAACAGATGGCTTGACATTCTCCTTCAGGATTTTTTGGTAGACAGCAGAATTCATAGTTCCATTTACCACAGCAAGTGTTCCAGGTCCTGAATCAGCAAAACATCCCCAGACCATCACACTACCACAACCATATTTTACTGTTGGTATGATGTTCCTTTTCTGAAATGCTGTGTTACTTTTACACCAGATGTAATGGGACAGACACCTTCCAAAAAATTCAGCTTTTGTCTCGTCAGTCCACAGAGTATTTTCCCAAAAGTCTTGGGGATCATCAGGATGTTTTCTGGCAAAACTGAGACAAGCCTTTATGTTATTTTTGCTCAGCAGTGGTTTGCATCTTGGAACTCTGCCATGCAGACCATTTTTGCCCAGTCTCTTTCTTATGGTGGAGTCTTGAACACTGACCTTAACTGAGGCAAGTGAGGCCTGCAGTTCTTTGGATGTTGTTGTGGGGTCTTTTGTGACCTCTTGGATGAGTCGTCACTGTGTGCTTGGAGTAATTTTGGTTGGCCGGCCACTCCTGGGAAGGTTCACCACTGTTCCATGTTTTTGCCATTTGTGGATAATGGCTCTCACTGTGGTTTGCTGTAGTCCCAAAGCTTTAGGAATGGTTTATAATCTTTTCCAGAGTGATAGAGCTGAGTTATTTTGTTTCTCATTTGTTCCTGAATTTCTTTGGATCGCAGCAAGATGTCTAGGTTTTGAGGATCTTTTGGTCTGCTTCACTTTGTCCAGCACGTCCTATTTAAGTGATTCCTTGATTGAGAACAGGTGTGGCAGTAATCAGGCCTGGGTGGGGCTAGAGAAATTGAACTCAGCTTTCCAAAGATGTGATAAACCACAGTTAATTCATGTTTTAACAGAGGGGGACAATCACTTTTTCACACAGGGCCATGTAGGTTTGGATTCCCCCCCCCCCTTAATAATAAACACCTTCATTTAAAAACTGCATTTTGTGTTTTCTTGTGTTATCTTTATCTAATATTAAAATTTGTTTGATGATCTGAAACATTTAAGTGTGACAAACGTACAAAAAAATGAGAAATCGGGGAGGGAGCAAACACTTTTTCACACCACCATACATAAAGTCAGTGATTGTGCAGCAACATTTTCATCTGAATTGGTACAGAATGACTCCTTTGGATTGAGGATGGAATGTCATAAAAGTACATTACCAGATTACACAGGTTACCCAGTACATACTGTATTTCCCATATAGAGTATCAAATTGTTCTGCAGAGATCCCTTTTTGTTTTGTCTTAATATAGCCAGAGAACGATTGAGCAGTAGCTGCAAGAGCAGTCCTGGCACACAGTAGCTACTGTTAGAGATGGCCTGCTGTGATCAGGAGCAATGGAACACAGTTTGAGTTTAGTTTCTAACGCCTCTGGTTTTCCTGCTGATGCTCCTCAGGGCTACCACTGCATTTTGTCTCACTAAACCTACACCTGCACGCTTAAAAAAGAGGAGAAACAGACATGAGCGCATGAGCGAGAAGCTGAGAGAAAAATCCATAAGAGAAAGACAGATTTTGAGTGAGAAAGATGAGTGGAGCGAGGAGGGAATAAAAATCTCATCAACCTCGTCTACTTTTCTCTCTCTCTTGGTTGTGCCCGTAGTGGAGACAGAATAGCTGCTGGAAGTCAAGCTATAAATGGTGCAGGGATGTAATGTTCCCCTTCCAGAAGAATACCAATGAAATTCAATTTTAGTAATATCTTGAGCACAGCACAAACAATAAAGTTTGCACTCAGACTTCCAAACTTGGTTCATATTGAAACTAAAATTAGACTGTGTCACAGTGGCTTCTATATGATCTACATTTCTCTCTTGTAAGATTATGGTAAACATTTTTGTTAAATTCATAAAATGATTCTGGCTTAACAGCAGCTTGCTAAACCATGAAAGGATTATTGCATCTGCTGCCTCTCATTTTCTTTTATTTCATTCAAATTCACTGTTTTTCACTGTAATGAGCTTTGTTCCTTGAGTGACAGTGAGGTTAGCTTTGTGCTATTGATTTTGCAAAGCTTACCTTCCTGATTTACACTTTAACAGCTTGGGGAAGGACTTCCTTTCGGATGTACTGTACATAATCACTCAAAAATTGTACATAATTACTTAATAAAACACTTGAGCTCTTTTTAATATATTAGTCTTGAAGAAGGCAATTTGTTTTGATTTTGATTTTCTGAGTTAAGCAAATGGTCTTAGCCTAGGAAGTGACTGATTTCCTTGGATTAATTTAGTCAACTGTTTAAAATATTTCTCTTAAGCCATGGTGGAGTTTTGTCTGCTAAGGTTTAATTAGCCTATACCTCTTACTGGCACAGATTTTTTTTTTTTTTTTTTTTTTTTTTTTTTTACCAGCACAAAAAAAGTGAAATCTGTCATGTCTGAACTATCAACAGAGAAAGGAGATGGGTAAGTGACAGGAGCTCAAGCATAGTGGAGATTGTAGGTGTGGGTTCTTACGTGAACAGCGGCATCTTACAGAGGGAGGTTTCCAAACTGTAGGGCACAGGCCAAAGAGGTTCCTGAGGTAAATGTCAGTTTTTAAAGTTCCGAGGAGCGGTCTCCGGCCAAGGGGGGATGACTAGTTGAAGGTCCTAGGTGAGGAAGGTTAGTAATTTGAGTGAATGTTCAGGGTTTCTTACTTGACTTCTTTCCAGAGCGGTGGAAGTCCAGTGGGAGAGAGCTGTAGTTGCCAGGCAGTTTGTTGGGTGAGTGCGCCGGAGCCCAGGATGGTTTGCAGTAGGCAGACTGGCAGAAAAGGTTTTACCTGGAGAGCAAGAAGCAGAGGTTTGGTAGGGCTGTTAAGACTTTTAGGCAAAATACTGCTTACAGTCCTGGTGGTCAAGAGGAGAGTGTTTACCAACATGATGGTCCCACATCAACCAGCTCCCCAGAGAGATGTTAGACAACCCAAAAAAGAGTAGAACCAGACAAGATAGTACAGCGCTCACCCAGATCCATGACAAAATCAGGAGTCCACCCTCTCATACTCTCGGAACTTGAGTTACAGAGCAGCATAATTTTACACGTGAACCCCAGGGCAGTCAAGCGGCCAATGCTGCACTTTATTACAATGCCAGTATGTCTTAGCGGGTCAGTAGGTATGTCAGGCTGCATAAAATCATAACAGTGACACTTCATAAGTTTAATGTTGAGGCTGTCAGAGCTAAGCAAGCAAAGGTTTTGTTTCATTTTGTTGATGAGTTGTAGGTGGACTATTTTTTCTAGACTTTTGAGGGCATTTTTTGTCTTTACTGGACAGACTGAAAAAGAGATGGGAAATGAGGTGAAGAGCAGGAGTGAGACATGACGGAAAGATCAGTCTGGCCAGGAGTGGAACCAGGGTTCAGAGCAGCTGAGCAACATCCTTATCCTCATCCTCTTCAGTCTTCATAGGTCAGAGACCTATTACTGATTTTCACTTATTACATTTCACTGGCTAACCAAAAAAGAGAGCTTTATTGTGGAGAAATAGAAGACTAATAAACACTAGTAAAAGTGCTCCAGGGAATACTGGTGTGCAGACCAATGGGCATCAAGTCTGCTCTTCAACATTTTCACTGTTGGAGGAGTCACAACGTCATCAGGTAGTCTATTCCATGTTTCAATAACTATGAGAAAAAAAAATTCTGTTGCCTGCTCTTACAACATCTTGATTTTTTTAACTTCAAACTATGTCCAAAGCTCGTGACCATGCTCTGATCCGTCTGTCAATCTCTCGCTCCATTCTCCCCTCACTCGTGAATAAGACTCCAAGATACTTAAACTCCTCCACTTGGGGCAGGAGCCTGTCCCCAACCCGGAGAGGACAAGCCACCTTTTTCCAGCTGAGGACCACGGACTCGGACTTGGAGGTGCTGATTCTCATCCCAGCCGCTTCACACTCAGCAGCAAACCATTCCAGTAAGAACTGTAGGTCATTGCTGGATGAAGCCAACAGGACAACATCATCTGCAAACAACAGAGATGAGATCCTGTAGTCACCAAGCATGACACCCGAATGACCAAAAGAACAAGATTGCGGATACAAGCGGCTGAAATGAGCTTTCTCCGTAGGATTGCTGGACTCATCCTCAGAGATGGGGTGAGGAGCTCAGTCATCCGGGAGAGGCTCAGAGTAGAACCGCTGCTCCTCCACATTGAAAGGAGTCAGTTGAGGTGGTATGGGCATCTGATTAGGATGCCTCCTGGACGCCGCCCACTTGAGGTGTTTAGGGCACGTCCCACTGGGAGGAGACCCCAGGGCAGACCCAGGACTCGGTGGAGAGACTATGTCTCCCAGCTGGTCTGGGAACGCCTTGGTATCCTCTCTGAAGAGCTGGAGCAGGTGGCTGGGGAGAGGGAAGTCTGGGCTTCTCTGCTTGAACTGCTGCCTCCGCGACCTGGAACTCCGGAAAAGCGGTAGAAGATGGATGGGATGGACTATGTCCTCTGGTAAATACGGGGCTATCATCCAGCTCCAAAGAACAGCGATCAACCCTATAAGTGCCATGAAGGTACTTATACAGTATACTGCAATAACGTCTCCCCGAGCACGTCGATACTGCAGTGTTGGAAGCTTCAATTCACGTAGCCTATCAGTATATGCTAGATGCTGAAGTCCTGGGACCAGCTTTGTCGCACATCTTTGAATGCCCTCTAGAAGTTTTGCTTGCCTAGCATATATAGGAAAAACAACTGTATTACAGTACTCCAGGTGAGTCCTGACAAATGATTTATACAGTGTGTTAAAAATCTCTTTATCTAAGAATTCGAATGATCGTCTTATCAGTCCCAGTTGCCGATTGGCTTTATTCACATGCTTCTCCACGTGGATATCAAACGTGAGTTGATTATCCATCCATACTCCCAGATTCTTCTCTTCCTTAGTTTCCTCTAGGGTACCTTCGCCTAATCTATACTTGTATTTGGCATTGTGCCTCCCAAGGTGCATCACTTTACATTTAGTGGCATTAAACTTAATTTGCCAACGTTCAGCCCAAGCCTGCAGTTGTTCCAAACCATCCTGAAGTGACTGTTGTTGATGGTCATTGTTAACAACAGAAAAGACCTTAGTGTCGTCAGCAAACAGGGCAATATACAGTAATTATGCACAGCTCCCGGCATGTCGTTCACAAAGACGACAAAGAACAGGGGGCCCAATACACTGCCGTGGGGGAATCCTGACAATACATGCGTCCATCCGGATGCAGCCTCATTAACAATTACTCATTGTTTCCTTCCTGTGAGAAAACTCCGGCTCCAGGTGAGGAACTTTCCCGTAATTCTGTAGCCTTTAAGTTTGACCAAGAGTTTCTCATGAGGCACGGTATCGAATGCCTTTGCACTAAGAAGCTGGGTACCGCAGGAGCGGCCATTAACGAAGCCGTGCTGGCAATTATGTAATAGATGATTCTCATCAAAGTAAGCAACCAGATGATCCCTAACAATGACTTCCATAATCTTGTAGGTCACACATGTAAGGCTTACTGGTCTGTAATTCCCGGGGTCAGCTTTTGGGCCCTTCTTATAAATCGGCGATACATGAGCTTCTTTCCATCTCATGGGGATCACTCCCTCTTCTAATGACCTGTTCGTGATGGTTGCAAGGGGGCTAGAAATTACAGCACTCAACTCTCTCAACACCCTAGGCTGCATTCCATCAGGCCCGTGACTTCCCAGGGTTAAGATTATCGAGCCTTTTCCTGACATCTTCAGCCGATACTTGCAGATCGTCCAAACAACAACCAATATCGCGATTGAGCTGGAAGTCTGGTATATTGGTAGCATCCTCCTTGGTAAAGATGCTAGTGAAAAAATTACTAAATGCCTCAGCCTTTTCAGTGTCAGTCGTAGCTTTCCCATGTACTGACTCTAAGTCCACTATACCTGTCTTAAGCCTACGCTTACCATTGACATATTTATAAAAGGCTTTAGGGTTGCTCTTAGATTCCTTTGCTGTTTTCCTCTTGAAATCTCAGTTTGCTTTCCTGCATTCCCACTTGGCCTGATTCCTTTCCCTTGCATACAGAAGGAAGTCTCGTCCCTCCAGTGTATTTATATACCTCTTATAAGCTTCTGTCTTCATTTTAACCTTCCTCAGTGCATTGGCATTCATCCAAAGTGGTCTGCCAGGTTTGTTATAATTGGTTGTCTTGAGAGGTATAAACTCCTTAATCCCTTCAATCATTTTTTTTTTTTCAAAAAGAGTCCAGCTACCCTCACAACATAATCCATTCAAGTTGTCCTCATATGGATACTCCGCCATCATATGTCTAAATTTCACCTTTGTCATAGAGGGACTTCTTTGTGGATGATTTAATCCTCAAATAGAAACGTAATTTAAAGATAATACATACACTAGAAAAGCACTCGGAGAGCGCAGACCTCTGCCAAGCGCCACAGTTCCCCCCATACAGTGTTTGTGTGTACGTTTTCAGATTCCTTGACCATGAAAACATATGACTAGCAATTGGATTGACAATGATAGGATTAGTGGTTCAGTAGTTATTCACGAAAATCGCATTTTCCGTAATGGCGGTTTTCTTCTGGATGGTGATCCGGATCACCACCAAAATCTAATCATCTATAGCACAGGTGTCAAACTCATTCCATGGAGGGCCAAGACCCTGCAGGTTTTACCTCCACCCAGTGTCTTCAACAGGTGATCTCACTGAATTTCTTCCCACTGATTGCTGATCAGTGAAAACACCTGCTGGAGACATTGGGTGGAAGTAAAACATGCAGGGTCTTGGCCCTCCATGGAATGAGTTTGACACCCCTGATCTATAGGATACCCCATCTCTGACAATCTGTGAAAATTTCATGAAAATCCATCAATAACTTTTTGAGTTATTTTGCTAACAAACAAACAGACAGACAGACAAACCAACGCCGATGAAAACATAACCTCCTTGGCGGAGGTAATGATGGCGCTTCCTGAGTGGAGCATCCATCGTCAAATCTTCAATCATTCCCTCCTCATTAGTAAAAAAATAACATGGATGCTTTCCAAGCTGCTAGACCACCAGAAGTCTCTGAATGTACAATTTTTACTTGTTATAATTTGAATTTTAAATACACGTTATGGACACCGGCCCTTTTGTTCAACAACGCTTCACTTTTGATGGCACCAGTTGTGTCTGTGTTGTGTTGCAGCCCTGCAGTCTCCTTACCTTCACACTAGAATTGAAAAACTCTGACATAGAAATGAGGTTTTGATTTGTGCTCATGTGCTAGAACCCCCCCCCCGCCCCCTTCCTGCAAAACAGAAGTTTGATATAACAGTGGTATCTACCGCTGTTTAAAAGGTTGTGCACCCTCAGGATGTTTTCATGTCTTGGAAGCTGAAGAATCCCTCAGTACCACAAATGCAACACAGCAAAATGACAAATGTCAGATATGAACACAGAACAGCCTGTAGCAGAATTTCAACCAACTGGGATTAGACACTGGATGACAGCTCTGACTGAAAAAAGGCAGGGAACAATGAGGAAATGAGAAAAATAGATTTGTTTTATAGCATCATCTTGATCTTTGTAAATGTACGAGGAACATGCGCTCTTCTTACCTTATTGACAAGTCAATTCAATAATACTTTCACCAACTGCATTGAAAATGTTTTTTTGAGGTGCTAATCCAACCCAGCTTATACTGTATAAGCATATATGAAGCGTTCTATAAGCATATATATAAGCATATATAAAAGAATCAATGAAAAACAAATATACTTTAGTAACTTTTAATATATTTGTGACTCTCATATTCAACAAAAATACTGTTAAAGCAACCTAAAACACTTGATAATTATGAATGTCTATTCAGTTAAAACAAATTTTATGATAGCAATTTGAAATATTGTTTTTCAGTTTATTATAAAGAAGGAGTTGATTTCTCTGCAAAACAGCTATTTTTATCCCCGCCGGTGGAAGGCCGAAGGGGAATTATGTCATGGGCAGTCCATCTGTCCGTCCCACTTTTTAATAGTGCATCAGATTTATATAGCGCTTTTCATGGACACTCAAAGCTGCTTTACAATGGATACATTATTCATTCACTCCACAGACAGACACTGATAAGCTGCCTCTATAGCCACAGCTGCCCTGGAGCAGACTGACGGAAACATGGTTGCCAGTCCACGCCAGCGGATTCTCCGACCACTACCGAACCTCCATACCCCATGTCATGGACACTGGAGGCAAGGTGGGTAAAGTGTCTTGCCCAGGGACACAACAGCAGGATGACTGGGGAGAGTGGGATTCAAAACCCCAACCCTCCGGTTATTGGATGACCCGCTCTATCTCCTGAGCCACTGCTGCCCCGTTGATTTGTAAAATCAACTCTTCCTAAAGGTTTGTTCCAATTGCTTTGAAAATTTGTGCCAGTGTTTGATCTACACTGATGATGTGCATGTTGCAATTTGGCTCTGATCAGATGATTTTTGCAGGAGTTTTGGGGCAAAAGGTCAGAAGTCAGGGTTGGCTTTCCCTATGCCCTATTACTGTAGAACAAGTAAAGCTTGGGTCACCAAACGTGCAACACAGGTTCACTTTGAAACCCTGACCTCTGACTGTTGGTTTGGGGCCAAAAGATCAAAGGTCAAGATTAACATTTCATTTGCACTATTACTGTAGAACCAGTAAAACTTGGGTCACCAAACTTGGTTCAGAGGTTCACCCTGAGACCCTGAACTGTGACTATGGGTTTGGGTTCAGAAGGTCAAAGGTCAAGGTCAAAATGCCTTATAAACTATATTGCAACAACAAAGAAAGCTAGGGTCAGCAAACTTGCTACACAGGTTCACCTTGGGATCCTGACCTACAATTGTAGGTTGTATACATCTACGTGTGTGTGTGTGGGGGGGGGGGGTGAAAAGTTCATAGTGGTCAAATTTGACCAAATGTGGTTTATTTTTCAACTGCCGGGATCCAAGCGCTGCAACACACATGGAAGAAGCGTGTGGACCAAAGGGGAGCCTATGTTGAAAAATAAACCACATTTGGTAAAATTTGACCACTATGAACTTTTCAGCCCCCCCCCCCCCCCCCATATATTCATGGACCATAATTTGGCTCTGCCCCAATAATTATAGAAGAGACACGTAGAAGAGACAGGCCAGATCTGAACGGCGCAATTTAGGCTTGAACCGGTAGTCAGAATCACACTCAAAATTACGGTTATGCTGTTTATTCCATCTTGCTACAATGCTCCACACTTTGTATATATATTTATATATTTATGGGTCAGTCCGCCAAGGTCTCCGCCTTTGACTGCCACCTAATCCACATAGCACCGGACTTCCATGATCCCTCCTGCAGGTGGTGAACCTACTGGAGGGCGGACCCATGTAACTCCTTCGGGCTGAGCCCGGCCGGGTCCCATGGGTGGAAACCCGGCCACCAGACGCTAGCCTTCGAGCCCCTCCCCCAGGCCTGGCTCCAGGGTGGGGCCCCGGTAACCCCATACCGGGCGGGGTACACTGAATCCTTGATATACAATTTATCATGAGAGTCTGTTGGATCGTTCTTCGTCTGGCCCTTCACCCAGGACCAGTTTGTCTTGGGAGACCCTATCAGAGGCAAATTGCCCCGGACAACATAGCTCCTGGGATCACTGGGGCACGCAAACCCCCCCACCACGATAAGGTGACGATCCATGAGGGGGTGAGACTATGTCTCCCAGCTAGTCTGGGAACGCCTTGGTATCCCCTCTGAAGAGCTGGAGCAGGTGGCTGGGGAGAGGGAAGTCTGGGCTTCTCTGCTTGAACTGCTGCCTCCGCGACCCGGACCTCCGGAAAAGCGGTAGAAGATGGATGGATGGATGGATATTTATGGGTATGTACGTATATCCACTGCTTTTATTTATATCTGCCGTATCTTCTTAATTATTGCTCTGAGTGTTGCTATCCCTGTGCTGTTGCAATCCTGGAATTTCCCCATTGTGGGACTAATAAAGGTTTATCTTATCTTATCTTATCTTAAAATACACAGTCCTAAGCTCTGTGGCTGATTTTGTTGTTGATATGTGCTGGAAGTGGTGATAAACACTTTCTGAACATGTTAAAAGTTAAAAATAGTTGATTTTGACTGCAGTGGGTCTTTATGGGTGGGCGGAGGGGTTTGAGCTGGAGGCTGCCATAACTACTCATGTTGAATGAGAAAATCAGTTTTCATGATTTTTTTTACATTGTCCAAACAAAAAAACTTCAGTTTTCATTTAAAATGTATTTATCAGCCCTAAAATTAAACTTATTAGCCCTAATTTCAATTGGTGTGTGTGTTTTTCTCCACTTATTCTGACAGAAACTCTTCCTTTCTTCATACTTTTGGGTGACCAGCCCCAACCAATAACACTACGTCGTGTGTGTGTGTGTGTGTGTGTGTGAATTAAATGAGGTATGTGCACAGGGTGAGGTCACCCTGAGTACTGGAGGATCAGTTTAGTGTGATGTAAATTTAAATGCTTAAAAACAAGACCTACCCTTGTTTTAAGCGGAGTCAGCTGCTGAGACAAACCAGTCATCACTACCGGCACCACCTCAGGGAGTGACCTGACAGCCTCAACTTTTTTTATGGGTTAATTGGCCCAGATGAATCGAACAAGGTGTTGCTTTAATTTTCCCAGCCCCAATAAAAGCACAAAATAAACAGCAAGGATTTAATTATATTTTAACAGACACCGATTTAGACCCAATATATAGTTCCTATCAACATAATCCGCTGTTCCCACTGCAATATGCTGCACTTGTAGAGGATGCATTATCATCACCGTCATCATTATTGTTATTATTATTATTATTGAAAACAATGTAACCTAGCTCTGATCAAAATAACAAATTTGAAAGAAATGTTTACAGTGTGTAGCAAAATTCCATCCATCCATCTGGGTTGTGGGGGCGGCAGACCAAGCAGAAGCACCGACTTCCCTTCCCTCAGCCACCTCCTCCAGCCCCTCCTGAGGTACACCAGCCATTCCCATGCCAGCCAAGAGACTACTGACTTGTCCACGGTCTGCCCCGGGGCCTCTTTCCAGTGGGATATGCCTGAAGCACCTCTCCTGGGACGTGTCCAGGAGGCATCCTGAGCAGATGTCCAAGCCACTTCAACAGCAGTGACTCTACTCTGAGTCCCTCTCAGGCGGCTGAGCTCCTCTCTGTATTTCTAAGGGAGAGTCCAGCCACTACCCTATGAAGAAACTCATTTTGACTGCCCTGTGATTTTGAAACAATAGGACTGATCTGTTGAAAGTAATAAGCTATTCATATGTAACTTCTGGCTCTTCAGTCTCAGTCTTTAGCAGAGATTTTATTGAATTGAGAAAGTATTGCACATTTCCACAGTTTTGGGCCTTAAAAACAAGATGTACAACAGTGGCTTAACATGATATCAACACAGTACACTCACCCATGTGCCCTCTCTCCATCGGCTTATTCCTCTGTTGTATCTGCTGTTCTCAGTGGGGCAATGCACCCTGCCACAGGTACTTCCTGTCACTGTGTGATTACTGACCAGCAGCAGAAGAAGAAGGAGGATCTGACATCCTTCTGTCAGACAGCATCAAAAGATGCTTCCTCCAATGTTGCCCCAGACACCCATATAATTCTCTCGTTGTGACTCTCTTGGATCAGAAGGGGGAAATACAGATAATATTCAGGTGATTTTCAGTGTGTTACCTGATAAGTATATACAAAGATTCAAATCTGTGTGTATTCATTATTTGAGACTTGGTTCTACCTCTTAATAAATATGAAATTCCCCGAGGAGCTTCCCACCGCCAGCGATTCTGTCTCTGTAATTGGCTTACAGGGCTAAAATGTGTTTGTGTGGATGTGTAAGTGTGTGAGTGAGAGCGAATGAAACGGAGGGCTAATGAGGGCTCACAGGAATGCCATTGATATAGTCATTTTGAGAGTATTTTTAGGAATTCCAAAAACCAAGTTTTTTAAAAAAAAAGCCTGTCATTGACAACCCTTAGCTTAAGTGTTATAAAGTGATCTGTCTGCCTCTCCGTGCAAGTGCTCGTCTCTGTGTGCTTTGTGTACACCGTATTCCTTTTATTTGTGTTTCTTTGTGTGTGGGAGTGTGTTGTTTCTCTGTACATTGCCCGTATACCACTTTTGTGTCTCTCTGTGTGTGCAAACTCATTAATAAGGACTCTGCTTTTATTTTCAGTTAAAGCCCTTTGTGATTACTGTCTGGCCAGGCTGGTTCTCCTTCAGCCAGCCTCGGCTTATGCTGTCCTTTCATGGCATTAATTAACAACCAAGAAGCACTTTGTGTATGTGGGCATGGGCTAAGTGTGCAGTGTAGAAACACTAATGAGAAAAAGTCTTTTGTTCATGCAGGTGCAGTTAGTGAGATCAGATACAATATTAAAAAGGAAAAGAAACGTTGTCTTTAGTAATGCTTCCAGTTTTAAGAAAAACTTTGAGCAGCACTGAAAACACCCACCTACTCAACTTTACGTTTGAACAAGCTACTTTCAACTCGTGTAAATTCCAGAGATATTTAATGCAGACCTGTCCAACAGTTTTACCTCATAATGCATCTTGCTTGATGTGTGAGCGTGAGAAGTCATTTCTCAGCTGCTGAAGTAATTTTTAAGGTTCCAAGAAGCTGTGCTGCACGAAACCTCTTGTAACTGTTCTGATTCTTCTTCTTATCTTTCTCTGCTAAAAGTGCATGGGGAGCAAGAGTGGTAATATGTAGAAACATGAAATTTTACAGTCTGGTCAAAAATTCTCCCTGCTACTCAGAGACCAAAAATCAAGGCGTCCATAGGTGGTGCTTTAATAAACGGTTGGATGTTTTCGTTTCTTGATATATCTCAAGAATGGCTGGGTCTAACCTCAACATTCTTTCAGTATTCTATGCTCTGATATCTTCCGCAACTTTTCTCTGCTGGTTTATGCTCTAATAATGAAGTTTTCTGCGCTATATTTTCAAAAATGTGCAAATGAAGTCAAAATGAACTCCTCCTAGGCCATTCATCCAAGTTGCTTGAACTTAAGCAGAGATCATTTTCAGATGAGGATAATAAAGTGTTGTTAAAATTATCCAAAAATGTCACTCTCTTTATAAGCCAACAAAGTTGTACAGTTTCTCTTCGGCATGTATTTCCAGACTTAACTTCTGATGTAGTGATCCAAACTTGAAGAAATTCACACTCACGATCACAACAGCATTCTTCAGGAAAACACCAAATTCAAGCAATTCTGTTCATGTTCCAAAAATCATCTTTGTGAAACGTCTATCAGCCTTTGTCTTGTCAATAAAACATTTTGTAGGGTGTGAGAAAGTCTATGTGTAAACCAAAGCAGTCATATGGTGTAGTGGTTAAGACTGTTTTCTCTCATGCTGGAGACTGGGGTCCAAATCCTCCAGGCAAAGTGTCATTCTTCTGAAGTGCAGCATACCTCTTCTGTGCATTTGAAAACAATGTGTAGTGCACATTAAGTTTTAAATGCTCTTCTACTTCTGCTGGGAATCCTATTGAACTTTTAGCATTTGAGAAAGCTAGAGTGTGAGCTGAATCAGTTGTGTGGTGTGGCTAATGTGAGTGCTTAGTATGCTGGAGGTCTCAGGTTTGACTCTTGTCAGGAAGTCTAAGGTGCCTTCACACCAAACGCGAACGGGTAAATTTTTTGCGCAGCATGATTACATTATAACTCAATGTAAGCACATAAATAGACATCAATTCACCGTCTGAGTGAGATGCAGACAGGCAAAGTGGCCTTTATAACTTCTGCAGCAGTGTTCAACCTACTGTGGAAATCCCCAAAACAGTGTCATGCTTCGGTTTACATTGTCCAACGGGGGGCTCACCTAAAAAAGTTGTCCTTGTCTCCAAAACTTTACAAGAAGATGGGTTTTTCCGTTGCTAGCTTGCTAGCCTTGTTAGCATGACCGCGGCAGGAATTCGTGGGTAAATAACTCCGACATCCCGATTCACCTGAAGAGCTCCCGGTCCTTCTGTCTCCAGGTGACTGTCAGTCTTATTTTCAACCTAGTTTACTCTCCAATGTTGATACTTTTACTCCGATGACGGCAGAATCTCAAACCTAGCGCTGTCCTTCGGACATGAATGTGTGAATGAGCGATTTCAATTCAATTCAATTCAACTTTATTTATATAGCGCCATTTCACAACAACAGTCATCTCATAGCACTATCAACTGTAGGGGGAACCCCCACAGTTGCAGAAAGACCCCAGCAATCAGGCGATCCCCTGTGAGCAAGCACTTGGCGACGGTGGAGAGGAAAAACTCCCTTTTAACAGGAAGAAACCTCCAGCAGAACCAGGCTCAGGGAGGGGCAGTCATCTGCTGCGACTGGCTGGGGGGTGAGGGGACAGAGAAGATGAAAAGAACAGACATGTAGAGAGCAAACAGCACGATGGGGACTCAATCTATGGGAGAGAACAAACAGATGTTAATGACCAGCAAAAAAAATATTTCATTGAGAGTGAGGAAAGGAGTGAGGCCCTGTGCATTACTGGAGGCCCCCCGGCTGACTAAACCTATTAGCAGCATAACTAAGGGAGGGTTCAGAAACACATGATCCCTCCCTAATTGTAGGCTATATCAAAAAGGAAGGTTTTAGCCCTATTCTTAAAAACAGAGATCGAGTCTGACTCCCGAATCCAGATTGGCAGCTGGTTCCACAGGAGAGGAGCTTGATAACTGAAGGCTCTGCCTCCCATTGTACTTGTGGAGATTCTAGGTATTACAAGTAATCCTGCATTTTGGGATCGTAGTGCTCTGTTAGGATAATACTGTAGTATCAGATCTTTTAAATAAAAAGGAGCCTGATTGTTTAGAGCTTTGTAAGTAAGAAGAAGGATTTTAAACTTAATTCTAAACTCTATGGGAAGCCAATGAAGGGAGGCCAGAACCGGAGAGATATGATCTCTCTTTCTAGTACCTGTTAAAACTCTTGCTGCAGCATTTTGGATCAGCTGAAGACTTTTTAAAGATGTTTTAGGACAGCCTGATAATAAAGAATTACAATAATCTAATCTCGAGCTAACAAAAGCGTGGATCAGCTTCTCAGCATCACTCTGAGACAAGATGCTCCTAATCTTGGCAATATTACGCAAATGATAGAAGGCAGTCTTAGAAACAAATTTAATATGTGAATTGAAGGACAGATCCTGCTCAAAAATAATTCCAAGGTTCCTCACAGAGCTATTAAGAGAAAGAGTAACCGCATCCAAACTGAAAGTTTGATTTGGAAAGGAATTTCTAAGGTTTTTCGCGTGTGCTCATCTCTTTCCATTGACTTTGTATACATTTGCGCTGCCCATTCGTGTTTGGTATGAAGGCACCTTAGTCTTCTGAACAACTGAAGTACAGTGTGTATCTCCAGTGCATTTTAAAGCAACACTATGTAAGAATTCACCTCAAAATAATGTTTATAAAATTATTTTGATGGTAAACCAATGTTTGACCAAGTGAATGTCACTTCCCCCGTAGCCTAAGTGGGCTCACATTGCCTGGAACAGCTCTTTTTTTTTTGATGGGATCAGTGGGGAGACAACAGCTGTAGCCGCTGTGGCCTCAGTCCCAGCAGTGAATCACAGGGCACGACTTTAGCCACCAACAACGAAGTGACCTGTGGTTTGCTGGTGGGACTGGGGTCATGGTCACCGTTGTTTTGGAACAAGAAAGTTACATAGTGCTGCTTGAAAAACTAATGTGTAGCACACCTTAGGTTTTAGATGCTGTTGCTAAACAGTACAAGACCTTCAAGTCTATGTCTGCTTGGAATCCGCTGATCACCACTTGTGGTGATATTTTATTTCATTTTTGCATCCATAATCAATGCATCTGTTTGTCTGTACTGGGTTTTCTGTGACAATGGTGGCATTCCTTGTATTAAAGGGATCTTGATATTGATATTGACGTTTGCTTTAAGCCACTGTGAATAAAATTTTTAATGCTTATTCTGTGTTTATCCTTGGCTGGACAATTATAACAATCTTGTGATTCTCAAGAAAACTCATCTGTACAGGACAGATAAGTTTGGGGGGAAGGTATGATGACCTTCACTGAAGCTAACTCCAACTGGTCTGTCACTGTCTTTAGGCTGTTATTTGAATAAGAATCGAAGAAGAAAAGCCACTTTACAAAAATGGCTCACATTAAGATTTTGAGCTTTATCTCACTGCTGCTTGCTCTGTGTTAACTGCTCGTCTCTGCAGAGATAAACTCACAAATACATCTACATGGTCTCCATTTCAGTCTTCACTGTGAGGATGAAAGCAGATGAGACACACCTGAGGATGCAGGGGCGCAAATGTGTTAATGTGTATGTTGATGTGTGTTCACACTTGGTAACTGGTATGTAAATGTGTTTACCCTGAGTGCCAGAGGCGGGAAGAAAATGTATAAAGCAGATCACTTTGGCACTCAGAGTTATTCTCTTCTGTGTTAGAGGAGTAATAAACCTCTGTGTCGTCAACTTGTGTCTCGTCTGCTTTCATCCTCCACAATAGATAAATTTCTGCAACACCACTATATATTTTATTTCATGAGTTTATTTAGTAAAAATCATATATGTACATACAAAAAAATACATCTATAACAAATGCCAAGGATAACATGTACAAGCATACCATTAGCACGCTTATTTCCAATGTGGTCCTCAAAACAGATTTTTTTTTTTTGATGCAACAGCAAACATATAAGGAAAATAGAATAATATAAGAAATACGCTAAAAAAATAAAAAAAATATACTGTGGAGCGTGTAAATGAAGAGGCAGATTCATTTCAGACGATTTATTACACACTCACGCTTCTCAAGCAAAGAACAGACTGAACATTTCAGCAGAAACTCTCCTCTTAAGTTTCATGGCATTTATATCACACACAACATGACATTTGCATCACACTGCATTCAACCCCCTTCATCCTTGACTCCTTCCTGCTATCTCACCAGGAACCTCCTGCACTTTGTTCTCCCATGCTTATCCACTGTCTCCTGTCTGAGATGCTAGATAATCTGGCTCCCCCAAGGTGCTACCCCCCCCCCCCCCCCAGCATCTTAGACAGAACAATAGAACATCAGTCCACATGCTGCTTGGGCTTTCGTCTCCTCCCGTATCTGCTGTAACTGGGGTTTACCGCCTCTGCGGCGCTGCTGTGCCGGTGAGGGGCTGCTGGGAGTGTGTCTGACTGCGGGTGGGCTGTGGCTGGGGGGGGGGGGCTACTTTGGTCTGTCCGTGTGGCTACTCTGGTGAATCGTTTCCCTGGGGAGCTCTCCGTGGGGGTCTTCCACGCCGAGGGGCCCTAGCCAACAGCACTTGCTCGTCCACCACAACGAAAACGGGTTTGAGTCTGTCTATGACAATTTTTTTCCCTCCTACCCCCCAAGTCTAGCAAAAAATGCTAAATTTCCAGCACTCTGAATGGTCCATCATAGGGTGGGCGCAATGGAGGGCGGTGGGCGTCGTGTCTGACAAACACGAACTCCACGCTCTTCAAAGTTTTAGGCACGAAAACACGCGGAAAACTGTGGTGGGCAGGGCCTGGCAGCGTGCCTGTGTTTGCGCTATGCTGCAAAAGCTGAGACGGGGAGCTGCCCGGCACGGGATTATCTGGCAGAAATTCCCCGGGCAGCCGTAGTGGCTGCGCAAAAACGAACTCTGCCGGGGAAGCTTCCAGATCCTCTTTAGGCGTGGAGCACAACCCCAATAAAACCTACGGCAGCCTGTCTACCCAATTTGCATCCGTCAATGAAGCCCTGAGTGCTGCTTTCAGTGATCTATGAAAACGCTCGCATAACCCATTGGCCTGTGGGTTGTACGCGGTTGTGCGGTGAATTGTAACACCCAGGCTACGGGCCATCGCGGACCAGAGTTCGGAAACAAACTGAGGGCCCCCGTCGGACGTAATGTCTGACGGGACTCCAAAACGAGACACCCATGCTGTTAAAAAAGCGCGCGCTACGTCTGCGGACGTGGTTGCCGCCAGCAGAACCGCTTCTGGCCAGCGCGTGGTGCAGTCCACCATTGTCAGGAGGTGCGTGCACCCCTGTGATGGCGGGAGGGGGCCCACGAGGTCCACGTGAACATGGTCGAACCTCTTAGCCGGAATACGAAACGGCTCCAAGGACGGCTCCAAGGGAGCCTTTGTGTGTCTGTGTACCTTGGCTCGTTGGCACGCCATGCAGGCTGAAGCCCACTCTTTCACTTGTTTGTGTAGGCTTAGCCACACAAACTTCTCTCCCACTATTTTGACCGACGCGCGCACTCCTGGATGCGCCAGAGTGAGAACCGACTCAAACACGCGGCGGCGCCACGCGGCCGGGATCATCGGACGCGGGCGACCCGTGGAGACATCGCAGATTAGGGGGGGGGGGGCGCCATCCTGCAGCACCCTGCTCTCCAGCCTTAACCCTGTTGGTCCAGACTGGAGTGCGCGCACGTCTGCATCGCTAATCTGCTCCGCGGCCATGGCTGCGTAATCTATCCCCACACAGACCGGGGCCACCACGGCGCGCGAGAGGCAGTCCGCCACTACATTCAGTTTACCCGACACATGCTGAATATCGGTAGTAAACTCTGAGATCGCGGCCAGCTGTCTCTGCTGCCGACCCGACCACGGTTCTGAAACCTTGGCCATTGCGAATGTCAGCGGCTTGTGGTCCACGAACGCGGTGAAGCTGCGCCCTTCCAGCCAGAACTGGAAGTGGCGTATGGCCAGGTGGAGAGCCAGCAACTCTCTGTCGAACACGCTGTATTTACGTTCGCTGTCGCGCAAAGTTCTGCTGAAAAAGGCGAGCGGCTGCCAAACCCCGGCGACGCGCTGCTCCATGACTGCCCCTATGGCCACGTCTGAAGCGTCGGTGGTGAGCGCTATGCGGGCCGTCGGGTCTGGATGCGCCAGCAGTGCGGCGTTTGCCAGGGCTGCTTTAACTTCCAAGAACGCCCGCTCTCGCTCCGGGGTCCATTCGAACCTATCCGCGGGTTTCTGTTTCTTGAGCGCGGCGTGCAATGGTTGCATGAGCTGCGCCGCGCGGGGAAGGAAACGGTTATAAAAGTTCACCATTCCCAAAAATTCCCGCAGCGCCCTGACCGTCTGAGGCCGGGGAAAATCCGCCACGGCGCGCACTTTGTCGGGCAGCGGTATCGCTCCTTCCGGAGAGATGCGGTGCCCCAAAAAAATCAATCTCCGTCACGCCGAACTGGCATTTCACCGGGTTGATTATCAACCCGTGCTCCTCCAACCTCCGGAAAACCGTCGTGAGGTGGGTTTCGTGTTCGTCTTCGGACGCACTGGCTACCAGGATATCGTCCAGGTAGACGAACACAAACGGGAGATCGCGCAGCACTGCATCCATCATGCGCTGGAACGTCTGTGCCGCTCCTTTTAACCCGAATGGCATGCGCAGGAACTCGAATAGACCGAACGGAGTTATTGCCACTGTTTTGGGTATGTCCTCAGCGCGCACTGGGACTTGGTGGTAACCGTGGACCAGGTCTATTTTGGAAAAAATGCGTGCTCCGGCAAGGTAAACGGAAAAATCCTGTATGTGGGGAATTGGGTAGCGGTCGTGCGCTGTGGCGTTGTTCAACCTGCGGAAATCCCCGCACGGTCGCCACGATCCCTCAGCCTTAGGGACCATGTGTAGTGGGGACGCCCATGGGCTGTTCGAGCGCCTGATGATGCCCAACCTTTCCAGGTTGGCGAACTCCTCGCGCGCTATGGCCAGTTTAGCTGCGTCCAAGTGCCGAGGTCTTGCAAAAACGGGCGGCCCGGTGGTGGTGATAAAGTGCTCCACCCCGTGTTTAGCGATGGCGGCGGAAAACGTCGGGACCGTGAGTGCTGGGAACTGAGTGAGCAGTGTGTGGAACTTACCGTCTGTAGCTGTGACGTTGGCTTGTGCTGTTGGCCGGGTCACTCGAGCTATACAGGGGAGAGAGTCAAAGGACAGTGCATTAACCAGGCGCCTGTTAGCAACATCAACCAGTAAACCATGTACACACAGAAAATCAGCCCCCAGGATATGGTAATTCAGTGCTGCTACGACAAAAGTCCACTCATATGTATGGCCATGTTGAGATAAGAGCAGAGTCCTCTCACCAAAGGTCTTAATATCCGAGCCGTTTGCTGCCAACATCTCGGGGCCGCTAGGTCCTGCCAGCCGGTCAGCGTAGGTCGGCAGGATGAACCTCTTCTGGGCTCCGGTGTCCACAAGGAAACGCCTTCCCGAGCGTGCATCAGTCAAGTAGAGCAGCTTGTTCTCTTCACCGAGGGTCGCAGCTGCTACCGATCCCCCGGCCTTGGCGTTTCCCGAGCGCTTGAATTGGCACGGGGGCACACATCTGCGTGCCTTCTTTCCGAAGCGGTGGTGGTAGAAACAGAGCGTGTCTCTCTGGCGCTCCTTGGCCCCCGCTGCTGCTACTGTCGGTGGCTCCTCGTCTCCTCTGGTCGTCTCGCTGGGCTCCGCCGCTGCCGCGTTGACTGTGATCTCCCTGGTGGTGATGATGATCCGGTCTGCCTCCTGGGCTAGCACACGGTAGTCTCGCGCGGCCAGCAACGGCGAATTGGCCAGAACCACTCTCGCCACTGTCGGAAGGTTCCGGAGGAAGAGGTGGGCAAACAGAAAGTGCCCGTCGTCCGTGCCCAGGTCTACGGCCGAACCATCTCCTAACTCGGTCCGCGTCAGGAGCCTCTCTGCTCTCTCACAGTCCGAGAGCGTGTAGCACTGGATGAGCACAGCCTTGAGCGCCTCGTATCTGTTGCTGGCTGGTGGCTGATCGAGCAGGCTCGCTATCTGTTTAGCTGTGCTGGCATCGAATGCTGCGACCACATGGTAGAATCTGGTGTTGTCTGCCGTTACTCCCTGGAGGGCGAACTGAGCCTCGGTGAGGTGGAACCAAGAGCGCGAGTTGTGCTGCCAGAAATCCGGTAGCTTGACTGAAACCGCACACGCGCGGCTGGAGGTTCCAGTCTGGGCTGTCTGTGGGATGGCTGCCACCTCGCTGTAGCTTCCTGACCGGGCCGGCTCCGGGGATCTTGCCTCGTGTTCCATAATACGTCTTGGGTCACCAGTGTGGAGCGTGTAAATGAAGAGGCAGATTCATTTCAGATGATTTATTACACACTCACACTTCTCAAGCAAAGAACAGACTGAACATTTCAGCAGAAACTCTCCTCTTAAGTTTCATGGCATTTACATCATACACAACATGACATTTGCATCACACTGCATTCAACCCCCTTCATCCTTGACTCCTTCCTGCTATCTCACCAGGAACCTCCTGCTCTTTGTTCTCCCATGCTTATCCACTGTCTCCTGTCTGAGATGCTAGATAATCTGGCTCCCCCCAGGTGCTACAATACACTAAAAGAAAACCCACAATACCGAGATAATGGACTAGAAAACAAAAACTAATAGATGAAAAAAAAATTAAAAAAAATAGACTAGAAAAAAAAAACAAATGTAGAAATACATAAGAAATACACTAATTTCTGATTAAAAACCATACATCACAAACATAATGGACTAAACAATAACACCCCCTTCGCAGTTGTAATTTATATAAGATAAGCCTTTATTAGTCCCAAAATGGAGAAATTCCAGGATTGCAACAGCACAGGGATAGCAACACTCAGAGCAACAATCAGAAGGCAAGAAAAAACAAGAGCAGCTAGTATACATATGTACATATTACTATAAATATATATATGCAGCGGCATGAAATAAAGCAGCGTTGGTGAAGGTTTTAAACAAGTTTATTAAATCACACCGCCGTCACAGAACTCCGCTCCAGCCCTAAGTGTGAGCAGGCTGGAGCGGCGTCCTCAGGCTCTCTAGCAAAGGGACACACAGTGTGTGTCAGCAGCAGCAGTTGAAGAGAATGAGAGGATGAGTTACAGAATCGTGCAGCATATATACCCAGTTACAACAATACATGAAAGAGCATTCACAGCAGTTGGTATGGGCATTAGCATATGAGAGACATACATAACAATAGGTAGATTGCTGGCCTCTGCTCCAGCTGCAGGACAAAGAGGTTACAAGGCACATCTACATATTGATCTCAGTCTCTAGGTCACAGTAAGGACAGGACGCATGAACACAATGCATGGATGGCACATTAACATCACAATGCATGAATGGCACATTACATCTCAGTAGTGCAGCGGAAAAAACCAGAAGTAGCGAGCTGACTGTCCTTAGTCTGTTGTGGGGGTTATTCCAAACCCGCCACACTGCTCCCCCCCAGAGGGCTCGGCATGGGGCCGAGACCTCGATAGTGCAGCTTTGACAGCGAGCAGGAAAAGCTCTGTAAAGGCAAAGGTGGAGGGGGATGGGGGGTAGTAAATGCCGGCCGGGGACGGTGAAATCGTCCGGTCCGCGCAAAAATTGCTTGTTGCTCTGCGATGTTGAGGGCTGTCCCGTTGAACTTGCGGAGATCACAAAAAGAAAAATTAGTCTCTGACTCCTCTCGCGGCCATGAAGAAAACAGGAGTGGCGAGGCTGCGTAGCGGCTGTAAGAAAAAAAGAAACAAATGTAGCATCATCGTCTCCTCAAACCAAGACAGAAGATCACTTCTCTCCAGTTTACAGGAATTTCATTTTATTCCTTATACAGGAATACTACTTTTCTGCATGTTACAGGAATGTCACTGGCTTTTATGTCAACTCATGCAGGCCTCTTCCAGGCCTGACCAAAGATGCTTGCTTTCCCAGGACCCCAATGTAAACAGTTGCCTCTTGCAGAGATTGTAAGGATCAGAATTTGCTTTTAAAGGCTCAAAGGAACATAAACTCAAGAGACCAGATCTCTCAACGTGAACACTGCATTTGGATAACGTATCTTTTCACAGGAAACCAATCTTCTTAAATGAGTCGTAAACGACTTAATCCGACGGGTTTATAGCCCACGATACTATCCAGGTTTTCTCCTAGATACCATGGACCTAAAGGAAATCATCTACAGCTCAACAGTACCTCCTAGTGGATACCTACGAAATATGTTTTCAGTATGTAAGATGACTTTTAATTTGTTCAAAACATTAAGTTTCTTTCAGCTTATCCTCTGGATCCTAAGGACACTGAAAATCATCCCTCTTTTATCACCAACCATGATTTGCTGTACTACATTAAGTTTTGATCTAAATATGAATGCATGTATTATGATTATGTATAAGAAATGTTATATTCATGAGTGTTATTCAAACAAATGTAATATTGGAGTAATGGTATAAATGCATGATCACATTTAATCTAGTTGGATTTTATATTGAGCACCTAATTTCATAAGAACTGATTGAGTGTTGATTTTTTTTTCTCTGCAATTTCATGGGATGGTGTCTTCGTTTGATTGGCTGCTCTCAAACAAAGAAATGTTCTCACATTGGATGTCAGCCATTTCAAACTGCTTCTGAAAAAGTCGATTGGTCAGTCTTGCGATTGACATCATCATTTTATGACCCGGCGAGGTAACTTTAAAAGAGAGAAGTTAGATTTGAGTTTAGTAAGATCAGACAAAAAGACAAAGAGAAGTAAGGGCAAGATTAGCAAGAAGTAAAGAAGTAACAAGAACAGCAAAATAGAGAACGGTGATAGAATTAAGAATTAGAAACACACAAAGAAGAAAGAAAGAGATTTTGAGAAAGATTAGGAACTAAATTAAGATTAAAGAAGCAGAATAGTAATCTAGATCTCAGAAGAAGATTTCATTCCACCGTTTCAAGGCCCTGTGAAGTTTTATTCTGTTCTTTGTGAAGTTTGTCAAGTCTTTCTGGTTACTGAGGAGAAACTACCTTTTTCTTTAGAGCTCGTCCTTTTAGAGAATCAAATTCTCAAACTTTTTCCTTCACCTCAGAAGCCATTCTTATCCTAGTAAATGTTTTTCTCATTTTTTTAATGACTTTTCACGCCGTTAAAGTGGACCTTTAATTTGCCTAGTTTAAAGTGAACAGAGACTGAGACGTTCCTCCTTCAGTTTTTTTTTTTTGGTCTATCCCACTACAAGAGACCTCAAATTTGGACTTTTTTCCAAGGACTTTTCATGCCGCTCGGGGACGATCACTCTGCTGCCCCCGTCCTGAACGAGCCCCCGGCTGGGTCAACACTCCTGACTGCTGTGAGGGAGCATTGCAGCAGCCGCTTCCTCCGACGTCCTAACTCCCAACTTGGCCGGCATCAACCTGCTGAACATGTGGACCTTCAGCTGTCTTGTGAGTGAGGCTCATTTTACTATCTGCTGGGTTAAAACATGGTGTCCTAACAATTAAATTACAATTGAATATGGCCCGTATTTCAGGGCTCAATTAGTCTCTCAGCCACAGGATAGAGCTGTAAACTGAAGGAAAACTCTTAGTCATTTTTAAGTAACTGCCCTTAAATTTTTGTAGATTAATTCAGAAGTCATTTTTAGATAATTAGCTTATGAATTTTCCCCATAAAATTGCGTTGTTTTGTTAAAACATTTCAGCTTCATTTACCGTTGAAACATTAAGTCTGGTTCCTCCTTGTTTCTACAGAGGTGTAACACTGGATTTTATGTTCAGGAATCCAATAACAGTTGATGTGATATATTACGCTGTCATCATTTAAATCTGTTCATCCATCATTTGAACGCCATGCCATGTAACCTGAATGAGTCTAATAAAAAGGTAAATGAGAGCAGTTGAAGCGTTTTCCTTTCGCATATACATGTTTCCTAATCACGGCAGGACAAGAACTCACTGAAACTTTGAGACTGATTCATTAAGTAATTGAAGGTACAAAATTAAATAAAATTAAAGTTAATATTATTGTCCGTTAGGACTGGTGCCCCTTTTACGAGTGCTTTTATTTAATTTAGCGGATGTAGAAGTGACGGTTTAACTCCGCCCCCTTTCACACCCACTATTAAATAAAATAAATAATTCCTGTACCTTATGACAAATAATTTTATAGGCAATTCACGCGACACAAAAGCAGAGGGACTTGGCGTGTTAACTTTAGGTGCGGGCACAGCCCTAAAGCCTTCGGGAAAAGCTGACGGCTGAATCCCCTTGTGCGCCGTGGCTGTGACCGTTAGAAAATCCTGTGAGCGAGCTGCTTGCGTGCTTCAGGTGTACGAGCAGCCCTGAAGGCTCTGTGTGCAGCGGCGAAGGACGATGGCGGTCTGTAGCGCCGTATTTGTCCCATGCGTGGTGCGCCGTCCTCATGTCTCCCCGGTGCGTGTGCCGGGGTTCCGTGCGTGGGTGGGCCGCTGGAGGGGCAAGTCAGGGTCCAGAATCTTGGTGGAGATCAGCGCAATCGGCGCCGATAATCATCCATGTTGAGCTGTGGCTGTAGATTGGTCATGGTGCGTTGGAGCGGTGAGAGGGAATAGACGATCTTTGTCCCTCGGGCTCGGGCAGATGCGTTGGAGCGGTGAGAGGGAGGAGACGATCTTTGTCACTCGCTCGGCCATGGTGCGTTCAGGTCCACGCGCTGCGTTCTCCGCCGGCCCTGGAGGTCGCCGTTGTGGAGAGAGGACGAGGTGCGTGCGCTCTCGTGTGGAGGAGCTGTGAGAGCGGCCGGTCCAGCGTGGATGTGCAGATCTCAGACGTGCAGATCTCGCCATGAAGAACGGGTCACCAGTGTAGCTGTCCAGACCAGAAGGTTGCGTCGCACAAAACGTGTGCTTTCTATTGGGGTCACCAGTGCGGCGGCATGAAATAAAGCAGCGTTGGTGAAGGTTTTAAGCAAGTTTATTAAATCACACCGCCGTCACAGAACTCCGCTCCAGCCCTAAGTGTGAGCAGGCTGGAGCGGCGTCCTCAGGCTCTCTAGCAAAGGGACACACAGTGTGTGTCAGCAGCAGCAGTTGAAGAGAATGAGAGGATGAGTTACAGAATCGTGCAGCATATATACCCAGTTACAACAATACATGAAAGAGCATTCACAGCAGTTGGTATGGGCATTAGCATATGAGAGACATACATAACAATAGGTAGATTGCTGGCCTCTGCTCCAGCTGCAGGACGAAGAGGTTACAAGGCACATCTACATATTGATCTCAGTCTCTAGGTCACAGTAAGGACAGGACGCATGAACACAATGCATGAATGGCACATTAGCATCACAATGCATGAATGGCACATTACATCTCAGTAGTGCAGCGGAAAAAACCAGAAGTAGCGAGCTGACTGTCCTTAGTCTGTTGTGGGGGTTATTCCAAACCCGCCACATATATATATATATATACTGTATATAGACACACAGTGCGGAGCATTGTGGTTGGTGGATGTGCAATAGAAAGTCTAAGCTCTCTCTCCGCGGATGCGGCGGGCCAGCTGGATGTCTTTGGGCATGATGGTGACCCTCTTGGCGTGGATGGCGCACAGGTTAGTGTCCTCGAAGAGACCCACCAGGTAGGCCTCGCTGGCCTCCTGCAGAGCCATGACGGCGGAGCTCTGGAAGCGCAGGTCGGTCTTGAAGTCCTGAGCGATCTCCCTCACCAGGCGCTGGAAGGGCAGCTTACGGATGAGCAGCTCCGTGGATTTCTGGTAGTGACGGATCGCTCTCAGAGCCACGGTACCGGGCCTGTAACGGTGAGGCTTCTTCACTCCGCCGGTGGCCGGAGCGCTTTTCCGAGCAGCCTTGGTGGCCAGCTGCTTCTGGGGGCTTTTCCTCCAGTAGATTTACGGGCGGTCTGCTTGGTTCTTGCCATTGCTCTTTATTATTCTGTTTTATATTTCTTGCACGCTGCCTAAACTCCAGCCCGGCACCCGCGTCGTTTTCGCTTCAGTTCCCCGGTATGTCGAGTTTCTGCGGTTGAGTGCTAGCTAGCTCTTCCCTGCTGTATCATCTCCTGCTGTAGACAGTGGCTCCATCCGCCGACTCGGGAGACCTTTGGGGCGATCTGTGTGTCCGTGATATATATAGAGTGAAAGGTGTGCCGGATCAGAAAGTTATCACTGGGTCAGAAAGAAGAAGGAAGATAAAAAGACTCAGAATTGAGCCGCTGTTGCAAAAGGCAGCCAACTTGTGTGGCGCCGGAACCGGGTGATCTGGATAAAATGTATAAAGATGTATAAAGAAATGCTGGAGGATGCTGGCAGATACACATTTTTACAGTGGGATTTTTTTCCTTTAAATTATTATAATTTTCTGTTACTATAAATCCTCAGTCTCCTGGTTAGAAGAAGAAGCCAACTTTATTGTTATTCAATCATGTACAGTAGAACAAAATTATGTTTCTCCTATCTACAATATTAATCACATTTAGAATCAGAGAGGCTGCTGCCACAAACAACTTTTCCTTCCCCATTCTGTTATGCTGAGCACCAAGCTAGAAGGCGGGAAGTACTTTTTTTATATGGTTGTTTGGTATGTGTCATGTATGTGCGCTTTTACACACACACAAATGGAAGGAGACAAGCCCACTTGCAGGTGAAGAGTGTGCTTTAATAACAAAGAGGAAATGATACACAAACGTGTCCAACAAAGTAATCAAAACGATCAGCTACGCAGCAGGTGAGCACAACTCAGCAGAGTCTGGTTTGGCCAAGAGAAAAATAGTTCACATCATGCCCCAGGGTAACACTGGCCGCTGGGGGAGATAAAAAATGTAAACTTGGAAAGGAGGACTTACATGACAGTGTTGGAGCGCAGCTGGGCTCTGGGGAAAATCAACACCAAACACGGTCCAAGGGAAAATAATCCAAACACAGAGGGTAGGCTGAACAGAGGGGCTAACTGTGTGCAGGATGCTGACTAACGCCGTGACAAAGAATGAATGAACTGACAGGAAATAAATACGCAGACAACTAATGGTGCAGAGTGAATACAGGTGTGTGACAGCAGCAGGTGTACTGATTACAGGCCGCACACTGCAGCGGCAGGCTGAGCAGCCAGTGGGGAGTGCCTGGAGGCAGAGGGAGAGGCAGAACAAAACACAGAAAAATTCTAGACAATAAGTGGACAAAATACAACAATAACCTGTGTCTGAGGTCTAGACTAACATAGAACCTCAGCCACATGACCCAGCTGGGGCTTGAACCCACAACCTCCTGCCTGTGGGACAGATGTGCTACCACTAGGCCACCACTCCTGTAATTAATGCAGTCAGAATTTAAGTGTGACTGTAAGTGTAAAAATTTAGCAAATATTGTTTGCAAGATTTTTTTTTTAACCTGTTAACAGTTACAAGTTGTCCAGATTTTTGCAGACATCACTGCTGCGTTTTTGTAGGGGTTAAACTTATGCATTTCTCCATTTAAATAAATACATACATTTTCCCTGCTTAACAGTCAGCCACTCACTGTAAGCTCTGTGGGCGATGGCATTTGTTTCTAATGTACTAATGAATTCCCGAGTTGAGCTTTTGACTTTGTTGTTCTTATGCTTGTCAAAATTTTGGACAAAGACGTACATATATATATGTAAAGAGAGCGAGGCAAAGGGGAATATAAGAAATCAAAGTGATCTCCTGCTGTGAATGAGGACAAGGTGTTCCTATGGCACAGAGTGGAAGAAAAACAACATATGCACAGAGAAGCTGAGCTCCAGTGACAGCTCTAACAGAACGGACTGTTTAACATAGCTCCTGGCTGTTCTCCAGAGAGTGCTTAAGCAGAATACCTGATCATGCAATTATCATAGAAAGAGCAACAACACCCTCTAGGCTTCCCATGTGTGTGCATTTGTGATGTTGTCTCTGTGATGGCATTAACAATCATATACAAGTTTTTCTCATTTCAAGCAACATTAATGTGCAAGTCACTTCTTCTGAGACCTTTTGAAGCAAACTTTTGTGAGTTCTTGGATCTATGATGAGTTTTATTTAAATTTCTGTTACTTTTTATTGGAAATATCTTCCCATATGATACCTAAATGCATGTAAGATTTAGAAGCTGCTACTTTTCCCTGCAAACATCATGTATATACTATATATATATTTGATCTTTTATTAATTTTATAATTCTTTGTCTTGGAGTTCACAGTTCTGATGCTTTTTCTAGACGTGTATGCCGGTGTTCACTTATAGGATTTCATATGATTATGCATACGGTTCTTGATTACTTTGATAATAATGGCCAGAACAGTAAAGATTTTTAATTTCACGAGATTTATCTATGGAAGCCAAAAGAGGCCATGGATGCTACTGTCTTTTTAAAATGAGGACAGTTTTTGCAGAGGAAAAGAGACATAACAAGACTGCAAAAATAAAGATAATAAAAACTTTCTCTGTCCCCTTGTATAAAGGCTGCATATAAGGGGTCAATGATAAATGAAGAAAGGAAGAATTTGTTGTCATGATGCTAGGAATCCTCCATCCTGTGCTGAACATGTGCCAGTTTCGTAAACAAACTGTCAGTGAATTAAACAATTTCCAGACTATGCTAAACATTTATAGCTATCCTCGCAGTGTGTGCACATTACTTATTTTCCAGTTCATTTTTGGGGAGTAGGAATATGCTAAGATTTCAGATGTAGCACAGAAGTATGTGAGGGTGGTGCAGGACGTGGATGAGGACAGTGGGATGGAGGTGAGGTGTGCTGTGGGAGTGACAGATGGATTCAAGGTGGGAGTGGGATTACATTAGGGATCAGTCCTGAGCCCCTTCTTGCTTGTCATGGTGATGAACAGGCTGACAAATGAGGTCAAGCAGGAGTCTCTTTGGACCATGATGTTTGCAGACGTCATCGTGATCTGTAGTGAGAGTAGGGAGCAGGTGGAAGAGGACCTGGAGAGGTAAGACAGAATGCATGTGTGTAAATAAGAGAGATTCAGTTATAAAGAGGCAAGGAGTAGAGGTTGTGTAGGTAGATGAGTTTAAATACCAGGGGTTAACCATCCAAAGCAATGGAGAATGCATGAGAGAGTGCAAGTAGGGTGGAGTGGTTGGAGATGAATGTCAGGGGTAATTTGTGATAGAAGCATAGCAGCTAGAATGCAAGGTAAGATATACAATATTGTAACAAAACCTGCTATGATGTATGGTTTGGAGACAGTGGCACTGACAAAAAACAGGAGGGGGAGCTGGAGGTGGCAAAGTTGAAGATGCTAAGATTCTCATTGGGAGCGACTAGGAAGGACAGGATTAGAAATGAGTATATCAGAGGGACAGCTCAGGTTGAACAGTTTGGTGACAAAGTAAGAGAAGCAAGGCTGAGATGGTTTGGACATGTGCGGAGGAGGGATAGTGGATATATTGGACAAAGAATGTTGAAGGTGGAATTGTCAGGCAGGAGGAAAAGAGGAAGACCACAGAGAAGATTCATGGATGTAGTGAAGGAGGACATGGAGGGGGTTGGTGTTATAGCGGAAGATGCAAGGGATAGGGTGAGATGGAGACAGATGAGCCATTGTGGAGACCCATAAAGGGAGCAGGAGGAAGGAGAAGAAGAAGATGTTAAGATTTAAAATGAAAGAATAACATACAGTTCAAAAGTGACACAGTCTGATGGTAAATAAAACTCAACCCACAGTAGTTTATTTAAACCTCAGTCCCATAACAATTCTGTATCTCTAACTTGAGATTTTTTTTCGGATTTTGAAAATTCACAATAATGATGAGATTAAGGGTAACTGATTAAAATACGTCTGTAATTCTACTTACCTGATTTTTTTGTATTTTTTTTCAAAAACCTTGCTGATTCTCCTAAAGTGTTGACATTTCCTTTCATCTTGATTGTGGACCCGCCAACTGTGCAAGGATTGTGCCTGGGCGTCGGCTATGAAATGATCACAGTTTATTGTTTTCACGCAGCTTTATCACCACCATGGGCATTTTGGAGAAGGACAAACATAAACGCAAGGACACATCAGCTCTCTCTTTCCTCTGATTCAGTGAAATGTAAAACGAGGCTGGCAGTGGATTTTGGGAGAAAAAGCAGAAACTGAAGTTGATTGCCTGTAGACAAAGATGGAGGGGCTCACAGAACGGGATTTGCTGGTTAGTGTCTTAAAAAAAAGGAAGATGTCTTTTACTGGTGTTTGGAAAATGGCTACCGAATAAATTATGTCAGTTTGTAGAGGTAGGCAAATGGATGGTGACCTTTGGAGAACAATTAAGTCACACAACGATGAAAGTTTGAGAGAGCGAGGCAGAAATGGGTTGATGAAGATGAGAGAGAACAACTAATTTAGCCAAATACTGCAGTGGAGAGTGAGGAAGACGAGGAGCAAGGAGGAGAGAAGGCATAAAAGAGATCAAGATGGAAGAGCAATTAATTTGAAGCTCAGACAGTGCTAATGGGACTTTAAAACCAAGGGACAGGAGGAGAGACTGAAAGATGGAATTAATTTGATGTCCAGGTATCGTCTCTTTGGTTAATTTAAGCGCCTAACTGCGCGCAAGCTATTTGATGTCTTTGTCCATTGTTCATCAGAAAGGTCACAAGACTCTTGTTGGGCCTCATGTCGGATAAGTGACTCTGACATGTGATCCCTTTTGTCTTTGTTCTGGAACTGTAGCCTTTTGGAGATGATTGCACACTGTTTTGTCTATTTCGCTGTTAAAGCAGGTGGTGTGAGTGGGAAAGAAAACTGCATTTTCCAAACAGATGAAGGCCATTTAAAGGTGCGTTTGTGCAAATGTAGTTTCAGGTACACTCTCTGTTTCTTTTCTCATTTTATCACATTTATTCTGTTTTTGCTTTTTTTCTGTGCCAACTTTTGTGCCAGTGACACCCTGATATCTGACAGACTTTAATTACGGACACCACAACCACTGCAGCAGTTAGCTCACCTGTCCAAGCGGACAACAGCAGACTTTACATTCATGGTGTTGACACACTTTTGTCCCATCCATTGTCTCAATATTTTTTTTTTCATTTTCTTTTCATAGCTTGCTTGAAAGCTGAGAAAGCTGCGTGTTGGGTAGAGAGCACAGCCTACACTTGAGCTGAAGAGGCAGGAACATGCATGGCTGTACATGCCGCAGCCGGCACATAGACATACTGTAGTCCAGAAGGCCAAATCAGTGCAGGAAGGAGGAAATAAATGATTTTGAAAAATTGAGGAGAGGCTCGAGGATGCCTGCAAACCAAAAACCTTCCTAAACTGACCCCAAATCATCAGTGTATTGTAGACTATTGGATTAAAAGTAATTTGTCTAGGAGACAGAGGTAGCTGAGAACAAGCGACTGACCAGAATGATAGGCGTGCAGGGGAGATTTCGAGCTGAACCCACTGAGGGCACTCTTCCTGTTTTTCACACATATTCCAATGAAGGAGTTTACCAATATTGCAGGCCCAATAGTAGTAACGGAGATTCGGAGTCCTAGCCCACCTCTACTTTTTGGTAGTTGGAGAGTTAGTCTGCTGATTCGTGCCTGTTTATTTCCCCATAGAAATAAATTTATTATCTGATCTAGTTTGGGAAAAAAGATTTATGGTTTAAGGTTGGGATATGTTGAAATAGATAAAGAAATAGTCATTTTTATCAAGTTTACACGTCCAGTCAATGAGGGGGGAGAATGGACCACCTAGCAAATTGGGATTTACGGCGTTCGAATAGTGAGTTGAAGTTTTTGGAGAATAACTCAGTAAATGACCTTGTCACCAGTATTCCAAGATATTTTAACCCATTCGCTGCCATTTTCAAGGGGAAAGAGTTCTGAGGAAGTAGCTTGCGTGGTTAATTGGGATGTAATCACTCTTTCCATAATTGACTTTGTAGCCAGAATATTTTCCAAATTTTTCTAGTATGTTTATAATTGTTGGTAAGGTAGTGACAGGATTGGAGATAAACAAGAGCAGGTCATCAGCGTACAGCGAAAGCCTATAAGTTATACCATGGCGCACTACTCCCTCGAACTCAGCCTTGCTGCGAAGCCATATAGCCAATGGCTCAACGGCTAGGGCGAACAGCAAAGGAGATGGGGACAACCCTAACAGGTGTCCCTGTGCAGTGGAAACAAACCAGATTTTAAGCCGTTGGTGTTAATTGAAGCTACTGGAGATGAATAGAGAAGTTTAATCCAGGTTACAAAATCAGGGGGGAGGCCAAATTTGGGAAGTATATAGAAAAGATATTTCCATTCAATCCGATCAAATGCCTTTTCTGCGTCTGAAGATAACTCAATTTCAGGTGAATCAGAGGGGGCTGAAAAAAGAATATTACAGTAAGTAGTCTTCTGGTGTTTGAGGAAGAGTGCCTACCCAAAATGAAGCCGGTTTGGTCTGGGTTAATCAGTGTAGGTATGACTTTCTGAAGGTGACCAGCTAAAACTTTGGCCAAGATCTTAAACTCAGCATTTAAGAGAGAAATGGGCCTGTAACTGCTGTGCAGGAGTGGATCCTTGTTGCTTTTAAGTAGCAAGGTGTTTGAAGCCTCCGATAAGATGGGGAGTAGCTGGCCTTTGTTAAAGATGTCATTAAACATTCTTGCCAGGATTGGGGTGAGTGTTGCATAATAAGATTTGTAAAATTCTACAGTAAAACCGTCAGGCCCAGGGGATTTGTTACTCTGCAAGGATGATATTGCTGCCTGGATTTCAATAATTGTTATTGGTGCACCTATGCTGGTTGAGACCGCATCATCAGGTTTTAGGAACATTAGTGAATCGAAGGGGTTGGGGCCCTCCCATTCATGTGGTTCAGTCTCAGGGGTATATAAATTATTGTAATAGTTAAAGAAGCAATAACTAATTTCAGTAGGGTCAGTTGTAATGACACCAGAAGCCAATCTGAGTTTAGATATAAGCATAGATACTGACGCTGCACGGGCCTGATAGGCCAGCATTTTGCCTGCCCTGTCACCATGTTCAAAAAAGGTTTGCCTAGTGTGTAATAGTTGTCTCTCAACTTTACCAGTAGATAACAGATTATATTGTGACTGAAGTTGTAAGCGTTTTTTATATAGCAGTGCAGAAGAGTGAGCAGAGTACTTAACATAGAGTTTTAAAATCTCATCTGATATCTCTTTTAATTTGTCACGTTCTGATTTTTTAAAGTTGGAGACATGAGAAATAATTCGTCCGTGAAGGTAAGCTTTGAAAGATTCCCAAAGAATTTCACCGCTCATATCTGGTGTATCGTTAACATCAAGGAAGAACTGGATTTGAGTCACCAAAAATTCTCTAAACTTTGAGTCAGTGAGTAAGGGTGAGTTAAGTCTCCAACATCTGGTAGGAGGTTTGATGTGAGGAAAGTTAATATTTAAAGATGTAGGTGTATGGTCAGAGATGACCAAAAGTCAATTCGTGTGTATGTGTGATGGACATGTGAGAAGAAAGAAAAAGCTTTACCTGAGGGAAATTTAATTCTCCAGGGATCTGATAAACTCA
Source organism: Pholidichthys leucotaenia (assembly GCA_020510985.1). Taxonomy (NCBI): domain Eukaryota; kingdom Metazoa; phylum Chordata; class Actinopteri; order Cichliformes; family Pholidichthyidae; genus Pholidichthys; species Pholidichthys leucotaenia. The sequence continues at coordinate 107,486,573 of CM035845.1, forward strand.
TTTGGTCTGCATGCACCCTCAAAACTGTGGCTGACTTGGACAGAGTGGATTGCTTTGAAGATGATCTGTCGAGGTTTACATCCATCCATCCATCTACCTTCTTCCGCTTAATCCTTTTCGGGTTGCGGGGGGGCTGGAGCCTATCCCAGCATCTTTGGGCGAGAGGCAGGATACACCCTGGACAGATCGCCAGTCCATCGCAGGGCCAACACAGAGAGACAGACAACCATTCAGTCTCACAGTCATACCTAAGGACAATTTAGAATCCCCAGTTGATGCCAGTTAACTTAACTTGCATGTTTTTGGCATGTGGAAGGAAACCGGAGAAATCCTGGCGTAAACCCACGCAGACACGGGAAGAACATGCAAACTCCACGCAAATCACTGTTGGTCAGGGGCTGGGATCGAACCCAGGATCCCCCAGCCAAGGGTGAGTTGCTGTGCTGCGTTGCTGTGTTAACCACTCCGCCACCATGCTGGCCTCGAGGTTTACATCTTGGACTAAATTGAAGTCACCTCCAATAATTATATGGTGATTAAGATTAAGATTAGGGATATAAGAGAAGAAATTGGAAATAAACTTATCGTCATCCCAACTGGGCGCATATACTGAGGCCAAGACCACAGGAATAATCTGTAGGCTGCCTACTACAATGACATACCATTCATCAGGGTCTGCAACCACCGTGGAGGGTTCAAACACAATGTCTTTGTGTATAATTATGGCAGTTCCTCTGGCCCTCCCAGGAAACCTTGAGTGGAAAACATTACCCATCCACGGTCTTTTGATACGGGAAATTTCTGAGATACGAAGATGTGTCTCCCGCAGAAAGAATAAGTCCCCCCTGAGCTCCTTTAAATGTGTGACTACCTTATTTGCTTCGACGACATTATTCATTCCCTTGACATTCCAAGAAATGAAGCGAACATCTTTACCGTTCAATGGCATGGCCCAGATCTAAAGGAATCTTCCTCCTGTTGGACACACATGCACAAAAGAAGAGAGAGAAAAAAAACAGTGTGTGTGTGTGTGGGGGGGGGGTATACACATGCACTCAGTCACATGCACACTGGTTCCCTGTGGGAAAAAGAAAACTCCTGTATCACCCTGGATACTAAACATCATCCTAATGTCTCAGTTCCCTTAGTAGAAGGCCAATCTCCATATAGCAAAAGACAGAAGTGGGTGAAATAGAAAATATTACATCAAAATGATAATTATGTAATAGTAAAATAGAGAGGCCCTAATATAAAGAAAAACATAGGGGTTATCCCAATGTGGAGTGATAGTGTCCTTGTCAGTTGTGGGGGCACCCCTGCAGAAAGTACAAACTGATGGTCTTGCTGTGTGTATTTTCCACCCATCCAATGAAGAGTACTTTTAAAGGGGGGGGGGGGTTAGTCCACACCCAGCCAAGGCACAGTCAAGGGCCACACTTCACCACATTTTAGGATTTTTAACATCATAGTGTAAAGCTGAAAGCAACTATTTGTCATGATGTTGAGGATTCGTTTGCCTTGGACTCTTTGTTTCTTAGTATTATTATTTACTCTTGTTTAGTTTATTCTGAAAGTATTTCCTGTTTTGTTCTTGTTTTCTTCAGTTTAACTTGATTCCTGTTTTAGTTTGTAAAATATTTCTGTTAGTCCTTGATTATGACTTATAGTTTATTTCAGCTCATTTTCTCAGTTACATTTAATTCCTGGTTTGATGTTTTATTTCTTATGCCATTTTTTTTTTTCTAGTTAAGCTTTGGTTCTGGTTTTGTCTGGTGTCTGTCTTCTTTCCTGCTTGGTTAAATTTGTCTGTCGCCCTCATTTGTATCATTGTTCTCACCTGCTATCAGTTCCTCTAGTGATCGTCTCTCATTTCCATATATTAAGCTCTTGCTGTGTCTCACTTCCGGGGTCGTGGCCTTGTAGACTGCGGCCCAGGAGGCCAGGCCACTCTAGGGTCAGGTAGGCTGCATCCTAACAGCTCATTTATGGCTGTTAACTGAGACGGTCTAGTCTGTGGATGACATGCTTGCGTTACCACGCACTACCCTGTCACCTGGCAACCATGACAGCATCGGTTGAGAGGTTTTTTGTATACGTTTTTTACAGAGATAAAACTTTATTTTTGTCTTTTTATTATTGTATTTTCTTCACCTTTTACTGGAGAATCTTCACCAGACAGAAAGAGGACCATGACCAGATAAAATAAGATTTTAACTCGTGTTAAAGTCAGCAGGTAAACAACAGTTAAATTAGGACAAATTAAAGATGTACTCCAGTGGATATAAACCCTGTAAAAAACAAATCTACAATGTCTAAAATGGTATCTCATGCTCGTATTTTTACAAACAAAACCTTTCATTGCCTTACAGTTTCATGTCAAAATCTTTTTCACTCACACCCCTCAATTTCCAGAAACAGTGACTAGACCCAACCCACATCCCACAAGGCTAATAGTGGCTAGCACTGTGTTAAACAGCATGAATGCTGTGAAAAAAAGACTTACCGGTTAAAGGATATGTCCAGTTGTATGCACAGTGGTCCAGGATAACGACTGAAACTGCATCCGTCCTTAAAAGCAGTTTAACGGTAAAACCCATCTTAATGTGGGTCAAGTTTTCAAAGCAGCTGTCCAGAAATGCTAACTTGTCCTGGAGGCTAACTTCAGTTGGTGCCAGAGAGTCCGGATTGGCTCAATACTATAGATGTGCCAGTGCCGTGTATAGTGGTACGTCACCAAAAACGCTCTGTTCAAACTTGCCTTTTTTCAGTGGGCGGGGCTTAAGTGAAACTTTAAAGCAAAAAAACATTTTGCTTTTGATATTTATTACTTGTAACTCATAAAAAAAAATGTTACTTGTTAACAAGAAAAAAAACTTGATTTTTGGCAGAGTGTCACTTTAATACCACAAAATACATAACTTACTTTAATTATTTTTAATATTTATGTCAGTAAGATTGAATTCTAAAATCTATTCTTTATTACATGAGCAGCGGAAAATATGAGTGTTTACTGCTATTTTTATGATCATTTATTACCACTGTGGAGCTCAATAATTAGATGTTCTGCCTTGTATCTGCGCTGACATTTAGTTTTTAGTGTCAGTCCTGTGTTGTAGGATGAAGACCCCCAGGGATTTTCAGCAGCAGTAGAACAGGTTCCATGTTTACTTTTCATGTAAGTTGTACCATTGCATCTCAGTAAATTAGAAAATCATAATTTGTAATGTAATTTAAAACTATAACTATAATCATTTGGGTTTGAAACGCTTCATTCTGCCTTTAATGGATAATGAGAGTGGCTCCTTGAATTAGCTTTCAAAAAGACATTAACATTTTCAGAAAAACGACTTTACTGAAAAGCAGTTTTTCTCCTAACGGTAAACATGCAGTATTCTTGTTTAACTGGTTTCAGTTTGCAAAGTAAACTGCTAAAAAAAAATCACAGTCAATAGAAGAGTTCCTGAAATCATTTTTATTGAGGTTATTTCAGTTAAATATCCATTTTGTTTTATAAATCTTGAGTCCACTGAATATATCCGCTTGACTTTAGAAAACAACAGTTCAACATGTTAAATTCATCCATTAAATGAAGCATCAAGCACATCAGAAGAAATAATGTCAAGTAACATCATCTTAAATGACCAGATGTTACTGATCAAACAACCAAGCAATGCTGGGCTACAACAGGGCCATAGAGATACTCCCCGTGCATCCTTTGTTTTTGGGGCTCCGAAGGCTGCATTTGTCAGCCGCTTGTGATGAGCCCGCTGAGTGGGACAACCTTGGATGCAGCGCAGTGATGGGTCCGGCCTACAAATGCACACTTGGAGGTCGCAGAACCTGAACTTTGATGCAGCCTCTGTGTGTGCTTCTTGTGTCACACCGTCAATGCCACTCCCTGTGTTTCTCCATGTTCCTGTGTTCCTCCTTTTTTGTCACCACCCTGGTTACTATTTGGGTTTTTGTATTGGCTGTGTGCCCCTGTTCTCTATTTTGTTCCTTTCAGTGTTTGTTTTAATACCGTGTTTTTCCCAACCCTCGAGCCTCACTTTTCTTTTGTAGTTTCCCTCCACTGTTTACTTTAGTTTCTGGTTTTCTCTGTATTATTTACAGTAAATAAATTCCCACTCTCCCTGATTTCCTGCCTGTGTCCGGGTCCTCCCTTTACCCGCCTAGCTTCTCACATGACACTGTTGCTGACTATAGAGCAGCTCTGCATGGGTCCACCTGTTTGACTTCCTGCTTCCTTAGCATTAGCTGGTTTGCTTTATGCTTGTTGCTAACAGGGTGCATTTGACAGAAAAGAGTTAGAAAGAAGAAGAAAGAGCTAGAACAAAGAGGCTCTGTCAGCAGAGCACAGCTGCAGCTGGACGTCGACTATAATAAGTTTGCAGAAGTCAGTGGTGTTGTTCAACAGAGAGACTGAAGGGACTGACTGATATCAACTGATTTTTTTTCTTCTCACTTATTCACTGCCACAGATGATGCAGATGAAGTTAGCCTTTATTTTATGGCCACATGAACGCAAGTGAGGAAGGTTTAAACCAAAAATGTGTTAAAATAAATGATATACAGTATGTGAGGGTGGTGCAGGACACTGTGGACCAGATGCTGGTTTTAGCTCTTTTTCAGTCCTCATCCAGCCCCAGTCGTTGGGTAGAATTCTGATAACACTCTGAACATGTCCTGAAAGCTTATATCAACCTTTAAAAATCCGCCTTTAAGGTGGCGTGAAACAAAGTATGAATAAATTCAGCCAGAATTCACTTCTATAATTCTTTGTAAAATTGCTCTCTCTGCTGCATTCGTAGTGAAGATTCTGATGAACCATTCAGTGTTTTAAAATGATGCACAAAAATGCACATCACCTCCTCCTCTGTCTGGGCCACGACTTCAAATGTCTCCATCAGCTCAGCTGTTTGCTCATTGCCATTATTCACATTCAGGTTTTCCTTTTAGCAGCGATAGGCTGCTGAACTCTCTGAGCCTGTATCCGGATCCATTTTTGGAGATTGAGCACCTTGATTGGATTTCCCAACTTGTGCAGTGGCCAGTCTTGTGGTATTTACATGTGATTGATTGGGCAGCAGGGGGCTGTTTGGCTCTGAAGGACAGTTGGACTCAAAGACTGGAGAGAAAAGCTGTTCCCAGTCAAGAGCAGCAGAGCTGGATCAGTGAGGGATCTGAAGATGCAGACAGCAGATTGATGCTGCTGGGTGTGACTGTACATGGTGCAGTACTCAGACAAATGTTGTGAAAGTCAGACTATATGACTGATGTATAAACTAACAATGCAAATCACATTTATAAAAGTAGTTAAGTAAAGGGGTGGCAGTGTCATGAACCGGTTTCATGGTGTTTGTCCTGTTTATTTTTCATCTGTTGTATTTTATGCCTGTTGGATTTTGGTGTTTGCCATTTTTCTGTTTGCTAGTGCCTCATTTTTTATTCTGTATTTATGTTTTGTTAGGGTGTTATCTCATCCTGTGTTTCTGTTTTCTCTCGTTTTGACAGCTGTCATGGGTGTGGAACTTGTGGGGTCGTACCCTGTCAGCTGTTAGTTGGGTTTGCCTCTCTCTCAGTCTCACCTGATCTCAACTGTGTATCTTTGCCTCCCTGCCCACTCAGTGCTCACACCTGCCATGTGTTATCTAAGGGGTTTTGAGCCCTATTTAAGAACTCTGTTGTTCACTTTAGGATTGTCATATCAGGATTGTCATATCCAGTCTGCGTTGTGTTGTAGCTTAGTTTTTTGTCACATTTCGTCTTAGCTATGTTCTGAATTGTAATCACTCTTGTTTGTTTTTCTTTTGAATTCTTGGATGGAACATGGGTGGGCAATATAAGCTGCAGCTTCAGCCATCACCCATTTCGGATAACTTATGTTGAACTGTATAATCAGAGGAGTTATTGTCTAATTTGACATTGTTGGATTTTCTTCCCCCTTTGTTATATTATTCTGTTTCTTTTAATCTGTACTTTTATCTATCCGAAATAAAGATTCATTCATTCATTCATTCATTCACTTTATTTTGTCGCTGCTTTGTATTGTCACCCTCCATCTCCACCAGAGCTCAGTCCGCTCTGGTGAGTCATTCTGTAAGTAATCCTCTTCTCGCTCGCCAGTTTGTTTGTTGGAGAATTTTTGTGTTAATTCTTTATTTTAATAAATCTCACTAACGGCAATCCAGCACCTGGGTCATTTTTTTCTGCTCTGAAGGAGCAAAACATGACAGGAAGGCATTTCCACTAACCTTTCTTTTATTTAAGTTATTGTTTCTGTAACATTTGTCTTAAACCTGTACTGTTTGTATTGTTAGGAACACATGATGGTTCATATTATGCTTTGTTTGTAAGGGCCCCTTTACCCAGCACGGAGATCGTAGGGTGACCATTGAGAGATCAAGAATTGGCCTGATCTCTTAACAATCTCCTGAAGCCTGGAAAAAGCTGTTTCCATGCAGATGTTTGGGAGATCAAAAATTCAGTTTTCAGCAACTTTCGTGGCGAACTATAGAGATCTTTGGAAGAACCTTGAAAGATCATTGAGAGACCAGTAGAGATCAAGGAGAATGCTGAGCGTTTGAGAGGTTTCTAGTGTTCTTCTACCCCCTGTACATATGGGTGGAAATCACTGAGAGATCACTGAGCAATTAAAAAATGGCCACAATCTTTCAGTGATCGCTAAAATCTCTCAGTGATTTTCCAGTGATCACAGTGTTTCCTTTGGCTTAAAGACCTTGGCGCAGTGGCAACATATTTTTTTCCCCCGGGGGGTGGGGGGGTGGAGGTAAACATACCGGAATATGTTAATTTTATACTATTTATTTCTTTTTAAAATTTTACACTGTAAACTTTGCATATGGAACTTACCATTTGAACTATTGTACAACCGAGGCTTGAATACTGGGCCAGTTGGGGTCCCACCCAGACATCCTGTGTTTAGACTTTTTAGTGGTGTTATCCTTCTCTCCTTCCTCTGCCTGAACATTTTCCTCTCCTTGGCTCCTCTCTTCTGTCTCATCTTGCCCTCTTTGAGCTCTGTCTAATTCAGGTTCTCTCTCTGTCTATGGTGGTATGCAAACAGGTTAGAAAATATCAAGTGTCATGTTTTGTCCTGCAGGAGTTTTTTGTCATGGTTTACATAAATGAAATGACAAAAATATGTGTATTTTTTGTATTTTTATTCTAGTGTTTCTTTTTTTCCATTGAGAGAGTAGGGAAGGGAAAGAAACATTCATATTAGTAATGTACTCAAGCATACTTAAATTATATGATCAGGTGGGTATAGTAACCAGAAATTCTACTCATGTAAAAGCAGTGCTTTGAAATTAATAATTAAAAGTAGACAACCAAAAATTTCTAATTGAGTTAACGGTACAAAGAGCACCCACTTAAAAACTTGAGTAATGACTTCAGTCTTGAAGGTTTGGGGTTTTTCCTCAAAAATTTATAACAATTTTCTTATAGTTTTCTACTTTTCTCTGTAAATCTAAAGTTGAAACCATGTTCCTCAAATTTGTAATTTCCTCTTGGAAAATTGACTTTTCTTGTACATTTGAAACTTTATTATAAATTTGTGGATTATTTTATGACTAATTTTTGTCTGTATTTTAAAATAAAATTACAGTTTTGTTTTTTTTAAGATAAATTTGAAACAGACTGTGGTAAATTTTTTTTTACTTTTTCCTTATAACAATTTACATTTTGACCATAATTTTGCAGTCAGAACAGAACAATAATTTAACTCTGATTATAAAGAAAAAATATTAATAAAATTTTATTTAATGAAATAAATTAACTTAAATGACCAAGGATGCCATTATTTATGCTATAATATTTCTTTATATTTATAGTTTTTTGTTTTTTTTTTAGAAATCTCCTCACCACCCAGACAGCAGGAAAAACCTCCCTTATTTTGAAATCAAATGTTGACTTGTTTAGTTTGTCTGAAGGCTGCTGACAGATTAAAGTCATTGACTTTGTGAATTTTGGTCATCTTTACCTGCCAGGTACACAATAGGGAACTGTAGCGGACTCTAAAGACATAATTCACCACAATATGTGTTCATGTACAGAATGATCTGTTTAGGCAGTTGCTCGTGCGAGAAAAGAGAGAAATTGCCAGTCTCTTCATTCCTGCAATTCCTACAGAACATAACTTAATATTGTAGTGGCTGGTGAAATATATCCTCAGCAATTCATCAGTCCCCCTTGCCTTTCCCTTCATATGAAGCCGGTTGCATATGAATTCTAGCCACATCTCTTAGCTCAGTGACTCTTCCATTATTGCTCCCGTTTCCAGCAGGTTAAAACCATGATAAACGCCAGTGCTTACATACCTCTTATGATTTTTTTTCTGCGTTTAAAGTACTTTAACAAAGTACTTTCTGTCGGACAGTCACGCTTAGTGAGACGCTGCTGACTGACTGGAAAACTCGCGTGAGCGGGGCACTTCTAAATTCCGCGCGGATGACGGCCACACGCATTGTTCATGTGCGCACTTGTGAAAAGTTATTGCTTCATATATTTTTCTTAATAAATTCATATCGCCTTGGGGTGGCAGTAAAATTTCTGCCATTGTGGGCTGCCACCGAGAAATGTTACCAGAGGAAACCCTGGATTATCCGGTGATCTCCATAGTTGCTGCAGTCTGACTCAGTCCAAAACAATCTCTCAGCAATCACCAAAGGAAAGCATTCTCTCAACAGACTCTCAATGAACACTAAAGGACGTCTCAACAATCTCATCAGTCTTGAAAATAATCTTTCAGTGATCTCTGCCATGGTCTTTCATTGAACTCTATTGATCTTTCATCAAACACTCAGTGATCCCTCACTGACCTCTCAGCCATTTCTGCTTTTAGAGTGGAAAAACTTAAGAGTTCATTGAAAGATCATTGGGAGATCATTGGCAGATCGATGAGCACTCCTTGACCACTCTGCGATCTCCCAGTGCTCTGTCAGAGATCTTTCAAAAAACTTCAAATTTTTCCACCTCAAAGATAGAGATGGAGATAGAGATGTGGGTCCAAGGTTGTCATAGCCAGGAGTGGCACTGGGGTTAAGCTCCCATCCATCCATCCATCCATCCATTCATCCATCTTCTACCACTTTTCCGGAGGTCCGGGTCGCGGAGGCAGCAGTTCAAGCAGAGAAGCCCAGACTTCCCTCTCCCCAGCCACCTGCTGCAGCTCTTCAGAGGGGATACCAAGTCGTTCCCAGACCAGCTGGGAGACATAGTCTCTCCACCGAGTCCTGGGTCTGCCCTGGGGTCTCCTCCCAGTGGGACGTGCCTGAAACACCTCAAGTGGGAGGCGTCCAGCTTGGCGTCCCAAGCTTTCTAAACTGGCTTTCTAAACTGGCTTTTGGTTAAGCTCCCACTGCTCATAAAATGCTCCTTATGGCGTGCGTCTCGAAAAGCCTCTGACAACTAAGTCCAACTCCTAGCCTGCCCGTGTGGTTTAGTCTCTAAGCCCGGCAGAACTGCTTTTACTAATAGGAGAAGCGGACGAGGGCGGACCTCTGGCGCCTTAAAACCAGATGCTTCGGGTAGATGGTGGCTCATCAACCTGGGAAGGTAGCCCATCTAGGGGAAGGTAAACCCTGATTTCAAACCTCCGCTGCCTTGCGGCACACCTGGTCACGGGAAAGGCTTTGGGAGTCAACCCTGAGGAAAAATCCGGAGTCGGAGTCCCTAAGGCAGTTCTCTGTTGTGCTCAATATCGTTCTGGCAGCTCCTGCGACGGCGCTGGTGCCAAACTGTAGCAGCCCTGCTGTTCCTTTGGATTCATCAGTGACGTGGAGAGGGGGGACATGCTGCATGGGCAACATCTTGTCCTCCATATCTTCCTGCCCAGGCTTGAATCCTACCAACGCCCAACGCTGGAAGGTAGAACACCGGATAACTGGAGAGGACACTCCAGCTTTGCCTTTGGCGTAGACAAAACACGGGGAATGACAGTTACCGGTTATAAGCCACCGCTCAATTGGCATAGAGCGCGGCGCCAGAGGTTGTTCCCGACGGTGGGAGGGATCATCAGATCTCACTGGACAGCTACCTCAAGCTGGGCAGCCCCCAGCCAGTAAGGTGTTGTCCCGCCACAGCTTCCTTTCCTCATTGGGTGCATGGGGATGAGGTGAAGTCCGAACGGCAGGCTGAGAACCTTCGCACCAGGCAAGACAAAAAAACAAAAGAGACCAACTCTAAAACTGGGAACTTGGAACGTCCGCACTATGATGACAGGACTCGCTGCTAACCTCAAGGACATCAACGACACCAGGAAGACTGTCATCATCAATAATGAGCTGAAGAGACTGGAAGTGGATATTGCCACTCTCCAGGAAACACGGTTGGCTGACGCAGGTACACTGAGAGAGAAGGACTACATGTACTACTGGCAGGGAAAGGGCAGTGACTAACACAGGGAACACGGAGTGGGCTTCGCAGTGAAGAACACCTTGCTGAAGATGGTGGAACCGGGCAGCAATGGCTCTGCACGACTCCTCACCCTCCACCTGAACACCACTCAAGGCCCAGTCACCCTCGTCAGTGTGTATGCCCCAACACTGACAGCCATACCAGAGGCAAAAGACAAGTTCTACGAGAATCTTGCAACAACTGTCAGGATCATCCCCAACTCTGAACAACTCATTCTCCTTGGAGACTTCAATGCCAGAGTGGGTGCTGACCACGACTCCTGGCCCTCCTGTCTTGGACCATTTGGTGTGGGCAGAATGAACGACAACGAACAGCGGCTGCTCGAATTCTGCACATATCATACCTGTGCATCACAAACTCGTTCTTCAAGACCAAGCCCCAACACAAGATTTCCTGGCAACATCCGCGCTCAAAGCACTGGCACCAGCTGGACTTGATCCTGACCAGGCGCACCTCACTGAAGAACGTGCTAATCACCCGTTCTTTCCAGAGTGCAGATTGCGGCACAGACCATTCATTGGTGTGTTGCAAGGTCAAGCTGCAGCTGAAGAAATTCCATCGTGCTAGACAGCCTGGAAAGGCACGGATTGCCACCAGCAAGATGGCCCAACCAAAACTTGTTGAGCAGTTTGCCTCCACCACAAGAAGGAGAATCTGCAAAGCAGAAGTGGGAAGAGCTGCGAAACACCATCCACCGCACAGCCTTGGCTACCTTTGGGAGGAAGACCTCAAAGTCACAGGACTGGTTTGATGCCAAGTTGACTGAGATGACCCCCGTCATTGAAGCCAAGCGCTCAGCACTTGCTGAGTACAAGAAGTACCCAAACGAGAAGAATCTCCAGATTCTCAGGGCTGCGAGAAGCAAAGTTCAGCAGACTGCTCGGCACTGTGCCAATGAGTACTGGACTCAGCTCAGCCAAGACATTCAAACCGCTGCCATAACAGGGAACATCCGTGGTATGTACGATGGCATCAAGAAAGCACTTGGTCCGGCTCAGAGCAAGACGGCCCCCCTCAAATCCTCCACTGGGGAGATGATCACAGAAAAGAACAAGCAGATGGAGAGATGGGTGGAACACTACTCCGACCTCTACTCCAGACAGAACACTGTGACACCGTCAGCCCTTGATGCCATCGACTGCCTGCCATCCATGGACGAACTTGACGCTGAGCCAACCATCAATGAACTCAGCAAGGCCATTGATAGCTTGGCCGCTGGCAAGGCACCCGGCAACGATGGCATACCCCCCAACCTGATCAAGCACTGCAAGACCGCCCTACTGCTGCCATTGCATGACGTCCTCTGCCAGTGCTGGAAGGAAGGTGCCGTACCACAGGACATGAGGGACGCCAAGATCATCACCCTCTACAAAAACAAAGGGGAGAGAAGTGACTGCAACACCTACAGGGGCATCTCCCTCCTCAGCGTTGTTGGCAAAGTCTACGCACGAGTTGTTCTCGTTCATCTACAGAAGCTTGCCGAATGTGTCTACCCCGAGTCTCAGTGTGGCTTCTGCGCTGAGCGATCGACGGTAGACATGATATTCTCCATCCGCCAACTCCAGGAGAAATGCAGAGAACAGAACATGCCCCTGTACGTCGCCTTCATCGACCTCACCAAAGCGTTTGATCTGGTCAGCAGAGAGGGCCTTTTCAAGATCCTGCCAAAGATAGGATGCCCACCAAAGTTGCAAAGCCTCATTGAATCGTTTCACACCAACATGCAGGGGATAGTGCAGCACGACGGCAACGTCTCAGAGCCATTCAACATACGCAGCGGAGTGAAACAGGGTTGTGTACTTGCGCCAACCCTCTTTGGGATTTTCTTTGCTATGCTCCTGAGGCATGCCTTCAGCACAGCAACAGAGGGAATCTACCTGCACACAAGATCTGACGGCAGGCTTTTCAACCTCGCCCGCCTGAAAGCCAGAACCAACGTACGCAAGGCTCTAATCAGAGACATGCTGTTTGCAGACAGCGCTGCAGTCGCAACCCACACACAGCAGGAGCTTCAGACCCTGATGGACCGCTTCTCCCAAGCATGCAAGGACTTCGGGCTTACCATCAGCCTGAAGAAGACTAACGTCTTGGCGCAAGGCACGGAAGCACCACCAACCATCACCATCGATGACTACGAGCTGGAGGTCGTGAATCAGTTCACGTACCTGGGGTCCACGATCAGCAACAACCTCTCCCTTGATACAGAGATCGACAAGAGGATTGGAAAATCAGCCTTCACACTCACTCGCCTCACCACACGAGTGTGGGAGAATCCCAAACTCTCTGTCAAGACGAAGATGGCAGTGTACAACGCCTGCGTCATCAGCACACTGCTCTATGGGAGTGAGACGTGGACAACATACGCCCGGCAGGAAAAGAGACTGAACTCCTTCCACTTGCGCTGCATTCGCCACATCCTGGACATATCCTGGCAGGACAAAGTGCCCAACACAGAAGTTCTGTCCCGCGCCGGCCTTCCCTCCATGTTCACTCTACTCAGGCAGTGCAGGCTCCGCTGGCTAGGCCACGTTCACCGTATGGAGGATGGCAGAATCCCCAAAGACGTCCTCTACGGAGAACTGGCGACTGGCAGGAGAGACATTGGCCGCCCACAGCTGCGCTTTAGAGACGTCTGCAAGAGAGACATGAAGGCCCTGGAGATCAACACAGAGCGCTGGGAGGACCTTGCAACGGACCGCTCCAAATGGAGAGGCACCCTGACCAGACAGCTCAAGGCGGGTGAAGAGAGACTGACTGCTGCTGCAGATGAAAAAAGGACCCGCAGGAAGAACCGCCACAGACCCAGCAGCACGGAGACCACCCACAAGTGCGACCTGTGTGACAGGGACTGCCATTCGCGCATCGGCCTGTTCAGCCACAGGCGGTGCTGTTCCAGCAGAGTAGACGTTTAGGATTCTCTTCCATGGTCATCATAGACCGACGGAGGCCGACGACTGAGCATTTGATGAAAAACCAATAGAGTTCATTGAAAGACTCAGATGGAGATTCCTGAGAGATCTTTGGGAGATCAGTGAGATTGTTGAGTGGCCAAGGAATGCTCCAGTGGCCTGTCAGCACTCCTTGAGAGTGCTCTGAGAGATTGCTTCCCTTTGGAGATTGTTGAGAGATTGTTTTGTACTGAGTCAAAAGTTTGAGGACTGTGGAGATCATCAAAGGTCATTGAGAGACCCCTGAAAGATCGTTGAGCGATCTGGCCATTTTTCGTTACTCATTGATCTCTCAACGATCTCCACCCCTGGGTAAAGGGGGTAAAAATGCCATGTTCACTTACTTTCTACCAATGACGTACAGCCATTCCTGAAGTTTTCATAAAGCTTCCAACACCCAGTGTGTAGGCTGCAATCAATAAAAATATGTAGGAAATAGAAATGTTGTGCAGTTTCATATAAAGTGAGACAGGCTGTCACCTCATTCTGAAACACTGAGATCACTTCCTTCACTCATGACTAATCATGTTGCCGATTTTCCTTGGCGTCATCACGTATATGAGAGCAACATCAACGTGTGTTTATGACAGACACCTGACTGAGGTCTGGGACTGACGACGCAGCAGTTTCAGTCGGTGACTCATACACGCCAGAGCTCCCCTGATTGGTCGGCCACAACGGCAGCTCCCAGGGCTGGTGCAGGTGATGATGAGTTCAGGGTCTTACTCATAACGAATGAATCAATTCAGGAGACGGAGGCAGCGTAGACAACCCCCAGCTTAGCCGGGAGTGTTGGTCCAGGCTGTTGCTTCACTCATTATTTTATGTGATAACATGGGGCGCATGCGAAAATGGAACGTCTGGGAAGACGTCAGGATGGTGGAGCTGTCACTGCATCTTTGGAATGGAGGAACGGCCCACTCTGGGCAGTTTGTCCCTGCAATGGGCTGGCAGTCTGTCTAGGCTGTCTGAACAGAAAAATAAGATGAATGAATAAAGGAAAGAAAGAGATGAAATAGGTTTTTAAAAAAGACAAATTTACTGTATTTTCTGTAGAAACCCCAAATCTCTGTTTTTGTGCAAGAGATTCTGCAGTGTTTTTTCCAGTGATTTCTATGCTGATTGAGAGTTAAATTTAAAAAAAGAAGGATATAAAAGATATTCAAAGAAGAGGTGAAGGGCAAAGCAGGAGAGAATCACAGAGAAGGAGAGCGGTGCCTTTGATGCTCCGCCAACATTGTTCAGCTGAGATGCCGATGGAGGGCATTGAAACTGAAATGGAAAGAGAGGAAGAGAGATCACAGAGTCCCAGGAGAGGAAAATCCCCGGTGGCTGAGAGCTGAGACCTTCCCGCATTCCCGTCGTGAGAGAGGAGGGACGAGCGAGAATGACATAGGAGGGAGGGAGGGAGAGAGAGAGGGGATCACTGAGAGAGGGAAGGAAGGAGATTTTTGGATTTGATTTGATGAAATTTATCTGAAGCACTAGAACTCTTATTCATATTCATCGCCTCTAAAGCGGCCGTGTTATCCCTTCCCCTTTCTAGCCCTTATTCATTTTAATGTTTTAAATCGTTTCCTTACACCCCTGTCCTTTCTATCTTTCTTTGACTTTGTCTTATTGCTGCGCCAATTTGTATTCCTTCTTTGGTCACAGGAAAGAAAATGGGATGCAGTGGAAAGTGTGGGTGTGGGCAGGGGGTGGGGGAGCACAGGTAGGTGGAGGTCAGTGAGAAAAGAAAAAGAGGGAAGTTTTTCTGGCATTGTCTTATCAAAGACAACTGTCCAACCTGTAAATATTTTTTTGCCCACATCTGCTCCTGTCAGGAGGAGCTGCTTCTCCTCTGTGACTGACACGTCAGTTTGAATGCTGTGAGTCCCCAAACAGGTCTGAGAAGTGGATTTAGAATGGTCCATGTGGGCCCCGGCAAAGGTTGAAGCTGGGCTGTCTTATGGGTCCCATGTGGGTTTGCCCTCATGGGCTTTACCCGTTTACCTATTTTCAACTTGTTTTCTCATAAATTTGCTATTTTCTTGTAAATGTGTGACTTTTTAATTTGATAATTTTTTCTTGAGAATTTGAAACTTTCTGATAAATTTGCAACTTTTTTATTGTAATCTTGCAACTTTTTTTTTATAGATAGATAGATAGATAGATGATAGATAGATACAGCGGTGTGAAAAAGTGTTTTCCCCCTTCCTGGTTTCTCATTTTTTTGTATGTTTGTCAGACTTAAATGTTTCAGATCATCAAATTTAAATATTAGACAAAGATAAGAAAATGCAGTTTTAAAATGGTGTTTATCATTAAGGTTAAAAAAAATCCAAACCTACTTGGCCCTGTGTGATAAAGTGACACCCCCCCCCCCCCATTAAAACATAAATTAACTGTGGTTTATCACATCTTTGGAAAGCTGAGTTCAGTTTCTCCAGCCACACCGAGGCCTGATTACTTCCACACCTGTTCTCAATCAAGAAATCACTTAAATAGGACCTGCCTGACAAAATGAAGTAGACCAAAAGATCCTCAAAAGCTAGACATCATGCTGTGATCCAAAGAAATTCAGGAACAAATGAGAAACAAAGTAATTGAGATCTATCAGTCTGGAAAAGGTTATAAAGCCATTTCTAAAGCTTTGGGACTCCAGCGAACCACAGTGAGAGCCATTATCCCCAAATGGCGAAAACATGGAACAGTGGTGAACCTTCCCAGGAGTTGCCGGCCGACTAAAATTACCCCAAGAGCGCAGTGATGACTCATCCAAGAGGTCACAAAAGTCCCCACAACAACATCCAAAGAACTGCAGGCCTCACTTGCCTCAGTTAATGTCAGTGTTCATGACTCCACCATAAGAAAGAGACTGGGCAAAAATGGCCTGCATGGCAGAGTTCCAAGATGAAAACTACTGCTGAGCAAAAAGAACATAAAGGCTTGTGTCAGTTTTGCCAGAAAACATATTGATGATCCCCAAGACTTTTGGGAAAATACTCTGTGGACTGATGAGACAAAAGTTGAACTTTTTGGAAGGTGTGTGTCCCATTACATCCGGTGTAAAAGTAGCACAGCATTTCAGAAAAGCAACATCATACCAGCAATAAAGTATAGTGGTAGTGTGATGGTCTTGGGTTGTTTTGCTGCTTCAGGACCTGGAAGACTTGCTGTGGTAAATGGAACCATGACTTCTGCTGTCTACCAAAAAATCATGAAGGAGAATATCCGGCCATCTGTTCATGACCTCAAGCTGAAGCGCACTTGGGTTCTGCAGCAGGACAATGATCCAAAACACACCAGCAAGTCCACCTCTGAATGGCTTAAGAAAAACAAAATGAAGACTTTGGAGTGGCCTAGTCAAAGTCCTGACCTGAATCCAATTGAGATGTTGTGGCATGACCTTAAAAAGGCAGTTCATGCTTGAAAACCCTCCAATGTGGCTGAATTACAACAATTCTGCAAAGATGAGTGGGCCAAAATTCCTCCACAGTGCTGTAAAAGACTCATTGCCAGTTATCGCAAATGCTTGATTGCAGTTGTTGCAAGGGTAGCTCAACCAGTTATTAGGTTTAAGGGGCAATCACTTTTTCACACAGGGCCATGCAGGCTTGGATTTTTTCCCACTTAATAATAAACACCTTCATTTAAAAACTGCATTTTGTGTTTACTTGTGTTATCTTTGTCTAATATTTAAATTTGTTTGATTATCTGAAACATTTAAGTGTGACAAACATACAAAAAAATGAGAAATCAGGTAGGGGGCAAACACTCTTTCACACCACTGTAGATGGTTAGATAGATGGATAGATCAATCAATTGATGGATCATCATCTCATCATAGCAGTCTGTCAGGGGCGACAATGACTGTTTCATTTAGGTCTGATCAGATTCCTCCATGCAGCTCGGTCTTTTGCCTTCCGCTGCCAGGAACTCCTGACCTTGTTAACCCGGGCAACAGCCGAGCCGGTATGAGTTGCTTTCTGACTTACCATTTCATGAAACTGCTTGCAAAGTATTTTGAGTACCGCTAGCTTTTGCTGGACTAGCAGCACATTCTTTGCAGACAGAGGTATTATCAGTGGCAAGGACAGGCCAAGACATACTGACGCCAGTATCTGTTGCAGTGACTGACCAGATGATAGGTTTGTTTATCTCTGCTCTTTGTGTAGACTGGCAAAAGTCCACCACAGATCTTGTGATAGATATGCTTATCTGTCAGGATGTCCAGTCTCACCCTGTGTAACAGGGAGTGGTCCACCACAGACCTATGACAGATATTGTTTTTAGTTCTACCAGGATGCCAAGTTTCACCCTCCACGCCCTCGGAAGGGCGGGGTTGCCGGTAGAGTCGCCGACGGCCTGACCCATGAGACAGGTAGTACCTGTTTTCATGGTTATCCAGTAGCAAGCAAACCAAGGCCTGACCTGACATAGATAGATAGATAGATAGATAGATGGATGTACTTTATTGATCCCAAACTAGGACATTACAGCATAACAGCAGCATGACAGTAGACGACCAAAACAACAGAAACACACACAGCATAATAGACAAAGGGATTACCCATGGAAAGTAGAACTGCCTAAATAGCTTATATACATCAGAGATGAACAGATGATGACCCGTTTAGATACATGAATCGTACCCACTGTGCAATGTAGGACTATCAGGCACAGGGTGAAATATGAGGCACCAATTACATTGTAAGGTGCAGTATGGCAGCATTGTTATTACCAAAATTCAACATTAGAATGAGTTATTGTACAGTGAAATGGAATGCGGCAGAAAAGATCTCCTGCAACTAACCGTTTGGCAGCGAAGCTGTAGCAGTCTGCTGGAGAAAGTGTTCTGCTGTCTGTCCAGTGTGTGGTGGAGGGGGTGATCAGGATTGTCCATGATGGATTGCAGTTTGTTCAGTGTCCTCCTCTCCACCACATTCTCGAGGTCTCCAGCCTGAGTGTCATGATCTGAGCACGGTGGGATTCTGCTGTGCTCAGTCTCTTTACCTTTTTTTTTCCATATTTGTATGGTATTATAGTTTTGAGTTGTAATTCCTGTTATTTTATCTTTGGTTGGTTTTCACATATTCTGTAATGTTTCTTAGTATGATTTATTTTCCTGTTTACATTCATTGTAGTTTTTGTATTTACATATTTGGGTTTACTGGTCTTTATTTGTCGTTTCATTATAGTCATATTCTGTTGTGTTTTCTCTCCTCTCGGAGCTGCAGCTGTTTAGGGTTTTTTTGCTCTGTTTTGGGCTTTGCTCCTTTCAGCTGTCAGTCCTGTCTTCTCCCTCTCATTGCTCCCAGCTGATCCCAGTTGTAATCATTGTTACCTCCTGCCCGCTCATGTGACCCACACCTGCTATCACTTGAATCATTTGTTTTTGGCCCTATTTAAGGGCTGTTATTTTCATTCCTCTTTGCCGGAGTCCAAAGATGCGCCAGAACCCTTCTCCTGTTCTGGTGAACCTTATTTTCCTTGATTCGTAAGTGTGCTTTGTTTTCAGTTTGGGCTTTTGTGTTGTGCTCTGTTTGGAACTTTTGTGTTTTTCTGTTAATAAATATCACAAACTACAGTTCAGCGCGTGGGTCTTCGTTCCTGCCTCAAGGGGCAATTCATGACAGAAGACTCCAGCCAGTAGGAGACCCAGCTGCTGTAGTTTGTGGGTTTTTTTTGTTTCACCCACCTGTTTTTTTTTTTGGAGCGGTCAACATGTTGCCAGCTTCCATGGACTCTGCAGGTGGGCACTGGTAGCCGATGAGCCTGGGGTGGGAGTGCTGCAAACCCCTTATGGAGATGGATGAGTTAATCTCCGCTACTCGGTCCTACCCCTAATGATGCGTTGTGGTACCTGGGTCTGCGGAGGCAGCTGCTTGCCGATGCCCTCGTTGGTGTGTGTTGTTATTAGCATCCATTAGTATTAGGATTGAGTTATTGTGTTACCTTATTAGTATCGTTGTGTACCTATTACTTTGGCATTTGTTTGGAGAGCAAAGTAAGAATTTCATTGCTCAGGAAATGTAGCATTTCTTAACTGTGCACATGATGGTAAAGCCTTGAATCTTGAACAGAGGGTTAATGTAGTTAATAGTTAAGTGCTTTAAGGTTGCTGAAATTGGAAAAAGTGCTGTGTAAATACAGGTCTTTAACCCTTGTCCTTAAAGGTCAAGCATACACTGGACTTGACAGTTTCAGTCATAAATATACAGTACTTGGGTGATGTAGGACCAATCTTAAGCTATTAATGCTTAATACAAAATATAGGATCGCTTATAAATTAATAATGTTAACTACTGGGGTCTTAGGAAAAGGAAAGTCATTCGTTTAAAAAAACATATGCAACATTTATACTATCACTTCTAGTCCAGAGCATCAGTTGAAGATGATAGCATGGAGAGATATCATGGGTGGAATACTTAAAGATTGTCAGGAGCCGAGCTGGCTTGATTTCCCCCGGCTCGGTCCTGACCTCCCTGTGGGTTTAAGTGCTGCTGTTTATGTGTTTACTATATATTTCTGTGTGCTTCCATATCCTTTGCCACTGCTCTCAGGCCGACAGCTGTGAGGCAGTCCAATTTTGGCTCTCTCTAGCATAACTGTGGCTGACAGTCTGCCAGTCCGACCACGCCCCCTCTCTTTCATTACTGCCAGCTGATTCCCACTCCTGCTAATCATCTTTCCTGGTCCTCCCCCAGGTGCTCCTCATTTTACCATCACTAACAATGTGTGTACTTAAGCAGCTTTCTGCCAGTCACACATTGCTGGTTCATTGTATTGTCTGCCGTGCTGTCAGTCTGCTTTGATTGTCAGCATTTTCATGACGTGTTAGGCACTCTACGTTTGCCATGGTTCCATGCGCCCTTGAAGCGATGTCGGCTCTGGGGCGCAATCGTGGTTAACACGTTCTCTTCATAGGTTCGCTGGGCAAGGCTGGCCCCCGAACGCCAGCAGTAAGTGTTCTCTGTGTTTTTGTAAGTCTTCACCTTTTTTTGGAACAGTCTGTCTTTACTTTAATAAATGTGTTGTAGTGAAACCTTCACACGTAAATCCTCGTCATTTTACCCCTCACCTTGCACTGCGTAAAAGCGCACGGGGAGGTTCTTGACAAAGACCTTCTGTTATTGATGTCTACAACAAAAAATTTTAATTTGACAGTTATTTCAATGCAGAATCTACCCTACAATTTCAGCTTAGAATTAAGGCCCTATTTTGACAGTCATCAGCAGACTTTTCCGCCATACGCCAGTATTTTTGTTAGTTTCTGTCAGTGCATCATCTGTTTTTTACACTTTGCGTCATGCCATCTAATTACCAGTAGACAATGCACCTACTTTGCGCTAGGAGGTGGAGGCTCATTTCAAAGAGGTGAGGCAGTGCACAATCTCAGGCGCATTTTATGCCAATGTGCTTTTGATCAGGGAAAATCGTGCAGCTGCAGAGCTCATGAGGAAACTGCATGTGCTGGGTTTTTCTGTTATTTTAATAGTGAGAATTGTAACAGTCATAATATAATCGCCCGTCATTTCAATTATAATATGATCACACACTAAATATTTTTTTAAAAAATTCCATCCACTTTCTCATTTTAATTGCAGACTTAACGTTGGAGTCTATAGATTAGGCATTAATGTATGGATTTTTTTAGGGGAATAAATCAATGAACATGGAGTGTGTGTGTGTTCAGGTGTGGGTGCGTGGGCGGGTGAGCAATACTGGAGCTACTGTCAGTCTGATTTTAAACTATAGACCTCTTCTGTAAAAACGCTTTGTCCACTAAACTGTTGTGTGTTGAGTCATTATATCACATCATCATATCTCGTGTCCGTTTGTGCTTGCCCATCCCAATTAATGAAAAAAACACACTCAGCCGGTGTTTTCTGTTGATTGAGGACAGTTAAATATGAACTATTTCAAGACACAACAGGGTTTTTCACTACACAGAGGAAATAAAAAATTACGTGGGTTTATGATTCAGTTCTCTACCGGACCGCAGCTTGACCAGTCTGTCCTACCGGGAAAACATCTGTCACCACGACCCTGGAGAAAAGCAAGTATGAGCACACAAGCCTAGTATTTATTATCTAATGATGACAGTTTTTACAATTTTAACCCCATTCACTGTCATTCTTTAAAAAAAAATGATTCAAAGTGGAAATATCCCAACAGTTATTTTGAATTAAATCTACAACTTTGCATTCACCAGAGCAGATTAATGCAGCTCAGGCCACGATGAGTGGCTCCTCTTTCTTGGTTTAAAAGAGAAACTCTGATGAACAATAACACTTTTTAGTGAGATTGGGTTGATGATAATATAACTGAAGGAAACTCTGTCAACCTCATGGACAAAGAGAAAGACTGGCATGATCTGTGAATTGTAGCTGACAGCTCTTATTCGTGGGCAAGCAAGGCTGTGGAGTTAAAAAGCTCCTGGGTTTTAAATGTATTTTCACTTTGTGAATGAGCCAGCATTGTCCTTAGTGCAAAACGGAATTGTCCGCTTAATCCACTTAATCCTCTTTCGTGTTAGCATCACATCTTCGAGCTTGCACCCCGTTTATTAAAGGGAATGAGAGCAAAGGCAGCGATTGGTTTATTTCACATTATGCCCCAAACAAACCTCTGAATAATTAAGAGTGTTAGGACAGCCCTTTTTGACTTAGTGTCCAGCAGAAAATTTGTTTCTGCGCTGTTGTGATAACGAAATGAACTTGGAAATGCCCATAAATACATCTTGCATCAGTGACAACTGACTGACCGACCACGTCCTTGTGACACAGCCCTTAGAGTTTAAGACCGGTCATGTGGATAGATTATCTTGGCAAAGGAGAAGTGCTTTTTTTTTTGCCATTACTCACACATCAAACATTTTCTGTTTTGGAGTGTCTTATCTTGATTACTATATGGAGTGTATTAACATAAAGTCATGCCTAAAACTCCATCCCGTATCCCACAGAAGTCCACCGGCAACTGCTAGTAGATCAATGAAAGGAATGGAGAAGAAGTGATGTGGGAGAGCTGTTGGTGGAAAAAAGAGGCTAATGGCTGGAAAACTAAATGAATGGAGAGAGAAAAGTTATCCGAGCTGTAAATTGATTTGAAGGACCCACAGACTTTAGTCAGATCACCCCAGAGACAGTGATGGAGATAAATTGAGGATGGCATTTCTCCTCATGACTGTATCTCATTACATCAAATCATCATTTCAGCTGCAGCTCGACTCACTCACGCCGCACCTCAGATTTACTCTTCTAATAAAATATGGGTCCAAAGACAAACCACTTCATTTGTGAAGATACTTTCCAACCAAAACAATATATCGCATCGGTAAGTAGTACAGATAATGGCCAAATAAATAGAACATTATCCTTTTTGGACTGTTAAAACAGCAGAATGCACTCCTCGTAACAAAGTGACAGTCAAACAGCAGCCTCCAAGACTGAAATACAAACCCAACATCCAAGTGCAGATAAATGCAGTTTCATTAAAATGTCCACCTTAGACTGGATCCAGATTTAGTCCACCCACTTACAGCGGTCCCATATTTAAATGTCTAAAGTTACAGGAAAAGAAAAACATGTTCACAGCAAGGTTTTGATCTCTACACCTAATTCCCCCACCAATAAATTTTGCATTATTTCTGGCATAGCAGCAATAACCACAAGCCTGGTAACGCTCCATGCCCTGATCACTATGGGATTCACCTTTTAGGGTCAGTTGTTAATGGTCCAGGTATAACCGACTAAGCTCCTCATCATTCATAATCTAGTGACTTCTCACTCTGGAAACCTGAGGAAGCAATACCAAAGTAATGTTGCAGATCTAATGATGCACCTGGAAGCATGCTCAGTGAAAGTTGCCTACAGTCACTGGGGATATGGGATCTCATTCCCATGTAACCTCACTGAGACGGCTCTGATCCCAGCTTTCACCAAAACAAGTGTTATCATTATTCACAATCCATAGCTATCTTGAAAGGTTTTCTGTCAGGAGGTGGAGCAAAGTGGTTGGTTATGGTTTCTAGGGTGTGGTTCAGGATCAGGCATGGCTCCCAGCCTCAGCTGACCCCCAGTGGGAATACATTGGACAAATGGGGAAGGTGGGTGGAGGATGGAAATGAGATCCCACAGAAGTAAAGAGGTGTGTTTGCGGTGTGGCCCTGCTGCTGAATTTCTGATAAAATTCAATATTTTGCAAAGTAATCAAACGCTTAAAAAAATAAGCTATCGTCTAAGAATCAGCACTAAAAACGGTGTCGCATCACTAGCTTTTGTTGTATCTACTGTAGTATTTTGCTTCTGCTTTGCCAGGCAGCTGAATGAGTCGTGACTTAGCCTTGTAATTCTCAACCATAAGTGTAGCGTGGGTGGAGAGAAAGACACACTTCGACACCACAAACGGTTCCAGCAACACTAAAGTGTGCATGTGCATTTATATGTGTAAATACATCTAAAGAAGGGAGGTCTGAGTGAATAATGCTCAAATGAATGAGACTACAATTTGTATTTTTTTTGTGTGTATGCGCTTTTCGATGTGAGAAATCAAGGACTGTTACTGTTTGTCACTGCAAATTCTGAAAGAAGGCCAATCCATTGTGTCAGAGTTAAGACACTCCCTATTAAGATAAGAATGACTGAGACAGTCCTAAAGTGTACAGGAACCACAGATAAGAGTGAGCAGTGTCAGTCATTTTGTCTGCATCTTTGTTTGTGCAATAGTCACACGTGTATTATAACACTTCATCATTCTCTTCATTCACTAAGAAGGTTCAAGACTTTTAATTAAGGTGAAACTTATACACAAACACAATGACAATATACGTATGCAGCTTTCAACAAATCTTCCAACTCATATGTAGAAATAGATCATAAGTTCCACACCTCCCAATATGACCATGTACCGCCCTTAAAACCATGTGGTCACCGTCTTTCACAGTTTTCTGATTTCCAAAGGAAGTCGAAGTATAGACGTTGGCGGGGATTGGTGGACTGTACCAACACAGCTCTTTCCCACAGGTGACTTGGGTTCAAGTCCTATTTTGGTCATGATTTACCAGGTTTTGGACCCAAAAGCAGGACACAACACAAGAAGACATGGATTGAGGCAAGTGAATGATTTTCATTTATCTATTTACAGATGGGTATGTGATTGTAATCACTGGACACTAAGTATGATTTCATAATTGCTGGTGAGAGTTCTTACTTTTTCGGTGCAGCGTCGGACAGGGTGTCCAACCCGTAGGCTGTGGGCCACCAAGGGTCCTGAGGTAAGACTTCATTAAAAGGGAGTTGTGCTTGAGTAAAGTCCTTACTACAGTCCTTTCTGAGGTAAGAGGTCCAGGAGAGAGTCCGTCACCGTGGGGGGCGTCAGTGGCTGGGGATCCTTTTGGTGAGGAGTTTAGTTTTATTTTGGAAATTATTTGAATTCCTTACTTGGGTTTTTTTCCTTGGAGTAGTCACAACCACTAGAGGTCATTTTTTAAAAACTAAGAATGGCAGAGTGGTTAGCACTGTGGCAACACAGCAACTCACCCTTGGCCGGAGGATCCTGGGTTCGATCCCAGCCCCCGATCAACAGTGATCTGTGTGGAGTTTGCATGTTCTCCCCGTGTCTGCGTGCGTTTACTCTGGGATTTCTCCGGTTTCCTCCCACATGGCAAAAAGATGTGTTAGGTTAATTGGCATCCAACTGGGGATTCTAAATTGTCCTTAGGTATGAGTGTGAGAGTAAATGGTTGTCTGTCTCACTGTGTTGGCCCTGTGATGGACTGGCGATCTGTCCAGGGTGTACCCTGCCTCTCGCCCAAAGATGCTGGGATAGGCTCCAGCCCCCCCGCAACAAGAAAAGGATTAAATGGAAGAAGATGGATGGATGGATGTATGGATGGCTAATTCATCCATCCATTCATCCATCCATCTTCTACCGCTTTTCCGGACGTCCAGGTCGCAGAGGCAACAGTTCAAGCAGAGAAGTCCAGCCTTCCCTCTCCCCAGCCACCTGCTCCAGCTCTTCAGAGACGATACCAAGGCATTACCAGACTAGGTGGGAGACATAGTCTCTCTAGCGAGTCCTGGGTCTACCCCGGGGTCTCCTTCCAGTGGGACATGCCAGAAACACCTCAAGTGGAAGGCGTCCAGGAGGCATCCTGATCAGATGCCCATATCACCTCAACTGGCAGCTTTCAATGTGGAGGAGCAGCGGTTCTACTCTGAGCCTCTCCTGGATGACTGAGCTCCTCACCCTATCTCTGAGGGTGAGTCCAGCTATCCTACGAAGAAAGCTCATTTCAGCTTCATTTCAGCCCCCCAGGGAACGGTTTTGGCTCCCTTCCTGTTCACCCTTTATACTGCGGACTTCTCACACAACACAACACACTGCCATCTACAGAAGTTCTCTGACGACTCTGCGATCGTTGGCCTCATCTCCAACGGAGATGAAGCTGAGTACAGAGGGCTTATCCAGGACTTCGTGGACTGGTGCCATAGGAACTGCTTCCAGATCAACGCGAGGAAAACTAAGGAGCTGGTGGTGGACTGCCACAGGCAAGGACAACCCCTCACAGCACCAGTAAACATCCAGGGAACAGACATCGAGATGGTGACATCCTACAAGTACCTGGGTGTTCATCTGAACAATAAACTAGACTGGTCACACAATACCGACACACTCTACAAGAAGGGACAGCGCAGGCTGTTCCTGCTGAGGAGACTCAGGTCTTTTGGTGTACAAGGGGCGCTGCTGAAGACATTCTACGACACGGTGGTGGCATCAGCCATCACTTTTGGAGTGGTCTGCTGGGGCAGTGGCATTACAGCAGCCGATAGGAAGAGACTGAATAAACTGATCAAGAAAGCTAGCTCTGTCCTGGGGCAGCGCCCTGACCCAGTGGAGGAGATAGGAGAGAGAAGGATGGTGGCTAAACTGTCATCTCTGCTGGAGGCCGAGTCCCACCCTATGCAGGACATTCTGAACGCACTGAGGAGCTCATTTAGCAGCAGACTACATCATCCTAGGTGCGCAACCGAGAGGTTTCGCAGGTCCTTCCTACCTACGTCTGTCAGACTGTATAACCTAAGCAGGGCTGCTCGCAGAGATAGCAAAAAAAAACAAAACAAAACGTGACGCCCTAATAGTATTGAATGCAAAAGACGCAATAGACTTACACAATGGTCCCCTCCAGTATATACAACTAGGACATTATCGGTCACTACGGAGGGTGACAATATGTATGGGTACATATTCATACTATGTAGGATAACTAAGTAGACGGTTATGCTGTTTATTCCATCTTGCTACAATGCTCCGCACTTTGTATATATATTTATATATTTATGTGTATGTATGTATATCCACTGCTCTTATTTATATCTTCCGTATCTTCTTAATTATTGCTTTGAGTGTTGCTATCCCTGTGCTGTTGCAATCCTGGAATTTCCCCATTGTGGGACTAATGAAGGCTTATCTTATCTTATCTTCTATCCGTGATCTCGTTCTTTCGGTCATTACCCAAAGCTCGTGACCATAGGTGAGAGTAGGAACGTAGATTGACTGGTAAATCGACAGCTTTGCCTTAGAACTCAGCTCCCTCTTCACCACAGCAGACCGGTACAATGTCCGCATCACTGCAGATGCTGCTCTGATCCGTCTGTCAATCTCTTGCTCCATTCTCCCCTCACTCGTGATTAAGACCCCAAGAAACTTAAACTCCTCCACTTGGAGCAGAAGCCTGTCCCCAACCCGGAGAGGACAATCCACCTTTTTCTGGCTGAGGACCATGGACTCGGAGTTGGAGGTGCTGATTCTCATCCCAACCGCTTCACACTCAGCGGCAAACTGTCCCAGCAAGAACTGTAGGTCATTGCTGGATGAAGCCAGCAGGACAACATCATCTGCAAACAACAGAGATGAGATCCTGTAGTCACCAAGCATGACACCCTCCGTTCCCTGGCTGCGCCTAGAAATCCTGTCCATAAAAATTATGAACAGGATCTGTGACAAAGGGCAGCCCTGACGAAGTCCAACTCTCACTGGAAATGAGTCCGATCGAGTGTTGGCAATGCGAACCAAACTCTCACAACGGTCGTACAGAGACCAAATAGCTCGCAACAACAAGCCCAATACCCCATACTCCCGAAGCACCCCCCACAAAAAAATCACGAGGGACGCGGTCAAATGCCTTCTCCAAGTCCACAAAACACATGTAAACTGGTTGGGAAAAATCCCACGAACCCTCGAGGATTCTCAAGAGGGTAAAGAGCTGGTCCGATGTGCCACGGCCAGGACGAAAACCACATTGCTCCTCCTGAATCCGAGGTTCGACCAACGGCCGGACTCTCCTCTCCAGTACCTTGGCATAGACCTTCCCAGGGAGGCTGACGAGTGTGATCCTACTGATCAGGATCCCACTGATACGCCTTCCACAGAGGAAGCAGGGCTTGTGGACGAGGGGGACGACTCGCCTATCACAGGGGCTGAGGTCGCCAAGGTGGTTAAAAATCTCTTTGGTGGCGGGCCCTGGGGGTGGATGAGGTTCGCTCTGAGTACCTCAAGGCCCTGGATGTTGTAGGGCTGTCATGGTTGACACACCTCTGCAACATTGCATGGAGGTCGGGGGCAGTGCCTTTGGCATGGCAAACCGGGGTGGTGGTTCCTCTCTTCAAAAAAGGGGACCGGAGGTTGTGCTCCAACTTTAGAGTGGATGGATAATTCCTGCTTGAAAAAAAAGATGCTTTAGAATGTTATTTTCTGTTGGAGGACAATCTCACAGTTGTTGTTTGTTTTTGTGATTTAGTTTTTAGATACTTTCCTCAGACTTTGGAGAAATAAAGTCTTATGTAAATAAATGGCCTAGAATTGGAAAGCATCATTTTGCTTATGTCTACAGCTATTAAGTTGTCAACCAGTCCTGGAGTTGTCCCCGGTGCTGCAGGGAAGATTCTGATGCATCTGAAAATTGCTAATAGACTGCCAAAAAGCACTGTCAAGTGTGCGAACCAATGTAAATATTTCAGAAAAGGCTATTTGGATATGTCTCTGTCATTTATTAAAATGTTTTCTCACTGTCTCACTCGGGAAGGGAAAAAGATAGAACATCCCTGGATGGAATTTTTCAAAGAATTTTCATAAATGTTCTTTTGCAAACTGTAAATAAACAGCCACTATAGGATTTTGCTAAATTTTTAAAAACCACACATTGCTGCATACTTCTTGTGGCAACTTCTCACCGAGAGTAACACAAAGTAAACATTTGAAGCACATATCCTGTTGTATTGTTTACTTTACATACAAGGACGGCTCATTAAAGATTTCCTCTGACCCACTTCCGGTTATTGTAGGAGGCTGAGATTGCACATGTATGATAATACAAATCTCTATCGGTCACATGGCAAGTTACAGCTCTGAATACCTAAGAGCTTGTCTTTTACAGGTGCTAAGGTGGAGTAAGGTGTGATAATGGAGTTGGATGCAGAGCGGTCATCAAGTTCCTGTACTTGAGAGGCCGCACACCACAGGAGACGTTCAATGAGATGAAAGAGACTTATCAGAGGGATGTCCCATCATATGATGTAGTCAAACACTGGCATCGACAGTTCAAGTGCGATTGGACATCAGTGGAAACAGCACCCATTCCTGGGCGACCACAGTGCGCCGTTGATGAAACCACCATTCTGGATGATCAATATACAGATGGATTTTTTTGTGATATGTACCACTTTTAACTAGTCATTATGATGATAAAATGAATATTGCAAAGGAAATATTTTAGGCTTTTATGTAATATTTCTTTTTGCAACCAGAGGAGATGACCCTTAGGAATAAGATATTTTTTTAAAAATCTGGGCCCATATGCACAAACCATTCTGATAGTGTTCTAGGAGACCTTCTATTTTAGCTTCAAAATTTCTAACAGTCACTGTAGTCCTAGTTTAAAAGTGATTAAGGAAGATCCTAAAACTTTTATCTTAGTGAGCAGGTGTGTTTGACCTCATTGCTAGGTTTGATGCTGTCCATTGAAAGCTGTGATTGTTCAATATGGGGGGGGTATCAGTTAACCTTATGGTGTACAAATGTTTTAATGGTGCACAAATGTTATCTTTCTTTCTCTTTCGGGGTTGGCACAATGTATCATCACCTTATATTGCAATGATCCCAGTGTTGATTTGGCAAGGATTTTTACGCTGGATGCCCTTCCTAACACAACCCGGCCCATTTATCCGGGCTTGGGACTGGCACAGAGAGTAACACTGTGGCTGTGTAACCAACACAAATGCACAAATGTTATCTAAAACTCAATTATCACAACAATCAAACCTTGGACATACAGTATGTACAACAGCAACACAGTAAACTTGCAGTCTAACTAAGGCGATGATGCTTATTTTTCAACGCTGCCATTGGCTGCAAGGGCTGCTGGGAAATGGGAGGCTAAAATGGCCCTGCCTGGCCGGGACACCCATCTACACTGCCATGGTTTGTGTGCGGTCCACCTGACCATCTCCCTCCTAACGACAGGAACACTTCCATCAATTGAAGTAATACAGAAAAAAACTCACATTATCCCAGCATGATCCAATCTGTAATGTTTAATTAGCACGTCGTCAACAGTGTTTCAAGAACATTTCAGAACTCATAGTTACTCCTAAACTTGGGGGGGGGGGAATTTTAGAAAATGTCATAATTCTGAGAATTTTCTAAGAATTACATCACTGGGACTAAATCTTAGCTCTAGGACACTTTGTGAAAATGGCCCTGGAGTTTTAAGTAACTTTTACATTGGTTTCACTTTTCTGTCTTAGAAACTAAGTTCATCATTATATCCACAGTACGGTGACAAAGGAGTGTCCACACCAGTAAAATCCAGTGAATGTTTCATTGTGATGGAGTTCATTTCTGTAGCACACTTACATAAAGTGGAGTGCTGGCTGCCTTCAAGAGTAGGAAAAAAATGGCAAGCAATGTTTAAAAGTCCCTATATTTTTCACTAATATGACATGCTTATTCTTAAAACACTGTGTGGATTATAATTGCTTTCTTCAATATGACACACTGTCAAAGCCATCATATCTGACTTGCCCTATGCTGCAGTATTTTCTGTTCATCTACGGTATCTGTCTGTCCAGATGGGAGGCTTTATAAGGCTGGAGGGTAGCATTTATAGAAAATATCTTTATAGGAAACCCAACAAGACCTGGCTGGTATTCAGGTGTTCAAAGAACATATATAGAAATTGGAATTGCCCTGTTTCGTTAATCCACAGACACGCTGACTGTCATGCCCACAAGTGGGCAGTAAATGCTGCTGTCACTGTCTGCCCCCCCCCCAGCTCGTAAAGACGAGGAGAGGAGATCCAAGTAATCAGTGAACATGCTGTAAACTGGGAGGAGGATTGTGTGTGTGTGTGTGTGTGTGTGTGTGTGTGTGTGTGTGTGTCAGGTAGTAGACAGAGGTAACTCACACAGCGCCGTGATGAGAGGGGAGAGACTGCAGTGGCATACAGCTGGCATTTTATGGCACCGCGGCGCTCTGCTTGTCTCTCTTTCCCTGCCGTCTCACTCTTTCACTCGTGTCACCACTTCTTCCCTTCAGTAACCGGCTTTCATCTGTTCTCCTCCTCCCCTCTCTGTCTCTCCGCACTCACCGGCCCACCGCCTCACTCCCTATCTCCCTGTTTCATGTCTTGCAGCCAGTCTCATTCTGTTTCACTGTCTGTCATTTTCTATATTGCCCACATTCTCTCCTCATCTCATGCAGCTTTTCCACCATTTTTTTTCCCTACCTTGCTTTTTGGTCCTATTTTGCTATTCCTCCCCCTCGCTTGGCTCACAGAATGTTCTCTGCCACCCCCCCCCCCACACACACACGTACCTAAAATGTCTGTAACCCCCCTCTCTTTTACTGCGAGGCATCAGGGCTCTCCAGTGCACACTGTGAATGCCTAATGAATCTTATGTCTTTTACAAGCCTCAGCCCTCACCCATCTCTGTCCTACTGCTCTCCTCTTCTTTCCCTCCCTATCTCCACTCTTCTACCCGTTATCCACTTCTTCACCTACTCTGTTTTGCTTTATTTACTAGCTAGGAACTGTCCAGCTGTTTACAAGGAATAAGAGCTGCCCTGGGGATTCCGGAGGGTGTGGGTGGCACGCTGTCTTTTTTTTTTATGGGCATCCAGGACCCTCTGTGAAGGCTTCTCGCAGTAGTGCACTCTGTAAGCAGCAGTTAGGATGCTTAGAAGGTAAAAAAAAAAGTGACACATTTTTCTCAAATGCGAGTGAAGGATTTTGATCACTTTAATGTTCATGTCATGAGCTGCAGGTGGGGACAAAAGGCAGACGCAGGATTCAAACAAGCAGTAGATGATACACCTCTGAGCTAAACTGAACTGAAACAAGTAAACACAAAATACTAATACATAACCAGAAGCAGACAAAGTCTAAACTCAAAAGGCAGTAACCTTCAACATTAAGCAGGAAACATTATATTGTGTCTGAAATTATTCACCCATTCACTGCCACCTACTCACTTATTGTAGAGGGCTACTATATGGGAAACTCAACTGAAATCTGGTGCCTACTAAAACATGGTTGGAACATCCGTGTGCTGTACATGTATTCCGGGGCTCCTCAAATGCCGGACCCCGGTCCACATCCAAACTATGGCGGTCTTCCCTCCTGACCCCGAAGTCTTTTGATGCAATTTGGGGGGGAAAAAAAATGCCTGTTTCGTTTTGGCGGAAAAAAAAGTAACTTAAATGTTGCAATGGCTGCAAGCCGGATAGATATCTCTGTGGTAAGGACAGCCCTGCATGGAGTGAGGTCTTTGACGAGGACCCGTCAAACCAGGGGAAAATGCTCAGTAGAGGCAGGCAAATACGAGAAACCACATCGCACACCCCACTCGGAGGAGAGAAAGGAAACGGTCGCGACCGCTGCTGGCTATCGGAGGACCACAACCTGGAAAGAGCGCCCCCATTCCACCTTTGATAATCAGGGTCCCCGCCTGCTCTGCACCACTGCATACCCCAGTCCATGAACCAGCGATCCAAACAGGATGCAAAAATGAAGGAGCCACTGTCAGACAGTGGGCAGGGTTCAGTTTTCATTAGAAGTCTGATATTTATATGTTAGAAATTCTGTGTATTTTTGACTGAAGGACTACGTGACTTGTTTATTTTATTTAGGGCTGCAGTTATTGATCAGTCGACTAACTGGATAAGCTTTTTGTCTTTTTTTTCTTTTTATTGAAGACCTTTTGACCAAAATCTTGCTTTTTATGCATTAAGCAAACTTGCTCAGACCAATCTGTAATCCACAGTTAGTATATTCATTGATACTGTATGACCTCGAGTGTAATATTGCTTTTATACACCAGTTCTTCAAGCACAATTTATTAAATGTACTGGACAAAGTCTTATGATTTGTTTATTTAACAAGTAATTTTGCGCAGCTAAGAAAAAAAATAGTCCCCCCTAAATGTGGCCAGTAAGTGTTGCTAAGCACCTGAATGCATACCAGTCACCTGTTGAGTCTGTACAGCAGAAGGGCCCAGATCAATGCCGGTAGCTCATTAGCATGCTATTGATTTGGCTTCGGCACACTTCGCTCACATTTTCTTGGCATTTTCAGATGAAACAAAGAGTCCATCACCACCAAGGTATTGTGGTTTTCTAATTGAGTCAATACATTCAACTCTAGCCTGTCTGTTTTGTTTAAACAGATGTAAAATATATGTCCGGATGTTTATAAGGACATGACTTCCGGATCAGAGATGGTTGAAACTGTAGTTGCTTTTCAAACAACGCCTCACTGTGGAAATTAAGATATCCAACACAGTATTGCAATTCTCAAGTCTGTACTTGACAGTAAATTACTGTTAGTAATTTACAATTACAAAAACACCTTTGAAGCAGAGTGATACATATCCAGTGAAATGTTGGAGTGCAATTATCATGGAATATAGTAACTCCTGGAATCCCTGTTGTCACATCAAATTGCTCGGTCAGAGCTAACTGTTGTATAACAGACATTCGAGCACAGCTTCTGAGTATGTTCTCGAGTGCCCATTGCACAGATAAGATTTTTGTTTCACTCATGAAGTCCATTCAAAAAGGTTTACCATAATGTGTATTGACATCTTTTGATGTCTTTGCATGTGGTTGGGGCCTCTTTGTTATGATCAATATGTAACTGACAATAAAGATATTATGTCATTTGGTGACCTGCCAATCTTTGACTAACCCCGCAGGACTACTGTGCCACCTTTACATTACATGTTCTAGGAATGTCTGAATGAAAAAAAGAATAGTTGATCCACATCTAAATGACAGAATGATATGACTATTGTGCAAGGATGAATGCTGCATTATTCCATATTCCAAGCCTGCTATGGGCTTGTGTGTTTCCTTGTCCTGCTGACAAGATAGATTGCCATCCAATTGTTCTCTGCTGAAGAGGGCATTGCTCGATGTGCTCTCATGTCGCCAATATCTTTTCTGATCATGATCCCATTGATTTTCGACTGTTGCAGAAATGTCTGGGTCATGCGTTGTTCTTTCCCACAGGCCTCTGATAAACAACCCTTTTACTCAGGCCACCAATATCTCTCACATTGACTTCTTGATCAAGTTATTGATTTATTTTATGGTGGGATCACTAGATTGGAGGGTCCAAGACAGTTTCATGTAATGAGGTTACAGGAATAAGCATGACAGCTGGCTTCAGGTTCAGATATCTGACTTCTAACAACACAATCAATGAAAACTTTATTCTTTGAAATGATTTGTGCATCCTTTCATGGTGAATCAATGAGCTGAAAAATCCCATAAATGAGACATCATAATTTGGTACCCAGTATGATAACCAGTTTATAGGAGCTGTCTGTGTCATGATTCGCTCCCTCGGGGCAGGAACAAAAAACCCAAGTGCTAGACTGCTAGTTGTGAGATTTATTAAGGAAAATATAAAGTACAAATAGTGAGCAAAAATAAACTTACATCAATTGAAGCGTATGAGTACAGCAAGAAGTTTACAGGAATGCACTACAGTGTTCCGACAGAGTAGAGAAACACAGAGACAACCATGAGGCACTGACAATTGATTGGCAGGGAAAGCATTATTAAATAAAGCAGGTAATCAAACACAATGAGTGCCATCAGGTGTAGATCTCATGAGCGGGCAAGTGACCTAATTACTGAGCTGAGTGCACAAACGAGATGAAAAGGGAGGAGGGAGTGTCTGGAAGAGGAAAGCCCATGCCACGGAGACTACACATAACAAAACCCACACACAGAGAAATAATATACTGTATAAATTTGGGAAAACACAGGATAAGAACAACAATAAATAGAGATCCTGAGCACAGTGAAACACCGCACTCTGTCTCGTGACAGTCTGTAAGTGGAAATAATGTAATAAACATCAAAATGATAACAAAAAGGTGTCACTGTAGAATAATTATACATTTAGCTGAAAAATTGATTTTTCCAACAACGTTATGGATGGATGGATATTCCCACTTGCAAAGTTTGTTTTGGTTTTATTTGGCTAGACTATTTGCTAGACCCAGAGCCAATCTTGTTTTGACCTACTTAGATAAGAGATGGGCAAACCTCTGTGTGAGGAAGCAGGGTGTACTTCAGTTCTAGAGGCAAGCCAGGGAACAGAACCAGAGATCATTTCTACTTGACCTAAACAGAACATCTTATCCTCAGTTTCCACTGATGCCAGATACAGTCCATTGTGGCTGTGATATGCCACAATAAATAGTTCTCATTCTAGTCAATGTTCTACTCTCCACCAGATATGGTACGTTGCAGAGCAGTCCCGCTCATCTCGGTGTGCAGTGAGTCTATTTTTGACAGCTGCCATGGCCAGCACGCAAGGAAATGCCACGGTACCTAGTGTATTTAATGTTTGTCTATTAAAAAACTATTTAAGGATCGCCTGTTATTTTCCGAGGTCTTCCACCATTGTGTCAAAGAATTAACATTTAAAGGCCACTTATGCATTATTAAAGCACACGGATCCAGATGAATGGACAGCCGGCACTTTCTGCTTCCTTGTTGTTAAGGGATAAGGACCTGTACTTATATAGAGCTTTTTCTAGTCCCAAAGACCACTCAAAGCGCTTCACTAATACTAACCCTCTATTTTAAGGGCCTATAGGAGACAGATATCTAGGGACAATTTAGAACAACCAATTAACCTAACATGCATGTCTTTGGATTGTGGGAGGAAAGTGGAGCCCCCGGAGTAAACCCACACAGCACAGGGAGAACATGCAAACTCCACACAGAAAGGTTCCTACCCCTGCCAGCCTGGGGATTCGAAACTGGAACCTTCTAGCTGTAAGGCAACAGTGCTCACCACTGCACCACTGTGCAGCCTCTCTTCGTCTCGTGCTCTTGCATTACTGTATATAAATCTCATGTGATCTTGTCATGTGAACTTTGTTCTGATCTGTGCCTCTTCAAAACACAAATGCAGCCGGTTGGGAGTGCTGAAAGACTAAAAATGCATATCAGCCACAAATGAACGCAGTAGCAGTCAGTGGAAATGAGGCTTTACTGTACAGGAGTTATTATAGCTTTCCAGTGTGTGCTTTAACTCCCCTTTCTTTTTATTAATCTTGTCCTCAGCATGGCCACATGTGTGACGCTTTTCAGGAGAGGAGGAGGGACCAAGCCTCAAATATTTTGAACTGCAATACCATTTTGAAATGCTAGTTGTCAGGATTACATAATTATCCTTTAAAGTCACACTCCAGCAGCTCTAAAACCACCTCAGAAACAAATGTGTATTGTCCAAAATAGTATATTGTGGCTTTTTATCCACATAAAACTTTCATTGCCTTAGAATTACTTGTAAAGAGCTTTTACATCTTCTCCCTACTTAAGCATGCATGGATCTATGAATATTCTATTTAGCTCCACTCATACTCCCACCCACTAGTAGCATATGCTGCAAGGCCAGCCCTCCCCTCTCCTCTGACCTGAGAACACTGAAGACTGCTTTGCTAAACAATAGCCAACTCACCTCCCTGCTCTGGAGGGAGTGGGGGTTTATTGTCTCCTTCTCCATCCTCCCTGGCAAGGATGGAATGGAGCACCTGGGAGGTTTTGTAACCCCCCCCCCCCCCCGAAAACCCATGGTCGGTTTTGCACCGTCCCCTGGAAGGGATGCTTACTGTCAGCACGGTCAGTGGTAGGTAGACTGTGAGCCTCCATCCACGGAGCCATGTCGGCTCCGCCCTCTTCCTCTGGGGAAGTGAACTCAGGTGTTTAGCCATGCCCAGTGCTTAGCTTGATTGGTTAATGTTATAATTTATCAGGCTAAGCAGGAATGCTTACGTAGCTAGAAACGCTCTGTCCAAAGTCACCTGTTTGAAGGAGGGGGGTGGAGCTTAACTGGAAATTCACAGCAGAAAAACACAGACTTGGGACCGGGGTCTGATTTTGCTCTTGATGTGTCTTGTAAGTCATATCATATCAACAACTACAGCATGTCAGACATGTTAATAACAGAACAAAGGTGATTTTTGGCAGAGTGTCACTTTAAGTCAGTGTTTTTCAACCGGGGTTCCCTGGAAGGTTCAGGTTTCTGTGGGAAATCTAATTCCACTTCAGAAATCTGAACATTCCAGGGATCCCTGGTTAAAAACATTGCTTTACGTCATGTGTAAAGCAGAAAAAAAAAAATCACCATTCAGTTTCTAAAATAACAAGGTTTGCTTTGTAGTTTTCTTTTATAACAGAAAGAAAAAACAAACAAAAAATACTGGTTTCAGACTCCTTATAGCAATTTTGATTAAAGATTTTTTAGTAGTTTTAATGGAGACTTTTTACTGCTGGTTATATGATCAATATTGGTATTTATTCTTGTTCTTGGATTGTTGTCTGACACTGTATGCATAAACGTACTTGTTGATATTGATACTACCTTCTAAACTTTGTTGTGGCCATTGAGAATAACATATATTTGTTTTTCTACTGTTTCAACCAGTCAAACATCAGTCTTGAAGCTGAAGATAAACTATTGCAGCAGTGACTGTAAGCCTGTCTGTATTAAAGTAACAGCTGAGTGTAGTAAATCATAGTTAGTCTACAGTGTAAAATTCTCTGCCATAGTCACTTATACTTTTCCTGTCAATTAAAGCCTGTTTCTGATATTATGGGAGGTTTTGCTTTCCATTCTCATATTGTCTTCACAACCGTTTTCTAATCATTGATTTTTGTCTAGTGTTTTTTTTTTTCTTTTGCAGAAAATACTGTATCTTGGTAAGGCTCTGTTTTTATATTAACAGTGACACACCTACTATAAATTTTGAAATTCTTTATTCACAATAGTGAATGTAAATTTTTGACTTGAGGTTATTTTTTCCTCCCACATACTTACTCTTAGAGGAAATTAATAAGCCTCCAATATGCTGATTTAAACTTTCAAAATATTTTTTTTTTAAATCTGTGACAAAGTGACAGAATAGGAAATTGTTTGTCAACGCCCT
This sequence comes from Pholidichthys leucotaenia, assembly GCA_020510985.1. NCBI lineage: Eukaryota > Metazoa > Chordata > Actinopteri > Cichliformes > Pholidichthyidae > Pholidichthys > Pholidichthys leucotaenia. The sequence goes on from CM035845.1 coordinate 107,524,455, forward strand.
CATTAAGTGACCTAGATCATTCAGACCCATTTTTACACATAACTGTGGCCTCATTTATAATACATTGTGCAGGATCCGTACAAAACAGTATACACATTTCCAACAGCTGAAAATGATGTACAAAAAAAATTATAAACTCAGCATACATGCATACACTTTTATGCAGTTTCCCTGATTAATCACACTCTAGCTTGAAGTGTCCACACGTTCATGCGCATCACATTCTGCTCCTGCACACCTATGTTTAACCATAAATGGTCAATTCACAGCAGCTTGTGAAAGCTGCTGCATAGCAGTAGTAAAGTCTGATCATGCAGTCATCTTGTACTGCAAGTGTTTTTTCTTTTTTCTCCAAGGTGAAGCTGGATCTACCAAGTACCTTTGCGCATGAATGCCACAGCAGTTACCACAGTTATCACACTAATTATGAAATTAACATGATGAGCAGAGCTATCCCTCATCCCATAATTTAGGTAATCCATCCATACTACAACCCCAATTCTGGTGAAGTTGGGACATTGTGTGTAACGCAAATAAAATATAAATACAATGATTTAAAAGTCCTTTTCAACTTATATTCAATTGAATACACTACAAAGACAAAATATTTAGTGTTGCAAATATTCACTCATTTTGAATTTGATGCCTGCAGCATGTTCCAAAAAGGCTGGGACAGGTGCAACAAAAGCCTGGGAAAGTTAGGGAATCCTCACAAACACCTTTTTGGAAGATTCCACATGTGAGCAGGTTAATTGGAAGCAGGGGAGTGTCATGACTGGGTGTAAAAGGAGCATCCCGGAAAGTCCTTCACAAGCAAGGGTGGGGCGAGGTTCACCACTTTGTAAACAAGTGCGTGGGCAAATAGTCCAACATTTTAAGAGCAGTCTAATGATTATTTAAAATCAATCTCTGGCTTTATTTACAGGCAGAAATTGTACCCACATACAAGTATGAGTAAATGAAGAGAATACAGTAGCCCATGTAGGAGGAGTGATGAGTGGAGGAAATCAGTTCTGTTGTGCTGAGAACAGTTACGCAGATTTTTTTTCTTTAAAAACTGGATAAAAACTTGCATCTTATGTGGCCATCTCTCAGCAGTGTTTGAACAAAAAGATGGCCCCATATCTTCTATCAGTTAGGTGCTCTTAGTGCTCTTCATATGAATTTCATTTATTCGCTTGGTTACAGAGAGTAAAAATTAGATTCCTATTATCATGCCTAAATTGTGGGAAAAATATGCCAAAATGTCTTGGGTCATTCCAGCTGCTGCCCCTGCATTATCCTGCGTTTATCCTGTGGAGTTCCTCACACCCGTCTGCAGGTATTCAGCCTTCATCTGTGCTTCAGGAATTCTCTTATAAAAGATGAGGCAGCAGTAACTAAATACTGAGAGAATTTTAATGACTCAGTTGATGTCTTACAGTTACAGTATGTGTTACTAATATAATCTGTACAGTTTACAGCAGAAATAGCATGAACTATCTGTGTTTGCAGTATAATGATGTGCACTGGGTTACTGTGTGAAACTAAATGCATGAGTGGATGTATGAAAAGTCCCATTCACTGCCCTTTTCCCACATTTTGACAGCTCTCTCAAGAAATGTTTGTGACATTTTGGTCAAACTGCCTGAAATTACACTACTCACAGAAAGTTAGGGATATTTGGCTTTTGGGTGAAATTTATGAAAAATGTAAAAAGTTCACCCTACAGTGATATTATATCATGAAAGTAGGGCATTTAAGTAGAAGCATGCAATGGTGATTTCCTCATCTCAAACAATTTATTGAAACAAAAGCCAACAACAGTGGTGGGTATACCACAACAAAAAATGTCAGTGTCTCAATAACTTGTCATGTGCCCTTGAGCATCAATTACAGCATGACGTCTCCTGCTGTTCACAAGTCGACCTATTGTCTGCTGAGGCATGGCATTCCACTCTTCTTGAAGTGCGACCCTCAGGTCAGTGAGGTTGTGAGGTGTAGGGTTACGGGCATCTACATGGTGACTCAGCTGATCCCATAGGTTTTCTATGGGATTCAGGTCTGGAGAAAGTGCAGGCCACTCCATTTGAGGTACCCCAGCCTCCAGCAGCTGTTCCCTAATGATGCGACCTTGATGAGCTGGAGCATTGTTGTCCATGAAGATGAAATTAGGCCTGTGTTGTTCCTGCAGGGGCACAATGACTGGATTAATGATGTTATTCAGGTAATATCGGCTTGTCACTGTACTATTCACAAGGTGTAGGGCAGTTCTGTATTGACTAGACACACCTGCCCAGACTGTAACACCACCACCACCACCACCACCAAAGGCTCAACAGTGGCTAATGCATAGCGCTCTCCTTGACGTCTCCAACATCATTGGCCGCCATCATTTCTGCTCAACATGAATCAACTTCCATCAGAGAACAGCACTGAGGCCCACGGGCCCCTCATCCAGCATAAATGCTCCCTGGCCCATGCGCGGTAAATACAAATTAAAGATTTAAACACCTTAAAAATTCCCTGCACAGAAAACTTACAAGAGCTGCAAGAAGAAACACAGTGATTAAATAGAGAAATATGGGCTACTTTTTATAATTTTTGTAATTTTGTAAAAATTATTTGGATTATTACAGAATGCCCAGAAAGGACTTCTTCAATTAGTTAGATAGTGGCATAAAAGAAAAGAAAAACCTACATCAATAACAGAAATATAAGATTGGAAAACAGGGGAAATAACCTTTAGCCTATGTAAAAGTCTGTTTTCTTAACTGACCTGCTGTTTTACTGTAGTTCCACTTTTGCTGCATTGGGGCAGCGCGGTAGAGGACTGGTTACCACTGCAGCAGCACAGCAACGCACCCTTGGCCGGGGGATCCTGGGTTCGATCCCAGCCTCTGACCAACAGTGATCTGTGTGGAGTTTGCATGTTCTCCCCGTGTCTGCATGGGTTTACTCCGGGATTTCTCCGGTTTCCTCCCACATGCCAAAAACATGCAAGTTAGGTTAATTGGCATCAATTAACCTAACTTGGTATGTCCTTAGTCATACCTAAGGACAATTCTAAATTGTCCTTAGGTATGACTGTGAGAGTGAATGGTTGTCTGTCTCTGTGTTGGCCCTGCAATGGACTGGCGATCTGTCCAGGGTGTACCCTGCTTCTCGCCCAAAGATGCTGAGACAGGTGCCAGCCCCCCCGCGACCCGAAAAGGATTAAGCGGAAGAAGATGGATGGATGGATGGATGTGGTGAGGGCTTTTCTCATTTTAATTCACTCCCTCTGCTCCTCCTTTGTTTCTTTTGAGCGCCCCCGCAACCTTCATTTTGTCAATGATGGTAGAATTTCCATCAGTTTTTAATAGCAAATAATATGTTTTGCTTTTTAACCAGTAGCTGGAGAAGTTTGGAGTGAGTGCCGACCATAAAATAAATAAAATAGTATTTTCAGTACTAGTAAGCAGTTAAATTATTCACCAGCAGTGCATTTCATGGTTGAATGAGTACATAGTGTTGTTGCAACCTTCAATAATAATGGTACTGCAGTGGATTTGAAACGGAGCCTTCATTATTAGCAAGAAGTAGTGTTATGTGGAGTCTCTATGAGAGGTACCGATTGAAAAGTCTGACAGCGACAGGTTGCATTAGCATAAAACACTTTCTCCTTAATGGTAAGGACCTGTACTTGTATAGTACTTTTTCTAGTCACAAAGACCACTCACTGTTCTTAACTAGTAGCTACACTTAACCCTCTGTTCTAAGAGCCTATCAGAGACAGATACCTAGGGACAAGTCAGAGTCACCAGTTAACCTCATATGCATGTCTTTGGATTGTGGGAGGAGACTGGAGCCCCCAGAGATCACAGGGAGAACATGCACACTCCATACAGAAAGGTTCCCACCCCTGCCAGCCTGGGGATTTGAACCTAGAACCTTGTAGTTGTGAGGCAACAGTGCTAACTACTTTACCCCTGTGCCACCGATGTTACTCATGGCCCGGTCGTAGATACATGTCTGGCATTTGTAACGAACCAAGAAGTAAAAAAACTTGTAAATTTGGTGATTTATGGTGAATTAATTACAGGTAGACCATGGCCCTGATTGGTGTTTATGCATTTAGAGGAGTGAGTACCCCATACCAAGATGGCACCTCCAAAGACGCATTTGCTCCAGTGAACAGGAATTCCCTAGGTGACATCTAGTGTAGATATCTATGACTCGGATTGAGCCTGAGCCAACTAACTTAAATTTGTCTTTAAAAAGGAATGAAATAATGCATTGGGGTGGACAGGGGTGTGTTTTTTCAGTGGTTTCAGGATATGACCAGTCTCTGGAGTACAACAAGCACAGAAACGTTCTTGAATGAGTGGCTAAACTGCTAGATTCAGGTAGCCACCTTTAATCTCAGTGAGAGAAGGTAAATCTTTAAGCTAAAATAACGTCTAAGAACAAAGTATATGATCAAGTGTTGTTAAAAAGGATTCCAATGAGGGTGGGTGAATTTATAGAAATTAACAATCAAACCAGCTGGATCGACAGTTAAGCTAACACCAGGCAGTGTGTCGTACAGCGTCACCCCACTAAGGCAAGCTGTAATGCTGTTAGAGTGATTGACTATTTTTTTTTTTTTTTAGTTACTTATTTGTACCCGTAGGTAGATTTGGTTTGCAGTCTGGTGACAAGCCACCGGCTGCCGGTCGCTGCGTGTGCGAGCGCCCTAAACCTACATGTTTTTGGTATGTGGGAGGAAACCGGAGAAATCCTGGAGTAAACCCACGCAACACGGGGAGAACATGCAAACTCCACACAGATCACTGTTGGTCGGGGGCTGGGATCGAACCCACGATGTCATGATCCCTGCGATCCCCCGGCCGAGGGTAAACTGTGCTGCCACAGTGCTAAACCACTGCGCCACCGTGCAGCCCCCTTTATTGACTATGACCGCCAAGCCAAGCTAATGCTAATGGTTCGATGTAGCATCAGGGCAAAAATATAACAAAATAAGCCAGAATGACCGGGGACTGGTGAACAGATGTTTATTAGGATGACTGAAATCAAAAGAAAATAACAATATAAACCATGCTTGGTACCGCATTGAACTTGCAATTTACCGGTATTATGGTTTACTGTACTGTACATAAGATTGCTATGTTTTTCCCTTTTTTTGCACTATGGGTAGCATTACTGTACATTGTTGTTGTTGTTTTCCATCCTTATTCCTTCTCGTCTTATATATTGCAAACACCACTAAGAGAGAAAGAAACGGCATTTCAGTTCTACTGTATGTCCTGTACATATAGAAGTATTGACAAATAAAAATCTTTGAATCTTGAATCTTTGGTAAGCTAACTCCCTAGCTGCACTGTTAGCTTTGAACCTAACTGTTATGTATGTAAAATACCTCTGAAAGGATGAGGCCAGGTGACTGGACGAACTCAGCTTTATTGAATGGTGTTTAGAGAACGGACATACAGTAGACACCAGGCAGAGGGCACTGGTCGAAGGGAGCGTGTAATAGATGCCCTCTGCTATTTATAGGGCGGTGCAGTAGCAGAACAGGAAGTGCCCGCCACCACACTGCACTTTGCAATAAAGGTGTCAAACCCCAACACCACATTTCCTCCTCTCCTTAGAAAAATCCAAAACCACTCATTCAATTAAAACCCTCCCCAATTTGTGAACCGAATCACGCACTAACAAAACAAAAACTGATGTCTCTAAATGGCCTAACTCATTCACATGTTGATGTCGCTGCCGAAAACGAATCTTCCGGACAGTCACCCTATCAGGGGTATAAAAATGGCTTGCTAGCAGCTCGACGATGTCGTCAAAAGAGTCCGAAGCTCTGAGTGTGCGCAGGACACACTGGCCCTCAATCCCGAGGTTATGAACAAGCAGCGCACGTGCGCTTAACTTGTCAAGCTTACCCAGGTCGAGCGCAGTGATGTAGGCCTGGAAAGCTTCAAACCATCTTGACCATGGAACGGGTGGCTCCCTCGGGAGCTTGAGGAAGGGGCAAAGTGGTGTAATACACAACTCCATTATCCCATCCTCATCGCCAAATGTTATGTATGTAAAATATCTTTGAAAGGATGAGGTCAGGTGACTGGATGAACTTAGCTTTATTGAACGGTGTTTATAGAATGGACATACAGTAGACACCAGGCAGAGGGCATCGGTCGAAGAGAGCATGTAATGGATGCCCTGTGCCATTTATAGGGTGGTGCAGTGGCGGAACAGGAAGTGCCTGCCACTACGCCACACTTCACAATAAAGGTGTCAAACCCCAACACCACACTAACGCCTTTGTTTCCAGACAGACAGCTAAGCTAACCAATAAAGCCCCTTTTCCACTAGCACCCACTCAGCCCTACTCTACTGTACTCTACCCGGTTTGTAGGGTTTTCCGTACCTAGTACCTGGTATCAGGTACTTTTTTCGTACCTATTCCAGGGTAGGTACTACCTGTGCTGAGTAGGGCTGAAAATGTGACATCAACAGACTGCAGGCCACTGATTGGTCAGGGCGTAACGTCATGAAAGCGCCCGTCTTCTGCAGAATCTCCAAACTGCCATTTGCAAAAGTTCACGGAGTAAACACGGTCACCGAGTAAACATGATATTAATAGAGATGGCTTCTCAGGTTTCGTGGAAATCTACACCGTGGTCCAACGAAGAGGTGCAGAGTTTTCTGTGCTTGATGACAGATAGTATCCAGCGTGACATGGAGCGACATGGAGCAAGCTGCAACGAAACAGATGGCAGCCCATGGTACCACCGGACTACGGAGAAGCTGAAGATGAAAGTGAGAGAACCATCGATGGTGAGTGTTTTGTGACATTGTGCATCTTTTCGCTTATTTATCCTGTTGGTGGTAAGCTCACTTTTTATGAGAAATACAACGCCATCCTGATCTGGCTAACAAGTGTTAGCGGGGAGCGCTAGCTAGCTAGTAGCCAACTCTGCTGATTGGCAGTTGCTTTGTCTGAAGTATTTGCTTGTGAGAGCACAACGATGAAATATGTTAATCCTGGTTAAAATCCTGGTTTGTGTACATGTTGCACTTTGGTGCTGTGCATTAAGTTGTGTGTATTTTCTTTCTAGAATCTGTTTCCACATGCCAGGGGTCCGCCTCCCTCGGCATGTTGTGTTTATATTTTGGATACAGGTCAAGAGGACCTCAGGCTCCAAAATCTCAACATATACAAGTACATTTTCAAACCAGTGATTTATAAAGTGATTTATAAAGGGATTCATATAATTTCCTGAAGCCTCATAATAGACCCACATACCTATTCTGTGGATTTTCCCAAAAACAGCATTGGAACACTGTTGTTGTGTTGTTTCTCTTCCACCATAAATCCCTGGATTGAAAATATACTTGTACATGTACAGAGTGGATCCTGGGGTGCTCACTTGTCAGGGAAACGAAGGATTTTTGTCACATACCACCACTGACTTTCACAAGTGTATTTCCCTAATATATGTTTTGAACTTGCTTGAACTAACCACCATCCATTTCTGTCTTTCGTCTAGGCAAGAGGAAAGGAAAAGCAGCCACCCCACAATGGACCTTGCCACTGTGGAAAGTACTGAAATCCTTTGCTTTTTTAGTTAAAGTATAGATAAAGTGCCAAAACTAGAGTAGCACAATTTTCACTTAATGTGAAAGGGACTGAACTGAGATTTATTTGATTGTGTGAATATTAATTACAGAATAATTGAAAAGGAATGGCACATCAACTGTAAAATAAACCACTTGTTTATGCATTTATTTTTTTTTTGTCAGATCACTTGTGTGATCCTTTGTGAGTTATATTCATAACTGTATGTTGCACTTTGGGGAATGGGAGTTGTTCAGTCACCATTATCATTTAGTTTATATGTGTAGTCTATCGTCAATAAACGCATGCAGTATTATAATAACACGACATATTACAAATATGAGACTCATTGTAGTGCATCCGTTTATATTTTAGCAATACAAGTACAAAACACTGCCCACACTTGAAACCAGGGCAAGAAGAGACACAGTGGTGACAGAGTGGTGGCTAAACTTTTATTGATAAAAATGACATATTTTGACTGAGCGACTCCATACTCAGTGATGCACACCCTCAGTTAAAGTACTAGATTCCATTCAAGTGAAGGTATTAATTCATTCTGATTGCTGAGGCCACAGTAAAAACAAATGATTTTAAACGTAAGCCAGCCCTTGTAAAATCTACTTTACTGAAGTGCAGCTACATGAAAATTGTGGTTAAATACAACAACAAAGTACTTTTTTGTCACATTCCACCACTGGCTTTTCGCAACAAATGTATTTATCAAATATGTTTTAAACTTGCATTAATTAACCACCACCCATTTTTGTCTTTTCGTCTAGGCAAGAGGGAAATGATCCACCCCAAACTGCAGGCTGAAGATCTGCTGAACTGGGACCAAGTTGAGCGACACATCCCAGCTGCTTCTCAGTGAGGCAGCGTGGCCGGTGTGTGTGACCCATTATAATTTTTTTTTTTACTGTTTGAATTTTGCACATTCTGAATAATCTGGAATTTGCTGCTGATTGTAATAAACAATTTAGTGACTTATGTGTTTGCATCATGATTTTCTATTTTGTCTGTTAACACACCAGTGGGAAAACAGTCAACAGTACAAACCATTTATCAGTGACTTTGAAAATGGCTCATTTTTAAGAAAACGTAACCAGAACAATTATTTTATTAACTGAAGACTGTATTGTTGGATGTGCCACTGCAGAAGACCCTGCACACTTTAGTGATATTACCAGTATATGGAGGAATTGTGGGCCATATTAGCATCTGTACTTTCTCATAATGGGTTAGGGCAGGGGTGTCCACTCGTGCCATGGAGGGCCAAGACCCTGCAGGCTTTACCTGCAACCAGTGTCTTCAACAGCAGATTCCACTGAATTTCTTCCACTGACTGCTGATCAGTGAAAACACCTGCTGAAGAGACTGAGTAGAAGAGAGGATCTGCAGGGTCTTGGCCCTCCATGGCACATGATTGGACACCTGTGGGTTAGGGTTTAATTGCATTTAACTTTTTAACACAAACTGCTTTATGGTTCATAATTCTGTGGACAGACTTACACCAAACCAAAAGTGATTTCTCAAAATGCTGAATTGTTCTTAGACAACTTTTCCAATCTCTTTGTATTTAATTTATGTCACTTGGTGGTAACCTTCACTCATAAAAGTGGAGACACATCTGCAAAACGTACAAAGGTTTATTGTCAAAATTCCTAGTGCAATACTACATGAATACATGTATAGTTCACTGTTTATGCAGAGAAAATATATTTATACAGTATCTACATGTGTCTAGTAAATCAAGTATTTTCCATGTCACCTTGTGACTGCATTATTTTAATTGCTTTTAATCCTAGATCCAGTTTGTTTTGGCTTAAAATGCATCATAATTGTTAAATATATCTTATTATACCTAACTCAGTACTGTTTATCTGTTGAAATATATATTTTATGGCTAATATAACCCCATAACTACAACCTGGAGATCAAGTTTTGGCAGCTGAACAGTTTTTGCCATGACACCACCACAGACTCAGTGCTGCTGGAGCAGGTACATGACATGATGTCTCAACAGTCTCTCCATGATTTTCACACAAATCAGAGCAATATGTTGCACAGGAAGCCAAACATTTCTACAGACATTCTTAAGTTCTATAACCACTGATCGTTTGTGAAGCTGGAGTGACATCAGTGACAGGCTGTATTGAACGCCAGATTGACGGTTTGAAGCGGTAATTTTCCCACAACAGAGCCATCTGAAACATACACACACACACCATACATATTTTAGTACCTAGTAGCGATAACTTGCAGACATTATAATGCAGTACGAGTGACTGAAAGCAAACTAGTATAAGCAATCATCAGCTTACCGTCATATGTGATCTAGTTCGTATCCTCACGTCTTCGGTTCTATGGTTTCCTCAGTGCTCCAGTACTTTTCCAGAGTGTTTGTCTTGCTGCCTGTACCTTTGTCTAGCTCTCATTTTTTGCCCTTACTCAGACAAAAGCCAGAGACCGAGCAGACACCAAGCAGTCACCTTGTAAGCTACCATCTTGTGTTTTTCTTGTGTCGCGTGTTTTACGTCTCGGGAGTGTGGCGCTGCCTTGTTGTAAAAAAATCCCACCCACCCCAAGAGGGACTCTGCCGTAATGGAAACAAAACCGTGCCGAACCGTGCGAAACCGTGTAGAGGTATGTAGGGCTGACTGGGTACTAGTGGAAAAGGGGCTTTAGAGAGCAGCAGGCTGGATCAAGGCTGGGTTTTTTATTTCTTGACATATAGGAAAAAACCCCAGAAGAGCTACATCAGCTGATCAAAGCCAGAACTGATGTAAAGGCTGTGTGTGCGCGTGCGTGCTTTAATAGAAGTGAGTGTTTTGATGTTTTTTCAATAATCATATGACCAATAGATGCATTTCATGAGGTTAAAACCTACCAAAATACATTTTTTTCGGTGAATATACATATGTTTGGCTTCAGTTCTCTTCACATTGTGGGTACCACCAGATTCCTGTTGTCTCCAAAATGCTCACACGCCTGGGCCAAAGCTGTTGTACTGGTGTGCACAAGCTTTATAAATCAGGAATGGCTTGTGTTCTGAAATGGTCAAGTCTCATAAAGGACCCCTAGTGGATGTCTGTTTGATTGCCTGTGGATTCTCTGTCATCTCTGTAATTGGAAGTTAACAGGTGATATGTAGTCACGTAGACCTGTCACTCACCTGCCTCTCGGTTAATGTAGTGTTAATAGGAGGTTAGACTCTGGAGGAAATACATTCAGGCCTGTCCGGTAGTGATAGTGCTTGATCCTTTTCCTCTCCTCTGTGTGGGGCTTAGTGCACAGACTTGGACCGTATATGTGTGCTGTGTCTTTGTGCTTGTTTACCACGATTTATTGATTACATGCATGTACACATAATGCCTGTGCACTAGGGAAATATACATTTCTGATCAATACAGATTGCTTTTTTATGGAATGTACCATATGTCCCTAGACCAGTGCATGTTGGCATTTTCCTCATTTATTTCAGTATTCCACTGTGTTATGCAGCTTTTGCCCCCCAAATTGTGTACATTGTTCTGGCTTCCCAAGTTTATTTGGAACTGAGTAATGAAAGTGAAAATATAAACAACTTCCTCTCTACTCTGATTTTGTCTGTTTACTTTTATCATCTCCTTCAAATTACCTCCACTGCCTGGTTTCCGATTTGCCTTTCCTAGAATTTCCATGCAGCCACATTGTGACAATTATAATGGAGCATTCCCTTCATAAGTTTTGGGCTTCATATGGAGGCTTTTTTTTTCTTGCTTTCTTCACAAAAGAAGCTTGTGAACAGTGTAGCAACACAGTTATTGTTCCCAGATGTAAATGTGGGATTGGGTCTTCTTCCTGCCTATTTTGCAGTGTTCCTGACATTATGGCATTTTACTGTAAAATCTTCTTACAAACTGTCATGTCTAATCAATTAATCACCTGCTGAGCTGAGTCGGGTAGGATCAGTAACTTGCACAAATCATCTTATCAATGTAAAGCATTTGATAGATCGATGGCACTTTCATCTCACTATTCACCCACTGAATTCACTGCTAATGCAATGCCTTTGCTTCCCTTGTAGCTGTAAATGTATAAAATGTTACAGCTTATAAAACTGAGAGAGTTATACTTTAATATCAACTACTATATGTGGGAGGATATGCAGTATGCTTGCAGTCAAGAGTTAAGCAAAGCCTCATGTTTTCAGTTCTGAGGCTTTAATCCCATTAATACATTCCCTGATTTTATGTCATGAATACTGTTACAGTGGTGAGTGTACATATTAAAGATAGACATGATGAATGACAGAAATAGAGAGCGAATGAAACTAAATTTCAAGGCATTGCAAGAGACCACAAACTCTGCTGGAAGACACACTTTAGAATCAATTCTAGTGTTACATAAAGCTGAAGAATACATTTATCACTCTGTTTTGTTCCATCATACTGCCATACATGACATACTGTACACTGTTAAAGTATGGGGAACACATACGAAACAAATACAGGTAACAGAATCAACAAATCCTCTTTTTGTTAAAATAAAAGCACTATAATACAGGGATATTGTCTAGTTCAAAGCCATTCAAATAACGTAGAGGGGAAGAAATCATTAGCTATCAAATCACATTCAAAAGTTTTTTTTTAATGAGGTGAAACAATTACAACCTAAGGGAAATACATATATTAGTGTGGACAAATACAAAATTTCATTGTGCCACAGTTGAAGCCAAGCGACTTTGTTGTCATTCACACTATACATATTAGAGCAAAATTATGTTTCTCTGATCCACAATGTTGATCACACCCTGGAATCCCAAGGGCCGCTGTCATGCAAGAGCGTGTCTTTGTACTGTGGGAGGAAACCCATGCAGCACAGGAAGACAATGCAAACGCTACACAGGTGTGGACATGAAGGTCTTGACCCGGGATCGAACCCGACTTCAATCCCAGGCCTTTTTGCTGTAAGGCAGCAGTGTTAACCACTGACCCACTGAACTGCATAAAGTGTCAATATGTGGAACAACTCCAGTGGAAAAGTCAAGACATAAATCACTGAGTTCCAAAAAACAAAATGGATATAAGAATGGGCTACAATAGTTTGACATGGACATGCAGTGAAAGATGTTTATGTTGCAACTGTTGAAGGATTTCTATGAAATTTACTTATCAGTTTTCTGTAATGCAGTTAAAAAGAAAAAAGTGACTGAATAATAGGAGCAGGGGAGAAATGGAAACATCATAATATTGTGTATCAATTCACAGACACTAGTATCATGTTAATGTATTAAGAATTAATAAATGCTGTAAACACAAACTTACCTATTGAGGTACCAGATTTATGAAAACCAACTGATTTTCCAGTCCACTAGATGGTGCTAAATACTCACTGTCTAGTTAGGTCAGCACAGCAAAGAAGTGACTCCTGAGATCTAGCTGGGAGTTGAACAAGACAAAGATCGGGATGAAAATCACAGTATAGGATGATGCAGTACTAGACTTATTGTAAAGTCGTGATAGTATCGCACGGCAGCCCAAGTATTGTGACAGTATCATATTGTGTAGCCTCTTGTGATTCTCACCCTTACTGGATACATTTTTTAACCTCATCCTTCTTCCTTTCAAACATGTGGCATTCAGATTGAATATTTTGTTTCTCCCCAGTCTGCTTATCTATGTACTCTTCATATGTATTCATATATTTTGTTTGCTTTTTATTATTTTATATGTTGAACAACAAACAAACAAACACATAGCCATTATTTTTTCAACTGCTGTTGAGTATTTTTGTGGTTTCGGGGATGAAATGTCTCAGGTATCTGTCTCGTAGCTAATCAGCAGAGTATCGGTTTAAAGGGAGTGTGGCATAAAGCGGAAACAAAAATAAAAGGGCTGGCTTCTGAAAGTGCTGACTCTTCAGTTTTGTCTGAAACAAAGGCTCAGTATAACATACAGTATACAGGCTTTATTTCAACAATGAATCATGAAAAGACTAAGAGAGTCTAGAGGGAAAAAAATACCACAGATGATCAGAATAGCCCCCCCCTTGAGGACAAAGAACCCCAAAACAAAACAAAAATAAAACTAAATTGCAGCTGTGTCGTGGTTGACCAATAACACTGAAGCAATTTTCTTCAGCAAAGTGTATGAGAAGCAGCTTGACGAGACCGACTCGAGGGTCAGATGTGTTTTGACAGAATTACATTAAGTCGAGGTCGGGGGGGGTGGGGGGGACATAACCTCTAGAGGTGCTGCTTACCGTGACATGGATTTAGAGGGAGAGGGAGGCCGTGAGGTGGAGAACAGAAAACGTGAAAGACTAATAGAAAGATTGGGTGTTTATGTAAACTGAAAAGAGAGGAGGAAAGAGAGGAAGAAAAACAGCAGGGAAGGGAAGGGAAGGCTAAACAATAACTGAAAAAAGGCCACTGGCAACGCACCATTGATCTCTTGTTTTCCCATGTTGCCGGCTGTATTTTTCCTCTCTTAGTTTCTTTCTGACAGCTTTAATCAACACAATAAGGCTTGCGGAGATTTCATTATGGAGCCTTGGCCGCCAGGGCCTTTAAGGAGAGCTAGATAGATGGAGAGATTCCAAAGAGGGAAAAGGTTGGTGCGATATGACAGTGGTGGGAGGACAAGAGGGCAATATTTGGAAGATGAAGGCAGTTGTGGGACAAAGCGAGAAGCGGTGAAGTGGGCACAGAGTGAACGAAAAGGCAGGGGGTCGACAGTGAGAGAGAAATGATAAATGTACCTGGAGATTGGGATTAAAGAAAGGGGGGGGTGAATAGATGGACACTGACACTCCCACAGTGGGGAAGGCTGAAATAATGGTGCTACGTGGCCATTTGATTGGACCTGAGCAACGTGGGGGCTCGCAGTGGAACACATCAGTCTCAGCCATTCTGGATTACAGGGTCAAAGGGCACCCAGCAGTGTTACAGAGCACTTTTGAGGTCTTCTGCTGGAAGAAATGGAAGAAAAAGAAAACACATTAACCCCTGTTTCTCACATATGTACTCCCACTTAGACAGTGTACAGGACATGAGGACTGGAAGTGGTAAGTTGATGGATGTTCCGACAAATATCCAGTCCACTGAGTAGGATATGCAAAGCTTCAGCATTTTCAGAGAACTATGTGATGTTATAAAATAGCATACACTACTAAATTTTGTTGAAGTGGCACCAGCAATAATAAATGTACTTTTTTCTGTACTATCTCAAAAAATATTTGTATCTTGAAGCAGTTACTTATTTTTATAATTCACAATATATCTAGAACTTTTTAAAAGTTTTATGTTCTTTTTCACAGTTTTTGCCAAACTATACAACAATCCTTGACAATCCATTCCAAGACCTATAATATTCAAGTGATGACAACATAGTTTGTAACTTTCTGGTTCTGGGTAGGAACACTGAAAAGATTCCAGCTATGGTGAGTATGACCTCAGTTGCAACAGCCACTCGTTTATCAAAACATGCATAAGATGGAAAAGTGGTTGTTTGATTATTTCAAAATCTGGACGTGATCATAGGAGATGCTCAAACCTACCGACAGGTCTGAGATTGTGAACCACTACGCAAATTTTCAGGTCTCTGTAAATGCAGTTCAGCAGAGAAACCTGGCTGTATGGGAGAATTATTTATCAGATTATTGTTAAGTGCAGCCTTTCAGATGATATACACTACCGTTCAAAAGTTTGGGGTCACTTAGAAATTTCCTTATTTTTGAAAGAAAAGCACTTTTTTTCAATGAAGATAACTTTAAACTAATCAGAAATGCACTCTATACATTGCTAATGTGGTAAATGACTATTCTAGCTGCAAATGTCTGGTTTTTGGTGTAATATCTACATAGGTGTATAGAGGCCCATTTCCAGCAACTATCACTCCAGTGTTGTAATGGTACAATGTGTTTGCTCATTGCGTCAGAAGGCTAATGGATGATTAGAAAGCCCTTGTGCAATCATGTTAGGTCTGCAATGCTGTAATTGCTGCAAATGGAGGATTCTTTGACGAAAGCAAAGTTTGAAGGAAAAAATTATTATTTCAAATACAAATCATTATTTCTAACCTTGTCAATGTCTTGACTATATTTTCTATTCATTTTACAACTCATGGTGGTAAATAAGTGTGACTTTTCATGGAAAACACAAAATAATTGTCTGGGTGACCCCAAACTTTTGAATGGTAGTGTATTTGTCTTGTTTTATATTTAGATGAGTGTTTTAACGATTTAAAGAGGCTCCTTTTACTAATTAGAAATGTACTTTACCATTTACATGTATGTCACTGTAGCAAATATAACAGATTTAAGCAGAAAATAAAAACAAACAAACAACTGTAGTTATTTGGTACAATGGAGAAAATTGAATTAACCTTTCAGCTTCTGAGATATTTTTTATGGTTGGGATTGAACTCAGGATTTTTCATAGAGCTGTGTTAATGTTATTTTCATATATTCATCCAGCCATCCAACCATCTTCTATCGCTATTCCAGAGGACTGGGTTGCAGAGGCAGCAGCTCAAGCAGAGAAGCCCAGATTTCCCTCTCCCCAGCCACCATTCCCCCCTCACTCGTGAATGATACTTAAACTCCTCCACTTGTCCCCAACCCGGAGAGGACATCCCACCTTTTTCGGGCTGAGGACCATGGACTTGGACTTGGAGGTACTGATTCTCATCCCAGCCGCTTCACACTCAGTAGCAAACCATTCCAGCAAGGCCTGTAGGCCATTGGTCGATGAAGCCAACAGGACAACATCATCTGCAAACAGCAGAGATGAGATCCTGTGGTCACCAAGCATAACACCCTCCATTCCCTGGTTATGCCTAGATATCCTGTCCTTAAAAATTATGAACAGGATCGGTGACAAAGGGCAGCCCTGGCGGAGTCCAACTGTCACTGGGAATGAGTCTGACCGAGTGTTGGCAATATGAACCAAACTCTTGCAACGATCGTATAGGGACTGGATAGCTTGTAACAACAAGCTTGATACCCCATACTCCCACAGTACCCCCCACAAGAGACCATGAGGGATGCGGTTGAATGCTTTCTTGAAGTCCACAAAACACATGTGGACTGGTTGGGCAAACTCCCACGAACCCTCGAGGATTCTCGAGAGGGTAAAGAGCTGGTCCGATGTACCACGGCCAGGACGAAAACCACATTGCTCCTCCTGGATCCGAGGTTCGACCAGCAGTTGGACTCTCCTCTCCAGTCCCCTGGCATAGACCTTCCCAGGGAGGCTGAGAAATGTGATCCCCTAAAGTTAGAACACACCCTCCAGTCCCCCTTTTTAAAAAGAGGAACCACCACCCAGGTTTGCCATGCCAAAGGTACTTTTCATATAGTCCATATACAGTGGGGCAAAAAAGTATTTAGTCAGCCACCAACTGTGCAAGTTCTACCACTTAAAAGATGAGAGAGGTCTCCAATTTTCATCATAGGTATACCTCAACTATGAGAGACAAAATGAGAAAAAAAAAATCCAGAAAATCACATTGAAGGATTTTTAAAGAATTTATTTGCAAATTATGGTGGAAAATAAGTATTTGGTCACCTACAAACAAGCAAGATTTCTGGCTCTCACAGACTTGTAACTTCTTCTTTAAGAGGCTCCTCTGTCCTCCACTCGTTACTTGTATTAATGGCACCTGTTTGAACTCGTTATCAGTATAAAAGACACCTGTCCACAACCTCAAACAGTCAGACTCCAAACTCCACTATGGCCAAGACCAAAGAGCTGTTAAAGGACACCAGAAACAAAATTGTAGACCTGCACCAGGCTGGGAAGACTGAATCTGCAATAGGTAAGCAGCTTGGTGTGAAGAAATCAACTGTGGGAGCAATTATTAGAAAATGGAAGACATACAAGACCACTGATAATCTCCCTCGATCTGGGGCTCCACGCAAGATCTCACCCAATGGGGTCAAAATGATCACGAGAACGGTGAGCAAAAATCCCAGAACCACACGGGGGGACCTAGTGAATGACCTGCAGAGAGCTGGGACCAAAGTAACAAAGGCTACCATCAGTAACACACTATGCCGTTAGGGATTCAAATCCTGCAGTGCCAGACGTGTCCCCCTGCTTAAGCCAGTACATGTCCAGGCCCGTCTGAAGTTTGCTAGAGAGCATTTGGATGATCCAGAAGAGGATTGGGAGAATGTCATATGGTCAGATGAAACCAAAATAGAACTTTTTGGTAAAAACTCAACTTGTCGTGTTTGGAGGAGAAAGAACACCATACCTACTGTGAAGGATGGCGGTGGAAACATCATACTTTTGGGCTGTTTTTCTGCAAAGGGACCAGGACGACTGATCCATGTAAAGGAAAGAATGAATGGGGCCATGTATCGTGAGATTTTGAGTGAAAACCTCCTTCCATCAACAAGGGCATTGAAGATGAAACGTGGCTGGGTCTTTCAGCATGACAATGATCCCAAACACACCACCCGGGCAACGAAGGAGTGGCTTCGTAAGAAGCATTTCAAGGTCCTGGAGTGGCCTAGCCAGTCTCCAGATCTCAACCCCATAGAAAATCTTTGGAGGGAGTTGAAAGTCCGTGTTGCCCAGCGACAGCCCCAAAACATCACTGCTCTAGAGGAAATCTGCATGGAGGAATGGGCCAAAATACCAGCCACAGTGTGTGAAAACCTTGTGAAGACTGACAGAAAATGTTTGACCTCTGTCATTGCCAACAAAGGGTATATAACAAAGTATTGAGATGAACTTTTGTTATTGACCAAATACTTATTGTCCACCATAATTTGCAAATAAATTCTTTAAAAATCCTTCAATGTGATTTTCTGGATTTTTTTTTTTCTCATTTTGTCTCTCATAGTTGAGGTATACCTATGATGAAAATTGGAGACCTCTCTCATCTTTTAAGTGGTAGAACTTGCACAATTGGTGGCTGACTAAATACTTTTTTACCCCACTGTATAAATGTCTTTGTACTATGGAGAGCCATCTCCCGTGTGAGTACGTACTGTATTAAATTATTATTCTAAAAAAAAAATGATTTTTTTGATGAAGATATACTATATGTTATGTAGTATTTGATAAAGGTTATCCCTCACAATTTTTTTGTTAACTCTGCTGATTAAATTGTTTACAGCCTATTAATGCTGTCGTAGCACACAACACATACCTTACAACACAAACTCTGGTGCACACTGCTCCCTCTATATCTCTGTGGCTCCCTCACTCTTGCGTGCTCGACCACTCACACACAGTGGCACCTAGGTTTTAATTAGAGCTCCCTCTGCTGGTGGACTCTATAATTGCATTTAAGAATGCAGTTCCAAATACGGTCAAACATGATATACACTCACCGGCCACTTTATTAGGTACACCTGTCCAACTGCTCGTTAACACTTAATTTCTAATCAGCCAATCACATGGCGGCAACTCAGTGCATTTAGGCATGTAGACATGGTCAAGACAATCTCCTGCAGTTCAAACCGAGCATCAGTATGGGGAAGAAAGGTGATTTGAGTGACTTTGAACGTGGCATGGTTGTTGGTGCCAGAAGGGCTGGTCTGAGTATTTCAGAAACTGCTGATCTACTGGGATTTTCACGCACAACCATCTCTAGGGTTTACAGAGAATGGTCCGAAAAAGAAAAAATATCCAGTGAGCGGCAGTTCTGTGGGCGGAAATGCCTTGTTGATGCCAGAGGTCAGAGGAGAATGGCCAGACTGGTTCGAGCTGATAGAAAGGCAACAGTGACTCAAATAACCACCCGTTACAACCAAGGTAGGCAGAAGAGCATCTCTGAACGCACAGTACGTCGAACTTTGAGGCAGATGGGCTACAGCAGCAGAAGACCACGCCGGGTGCCACTCCTTTCAGCTAAGAACAGGAAACTGAGGCTACAATTTGCACAAGCTCATCAAAATTGGACAATAGAAGATTGGAAAAACGTTGCCTGGTCTGATGAGTCTCGATTTCTGCTGCGACATTCGGATGGTAGGGTCAGAATTTGGCGTCAACAACATGAAAGCATGGATCCATCCTGCCTTGTATCAATGGTTCAGGCTGGTGGTGGTGGTGTAATGGTGTGGGGAATATTTTCTTGGCACTCTTTGGGCCCCTTGGTACCAATTGAGCATCGTTGCAACGCTACAGCCTACCTGAGTATTGTTGCTGACCATGTCCATCCCTTTATGACCACAATGTACCCAACTTCTGATGGCTACTTTCAGCAGGATAATGCGCCATGTCATAAAGCTGGAATCATCTCAGACTGGTTTCTTGAACATGACAATGAGTTCACTGTACTCAAATGGCCTCCACAGTCACCAGATCTCAATCCAATAGAGCATGTTTGGGATGTGGTGGAACAGGAGATTCGCATGATGGATGTGCAGCCGACAAATCTGCGCCAACTGTGTGATGCCATCATGTCAATATGGACCAAACTCTCTGAGGAATGCTTCCAGCACCTTGTTGAATCTATGCCACGAAGAATTGAGGCAGTTCTGAAGGCAAAAGGGGGTCCAACCCGTTACTAGCATGGTGTACCTAATAAAGTGGCCGGTGAGTGTAAATAATTGATTTTTGGAAATGGACTGGCAGGCCAAATTGGATGAGGGTACGGGCTGCCATTTGCCCATTCCTGAAAATAGTTAAGTTGATGTTTTCGCACCTGGACATTCACTTACATCACACGGAGTTTGTAGTTGGTAACTGACTGGGTGCAGGTCGTTCTATATCTGATCCTAGTATATCCGTCGGTGTAAGTCTTGAAAAGCTGCAGGGTTCTGTACCTGTGTGAAAACATTTTATACAGAGAGAATAAATAGTAATCCCAGAGATTTCTTGTAACCCAGGAGGAAAACCACATTGATCTGCCGTTCCTCTCCCAAATCAGAAATCTAATAGTGTTTGTATGTTGACTTTGTGTGCACGTGAGGAAATCTGCTTGTATGGCAATGTTTGTAGAATTTGTTTGTGTCTCTGAGGGAATTGCCAGTGTATGCAGCCTTCCAAAAATGTTGACTCGAGATCCTCAAGTAACAAGCACAAGTTTTACAAGCACATAATTGGAATTTCCATGACAACATTTTTCAGTTTACAAAATTGCTTCTTGAAATCATCTTTAGAGAATGGAGTTATAACCTCTTTTCTTCTCTTCTCTTCTCTCGGTGTGAGTCTGTATAGCCGCCGAGTGAGTTCGGGACTACTTTTTATGAGTTTTTAACTTTTCTCTTTGTCATCCATGAGAAGATAACAGGGGTTTAATTGTTCAAGAGGTGGTGTGGGAACTTGGGTTTTAATTGTGTTTTTGCTAACTGAACCATGGTGTCCCACCCTGGCAAAGGTTTGCCGCCCCTGTCTGCCAGGTCAGGGTGTTGGCTGTTCCACAGTATACCATGGAGCCCACGCTTCTGGCCATAGGGGAACAAGCTGGTCATCACATTTCCTACACTTGGGTGAATAAGGCTGCTGTGGTCTTTCTCTGAGAGGAGAAGAGGAGCTTTCAGGCTTTCATGTGTTTGAATGACCCCTCACAGAGCTTGCAAGTGTGATTCAAAGTGAATAATATTTGTAACTTTTGGGAGCAGGAAATGTTTTGAATGCAGTGACTTTGGTCAGTGATAATTCTGTCTGCATAATGAACAGGCTGTGGAGAGCGAAGCAGCTGTGCAGGGGCAAACCATATATGGCGCCCTTTTCTACTAGTGTCAGTTTGGCCCAGTTCGATTTGGTTCGGTATGCTTTGTAGGCTTTTCTGTTAGAGACTGTAACGGTTGCCGTCCTGATTTTTGGGACCTGCTGGAGAGTGGTTCTAACCGTGCCGTACCGACCCGAAAATGTGACGTAAAAACACTGCAGGCCATTGATTGATCCGGGCATAACGTCATGAGCGCCGTTTGAGGCTGAGTTACAGACTGTTGAGCCGCCATTTGCAAAGATTCGTCCGTGAGCCAGGTAGTAAGCAAGCGTCAGCATAAACAACAACGATAGAATGGCTTCACAGAAATCAGACCCACAAAAATCAACACCGTGGTCCAGCAGAGTTTTCTGTGCCTTTTGGCTGATGAGAGAATCCAGAGGGAACTAGACAGAGCCACCCAAAATGAATTTACGGCCACGGGAGCACCCAACTTCAGCCGTTGAAAGCCATGATATTAGGATATAGAGACTGGTGAGTGATGTGATATGATGTGATGTTATACATCTTTTACGTTATTTATCCCAGCAGTGGAAAGTTCACTTTGAACAGACAACAACATTGTCACTCTTTTGTGCAAACAGTGAGCTAGCTAGTTAGCCATAAATGCTAACTCTGTGCTCTCCTTGTATTTTTTGCTTGTGTTGACAATATCTGTTGAAATAAGCTAGTTGTAATCCTGGTTAAAAAGGTGGGGTTTTTTTGCATGTTGCCCTTTCGTGCTATGCATGTACTTCAGTTGTGTGTATTTTCATTGTAGAGTCCGACCAGCATCTGCTGTGACACTGGCAACGTTTGGCACGACACAGCAATGTGTTATGAGTGGTAAGTTGCACATCCCGATATTTTATTGTAGTGGTGGAAAGAGTTCTCAGATCCTTTGCTTTTTAAGGTAAAGTATAAGTGAAGTGCCAAAATTAAAGTAGCACAATTTCCACTTAATATGAAAGGGACTGAACTGAGATTTATTTGATTGTGTGAATATTAATTACAGAATAATTGAAAAAGAATGGCACATCCAATAGTAGCCACTGTAAAATAAACTGCTTGTTTGTTTATTTATTTATTTATTTTTTTGGTCAGATCACTTGTGTGATCCTTTATGAGTTATATTCATGATAGTGTATGTTGCACTTTGGGGAATGGGAGTTGTTCAGTCACCATTATAATTTAGTTTATACTGTATATGTAG
This sequence comes from Pholidichthys leucotaenia, assembly GCA_020510985.1. Lineage (NCBI taxonomy): Eukaryota > Metazoa > Chordata > Actinopteri > Cichliformes > Pholidichthyidae > Pholidichthys > Pholidichthys leucotaenia. Next base: position 107,546,905 of record CM035845.1, read on the forward strand.
TTTATAGTCTATCGTCAATAAACTCATGCAGTAACAGGACACATTACAAATATTTGAGACCTACTGTAGTGCTTCCTTTTATATTTTAGCAATACAAATTCAAAACACCGCCCACACTTGAAGCCAGGGCGACACAGTGGTGACAGAGCGGTGGCTAAACTTTTATTGATAAAAATTACATATTTTGACTGAGCGACTCCATACTCGGCGATGCACACCCTCAGTTAAAATACTAGATTCCATTCAACTGAATGTATTAATTCATTCTGATTGCTGAGGCCACAGAAAACAAATGATTTTAAATGTAACCCAGCCCTTGTAAAATCTACTTTACTGAAGCGCAGCAACATGAAAATTGTGGTTAAATACAACAACAAAGTACTTTTTTGTCACATTCCACCACTGGCTTTTAGCAACAACTGTATTTCTCAACTATGTTTTAAACTTGCTTTAATTAACCACCACCCATTTCTCTCTTTTGTCTAGGCAAGAGGAAAATGATCCATCTCAAACTGGACCTTGCGTCACTATTTACAGAGATACAGGCTGAAGATCTGCTGAACCGGGACCAGCTTGAGCAGCACATCCAGTTGCTTCTCAGTGAGGCAGCATGGCCGGCATGTGTGACCCATTCCAATTTTTTTTCTTTACAGTTTGAATTTTGCACTTTCTAAATAATCTGGAATTTGCTGCTGATTGTAATAAACAATTTAGTGACTTATGTGTTTGCATCATGATTTTCTATTTTGTCTGTTAAGACACCAGTGGGAAAAGAGTCAACAGTACAAACCATTTATCAGTGACTTTGAAAATAATGGCTAATTTTTAAGAAAAAATAACCAAAAACAATGATTTTATTTACTGAAGACTGTATTGTTGGATGTGCTAGTGCAGAAGACCCTGCACACTTTAGTGATAGTACTAGTATATGGAGGAATTCTGGGCCATATTAGCATCTGTATTTTCTAATAATGGGTTAAGGCAGGGGTGTCCAATCATGTGCCATGGAGGGCCAAGACCCTGCAGGCTTTACCTCCAACCAGTGTCTTCAACAGCAGATTCCACCGAATTTCTTCCACTGACTGCTGATCAGTGAAAACACCTGCTGAAGAGACTGGGTAGAAGAGAGAACCTGCAGGGTCTTGGCTCTCCATGGCACATGATTGGACACCTGTGGGTTAGGGTTTAATGGGATTTAACGTTTTTATTTTTTTATTTTTTTTGATGATCTATTGATCATCTATTGATGATCTATTGTATTTATATTTTTTAAACAAATAGTGCCAGCTTTTTTTTTTCCAAGGGCAATAAACAGTTTAACAATGACTCCCATACAAATAAAGAATAAGTCATGCCACAAAACAGAAGGCAGGGATTTAACATTTTAACACAAACTGCTTTATGGTTCACAATTCTGTTGGCCAAACCAAGTGATTTCTCAAACTGCTGGATTGTTGTTAGACAGCTTTTCACATCTTTTAGTATTTCATTTATGTCACTTGGTGGTAACCTTCACACATAAAACAAAAGTGGAGACACATCTGCAAAAAGTACAAAAGTTTATTGTCAAAATTCCTAGTGCAATACTAAATGAATACATGTATAGTTCACTGTTGATGCAGAGAATATATATTTATACAGTATCTACATGTAGTCAGCAATACTCAATATGATATACTGTATATCCAGTAAATCCATATACTGTATTTTCCATGTCACCTTGTGACTGCATTATTTTAATTGTTTTTAATCCTAAATCCAGTTTGTTTTGGCTTAAAATGCATCATAATTGTTAAATATGTCTTATTATACCTAACTCAGTACTGTTTACCTGTTGAAATATATATTTTACGGCTAATATAACCCCATAACTACAATATGACACCTGGCAATCAAGTTTTGGCAGCTGATTATGTTTTGTCACGACACCACCTGCTGGAGCAGGTACATCCCATGACGTCTCAACAGTCTCTCCATGATTTTCACACAGATCAGAGCAATTTGTTGCACAGGAAGCTAAACATTTCTACAGACATTCTAAAGTTCTGTAACCACTGCGTGTTTGTGAAGCCGGGATGACATCTCATCACTGGGAGCCTGTGTTGAACGCCCAGACCCACGGTTTGAAGCGATAATTTTGCCACAAGAGAAATGCATGCTGATGACTTCCTGTCACAATTTTCAGACGTGCCGTGACGTCAGTTTTATACATTGGAGGAAACAATTGATTCTTTTTAGATGAAACTTACAAAATGCAGCCCATGAAGGTTGCTGGGGGGGGGGGGGGGTTCTCTCAAATGTGGATGCCTTTATACGATCTGTCTTAAAGAGGGACAGTCGACTATGAGAAGTTGAGCAGACAGAAAAGATTTAGGTTGACAAAAATAGTGATCAAATCAAGGAAAGAAAAGCTGGGGAAAGCACCTTTAAAAGCATAAAATGGACGCGATAACGGTGAACCACTAACGGTGGTTTCTTGTTGGAAAGGGCCAACTGTCTGTCATGAGTCTGAGCCCAGTGCTCAGACCCTCAATGTACACTACCGTTCAAAAGTTTGGGGTCACCCAGACAATTTTTTTGTGTTTTCCATGAAAAGTCACACTTATTTACCACCATGAGTTGTAAAATGAATAGAAAATATAGTCAAGACATTGACAAGATTAGAAATAATGATTTGTATTTGAAATAATAATTTTTTCCAGATACTCAACCTGCTCAAAGGAAGGTCAGTTTTATAGCTTCTCTAACCAGCTAAACTGTTTTCAGCTGTGCTAACATGATTGCACAAGGGTTTTCTAATCATCCATTAGCCTTCTGACGCAATGAGCAAACACATTGTACCATTAGAACACTGGAGTGATAGTTGCTGGAAATGGGCCTCTATACACCTATGTAGATATTGCACCAAAAACTAGACATTTGCAGCTAGAATAGTCATTTACCACATTAGCAATGTATATTAGATATTAGAGTGTATTTCTGATTAGTTTAAAGTTATCTTCATTGAAAAAAACAGTGCTTTTCTTTTAAAAATAAGGAAATTTCTAAGTGACCCCAAACTTTTGAACGGTAGTGTATTTTTGAGTATTTTTCCTTATTTGTATTTTTTGTAAGTTTTGCACAGTTTCTGTTTTTTTGTTCTTCTGTTAAGAAATGTTCACAACACAATTCAGCGCCTAGGTCTGTCTCTCTCTGCCCCTAGGGGCGTTCATGACAGAATAGTACCGCTGTGAAACAATGAATTGACAAGGCTTAAATACACGGCACAACAGTGAGCCGCAGGTGTGGGCAGGCTGAGCGGGCAGGTGACCTGATGGACAATCACTCACATCTGGGAACTGGGGAACAAGACTGTGAGTGGATGGTGGGTATGTCTGGGAGAGGAGGAAGGAGGCTCGTGTCACAAAACCAAAAATAACAGAACTGACAAGAAAATGATAACAGACATAAAATACTCAAAAATACAGTGGGGCAAAAAAGTATTTAGTCAGCCACCAATTGTGCAAGTTCTCCCACTTAAAAGATGAGAGAGGTCTCCAATTTTCAGCATAGGTACACCTCAACTATGAGAGACAAAATGAGGGGAAAAAAATCCAGAAAATCACATTGTCTGATTTTTAAAGAATTTATTTGCAAATTATGGTGGAAAATAAGTATTTGGTCAGTAACAAAAGTTCATCGCAATACTTTGTTATATACCCTTTGTTGGCAATGACAGAGGTCAAACGTTTTCTGTAAGTCTTCACAAGGTTTTCACACACTGTTGCTGGTATTTAGGCCCATTCCTCCATGCAGATCTCCTCTAGAGCAGTGATGTTTTGGGGCTGTCGCTGGGCAACACGGACTTTCAACTCCCTCCAAAGATTTTCTATGGGGTTGAGATCTGGAGACTGGCTAGGCCACTCCAGGACCTTGAAATGCTTCTTACGAAGCCACTCCTTCGTTTCCCGGGCTGTGTGTTTGGGATTATTGTCATGCTGAAAGACCCAGCCACGTTTCATCTTCAATGCCCTTGCTGATGGAAGGAGGTTTTCACTCAAAATCTCACGATACATGGCCCCATTCATTCTTTCCTTTACACGGATCAGTCGTCCTGGTCCCTTTGCAGAAATACAGCCCCAAAGCATGATGTTTCCACCCCCATGCTTCACAGTAGGTATGGTGTTCTTTGGATGCAACTCAGCATTTTTTCTCCTCCAAACACGACAAGTTGAGTTTTTACCAAAAAGTTGTATTTTGGTTTCATCTGACCATATGACATTCTCCCAATCCTCTGCTGGATCATCCAAATGCTCTCTAGCAAACTTCAGACGGGCCTGGACATGTACTGGCTTAAGCAGGGGGACACGTCTGGCACTGCAGGATTTGAGTCCCTGGCGGCGTAGTGTGTTACTGATGGTAGCCTTTGTTACTTTGGTCCCAGCTGTCTGCAGGTCATTTACTAGGTCCCCCCGTGTGGTTTTGAGATTTTTGCTCACCGTTCTTGTGATCATTTTGACCCCACGGGGTGAGATCTTGTGTGGAGCGCCAGATCGAGGGAGATTATCAGTGGTCTTGTATGTCTTCCATTTTCTAATAATTGCTTCCACAGTTGATTTCTTCACACCAAGCTGCTTACCTATTGCAGATTCAGTCTTCCCAGCCTGGTGCAGGTCTACAATTTTGTTTCTGGTGTCCTTTGACAGCTGTTTGGTCTTGGCCATAGTGGAATTTGGAGTCTGACTGTTTGAGGTTGTGGACAGGTGTCTTTTATACTGGTAACAAGTTCAAATAGGTGCCATTAATACAGGTAACGAGTGGAGGACAAAGAAGTTACAGGTCTGTGAGAGCCAGAAATCTTGCTTGTTTGTAGGTGACCAAATACTTATTTTCCACCATAATTTGCAAATAAATTCTTTAAAAATCCTTCAATGTGATTTTCTGGATTTTTTTTTCTCGTTTTGTCTCTCATAGTTGAGGTATACCTATGATGAAAATTGGAGACCTCTCTCATCTTTTAAGTGGGAGAACTTGCACAATTGGTGGCTGACTAAATACTTTTTTGCCCCACTGTACATTGAGAGTCTGAGCACTGGGCTCAGACTCATGACACTGTCCTCTTTGTTCTCCTTTTCTTTTGGAAAAGAAATGAGGGATAGAGAAAAATGAGAAGTGCTGACTTTAGGTTGTAGGAGTAAGAACATAGACTTATCATTTTCTGATCGTCATTTAGCCATTTCAGATAGTATATCTGTGTTGACAGATGGCCCTCTCCTTACTGGCACTTTAATGTGCTGCATTTTGGTAGTTTGGCTCAGTGGTGAGAAATTGGGGAAAAATCAAATAAGAATCTTTTGTTGACAGTATACAACACGTACCATATTGACAGAAAAGAAGTATATTGAGGATTTAGAGAAAGAAATTGTAACTTTAGAAAATAGATTAGTTAACGAGTTAAATTATATTGGTAACAATGATCATATTTTGGAAAGTAGGAGAAATGTTTTTCCTTTTTTTTTGCATGAGAAAGCAAGATGTGTCCTAATACAAACTTGTGTCTCAACCATTAAGGAAATAGATGCTTTTTCAAAATAGAGAAAAAAAACAGAGAGCACACCAGATGAGGCATTTAAAGCCGCCTAATGGTAATATAATAACTGACTGATCCGAGATGAGGAAATGAGCCATTAACTTTTATTCTGACTTGTTTGGTGTCGATGGCTCTAATATGGAGAGCGTGGATGAGATGCTGGATGGCCTGGCCCATCTAGATGAAGCAGCTTCTCTGGCGTCTGCCATTACTTTTGATGGGGCGTCTGCAGCTGTCCAGCAGCTTTGTTATGGCCGATCACTTGGCATTGATGGTCTTCCTTCAGAGTTCTATAATTAAGCAGTATTACACAAGAGGGAGTACAGTATCACTGAATATAGGAACCGTGGGTGTGATACGTCTAATGCCCTTCATGTAGCGGAGGTGGAAGAAAAAAAATTGAGGCATTGGACATGTTGATGTCATGTTAGTGTTTAGAGATCTGGGGCCTCATGTACAAAGGGTACTTATGCACAAAAACATGGCGTACGTCCTTTCCCACGGAAACTTTCAGATGTATCAAGAATGAAATGACCGTGGAAATATGCGCAGCCCCACGCCAACTTCATGGCTGGCGTACGTACGTTTTTACTGTTATTGGTCTGTTGGCGACACTTAGAGGTGATGTTGGGAGACTGATAATGATGTGAAAATTATTGTACACACCAGAGACACATGATGAACAAACATCCAAGTGTGCACAATTAGATGAGTGGATATAAAAGCAAGCGCAAAGAAGCGCAGAAAATGCCTCTAACAACAGATGATTACAGGATATTGCAAATTGCGCAGTAAGAAGAGAAAGGGTGTTTTAGAGACGGAAGATTTTCTTGCTCAGGATGATGACTGGCTTGTCAGCAGGTTTAGTTTTCCATGGGCAGTCCCTGTGGAACTGTGCTCAGAGCTACAGCCGCTCTTGGAGCGTGACACGGCGAGAAGCCATGTGCTGCCCATCCCAGTGCAGGTGCTGACGACACTGGGGTTTCTGGAAACGGGCATTCCAGAAGGAGCTGGTAGACCAATCAGGAATTTCCCAGTCAACCCTGAGCCGAGCTATGCCAGCTGTGTGGGATAGCATTATCCGGCTGTCACCCAGGTACATCATATTCCCATACAGTGCAGTTGAACAGGCCAACATCAAAGCGCAATTTGCAGCAACAGCCGGTTTTCCTAATGATTCTGATGAACAGCATTGTTGGGAACAAACTACAAGCTGTCACTGTGTGGATGGGTGGCTTCTTGGTGAGTAAATTCATGTAATTGTTCTAATAATAACCCACCTCATGCGCAACGCGCCTGTGCGCCCTCAAATATCACCCTGTCTTCAAGGCTTCATTACAACTCAGTAATTTGAGTAAGAGATTTTCTTTTTTTGCTGATTAAATTACAGTTTCACAGCATTCTACTAAGCCCCCAGTTGCCTCTGAGTGTAAAGCAGTTATGTCAATAAATACATGCGTAAAGTTTGAAATGCAATAGTGTCACCCGTTCCCCGGCACACTTCATTCATTTAGTAGTGTGGATAATCCATGTAAGTTGTGTATAACTATAAAGGATGAGATTTGCATTTTGGACATAAAATATGTACTTGTCGAGTGTAATATGATCTGCTTTCAACTGACAGGTGACCGTGGCTACCCACTAAATAGGTTCATATTGTCTTCTTTTTCGTGACTGTTTTCCTTTATTCAACCAGCTGATCCACTCGGCTGGTCACAAATTGATTGATTGAGTGATTGATTCATAATTTAAAATAGCATTGTATAAAAGATACAACATACATTTAAAAACAATGGGATGACACAAGAAAGTGTGCACACTTATTTCCATTGTGGTCTCTAAAAGAGATCACAGCTGGTCTTGTATCTGGAACCTTCTGCTGTGAAATCTGGAACTATAACCACTGAGCTATACATGGCATGAATCACAGCAATCAGCTGAAGCTTCTGAGGACGACTGCAGACGTCGGTCTAAACATGTCAAAGTTAGAAACATCTCCTTCTTATCCCTGTCTGAATAAAGGAAACAATAAACTAATCTTCTACAGCTGTGAGCAGGCTATTGAATTACCTGTATCCAGTGCTAATGCCGGAGGACAGCGTGCCAAGCAAAACGTTTTTATGTGCCTTATTCAGCAGCACCTCTAACTCACAGTCCATGAAATTCCATGAAATACATTATTTTTGATTGTGGATACATGAGAATCAAACCTGCTGGGCTTGTATATATCTATTAGCATACCTATTTGCATCTAATTTCATATTCAAATAGAAGTGTGTCAAGGGAGGAGTCCGGTATTTCCTCACAGGTGTTCAATTTCAGGCAGCTCGGTATGCACAAAGGAAATGTGCTTGGATTCCTGCGTACGGACGGTTTCGTACATCTGGATTTTTTTTTTTTTTTTTTGCTTATGGCGTTTTCTTGATTTAAATGTGCGTCATCTTTCAGTAGAACTACTGAACCACTAATCCTATCATTGTGAATCCAATTGCTTGTCATATGTTTTCATGGTCAAGGAATCTGAAAACGTACACACAAACACTGTATGGGGGGAACTGTGGCCGCCATTACGGAAAATGCCATTTTCGTCAATAACTACTGAACCACTAATCGTATTATTGTCAATCCAATTGCTAGTCATATGTTTTCATGGTCAAGGAATCTGAAAACGTACACACAAACACTGTATGGGGGGAACAGTGGCCGCCATTACGGAAAATGCCATTTTCGTCAATAACTACTGAACCACTAATCGTATCATTGTCAATCCAATTGCTAGTCATATGTTTTCATGGTCAAGGAATCTGAAAACGTACGCGCAAACACTGTATGGGGGGAACAGTGGCCGCCATTACGGAAAATGCCATTTTCGTGAATAACTACTGAACCACTAATCCTATCATTGTCAATCCAATTGCTAGTCATATGTTTTCATGGTCAAGGAATCAGAAAACGTACACACAAACACTGTATGGGGGTAACTGTGGCCGCCATTATGGAAAATGCCATTTTCGGGAAGAACTACTCAACCACTAATCCTATCATTGTCAGTCCAATTGCTAGTCATATGTTTTCATGGTCAAGGAATCAGAAAACGTACACACAAACACTGTATGGGGGGAACTGTGGCCGCCATTATGGAAAATGCCATTTTCGGGAAGAACTACTCAACCACTAATCCTATCATTGTCAGTCCAATTGCTAGTCGTATGTTTTCATGGTCAAGGAATCTCAAAACGTACACACACACACTGTATGGGAGGAACTGTGGCCGCCATTACGGAAAATGCCATTTTCGTGAATAACAACTGAACCACTGCTTGTCATATATTTTCATGATCAAGGAATCTGAAGACTGTATGGGGGGAACTGTGGCGCTTGGCGGAGGTCTGCGCTCTCCAAGTGCTTTTCTAGTTGTAAATATTGTGAATAGGAACCAGACCTGTAAAGTTTTGGTTAAACTTCTCTTCCAATGATCCCTCAATAATCTCCTGTCAGGGTTCACTTAACGTCTTATTTCCTGACTGAACTGTGAAGTCATCAGTGACCCTATTTTCTTCCGCTGCTACGCTCCACTGGCACCAATTTAAAGTCTGTATCCATGTGTGATTTTTGTTTGTTTGTTTGTTTGTTTGTTTGTTCTTATTGATGCCGTATCTATTTTTGTGTGGGTATGTCTGTGTTTATGACATCTGTTGAGCAGAGGAGATTTTGTGTGCGTTTGTGCATGATTACTCATCCAGAGTATTTGTGTGTCCTCTAGCCCTTTTGTCTCTGACACACTCACCTTATTAAGTACTTAGTAAATGTCAATGGACTCTGTAACCCTTCACTACAGGCCATTCTGTCCTTCTCGACTCAGCAAATCCAAGCACTCACATGGACACATGAACTTGCATATAACTGTGCAGGCAAACATTTTTTTTTAAATTTATATTTCTAGGTAATATAAAGGCTCCGATTACATGAGTTTTAATGAGTTTTAATTTGAGTCTCTCTTACTTTACTTTTGTCATAGGAAGTGAAATTGAAATAATGAAGTAGCTGCACACTACTGATGTTGGAGCACTGAAAAGGGGAAAAAAGAGCGGCTGTATCCAACAAAGACATCTGGTGGAAAAAATAAAGACCTGGATTGGTTCTATAGAAAATATCTTGTACGCATTTCCAGTAGTTGTCAATATTGAAGGAAGGAGAGACAATGTGCCTAACTGGAAGGTTGAGTGAGGTCAGTGGTTGCCCAGTGTGGTGTTTAATTGCATGGATGGCTTCAATAGATGGAGGAATGGTTGAAGGTGGACATTAGAATATCGAAGGGCAGTGTGGGGTTGATTTTTTCCCCCCTAAGAGTTCAGAGGAAGTAGAAATTATTCAGCGGGGATGGTCATTATCTTTGTGTTGAAATGTTCTTTGTATTTTTGGAGAGGTTCTGTCACGAACCGAGCCCGTGTTTCCTGTGGGCTCGGTTCTGATCGTTCTTGGTGGCTCAGGCATTGGGTTTATCATGTGTTATGTTTTGATTTCTCGTTGTTTTCATGTCTGTGTATTGTTTCTTTCCATGCCTGTAGCCGCTGCTCTGGCCAGTGATTGTTGGGCAGCTGTTTGACCCACTTCCTGGTGGGCGCTGTCTAACATTCGCCGGTCCAACCACGCCCCCTCTCTCTCTGACAGTCAGCTGTGCGCCCCAGTAATCATCTTTCCCACGCTTCGCCCAGGTGTTGCCAATTTGTCACGCCAGCGGTGTTTGTACTTAGGCAGCTCTTTGCCAGTCAAACACCGCTGGACCATTGTACGTGTCACACGGTTGTTCTCCGCCATGTGACAGTCACGTCAACGAAGGATTGTTTGTGTGTGTGCTCGCTGGCGGACCTGGATGACTCGGACTGTTCCTGCAAGATGAGTAAGAGCTGTCTGCGTCTCTGTTTGCAGTTGTGCTGCTATGCTTGTCTGTAACTTTTCCCCTTGCGGCACAACTGCTACGCTTAGGCACTGTTGCTCAGCTCTTCTCCCATGCCAGCCGAGCGTCCTGGAGAACTCTAAGTTTACCCGAGCTGTCTTGTCATTTTGTATTGTCCATTTTTGTATCAATAAATGTGTGTTTGGTGTAACTCTGCACTTAAGTCCATTCCTTCCTCTCCTCCTCCGTGCGCTGTGGAAAAGCACACGGGGAGCTTATGACAGGTTCCCTGTGTTCCATGTGCCTTTTATTCACTAACTCCACCTCCACGATTAAATACAGAAGCAATACATAACCGTAAAAATGGATATACAGGGATTGTTACCGAGTCACAGGAACATGGGAATACCATTTTTACTAATACTGTACCTAAGCTTAATTAATGCCTATAAAAGGATTTTCAGTAGCAGTTACCATCAGTCATTGTAGCAATTATTCCACTATTTAACAATCAAAAAAAGTTGCAGTCAGGATCGAGGCTGATATTTTTTTTTCTTTTTAATAATTTGTCCTGCATGGTGTAATGTGGTCTCAGGTGCACAGTGCATGCTCACATCACCCTAATCCTAACCTCAGAAATTGGTCTGCTACATTTTCCCCAGCAGTCCACCCCCGCTGATCTGTTCAGCCTGGTAAAGTGAAGTCAAGTTCATGACAAGTCACCAAAAATATGAAATGCTTGCAGTGGGGAATAAAACCTCTCTGTGTCAAAAATGTCATTTTAGCAGCCCAAAGCTCCTCAGTGCTCTGTCATGAAAACGAAGTCCTTGTGCATCTAAGGAGAAATGCTTTGTCCCTTAAGCTTTTGCCAGTAACTTCGTCCTAGTTCAAGTGCTCATCAAGATATGAAGAATAGTCCTTGTGCAAGGCATATTGATGGAGTAAATTCTAACCATGGGTTAGCTAACAACGGTTGGCAGGAAGGACAAACTCTTGAGAGAACAAAATTGCAGAAGTTTGGATCTTTTGATGAGAATTAAAGACATCTGATGGAGTGACAGTATTTTAAGATCTAATTTAATGTATCTTTATGTCATTTTAACAAATTAACACATTTTCAAGTAATAATAGTATGTACATGTGATCTAACTAATTATGATATAATTATAATATAATCATAATTAATTTTTGTTGTAGAGTCCTTAAGCTAGTATATCACGGAGCAGCTAATGCTAACAAAGGTTGTGGTTTTTGGATGTGCCAACTATTCAGATGAATATTTATGATAATCAGGGTTTGGCTCAGTCATTAGCAACATTTAGTGATATTATTGATAATTAGCAACATTCACACCAATGTTTTGCTAAAGTGTTTATGAAAGAAAGTTGCAGAACATTAGCGACTGTTAGAAAATGTTAACGACAATGTTTTCAATGATTAGCAACTCTTTGCCACTCTTTTGCCACTGTTTGGGAATGTTTGGGAGCTTTTGCCAACTCCAGATAAAATACCAGGTGAATGTCAGGTGAACCTTGGACCCAACCTGACATAAAGGGTGAGCAAACCCTCCCCAGCATTCAGATTTCAAGGGTTCATAAAGGTTCTTCAAAAGTTGCCATGGTTCACTACTTGATGAACCAAAAAGAACCTTAGCCACACGTGTTGCAACCCTTTGCAAATGCTTACAACTATTTTGCAAACGTTTGCAACTGTTTGCAGAAAAATTAATTTGCAAAAAAATTTTGAACATGTTCAAAAAAAACTGTTTGCAGCTTTAGAATCTGTTTGCAAATGGTTTTGCAACCTTTTACAAACCCTGACCAACCTCAAAATCACAACGTTCGTCAGCATTCACTGCTCTGTGAGATTAGGCAGAAACCTTTTTTGGCATTTTTCGATAATTTTTGCTATACTGATTAAAATAATCTGTCACAAAAGCTACTGTATGTTCAAGGTATCGAGCATTTAGGGTTTATAGGCATTTCTAAATGTATTTTGTGTTCTTCATGTTGTATTTGCTTTTTTTGGTTTAAAAAGTTTGCAAGCTCCATAGTTTTCACAGGGTGCAGTTCTGTAAAACACACAGCATTATTCTGTGTCACTCATCTAAGTGGAACCAAGTACCTTAAGTGTAGCATCCTTGAGCTTCTTTCAGTGGCATCTGTTGCATCTTTTTTCTTCTTCTTCTTCTTCTCCCTTTAGGGGTCGTCACAGCGGATCATCTGCCTCCATCTCACCCTGTCCCTTGCATCCTCCTCTGTAACACCATCCCTCTCCATGTACTCCTTCACTACATCCATGAATCTTCTCTGTAGTCTTCCTCTTTTCCTCCTGCCTGGCAGCTCCATCTTCAACATCCTTCGTCCATATCCACTATCCCTCCTCTGCACATGTCCAAACCATCTCAGCCTTGCCTCTCTTGCTTTGTTTCCAAACTGCTCAACCTGAGCTGTCCCTCTGATAGACTCATTTTTAATCTTGTCCCTCCTAGTCACTCCCAAAGAAAATCTTAGCATCTTCAACTCTGCCTCCTCCAGCACCACCTCCTGTCTTTTTGTCAGCGCCACCGTCTCCAAACCATACATCATCGCAGGTCTCACTACCGTCTTGTAAAGCTTCCCTTTCACTCTTTTCCACTACTCTTCTGTCACAAATCACCCCGACACTCATCTCCAGGGGTCTGCATCTCATTACATGAGGAAAATGCTAAACACACATGGACTTGCACACAGTACAGATTCAGCCTATCATGTATTCATAGAGAGTGTTTTACTTTCCATTGGCATTCATGTGTCACTTGTTCCTGTGCAGATGCTATCGGCAGCACAGTCATCGCAGTCATTGTTATTCAAAAATGTACATTTTCTTCAAATCCAAATAGCAGCACATCACTGGCTCACGTTTCTGTGGAGTGGCTAATCAGCTGTGTGTACTGTGTGATGTCTCTACTAAATATGTAAAGTGTATTTGTTGATTTTGTACAGTACTGTAATTTTGTTATACAAAATGAGTTAATAGTGTTTCTACACAATATTCATTTGACAGTTGTTTCTGTGCTCTGCCAGGTGACTTTTGTTTTTATTTTCAAGGTTTGAGATATCAGATGTTTTTGCCACACATACACAACATACTTGTTATATACAACAGATAAGAAAAATAAAATTAAACTAAAATACATTCACTGGGACTTCCGGTTATGGCTGCCACGTAGGACGGACGTGTCTCGCTCTGCTCTGCTCCTGGAAAAAAAAAAATCGGCAAATAACTCTCTCATTTGGGACAGAACGTATCCCAGCATTTGGGCGAAGATATGTCGGCGAAGCCTAAGGCTGGAAAACCAGGAAAAGGAAAAAGCGAGCCGCCGAAACAGTCCAAATTAACGGACTTTCAGGTCTGTGACGCAGTGAACAAAACTCCATATATGGCGGAGGAGGCTGGCAACGCTGCGATATCTGCGGGGAATGGCGCAGATGCACTGATGGCTGCCATGAGTTCAATGAGAGCGGACTTTTCCTCTAGATTTGATGGGATTATGACAGCGTTGGAAGGAATAAGAAAGGAATTGGGTGACTGTGTAGAACGAACGGCGCAGATGGAGCTCCGTCTCGCTAGTGCTGAAGATGACGTCACCCGTCTTCAATTAAAGGTGCGCACTTTGGAAAAAAAAAATAAATCTCTGGAAGATAATATTTTGGATTTGGAATCTCGGTCGAGACAGAATAATTTGAGGCTGGTGGGTCTTCCAGAGGAATCAGAAGGTCGGGACGTATGTTCCTTTCTGGAAAAGTGGATTCCGGAGGTGCTGGGCAGCGAGGAGTTGCAATCAGCAGTGGTTCTGGAAAAAGCACATCGTATTGGCCCACGGAGAGATAAGGGACCGCCGAGGACCTTAATTATGAAGTTTCTTAGCAACAGAGACAGGATGAAGATCTTCAACGCTGCACGAGCTAAAAAAGGAGAGATTAAACACCAGGACCAGCAGGTGCGGTTCTACCCAGATTTGGCCACAGGAATCCAGCAATTGAGGAAGCAGTTTGATCCCGTACGTAAGGAGCTGCGCAACCTTGGGATTCGTCATGGTGTAATCTATCCTGCGAGACTGCTGACCACGTATGAGGGCAGAACCCACATCTTCAAGACCCCAGAGGAGGCGCAGGAGTTCATCAAGAAGATCAAAGAAGAAGAAGAGACTGGTGGGAGCTAAGCATGAACAAAATATAAGGTAGAATAATTAAGCATTTGCACAGGCATCTGACTGACTTGAAGTAAATAGTAAGTTTACAAAATATAGATTGTATTATATATTAAAAAAACAAAACAAAAACAAAACAAACAAACAAAAAAAAAACTATGATGTACAAAGTTGTTAAAAATTTTGGAGTTAAGTTGGAAAACTACAGAGGAGAGTTAATGTTACGTCATTAAAAGCAGTAGAGTTAGGGTGATTGGGAGGATGAAGAAGGAGTGGCTTAGGCTGTTCCCCGTGGGTGTGGAACGGTCGATGGCTATATCGGGAGACAGAATTTTTCTTTTGATTTTGGGGGGTTTGCCACAAGTGTGGGAAGGGGAAATTTGTTTGTGTGTAGTTTGTAGGATGAATGTTCAACCACTCATGTTTTTGCTTCTCTGTATGAGCATGTTTACACTGCAAGGTAATCCCAAACTCTCTATTGATCATGGACCAAAGTGTTAATCTTAATTTAACTTCATGGAATTGCAGAGGTCTACAAAATTTAAAAAAACTTAAACAAGTTATGAATAAAATAAAGGACATGGGTTCAAGAATTGTGTTTTTACAAGAAACTCATCTGATAGAGGAGGATGTTAAAAGAATTAGGAGTAGATGGCAGGGAAGTGTATTCACCTCTTCATTTTCATCCCGAGCCAGGGGAGTTATGACTCTCATACATAAATCAGTTCCTTTTCAAGTGAAAAATGTAATTGGAGACAAATTTGGAAGATATGTAATCATTCAAGGTTCTTTGCTATTAGAAAATATAAATCTTGTGAACTTATACTGTATGGTCCCAATATAGATGATCAGAAGTTCTTTGCTAATTTATTTCTCATCTTATCATCACTTACAGGGCAACATATAATAGCAGGGGATTTTAATTGTACATTGAATCCAGGTGTGGATAGATCAACAGGACTGGATTGTACGCACATTGGATGTAGGATGACTATTAATCATTTTATGAAAGAATTGAGATTGTTAGATATATGGAGAGAAATGAAACCACAAGTTAAAGCCTATTCTTGCTATTCTAGTACCTACAAGACATTCTCACGTATTGATTATTTTTTGATTTCCACAGAATTAAGGTCCAAGATTCAAAACTGCTTTTATGATAACATCGTGATCTCTGATCATGCACCCTGTTGTCTAATATATGTAGATAAAAAATTGACAAAGGAATCAGGTAGATGGCAATTTCAGCATAAATGGCTTCAGGATGAGGAATTTGTCAAGTATATAGAAAAACAGATAGACGAGTTCTTTGACATCAATACTACACAAACATCAGCATGTGTAAAGTGGGAGGCTTTCAAAGCTTTTATTAGGGGACATATTATTAGTTATACAGGATCAAAATCTAAGAAGACTCGAGAGGAGAGAGCTAAATTGGAACATAAAATAAAAAGTCTTCAGGAAAAAGTGTATGCAGGAAGTGACCCAAGGTTGGAGAATGAATTACTGATTTTGAGAGCAGAATACGACAAAAAATCAGCGAATAGAGCTGCCTCGAGTCTTCTAAGATTGAAACAATCTTTTTATGAACAAGGTGAAAAATCAGGAAAACTATTAGCATGGCAGATTAAACAATTGGAAATTAAAACACCAATTACCAGTATTATAAGTAATGGACAGGTAGTTATAGATCCTTTAGAAATTAATAGAGCCTTTAGAGATTACTATGAAAAATTATATGATACCAAAAATGAACCTGATTTAACAAAACTAAATGGGTTTTTGAACGAACTATCTATACCGTGTATACCAAATGAAAACAGGGAGATATTGGAGTCTAAAATTAGTCAAGAAGAAGTTGGGCTAGCCATTGATAATATGAAATCAGGAAAAAGTGCAGGACCAGATGGTCTTCCAGTTGACCTTTATAAAAAATTTAAGAATAAATTAATAAAACCTTTTTTGGAAATGGTTTTAGAAGCATTTCAAAATAATAATTTACCATCATACATAAATAATGCCTTAATTATACTGCTGCCAAAACCAGGTAAGCCCTCTAATAAATGTGAAAATATGAGACCAATAAGCCTATTAAACGCCGACCTTAAGATAATCTGTAAAATTTTAGCAAGACGAATACAAGAAATTTTACCAAATATTATTAATCGAGATCAGAATGGCTTTATAAAGGGTAGACAAGGCTTCCATAATGTAAGAAGACTATTTAATATTATTTATTTTAATAAAGAAGCACTGGATACAGCTCTCCTATCATTGGACGCCGAAAAGGCCTTTGATAGAGTTGAATGGCCCTTTCTTTTTGAAATCCTACAAAGGTTTGGACTTGGAAATAATTTCATAAAATGGGTTCAAATAATATACAATAATGCTACAGCAGAAATCCTAACAAATAACAATATTTCAAAACCAATAAAAATCAATAGAGGATGTCGACAAGGCTGTCCACTTTCACCTTTACTGTTTACTATGGCAATTGAACCTTTAGCGATAGCGATACGTTTACATTCACAAATATATGGAATTAAAGTTGGACCAACAGAACATAAAATCTCCCTGTACGCCGATGATATAATTTTGTTTATGTTGAATCTAAAAAAATCAATTCCAACCTTGTTGAATTTAATAAAGAATTTTGGGGAAATATCAGGATATAAAATAAATAAAACTAAATCTTCAATATTAATGCTAAATGAGACCCAGAGAAATTACCCAGCCCCTGAGGCAAATCAATTCAATGTTGTAAATCAGTTTAAATATTTAGGAATCCAAATTATGCCTAAGCTAGAATCAGTCGCCAGCGTCAACTATGAAGCCTTAATGTCAGATATCAATGAGTTAACTCAGAGATGGATGTCACTACCAATGTCGATGATCGGGAGAATCAATATACTTAAAAGTAATATTTTACCTAAAATACTTTATTTATTTCAATACATTCCCTTATCACCACCTTTAGATCTATTCTCAAGAATAAAAAAAAAGTTAGTGGAATTTATATGGAACAACAGGAGGGCTAGATTACGTCTGTCTTTATTATATTTACCATTTGATCGTGGAGGTCTGAAATGTCCAAATTTTATGTTGTATTATTGGTCGGCACAACTGAGGTCTATGACATATTATTTTTCATCAAATGATCTCCCTCACTGGACTGAAATGGAATCATACAATTTACCTTTACCTCTTCCCATATTCATATACTCAGATTCGGCAAAAAAATTACAAAAACAAGTTAAAAATCCATTTGTAAAGCATATGATCAAAATATGGTGTGAAGCTAAAAACTATTTAAAAGAACCACAGTTATTGTCACAATTTAGTCCAATATGGGGTAATCAATATTTTAAACCAGGGAGAGCGGACGCTGTATTTAAAGTATGGAATTTAAAAGGGATACAAAAGATTCAGGATTTATATTTGCCATGTGCAGACAACATAATGTCTTTTGAAGAGCTGAGGATCAAATTTAATCTCAATAGAACACATTTTTTTAAATATCTTCAACTTAGAAACTTTATTCGATCAAATCAAAATAAAGCTCTCACTCGACCTATTTATTCATCCTTGGAAAAAATGATGATGAAAGATAGTAAAAGAAAGGGTATTATTTCAGAGTTTTATAACTCATTGACACTATCTTCAAGTGAAAATTCACTGAAAAGATTAAACTACTGGAAAGAAGATCTGCAAATTGAAATTTCGGAGGAACAATGGGAATTGGCTTGTACAGAAGCTCAAACCAAATCAATAAATGCACGCCTTAAATTGATACATTTCAAATGGTTAATGCGGATGTATGTTACACCGGAGGAGTTAAATAGATATAACAAAAATATACCAGATACATGCACAAAATGCATGGAAAGTAAAGGAACCCTATTTCATTGTTTATGGGAATGTAGATTAATAAGAATGTTTTGGGAAGAGGTGAGGGTAACAATTGAAAAAATAATCTCAAAACAAATCATACTGAATCCTAAACTGTTTTTGTTGGGTCTGTACCCAGAAAAGCATAATTTTAATAAAAGTGAAAGAACATTCATAGACCTCAGTTTGCTTAATGCCAAAAAATGTATTGCACTATTATGGAAAAAGACTCATAGACCAGATGTGACTCAGTGGTTAAGACAGATGTTAACAAACCTTCCATTAGAAAGAATAACATATATACTGAAATCAAAGGAAATTGTGTTTGAGAATATATGGAGACCTTTTATTGATTATGTAAAAAATTTAAACATAACTCTTGAAGAAGAAGGTGAATGATGTGTGTGGACCTTGTAAATTCCAAACTGGTGAACATAATATGTATACTTATGTATTGGATTGTCTAGACTAAACAGAGGAGCATTGTTGAAGACTTGATTTTGTTGGTGGTTGTTGGTGTTTTTAGTGCATTTTTTTTTTTTTTTTTGTAGTACTTTAGCGTTAGTGTTTGATTGTTTGTATCATGTTTGTTAAAAAAAAAAAAAGGTTCAATAAAGATATTGTGGAAAAAAAATACATTCACTGGCCGCTTTAATTGGTAGACAAGTTCAACTGCTTGAAAATTCAAAAATCTAATCACCCAATCCCATAGCGGTAACTCAATGCATTTAGGCGTGGAGACAAGGTCAAGACGAGCTGCTGAAGTTGAAACCAAGCATCAGAATGACTAGAAAGGTGGTTTAAGTGACACTGAATGTGACAGGGATTTTTGGTCAGGCTGGTCTGAGTATTTCAGAAACTGCTGATCTGTGATTTTCACATACAACAGGGTTTACAGAGAATGGCCTGAAAAAGAGAAAATATCCAATGAGCAGAAGTTCATTGGGCCTAAATGCCTTGTTGATGCAAGATTGACTCGAGCTGACAGAAAGACAACAGAATCAGTAACATCCTCCTTCACTACATCCATGAATCATCTCTGTGAGTTAATGTTGGGCATATTAGCTGGGAATGTTAATGAGTTAATATTCCCAGCACTAATATATAAAGATTAAACTCCTTTAAAGTAATTGTTCCAGCTAACTGGTGCTAGAAGGTTCAAAATTTGTGAAATGGGAACACCTGGGCTCTGCAAATGTGTTTCAAGTGATTATAGTACAACGACACCTGTGTTTGTAAGGTCCAGTCACTGGTTATAACAACACTCCAAGCAGCTCATAGACTAACTTATTGAGAATTATAAGTCATGGAATCTTCTTCTTCTTCTCTCAGCTGCTCCATGAATCTTCTCTGTGGTCTTCCTGTTTTCTTCCTGCCTGGCAGCTCCATCTTCAACATCCTTTGTCCAATATATTCACTATCCCTCGTCTGCACATGTTCAAACCATCTCAGCCTTTCCTCTCTTACTTTGTCTCCAAACTGCTCAAACTGAACTGTTCCTGTGATACACTCATTTCTAATCCTGTCGCTCCTAGTCACTCCCAGTGAGAATCTTAGCATCTTTAACTGTGCCACCTCCAGCTCCACCTGCTGTCTTTTTGTCAGTGCCACCATCTCCAAACTATACATCATCTCACTACCATCTTGTAAATCTTCCCTTTCACTCTTGTTGCTCTCCTTTTGTCACAGATCAGCCCTCACACTCATCTCCACCCACTCCACCTTGCCTGCACTCTCTTCACCTCCCTTGTACATTTTCCATTGATTTGGATGGTTGACCCTAGGTATTTAAACTCATCTAACTTCACTACCTCTATGCCTTGCATCTTCACTGTTACACTTTCTTTTCTCTCATTAACACCCATGTATTCTGTCTTGCTTCTACTGACTTTCATTCGTCTTCTCTCCAGAGCATACCGCCACCTCTCCAGGTTCTCTTCCACCTGCTCCCCACTCTCACTATAGATCACAATGTCATCTGCAAACATCATGGTCCACTGAAACTTCTTCCTGACTTCATCTGTCCGCCTGTCCATCACCATGGCAAACAAGAAGGGGCTCAGAGCTGATACCTGATGTAGTCCCATCCCCACCTTGAATCCATCTGACACTCCTACAGCACACCTCATCACCGTCTTACTGTCCTCATACATGTCCTGCTCCACCCTCACATACTTCTCTACCACTCCTGACTTTCTTGAATGATACCAGCAACAACACTTAGTGGCCATAGAGGCAGTTGGTGTGGATTGGCAGCCACATTTCCATCAGTCTGCCCCAGGGCAGCTGTGACTACAGAGGTAGCTTGTGACTATCAGTGTCTGTCTGGAGTGAATGAATAATGGACTCACTGTAAACGGTTTGAGATGTCACTAGACATGGAAAGCAACATATAAATCTAATCCATTATTATTATCTCTGGAAGCTCAGTCAACTCCATTAGCAAGAAATGGAGCTAGTACAGCACATGTGTAAATCTGCCTAGAGCAGGCCATCCAAACAGAGTTACCGTGCAAGGAGACTAGGAGGAGACAGGACACCTAAGACTGAAATGCCATATTTGCATTTCCTTGTGCATAACTGGTGTCCCCAGTGGATTCAGATGGCACTGAGGACTGGAGGACTGGCTAATTGCTAGATTCTTTCTGTGCTTCAGTATCTGGGGAGAGGACACAAGAACACCTGTTGTGTCCCAATGTCTATGAGTGGCAATTAAAGAAAGCCTGGCTTAAAAACAACAACAACAACAACAACAACAACAACAACAGTAGGGCCTCTTCAGATCTGGAGTGTTAACTAAATCCTTTTGCAAAACAGAGACCTCTAAGAGTAAGGTGTTACACTGTAAACATATGCAAAGACCATTCTCCGTAATTAATGCAGTAAATATAAATAAGGTAGTGGCAAAAGGCAGGTTTATATTCAAGTTTCCATACTTTGGCAGTAGTGCTGAGAACATTGTATTATCAGGCTTCAAGTTTGTTCTGCTTACTTTTATAATTAGAGATGCATAATATTTCAAGTTAAATTAAAGCTACAATCAGCTGTAAGCGGGCCTTCACCCCCCACACAACCGCGGACCCCGGCACCCGTCGTACCTAGCTGGCTCAGAAAATTTCCCGTCGGCGCGGCAAGCGCTGCGTGAATAACAAGGTAAGCCATTTGGCGCAGTACTTCCTGTGAGCAGTAGGTGGCTCTATAACTTTTGTCAATCATTTTTATGTAGGAACGTGTGGGGCGGGACTAATATCCATTGTAGAAAATTTGGTGAAAATCAGAGAAAGTTTGTCTAAGTTACAACTTTCCGATGTTCCATGGCAAGGAGTCAACCTTTGCCATGGCGCCGTGGCAACACTTCTCTGTCAGTTATGTGTTGCCCACCCATATAGGACTACATATGACGGTCACCTCAGCCTATGTTCCAGATTTCATGACTCCAGGTCGTTCCCAACCATCCCAACAAGAAAAACGGATTGAATGGCAAAGAGGGCGTGTTCATGGTAGAAGCAGTGACACCATGCTAAAGGTGATGTCCAGTTATGATCAACCAGGTGGTCTGATAAACCTGAGAAAATTGCACGTCCTTCTGGCAAGCGGCGTGTGAGTATGGCATGTGAGTTTTGGCAACTTCCTGTCCATTGGCAGTAGGGGGCGCTGTCGCTATGTCATTCTTTTTTATAAAAATTATCAGTATTGGCTACCTATTCACCACACAAAATTGTTGAAATCAGTCAATGCATGTCAGAGTAAAAGCCATTGGAAGGGTGATGGCGATACTGCAAACTTGACCACGCCCCTTCCGCCAAACCATTGGGCATTTGGAAAAGTTTTCAACAGCTTTTGATGGCACATGGGTATAGATGATTGTCACCATAAATGGTACCAATCAGACTATTGATTTCAGAGATATTGAAGAAAACCTTTGGTGTAACCTTCATGTCTTCAAGAGAGGGTGCTATTGCTACTCATGAATATTCATAGCTGTAATTGTTTGGAGGCATACCCATATACATCATACCTATCCCGGTGCCAAACCAACATTCCATTCCTGAGGTATTAAAAAAACAACATGATGCAAAACTTTCTGCCTCCTATAGGTGGCGCTGTAGATTTCTATGAATATTGTTCTATAGAATTGTTTGGAATTGGACTGATATCCATAATATTGAATTTAGTTGAAATCCAACAATGGATACCAGAGTTATTGCCGTCAGAATGGTCACAGAATGATCATGGCAAGGCATCAAACTTTGCCAGGTCCCTACGGCCAAACCGTCGAGCTTTTGGAAAAGTTTTCAATAACTTTTAATGGCACGTGGGTATAGATGATTGTCACGACAAATGAGCTCTATTGGACATAAACCCAAGGACTGTCATGTGTCTGAGCATGTGTCCACAGAGCTCAGACTCTCACGCTAATTCTAAGTTTTGTGTGTCTCTTATTATTATTACGTTGTCTGTTTTTGTATATTTTCTGGTTTTATGACAGAGCCTTTCCTCTTTCTCCAGACACTGTCCACCAGCTGCCCACTGTCTGCTCTCTGCCACATCAGCTGTGGACAGTTGTAATTAGGTCACTGGCCCACTTGGGGGCACGCATGTGTCACTCATCTGCTGCCTGTTATTTAAGGCTGCTGGCACATTCCCTCAGTGCAGCAGCATTGTCTATGCCCTCTTGCTTGATGACTCATGTCAAATGTCTATTCTCAGTCATCTCATGTCTAAGGACTTGTTTGGACTGATCCTACTCCTGTAAGTTATTTTAAGTTTGCATTTTGTGTCATTCACAGGATGTTTTGTGTTTTTCCATTAATAAATGTCACAAAACAGTTCAGCGCTTGGATCTGTCTCTCACTGCCCCAAGGGTCATTTATGACAGAATGCTGCTGCCAGATTAAAGCTCCAGCTGCTGTTTAGTGTTTTTTCACCCTTTTTTTCCTTTCTGTGTTTTTTCGCTTTTCACTCACCTGTGCATTGGAGCTCATTATGCCCCCGGCTCTTCGGCTTCACCCAAACAAAGGATTGGCAGCGGGGTCTCCAAGCCTGGAGGAAGAATAGGTGGCGGACTTTATCCAGAGCTACGTGGATGAAGCTCTCGCTGCTCGCAGACCCAAGAAGGTCTGGTGGAGTGTGTGTGGAGCGGTGGGGATTCTGAAGGCGCATCCCGTCCTTTGGAAATACCCCCAATATGTGGGATTGCTAGCCACAGTCACCGCGCTTCAGTGATCGTTCCCTGGACTGGAGTTGGGGTCATCTTCCGATGGACCAGAGCCGTCACGGAGGCATTCCCCTCAACAGACGTCTTTCTCCTCTTCTGGCTCTCCAGCTCCAGCGCCACCGTGTGCGTCGTCGGCCTCACGATGGCGCCGTCATCCGCATCGGAGCACCGGAGGAAGCCTTCGTCCTCTTTGGCAACCATTCCCCTGATGTCAAGCCCGACAATTCCTGCGGCAGTCTCTCTCCCCTCTCTCTTCACCGGATGTCCTGTCAATCCGATCTCTCTCCACTGCTGCCGCAACTCCCGTCACCTCAACGTTTCCTCCTGCTGCCAGGAGGTCCTCCAGGGTATCCCCGGTTATGCCTACTTCCGTTTCTACAGAGGCGGCTCCTCCACTATCCACAGAGGGGCCCACATTCACCATAGACACGGAGAGGGATGACAACCCACCTGCTGCAGCAGAGAATATCGCACACCGGGATGTCAGGCAAGTGTCATTTATTTCTCCTTCTATTTATGACGATATGCCTTGCCTGATTGCCGGGAGAGAAACTCAGTTTATGCAGTCCCCTGAGTTCTCTCCACCTGCAGCAATTACTAAACCCTCACCTACCCTCTCCGTGTCTCCTCCTGTTATTCCTGAGAGTCCGCCAGCCCCGGAACTGAACCGCCGAATAAGGGAGGAGCCCGTGGCCCTGGAGGACCCCATTCCAGTACCAGCGGTGAGCGAAACCCCAGCTGTCACGCCGGAGAAGTCACTGCAACAACCATCATGCCTGCTGCGGAGGCCGCTGCAGCAGAGGCTACATCTGAGCTGGACCTCCATGAGACCGGGCCCGAGACGTCATCGCCATCTGGATCGACGGAGTCCTGGACGGTGGTGGAGCTCAAGCTCAGGCAAGTGCTCTCTCTAGCTTTTCTCTATTCAGTTTTAGAGCGGTCTTGCCTAACTCTTGGTGAGGGGAGCCGGGTGCAGCCTTGCGCAGCCGCCCACTGCGCCCGAGCTTGCCTCGCCGGGCTCTGCCGCTGTCGGTGACCCTGACTCTGTACCTCTGTATGTTTCCTCTGAGCTTTCTCCCAAGGTCACCTGAGATGTTTCAGCACAGCCAGAGGTCTTCGTGGGTCCAGACTCGCCACCCGAGGTCGTTATGGGTCCAGCTTCCCCTGCTGAAGTCATCGCGGGTGTCCCGTCCCAGGCTGGGTCCTGTGTGGATGTGGCTTCCCCTGTGCCCAAGGCCGTCATCTGGGTTCCCCCTCCTCGGCCTAAGTCTCCATGGGTACTGTGTCCCGGTCGAGGACCCTCGTGGGTTGGAGCTTTAACCCAACATGGATGCTGTGCTCCAGTATGGGCCCACCATGGGCGTTACCCCCCAGCCCGGAGTCCACTGAGGGTGCAGCATTGGCCCAATCCAGGTCCACCGAGAGTGCAGCATTGGCCCAGCCGGGGTCCACTGCGGGTGCTGCAGTGCTCCAGCCCGGAGCCACCACGGGTGTGGCCGAGCTCCAGCCCGGGGCCACCACGGGTGTGGCAGAGCTCCAGCCTGGGGCCACCATGTGTGCTGCAGGTTCTCAGCCAGAAGACATTGTGGTCCCCCCCTTCTCCTCTGCCAGATGACATTGTGGTCTCCCTTCCTCTTCTGCCAGACACCGTCGTGGTCCCTCATCCTCCTCCACCACCAAACACCGTCGTGGTCTTCACCCTTCAGCCCTGCTTCCCGTCATTGGGCCTTCCCGTGGGGGAGCCACCTCCTGGGTCACTCCTGCAGTCCTGGTGGCTAAAGAACTCAGGCCGGCCACCGGAAAGACTGAGCCGTCGGGTCGTGTGGTCTTTATTCTCCGGCAGGCCACCCGACTCCTTCCACCTGGCCGTTCTGCTGGCCTGGGACTTCAGCTGGCCGCCCGAACTGTTTGGGGGGCCCAAGGCTTTGATGTAGCGGGGGTGCGGGTCCTGAGCGGGCTCGATGTCTTTGCAGCAGCACTGTCTATGCCTTCTCACCTGACGACTCATGTCAAATGTCTATTCTCAGTCATCTCATGTCTAAGGACTTGTTTGGACTGATCCTACTCCTGTAAGTTACTTTAAGTTTGCATTTTGTGTCATGCACAGGCTGTTTTGTGTTTTTCTGTTAATAAATGTCACAAAACAGTTCAGCGCTTGGATCTGTCTCTCTCTGCCCTGAGAGGCGTTCATGACAAGGACGAGTTCGATCAAATGCGTGAGGTGGAAATTTGGTCACTGCCACTTCCTGCCAATATGGCCGACTTCCTGTTGGGTGTAGACCATCACTTCTATGGAGTTTTTTTGCATGTCTTGACATGATCGACATCTCACTCGATTTTCATCTTTCTACGTGAAAGTAAGCGTGTGCCACTCCCCATTGACTTCACATGTTAGGTGGCGCTGTAGAGCCATTTTTGTGGGGTCATTCATATTTCCTCCAAAATATAAAATTTTTTGCCAGTCTTGAGGTCCCTGCAAAAAATGGTGAGTTTTCATGCATGTTCACTACCCTCTTGTGACTTGTGACCTTCTTGCAGGTTATTTATTGGCTACAGTCTGACAACTGATGATGGTGTTTGGATAACACTGAAATGTCTTGTATTTTAATTAATTTTTAGTCCAGTTTTTAATAAAAAAATCCTTTTGAAAATGTATTAAAAACGTTTGTAAAAACACCTAGGAAAAAAAATATTTTTTGAACATCCATTCATCTATCACCAAAACCTTAAAATGGACAAAAAAAAAACTTCTCTTCCAACAAAAACATTAAAAAATTAAAACTGGATCATTGTCCAGATCTGCAGAAAAAAAATAAACCATTACATAGAATGAAAATTTAACCAGCACCCATGCAAATTTACATGTAAAAGTAGCAGACTGGTAAGTTTGACAAAGTTTTGAATTTACAACAACAACAAAAAGCTAATTGGACAAAAAAAAGTGCAAGTTTGTAAGAGAACTTTCAACTCTATAAGAAAAGTTGCAAATTTCCAAGAAAAAGTCAGATTTCAGGAAGAAATGTTGCACATTTATGACAAATGTAAATGGAAAAAGTCAAAGTTTTGAGACAAAAGCAGCAAATTTACAAGAAAGAAGTAGGAAATTTCAGAAAAGAAATTGTCATGTCTACCTCCGGCTGACAGGTAAGAAACAGTAAACAGTAAAAAAAAGTGAAACAGTAAAAATGAAACAGTAAAAATGAAGGGACGTATGTCACGATCCTCCTTGTGCGCCTTTATGCAGCACACAGAGGAGTAGAGGGAAGAACGGATTTAAGCGCAGGGTTACACCACAAACACATTTATTAAACAAAAGGGAAAACAGTTCCAAAATATTGACATGCAAAAAGGCAACAGTGTACACTAAAAGAGCTCACATGACGGGCGTGCAGTGGCCAGACCACAGTGTACAGTGGCCAAAGACAAACAGTACAAAAATAAGGCAGACTTACAAAAAGATGACTAGGTTCACTTCTTTGACTCATATGATTGACGTGCAGCAGGCAGGCCACAGTGAACAGCGGCACTAACACACAGAAGAGAATACAACGGTCCAGCAGTGCTTGACTGGCAAAGGCTGCTTAAGTACAACCATTGCTGGCACAACAGATTGGGTGCACCTGGGCGAGGCACGGGAAAACAATCACCGGAGTGGAACCAGCTGGCTGTCATGAGAGAAGGGGCGTGGTCGGACCGGCAAGTGTCAGACAGCGCTCACACGAATGTTGGTCAAGGAGGCTGCCTAACAGCTGTTGGCCAGAACAGTGGCTACAGGTACGGAAAAAAGAACAAGCGACAAAGAAACTACAAGAACACAAAAGATAACACAATACACAAATATACCGGTTACCTGAGCTACAGAGAACCGTCAGAACCGAGCCTCAAGGACAAAACCAGTTTGGTTTGTGACAACATACAAGAGTAAAGCACTATATCATGACTGAAGAATAAAGTGATGCATTAAGTAAATGAGGTAAATAAATGTAAATTATGCCTACATTCTGTTATTATCCCGTGGTGTATTTTACTTTGTGCAATAAAAAAATAATTTAAAAAAATAATACTTTTTTAATGCTTTACAGTATATACCCTTGAGTATGTAGGAATGCTGGAGCGATACATCTCCCTGAATGCTACACAAAACGCATTACCAACATTTGGAAACATCAGCTTTTTGAGTCACGCTGACACATGACATTATGTAATGCTGACATTGTCACATGTAGATTGCTGTCTGGGAAAGGGACCAATTGTATGGAAGGCCATCCTATTCAAAATGTTGCCACAATGTGTAGTTACATTTCTGGAGAGACATGTCGGGTCAATATAAGCTTTATATTCATTGCAGCGTAGCTGCACTCTGGGAGAAGCGGAGTTCGGTCAGCAGGTCCTTAATATCACTGTTGTAGCATCATCGGGACTAAACAGAGCATGTCCTATTCACCGGGTATTTCTGCTAGTTGCTATATAAAGGAATATCCTGTAGACCCTTCTTTTAGCAGCTGAACTCAAATACATTGTACTTTCTGAAGTATTATTTGTACTCTGCTAATGTGTCACACAGTATTTTTGTGCAGTATGTTTGTGTGCATGTGTGTATGTGTGTGTGTTTGTTTACATGAAAGACCTTCATCCCCAGATAAGACACGAGCCGGAGGACAGCAAGACATCCCAGGCTACAGAGTAACAGGCATCAGCAGGAATCTGATGCCGTATCAGTGTGGTTTCAAGGAAGGGAAAAAAAAATACAGCGAAGAAGTGAACACATTGATTCAGATACAAGCACGCGGATGCACACGCACACAGCCCAAGTCTGGCGGCACTGCTGTAATTGGATGTCTGATTATTGTCAGATAGTGTGTGTGTGTGTGAGTGTGAGAGAGAGAGAGAGAGAGAGAGAGAGAGAGAGAGAGAGAGAGAGAGAGAGAGGAAGATGCAGGAGAAGTCTCTTTTCTGAAACAAAGTGAGATGTTGCAGTAGTTGAGGAAGTAGAGGGAGAAGAGATGGACACTTGAAAGTCATATTCAGGGCTGGGTGGGTGGGGGCCTGAGACACTATCAGACAGAAGTAGGCATGTTCTGTCTTTGTGATGTCTGAGCTCAGCGTTGACCTTGTGCTTTTCAGCTGCAGTCTGACATCCGATCAGTCCTGCTCATCTCCCTCTTCCCCTGTTCTTACATTCTACATCTTTTCATCATTCCATCCTTTTCCATTCCCTCCTTCCCGCCTTCAGAATTGTCTCCCCTTCTTCTTATGTTTCTTCTTTCGCCATGGGTCCTACCTCTCATCCTTCGCTGCTTAGTCCAAGATCCCTGCCATGTATTTCCTCTTGGCTGTCCCAGCTGATTCCATCTGGGGTCTTCCTGCACCCAGAAGAAAGCTATTGATTAAGTCTGCTGATGATGTGTGACTAGTGCTGGAAGGTCTGGTGACTCAATAGAGACACTGAGACTGCCACACAACTCTTGTTACAGTACACATTGTAAATATATCAATGTAAAAGCTAAAGGGCTCCAACTCGTGTGTTGAGTCCATCTACAGGAGAGAGGTGGCCCGGTTGGCGTCCTGGTGCAGCCACAACAACCTGCAGCTGAACGCTCTGAAGACAGTGGAGATGATCGTGGACTTCAGAAAAGTCACAGCCCCTCTGCCCCCCCTTACCCTCACAGACTCCCCCATCACCACTGCGGATTCCTTCTGCTTCCTGGGCACCACCATCACCCGGGACCTCAAGTGGGAGCCGACCATCAGCTCCCTCATCAAAAAGGCCCAGCAGAGGATGTTCTTCCTACGGCAGCTGAGGAAGCTCAAGCTACCCACCAAGATGTTGGTGCAGTTCTACACGGCCATCATCGAGTCCATCCTCACCACCTCCATCATCGTGTGGTACGCAGGAGCCACCGCCAGGGACAGACTAAGACTGCAGCGCGTTGTGCGCGCTGCTGAGAAGGTGATCAGCTGCAAGCTCCCATCCCTCCAGGACCTGTACATCTCCAGGACCCGGAGGCGTGCAGGTCGGATCATAGCCGACCCTTCACACCCTGGACACGCACTGTTTGCCCCCCTCCCCTCAGGCAGGAGACTTCGGTCCATTCAGACTAAAACCTCCCGCTACATGAACAGCTTCTTCCCCTCTGCCATCAGACTGCTGAACACTAAGTGACTTATTAGACTCTTGTGCACTACGTACAGCAGCTCAACCGGACTCATGACAATTATCACTGTTTTCTTTTTGCATTGCCGACTGCACTATGTGGAACTCCACAATATCTGCTGCTCTTGTTAATATATTTAAAAACTGCATAGATTAGCATTACTTATTCTTATTCTACCTTTTATTGCATGCATAGTTTTTATCTTTAGTGTTACTCCATGTTTAATGTTGCAGCATTGCACTGAGACAAATTCTTAGTTTGTGTACTACATGAACAATGGCAATAAATCTCATTCTGATTCTGATTCTGATACTTCGCTACTGCTTCCGGGTCTAGGACCACAGAACCTTCTGTTGCGCTCAGGCTGATCTTTTACACAACACCAGCATTTAAGGATTATGAAACCATAAACATTTGAAACTGGGCACCAGAGTGAAATATTTCTGACACAAAGGTTTTTGCCGTATAATCTGATACAAGTAGCTTCACAGCCCTACTTCATGCACAGATTTCAGCCAGTCCACATCTTTTTAAGCTTAAGTGGGATGTGTTTAGCTCTCTCAATGAGAAATGACTGTAGCATGCATTGGTCAAAACTGCTGCAGGGTTTAATTATTGAGGTACTGTTTTACACAAGGGGGAGGAGCACTCTTTAAAATGGGATGTTTTATAGCATATTGCTTGAAATGCTAATGAACCCCAGCTCACCCCACCCTTCCTCTTTTGTCACTTTACTGAGATCACTGTTTTTGATGGCAATGTCATGTTAGCTTTTAGCTTTTGCTGTCAGACTCTCCAAAGTAATAACAAATATTGGCTGAATGTTAAAAGTTTCAAAACCCAAATGTAGCCTTATTTGAGACTGGGGTGTGGGGCTTAGGCAGCTAGTAGTATACGGCCTTCCCTGGGGTGTAACAAGCACAGAAACAACCCTGACTGATTGAATGGCTAACTCTGCTATGGCAGCTAACCATTGCTGACTGAAAGGGCATCATTTTCAGAGTAAACTATAATAAAACAATAGAAATGAAGGAAATAGGGACTTCTGGCTCGGTGAACATGGAGTGAGACGCATGTGAGAGAGCTCCTGCAGAACTAATTTATTTTTTCTTTCAAACGGCACCATTTACATCACTTCTACAGCTTAAGCTTGTACTAACGCTTTTTTAACTTGGTCACCTTGGCTTTTAATTGCGAAAATGCCTCCAAATCATAATACGGCAGGAAACATCTCTCAGCCTAGCCTGCGGCCTGTTGCGCATGCAGCCTCACCACCCCACAGTGATTCTGCTCTGCCTGCTAACACCTGCAACATGCCACCTCTGACTGCAGATATCGTTGCGCTGAAAACAGAGATTCTTTCCAACCTTCGTAATGAGGCTGCAGCGATATTTAAGACCAAGCTTCAAGCAGCACTGAGTGACAATTTAACATCTATCAAGTCTGAACTGCTCACTCTGAGAACGGAACTGTCTGGTACTATTTCTTTCATGAAGTCAGACGTTGCAGGGCTTAAAGTTAATGTTACTGAGATGGAGCACTCTCTCTCCACTTGCTCCAATGACATTGTTGTTCTCCAGCATAAAGTGGAACATCTATCTAAAGAATGCATGAGGCTGGAGAATAAATGTGAAGATCTGGAGTCGAATGCTCGTCATCAGAAAACAAGGATTATTGGTGTACCGGAGGACGACTGCACCTCCCTGTTCTCGGCCAGTGCATCCAAACTGCTGAGGGAGGCTTTTGGTTTGGGTGAGGAGCCACTTGTGGATCGTGCCCACCGGTCTCTTATGCTGAAGCCGAAACCTGGAGGTCGCCCCCGTGCTATTGTGGCAAAGCTTCACTACTGCTCAGACTGTGTCGATATCCTCAGGAGAGCCAGAGAGCTGCAGTGGATAAAACTCTATAATATTACCATCTCCATCTTCCCGGACCACACCGCCAAGATGCTGTGGGCCCGCGCCGCCTTCAGTGATGTTCGCCACCAGCTGCGCGAGATCGAGGGAGTCAGATTTGGTCTGTTATATCCTGCTTGGTTGTGCATAACATACAGAGGCCAGCAGCGAAAGTTTACATCGCCAGAGGAAGCCATAGCATTCATCAAGAACTCATCCAATGAAATTACATCTTAGTTTCCTTTGTGAGAGTAAATTAACAAATATGATTCCATATCATAATTCACTCCAGGACATTTGTCTGCTGATATGAACAATACTGTTAACTACTGGAGGCTTACAATATTTTTTCTATTCATGTCATTCCAGGTTAAATATATCCACATTATTTTTTCTCCTTGATTACTGCAGCCATGTTATGCTATAAAATAACATTATTTTTTCTCTCTTTTTGTTTTTATACTCGGCCTACTCAGCAGCTTATAGCTGTCATATTATTTCAGATTGTCGATTACTATGTGCCATATATTTCTTACTTAAGTTCTGTCTCTGCAGGCACTTGTAAGTTAGCTTAGCTACTCAGTCGAAAGCAACTCTTTATGAGTATGGCTCCTTTTGGAGTCTGCACAGTTGTTCTTATCGTTTGGGGATGGGAACACTATGTGCAGTTATGTGGGTGGGTGTTTGGGTTGTTGGTTCTTGGGTTTTGTCTCTGTGTGTATGGAAGCTCTTTTGTTTTATTTTGTTTCCCTTTTTTCTTCCCTTTTTCCCCTTACCCCAGTCACGAGGGGCAAGACAGTCACCTCTGTGATACTGCTGATGGTCAACACCAATTCACATAACACTGATACTGGATCAAGCATTAGATTCTTAAGCTGGAACATTAAAGGCATGACTAATCCAATTAAGCTATCAAAAATATTTTCACATATTAAGTGTTTAGACATTGATATAGCTTTCCTTCAGGAGACTCATTTGCATAATAGAGACCAATTCAGACTCAGATGCTCTTGGGTTGGGGATGTGTTTCATTCAAATTTTGATTCCAAGGCTAGAGGAGTTGCAATTTTGATCAATAAGAGAGTCAATTTTTTCCCCTCTAAGATAATAATTGACAACAATGGAAGATACTTAATTGTTGCAAGCATGCTGCACCACAATCCTGTATTGCTGGTAAATGTTTATGCGCCCAGTTTCAATGACTCCAATTTTACCGATAGGGTATTTAGTACCCTCCCAGTCTTGAACGCCCACCTTTTGATATTGGGTGGCGATCTGAATTGTGCTATTAATCCCTCTCTAGACCATTCAAACCCCCGCACTTTGACCCAATCCTCCATGTCCAAGTCAATTTCTGATTTCATGTTCAAAAATGGGTTTGTTGATCCCTAGAGGTTCTGTAACCCTCAAGCTAAGGAGTTTTCTTTTTTTCACAAGTACATCAAACATTTTCTTGCATTGATTACTTTTTTGTTGACAGTGCTCTTCTTTCTAAGGTAACCTCTTCTAAATACCACCCAACTGTTGTTTCAGATCACGCCTCCCTAACTTTATACATAAGACTTCTTGAACAGCCTCGTTTTTCTTCACCTTGGAGGTTTAATTCACAATTGTTATCTGATGACGCATTTAATGCCTTTATATCCTCCTCAGTGGATGATTTCATAGCCCTAAACAAATCAGATTCTATCAGTTGTTCATTATTATGGGAGTCACTCAAAGCATACTGTATTTGTGTGGACAAATCATTTCGTAATCAGCGTATACTAATAAAGTTCACAAGGCAAAAGTGCAAGGGCTCACATCAAAAATTTCAGATACAGACAAATTAAATTCAGTTAACCCAAGCCCGACCTTGTTGAAGTGTTGGCTCAGTTTACAGTCGGAGCTCGATCTGATAACAACAGCAGATGCTGAATGTCTTTTATTACCACATCTTGATTTGCCTACAGGGGTATGTTTTTATCTAATCTTCAAAGTATATGAACCAGAAAATCAATAAAATGTCAAAAAAAACATATTTCTCTCTTACCTGTTACCGGGAGGGGGGCTCACCCGCCCACGTGACCGGACCGTTTTCGTCCATTGTAGCCGATGTCTGTGTGTTTGCTCAGCCATTTCCACCGTGTACCACATCTACAAACTCTTATGATTACCATCCATCCATCCATCCATCCATCTTCTTCCGCTTAATCCTTTTGGGGTCGCGGGGGTGCTGGAGCCTATCCCAGCATCTTTGGGCGAGAGGCAGGGTACACCCTGGACAGATCGCCAGTCCATCGCAGGGCCAACACAGAGAGACAGACAACCATTCACTCTCACAGTCATACCTAAGGACAATTTAGAATCCCCAATTGATGCCAATTAACCTAACTTGCATGTTTTTGGCATGTGGGAGGAAACCAGAGAAATCCCAGAGTAAACCCACGCAGACACGGGGAGAACATGCAAACTCCACACAGATCACTGTTTGTCGGGGGCTGGGATCGAACCCAGGATTCCCTGGCCAAGGGTGAGTTGCTGTGCTACCGCAGTGCAAACCACTCCACCACCGTGCTGCCCTCTTATGATTACCCCACGTGAATTTCATTTGTATTACGTGGCTATTTTTTTCTGTTTGGTGCATTATTCCTGTGGGAATCCATGCCGCCCATGGCGCCACCATCTTGGTACGGGGAGCTCAGTTTTTTGTTACATTGAGGTCGATGTAACACGTTTACTTAGTAATTTACACCCGTGTGCCACATCTACAAACTCTTATGATTATCCTACGTGAATTTCGTTTGTATTGCGTGGCTATTTTTCCCGTTTCATGCAGTTTCCGTCATCATCGCTGTCGTGATGACCAAACATGGTGGCATCCACATTGGTGTGTGAGCTCAAAGCAGAAAAAGGGAGAATAATAATGAGGAGTTCTCCTTCTTTGCTATATTCCATGTCAGCCATGATTCCTTCGGCGTGTGTCTACCACCTTCTAAACTGTCAGATCAATAGAGATTAGTACAAATTCTCAGTATAGCCAGGGGACGTCAATAACCTGACACATGCAGGTGCTGCGCTGTGCCACTGGGGGAGCGTGACCCGTCCATTTAATCTGGGCAGTTAAAGGGTTAAAGCAGTTTGGCTCTTTCTCCGGCTATAAAGTCAGAAATCTCTTATATCTGAAATATATGCACAGCTATTCACATCTGATGGTCAATCAGTTGCAAAAGCGCAAATTTCCTGTGATCAGGAGCTAGATTTGAGCATAACAGATGAGTTATGGTACAAAGCTGTCTCCAGTATACGCTCTAACACACCTTGTGCCAGGCTGCAGCTTTTACAGTTCAAAGTGCTATATAGGGCCCACAGGTCGAAATCTTGTTTATCTGAAATTTATCCTGATATTGCAGATCAATGTGACAAATGCCACACCTCTTCCTGTAATCTTAGTCATATGGGTTTTTTTTTCCTGTCCTAGGTTACAGAAATTTTGGGGTCACTATTTTGAAATCATGTCTAAGGCTCTGGGGAAAAAGGTTTCTCCGCCCCCCCCCCCCATGGCTATATTTGGGCTGTCTGTTAACTCTCATTACATTGGCTCTACACAGTCAGATATATTAGCCTTTACATCTCTTTTAGCAAGACGCCGCATTTTGCTTGCATGGATATCCCCTAAACCCCCCTCTCTTTCCCTCTGGCTTAAAGATGTCATGTTTTTTCTTAAATTAGAAAAAATAAGATTTGCAGTAAAAGGTTCTTCAGCTAAATTTTTTCATAAATGGCAATCTTTCACAGATTACTTTGAGCCATTGCAGACCTTGCCTCCAGACTGACCCCCCTTCCCCTCCCCCTTTTTTTCTTCCTTTTCTTTTTCTTTTCTTTTTATGTGTATTCTATACTTGATATTTTTCTATTGCACTGGACAGAGACTTTGTTCTGTTGTTGGCCCAGTGAGAGCCTTGGTGATGGTATGGGTGTTCTAGAAAAAAAAAAAAGAGAAAAGCTGTAATTGTGACATTGTTTTCATAATCATTGTATGCTTTTAAAAAGATTAATTAAAAAAAGAAATGAAGGAAATACTGTATGTGTTCAAAGTTTGGAAGGTGATTGGCTTGGGAAAATTGGTGTCTAGTAGGAATGACTATAGTATATAGAAACTAGCCAAATGCACATCTACATAGCAGCTAGGGTAGCAGACTCCTCTCTGTTTGTACCTGGTGGGTGGACCTCGAATGCACTCAGAAGTCCTTTCTGTGGCTGCTTAGACCAACTACTTTAGCAGCCCAACTTTGGCTGCCATGGCCAAAATAAAACAGTATAAGCCAGAAAGTCATGAGATACAAGATTAACTATACATTAGCTGGTCTAGTAAAGTGACTACAATTTACAAACAAAAAAGCCATAAAATCCTTGGTCCCTGATTCACATCACCAAGCTAAAACAAAAAAAGACAAGAATGAAGAGAGCTGTAACGACTGGATTAGTGGTGTGACTTGAATTTACAAAGAAGAGCTCAAACTTATCAACTGTTCCTGCCTGCTGTCAGTCAGATTTTGTTTTAGAATAAAGTGAATGTGGCTGGTGTGTGTGGGACCATTCCCTATGAGACAACAATATAATAGTTTAAAAGAAGCCATGAAATCACATCTTTTGTTTGAATCATGGTAGCTGCCTCAAAGGTAGTGGAGCAGAAGAAAATTGTTGAAGAGAGTGGAAGAAGAGAGTGGGTGCACATACGTCTTTTATAAGATGATTATATAAATGGTGAAATTAAAAAAAAATAAATCTACAATATTTTTTTTATTTTAATGCCAATTTTTGTAGTAAAAGTATATATCATTATTGACGCATATTTATGTATTGTGCTATTTATTTGCTTTTTCAGTATTTGTCCATATTGGTCTAGATTTCATATTGTTAAGTTGTAGGTTTTTCTCTCATTCAGAAGACTTCACAGTCCATGTAGCAGATCTATATACCAGTCTCTCCTGAGACCTCAGGAAGTGCTGACTTCAGTTAGACTGCTCGACTCCTGTGGTAAAGACAAACTTGCTACCCTACCCCCTACACCTCCATATACCAGGCCACACATACACCAGCCTTTTCTGTGGGGAGATAAGTTACATGATTGAATGCCACAACAACAGTTAACTCTGTAAGGCCCAGTCTGTTCTCCTAATGCAGTTTTACATACAAGTTTCTAGTGGAAATTATTTTTCCTTTATGAACATTTTAAATTGAAGTAGTGGAGTGGCAAAGAGGCTAAAATTTTGACATACCCTGCATGGCAGTAGAACAAAGCAAAATCAGTATCATTTTGTTTGTTAGGATGTCAACTTTATGAAAATTAAAAAGAAGTCAACTCTATTGTCATTCAACCCATACAGCCAATCATGTACAGTCGAATGAAATTATGTTTCTCCTACCTACAATGTTAATCACATCTAGAATTAGAGGGGTCACTGCCATGCAAGGCACTGCCACAAACAACTTCTCCTTCCCCCATTCTATTACGCTGAGCACCAAGCTAGAAGGTGGAAAGTACCATTTTTATATGGTCTTTGGTATGACCCAGCCAGGACTTGAACCGCGAAAGTGCCAGTTGTGAGGTGGATGCTCTATCAACTAGGCCACCACTAGGGTGGTTGCACTTGTTAAGGTTGTACTTGTGAAATCTATTTTTGACATGTCACTTTTACCCCTTATGTGCCACAAACCATGAAAATATCCAGGTTTCAGGAATCTCTTCTATTTATATATCAACCCGAGTTAACAACTTCAAA
The DNA here is from genome assembly GCA_020510985.1 of Pholidichthys leucotaenia. Lineage (NCBI taxonomy): Eukaryota > Metazoa > Chordata > Actinopteri > Cichliformes > Pholidichthyidae > Pholidichthys > Pholidichthys leucotaenia. The sequence continues at coordinate 107,584,484 of CM035845.1, forward strand.
ACAGTAACTAACTGAAAGATTCCCATATTTTGAAGTTGTTTCCATATGAATTAACGTTTTTGAGCGACCAGTTGTGCTTTTAAATGCCTTTTAACCCTTTATTTTCCAAAAATTTGTCCCGTTTTAGGGCAAATATTGTAGATATCAGCTTGAGGTACCCTGCACAGCCATAGAACAAAGCAAAATGGGTATAATTTGTTCATTATGATGTCAACTTTATGAAAATTGAGGTTGTACTCATGAAATCTACTTTAAACATGTCACCAGTGGTGCTTTTAAATGCCTTTCAGTCCTTCTTGTGGTGAGAAGGTCAAACACAAACTTCAACTTGGTTCTGACAGATCAAGTTGTGGAGCAAAGCATCAATTGAGAGGCTAAAAGTAAAGGTGGTGTCATTGGGTACACACTGAGGAAAGGCGCCCTACTTCCGTGGTTACTTTCCAAACATGCCACTGGACAGTACGCGGAACATTTCAACAACATCTGCTCATCAGCCAAATCTAAGAAGTTGCACGAGGAACTTGGGGAAGCTCAGATAAACCAGGACCAACGGGATGTTCAGAGAATCAAAGACTACCTGGAGGATTAGTCTCAGAACCCATTTGATTTGGATGATGAGACATCAGCATCCCTGATCAGCATCACCACTGGACAGGTAGCTTCCAAAGATGTTGAAATATCAATGAGCAAAATCCCCAATATGGGAATGAAAATGCTTGAGAAGTTCACGACAGAGAGGTTAGTGGAGAAAACCAGGAGCTTCTGGGACCCAATTTCAAAGATGCCTGTGGTGACATTCCCTGCCATGAAAAATGCCTGTCAATGGATAAGGACTTGATTGATACTGAAATACTGTTTAGGAGACTTCTCGCAGTGTAAGAACTGAGATGTTGACTGGTAGAATGTCCTTGCGTACGAGTTAGTTACTGTACTTCCACTGATGTTTCATGATGATGGCACGATGAGGAAGACAAATAAGACCAATCTGGCCAAGAGGCTGGAGGAACACTGTGATGAGCAGCCTGTCCTACCACAAGCTTTTCTGGTGTCTTCACAACCTGCAGCGTACCTGATCGATGGAATAGCAATGATCCGGCCCCTAAACGATAACCACTTCAAAACATTTAATGATCTTCAGAAGGTGGTGTTAAAAGTGACTTGTGATGATCCTGAATAACAAAGATATGGAGCCACCTGTGAATGTAGTCACCCTCGTGTTCGATCATTATGATGGCCATTCCATCAAATCCAGTGAGCACCAGTGACAAGGAACAACAGAGGGACTTCTGTACCAAATCAAAGGCAACAGAGATGTACCCAATTACAGATGATTTCTCAAGTCTAGCACCAATAAGGCAAGTCTTGCGGCATTCTTAAGCGAGTACATCTGTGAAATGGACGAGGGGTCTTGTCTAGAGATACATTGATTGTTCTGGCAGGGGGCTTTGCTGATGGTGAAGTCGTGAAGGTTATCTGTGGAGAAGATATATCTTGTCTTGAGGAGCTAAACAGCACCCAGGAGGAGGCAGACACACATCTGCTACTGCATAGTATTGTTCTATCTAGAGACCATTCTAGGATAATTGTCCTATAAGATGACACCGATGTTCTTGTGTTGCTACTGTACTATTCAAGCAAAGGAATGCTGGAAAATGAAGTGTACCTGCATGCAGGGCATTCAGGCAAGATCGCTACAAAGGAACGGTATATTCCAAATCACCAGATCTCCTCAAAGTTGGGCAATTCCATTTGCCACTGCTTACCATCGATGCACACCTTGTCAGGATGGGATACGACGAGTGCCTTGCATAGACTTGGAAAACGGACCGCATACTCTGCTCTTGCCAAAAATGCTGATGCCTTGCAGGGTTTGACAAAGTTTGAGGACAAGGACACTTTACTGGAATCGTCACAATTATTTGTACTGTTACTGCATGGGTAAAAGGCCATTCATGTTCGTTAAATGAGCTACGCTCCATTCTTGCCACGACCACTGACAAAGCTGCATCATTGTTGCCACCAACTGAGGATGCTTATGAACAGCATGCCTTACATGCACTTTTTCAGGTTACTGTTTGGTACCAGAGTCATATTTCCAACCTGGAATTGGTAAACCCAATTGGCCATGATTGGCATCGGTCAGATTCAATGGGACTTCTACCAACATTGTACAAAAACGAATCTGCACCAGCGGACGTGAGAGACATTACGCATTTGTATTGCATGGACAAAAGCTGTCAAGGACAGAAATGCCCATGTGCTCAAGCAGGCTTGCGTTGTATGGACATTTTCGCTTGCGAGATGGACTGTGATAATCCCAGTAACAAGAAGGAAGTAAGTGAGTCCGCTAAAGAGGAAGGCATAGATGATGACAATATGAACTGAACTATTTCATCGGGAGATCTCTGGGGCTTCAAATGAATATTGCTGAACTAGATGGTACATGTGCAGGGTAACTCAATCTGATATCTGTGTTATTCGCACTAAAAATGGAACAAATTTTGGGAAAATAAAGGGTTTTCCGAAACCTGAATATTTTCATGGTGTATGGCAAATATGGGGAAAGTAAAGGGTTAAAAGGCATTTAAAAGCACCACTGGTGGTTCAAAAACTTCAATTCATATGGAAACAACTTCAAATCAAAATATGGGAATCTTTCAGTTACTTGCTGTTTTGAAGTTGTTAACTCAAGTTGATACATAAATAGATGTGATTTCTGAAACCTGGATATTTGAAGGTTTGTGGCAAATAAGGGGTTAAAGTGACATGTTAAAAGTAGATTTCATGAGCACATCCTCAGTTTTTACAAAGTTGACATCATAATGAACAAAATGATACCCATTTTGCTCTGTTCTATTGCCGCGCAGGGTATCTCAATCTCTAGGCCTCTTTTTGGCCACTTGCTGCTCCACTAAAGGGAAGTCAAAGTTCTTTAATTATTTTAATGTATAAGTTAAGTTAATCCCTTCCACAGCATATGGGACACCATGTGGTGTATGGGGCGGTGTCTATCTCCGTTTCACTGACCCTAGGCCACACAGCTACTGTGAGTAGTGAACGCTACAGTGGGGGGGTCAGTCCTCTGGGAGCTCTGTGCCTTAGTTTTAATGTATAGTGCAAGTAAATTTTAAGCCCAAGAGATAAACTTTAGAAAATTGTGCGGATAACAGTTTATATGATACAAAGTCAGAAGACCATGACACTCTCAGCAAGCCAGTATTCAACATACTAATGGTAGTGGTGTCAATCTTGACTTGAATCTGAACTCTTTTTTTAAGAAGGTCATTTGAGGTGCTTAACTTGTTAAAAAAATATGGTTTGTCTTCATGCAGCAGCTCCTTGTCTTAGAGCTGCTTTGGTTTCACTGTACAGTGTAGATATAACCATTTCAGTTAAGTAGCTTCCTGACAGGAATTTATTTGCGACACCGGGGTCTTAGTAGGTGGTGAAACCCACCCATCTCTAGAATCGAGGCTCAGGATTTTTGCCTATAAACACTGCTATACTTGTACTTTTCACTGTCTGAGTTTACTTTTACATTTACAGTATCTCACAAAAGTGAGTACACCGCTGACATTTTTGTAAATATTTTATTATATCTTTTCATGGGACAACACTGAAGATATGGCAACTTTGATACAATGTAAATTAGTCAGTGTACAGCTTGTATAACAATGTAAATTTGCTGTCCCCTCAAAATAACTCAACACACAGCCATTAATGTCTAAACCGCTGGCAACAAAAGTGAGTACACCTCTAATGAAAATGCCCAAATTGTGCCCAAAGTGTCAATATTTTGCATGGCCACCATTATTTTCCAGCACTGCCTTAACTCTCTTGGGCATGGAGTTCATTAGAGCTTCACAAGTTACCACTGGAATCCTCTTCCACTCCTCCATGACGACATCACAGAGCTGCTGGATGTTAGAGACCTTGCGCTCCTCCACCTTCCGTTTGAGGATGCCCCACAGATGCTCAATGGGGTTTAGGTCTGGAGACATGCTTGGCCAGTCCATCATTTTTACCCTCAATTTCTTTAGCAAGGCAGTGGTCGTCTTGGAGGTGTGTTTGGCGTGGTTATCATGTTGGAATACTGCCCTGCAGCCCAGTTTCTGAAGGGAGGGGATCATGCTCTGCTTCAGTATGTCACAGTACATGTTGGCATTCATGGTTCCCTCAATGAATTGTAGCTCCCCAGTGCCGGCAGCACTCATGCAGTCCCAAACCATGACACTCCCACCACCATGCTTGACTGTAGGCAAGACACACTTGTCTTTGTACTCCTCACGTGGTTGCCGCCACACATGCTTGACACCATTTGAATCAAATAAGTTTACCTTGGTCTCATCAGACCACAGGACATGGTTCCAGTAATCCATGTCCTTAGTCTTCTTGTTTTCAGCAAACTGTGGGTTTTCTTGTACATCATCTTTAAAAGGGGATTCCTTCTGGGTTGACAGCCATGCAGACCAATTTGATGCAGTGTGTGGCGTATGGTCTGAGCACTGATAGGCAGACTCCCCACCCCTTCAACCTCTGCAGCAATGCTGGCAGCACTCATACGTCTATTTTCACAAGGCAACCTCTGGATATGACGCTGAGCACATGCACTCAACTTCTTTGGTCGACCATGGTGAGGCCTGTTCTGAGTGGAACCTGTCCTATTAAACCACTGTATGGTCTTGGCCACCGTGCTGAAGCTCAGTTTCAGGGTGTTGGCAATCTTCTTAAAGCCTAGACCATCTTTCTGTAGAGCAACGATTCTTTTGTTCAGATCCTCAGAGAGTTCTTTGCCATGAGGTGCCACGTTGAACTTCCAGTGACCAGTATGAGAGAGTGTGAGCGCAATAACACCAAATTTAACACACCTGCCCCCCATTCACACCTGAGACCTTGTAACACCAAGTCACATGATACTGGGGAGAGAAAATGGCTAATTGGGCACAATTTGGACATTTTCACTCGGGGTGTACTCTCTTTTGTTGCCAGCGGTTTAGACATTAATGGCTGTGTTGTTATTTTGAGGGGACAGCAAATTTACACTGTTATACAAGCTGTACACTGACGACTTTACATTGTATCAAAGTGTCATATTTTCAGTGTTGTCCCATGAAACGATATAATAAAATATTTACAAAAATGTGAGGTGTGTACTCACCTTTGTGAGATACTGTATATCCTTTATCCTCTATTGTTTTTGCTTAGCCGGGCCCAGTGTATGTACAGTTTTTGTTGTGAGCTCAGGTTGCTTACAGCTATCATGGATTCTCAAGTTCGTCATATTTCCAACAGTATGTGTCTTGTCCAGTTCATGTGTCCCAACAAGTTCATTAAATCCATAATGTGCTCAAATATCTGGTTTCAAAATACCAGAATTACTTTTTATCAGTTGCAGCAGTTTTTTGCTTCTGTTGGTCATAAGTTATTCAATAATCAAATGCGAGGTAGCAACATTCAGCATAAGTACGTACTTTACAACTAAATTCAATTCAACTTTATTTATATAGCAACAGTTCACAGCAACAGTCATCTTATAGTGAGTGATTAACTGAAATAAAACCAAACTGATGTTTAGGATGTAAAAAAAAATGTAACCTTGCTCATGTCTTTTTTAGTTTTGTTTTTCCCCCCTCTCCCTGTTCTGTGTATATAAGATAAGGTAAGATAAGATAAGATAAGCCTTTATTAGTCCCACAATGGGGAAATTCCAGGATTGCAACAGCACAGGGATAGCAACACTCAGAGCAACAATCAGAAGGCAAGAAAAAACAAGAGCAGCTAGTATACATATGTACATATTACTATAAATATATATATATAGACACACAGTGCGGAGCATTGTGGTTGGTGGATGTGCAGCAGAAAGTCTAAGCTCTCTCTCCGCAGATGGGGTGGGCTAGCTGGATGTCTTTGGGCATGATGGTGACCCTCTTGGCGTGGATGGCGCACAGGTTGGTGTCCTCGAGGAGACCCACCAGGTAGGCCTTGCTGGCCTCCTGCAGAGCCATGACGGCGGAGCTCTGGAAGCGCAGGTCGGTCTTGAAGTCCTGAGTGATCTCCCTCACCAGGCGCTGGAAGGGCAGCTTACGGATGAGCAGCTCCGTGGATTTCTGGTAGTGACGGATCTCTCTCAGAGCCACGGTACCGGGCCTGTAACGGTGAGGCTTCTTCACTCCGCCGGTGGCCGGAGCGCTTTTCCGAGCAGCCTTGGTGGCCAGCTGCTTCCTGGGGGCTTTTTCCTCCAGTAGATTTATGGGCGGTTTGCTTGGTTCTTGCCGTCGCTCTTTATTATTCTGTCTTATATTTCTTGCATGCCGCCTAAACTCCAGCCCGGCTCCCGCGTCGTTTTCGCTTCAGTTCTCCCGGTCGAGTTTCTCCGTTAGCACCAGGCGGCAGTTGAGTTCTAGCTAGCTCTTCCCTGCTGTATCGTCTCCTGCTGTAAACAGAGGCTCCGTCCGCCGACTCGGGAGACCTTTGGGGCGATCTGTGTGTCCGTGATATATATAGAGTGAAAGGTGTGGATGTCCTTAATGATGTATTGTGCTCTCCTAAGGCAACGGGCAGTGTAAATGTCTGTCAGGGAGGGGAGAAGGCAGCCGATGATCTTCTGTGCTGCCTTTACTACCCTCTGCAACCTCTCCCTGTCTACCATTGTGCAATTCCCATACCACACTGTAATGCAGTATGTGAGCAGACTTTCAATGGATGAGGGATAGAAGATCAGCAGCAGGGTGGAGTTGAGGTCATACTTCCTGAGGACTCTCAGGAAGTGTAGCCGCTGCTGAGCCTTCTTAATAATCTCCGAGATGTTGTCTGTCCAGGAGATGTTAGAGGAGATAAGGACGCCGAGGTACCGGAATGTGTGGACCCTCTCCACACACTCGCCGTTAATGAAGAGGGGGGCTGGGTCGGTATTGGTCCTCCTGAAGTTGACAATGATTTCCTTGATTTTCTTGGTGTTCAGAGTCAGGTTATTTTCTAAACACCAAGTTGCCAGCTTCAGGACCTCCCCCCTATAGGCTGTCTCGTCCCCTCCAGAAATGAGTCCAACCACCGTGGTGTCGTCAGCAAACTTCACGATGAGGTTGTTGTTGTAGGCCGGACGACAGTCATAGGTGTAGAGACAATACAGGAGGGGGCTCAGCACACAGCCCTGTGGGGAGCCAGTACTCAACGTCCATGTGGAGGAGAAGTAGGAGCCAAATCTCACAGTCTGGGACCGGTTAGTGAGAAAGTTATTTATCCAAGCACATGTGAGAGGTGGGAGACCAAGGGTGTTCAGTTTGGTAATGAGAATGTCCGGGATAATTGTATTGAAGGCCGAGCTGTAGTCCACGAAGAGCATTCGGACGTAGCTGTGCTGCCGCTCCAAGTGGGACAGCGCAAAATGGAGGGCTACGGCGATGGCATCTTCAGTGGATCGGTTTTCACGATATGCAGACTGGAAAGAATCAAGGTCCGGGGGAAGATGGCTCTTAATGTGCTGAAGAAGCAGTCTCTCGAAGCACTTCATAATTACCGGGGTGAGGGCCACAGGACGGTAATCATTTAGGCTGGTGGTGGGAGACATCTTTGGTACCGGAATGATTATGGCAGATTTCAGACAGGACGGGATGACTGCCTGAGCCAGGGAGAGGTTGAAAATCCTGGTAAAGATGGAGGTGAGCTGGGAGGCACACGCTCTAAGCACCTTACCAGGAACTCCATCTGGGCTGGCAGCCTTCTTGGGGTTCACTGTCAGGAGCACCCGTCTGACGTCATGCTCACTGACAGTGAAAGTGGTGGTGCAGGAGCTGGGTGGGGGTGGGGGCAGGGCTGAGGCTGATGAGTGCTGCTGTTGAGTTATTTTAAAGCGAGCAAAGAAGCTATTTAGCTCTTCTGCCAGCGGTGCACTCAGGTTCTCTGATGTTGCAGCACAGCCTCTGTAATACGTCAAATAGATTCATTTTGTCTTCAGGTTCAGGTTCAGGTTCAGGTTACTTTATTTGTACCCGTAGGTAGATTTGTTTTGCAGTTGGTGACATCCATATTTACAAGCCACTAATTACATTCAACATAGACACAAACACAGGCACACATCTTACAAAACAGGTAAATATAAAATATGTACAATATAATTTTTATAGCTTGTTCAACTCTTTGACAGCAGCAGGGACAAAGCTGTTTTTGTAGCGCTGGGTTCTACTTTTTGGGACAGCAAACCTCCGTCTGGAGGGAAGAAGCTGAAAGTTGCAGTGCAAAGGGTGGGAGTCATCATTTAAAATCGAGTCGGCCATCCTCTGTACTTGTCTGGTGTACAGGGATGTCAGGCTCAGCTGTGACTCACCAAGCAAACGACTGGACCATCTGACTACCTGATCCAAGGATTTCCTCTGTTTCAGTTTTATCTGACCAAACCATGACATTAAAGAAAAGGATAAAACAGATTCAATAAAAGCCCGATAAAACATAGTCATTATGGTTCGGTCAATTTGGAAGCGTGCAAGTTTCCTCAAACAATACAAATTTTGCTGACCCTTTTTGCACACCCTTTCACAGTTCACCTCAAAGTTCAATCCACTATCAATAATCGTCCCAAGATATTTGTACGATTGTACACATTCGGTGGTCTGGCCTTTTAGTATGGTGACTTTGTGCCTGGGAGTTTTCCTCCTAAAGTCAATAATCATATCTTTCGTTTTTGTTGTATTCAGCTGCAGGTAGGAATCCTCACACCAGTGAACAAAGTCATCAACTACTGGGCCGTGGCCACTCTCACCATCCTGGAGGAGACTGACAATGACTGAGTCATCAGCATACTTTATTTTAATTATTTATCTTTTGTTCATGTAAAAGACAAAAAATCAAAAAAAAGTCTTGGACAAAAAGTCCAAGACTCTTCTGGACTCTTCTGACGAAGGCTGCAGTGCAGTTGAAACATGTAAAGAAGGTAAAGACATCTTTCTATTTTATTTTTTGTCTTTTATATGAACAAAAGATAAATAAACAGCCTCTGTAATTCGTGATGTTTTGAATTCCCTGCCACACCTCCCGTATGTTGTTACTAGACAAGTGGGACTCTATTCTCATCTTGTAGTCCGCTTTAGCTTTTTTAACTCCTGTTTTCGGATCGGCTCGAGTAGACCTATAAAGGTCTCTGTCACCTGATCTGAAGGCAGCATCAAGGGCTCTGAGGAGTGTGCGGACCTGGCTGGTCATCCAGGGTTTCTGGTTGGGAAAAACCCTAATATTTTTGTCCACATGACAAAATGAACAAGCTGAGGTTGGATTAAGAACCCGATCAGAGACTCGTAATCCCTGTGTGGTGATAACATAATTATGACTGTGTGAAGGATTCCCCCAATGCAACTAACAAGCTAATAAGCCGCCGGTGCGAGTCACGTGACCTACAAATCCTCAAGAGGTATGTATTTAAACACTGACTTCTGCGCTGGACAATATTGAATCTGATTATAGGTGTGATATATTTATTGATATCATATTTTGTAATATTGTTTAATTACAAGCCTTGTCAATGAACTATTAGGGAGAAGAAAGGAGGGGAAAAATGTCAAAATAACAAAACAAATGTGAGAGGTTCAATTAACTGTGACACTGATTTAACCCTATGATTGTGTATGTTGCCGAACTGTGACATAACCCCTAGTGGTCAAGAGTGGTAAATATTTTTTTGTCGATAAAATAGTTCAGATTTCCAAGGCTATAACTTGAAAGTGGTAAGGGATAATGGCTTACTGTCAATTAGAAAGATGTAAAATATGATCCAAAGTTTCAGATTGGAATAAATTTATGCATCTAATTTGCATAACGTCGTGGCACCTCTTTAAATTCCATAACTCAGTCAAAACTGGACTTTGGATGTATTTACACAAAGAATGGTTCAGTCTTTTGACACCGTTTTTTTGTACAGAGGTACCTCATCATCTTATCTTCAAAGTATATGAACAAGAAATCGGTACATTAAAAAAAAACAGAAATAAGTCGCGTACTGTTGTACAGTCTGTTGACAAAGGGGGGCTGGCATGGTCGCTGCGTTTTCACCCATTATGGTCCTTATTTTGCATTCTGTCGGTAATATAAAATCTCTACCACATCTACAAAGTCTTATGATTATCCCATATAAATATCACTTGTATCCTGCGGCTGTTTTCTGCATACAAAGCTGACAAAATGTAGCGGTGACCAATCGCGGACATATTAGCTTTCTGTGCTAACTGCTACAAACAGGAAAAGGAAATGAGTTCTTCTTCTTTGGTGTATTATGTGTCATCTACTGAGTCCTCCAACCAATGTCTGCCATCTTTTGAAACTGGCAAATCAGTACAATCAGTACAAATTCCCAATGCAGGCGATCATGTCAGAGTGAGAAGGCAGGCGCAGTGCCGCACTCTGCCACGAGGGGCACGAAAATTTTCACACTCAAAGGGTTAAGATCAAATTGCCCACCCCTATCTCAGAGCACTTTCAACTGTAAGGCAAATACCCTGCAATTGCAGAAAAAGACCCCAACGATCAGGTGATCCCCTGTGAGCAAACACCGGGTGACTGTGGAGAGGAAAAACTCATTTTTAACAGGAAGAAATCTCCAGCAGAACCGGGCTCATGGAGGGGCAGTTCTCTGTTGAGACTGGCTGGAGGGTAAGGGGCTAGAGAAGAAGAAAAAGATAGGAACAGACATGTAGAGAACAAACAGCACACCGGAGATTCACAATCTGTGGGACAGAGCAGACTGTTAATGAACAGCAAAAATCTTCCAAAACATATTGAGTGTGATGAAAGAAGTGAAAGTCCAGTGCATTATGAGGGGTCCCCTAGCTGTCTAAACCTATAGCAACTTAACTAAAGAAAACTTCAAGGTCACCAGAGCCAACCATAACTATAAGCTTTGTCAAAAATGAAAGTTTTAACCCTGTTCTGAAAAACAGAGATCAAATGTGTTCTCTCAAATCCAGATAGGAGAGGAGCCTGATAACTGAAAGCTCTGCCTCCCATGATACTTTTAGAGATTCTAGGAATTACAAGTAAGGTAAGGTAATATAAAATGTTTTACATAACAAGGAGACTGATCATTTAGAGCTTTGTGAGTGAGGAGAAGGATTTTCAGTTTAAATCTACATTTCATATTTATTTGTTCCTATTTATAATACAAAGGTAAAACTGTACTTGGGATGTCAGGTTCTTGAAAGTGTTTTTTGATATTCATATTGCTCTATAACTCATTAAGTTTATCACAGTTTTTGTTAATAAAACTGCATGTCTTTATCACTTGTGCTTGTACTTTTGGTATATTTAACATTTTATTATAAAAACCTATTGAATTGTTGAATCAATCAATGTGTGTGCCCTTTTGTGAACTTTTTATAGAGTGGGGTTCTAAATTGGTTTTTACCTTTTTTTAAAAAAAAAAAAGATGAGTCAAAAATGAACCGTTTAATAAGTACTTTTATTAAAGTTATCCCTTACATGATTTTCAATTCCCTCCTTGTTATATTAAATTACCACCAAATTAATCCAAGCTAAGAGGGATTGTTGCAGACTGAAAGATAATTCCAGCAGCTATCTTATTAAATTCTGCAGTAATACCAGAGGCTAGAGTGTAAACTAGGTTTTTATATAGATACCCTATATTACTGCATTTTATTTGTTCATAACACAAAACTGTTTATTTGGTGTCTAGCAGATCATTGCAGATATCCAATATCCACTCACTGATGCAAAATAGTGTCCACATTTTACCATAATGAGTGATGTGTAGTTGCAATTTTACCTCAGTTTGTATTTTAATTACACATTACACACATCCATTTCACCCCAGTAAACTCAGACAACCTTAGTCATATTTCTCATACCCTTACAAGTGTCTCACAATTATAAAACCATTGCAATTTTAAGCGTAAGCTTGTTATGAACTAACAAAGGTTCTTCACCTCCAGCTTGACTGAGGTCTGAGCAGTATCTTCCAGGGTTCAGGAAAGGGCTGTCCTCAATTTTCAAGCCCATTTGAGGCTCAAGTCCTAAATCCTTTAAGGCACATTTTAATGGGAGGATGTACATTTTCTTGGGACAGCAGTTTTGTGGGTGTTCTCAATGATTCATTAGTAAGCCTGGGGAGAAGTTTCATCTCTAAACTGTGGGGAAAAACACAATATTTACCATACAAGAGCTGGCATATTTACTGGAATACACACAAATACACTCAAAAGCAGATGCTCACTGGTATAAGCAGGGAGATGCACACGAGCATGCCTGGAAAGCCAACCACACACACACACGCACAAATCACTGACTTCAAAGGCCTATGCTGCGGTGCCCCCAGCCATGAACAAAGCAGAGGGCAACTTTTAATTTTAAAGTGTGTGCTAATGAGGTTTGGAGAGAAAGGAAGTGTCAAAGGCAATGTATTAATGTGTGTGTGTGCGCTGTATTTGTGAGAATTCTACCATGGTAACAATTCACTGGGAGGATTTTTTTTAATTTAATGTAGATGCTTTGAAAAAAGATTACTCACCTGCTGGGAAGGGAAATAATTTCTTCCTCCATGGTGGATTTGTAGATCAAGGAATATCCCATCCATCCATCCATCCATCCATCCTCTGACACTTATCCAGGGATCTGAGTCACAGGGGCAGCAGTCCGAGCACAGGAGCGCATACTGAAACCTGATCCGCATACCACCCATGCTCCCAAAGAACCCTCCTGCATGCTGTGAGCCCATTGGAGGGCGGACCCATGTGGCTCATTTAGGCTGAGCCTGGCTGTGTCCCATAGGCAGTAACCCTGCCTCAAGGCGCGTACTGCCAAGCCCCCTCCCCGGCCTGCCTCCAGGGCGGGTCTCCAGTAACCCCATACCAGGTAGGGTACACAGGATCCTTGTTTTTAAAATTTTCATGCTGATCCACTGGACTTGGTGTAGACCTTCATCCAAGACTCATGGACTGAGTCATTGTTCTCGACCAATCTCTTCTCCCGGGCTGCTTAAAGGGGGTCTATACGTGAAGCACAGGGCTTGTTGCAATCAGGACAGACAGCTGAAGGATTGATGATGATGATGGTGGTTGGTGCTGTGCAACTGTATGACATGCTTCCCACTGGGTGGCTTGATGGGCCCCGTGTTCTCTCTCAAATAGAGTTGTTCCATCGTGTCAGATCTACCAGTTCTCTCTGTTGCCAGCCTATGTCTCTCACATTGGTTCATTAATTTGGGACGTTTTTAAGGTCACCTTGAGTACATCTTTATACCTTTTGCGCTGACCACCATGAGAGAGTTACATGACCAGTCTGCACAAGTTGGGCTCTGTTAGTCATACACTCGATGGCAGTGGTTCTACATTGACGCAAGATCTCAAAGTTGGAAATCACTATGACACAACAGATCTTTCTGAGACAGGGCATGCAAAATTGCTCTAACTTTTTCAGGTCTGAGCGATAAGATGTCCAAGTCTTGCAGCCGTAAAGTGGACAGAACTGCAGTCTGGCAGACCCCAATCTCGGTGCTGAGCCGCACGCCACATTCTCACCAAAGTTGATGATGTAAGCCTCCAAAATTGGAAGACCCTACCAGGGACAAGTTGGGAATTCAGATTCAAATTTGAAAGTCATTTGATTCAGGAATATTCCACGTTGTGTGCATAGTTAGTATTGTCGAAGGATGAGTTTCTAAGACGTGACACAGCAGTATTGTGATGGGAGACTCAATGAAGGCAGAGACCGTAGAACACACACGATTGAGAGCCAGTGGCATAAGGACAGCACAATTTGAATTCACCCCTGATTTCCTTATCAAAAAAATGGTGTTCACTTATACAGTGGAACCTTGGTTTTAGAAGTTAATTGGTTCCTAAATGTTGTTTTTCAACCAAGTTGTTCTTAAACCGAAACAAATTTTCCCATAGAAAACAATGTAAAATGGATTAATCTGTTCCTGGCCCCCAAAGAGAACAGTGTGTTTTTACCTTTTTAACAGCATTTCATCCATAAAAGGCAGACAAAAACAATGAATTTGCATAACATCTTATACAAAATACTGTACAGTAAGTATAATAGACAATATTCATGCTTTGATATGATTTCCTTCTTCATCTCTGTTGTGGTTCTCTTAACTTTCCTCTTCGGTTCTTTACCATTTTCTCCTTTCTTTGATCCCATAGTGGCTTCTTAATGGACAAAAAACAAAAAATAAAAACCATAAAATCGCAAATCTAAAGCATAATACATACAGCGTTCACTTGCATGTTCACAGAGTGAATGGCTGCTGATGAGTGTCTCTGCCGGATACCGGAAGTTCTTCTTCTTCACCGTCTTCTTCCAGCTTAAGAGGTGCATTACCGCTACCAAGTTGTTGTTGGCGGTAATGCACCGAAAGTTGTTTGTGAACCAAGATTTTGTTTGAAAACTGGTGCATTTTTTGTTCAAAAAATTTGTTTGTGAACCAATTTGTATGTAAAGAGAGCCGTTCGAAAACAAAGCTTCCACTGTATAGCGCTTTTTCTCATCCCTGGATGACCAAAGCACTTTACAGATCCTGCTATCCACCCATTCACACACAGACGGTGGCAGAGCTGCCATGCAAGGCGCTGGCCTGACCCACCAGGGAGCAACTCTGAGTTCAGCATCTTGCTCAAGAACACTTTGGCATGCAGACTGCAGACAGAGCAGGAATTGAACCACCAATCCTCTGATCAAAGGTCAGCCACACTCTACACCTGCTTCACAGTCACCCCACTGATTTGGGTAGCTAAGTCATAATGCAATTTACAACACAAAAACGTGCCAGTTTGCGTAGGTGTTTGTGTGGTATCGCTATACTGAGTAGAGGTTTTATGCAGGACTACTGTAAAGCATTCATTCATTCATCATCTACCACTTAATCCTTTTTGGGTTGTGCATGGGAGGGTAGAGCCTATCCCAGCAACTTTTGGCGAGAGGCGCGGTCTAGGGATGGGCAATTGGGCGATACCAGCATTTTTCCTTTCAATACGATACCATTAATTTATGGGACTTTTTCTTCGATAGCGATTCCGATACTTTTTGCCGCTTAAAGGAAAATCACATGATTGCAGTTTCATTAACAACCTTATTACAAGGGCATTATGAAATATGAATAAAACTCATGAACATAAATACTTGAAAGAAATGCTTATAAAATGATAATAAAATAGAACAATGAGCAAAGTATATAAAAATAAAATGAAATGTAATTCAATTATAATAAAAATAATTACGACTTAAAATGAATGCAAAATTAATTCAGTTTCTTAATTTGGTGAAGATTCTCAGTTATCCAGGTGGGTAAGTATGGTGTATGAAAGCTCAGCCAAGCCAACTGGATTCAAGTATTTTTTACTTCTGAAATGTTTCTGTCAGGAATTGCCACACGCGCTGAACTGCTGTAGTGACATTTGATAACAAAAATTCCCAAGCTGTGCAGACAATACAAAAATACAAACAAGGGTAACTTACTAGGAAGGCACTCCAGAGCTGGAATTGCTCTGGAGGAGATGAGGAGAAAACTTACAGTGGAATGAGGTTGATTAACATCCAATCAAGACTGCCGTGGTGAGAGACTAAACTGATAGTCCTTAAATAAGAGACAAATTAATGAGCAGCAGGTGTGGGCAGCTGAGCAGGCAGGTGACCTAATTAGACAACTGCTCACAGCTGAGATGACTGGGAAACAGACTGTGAGCAGCTAGTGAGAGTGTCTGGAGCAGAGGGCACAATAAGGAGAAGAAGGGCCGATAAGGGGAAGAAGGGCCGAAGGGGGGGACCATGACGGTGTCTGGTGGTGGGAGAGACCCACGATGGTGTCTGGCAGTGGGGGGGAACCATGCCCTGTCAGGCAGAGGAGGGGAGGCCTCGATGCCCTTGGTGGACCTGGGTTGAGAAACGGTTGCACCCGCGGTGACTCCAGGCTGAAGCATTGCAGCACCCGTGGTGACTCTGGGCTGGAGCAGAGCAGCACCCGCGGAGGCTCCAGGCTGGAGCATTGCAGAACTCATGGTGGCTCCGGGCTGGAGCATGGCTGCACCCCCGGTGGGCTTGGACTGGGCCCTAGCTGCGCCCTCGGTGGGCCTGGACTGGGCCAACGCCGCGCCCTCGGTGGACCCAGACTGGGCCAATGCTGCACCCATGGTGGACCCAGGCTGGGCCAGTGCTGCGCCCACGGTGGACCCCGGGCTGGGGCGTAGCACTCATGGCGGGCCCATACTGGAATGCAACACCCATGTTGGATTTATGCTGGGGCGCAGCACCCACAAGGGTCCCCGACCAGAATGCAGCACTCACGGAGACTCGAACCAAGGAGGAAGGACCTAGATGATGGCCTTGGGCAGAGGACGAGCTGCACCCTTGGTGGTCCCAGGCTAGGACAGAGCACCTGCGATGACCTCCACAGCGGGGGAAGATGGACCCATGGCAGCCTCGGGTGATGAGCCTGGACCCACGGAGACATCAGGTAGTACTGGGACCTCCTTGGTGACCCTGGGAGAAAGCTCATACAGTACAGACAAAGAAAGAGGGTCAGGGTCACCGGCAGCGGCGGAGCCCGGCAAGGTGAGCTCAGGTGCAGCTGATGGTTGCACCTGACTCTCCTCACCAACAGCCAGGCAAGATTTCTCCAGAACAGATAAGAGAAAAACAAGGGAGAGCACTTGCCTGAGCTCGAGCTCCACCACCATCCGGGACTCTGTTGATCCAGATGACAAGGACGTCTTGGGCCCGGTCTCTCGGAGGTCCAGCTCTGTTGTTAACTCTGCTGCGGCAGCCTCTGCAGCAGGCATGATGGTGATTGCAGTCTTGATGTCCCCAGACGGAGTGACCCACGCTGGTGACTCATCTGGCGTTGCAGCTAGGGTTTGGCTCACTGCTGGCACTGGAATTGGGTCCTCTGGGGCCACAGGCTCCTCCATCGTCCGGTGGCTAAGTTCCAGGGCCGGCGGACACTCAGGAACAACAGGAGGAGACACAGAGAGGGCAGGTGAGGATTTTTTAATTGCAGCAGGTGGAGAGAGCTGAGGGGACTGCACACCCTGAGTTTCTCCACCGGGAATCAGGCAAGGCATATCATCATAAATTGACATAGAATGAAATGAAACTTGCCTGTTTTTCCGGAGTGTGATGTTATCTGCTGCAGCAGGTGAAAAATCATCCCTCTCCGTGGCTATGGTGAACATGGGCCCCTGTGAGGATTGTGGAGGAGCCGCCCCTGTAGTGACGGAGGCGGAAGTAGCCGGGGAGAAAAAAATGGAGGACCTCTCAGCAGCAGGAGGAAACGTTGAGGGGACGGAAGTCGCAGCAGCAACGAAGGGAGAGGAGGCTGACGGGACAGTCAGCGAAGGAGAAGAGAGAGGAACTGCTGCGGGAATTGTCGGGCTCGGTGTCAGAGAAATGGCTACTGAAGAGGCGGGAGGATTCCTCCAGTGGTTCAGAGTGGGACGACGGTGTCGCTGCTGAGCTGATGGAGCAGGTGGGGCAGAAACGGACGCACTGGAGGCAAAGCAGGATGTCTTCTGTGGAGCGTACTTCCGTATGGGTGTCGGGTTCACCGGAGATGGCGAAGAGGAGGCTGATGGCAGAGGTGGTAATAGGAGGCAAGGAGAGACCAAGCACCCAGGAATGAAAGCGCACGCTGGGTCTGACCTCCAGAAGATTAGCCACTCCACCCCAACACAGCATCTCGTCTTTTCGGGACAAGCAGCTCCAAGCGCTGGCCACCATGTCCTTGATCATGGCCACAAACTCCAGCTCATCCTAACTCCACCTTTTCCTCCTCCTGACTGAATCACCTGCTGAATCCATAATGAGCTCCAGCAAGCAGGTGAGTAGAAAAACACAAAAGAGCAAAAAATTCACTAACTGCAGCCACTGGGTCTTATTCCTGGTGGCAGTCTTCTGTCAGGAATGGCCCCTCCGGGGCAGAAAGACAGACCCACGCACTGAACTGCAGTAGTGACATTTAATAAAAATTCCCAAAATGTGCAGACAATACAAAAATACAAACAAGGGTAACTTACTAGGAAGGCACTCCAGAGCTGGAATTGCTCTGGAGGAGATGAGGAGAAAACTTACAATGGAATGAGGTCGATTAACATCACATCAAGACTGCCGTGGTGAGAGACTAAACTGACAGTCCTTAAATAAGAGACAAATTAATGAGCAGCAGGTGCGGGCAGCTGAGCAGGCAGGTGACCTAATTACACAACTGCTCACAGCTGAGATGACTGGGAAACAGACTGTGAGCAGTTAGTGAGCGTGTCTGGAGCAGAGGAGGGCACAAGTGTCAAAAACCCAAAATAAATATAGAAACTAACAACATAATAATAACAGACGTACAGTACTCAGAAATAAATTAGGAGTCTGGGCTCTGTGGGAACATTGCACCCAGACTCATGTCAGTCTCACCATTCGTCCAAATTCTATGGTAATACCAAGCAGCATGTATATGTAATTTTTTTCACAATACAATGTTTTTTTTAAATTTTAATTTTGTTATTTATTTATTTATTTTATTTTTACACTGTTATTTTCAAACTTAAATGGTGCTTATTTTGTTTATTTTTCAAAATTATTCTGCTTGCTATTACCATAGAATTTGAATGAAGGGTGTAACATTTCAGAAGTAATACTTCTTCTGCCGCCCACAACACTGCTGAGCTCACTCTGCTCTGCACTGGAGTCAGTAGTGACTGCTTGACTGGAGGCTATCAGTGTGCAGTGAGTCTTCGCTCTGACATCTGATAGGCTTGCCATAATCATGTGACAGGGCAGACCATCTCTAAAACATGCCTGGGCTGGTTTATTATGCTAAAACTCTCAGAAGTGATAACAAATTGCACGTTTATGTATTTACATGGTGGTATCGTGATATTTTAAAAAATATCAACTCAAAAGTATCGACCAGCTGGTATCGAGGTATCGATACTCTCATCCCTAGTGGGATCACAGATCACACAACCAAACACAAATAGTGAAAAGCATAAAGTCATAAAGCAGTGACATAAAAAAATAAAGAAAATAGGATTAGCAAAGTAAAAATGACATGATAGAGGAGAAGATTAAATGACAGGCTTATATAGCAGGGAAATAATTGCCAGTTGCTTGGGTAATAAGATTTTTCTAGTAGTCCACTGTGCATTTTTATATCTTTCACTGGCATTGTCTTTTGACAAGATGAACAAAGAGAGACATGAGAAAAATATAAACAGTGAGAAAGCTGAGTAATTTATTCTCTTCTTTTTTTCTCTCCATTCAAGGCTCTGTTGGATAATAGATGAAATGGTGGAGAGGGAGTAATGTGTAGGAGGGAAGCAGATTGTTAATTAAATGCTGAGACAGCAGTGTTTTCCCTTCTTCAACAGAAAGAATTCAGTCTCTAAACAGAAGTGCGTTAATTGCCAAGAATAATGGTTTCATTTGGAGCTTCGTTGGACATCCTTTTCATTGAATATGAAATCATTGCTAAACTGCAATCTGTATCATTGGAAAAAATGGCTTAAAAGAGTACAATCAGATGAGAATTTACCAGACATTGTGGAGAAAGGATGCAGGAGAGGCAACAAGCTGAACGACACAAGAGCTTTATTCTTTCTATAACATACATATAGCAGAAGAGAATCCCGGGTCTCTGTGCGTTCCTCTTTTTTGTTGTTTCTGTTGCCAGTGGTTGCAGGTGCTACTGACTGCTGATCGTGCCATTTCCCAACTTCTTGAATTGGCATGGCAGCACACATCAATGGGCATTTGAGCCGAAGCGGCAATGATAGAAGCAGATCACCCCGTTCCTGTGTCTCCTGGTGTCTGCTCCAGCTACCACCACTCACTAAAATGATGTGATCCGCTTCCTGTGCCAGTGCGCAGTAGTCTTTAGTCACCAGCAGCGGCAAGTGTGCCAGGATCGCCTTCACTGCAGCCGGTAGGTTCCTGAGAAACAGGTGGGCGAACAGAAAAGACTCGTCGTTTCTACCCATCAGCGCCAACATGCTGTCCATTAGCTCCACAGCTGATCTGTCCCCCACCTCTGAATGTGGGGAAACCTCTCCGCCCTTTCACTGTCTGAAAGGGTGTAGCACTGGAGAAGCATCCTCTTGAGCGCCTCGTATTTCCCCCAGGCCGGCGGCTCCTGGAGCAGGCTTGTCACCTGTTGCATGGCATGCGTGTCTAGTTCAGTGACCACATAGTAGTACATTGTGTCATCCGTTGTTATCCCGCGGAGTGCAAACTGGGCTTCTATGTGCAAAAACCATGCTGTCGAGTTGTGAAGCCAGAAGTCCAGGAGCTTGACTGAAACAGCGCACGTGGTGTTGGTGCTCTCTCTCCAGGTAGTCTCTGGGGCGGTGCTTGTCTCGCTCTCCATGGCATGTCTTGGGGTCACCAGTGTGGAGAAAGGATGCAGGCGAGGCAACGAGATGAACGACACAAGAACTTTATTCTTTCTCCAACGCACAGTATAGCAAAAGAGAATCCCGGGTCTCTGTGCATTCCTCTTTTATATCTTTATTTCCATGCATCGAGACCTAGTACTTCCGACCATAATACATTGATGTTTGAACAAAGCAATGTGTGGCACATTAACATGATATAACGCCGGAGCCGCTCCAACACCCTTCTTCTCTCAGCAACACCGGCAGCTCTTACTCTCCCTGGAGGGCGCATAGACCCAACAGTCACGTCTGATACCCCCCCCCCCCCCGCCCCGTGACACTCCCTCCTTTGGTCCATTGTTCTCCCCTTCCCCTACCTTCTCTGGGTGGAGAAACCCCCACACTATGCCCCCACAACATACAAATAAAAAAAAAAATGTGTTTGTCAGCAGCTTCACTGACTCTGTCATTACTCACAGCTTGGTGAATATTCTCACATACTCACAGCAGGTATTCTGGTTAATAACAATATGCTTGAAATCCTATAGCAAAAACAGTAAAACCACAGACACACAAATGTGGAGTTTAGAATGCAGTTTCATTAAATTCCACTGCAAAGGCTGATTCTCTTACATTACTCACATTAGAGATAAACTGAGAGCTCAGCATGTTGGTGCTAAGTGGATAAAGAGCTCATAATTCAATTAGCTCCTAGTAGATGTGAGTGCTACAATTTCTGCATTATGTAATAAACTAATACTGCAATACAAAGCAGCTGTTGTCTGAAGTAAATGTAGAGAATTGCTCATTGTTCTGAAATTAATACACCCAACATGAGATCTTTAAACAATTTATTGCACATTTGACCAGATTGAGAGCCCTCTGAATGTGCAGATAGTTAAGCAAATGTTGCCCAAGTATTATATGAGCAATTCATTCATTTTCACACATCTTGTCCTGCCCAGCCATGGATTGGGAAAGGGGGGGGGGGTGCTGTGAAACATTACCCCAGTGTCAGGTGAGAGGCGGGGTCCACTTTTTACTGATCACTGGGCCATCACAGAGAGACAGGCAACCACACATTGTTACATTCACACTCCATTTAGACTCATCAAGCGATCCTTAAAAAAACTGACACATTTGACCTATGGACACAAACTGCCACCTTCCCAAAAACTGCCATATTATATATTAATGAAGGGTATGCACATGATGTCACAGAACAGAACTCATGGCAGTTACAAAACACTGACTAGCAAAAATGAGTGGCATCATTTGGGTGTGTGCAGTAAAACACAAAAAAACACACGGTATTCAGTCATAGAAGTACACAAAGTACCTGCTTGCATTGTGGAGAACTAATCTTATTATTCCATCTTGCATTACTTGACAAAAACTAGTTAAATAAATATTTAAAGGCTCAAAACCAGTTATTCACTTGTGTGTGCTTACCCACACATCACTACATTCAAGTAAACAGTGTGGTATTAACATCTAAAGTTAAAAAGCACTCAGTGCACTGCTGTGACTAAATATTTTGTTTGATTTTTATGTTTTGCTACATACAAACTAAAGCTGAAACATGTGTTTGCCACTCAGTGCTGCGTAACTATGGTAACTGACCTGTAACTGCCAAGAGTTCTGTTCCAATGCATCCCCTCTATATTTTTTTCCACTTTAAATGAGTCAGTCTTTTAAAACTACTTCAGCCTGAAATATACTAAATATCAAATAATAATTATATTTTTGAAATTTTAACCCTTTAAAGGCCAGTATGTCTTGTATATCTTTTAAAACAGATCCAGCTTGAAATCTACATATCAAATAATTACTATATTTTTGAAATTTTAAAATCCCCCAAATATAATTATTATAGGCTTATAACACAGGGTTACAAAAATAATTTTTTTGTAAGTTGTGTTTTTTCAACTGATTTTAGACAATTTTGCGCCGCTGAATCTGAAAATGACATCTGTTTCTCTTGATCAGGTCAGGCTTTTGTTTTTTTAAAGCAAAAACCTGTACTTACTTAGTACTGTGCATGTATTTACCTTTATATAAAGGTAAGTACATGTAAATTGAATGTTACATCATCATTGTTCAAAATTCCAGGAATTTCAAGAAATAAAAAATAATTTTGCATCATATAAAGCGAAAATACCCATACATGTAAACTAAAAACGTATAAAACGACATGTGGCCATAATTCAAAAAGTTGACCTTATTGAGCAAAACCAATGTGATTTTTGGATTCAGCAGATCAGAATTGTCCTAAATCAGCTAAAAAACCTTAGACAATAAATTTGGTGTTGACTAGTGTAATATAATTATTATAGAATATAATTATTATAGGCTTAAGTAGTTTTAAAAGATTGACTCACTTAAAGTGGAAAAAATATTAATGTATTGTGGTAGCACATCGGGAGATCTGACTCACATCCAGGACTTTGGGGAATGAGGGGAGGGAAGGAGACATGGTAATGTGGGTGTCTCAGGTGAGAGAGAAGAATGCAGGTGCTGTGGCACCCTGGGAGGGAAAATTGAAAAGACAAGAAGCAGGTTTAGGCGCCAGAGCGCCAGGGGGAGAAAAATTCTTAAGGCTTTGAGTGTGACTGTCGCTGAATTGCAACATAACCCCTAGTGATCAAGAGTGGTAAATATCTTTTGTCAATAAAATAGTTCAGATTTCCAAGGCTGTAACTTGAAAGTGATAAGAGATAATAGCTTACTGTCAATTAGAAAAATGTAAAATATGATCCAAAGTTTCAGATAGGAATAAATTTACGCATCTAATTTGCATAATGTCACGGCAGCTATATAAATTCCATAACTCAGTCAAAACTGGATTGACATATTTACACAAAGAATGGTTCTGTTTTTTGACACCGTTGTCTCTACAGCAGGGATGGCAATTTTTCGCCGATCCGCGGATTTCCGCCGATTTATTTTCAAATTGATCATTTCTGTGAATTGTCTAAATCTGTTGAGAAAATTTTAGGGGGGGTAAGGTACCTTATTGTTACCGATTTTAGCGAAAATCAACACGATTACATAAGCACTCGGCGCTTCCCCGGAAGTCGTCTCCCGCGATAACCCGGATGTGTTGTGTTCAAGCTACTGCTGTATTGCAGTAGCTTGACAGCCCTGCTATTGGATAGTTGTAAACGATTGGACCAATCAAATGGCTCGTTGTATGCTTTTTCAAAAATTCATGGCGGCGTGTTCTCAGGGATGTGATTTTCTGCTAATTCGCCGAATTCCGCTTTATTTTATCTTCCAGAAAGATAAAGTACCTTAAGTACGTTAGCGGCTTGTGGTCCACAAACGCAGTGAAGATGCGCCCTTTCAGGCAGGACTGGAAGTGGCGTATGGCCAGGTGGAGAGCCATTAACTCTCTGTTACTGGCGGCGTACAACAGCTGTATGAGCTGGGCTGCGCGGGGGAGGAAACGGTAATAAAAGTTAACCATCCCCTTTTATGATTCCTAACAGTTTGAAATTGACAGTGCACAGTGGATATTGACTCATAACTTTTGAATATTTCTAAGACTTGGCTGCATCAGTGATTGTGCAAAATGAACTGCTCAAGACTCAATGGAGATTGAAACTGGTGATCTGAAATGAATGCTGAAATTATAAAAAGTAATGGTATGTTGGAATTTTATTTCTATTATGGAATAGATAAAATTAACTGATTTTGATTTGATCAAGTGTTAAAGCATGTGATGGATAATGCTTGTTGGAATATTTTAGGAATGCTATCTTCTTGGAACATAAGTCAATATTATACAGTAATAAGTGGCATTCAGCTGTTTGTTTTATGTCATTTAAGCACAGTTCTGGTACTTAAAAATCATAAAAACACAGGAGCTTCGGGGGGCTTCGCCCCCCTTGCCTCCCCCACCCCCACAGGGGCTCTGCCCCGGACCTCACTGGGGGACTGGGTCCCCCAGACCCCCTGCTGAATTTTCAGATAATTTCCCCAACCCCAAATCACATCCCTGGTTCGTGTTGGAATTCTGAGCTTTCGGTATTGTTTTCAGCGGAATTATGAGATTTTTATCGAAGGATCAGGAGTCATCAGTGCTAGAAATAGACAAAAGTGTCAAAAATAAGTTCCGATGGAATTGGCTTGAGAGAAGAGTGACGGTAAAGGTGAAAATTGGCTCAAAGTTCGACGAGGTAACAGAAACACTCGGACAAATTCTGAGGAAACCAGAAAAGGAGATGAAGTTCAAAGTTCAGAGACTGACACAGCTTGCTGCCAAAAGGAAGAAAGTTTCACATTAGAAGTGACTTGGTGACCAGTGTAAATAGTGTAATAAACTCTTATAGAACTGTTAAATATGTTGGACTAAAGACAGTGAGACAACATTGAAGAAAAAGTAAGTTAACTTTTCATTAAATTTAATGATTTATCTAAGTCTAGTATTTCATTTTTTTAATCATTTTTTTCAGTCTAAATTACTTCTGTTTTACTGAAAACCTCCCAGCTTCAGGGGGGCTGCGCCCCCCGGCCCCCCCATAAGTCAATCGACCAAATTAGATTTCAGCTGAAATCAGAATTTCCTGTTGCCATCCCTGCTACAGGGATATGTTGTTATCTTATCTTCAAAGTATATGAACCAGAAAATCGGTACAATGTAAAAAAACAAATAAATTTGTCACTTACTGGTGGCTAAGGGGACTTGCTCTCTACTGTGGTCGGTGCGTTTTTGTCCATCGTGGTCGTTATTTTGTGTTCTGTCGGTTATTTATGCTCTCTACCACATCTACAAAGTTTTATGATTATCCCACATAAATTTTGCTTGTATTCCCTGGCTATTTTCCGTGTATGAAGCCGTCTAAGTGACGGTGCACGTTGATGGATGGCAGCCATATTAGCTTTCTGGGCTAAAAGGATGAAAACAGGAGAAGGAAATGAGGAGTTCTTCTTCTTTGGTGTATTACGTGTCATCCATTGAGTCCTCTAACGCGTGTCTGCCACCTTCTGAAACTGGCAGATCAGTACAAATCAGTACAAATCCTTAGTGCAGCCGGGGATGTCAGAGTGAGATGACAGGCACAGCGCCACACTCTGCCACTAGGGGCACGTGAAATCTCACACTCAAAGGGTTAAGACGTGCCTTCACACTGGGAACTGCAGGTGTGAATGTATTGAGAGGCAATGTATGTTATGATAATGTCATGTACTCTCGGTGCCAAAGGAGAGAATGTGAAGAGGTATAAAAGGTTGGCTTTAGCACCAAGAGAGAAGTTCTTACTTTGCTGTCAAAGGAATAAAGTCTGCATCTACAAAGCTTGTGTCTCGTCTTGTTCGTTCCTCTACAATATGATATTTTTACAGCCTATTTGGTGAAGGTGACATTTTCTGCCCTTAGGACCATGAGCGTGAGTTTTGTTTTAAATCTGACACTACAAAAAACTAAACAATGCAGGAAAGTCAGTGTTGCTGCCAATCACTGACCTATCTCAGGGCCTAATAATAATAATAATAATAACAATAATCAGATACTCATTGAAACATATTTTAAGGAAATTATTTTAGTTTTGTTCAATAAAAACAGTAGAATTTTGTAAATATACTGACCTTTAAAGAGGCCAGTATGTTTACATGACCGTGTTACATGACCATGTTCCGTCTCCACTGTTTTTATATTGAAAAAAAAAACAACAAAAAACAAAAATAATTTCCATAAAATACATTAAATGGTACATGTCCACCTTGGTGTGTGTTTTCACGCTTCCAATTCATTGTCTCTGTAGCATGCTCCCTCATGCATTCTGGCGGCGTAGCCCGCCCATCAGGAGTCACATCAACCAATGATGTGCAGGTCAGGGAGAACATAGCTGGTCGGGTGTGCACACACACTGAAGAGATGGAGGAGAATTTGATCACTGCAATTTCTGGATTTCCGGTCCTGTATGAGGCATCATATGGCTGATGACAGGCTTGTCTCACACAAAGATGGACCAATTTTGTGACTGCTTTGCTTGTGCGCATTGACTATGCATACGCATGATCCAACATCCCAGTCATGAGGTGGCGCTACCGACACAGCATACAAAGTCAGAGTAGATGGAGAAGAAGAGACAAGGAAAGTGAAAATGAAGACACGTAAAAATAGAGGCATACTATTGTACATTCTCCTGTTTCTTTTTTTAGCCTCTTCTTCTGCCAAAGGGAGTAAACACAGGAGCTGCTGTTTTCTCCTATGTGCATGCACGTGCAATTGCCATTGTTGCTACTAATGTGTGTGGCTCTTGCTTCTGTTTTGCATAGCCATTGAACAAACTAGCATACCAGCACATTTGTGTTTGTTGTGTCGGACTGGGATGAACTGCAGATGGTGCTTGACCTAGCAAAAAAATGAAGCATATATACATATAAACATACTGTATATACATATATATACTAGCCTTGTCCAAAGCTACACACACCATAGATGCACAGAGCAGAGGTGAAGCATAAACAAAGCTGTACCATGAGGCTTCCGCCGTGTCTCAGAGTCCTTGGAGGAGACAAGGAGCCATCCTTGCACTCAGAGTGCATGATAATTTCCAGAACCTCCTGTGTGCTGTAATGTCTTGCCATCTCCAAAATGACTACTCTCACACTACTGCTCATACTTACAACCATGGCTGCAGTGCACCTGCATAAACTACCTGAGCAAGAACCAAAACAAAGTCCAATTTTGTTTTTATTTCCACAATAACTTTATTGAGCCTTTTTTTTAACAAACATGACACAAACAATCAAACACTAACACTAAAGTACTAAAAAAAAAAAAAGAACTAAAAACACCAACAACCACTAACAAAAGCAAGTCATCAACAATGCTCCTCTGTTTAGTCTAGGCAATCCATTACATAAGTATACATATTATACATTCATCAGTTTGGAATTTACAAGGTCCACACACATCATTCACCTTCTTCTTCAAAAGTTATGTTTAAATTCTTCACATAATCTATGAAAGGTCTCCATATATTCTCAAACATAATTTCCTTTGATTTCAATATGTATGTTATTCTTTCTAGTGGAAGGTTTGTTAACATCTGTCTTAACCACTGAGTCACATCTGGTCTATGAGTCTTTTTCCACAGTAGTGCAATACATTTTTTGGCATTAAGCAAACTGAGGTCTATGAATGCTCTTTCACTTTTATTAAAGTTATGCTTTTCTGGGTACAGACCCAACAAAAATAATTTAGGATTCAATATGATTTGTTTTGAAATTATTTTTAGAATTGTTACCCTCACCTCTTCCCAAAACATTCTAATTTTTCTACATTCCCATACACAATGAAATAGGGTTCCTTTACTTTCCATGCATTTTGTGCACGTATCTGGTATGTTTTTGTTATATCTATTTAATTCCACCGGTGTAACATACATCCACATTAACCATTTAAAATTTATCAATTTAAGACGTACATTTATTGATTTGGTTTGGGCTTCTGTACAAGCCAATTCCCATTGTTCCTCTGAAATTTCAATTTGCAGGTCTTCTTTCCAATAGTTCAATCTTTTCTGTGAGTTTTCACTTGAGGATAGTGTCAATGAGTTATAAAACTCTGAAATAATACCCTTTCTCTTACTATCTTTCGTCAAAATGTTTTCCAAGGATGAATAAATAGGTGGAGTGAGAGCATTATTTTGATTTGATAGAATAAAGTTCCTAAGCTGAAGATATTTAAAAAAAATGTGTTCTATTAAGATTAAATTTGAACATGACAGATATAAATCTTGAATCTTTTGAATCCCTTTTAAATTCCATACTTTAAATACAGCATCCGCTCTCCCTGGTTTAAAATATTGATTACCCCATATTGGGCTAAATTGTGACAATAAGTGTGGTTCTTTTAAGTAGTTTTTAGTTTCACACCATATTTTGATCATATGCTTTACAAATGGATTTTTAACTTGTTTCTGTAATTTTTTTGCTGAATCTGAGTATATGAATATGGGAAGAGGTAAAGGTAAGTTATATGACTCCATTTCAGTCCAGTGAGGGAGATCATTTGATGAAAAATAATATGTCATAGACCTCAGTTGTGCCGACCAGTAATACAACATAAAGTTTGGACATTTCAGACCTCCACGATCAAATGGTAAATATAGTAAGGACAGACGTAATCTAGCCCTCCTGTTGTTCCATATAAATTCCACTAACTTTTTTTTAATTCTTGAGAATAGATCTGAAGGTGGTGGTAAAGGAATGTATTGAAATAAATAAAGTATTTTAGGTAAAATATTACTTTTAAGTATATTGATTCTCCCTATCATCGACATTGGTAGTGACATCCATCTCTGAATTAACTCATTAATGTCTGTCATTAAGGCTTCATAGTTGGTACTGGCGACTAGTTCAAGCTTAGGCACAATTTGAATTCCTAAATATTTAAACTGATTTACAACATTGAATTGATTTGCCTCAGGAGCTGGGTGATTTCTCTGGGTCTCATTTAGCATTAATATTGAAGATTTAGTTTTATTTATTTTATATCCTGATATTTCACCAAAATTCTTTATTAAATTCAACAAGGTCGGAATTGATTTTTTAAGATTCGACATAAACAAAATTATGTCATCGGCATACAGGGAGATTTTATGTTCTGTTGGTCCTACTTTAATTCCAAATATTTGTGATTGTAAACGTACTGCCATCGCTAAAGGTTCAATTGCCATTGTAAACAGTAAAGGTGAAAGTGGACAGCCTTGTCGACAACCTCTATTGATTTTTATTGATTTTGAGATATTGCTATTTGTTAGGATTTCAGCTGTAGCATTATTATATATTATCTGAACCCATTTTATGAAATTATTACCAAGTCCAAACCTTTGTAAGACTTCAAAAAGAAAGGGCCATTCGACCCTATCAAAGGCCTTTTCGGCGTCCAATGATAGGAGAGCTGTATCCGGTGCTTCTTTATTAGAATAAATAATGTTAAATAGTCTTCTTACATTATGGAAGCCTTGTCTTCCCTTTATAAAGCCATTCTGATCTCGGTTAATAATATTTGGTAAAATTTCTTGTATTCGTCTTGCTAAAATTTTACAGATTATCTTAAGGTCAGCATTTAATAGGCTTATTGGTCTCATATTTTCACATTTATTAGAGGGTTTACCTGGTTTTGGCAACAGTATAATTAAGGCATTATTCATGTATGATGGTAAATTACTATTTTGAAATGCTTCTAAAATCATTTCCAAAAAAGGTTTTATTAATTTATTCTTAAATTTTATATAAAGGTCAACTGGAAGACCATCTGGTCCTGCACTTTTTCCTGATTTCATATTATCAATGGCTAGCCCAACTTCTTCTTGACTAATTTTAGACTCCAGTATCTCCCTGTTTTCATTTGGAATACACGGTATAGATAGTCTGTCCAAAAACCCATTTAATTTTGTTAAGTCAGTTTCATTTTTTGTATCATATAATTTTTCATAGTAATCTCTAAAGTCTCTATTAATTTCTAAAGGATCTATAACTACCTGTCCATTACTTATAATACTGGTAATTGGTGTTTTAAATTCTAATTGTTTAATCTGCCATGCCAATAATTTTCCTGATTTTTCACCTTGTTCATAAAAAGATTGTTTCAATCTTAGAAGACTCGAGGCAGCTCTATTTGCTGATTTTTTGTCATATTCAGCTCTCAGAATCAGTAATTCGTTCTCTAACTTTGGGTCATTTCCTGCATACACTTTTTCTTGAAGAATTTTTAGTTTATGTTCTAATTGGACTCTCTCCTCTCGAGTTTTCTTAGATTTTGAACCTGTATAACTAATAATATGTCCCCTAATAAAAGCTTTAAAAGCCTCCCACTTTATACATGCTGATGTTTGTGTAGTATTGATATCAAAGAACTCATCTATCTGTTTTTCTATGTACTTAACAAATTCCTCATCCTGAAGCCATTTATGCTGAAATTGCCATCTACCTGGTTCCTTTGTCAATTTCTTATCTACATATATTAAACAGCAGGGTGCATGATCAGAGATCACAATGTTATCATAAAAGCAGTTTTGAATCTTGGACCTTAATTCTGTGGAGATCAAAAAATAGTCAATACGTGAGAATGTCTTGTAGGTATTAGAATAACAAGAGTAGGCTTTAACTTGTGGTTTCATTTCTCTCCATATATCTAGCAATCTCAATTCTTTTATAAAATGATTAATGATCATCCTGCATCCATTGTGTGTGTGCATCCAGTCCTGTTGATCTATCTATACTGGGATTCAATGTACAATTAAAATCCCCTGCTATTATATGTTGTCCTGAAAGTGATGATAAGATAAGAAATAAATTAGCAAAGAACTTTTGATCATCTATATTGGGACCATCCAATTTTGTTTTTGTTCTACACTGTGTGCCAAAGTATTATGCAAATAGTATTTTAGTGTCATAAACATTCAAATTTTTGTTTTTCAATTAAACTCATTGATGGTATTGTCTCAGGGCTCTTTGGATCACTGATATCAATCTCAGACACCTGTCAATTAGTTTTCCAGGTGAGCCCAATTAAAGGAAAACTACTTAAGAAGGATGTTCCACATTATTAAGCATGCCACAGGTTTCAAGCAATATGGGAAAAAAAAGGATCTCTCTGCTGCCGAAAAGCGTCAAATAGTGCAATGCCTTGGACAAGGTATGAAAACATTTGATATTTCACGAAAACTTAAACGTGATCATCATACTGTGGAGAAATTTGTCGCTGATTCAGAGCACAGATGGGTTTGTGCAGATAAAGGCATAATGAGGAAGGTTTCTGCCAGACAAATTCATCAGATTAAGAGAGCAGCTGCTAAAATGCCATTACAAAGCAGCAAACAGGTATTTGAAGCTGCTGGTGCCTCTGGAGTCCCATGAACCTCAAGGTGTAGGATCCTCCAGAGGCTTGCAGTTGTGCATAAACCTACTATTCGGCCACCCCTAAGCAGTGCTCACAAGCAGAAATGGTTGCAGTGGGCCAGAAATACATTAAGACTAATTTTCAAACAGTCTTGTTCACTGATGAGTGCCGTGCAACCCTGGACGGTCCAGATGGATGGAGTAATGGATGTTTGGTGGATAGCCACTATGTCCCAACAAGGCTGCAACGTCAGCAAGGAGGTGGTGGAGTCATGTCTTGGGCCAAAATCATGGGGAGAGAGCTGGTAGGCCGCTTTTGGGTCCCTGAAGGTGTGAAAATGACCTCGGCAAAGTATATAGGGTTTCTGACTGACCACTTTCTTCCATGGTACAAAAAGAAGAACTGTGCCTTCCGTTGCAAAATTATCTGTTTTACAGATACTGGTTAAGAGCCCTTTTTTTAGTCCTAACTATAAAGACATCAAGCTTAAAGTTTAATTGATGAGCTTGTATTTCTGTGAGAAATACAAGCTCACTGATGTGGGGGCTGTCTGAAATCTATTGTAAATTGGGGCTGTGATGTCAGTTTTAGTGTGTGTGTGTGTGTGTGTGTGTGTGTGTGTGTGTGTGTGTGTGTGTGTGTAGGGGGGAGGTCAATCCCACTGGTAGCTCTGCATGTTAACTTTCCCTATCTCATTCTGTTATGCTGAACACCAAACTAGAAGGCAGAAAATTCCATTTTTATCTGGTCTTTGGTGTGACCTGGCTGGGAGGCTAGGTCAGCCCTCTGGAAGAATCCTCCTAGAGAGTGTTAACCACTGCATTCCTGTCCTGCCAATGAACCATGGACTGAAAAGTTTATGATGCGAGGAAATGAATAAAGAATAAGAATTTAGTAATGTTGTGAAATTGTTTTGTTAAACAGGTTTTTATTAGGCTCTATTATGGTTGTTTTGCCAAGCCCTACTAACAGCAACAATGAAAGTTGTCCCATAAATGTAACCAGAGAGCAAAAACATGAGAGAAGCCTCTGCCACCCTTCCTCTCTCCAATCTGACATGTTGCTGCTGCTACTTAAACCCGGAAACCTATTTAGCTCAGCAGGGCAAAATGGCAACCACCAGTGATAAGTGATAAATATTCAAATATGTGAAACGGGTATTTTATTCCTGTTCCTCTCTTCATGAAGCACAAGGCTTTGAATATTACTCAGTATCACTTTTGCATTTGTCTTTTTATAGAGTCATTTATGCATTTAGGTTAAGAGATAAGCCTTTATAAGCCTTTATAAGCCTTATAAGATAAGCCTTTATTAGTCCCACAATGGGGAAATTCCAGGATTGCAACAGCACAGGGATAGCAACATTCAGAGCAATAATTAAGAAGATACGAAAAATATAAATAAGAGCAGAGGATATACATGCGTACACATAAATATATAAATATATACAGTATACAAAGTGCGGAGCATTGTAGCAAGATGGAATAAACAGCATAACTGTCTACTTAGTTATCCTACATAGTATGAATATTTACCCATACATACTGTCACCCTCCGTAGCGACTGATATTGTCCTAGTTGTATACTGGAGGGGACCATTTGTGTAAGTCTGTTGCGTCTTTTTGCATTCAATACTACTAGGTCGTCACCTTTTTTTGCTATCTCTGCGAGCAGCCCTGCTTAGGTTGTACAGTCTGACAGCCGTAGGTAAGAAGGACCTGCGAAACCTCTCGGTTGCGCACCTAGGATGATGTAGTCTACTGCTAAATGAGCTCCTCAGTGCATTCAATATGTCCTGCATAGGGTGGGACTCGGACTCCAGCAGAGATGACAGTTTAGCCACCATGCTTCTCTCTCCTATCTCCTCCACTGGGTCAAGGCGTTGCCCCAGGACAGATCTAGCTTTCTTGATCAGTTTGTTCAGTCTTTTCCTATCGGCTGCTGTAATGCCGTTGCCCTAGCAGACCACTCCAAAAGTGATGGCTGATGCCACCACCATGTCGTAGAATGTCTTCAGCAGCACCCCTTGTACACCAAAAGACCTGAGCCTCATCAGTAGGAACAGCCTGCGCTGTCCCTTCTTGTAGAGTGCATCAGTATTGTGTGACCAGTGTAGTTTATTGTTCAGATGAACACCAAGGTACTTGTAGGATGTCACCATCTCAATGTCTGTTCCCTGTATGTTTACTGGTGCTGTGAGGGGTTGTCCTTGCCTGCGGCAGTCCACCACCAGCTCCTTAGTTTTCCTCACATTGATCTGGAGGCAGTTCCGATGGCACCAGTCCACGAAGTCCTGGATAAGTCCTCTGTACTCAGCTTCATCTCTGTTGGAGATGAGGCCGATGATCGCAGAGTCGTCAGAGAACTTCTGTAGATGGCAGTGTGTTGTGTTGTGTGAGAAGTCTGCAGTATAAAGGGTGAACAGGAAGGGAGCCAATACTGTTCCCTGGGGGGCCCCTGTGCTACCGATGATCGTGTCGGACACACAATCTCGGGTTCTCACAAACTGTGGCCGGTTAGTGAGGTAGTCCAGGATCCATGATGACAGGTGCTGGTCCACCCCTGCGCACAGCAGCTTGTCCTTCAGGATCATCGGTTGAATGGTGTTGAAAGCACTGGAGAAGTTAAAGAACATGATCCTCACCACATTCCCGGGATTCTCCAGGTGGGACAGAGAACGGTGAAGGAGGAAGATCACTGCATCCTCCACCCCAATGCCATGCTGGTAGGCAAACTGGAGTGGATCCATCGCTGGTCCCACCAGGGGGCGGAGGTGAGCAAGGAGCTGTCTCTCCAGGGTCTTCATCAAGTGAGACGTCAGGGCCACTGGTCCGTAGCTGTTCAGATCTTTGGGGTGGGAAGTCTTTGGTACAGGTACCACACAAGATGTTTTCCACAACTGTGGTACCCTCCCCAGCTTCAGGCTCAGGTTGAAGATGTGCTCCACAATCCCACACAGCTGGTCTGCACAGGACTTGAGGAGCTTTGCGCTGATGTCGTCCGGTCCTGACGCCTTCCTCGCCTTGATCTTCCTCAGCTCCGTCCTCACCTGGGTCTTAGTGAGGGTCAGGTTGGGCGGCTGTGTGCTAGGAGTGGGGGGGTGTTGGTGGAGTGGGGTGTGGACAGCAGGTCTCGATGACTTTAGAGGCTGCAGTGGTTGTTGTGCAGTTGGGGGGGGGCGGTTGGTCAAACCTATTAAAAAACAGGTTCAGATTGTTTGCCCCCCACCCCCCCCCCCCGTGGCCTGGGGGGAGGTATTCTGGAGCCCAGAAATGGTTTTAAGGTTTCTCCAGACCCCGCCGATGTCGCTCTGTTGCAGCTTGTCCTCCATCTTCTTCCTGAAGCTGTCCTTGCCCTCTCTGATCTTCCTCCTCAGCTACCTCTGTACGGACTTCAGCATCTCCCTGTTCCCCGACCTGAAGATCCTCTTCTTCTCTCTCAGAAGTGTTTTTATCTCAGGGTTGATCCAGGGTTTGTTGTTCGAGCAACACCGTATGGTCTTGGTGGGTACGGTGTTGTCCACACAGAAGCCGATGTAGTCCGTGATGGTGTGAGTGAAGCCATCGATGTCCTCACCATGTAGATCGCAGAGCTGCTCCCAGACAGTGATTTCAAAACAGTCCTTTAGCTCGTCCATTGCCTCCTCAGACCATAACTTGACCGTGCGCATGACCGGAGGTTGTCTGTGTACTAAGGGTTTGTACACCGGCAGAAGATGAACCAAGTTGTGATCCGATCTTCCGAGTGGGGGGAGTGGTGATGAGGTGTACGCCTCCTTAGTATTTGCATAAAATAAGTCCAGTGTTTTATTGTCTCTAGCGTGGCATGTGACATACTGGGTGAGCGTGGGTAGAATGGGGAACAGTGAAACATGGTTTAAATCACCTGAGATGAGGAGAAGAGCGTCTGGGTGTTCTGTCTGCAGCCTGCCAGTTACTGAGTGGATGATGTCGCGCGCTGTCCCAGCGTTCGCCGTTGGATTTGCATAAATAACAATGCAGATCACGTGTGAGTATTCCCTCGGGAGATATGTAGGTCGCATGCTAACAGCTAGCAACTCAATGTCTTTGCTACAGTGTTGTTCCTTAACCGTGATATGCCCCGGTCTGCACCAGTTGTTATTGACATACATTATCACTCCTCCGCCCCTTGTCTTCGCACTGTCTGGTGTCCGGTCTGCCCGTATTGCGTGGAAACCCTCCAGTTGGATGTTAGCATCTGTTGCTAGTTCTGTTAGCCACATCTCAGTATACAACATCAAACTACTCTCTCTGAAGACGCTCTCATAGCGGGAGATAGCCGCTAGCTCATCAGTCTTACTGATTAGCGATCAAACATTCCCCATAATAACGGATGGGAGGACGGGTCTGTACCTTATATTCCTTGCCCACTGTCTTACTCCAGCTCGACACCCACGCCGTTTGCATCTTATTTCTCCCGGTATGTTGAGTTTTTGCGTTAGCATCGTGGGCCGGTTAAGTGCTAACAGTTGGTCTCTGTTGTACTGCCTCCTGCAAGAAACAGTGGCTCCGTCCGCTGGCTCAGGAGACATTTGGGCGATCTACGTGTTGGGCGATCCACTGTTGCAAAAAGGCAGCCTACTCGTGTGGCGCCGGAAGTCAGTTTACATGGGTCAAGTTGACATTCCGTGTGTGAGGAAAACTAAATCTTGAATTCAGAATACCTTTCTGACCTCCCTTTACAGTTTTTCTTTTAACCAGGTAACAAAGGTGTTAGTTAAAAAGAGTCAAAAGGTGCATCTGCGAATTTAGCTGTTAAAAGAGCTACAATGCTCTGCACTGTGTGTTCATATATTCATATATTATTCCATCCAGCTACAATGCTCTGCACTGTGTGTCTGTGTGTGTGTGTATATATATATATTTTATAGTAATACGTACATATGTTTATTAGCTGCTCTTGCTTGCTTGTTTTTTTTTTCTTGCCTTCTGATTGTTGCTCTGAGTGTTGCTATCCCTGTGCTGTTGCAATCCTGGAATTTCCCCGTTGTGGGACTAATAAAGGCTTATCTTATCTTATCTTATCTTAAAACTGGCGGACTTGATAAGTAAACAGACATGAGTTCACATTGTCTTTATACAGAGCAGTTGCTGGTGGGAATATTGAGGCAATAACATAAATAACGCTGGTCAACACCAAATTTATTGTCCAAGCTTTTTTTTTAGCTGATTTAGGACAATTTTAATGTGCTGAATCCAAAAATCACTTTGGTTTTGCTCAATCAAGTCAACTTTTTGAACTATGGCCACATTTTTTACACTTTTGTTTACATGCATGGGTATTTTCGCTTTATATGATGTGAAATTCTTTTTTTTTTCTTGACATTCTTTGAATTTTGAACAATGATGACATAACATTCAATTTGCATGTACTTACCTTTATCAATGTCTACTATTCAATTTACAGTACAACTGTACAACTGCTGTACAACTGCTTACAACTTAGCATAAAAACCTGACCTGATCGAGAGAAACGGATGTCATTTTCGGATTTAGCGGTGCAAAATTGTCTTAAATCAGTTGAAAAAACACAGACAACTTACAAAAAAATTATTTTTGTTGTAGGTTAATTGGCATCAAACTGGGGATTCTAAATTGTCCTTAGGTATAACTGCAAGAGTGAATGGTTGTCTGTCTCTCTGTGTTGGCCCTGCGATGGACTGGCGATCTGTCCAGGGTGTACCCTGCCTCTCGCCCAAAGATGCTGGGATAGGCTCCAGCCCCCCCGCGGCCCGAAAAGGATTAAGCGGAAGAAGATGAATGAATGAATGAATGAATTTTGTGTAATCGTTGTTGTTGTTGTCTTCATTGTTCAATGAAGACTCCAGCTCTTCTATTCGCAAGCTGGAACGTACGCACAATGTGCCCTGGACTCTCTGATGATCTCCAATGAATTGATGACTCACGTAAGACAGCCATCATCAACAAAGAACTTGCATGACTCATCATCGATGTCACTTGTCTCCAAGAAAATCGCCTAGCCAACAGTGGTTCACTTAGAGAAACAGACTACACCAGGCAGGGTTTGTCTCAGGATGAGTCCAGGCAGCACGGTGTAGGATTTGCTGTGAGGAACTCACTGATCGCTTCCACGGAAACTCCCACAGGAGGTTCTGAGAGGATACTTGCTGTCCGCATGAAAACAGCATCAGGATTTGTGAACATTATTTCTGTATATGCTCCAACCCTTTCATCTGCCCCAGAGGTCAAAGATTGATTTTATGAGGCTCTTGAGGAAGAAATACTGTATCTAAAATCCCCAGCTCAGAAGGCATATACATGCTAGGTGACTTCAACGCTTGTGTTGGAGCTGACTGGCAGGCCTGGCCATCCTGTCTTGGACACTTTGGTATTGGAAGGATGAACAAGAACGGGCAGAGGTTGTTGGAAGTCTGTTGTCATCATGGCCTGTGTATTACCAACACTTACTTCAAGTACAAAAGATCTGCAGAAAGTGTTGTGGGGACACCCCCGGTCCCGCCACTGGCACCTGCTAGACCTCGTCATCACCACAAGAGCCAACCTCTGCAGTATCCTCCACACGAGAAGCTATCACAGCGCCGACTGTGATACCAACCACTCACTTGTTGCCAGCAAAGTCAGACTGATTCCCAAGGAAATCTACTATGCAAAAACAAAGGGCCAACCACGCATTAACACCTGCACCACTTCTGAAAATGAAAGGGTCCAAACTTTTGGCGACATCCTTCAACAAAAACTCGAAGATTATTCAAACAGCAACAACCAAGCAGATGCAGATGCGAAATCGTCCTACCTCCGTGACACCATATACAACTCCGCTGTGACTGCATACGGGAAAAAAGTACACAGAAACACAGACTGGTTCGAGGCACACTGGAATGAAATGCAACCAGTCACAGAGACCAAACGGAAAGCACTGCTAGCTTATAAGCAGAACCCTTGTCTTAGCACATGCAACGCCCTGAGAGCAGCAAAGAGCAAGGCCCAGCAGATTGCCTGCCGTTGTGCCAATGAGTACTGACTGAACTTGTGTGTCAACATACAGGTAGCTGCCCACTGTGCCTACACCAAAGGGATATACAAGGGCATCAAAACAGCAACTGGTCCCACCAGCATCAAAACAGCCCTCGTCAAATCCAAGTCAGGCGAAGTCATCACGGACCAGGGCAAACAACTTCAGCGTTGGGTTGAACGCTCTTGTACCTAGAGCTTTACTCGACCCAGAACATCGTGACAGACACTGACATGATGACAGCCTCGACGCCTTACTCAGCTTGCCAGTCATGGAGCAGCTAGATGAAATGCCCAGCCTGAAAGAGCTCAGCAAAGCCATTGACTGTCTTAGCAGTGTTAAAACTCCAGGGAAAGACGGCATCTCCCCTGAAGGCTTAAAACGTGGTAAAGTAGCACTCCTACACCCTCTTCATGAACTTGTCTGCCTCTGCTGGGAGCAAGGACATGTGCCTCAAGATATGCGTGACGCAAACATAGTCACATTGTACAAGACCAAAGGGGATCGCAGTGACTAACAACTATTGTGGAATTTCATTACTCAGCAATGTTGTCAAAGTCTTCACCTGTGTCACTCTGTTCCGCCTGCAGAGTCTTGCTTCGCGAGTCTATCCTGAGTCACAATGTGGCTTTAGAGCCGAAACGTCCACAGCAGACATGATTCAATTCAATTCAATTCAATTCAATTTCAACTTTATTTATATAGCGCCATTTCACAACAACAGTCATCTCATAGCACTATCAACTGTAGGGGAAACCCCCACAGTTGCAGAAAGACCCCAGCAATCAGGCGATCCCCTGTGAGCAAGCACTTGGTGACGGTGGAGAGGAAAAACTCCCTTTTAACAGGAAGAAACCTCCAGCAGAACCAGGCTCAGGGAGGGGCAGTCATCTGCTGTGACTGGCTGGGGGTGAGGGGATAGAGAAGAAGAAAAGAACAGACATGTAGAGAGCAAACAGCACGATGGGGACTCAATCTGTGGGAGAGAACAAACAAATGTTCTCCCTCTGTCAGCTGCAGGAGAAGGGTCGAGCGCAGCAGCAACCACGATTCATCGCGTTTGTGGACCTGACAAAAGCCTTTGACTTAGTTAGTCAAAGTGGACTCTTTCAGCTTCTGCAGAAAATAGGCTGTCTTCCAAAACTTCTGGGGATAATCACCTCATTTTACAAAGACATGCATAGCACTGTCCTCTTCAACGGTGCAACGTCAGACGCCTTCCCAGTCAACAGTGGAGTGAAACAGGGCTGCGTCCTGGCACCAACCTTGTTTGGAATTTTCTTCTCAATGCTC
The DNA here is from genome assembly GCA_020510985.1 of Pholidichthys leucotaenia. Lineage (NCBI taxonomy): Eukaryota > Metazoa > Chordata > Actinopteri > Cichliformes > Pholidichthyidae > Pholidichthys > Pholidichthys leucotaenia. The sequence continues at coordinate 107,624,006 of CM035845.1, forward strand.
CTCCATAATGCTTTTGATGATTGCCCTGAAGGTGTCTACATTCGCACGAGATCAGATGGAAAACCTTTCAATAGCGCATGACTGTGTGCAAGAACCAGAGTGACAGAGGTCCTAATCAGAGAGCTACTCTTTGTGGATGACGCAACCCTTACATCACACAGCGAGGATGGTCTCCATCGCATGATTGACTGGTATGCCACGCGTGCATAGGGTTTGGGCTCACCATCAGTATAAGAAAACCGACATCATGGCACAAGACACTAATAGTCCCCCTGTCATCACCATCGACAATACTCAGCTTGCTGTGGTCAACAGCTTCATCTACTTGGGGTCCACAGTTACCAACTCCCTCTCCCTAGACGCTGAAATTAATTCCAGAATAGCCAAAACAGTTGCTGTGATGGCGAAGCTCAACAAACGAGTGTGGAACAATGATCTGTTGAGTGAGAGGACCAAACTCTGCATCTACCAAGCTTGTGTCCTGTCAGCTCTCTTGTACGGCAGTGAGTCCTGGACATCCTATGCCAGACAGGAGAAACGGCTCAGTGGATTCCATCTGCGCATCAAATGGCAAGATAGAGTCACCAACACGGAGGTACTTGAGTGCACTGGCCTACCCAGTATGCCCACACTTCTCAGCTAAAGGCACCTTTGATGGCTTGGCCATGTGCACCGCATGGAGCCAAACCGTCTGCCCAGAGAAATCATGTACGGTGAACTGCGGGAAGGCGTTCGTCTGGTAGGACGACCACTGTTGAGGTATAAAGACGTCTGCAAACGTGATCTCCAATACGCAGAAATAAACACCGACCACTGGGAGGAGGTGGCCAAGGAACGTGATGTTTGGTGCCACTGTGTAAGAGAAGGAATGAGCAGGGCTGGAGCAAGCTGGAGGGAAAAACAGGAGAGGAGGCGTACTGCAAGACACGAGCGCACAGGGGTGGATCAACATCTATCAGCCTTCATCTGTGCCAACTGCAACAAAGACTGCCACTCAAGGATTGGTCTTGGAGGACAGCCACTCCAGGTGCTGCGCCAATCCTTGACAAGATGCGCTTCACCATCGCCTCTTCGTGACGAGGATGCCAGAATGTAACATAAATAATGATGATTTATTTGCTTTTATAATACCTCCATTGCTATAGTGAGAAAACGCAAGTAGTAACATGTAACATTATCTTCAGAGAAGCAGAACTCTGACATATTTTCCTTTACTCTGTGCGGGAGAGTGTGAAGTGAGGGCTGCCTCCGCCAATTTTGTCACTTTAGTGATTATCCTTGAGAGGGTTTTAATTTGAGGCTAATGAGTGTTTGTTTTAGCAGTCATGTACGCTGGGGTGTGTGTGCATTTACATAAGTGTGTGTGTGTATGTGTGCTAATGTGTGTGTGTTTGTATGTCTGTGATTAAGGGCTGTGACACAGTGAAAGTGACAGGGTGTACAGATGTTCAATAAATGGTCTGGAACAGGCGTGGAGGAAAGGGGACATCGTTCATACTGTTGTCTCCCCCCACACATACATACGCGTGAACGTGCACACACACACACACGTGACAGAAATGAATGTGCGGACTGGCTCACAAAAGACGCAAAATCATGTAGTCTGTCATACATTAAGCACCAGTTTCAGATGTAATGGAGGCAGTGTGTAACGGTGACATTAGTGTGACACACATGTGTATTCAGAGCTGTGCTGATGTTAATATGGGAGGGATTTAATGGCTTAAGCTGTGTATAGTTTGAAAAGTGGTGTGTGATACTCATTCTGTGAGAAATGTTAATAATGTGGCGACCCCAAAAATTACATTAAATGTATGAGTGGGGAATGGAAACATGGGGGACATCGCCCCCTCTTGCTTCTGTTGGCTCTGTGATTTCCAGGATTTCAGGAATAAATCTGGACTTTTTCAGCTCATGTTTTACCTGCGTATGTGTTTTCCAAATATATTACTAAATTATTTTTTTAATTGTTTGTTTTGGTCCATGAGTGTCCCCATGGGTATATAAACAACAACAATAATAATAATAATAATAATAATAATAATAATAATAATAAATTCCATTAAAGTGTACCATTTAAGAACCAGTGCAATATTGTGAATGTGGACATCTATTGCTGTAATAACTAATGAATGCCTTATCTATTATAGTTCTCTTTTGAGATGATCCTCGTCTTATACTTTCTTTTTATGTTGTGTATAACTTTTATTACCTTTCATGCCAAGAAAGAGTACTACAGTGTTTGCTTTAAGAACATTGATGGAGAAGTATAGGCAGTGTCAGGAGGAGTTGCGCTGTCTTTGTGGAGAGAAAGCATATAAGAGAAGAAGTCTGTTACTATATGAGGAACAGTGTTACCAGATATACAGTAATTATTGTATTTATACAATAGGTTTAGGGCCTATACAATATACAATCAATAATTTTTAAAAAGGCCAAATATGTGATAGTTTTGGCATTTCCATGCACTCCCCAAAAAACAACATTTTGACTTACGTGAACACCCACACATCACCGGAAATTGATGCCTGCTCATACCAGATCAGCTCCTACTTGCCTGGCTCCTCCTCACTGCCAGTCACATCAGCAGCGCTCAGCTCATGTTTGTTTGTGCAGCTGTACTGGCACTGCAACAAACTTAAAAAGTGAACATGAGTTCAGACTCGGAGGAAAAAAGTACTAAAAGAAAAGAGTCCGGTAGCACAGACACAGGTAAGAAAACAAAGCAACCCTGCCAGGCACAGCAGCTTTGTTGCCCTGCCTCAGCATTATACCGTACATTTAAGGGATGGCTTCAACCTGTTACTGGGAACAAGTCTAAAGCATTTTGCCACTGCTGGAGCATTCAGTTGGTGTCAGACATTACAGTTCTGGAAAAATCATGCTAAAGGAAATAAACACAAAAAAATCATATAGTCTCTGGCTCCAAATCAAACTTCCATTGCCCACTGTTTGTAACAAATGTGTTTATTCCTTAGGTTATTGCAGTTCCATGCACATAAAATAGCATTGTTTTTTCTCCGGTTTCCTCCCACAGGCCAAAAACATGCAGGTTAGGTTAATTGGAGACTCTAAAGTGGCCCTAAGTGTGAATGTGTGTGTGAATGGTTAAGGGATAGCGCCGTACCGTTGCTGCTTCATCCATCCAGGTGGATGCCCTCAATTTCCCCTCTGGGGATCAATAAAGTATACAAAATCAAATCAAAAAAATCAAAATCAAATGCACTGTCCTGTGGTTTTTCAAGTTATTTTAGTACATATGATAGTTTGGGTCAAAATATGATAATTTTAGAGCAACAGTACGATATTTCTTCATTTCCTATCTGGCAGCACTGATGAGGTTAGGAGTGGTAGAGAAGTATGTGAGGATGGTGCAGGACATGTGTGAGGGCAGCGAGATGGTGGGGAGGTGTGCTTTAGGAGTGACAGATAAATTAAAGGTGGGGGTGTGTTCCATCAGGGATTGGCTCTGAGCCTCTGAGGATATTGAAACCTATGTCAGCAGTGCCACTGAGTGCTGTGAACCAAGTTTTAATCATAGTTGGATGATTGACTAGATATATGTATGACATTTATTGGTTACTGAATGGAAAATGCTAATCAATAATTCAAAACTGATGATACAGCCTGTCTCTCTATTTTTTTTATTTCATCTCCCAGGGGGTGTGTGTATTGCCCAGTCACTGAAGATCCCCCGGGAGCCCAGGCCAGGGGAGTTTGACAAGATCATCAGACGCCTGCTGGAGACCTCCAGCGCAAAGGCCATCATCATGTTCGCTAATGAGGATGACATACGGTACGTGCTGAGAACCCCGGTGTAAAGGTTTTCCAACTGTAGTCAGTTATACTTTTTAGCAACAATTTCAGTGCAATTTCATCATACTTTACAAGAGAACCATATGACACCTATATGCCCTATTTTAGTTCAGATTATTCTATTACTGATATTATGACAGGAGTAAAATGTTATGAAGGGAAAAATTTTCATTTGAATACTCTTAAGGAAATTAATGATTGAATCGATATGAGCCCACACTGCACGAACAATTATGAGACATGAGAGTAATTCCATCTTCTAGTTGTGTCAACACAAAGTTTATAAATTAACACCCATCTCATGCTGGTTGGTTTTATTTAATCACTTTGACTGTGGCCCAAATCAGTTGGGTGTTATTTTATCTTATGTTTTGGCTTACCTGGTTAAATTAAGCAAAGATACAAAAAATGAAAAAGAAAAAATCAAAGTTTGCAAGATTCTCACAAAGAATCCAAAGTTACAAATCTGACATCTAACCAAAGACAGATTGAATGAAGTGTACTCAGGGAAAACAAAGGATATATTCTTCTTCTTCTTCTTCTTCTTCTTCCTCCTCCTCCTCCTCCAGCTGCTCCCTTTAGGGGTCGCCACAGCAGATCATCTGCTTCCATCGCACCCTGTCCCTTGCATCTTTCTCTGTAACACCAACCCTCTTCATGTTCTCCTTCACTACATCCATGAATCTGCTTTGTGGTCTTCCTCTTTTCTTACTCCCTGGCAGCTCCATCTTCAACATCCTTTGTCCAGTATATCCACTATCTCTCCTCTGCACATGTCCAAACCATCTCAGCCTTGCCTCTCTTACTTTGTCTCCAAACCACTCAACCTGAGCTGTCCCTCTGATATACTCATTTCTAATCTTGTCCCTCCTAGTCACTCCCAATGAGAATCTCAGCATCTTCAACTCTGCCACCTCCAGCTCCATTTCCTGTCTTTTTGTCAGCTCCACCGTCTCCAAACCATACATCATAGAAGGTCTCACTACTGTCCTGTAAATCTTCTCTTTCACTCTAGCTGCTATCCTTCTGTCACAAATCACCCATGACACTTGTCTCCACCCTGCCTGCACTCTCTTCTTCAACTCTCTTGTGCATTTTCCATTGCTTTGGACGGATGACCCCAGGTATTTAAACTCATCTGCTTTCACTACCTCTACTCCTTCCAAGTTAATTCTTATGTCTGAAGAAAAAAATATTTTAAAAGTTACTTGATTAGAGTATAATGACTTGTGTTTTTCTCAGATTTGACACTATTTTTACATTTCATTTTTTTCTTTGAATTTGTGACTTTGTTCCTGTAAATTAATTTTTTGAATGTTTTTGTCACGCATTATTTCATGCACTGATGGATTGAATCATGTATGCATTTATTGTGTGTGCACTTCTTTCCACATTGCACATTCTTTCACATTTTTGTACTCTGTTGTAACCACTTGAATTTCCTCCACTGAGGGACAAATGAAAGTGTCTGTATCCAGTTATTAGTAATTCTGCGCAGTCACTTTACTGTGTTAAACTTTCAGGATTAGATCGACTGAAAACTTTGCGATCTTGGGCAATGCATTTTTTAAGGGCCTGTGCACACCAAAACGTTTTTACCCCAAATTGGCATACTCCTTTTACAGTTTGGCTGCTCCTGCATACGACGCCGGGATTTTGGAGGTGTGACGCTTCCCCCATAAGGCAGTCTGCTGAAGTCTGTTTATCCCCATCAAAGATGGGCACTGGGATATTAAGCTTTCTCATATCTTCAAAACTAAAAGTGATCCAAACATATTTCTAAAAACAATTAAGGCGAGGAATAAATAGCATCGTTGCTGAATGTGTTTTCTTTTCATTAACAGCCACTATTTTAAGAGTGCAGCACAAGCTCTCTGAGGCTATCAGTGGCTGACAGGAAGTCGTTCATATGCTGTAAAAAAGTTGAACTGCCACCTACTGGCCCGACATAGTTACAATTTTTAGCAGTTTTTCACTCCTTGGGTGCACCACCGTTGTCCCACGTGAACGAGATGAAGTTTGTGTAACGATGTGTGCACACAGATCTTTTTTCCAGTTTAAATGAAAACGCTTTTGTATCTTTTTGCTGATCTGTCCTCAGTCTAATTATTATTTGATTGTCTTTTGTTTGTTTGTTAATCAGACGAGTTCTGGATGCAGCTAAGAGAAACAACCAGACTGGCCATTTCCTGTGGGTGGGATCAGACAGCTGGGGGTCCAAGATCTCGCCTGTGATTGGCCAGGAGAGGGTGGCTGAGGGGGCAATCACCATTCTTCCCAAACGAGCTTCTGTTGATGGTAAGAATGAGTGCAATTAATGGCTTTATATTCATGTACAATAACAACCTGGTAGAATACCAACACACAATCAGGTAAAGACTTAAATAAAATCTTTTTGTTCAACGTAAATCATCATTGACCTGCTTTCTGTGACAAATAAAAGGAAGTTGGTGCTCTGCGTCCTCACAGTCTGATAAATCTAATTAAATTAAATGGACAGGGAGAGATCAGAGACAGAAATGAAATGTGCTCATGTTCTTCTCAGTCCCTGTGGGCAATAACTTTTTCACCATTAGGCCAGGGACGATATACTCATTTGCTCTCTGTCAGACCTCCCTATTAGATAATTGACTCCTGGAGGCCCACAAATGCGACAAGACATAAACTGAAACTGAGGAGGATAAAAACCAAAGCTTAACTGAATCAAAGTCAGCTTTGGTGGCTCCACATGAACGGACATACCATGTGGTCTTCAGAAAAGACAGAAGGTCTGTGAGATTAAACAAGCACAGAATTAATGTGGAAAGAATACAATTAATTTCGAGTTTATTTCACACCACTGCACTGACTTCTGTTAAGTCTGCAAATGGACTGATATAGCAAACAGTTCTTGTAGAGTCAGAGAGGTGTTGAAAAAATCTTTGGCTGCTTTCTTAGACAGCGGCACTTAGATGTTCTTACTCTTATCTCTGTTATAAAAAGAAATCTAGACCAGAGTCAGTTTTATTGTTTTATTTATATATTTTATATTAGCAGGATACTTTACCTCACCAACTACAAAAAAAAAAAGTTAATTGTATTTATTTCATATCACTTTCTCCCTCTGGTCACAGAGTGCAATTGCTAGTGTCCAGCTACCATTGAAAAGTGTCTAGAGTTTTCGGGCTACAGTGGTGTGAAAAAGTGTTTGCCCCCTTCCTGATTTCTCATTTTTTTGTATGTTTGTCACACTTAAATGTTTCAGATCATCAAACAAATTTAAATGTTTGACAAAGATAACACAAGTAAACATAAATGCAGTTTTTAAATGAAGGTGTTTATTATTAAGGGGGAAAAAAAATCCAACCCTGCATGGCCCTGTGTGAAAAAGTGATTGCCCCCTAAACGTAATAACTGGTTGGGCCACCCTTAGCAGCAACAACTGCAATCAAGCGTTTGCGATAACTGACAATGAGTCTTTTACAGCGCTGTAGAGGAATTTTGTCCCACCCGTCTTTGCAGAATTGTTGTAATTCAGCCACACTGGAGGGTTTTCCATCATGAACTGCCTTTTTAAGGTCATGCCACAACTTCTCAATTGGATTCAGGTCAGGACTTTGGACTAGGCCGCTCCAAAGTCTTCATTTTATTTTTCTTAAGCCATTCAGAGGTGGACTTGCTGGTGTGTTTTGGATCATTGTCGTGCTTCAGAACCCAAGTGCGCTTCAGCTTGAGGTCACGAACAGACAGCCGGACATTCTCCTTCAGGATTTTTTGGTAGACAGCAGAATTCATTGTTCCATTTACCACAGCAAGTCTTCCAGGTCCTGAAGTAGCAAAACAGCCCCAGATCATCATGCTACCACCACCATATTTTACTGTTGGTATGATGTTCCTTTTCTGAAATGCTGTGTTACTTTTACACTGGATGTAATGTGACACACACCTTCCAAAAGTTTGACTTTTGTCTCTCAGTCCACAGACTATTTTCCCAAAAGTCTTGGGGATCATCAAGATGTTTTCTGGCAAAACTGAGACCAGCCTTTATGTTCTTTTTGCTCAGCAGTGGTTTTCGTCTTGGAACTCTACCATGCAGGCCATTTTTGCCCAGTCTCTTTCTTATGGTAGAGTAATGAACACTGACCTTAACTAAGGCAAGTGAGGCCTGCAGTTCTTTGGATGTTGTTGTGTGGTCTTTTGTGACCTCTTGGGTGAGTCGTCGCTGCACTCTTGGGATAATTTTGGTCGGCCAGCCACTCTTGAGAAGGTTCACCACTGTTCCATGTTTTTGCCATTCGTGGATAATGGCTCTCACTGTGGTTCACTGGAGTCCCAAAGCTTTAGAAGCTTTTGTACTGGAGTCCCAAAGCTTTAGCTTTATAACCTTTTCCAGACTGATAGATCTCAATTACTTTGTTTCTCATTTGTTCCTGAATTTCTTTGGATCGCAGCAAGATGTCTAGCTTTTGAGGATCTTTTGGTATACTTCATTTTGTCAGGCAGGTCATATTGAAGTGATTTCTTGATTGAGACAGGTGTGGCAGTAATCAGGCCTAGGTGTGGCTGGAGAAGTTGAACTCAGCTTTCCAAAGATGTGATAAACCACAGTTAATTTATGTTTTAACAGGAGGGGCAATCATTTTTTCACACAGGGCCATGTAGTTTGGATTTTTTTCCCTCTTAATAATAAACACCATTTAAAAGCTACATTTTGTGTTTACTTGTGTTATCTTTGTCTAATATTTAAATTTGTTTGATGATCTGAAACATTTAAGTGTGACAAACATACAACAAAATGAGAAATCAGGAAGGGGGCAAACACTTTTTCACACCACTGTATTTAGACACCATATTTGTGTCTGTATTTGTCCATTACAGCCATAAATTGTACAAAGTAAAAGTCATGTTTCCATAACTGCACAAGTTTAATGAAGATTAGTCACTGGGAAAATACTTAAAGGTGATGGAGACAACATTTTTGACCTCCTGGCCAGTAGGTCACTTACTCTTTCCCCAACTGGTTCATAGAAACAAACATCAAATCCAAATGTTGGCATGTTTAGTCTGTCTGAAGGCTGGAAGATATTAATGGTTTTATGTCACTGACTTCATGAATTTTTGTAATTTTAACTTGCCAGGTACATAATAATGAAAATAAATTAGTTAATATTGTAGTAGTTGATGAAGTAAATCTTCAACAATTCAGTCATCCTTGCCTCTGCCTCACTTAACCTGCATATCAAGCGTAATCGCACCTGGTAGCTTCGTGACTCATTACTGTCCCTGTTAGTGGGTTGAAACCACAATAAATGCCTCCACTTAGTTATGGGCAGGTGAAGTCTTAATGAAGCTTTGAGGCTTTCCTTCTAATTGTGCTGAAAAAGAGTCAAAGCATTGAGGCTTCAATCTAAGAATAGTGACATCTGGTGGCCAACTGAAGCCATAGCAACCTCTCAAGAGTGCAGCTGACGCGCTGACATGTTTCAATTCTTTGTCAGCAATAAAAATTCAGAAAAGGCTGTGTGGTTGTTTTAATCTGCTGATGTTTTTGTTCATTTATCCCAGTGGGTCTTAAACTTTTTTTTTTATTCCCCACTATGGGGAGGCAGATGATTACCAAGCCCACCTACACACACAGGTCTTTCATCATTTTGATGGGGAAAGTTTTAAAAATTAGTTCATGATCTAATTTTATCAGTCATTTTTTTTCCTAATATGATAAAACACTGAGTAGCTTTTATTTTCATTTTCAGTTTTAATTGTGAACTTACAGGCTGGGCACACAGATTATGCATTTATTTTTTTATTCAACATATCTCAGATCCGTGTGACACCGGGGACTGGTGCAGAGGAAAACAGCGACCCTCTTCCGAACTCCTTTCAACTTTAAACTCACAAAAAAAGACTGTGGGGAGTTCAGTGGATTTGATCAAATACAGTGGTGTGAAAAAGTGTTTGCCCCCTTCCTGATTTCTCATTTTTTTCTATGTTTGTCACACTTAAATGTTTCAGATCATCAAACAAATTTAAATATTAGACAAAGATAACACAAGTAAACACAAAATGCAGTTTTTAAATGAAGGTGTTTATTATTAAGGGAAAAAAAATCCAAACATTCATGGCCCTGTGTGAAAAAGTGATTGCCCCCTAAACCTAATAACTAGTTGGGCCACCCTTAGCAGCAACAACTGCAATCAAGTGATTGTGATAACTGGCAATGAGTCTTTTACAGTGCTGTGGAGGAATTTAGGCCCACTCATCTTTGCAGAATTGTTGTAATTCAGCCACATTGGAGGGTTGTCTGTCATGGCGGCCGCTGGGCCGTCATCATCATCATCAGTTGCGCACACACCGGCAGGTGGTAATCAGCGGGCTTTAAAAGCCAGAACCTCAGACTGCTCTGCACGGAGTCGTCTGTCGCCTTTGCCCAGCAATGCGTCGAGGATACGACCTCAAGCCAAAGCCAAAGCCAAGACATTGAGTCAAGCCACGTCAAGTAAGCAACCTCAGCACTCATCCTCTCCTAGCCTTTTCCCCTGTGCACAGGTGGACCTCCCTGGCGGCGGACTAACCTCCCCAGCTGACGGGACGCCATCTTCTCCACCTCGGAGTTCCTCCTCACCTCCGCTACGTCGAGCACCACAAGCACCACGCCGCACAGGCACTCGGAGCCAGCAGGATTCTCTCTGTGGTGCCTGCAAGTAAGCATCACAAGCTTCAGGTCTCTCATCCCAGCGAACAGTAGTAATTGTTTGTGCTTGTGTGTTCCAGGGTTGCCAGGTCGCCGCAGGATACGCTCAGCTCCAGTGACCAGACAGCCACGCACTCACTCACTCACTCACCAAACACACATTATGTTAATAAAGAATAATTGTCTTATATCTACTCGTGTCAGCGTCTGTCTCCTGGGTCCCTAACCATGTCAGTACAACTCCGTCAAGATGACCCAGCTGACAGCGCGCTGTCGCGCCGCCTAAACACTCTTAGCGCCCAAGTAGATATGATTTCACACCAGCAGACAATAATTCTTAATCAATTAACTCAGGTTAACAGCCGGCTGGACCGCCTGGAAGGACACCAGGCGTTCTTCCCGGCGACCGGGGCATCTCCAGCCCCCGTAGCCGCTCCTACTAGCCAAGCTAATACACCATCTCTACATCGTCTCACTCCCGTGCCAACCCCCGCCCGCTTTAGTGGAAAGCTCGGGGAAGCGCAAGGTTTTTTACTCCAATGTGAGTCAGTGTTTCTCCGCGTCCCAGGGGACTTTGGCACTGACCAAAGCAAAATAGGGTATATGTCCAACCTGCTGTGGGGTAGGGCCTTAGACTGGGCTTATACAGTTATGGCTAAACCAAATTATCCTTTTTTGACTTACCAGCAGTTCGTGGCAGAGTTTATGGAGGTATTTGATCATACAGACCGGGGCGCGATGTTAACCGAACGGCTGCTAAGTCTTCGGCAGGGCAGTAGATCTGCCGCCGATTACGCCATTGACTTCCGGGTGTTAGCCGCTGAGATTGGGTGGGGGGAGCCAGCGCTTTGTGGTATCTTCCTCCGTAGTCTTAGCTCTGAGTTGAAAGATGAGCTAGCGGCACGGGACAAACCAGAGAGGTTAGTTGAGTTAATTTCCCTCACCATCAGCTTGGATAGTAGGCTAAGGGAGCGCGCGGCCGAACGGCAGACAGCTTCCCATTCGAGTAAACCCCGCCCTCGCTCCGCTAGGCCACCTCTCCTTGCTCTGCCCTCGTCAGAGAAACTTCCAGAGCAGGAGGATATGGTTATAGGGCAATCGGGAGTTTCAGCGGCTGAAAGACAGCGCCGCAGGGATCTGGGCCTATGTTTTTATTGTGGCAATGGGTCTCATGGGGTTGCTGAATGCCCGAACCGGTTAAAAGGGGAGGTCCGTGGATCACAGTAGGGGGATTCACGGACGAGAACCAGAAAAAGCCCCTCACTAGTTGCCGCATCCCCATTAGGCTACTCCACAAACATAAAGAACATTCCACACAGGCCTTAGTTGACTCTGGAGCTGAGCAAAATTTCATCTCCAGAGACCTGGCAACCCAGATGGGCCTCAGCTGTCAACCTCTATGCCCTCCTGTCAATCTCGTCACGTTGTCCAAGACGTCATTGACAACTGTTTCCCATCAGACAGCCCCTGTGTCAATAATAGTCTCTGGGAATCACCGGGAGGAAATTCGGTTCTTGGTATTACCCATCTCTTCCTCCCCCGTCATCCTGGGGTACCCCTGGCTTCGGCTTCACAACCCCACCTTTGACTGGCAAGCTGGGAGTATTACTGCCTGGAGTTCTTTCTGTTTGAGTGCCTGCCTCCAATCTGTGGCGTGTGCTCCCTTGGTCTCGGTGCCTCCTCCTTCGACGCCCCCCCCCCGGACCTGTCCAAGGTACCAGAAGTCTACCACGACCTGGGGGCGGTGTTCAGCAAGTCACGGGCGCTGTCCCTTCCCCCTCACCGTCCTTACGACTGTGCGGTCAACCTCAGGGCAGGGGCCCCTCTCCCGGCGAGCCGCCTATACAGCCTGTCCGCCCCGGAGCGCGAGGCTATGGATACATATATCAAGGAGTCTCCGGCTTCCGGAATTATTCGTCCTTCGTCCTCGGTCATGGGTGCAGGTTTTTTCTTCGTGGGAAAGAAGGACGGTTAACTGTGCCCCTGCATCGACTTCCGGGGGCTCAACGAAATCACAGTTAAGGACAAATATACATTGCCATTGATGAACACAGCCTTTGACTCTCTCCAGGGGGTGTCCTGGTTTATGAAGTTGGACCTGCGGAACGCCTACCACCTGGTGCACATCAGAGAGGGCAATGAATGGAAGACGGCTTTCCGGACCCCAAGTGGCCACTTCGAATATCTGGTGATGCCGTTTGGGTTAACCAACACTCCGGCCGTGTTCCAGCGCCTGATAAATGATGTCCTCCGGAATTTCCTCAACTCCTTCGTGTTCGTCTACTTCAATGGCATCCTCATCTTCTCACGCACGTTGGAGGAGCACCAGGTGCATGTGCGACGGGTCCTGCAGCACCTCCTGGAGAACCAGCTGTTCGTCAAGGCTGAAAAGTGCAAATTTCACACTGATAAGACCTCCTTTCTTGGGTTTATTATCGCCCAGAATCAGGTGCTCCCCGACCCGGCCAAAGTCAAGGCGGTGGTGGATTGGCCCACGCCCACGTCCAGGAAACAGCTACAGGGGTTCCTGGGTTTCGCCAATTTCTACCGTCGGTTCGTGCCGAATTTTGGGAACATCGCCCGCCCCCGACTGCTCTCACGTCCCCTAAGGTGCCGTTTCGTTGGAGTGAGGAGGCTGCCATGGCGTTCGGGAGACTGAAGGAGGAGTTCGCTTCGGCCCGCGTTCTGACCCAGGTGGACCCGGAGCTGCAGTGCCTTGTGGAGGTGGACGCCTCGGATTCAGGAGTTGGGGCCGTTGTCTCCCAGCGTTCTCCGGTGGATGGCAGGATCCCACCATGTGCATACTTCTCCCACCGCCTGACTCCCGCGGAGAGAAATTACTGCATTGGAGACAGGGAGCTGCTGGCCATGAAACTCGCCCTGGAGGAGTGGAGACACTGGCTGGAGGGGGCTGCCCAGCCATTCGTCGTTTGGACTGACCATCGTAACCTTGAGTACCTCAGGACGGCCAAGCGATTGAACGTACGCCAGGCCCGCTGGCCTCTCTTCTTCGGCCGGTTTAATTTCACCATCACCTACCGGCCGGGGAGCAAGAATGGCAAGCCTGAAGCCCTCTCGAGGCAGTTCGACGCACCGTCCACCGAAGAGCAGGAGGTGACCATCCTGCTGCCCTCTTGTGTGGTGGGTGCATTGTCTTGGGAAATCCGCGATAAGGTCAGAAGAGCGCAGGAGACTAATTGTCTTATATCTACTCGTGTCAGCGTCTGTCTCCTGGGTCCCTAACCATGTCATTTTCGAGCATGAACCACCTTTTTAAGGTCATGCCACAGCATCTCTGGTAGACAGCAGAATTCATGGTTCCATTTACCACAGCAAGTTTTCCAAGTCCTGAAGCAGCAAAGCAACCCCAGACCATCACACTACCACCACCATATTTTACTGTTGGTATGATGTTCCTTTTCTGAAATGCTGTGTTACTTTTATGCCAGATGTAATGGGACACACACCTTCCAAAAAGTTCAGCTTTTGTTTTGTCAGTCCACAGAGTATTTTCCCAAAAGTCTTGGGGATTATCAAGATGTTTTCTGGCAAAACTGAGACGAGCCTTTATGTTCTTTTTGCTCAGCAGGGGTTTTCGTCTTGGAACTCTACCATGCAGGCCATTTTTGCCCAGTTTCTTTCTTATGGTGGAGTCAAGAACACTGACCTTAACTGAGGCAAGTGAGGCCTGCAATTCTTTGGATGTTGTTGTGGGGTCTTTTGTGACCTCTTGGATGAGTCGTCGCTGCACTCTTGGGGTAATTTTGGTCGGCCAGCCACTCTTGGGAAGGTTCACCACTGTTCCATGTTTTTGCCATTTGTGGATAATGGCTCTCACTGTGGTTTGCTGGAGTCCCAAAGCTTTAGAAATGGTTTGTAACCTTTTCCAGACTGATCGATCTCAGTTACTTTCTTTCTCATTTGTTGTCTGGCTTTTGAGGATCTTTTGGTCTGCTTCACTTTGCCAGGCAGGTCCTATTTAAGTGATTTCTTGATTGTGAAGAGGTGTGGCAGTAATCAGGCCTAGATGTGGCTATAGAAATTGAACTCAGCTTTCCAAAGATGTGATAAACCACAGTTAATTTATGTTTTAACGGGGGCGGGGGATCACTTTTTCACACAGGGTCATGTAGGTTTGTTTTTTTTGCCCTTAATAATAAACACCTTCATTTAAAAACTACATTTTGTGTTTACTTGTGTTGTCGTTGTCTAATATTAAAATTTGTGTGATCATCTGAAATATTTAAGTGTGACAAACATGCAAAAAAATGGGAAATCAGGAAGGGGGCAACCACTTTTTCACACCACTGTGACTCCTGTTTCTGTTATAGTTTGGTTTTAATCATCCTGTTAAAACAATGACAGCAAATAAGGAGTGAAATAGTCATAAAATGAGATTCCGATGGAGGCACATTTTGGCGTATCATGCTCCAGTATCCCGGTGGGGTGTGTGCAGAGCGCATCAGGCAGCACAACTTTACTGCAGCCCAATGATAAGGAACACTGTGAGGTGACTGCTGTTCCCCAGTCCTCCCAAGGGAGGAGGAGGATTGATTCCTCAGATTGACTGAATAAGGACGCTCAAACAGCAGCAAAGCTTCATCTGAAATGTCAGTGGTTTGTTATTAATTCTCACAGTGCCGGTGCTCCAACCACTAGGCTGGTTGGCCAGCTGCTGTGAGGAGACTGTGTCCAGATTGAGAACACTGTCATGATGTACAAGATGTTATGAATAAGTAAATAAATAAAATGAGACAATAGGCCTGATACAGACATGGACAAAATTGTTGGTACCCCTCTGTTAATGAAAGAAAAACCCACAATGGTCACAGAAATAACTTGAATCTGGCAAAAGTGGTAATAAATAAAAATTCTATGAAAATTAACCAATGAAAATCAAACAATGCTTTTGAATTGTGGTTCAACAGAATTATTTTAAAAAAACAAACTCATGAAACAGGCCTGGACAAAAATGATGGTACCCTTAACTTAATATTTTGTTGCACAACCTTTTGAGGCAATCAAACAATTTCTGTAACTGTCAATGAGACTTCTGCACCTCTCAGCAGGTATTTTGGCCCACTCCTCATGAGCAAACTGCTCCAGTTGTCTCAGGTTTGAAGGGTGCCTTCTCCAGATGGCATGTTTCAGCTCCTTCCACAGATGTTCAATAGGATTTAGATCAGGGCTCATAGAAGGCCACTTTAGAATAGTCCAATGTTTTGCTCTTAGCCATTCTTGGGTGTTTAGCTGTGTGTTTTGAGTCATTATCCTGTTGCAAGACCCATAACCTGTGACTGAGACCAAGCTGTCTGACACTGGGCAGCACATTTCTCTCTAGAATACCTTGATAGTCTTGAGATTTCATTGTACCCTACACAGATTCAAGACACCCTGTGCCAGATGCAGCAAAGCAGCCTCAGAACATAACAGAACCTCCTCCATGTTTTACAGTAGGGACAGTGTTCTTTTCTTGGTATACTTCATTTTTGCGTCTGTGAACATAGAGCTGATGTGCCTTGCCAAAAAGTTCCAGTTTTGTCTCATCTGTCCATAGGACATTCTCCCAGAAGCTTTGTGGCTTGTCAACATGCAGTTTGGCAAGTTCCAGTCTGGCTTTTTTATGATTTGTTTTCAACAGTGGTGTCCTCCTTGGTCGTCCCCCATGAAGTATAAGCTGCGGCTTCAGCCATCACCCATTTCGGATAACTCACGTGGAATTGTTTAGTAGAAGGAGTCTTTGTCTAATTTGACCTTGTTGTTATATTATACAGTTTCTTTTAACCTGTACTGTATTATCCGAAATAAAATTCATTCATTCATTCATTCATTCAAGTCCACTTTGGCTCAAACAACGACGGATGGTGCGATCTGACACTGATGTGCCTGGACCTTGGAGTTCATCATGAATGTGTTTAGAGGTTGTTCTTGGCTCTTTAGTTACCATTCGTATTATCCGTCTCCTCCTGCGGCCACGTCCAGAGAGGTTGGCTACAATCCCGTGGATCTTAAATTTCTGAACAATGTGTGCAACTGTAGTCACAGGAACATCAAGCTGCTTGGAGATGGTCTTATAGCCTTTACCTTTAACATGCTTGTCTATAATTTTCTTTCTAATCTCCTGAGACAACTCTCTCCTTTGCTTCCTCTGGTCCATGTTTAGTGTTGTACACACCATGTCACCAAACAGCACAGTGACTACTTGTCACCCTTTAAATAGGCCGACTGACTGATTACAAGTTTGTAGACACCTGTGATGTTAATTAGAGGACACATCTTGGTTGAACATGTCCCTATGGTCACATTATTTTCAATCTTTTCTAGGGGTACCATCATTTTTGTCCAGGCCTGTTTCATGAGTTTGTTTTTTAAAATAATTTTGTTGAACCACAATTCAAAAGCATTGCCTGATTTTCATTGGTTAATTATCATAGAATTTTTATTTATTACCACTTTTGTCAGATTCAAGTTATTTCTTTGACCATTGTGGGTTTTTCTTTCATTAACAGAGGGGTACCAACAATTTTGTCCACATCTGTAAGCGCTATTTAATAATGGCAGACAAATCTGTCAAAATCACGGACAACTTTCAGTTTTTTTCTTTCACTGCTATAAATGGCAGAAATGAATGACAGAATAAGAAGGATAAAATGTTGGTTAAGATTAATTTAGAAACCTCGATTTAAAAACTGGACTGAGTCTATACAAACAACACAATGCTCTGAGCTAATGAAAGCGTGAAAACAGATTGATTCAGTGAAGTGTGAAGTGAAGCACTTGACACTGGTGTTTTGACACAAGCTCTGATACAATATTTCAAGTCACTCCGTTTCAGGAAAGGTGAGACAAGCTCTGAAGCCTCGGTCATTTGCCCATCACTACCTCCACTGCTTACTTACCTCTTCTGCTTTTTTCTCCATTGAAAGTATTTAAGTAAGCTCATGCTTCACTTTGACATCAGGGGAGCGAGTACATGGATTCAACTTTGTTTGGCATGCTCCCGAACTCCGATCTCCTTCAATGTCACAAGTAACTGTTATGATGTGACTTTATGACTGACAAAGCCATTTGGATGAATGGTGAAATGTTTCAGACTAAAAAATACTTGAATTTAGTTGACTTGGCAGAGCTTTCATACAATATAGATGCATTTCCATAAAACTTGTCAGCAGAGTGAAGCATGAGGTGCTCTAAAATTTCCTGGTAGATGGCTGTGCTGACTTTGGACTTGATTAAACACAGTGGACCAACACCAGCAGATGACATGACTCCCCAAATCAGGTGCCAAGTCCAGTCATTTGGAAATCAAGGTCCTAGAGTCTAGAGGAAGAGTGGATAGGCACAGAATCCAAGTCTCTTGAGGTCCAGTGTGGAGTTTCCACAGTCAGTGATGATTTGGGGAGCCATGTCATCTGCTGGTGTTGGTCCACTGTGTTGTAACAAGTTCAAAGGTGCAGCCATCTACCAGGACACTTTAGAGCACCTCATATTTCACTCTGTTGATAAGCTTTATGGAGATGCTGATTTCAATTTCCAGCATGACTTGGCACCTACCCACACTTCCCAAAGTATCAGTACCTGGTTTATTGACCATGATATCACTCTGCTTGTTTGGCCAGCAAACTCGCCTGAACTAAACCCTGTAGAGAATTTATGGGGTATTGTCACAATGGAGGTGAGAGACACCAGACCCAACAATGCAGATGAGCCGAAGGCTGCTATCAAAGCGTCCTGGGCCTCCATAACACGTCAGCAGTACCACAGGCTGATCATCCCCCTGCCATGTGTCATTGATGCAGTAATTCATGCAAAAGGAGCCCCAACCAAATATTGAGTGCGTACATGGACATACTTTTCAGTAAGCCAACATTTCCTTTAAAAATCCACTTTTTAAAAAATTGATCTCTTGTAATATTCTAATTTTTTTGAGAAACTGAGTTTTGGGTTTTCATTACCTGTAAACCATAATCATCAAAATTTAAAGAAAAAAATGCTTGAAATATAGTTTGTAATGAATCTCTACAATAGGAGTTTAACTTTTTGAATCTATTGCAATAAATTAACTTTCTGATGATATTCTAATTTATTGAGACGTACCTGTATAAAAACTAGAATTACCATAAACTTTTTCAAAAAAAAGGAAATCTCTATTCATGCATCTGTCTTCTGAATCGATCCAAATATGTTTCTACACTTCACCAAGGTGATGCATAAGCCTTAATGGGCTGATCAGCAAAGAAAGTGACTTACTAAAATAGCTAATTTTGTGCTTCTCACATTTGAAATCTCAGAAGTATGACCACATTTTTACAAATTAACTAACAGTAACAAAGTACGGACTATCAGACATTTAGTTTAGAATTATAATTATGTTATTGCAAAACTGTTTTTTATTCCAGACCCAGTGGGCAACTAATTGCACTAAGAGTTTCATGAGTTTCATCATCCCAATCAGTTTTGCAATAAAATTATTGCAATTCAACAGTACAGTATATCACCTTTTTAAGGCACGTACAGTATTCCTAACAGAGGTTTAATTTATCACAATTAAATAATTGAGTGAAAAAGTTGCAGTAATTATAATAATAGGCTACCACATCATTGTTCAGTGCAGATTAAGACAAAAGAAGGGCTAGTTTTGTTATGTCGTTTGATCTTGGTCTATTGTCAGATTACAGTAGAGCTGATAGTGGGTGTTACAAAGGAAATGAGTTTTCACTTTAGATTTATTGAAATAGTGATTTACCAAACAAATATCCAGATTTCTACTGTAGATATTTCTGTCTCCTTTATCTGCTGGCTGCTGCCCATTTGCTGAAGTTTTCTTTTTTCATATGAGTGACGTATTTCATATAAGGAGCGTGATGCCAGTGAGTTTTAAAAGTGCCATGGAACCACAGATTCTCCTGTTTCTATTTCTAAGTTTCACATCTGCGTTCACAGTGGGATCCATGTGATTCCACATGACAGAGTTTTCCTGTTGAACGACACAGGGAGCAAAGCCACCGTTTCCAGCAGTCCAAACATCAGTGGCGCTGCACAGGTGCACACAGGAGGACTGCAGATGAAATTAATCAAGGCACATCTTGCCAGCTTTAACAGAGAAACGGGTTGCTTCTTATGCTTGAACTACACTGGGTGCAAGGCTGCATCGTCATTTTATGTGCGTGTAATTTATCCTCTGTACCATTCTTTTGCATAACATGTTAATAATAAATTCAAATAAATTCAATTTTGAAGTAACCCTGACACCATCTGTAATGTCAAAGCAGAAGATTAAAAAAAAGTTTTACATTATTTCTAATCACTCCTAACTTTAAAAAACATATCAAAGTATTTGTCTTTTCACCTTCCCCCCTTTTTTTTTTCCCTCAGCCCATTTCTTCTTCATGCCAGCCTGTCAGCTGCTGGCAGGTATTTCCTTTCTGATGAGTGGAGAAACATGTCCTTTCCCATTTCTATCCTCTTCTCTACTTATTAAAGTGGACAAGCAGCTAAGCTATTGTGAATGCTTGGCTTAAAATGTTTGCTCTTCTTGCTGTCGCTGTCAGTGTTTGATCAGAGCTCCTATGGTTAACGGCTCCACAGAAATGGCTTTTCTGTCATATTGTACACGGGCTATTCATAGCCTATGCATTTGTGTGCCAAAACCTATCATAGTGCAATGAGCACCTAATTTAGTAGTACAGCCTGGCTCCGTGGAAATGAAGCCATTAACCCCTGATCCACCAGCACCATCTTCACATTAGACTATTAAAGTGAAGCTGTTATGCTCATATTCAGCTCCATATTTCTATTCTTGGGTGCTATAGGCAGCCCCCCCCCCCAAGACCAGCGTTCTTCTGATAAACTGTCCCCATGATACAAAAACTCAGAAGAGCACATAGGTGGAGATGCTGTGCTTGTACAGTAAAATAGATTGTGTCAGGTCATCAGCTATTGGGATAAAGCAACAAGATGACATGACTTAGCTAAGTTGAGTCTTTTTTTTTTTATCAAAATGGTTATATTGAGGTCTCCTTGATGTGTCTTTTCCTTGGACTGACAATAGTATTTGTACTTGGGAAATTTGTACATTTGCACTTCAATTGGTTTAAAAGTTTGTGTATGCATATTTTCAGCTTTTTCCTTGTATCTATACATAAAAATTAAAATAGAAAATGTAAAGTGGTTTTCAGTCTTCTTTATAAATGAGTAGAATTGCAGTATGAAATACAGTTTTAAAAAGGAAACCATCTAACAAACCCTTGACTCAGTGTTATTTAACATTTACAGTCTTTCTCTCTTTTTTTTTAACAGCATTTGATCGGTACTTCCGCAGCCGCTCACTGTCCAACAACAGAAGAAATGTCTGGTTTGCTGAATTCTGGGAGGAAAACTTTAATTGTAAACTGGGGATGCATGGTAGACGGCCTGGTATCCTGAAGAAATGCACAGGTGAGGCTCAACTATCCACATTTTCATTTTCTTTATTTTCTTTTTTTGGGGAGGGTGTTGAGAAATTATACAAACCAAAGAAATTTGGAATAGCTGCATTTGTTCTCAAATTGCACACAGCAGAATTTAATTGGGTGCATTTTTGCTCACACAATAATAGCAGAAAAACAGATTAATTGCTTCAGGCCTCTTTGGAGTTTCCACCCGTAACAGAAACCTATCACAGATGGTTTTGCCTGTTTGAGAACAGGTGTAAAAGCAGCAGAGTGTTTTCCCAATTAAAGAACACTGCTGACTTTAATAAGTATCCATGAGACCCAGATCAAATTAGCTTTTGGGCTTTAAGGAGCAATAGCTCAACATAAGCAATTCCTTGTGTACTTAAAGCTTCAGTGAAAATTAAATAATTGTAAGGCTGTGCTTGTAAGCATAGCAGGGTATTCTCCTAAGTGTGATCCTGTATTTGTGCTGTAATAATCACCTTTGCAATTTTTCTTTTTACACTGCATTTATATGATCCACCATGTGTGAGCTCACCTGTCATACCAAACCGCCTGCATCTTGTTATTTTTACACAAAGCCAAACATTGCAGCTGATGTGTCTTGTGTTATGCTCTGCTACACCTGCCACTGGCTACACAGAAAGTGGCATACTTAGAGCAGGATTTAACATCGGACAAGACCTGAAGGCACACCTTTACTAGAATAGGTGCTGTATGACCTCTGCACTGATATGATTGAGTTTGTATGTTTATGTTTCTGTAACGGGGAGAATCCCCTGGCTGATGCCAGCCATTAGTTCACATAATTAGGTTTGTTAGGACTGTCCTCTCATTGACCATCTATTACTGCCCATGGCATCTGTGTTTGTGTGTGTGCATGTGTGTGAGTGGGGGGAGGGGGCTGTAGACATGCAACAAAGTCCATTAATTCTAAGTACCGAGGTCTGTGACCTCCAAATCATCAACACAAAAGCCAATCAGCAGCCCACTGCTCAAGGTCACAGTGGTGACAGCTGATGGGCGGATGTGGAAATGGGTGGCATTATTGCATGAAAGAGGGAGACAAATAGAAATTGAAATTGTGTCAACAACTGCAAATCATACAGTTAAAGAGAGAGCAAAAAATATTGTGCAGATGCAGAAATTACACAAGCACAGGAAGTATAATGATGGATACAGATAACAATGATACAGATATTAGTGACAATAAGAGTGGGTAAAACTGAGAAGTAAGAGGAAATTGAAAGTTTTATTTTCTAAAGGTAGAGTGTGTAGTTAGTGTATATGTATACACAGCGGTGAAAATAAGTATTGAACACATCAACATTTTTCTCATTAAACATATTTCTGATGGAACCATTGACCTGAGATTTTCACCAGATATCAGTAACAACCCAAGGAATCCATACTTACGAAAATGGTAAATGGCGTTCACTTATATAGCACTTTTTGTCATCTCTAGATGACCAAAGTGCTTTACAGATCCTGTTATCCACCCATTCACCCACACATTCACACACTGATGGCAGCAGTGCTGCCATGCACCGGCGCTGGCCAGACCCACCAGGAGCAACTGGGGGTTCAGCATCTTGCTCAAGGACACCCGACATGCAGACTGCAGACAGAGTGGGAATCGAACCCCTGAGCCTCCTTCAAGTTATATTTAATAAAGTGGAATGACACAAGGAATAAGTATTGAACACACAAAGGAAAAAAGGTACAAAAAGGCTTAGAAAGCCAAGAAACCAGCTGAAATCCATCAGAATCTAGAAAGCCATCCCATCCCCCATCAGTGCAAATTAATTTTAGCTGGTTAGGTCCTGACTAACAGCCTTTAAAAAGGTCTGTGAATATCAGATTGTCACACCACAAAGAACTCATGATGAGTAGAACCAAACAGCTCTCTCTAGACCTTCACAATCTTATTGTTGCAAAACATAATGATGGCATTGGTTACAGGTGCATTTTTAAACTGCTGAATGTTCCAGTAAGCACTGTTGGAGCCACCATACGGAAATGAAAAGAACATCATTTTACCATATACTGGAAATGACCAGGAGCTTCTTACAAGATTTCTGACAGAGGAGCCAAAAGAATTCCACGTCCCAAAAGCCAGTTTCGAAAGCCAGAGATCAGACCGCAAAGGTCTCTGCCTTCGCCTGCCACTTGATCCGCATAGTACCGGATCCCCATGGTCCCTCCTGCAGGAGGAGAATTTTAATGACCGAAAGAATGAGATTGCGGAACAAGCGGCTGAAATGAGCTTTCTCCATAGGATTGCTGGACTCACCCTTAGAGATAGGGTGAGGAGCTCAGTCATCCGGGAGAGGCTCAGAGTAGAACCGCTTCACCTCCATATCGATAGTAGCCAGTTGAGGTGGTTTTGGTATCTGATCAGGATGCCTCACTTGAGGTGTTTTGGGAACGTCCAACTAGGAGGAGACCCCAGGGCAGACCCAGCACACGCTGGAGAGACTACTTCTCCCACCTGGCCTGGGAACATCTTGGTATCCTCTCTGAAGAGCTGGAGAAGGTGGCCGGGGAGAGGGAAGATTGGGCTTCTCTGCTCGAGCTGCTGCCTCCACAACTGTAGAAAAGTGGTAAAAAATGGATGGATGGAGTCAAAAGAATTAACAGAAGAGTTATTCAAGAGCCAAAGACCACTTGTGGAGAGCTCCAGAAAGACCTGGAGTTAGCAGGTACTGCATTTTCAAAGAAAACAGTAATGCACTCAACCAACATGGGCTCTATGCCCCCCTCACCTCGCAAGACTCCATTGCTGAAGAAAAAACATCTTGAGGCTTGTTTAAAGTTTGCCGCACAATATTTGGGCAAGCCAGTAAAATATTGGGAGAATATAGTCTAGTCAGAAGAGACCAAAATTGGACTTTTTGGTTGCCACAACACACTGCATGTTTGGAGGAGAAATGGCACTGCACATCCCATCATGGTGTGGGGGTGTTTTCCAGCACATGGTACAGGCAGACTTCATATATAATTGAAGGAAAGATGAAAGGACAAATGTACAGAGACATCATTGATAAGAACCTGTTGCCATCTGCCAAGATGCGGAAGATGAAACGGAGGTAGACATTTCAGAAAGACAGTGATCCCCAACACACAGCCAAGGAAATTCTCAGCTGGCTCCAGAGAAGGAAAATAAAGTTGCTAGAGTGATCCAGCCAGTCACCTAACCTGAATCCAATTGAAAATCTCTGGAATGAACTGAAGATCAGAGTTCATAGAAGACACCCACGGAACCTTCAAGATTTGAGAGTTTGTGTAGAAGAATAGGCTAAAATCACTCCTGAGCAATGCCTGCACCTAGTTTCTCGATACAGAAGGCATCTGGAAGCTGTTATTACCAACAAAGGCTTTTCTTCTAAACATTAAATGAATTTCACCAAGCGTGTTCAATATTTATTCCCTGTGTCATTCCACTTACTTAAATATGTCTTGTTTTGTGAACACAGTTGCCTTGATTTCTTTGTATGTACAGATTACTTGGGTTGTTACTGACATCTGGTGAAAATCTCAAGTCAATGGCTCCATCATAAATACTGTATATTTCATGAGAAAAATGTTGATGTGTTCAATACTTATTTTCCCCGCTGTGTGTGTATATATATACAGTATATATATATATACAGTATATACATATATATATCGTCGGCCTCCGTCGGTCTATGATGACCATGGAAGAGAATCCTAAACGTCTACTCTGCTGGAACAGCACCGCCTGTGGCTGAACAGGCCGATGCGCGAATGACAGTCCCTGTCACACAGGTCACACTTGTGGGTGGTCTCCGTGCTGCTGGGTCTGTGGCGGTTCTTCCTGCGGGTCCTTTTTTCATCTGCTGCAGCAGTCAGTCTCTCTTCACCCGCCTTGAGCTGTCTGGTCAGGGTGCCTCTCCATTTGGAGCGGTCCGTTGCAAGGTCCTCCCAGCGCTCTGTGTTGATATCCAGGGCCTTCATGTCTCTCTTGCAGACGTCTCTAAAGCGCAGCTGTGGGCGGCCAACGTCTCTCCTGCCAGTTGCCAGTTCTCCATAGAGGACGTCTTTGGGGATTCTGCCATCCTCCATACGGTGAACGTGGCCTATCCAGCGGAGCCTGCGCTGCCTGAGTAGAGTGAACATGGAGGGAAGGCCGGCGCGGGACAGAACTTCTGTGTTGGGCACTTTGTCCTGCCAGGATATGTCCAGGATGTGGCGAATGCAGCGCAAGTGGAAGGAGTGTGCTGATGACGCAGGCGTTGTACACTGCCATTTTCGTCTTGACAGAGAGTTTGGGATTCTCCCACACTCGTGTGGTGAGGCGAGCAAGTGTGAAGGCTGATTTTCCAATCCTCTTGTCGATCTCTGTATCAAGGGAGAGGTTGTTGCTGATCGTGGACCCCAGGTACGTGAACTGATTCACGACCTCCAGCTTGTAGTCATCAATGGTGATGGTTGGTGGTGCTTCCGTGCCTTGCGCCAAGACGTTAGTCTTCTTCAGGCTGATGGTAAGCCCGAAGTCCTTGCATGCCTGGGAGAAGCGGTCCATCAGGGTCTGAAGCTCCTGCTGTGTGTGGGTTGCG
Source organism: Pholidichthys leucotaenia (assembly GCA_020510985.1). Taxonomy (NCBI): domain Eukaryota; kingdom Metazoa; phylum Chordata; class Actinopteri; order Cichliformes; family Pholidichthyidae; genus Pholidichthys; species Pholidichthys leucotaenia. Next base: position 107,649,508 of record CM035845.1, read on the forward strand.
ACTGCAGCATCGTCTGCGAACAGCATGTCTCTGATTATAGCCTCGCGTACTTTGGTTCTGGCTTTCAGGCGGGTGAGGTTGAAAAGCCTGCCGTCAGATCTTGTGTGCAGGTAGATTCCCTCTGTTGCTGTGCTGAAGGCATGCCTCAGGAGCATAGCAAAGAAAATCCCAAAGAGGGTTGGCGCAAGTACACAGCCCTGTTTCACTCCGCTGCGTATGTTGAATGGTTCTGAGACGTTGCCATCGTGCTGCACTATCCCCTGCATGTTGGTGTGAAACGATTCGATGAGGCTTTGCAACTTTGGTGGGCATCCTATCTTTGGCAGGATCTTGAAAAGGCCCTCTCTGCTGACCAGATCGAACGCTTTGGTGAGGTCGATGAAGGCGACGTACAGAGGCATGTTCTGTTCTCTGCATTTCTCCTGGAGTTGGCGGATGGAGAATATCATGTCTACCGTCGATCGCTTAGCGCGGAAGCCACACTGAGACTCGGGGTAGACACGTTCGGCAAGCTTCTGTAGACGAACGAGAACAACTCGTGCGTAGACTTTGCCAACAACGCTGAGGAGGGAAATGCCCCTGTAGTTGTTGCAGTCGCTTCTCTCCCCTTTGTTTTTGTAGAGGGTGATGATCTTGGCGTCCCTCATGTCCTGTGGTACGGCACCTTCCTTCCAGCACTGGCAGAGGACGTCATGCAATGGCAGCAGTAGGGCGGTCTTGCAGTGCTTGATCAGGTCAGGGGGTATGCCGTCGTTGCCGGGTGCCTTGCCAGCGGCCAAGCTATCAATGGCCTTACTGAGTTCGTCGATGGTTGGCTCGGCGTCAAGTTCGTCCATGGATGGCAGGCAGTCGATGGCATCAAGGGCTGACGGTGTCACGGTGTTCTGTCTAGAGTAGAGGTCGGAGTAGTGTTCCACCCATCTCTCCATCTGCTTGTTCTTCTCTGTGATCATCTCCCCAGTGGAAGATTTGAGGGGGGCCGTCTTGCTCTGAGCCGGACCAAGTGCTTTCTTGATGCCATTGTACATACCACGGATGTTCCCTGTTATGGCAGCGGTTTGGAATGTCTTGGCTGAGCTGAGTCCAGTACTCGTTGGCACAGCGCCGAGCAGTCTGCTGAACTTTGCTTCTCGCAGCCCTGAGAATCTGGAGATCCTTCTCGTTTGGGTACTTCTTGTACTCAGCAAGTGCTGAGCGCTTGGCTTCAATGACGGGGGTCATCTCGGTCAACTTGGCATCAAACCAGTCCTGTGACTTCGAGGTCTTCCTCCCAAAGGTAGCCAAGGCTGTGCGGTAGATGGTGTTTCGCAGCTCTTCCCACTTCTGCTTTGCAGATTCTCCTCCTTGTGGTACACCAAGTTCCTTCTCAAAGGTGGAGGCAAACTGCTCAACAAGTTCTGGTTGGGCCATCTTGCTGATGTCAATCCGTGCCTTTCCAGGTTGTCTAGCACGATGGAATTTCTTCAGCTGCAGCTTGACCTTGCAACACACCAATAAATGGTCTGTGTCGAATCTGCACTCTGGAACGAACGGGTGATTAACACGTTCTTCAGTGAGGTGCGCCTGGTCAGGATCAAGTCTAGCTGGTGCCAGTGCTTTGAGCGCGGATGTTGCCAGGAAACCTTGTGTTGGGGCTTGGTCTTGAAGAACGAGTTTGTGATGCACAGATCGTGATATGTGCAGAACTCGAGCAGCCGCTGTCCGTTGTCGTTCATTCTGCCCATGCCAAAAGGTCCAAGACAGGAGGGCCAGGAGTCATGGTCAACACCCACTCTGGCATTGAAGTCTCCAAGGAGAATGAGTTGTTCAGAGTTGGGGATGATCCTAACAGTTGTTGCGAGATTCTCGTAGAACTCGTCTTTTGCCTCTGGTGTGGCTGTCTGTGTTGGGGTATACACACTGACGAGGGTGACTGGGCCTTGAGTGGTGTTCAGGCGGAGGGTGAGGAGTTGTGCAGAGCCAGTGCTGCCCGGTTCCACCATCTTCAGCAAAGTGTTCTTCACTGCGAAGCCCACTCCGTGTTCCCTGTGTTCGTCACTGCCCTTTCCCTGCCAGTAGAACGTGTAGTCCTTCTCTCTCAGTGTGCCTGCATCAGCTAACCGTGTTTCCTGGAGAGTGGCGATATCCACTCCCAGTCTCTTCAGCTCATTATTGATGATGGCAGTCTTCCTGGTGTCGTGGATGTCCTTGAGGTTAGCAGCGAGTCCTGTCATCATAGTGCGGACATTCCAAGTTCCCAGTTTTAGAGTTGGTCTCTTTTGTTTTATTGTCTTGCCTGGTGCGAAGGTTCTCAGCCTGCTGTTTGGATTTCTCCTTATCCCCATGCACCCAATGAGGAAAGCAAGCTGTGGCGGGACAACACCTTATTGGCTGGGGGCTGCCCAGCTTGAGGCGGGCGGTAGCTGTCCAGTGAGATCTGATGATCCCTCCCACCGTCGGGAACAACCCCTGGCGCCACGCTCTACGCCAATTGAGCAGTGGCTTATAACCGGTAACTGTCATTCCCCGTGTTTTGTCTACGCCAAAGGCGAAGCTGGAGTGTCCTCTCCAGTGATCCGGTGTTCTACCTTCCAGCGTTGGGCGTTGGTAGGATTCAAGCCTGGGCAGGAAGATATGGAGGACAAGATGTTGCCCATGCAGCATGTCCCCCCTCTCCACGGCACTGATGAATCCAAAGGAACAGCAGGGCTGCTACAGTTTGGCACCAGCGCCGTTGCAGGAGCTGCCAGAACGATGTTGAGCACAACATAGAACTGCCTTAGGGGCTCCGACTCCGGATTTTTCCTCAGGGTTGACTCCCGAAGCCTTTCCCGTGACCGGGTATGCCGCAAGGCAGCGGAGGTTTGAAATCAGGGTTTACCTTCCCCTAGATGGGCTACCTTCCCAGGTTGACGAGCCACCATCTACCCGAAGCATCTGGTTTTAAGGCGCCAGAGATCTGCCTTCGCCCCTTCTCCTATTAGTAAAAGCAGTTCCGCCGGGCTTAGAGACTAAACCACACGGGCAGGTTAGGAGTTGGACTTAGTTGTCAGAGGCTTTTCGAGACGCAATATGTATATAAATGATATATGTAAAGTTTTAGAAAAAATGCATTTAATATGGTTTGCCATTGACACTAATTTATTATGCAGTGGAAGCAATTTGGAACAACTTTTGGATACACTCGGAAAGGAATTAGGAAAGCTTAAACTGTGGTTTGATTCAAACAAATTAACGCTCAATTTAAGTAAGACAAAATTTATAGTTTTAACAACCACCACAACAACTTAGTATCTAAACTCAGTGTAAATGGTGTAGAGATTGAAAGGGTATCCGAAACTAAATTTCTTGGTGTAATAATTGATAATAAACTGTGTTGGAAGTCACATATTAATTATATTAAAGGTAAAATATCCAAATCAATTGCAATACTACACAGAGTGAAATATTTGCTGAATCAACCCACACTGTATACCTTGTATCATTCATTAATACTCCCATACATGACATATTGTACTGAAGTATGGGGAAATACATATAAAACAAACATATATCCAGTCTTTATGCTTCAGAAGAGAGCTATTAGAATAATAAACAAAGCTGCTTACAGGGAACCAACAAACCCACTTTTTCTTAAATTAAAAGCTCTCAAGTTGAAAGATCTGGTTGACTTTAAAACTGCAGTAATATTGTTTAAAGTGAAGGATCTATCACTGCCCGCAAATATCCAAAAGCTGTTCCAAATAAGGGAGAAACAATATCATTTCAGAGGAACATGTATATTTCAAAAACCTTCAGTGAGAACTACCACCAAGCAACACTGTGTTTCAGTGCAAGGAGTCAGATTATGGAACAGTTTGGGACCTGAATTAAAATCATGTACAACGCTTGGACAATTTGAACAAAAACTAAAGGAAGAAATACTCCAAACATATTGTATACAAGATGACATATAAAATCACATAAGGATTGTCATATCCAGTCTGTGTTGTGTTGTTGCTTAGTTTTGGTTTTTTTTGGTCACATTTTGTCTTAGCTTTGTTCTGAATTGTAATCGCTCTTGTTTGTTTTTCTTTTGAATTCTTGGATGGAATATGGGTGGGCAATATAAGCTGCGGCTTCAGCCATCACCCATTTTGGATAACTTATGTTGAACTGTATAATCAGAAGAGTCATTGTCTAAAGAACAAACACAGCACAGTAGACCACTGTAGCACACAGCGCTACAAGTGTGTCTCATTTTGATGGAGGAAATAAAACTCTGCAACCTTCCAGCTTATCGTACCTCGCCTGATCTTTTACCTCCACACTGGTGACCTGACGAGGGAGAATGACCGTCTGCCCCCTCTCACCACACTGTGGACCCCAGAGGACCAGAGAATGCCTGCAACCTCTTCATCCTCACCGGAGCGCGCTCTCCGGAGCGGGCAGCGCTGGGACCGACACGCACCATGAACAGGTGACTCAAGCGAATCGAAGGAAGCAGCCTGAACGGAGACGATCACCGACGCCGTCTGCGTTGATTTCCACCGAGCTCCCCGACTCTGACTAAACTCCCGACAGCGGACCTCCCGTGCACAGAAGCCCCGCACGCACACCGTAGGATTACGAGGACAGCGCAACTGCCAGCTTGTGGCCAAGTGCGCGCCACGCACAGGGACAAAACCGGCTCCACAGACGGATACGGCGTCCTCCGCTGCTGTACATGCCCGAGAAACACAGCGGATCACCACCTTCGGAACCTTCAGGGCTGCTCACGCACCTGAAGCAGACATGCAGCCCACACACAGGACTTGGTATGGGTTTCTCAGCCACGGCGCACAAGGTGAATTTAGCTGATCGCTGTCCCTGATGGCTTTAGGGCTGCTCCCGCACCTAAAAGCCAAACTGCCAGGTCCCTCACACAGCTGCAGTTGTTTCACAGCTGCTACGCATCCTCGGGGAATTTGGCCACTCATCTTCGCCACATCCTCGCTGGATCGAGCCGCGAGAGGAGTCAGAGACTTTTTTTTTTTTTTTCACAGCTGCTGTGGATCACCACCAGGTTTAACAGGAAAGTCCCTCACCATTGCGGATCCACACGCAATTTTTGCATGGCCCAGACACCTTTAATGTCCCGGGCCAGCACTCACTTACTCCCAACCCCCTCCCCCTCCTCCTCCACAGCGCTCTTCTCGCACCTCACTTCCTAAAGCTGACCGATCGCCGTCTGGTTCCATTACGCACGACGCACACCGGCCCCAGCGCCCACGATCCACAGCCGTTCAACGTGTTGGAACCCGGAGCGGAGCACACTGTTTTTTTCCACCCCTCCCCCGTCCCCCCATGGACTGACATGCCCTCCGACAGTTCTACCGGAGCTGGAGCCAAACGATGGGGGAGGGGGGGGGTGTCACAGCCCCTTCTGAGTGTTCTGGGGGGAGCCGTGTGGTCACCCAGCACAGTGCAGACTGATACTATTCACGCTCAGCAGGGATTGCACACGGACAGAGAAGCCCCTGGGGGACAACCACAACAATGGACTATTGTTTATACATATATATATACAGTATATATATATATATATATATATATATATAATTCAATTCTGGCATCCTGGTCTCGAAGAGGCGATTGTTGAAACACGTCTTGTCAAGAATTGGCGCAGCGCCTGGAGTGGCTGTGTAGACCAATCCTTGAGTCTTTTTTGCTGTTGGCGCAGATGAAGGCTGATGGATGTTGTACTGCCCCTGCGTGCTCATGTCATGCAGTACGCCTCCTCTCCCGTTTTCCCCTCCAGTTTACTTCAGCCCTGCTCATTCCTTCTCTTACACAGTGGCACCAAATGTCACATTCCTTGGCCATTTCCTCCCAGTGGTTGGTGTTTATTTCTGCGCATTGGAGATCGCGTTTGCAGATGTCTTTGTACCTCAACGGGGGTCATCCTGCCAGACGAAGGCCTTCCTGCAGTTCACCGTACATGATTTCTCTGGGCAGGCGGTTTGGCTCCATGCGGTGCACATGGCCAAGCCATTGAAGACGCCTTTGGTTGAGAAGTGTGGGCATACTGGGTAGGCCAGCGTGCTCATGTACCTCCGTGTTGGTGACTCTATCTTGCCATTTGATGCGTAGTAGGTGTCGGAGGCAGCGCAGATGGAATCCATTGAGCCGTTTCTCCTGTCTGGCATAGGTTGTCCAGGACTCACTGCCGTACAGGGGAATTGGCAGGACACACTTGGTAGATGCAGAGTTTGATCCTCTCGCTCAACAGATCATTGTTCCACACTCATTTGTTGAGCTTTGCTATCACAGCAACTGCTTTGGCTATTCTGGAATTAATTTCAGCATCTAGGGAAAGGGAGTTGGTAACTGTGGACCCCAAGTAGATGAAGCTGTCGACCACAGCAAGCTGAGCACTGTCGATGGTGATGACAGGGGGAGTATGAGCGTCTTGTGCCATGATGTTGGTTTTCTTTATACTGATGGTGAGCCCAAACTTTTTGCCTGCGTGGGATAGCCGGTCAGTCATGTGCTGGAGGCTGTCTTCGCTGTGTGATGTAAGGGCTGCGTCGTCCACAAAGAGTAGCTCTCTGATTAGGACCTCTGTCACTCTGGTCCTTGCACGCAGTCGCGTGCTATTAAAAAGTTTTCTATCCGATCTTGTGCGAATGTAGACACCTTCAGGGCAATCATCAAAAGCGTAATGGAGGAGCATTGAGAAGAAGATTCCAAAAAGGGTTGGTGCAAGGACGCAGCCCTGTTTCGCTCCACTGCTGACTGGAAGGGTGTCTGATGTTGCACCGTCGAAGAGGACAGTACTATGCATGTCTTTGTGAAATGAGGTTTTTATCCCCAGAAGTTTTGGAGGGCAGCCTATTTTCTGCAGAAGCTAAAAGAGTCCACTTTGACTAACTAAGTCAAAGGCTTTTGTCAGGTCCACAAATGCGATGAATAGTGGCTGCTGCTGCCCTTGACACTTCTTCTGCAGCTGACAGAGGGAGAAGCTCATGTCCACTATGGACCTTTCGGCTCTAAAGCCACATTGTGACTCAGGATAGACTCGCGAAGCAAGACTCTGCAGGCGGGACAGAGTGACACGGGCGAAGACTTTGCCAACAATGCTGAGTAATGAAGTTCCAAGATAGTTGTTACAGTCACTGCGATCCCCTTTGTTCTTGTACAATGTGACTATGTTTATGTCACGCATATCTTGAGGCACATGTCCTTGCTCCCAGCAGAGGCAGAGAAGTTTGTGAAGAGGCTGTAGGAGTGCTACTTTACCACTTTTTAAGACTTGGGGAGATGTCATCTTTCCCTGGAGCTTTACCACTGCCAAGATGGTCGATATCTTTGCTGAGTTCTTCCAGGCTGCGCATTTCATCTAGCTGCTCCATGACTGGCAAGCTGGGTAAGGCGTTGAGGGCAGCATCTGTCACGATGTTCTGAGTCAAGTAAAGCTCTAGGTAGTGTTCAACCCAACGCTGAAGTTGTTTGCTCTGGTCCGTGATGACTTCACCTGACTTGGATTTGATGGGGGCTGTTTTGATGCTGGTGGGACTGGTTGCTGTTTTGATGCCCTTGTACATCCCTTTGGTGTAGGTACAGTGGGAAGCTACCTGTATGTTGACACACAGGTTCAGGCAGTACTTATTGCCACAATGGCGGGCGAACTGCTGGACCTTGCTCCTTGCTGCTCTCAGGGCATGACATGTGCTAGGACAAGGGTTCTGCTTATAAGCTAGCAGTGCTTTCCGTTTGGTCTCTGTGACTGGTTGCATTTCATTCCAGTGTGCCTCGAACCAGTCTGTGTTTCTGCATACTTTTTTCCCATATGCGGTCACAGCAAAATTGTATATGGCATCATGGAGGGAGGACCATTTCGCATCTGCATCTGCTTGGTTGTTGCTGTTTGAATAATCTTCGAATCTTCGTTGAAGGATGTCGCCAAAAGTTTGGACCCTTTCAGTTTCAGAAGAGGTGCAGGTGTTAATGCTTGGTTGGCCCTTTGTTTTTACATAGTAGATTTTCTTGGGAATCAGTCTGACTTTGCTGGCAACAAGTGAGTGGTTGGTATCACAGTCGGCGCTGTGATAGCTTCTCGTGTGGAGGATACTGCAGAGGTCAGCTCTTGTGGTGATGACGAGGTCTAGGTGGTGCCAGTGGCGGGACCGGGGGTGTCTCCACGACACTTTCTGCAGATCTTTACACTTGAAGTAAGTGTTGGTAATACACAGGCCGTGATGACAACAGACTTCCAACAACCTCTGCCCGTTCTCGTTCATCCTTCCAATACCAAAGTGGCCGAGACTGGATGGCCAGGCCTGCCAGTCAGCTCCAACACAAGCGTTGCAGTCACCTAGCATGTATATGCCTTCTGAGTTGGGGATTTTAGATATTTCTTCCTCGAGAGCCTCATAAACTCGATCTTTGATCTCTGGGACAGATGAAAGGGTTGGAGCATATACAGAAATAATGTTCACAAATCCTGATGCTGTCTTCATGCGGAGAGTGAGCATCCTCTCAGAATCTCTTGTGGGAGTTTCCGTGGAAGTGATCAGCGAGTTCCTCACGGCAAATCCTACACCGTGCTGCATGGGCTCGTCCTGAGAGAGGCCCTGCCAATAGAAGGTGTAGTCTGCTTCTTTGAGTGAACCACTGTCTGCTTGGTGATTTTCTTGGAGACAAGTGACGTCGATGTTGAGTCGTGCAAGTTCCTTGTTGATGATGGCTGTTTTACGTGAGTTGTCCACTCGTTGGAGATCATCGGAGCGTCCAGGGCACATTGTGCATACGTTCCAGCTTGCGAATTAAAGAGCTGGAGTTTTCATTGTTTTTTTCTTTCAAACTGCCTGGTGCAGATTGATGCTTGCTTGTCAGGAAGGTTCCCTAAGCTCTACACACCCAGTAGAGCAGGCAAGCCATGGTGGGGCAACACCTTACTTGCTGGGGGCTGCCCTACTTGAGGCAGGCGGTAGCTGCCCAATGAAGTTGCGATGACTTCTCCCACTGTCGAACGAGACCCAGGCCCTCCTTCCTATGCCAATCGGTCGGAGCTTTTAACCGGTAGACTGCCTCTTCCCGTGTTGTGATTGAACCTTGCGATGCCGCTGTAGTGGCCTCTTCAGTTTGCGCTTCAGGCCTGGGCAAGTGAATATGGAGACATTGGGCTGCTCATACATCAGTGTCCCCCTCTCGGCATCACTGGCAGAGTCCAAAGGAGTCTGGGGCCAGATTCACTGCAGGAGCTGCCGGAAAGTAGTGCTGAGCGACTACTATCCGCCTCAGGGCTCCACTCCGTATTTGTCCTTGGGGTTTACTTACAAAGCCTTTCCTGTGATCAGGTCTATCTGCAAGTCAGTGGCGGTTTAGAATCAGGGTTTTTCTTACCCTAGATGGACTGCCTTCCCAGGCTTAGAGCTCCGTCTACCCTGGGCAACTGGTTTCAAGGTGCCAGTGGCTCGCCTTCACCCCTTCTCCTGTTAGTGATAACAGTTTCACGGCGGGAAGGCCAGGAGTTGGACTTTGGCTGTCAGAGGCTATTTGAGTCACATACCATAGCAAGCCTTTCAAGAAGTTGTGAGAGCACAGCCTCACAACCTGCTTCCCGGCTATAACAGCCTTACAAAACCATATATACACTACCGTTCAAAAGTTTGGGGTCACCCAGACAATTATTTTGTGTTTTCCGTGAAAAGTCACACTTATTTACCACCATGAATTGTAAAATGAATAGAAAATGTAGTCAAGACATTGACAAGGTTAGAAATAATGATTTGTATTTGAAATAATAATTTTTTCCAGATACTCAACCTGCTCAAAGGAAGGTCAGTTTTATAGCTTCTCAAACCAGCTAAACTGTTTTCAGCTGTGCTAGCACGACTGCACAAGGGTTTTCTAATCATCCATTAGCCTTCTGACGCAATGAGCAAACACATTGTACCATTAGAACACTGGAGTGATAGTTGCTGGAAATGGGCCTCTATACGCCTATGTAGATATTGCACCAAAAACCAGACATTTGCAGCTAGAATAGTCATTTACCACATTAGCAATGTATATTAGATATTAGAGTGTATTTCCGATTAGTTTAAAGTTATCTTCATTGAAAAAACAGTGCTTTTCTTTCAAAAATAAGGAAATTTCTAAGTGACCCCAAACTTTTGAATGGTAGTGTATATAAAACCAGATGTTTACACACACTATAAAAAGACACATAACCTTTTGTTCTTCACTGTCTGACATTAAATCAGATTAAAGTTTTGCTGTTATAGGTTAGTTAGGTTTACCAAAATTATATCTATTTGCTAAATAATTTTTATATTTGCTAAAACATTTTTTAGAGGTGTTTTTGTTACTTTCTTCAAAGTCAGAACTTACATACACTAAGATTAGTATGCCTTTAAACAATTTGGGAAAGCCCAGATAATGATGTCATGGTTTTGGAAGCTTCTGATAGGTTAATTGACAACATCTGAGTTAATTGGAGGCACACCTGTGGATGCATTTTAAGTCACACCTCAAACACACTGCATCCTTGTGTGACATAATGGAGAAATCAAAAGAAATCCGCCAAGATATCAGGGAGAGACTTGTGTACCTCCACAAGTCTGATTCATCCTTGAGTACAATTTTCAGATGCCTGAAGGTGCCACGTTCATTTGTTCAAACAATTATACACAAGTATAAACACCATGGGAATGTCTAGCCATCATACCGCTCAGGAAGGAGACAGGTTCTGTGTCCCAGAGATGAATGTGCTTTGGTGTGAAATGTGTGTATCAACCTTAGAACAAACGCAAAAGACCTTGTGAAGATGCTGGCTTAAACTGGTAAAAAAGTGTCATTATCCACAGTGAAACGAGTCCTGTACCGACATGGGCTGAAAGGCCACTCAGTCAGGAAGAAGCCATTACTCCTGAAGTGACATAAAAAAAAGCCAGATTTCAATTAGTAAATGCACACAGGGACAAAGACTTTAATTTCTGGAGACATGTCCTGTGGTTTGATGAAACTAAAACTGAACTGTTTGCCCATAATGATCATTCTCATGAAGTCTCTTTGTAGTAGAATGAGATACGGATACACCTACTTCCTGGAGAGTGTTCTTCACTTGGGTGGATGTTGTGTAGGGTTTTTTCTTCACCATGGAAAAGATCCTGCGATTATCCATCACTGCTGTTTTCCGTGGACATCCAGGCCTTTTGAGCTCTGGAGCTTGCCAATGTGCTATTTTTATTTTTTCTCATAACGTACCATACTGTTTATTTGGCCACTCCTAACATTTCTGCCATTTCTGTGATGGATTTCTGTGTTTTTTCAGCCTAAGGATGGTCTGTTTCACTTTTATGGAAAGCTCCTTTGATCACATGCAGTGTTTCCTTTGGCTTAAAGACCTTGGTGCGGTGGCAACATATTTTTCCCCGGGGGGGAGGGGGCAGTAAACATACCGGAATATGTTAATTTTATACTATTTATTTCTTTTTAAAATTTTACTCAGTAATGTTGCATATGGAACTTACCATTTGAAGTATTGTACAACTGAGGCTTGAATATTGAGCCAGTTGGGGTCCCACCCAGACATTCTGTGTTTAGACTTTTTAGTGGTGTATACTTCTCTCCTTCCTCTGCCTGAACACTTCCCTCTCCTTGGCTCTTCTCTTCTGTCTCATCTTGCCCTCTTTGAGCTCTGTCAAATTCAGGTTCTCTCTCTGTCTATGGTGGTATGCAAACATGTTAGAAAATATCAAGTGTCATGTTTTGTCTTGCAGGATTTTTTTGTCATGGTTTACATAAATGACAAAAATATGTGTATTTTTTGTATTTTTATTCTAGTGTTTCTTTTTTTCATTGAGGGAGTAGGGGAGGGAAAGAAACATTCATAATAGTATTGTACTCATGCATACTTAAATTATATGATCAGGTGGGTATAGTAACCATAAATTCTACTCATGTAAAAGCAGTGCTTTTTTTTTTTTTATTACTTAATTTGTACCCGTAGGTAGATTTGTTTTGCAGTCTGGTGACAAGCCACCAGCTGCCGGTCGCTGCGTGCGCAAGCGCCCCGTATCCCTAACCTGCATGTTTTTGGTATGTGGGAGTAAACCGGAGAAATCCCGGAGTAAACCCACGCAACACGGGGAGAACATGCAAACTCCACACAGATCACTGTTGGTCGGGGGCTGGGATCGAACCCACGATCTCACGATCCCCGCGATCCCCCGGCCGAGGGTAAACTGTGCTGCCACAGTGCTAACAGTGCTTTGAAATTAATGATCAATTCAGTTCAGTTCAATTCAATTCGACTTTATTTATATAGCCCCATTTCACAACAACAGTCATCTCATAGCACTTTCAACTGTAGGGGAAACCCCCACAATTGCAGAAAGACCCCAGCAATCAGGCGATTAAAAGTAGACAACCAAAAATTTCTAGTTGAGTTAAGGGTACAAAGAGCACCCACTTAAAATTTGAGTAATGACTTCAGTCTTTAAAGTCTGAGGTTTTTCTCAAAAATTTATAACAATTTTCTTAGTTTTCTACTTTTCTCTGTAAATCTATCTAAAGTTGAAACCATGTTCCTCAAATTTGTATTTTCCTCTTGTAAAATTGACTTTTCTTGTACATTTGAAACTTTATTATAAATTTGTGGATTATTTTATGACTAATTTTTGTCTGTTTTTTTAAAATAAAATTACTGTTGTTTTTTTTAGATAAATTTGAAACAGACTGTGGTATTATAACAATTTACATTTTGACCATAATTTTCCAAAAAATAACGTGCCCAAAGTAAATCGAAAGCTGTTCTTCAACCCTTTGCAGCATCTTCATAGGGTTGGTCTCATTTAAAAGAAAACACTTTGAATTTTTTGGCAAAACAGTCATAATCTCTCTAAGTGCTCCAGCCACTGAGTTACAGTCATCTAAACATACTGAACTTGAAGAAAATAAATTTGGCCTGGGTGTTTTTTTGGATACAAATGCTTGCAAATAACACACAGCTTCAGATCCGGGCTGGAAAATGCAACAGAAATGTAGAACCAAGTGTTATCCAGCTGAGGTCAAAATTTTGTATTAATACCACAAAAAATGAATATATTACACAGCTTTTTCCTCAGGTAGTTCCCAGGCGTTTTTGAACTGTGCCAAATTGTGCCAAATGGCACAGTTTGGAAAAACGTCTGTAACTTTTGAATGATTCAATATAGAAGCTTCATCTCGGGCTCTAATGAAAGATGACACTCAGGGCTGTGTGTGTGTGTGTGTGTGGGGGTTGTCCCCCCCCCCCCTCGCTACAGAGGATGGACATCGGCCATCGCTACATGACTAAATAGACTCATGTGGCTATGTGGCGACCGCGGCGCAGTCACGGCGGCTTCCCCCCCCCCTCGCTACAGAAGAGTAGCGGGGGGGGCGTTCACGGTCCGGACGCGGCGAACGAACCGTGTACCGCAGCGCACGCACTTCGGACTTCGTGCGCCGCACAGTTGTAATTTACCGATCGGTCAAAAGTCATTTTTTGATTACAATTTTCAGGGATAAAGAATAATTTAGCTTATAACACTTACCTCTTCACAGCAGCATTGTCCTGGCGAACTTCTCTTCCTCATTGTCAGACGAACACGACGCTGGTCCGCTCGTGGTTCCTGATCAAAACATAATTCCATTATTGCGGTTTTGGCGAATGATTTACGACCTTTGTCGTCGGCCTCCGTCGGTCTATGATGACCATGGAAGAGAATCCTAAACGTCTATTCTGCTGGAATAAGTGCAGGTCGCACTTGTGGGTGGTCTCCGTGCTGCTGGGTCTGTGGCAGGTTCTTCCTGCGGGTCCTTTTTTTCATCTGCTGCAGCAGTCAGTCTCTCTTCACCCAGCCCGAACTTCTGTGCTTCAATTGGCTGGCTGCATTCACAGCGTTGGTAGGCGGGTCCTTCTTGCTAGGTTTTCAGTCATTGGTTCTTCAAGGTTTCAGAAACCCAATTCAAGGCTCTTATTAGTCGAATGAGAGGTCAATCATATCTGATCTGTTCGTGGCTGTGTCTGTAGTGGAAGAACTTTTTTTTTTTTCAGTGCGCGCTTGGACGCAGCGCCCTCGTGCGTCCTAGAGCGCACGAGAGCGCCCTCGTGCGCTCTGGGACGCAGAGACATGCCCGTCCGCGGTACACCGGAGTGCAAGAGGTTAAATGACCAAGGACGCCGTTATTTCTGTTATAATATTTCTTTATACAGTATTTATAGTTGTTTTGTTTTTTTTTTAGAAATCTCCTCACCACCCAGACAGCAGGAAAAACCTCCCTTATTTTGAAATCAAATGTTGGCACGTTTAGTTTGTCTGAAGGCTGCTGACAGATTAAAGTCATCGACTTCGTGAATTTTGGTCATCTTAACCTGCCAGGTACATAATCGGGAACTGTAGCGGACTCTAAAGACATAATTCACCACAATATGTGTTCATGTACAGAATGATCTGTTTAGGCAGTTATAGTTGTGCTCTCAGGCTTTCTCATCAGGCACCTCTCTAGGCATCCGCTGAAGGACCTCAGTTTAGAGTGAAAATAGAGCTAGCGTTTTTAGCTGTTGCTATTTGTCATTGCCGCTGGAGAATAAAAACGGCACGCCTGCTCGTGCGAGAAAAGAGAGAAATTGCCAGTCTCTTCATTCCTGCAATTCATACAGAACATAACTTAATATTATAGTGGCTGGTGAAATATATCCTCAGCAATTCAGTAGTCCCCCTTGCCTTTCCCTTCATATGAAGCCGGCTGCATAAGAATTCTAACCACATCTCTTAGCTAAGCGACTCTTCCATTATTGCTCCCGTTTCCAGCGGGTTAAAACCATGATAAATGCCAGTGCTTACATACCTCTTACAATTTTTTTCCACGTTTAAAGTACTTTAATAAACTCATGTTTCTGTCGGACAATCACGCTTAGCAAGACACTGCCTGCTGACTGACTGGAAAACTCGCGTGGGTGGGGCGCTTCTAAACTTTGCGCGGAGGACGGCACGCGCGTTGTTCGTGTGCGCGCTTGCGGAACGTCATTGCTTCATATATTTTTCTTAATAAATTCATATCTCCTTGGCGCGGCAGTAAAATTTCTGGTGAGGCGGCCCGCCATCGAGAAATGTTACCAGAGGAAACAATGACATGTCGTGGGTTCACAGCAGCAGCTTCCAAATGCAAATGTCACACTTGGAATCAACTCCAGACCTTTTACCTACTTGATTGATGATGGATTGATGTCATTAATGTTATTGCAGGAGCTTTTGAGTCACACATTTTATACTATGCAGACACTTTTAAACTATGCTTCGATGAAAAGCGTCTTGAGTACTTTAGAAAGCAATATACAAAAAAAATGTATTGTTACTTGCATTTTGCCTCACTATGTTGCAACATTATGCATATGACACAACATTAGACTGACATGAGAAATCATATACTGTAGTATAGAGTGGTGTGAAAAAGTGATTGCCCCCTAAACCTAATAACTGGTTGGGTCACCCTTAGCGGCAACAACTGGAATCAAGTGTTTGCGATAACTGGCAATGAGTCTTTTACAGTGCTGTAGAGGAATTTTGGCCCACTCATCTTTGCAGAATTGTTGTAATTCAGCCACACTGGAGGGTTTTTGAGCATGAACCGCCTTTTTAAGGTCATGCCACAGCATCTCAATCGGATTCAGGTCAGGACTTTGACTAGGCCACTCCAAAGTCTTCATTTTGTTTTTCTTAAGCCATTCAGAGGTGGACTTGCTGGTGTGTTTTGGATCATTGTCCTACCGCAGAATCCAAGTGCACTTCAGCTTGAGGTCATGGACAGATGCATTCTCCTTCTCGCAGACATTCTCCTTTTGGTAGACAGCAGAATTCATGGTTCCATTTACCACAGCAAGTCTTCCAGTTCTTGAAGCAGCAAAACAGCCCTAGAGCATCCCACTACCACCACAATATTTTACTGTTGGTATGATGTTCCTTTTCTGTAATGTTATGTTACTTTTACGCCTCATGTAATGGGGCACACACCTTCCAAAAAGTTTGACTTTTGTCTCGTCAGTCCACAGAGTATTTTCCCAAAAGTCTTGGAGATCATCAAGATGTTTCCTGGCAAAACTGAGACGAGCCTTTATGTTCTTTTTGCTCAGCAGTAGTTTTCGTCTTGAAACTCTGCCATGCAGGCCATTTTTGCCCAGTCTCTTTCTTATGGTGGAGTCATGAACACTGACCTTAACTGAGGCAAGTGAGGCCTGCAGTTCTTTGTAAGTTTTTGTGGGGTCTTTTGTGACCTTTTGGATGAGTCGTCGCTGCACTCTTGAGGTAATTTTGGCTAGCCAGCCACTCCTGGGAAGATTCACCATTGTTCCATGTTTTCACCATTTGTGGCTAATGGTTCTCACTGTGGTTCACTGGAGTCCCAAAGCTTTAGAAATGGCTTTATAACCTTTTCCAGACTGATAGATCTCAATTACTTTGTTTCTCATTTGTTCCTGAATTTCTTTGAATCACAGCATGATGTCTAGCTTTTGAGGATCTTTTGGTACACTTCATTTTGTCAGGCAGGTCATATTGAAGTGATTTCTTGATTGAGACAGGTATGGCAGTAATCAGGCCTAGGTGTGGCTGGAGAAGTTGAACTCAGCTTTCCAAAGATGTGATAAACCACAGTTAATTTATGTTTTAACGGGGGGGGGATCACTTTTTCCCACAGGGCCATGTAGGTTTGGATTCCCCCCCCCCCTAATAATAAACACCTTCATTTAAAAACTGCATTTTGTGTTTACTTGTGTTATCTTTGTCTAATATTTAAATTTGTTTGTGGTGCGGTGGCGCAGTGGTTAGCACTGCACCAGCACAGCAACTCACCCTTGGCCATGGGATCCCTGGTTCGATCCCAGCCCCTGACCAACAGTGATCTGTGTGGAGTTTGCATGTTCTCCCTGTATCTGCGTGGGTTTACCCCGGGATTTCTCCGGTTTCCTCCCACAGGCCAAAAACGGGTTAGGTTAATTGCAGGTTAGGTTAATTGGAGACTCTAAAGTGGCCCTAGGTGTGAATGTGTGTGTAAATGGTTAAGGGATAGCGCCGGACCGTGGCTGCTTCATCCATCCAGATGGATACCCTCAATTTCCCCTCTGGGGATCAATAAAAGTATACAAAATCAAAAACAAAATACAAATAATCTGAAACATTTAAGTGTGACAAACATACAAAAAATGAGAAATCAGGAAGGGGGCAAACACTTTTTCACACCACTGTATCTGGTAGAAACATTCCCATTAATGTACATTAAATCAAACCATGCATTATACTGTATATTGCAGTAGTTAAATGATATCTTTCCCTGGGTGTAGAGCTACAAGTGAATCCATGTTTTTGTATTTCAGTACATTCATTGAAATAATTTGTTTAGAGTACATTATGCCAACTTTCAGTTCCCATCATTTCATCTTTCATCAAGAGCATTCTTAGCACACAGATGCACACAGAAAAGGAAAATCCAAGGCACTTAGACTTCAGAGGAGAAAGTAAAAAGCTTCTCTTCTTATGACATGACTCGTGAGCACATCAACCGGGACAAGTCAAAGGCTGGAATAAAAGCACAACACTTGAAGGTGTTCAGTCAGGTAAAACTGATGCCTGAGGGTAGACAGATTGAAGCAGGTGTCATGTCACAGATAAACCTACACATATCCATGCTTGCAAACACGTGTAATGATTGCAGATGAATTCAAGAATAAGCATTGAGGCTATGTATTATTAAATATGGTGCTTTGACTTGTACCACTGAAGGCACTACTGGCTCTATATGCTCACTTACCTCTATTTCCCCCATATATATATATACACACTTTTTGCACACAGTTTTACCTGGTTGTCATTTGATCTCATTTTCTAAATCTTGACCATACAAAGAAGGACCAGCCGCTACCAGTGATCCAGAAAATTCAATGAATTTCACCCATTGTTTCCATTTGTTCTCAAAACTAGCTTGCCAAATCGAGCACATCAGAGCAGGATCTGCAGCTAATTGGAATAAAGTGACATTAAAGATTAAAATACAAATGTTTGAATGAAACATTTAGATAAAATAGATAACAGACCTCAGATAGTTCTTTCTCAAGCAATACTTCTTGTCCGCTCCCTGCTCGTACAAACTGTTTTTCCCCATTAACTTGTCCACTTCTGCATTTCAGTTCATTCAGTCCAATTCAATAGCCCTTGCTGGAATTGCGGAGTGGGAGGGGCAGCTTGATCTGATGAATGCAAATCTGACTGATCATTGAAATCATCTCCTACCTGTTGTATGGAAATAACTCTGTTCTGCACTGGGCACAGACACACTGAGATGTGCATGACAAGAGCATACACAGAAACAGACACACAAAGACCAAAAAATGGATATAAAAGAGCATCCTCAAACTCTCTCCATCCAAATGGTTTTTGTTTTTTCTGCCTGGGCACATCAGTGGATCCAGCCCAGGAGTAAATAGCTTTAGCTGTTCATGGTTGCTGTCAGCCTCAGGTACACACAGAGGAATTCAAGTATGCTGCGAGTGGAAAACAAGGTTGTTACACCGTTGTTTCTTTGTTTTCCTCTTTGTCTTTGAAGTTGCTGGCTTCTGTCGCTCTTAAGGGAATTATAATATGTTATCTTTCTTTGGTGATCTTTCTAGACTTCGTCAGCTGTCAATCCGCATTATCTTGTTTCGTCTTTATTTCCATCTTCTGCAGTTTTATTCTAGCATGTCAAATGAAAACTTAAAAAGCTTTCTTTGATATAGATATTGAAAAAAAATCCATCAACTTGCCAATATGAGAAATCAAATAAATCATCTGTAGGTCAGGTGGGCAATGAAGTTCAACTGACCAACAGCCATGGCACATCAGGTGATGTCAATGCTACATAAGTCAGTGACAGCCCACACCTTTCTACATATCAGGCTGGCAAATCTTGGAATGAATAACCTGGTAACAGCTACTGCACTCCCACCTCTGCATCATCCACGTTCACACTTTGTACAACCTAATCAGCATCATGTCTGCCAAAGTTGTCTGCTTTATTTTGTGGAGCAGATTTGCTCCTGCTACCTCCCCCACCCTAAGGTTGCTACATATTGTGTGTTTAGCATTGTTTTAAATTCACTGACTCTCACATTGTGCAACATAAATCTGATAAATGTCCATGACCACATGCAGACTCTAGAAAGACGTTACCTAGGCAACAAGGCATATTGTCAAAAATAATATCACAGGATACAATGCTGTCAGCATGCATGACCCATCTGTACTGCTATAGTTGAAACATACTGTATGTGACACCCCTCCTGCACAGTTGTGATAATAACTGGAGGACACGTGATGCAAAGTCTTCTACAGCTCAGTTAGAGTGTCTTCCTTGTTGGATTCCCAGACTTTTTTGACACTTTGCCTTTATCTGATAAGTTTGGGTTTGTTTAGAATTGTTTTCCATATCACTCCTGTTCTGTATATTAGTTCATCATTTCATTGCCATAGCTATAACGCCAGAAATTTCTGACACTGTCAGAAAATTGTCAAAGGCTATCTTTTTTTTCATATCACTTTAATGGCCTGATGGCTGAACATCTGCTCTGCAGTTAGGAGGTTGTGGGTTCACACCCTGGTGAGGTCTTACCAAATAAAAGTAGTACTTTCAGTTTTTAAGTCTGTGCTAAGAATTATAGAATTGGGAGAGAAAAGTTACCGCACAGAGCTATCAGAGGAAAGCCCTCCACTGTAGCTTTCACCGTGTACAGTAGTTGTGTGGCCTAGGGTAACTAAACACTGCATGGTTTCCCACATGATGTGGAAAGGGAATCGACTATCTTTGGTTGCATGGATATTCTAATGACCATCTTTGAACCTGTCACAGACAATCAGTTTTGCGTTGTGACCAAAGATATTGGCATGTTTCACTCTCACTGTCTGTTTTTGGCCGAAAATCATGTGTGCCAGTCTGTTACTGGCAAGTGCTGTACTTATGCACTAACCCCTGATTTCTACTGACTCCCACTGATAATCTGTTATGTCTGCGATCTGGTCTTTGCGGCAAATAGCTCCCATTCTAGTCAATATTCTAGTCCCCACCTGGTCTGGATCATTGCGGAACGAATCCCATTCAATTGATCCAGATTGTTAAGCATATGCAACAAACCTGTTTTTGATGGATGTCAGATCCACTTTGCAAGGAAGCGCTGCGGTATCTACTGTATTTAATAACTGTTTATTAAAACTGTTTAAGGATTTCCTGTTATTTTCTGAGGTCTGCTCCTCCACTACTGTGTCAGAAAAGATAATAAACTTTGACATACCATACAAACACTTTACTGAATTAAAATTGACAAGATACTTGCACATTAGTGCACAGAAATCCAGATTGAGATGCAGTACTTCATGCTTCTTTGTTCTCACATGATCGCGATTGGTCCTCCTCGGTCTGTGTCAGGCTCTCTTGAGTTCTCGTTGTCATGTTCGGGGTCGTCACCCCGAGCATGACTCGTGGCTGTTGGGTTTAATTATTGCTTATTAATTTCAGCTGGCGGATTGAGCCTCGCTCTCCGCCAGTCCCACAGCCACTTCTCCTCCTCACCAGACATCCACCAGCTGGATGATTCACCACATACACACTCACACACTCATGCATGCACGCACGCGCGCACGCGCGCACACACACACACACACACACACACACACATTCACACTCACGCACACACACATAGTCCTATCAGTCACACACCTGTTGCCACACGGCTGGTCTACTTGCTGTCATTAGGGCTTTGTACAAATAGCAAGGCAGTACGACCAGCCGGCGTGGCAGCTTAGCTATGTCAACTTCAGACATCCAGGCTCGCTTCTGTGGGTTCACCCTTGGACTAATTGTGTTGTTTCTCCAGAGCCTTTCCGCTCTAACGCGATTGTAAGTCCTTGTGCCTTTTTCTCCGCTCCTGCCTGTTTGGAGCGCGTTAGGCATCCTTTGAACTAACTGAGTTTGTAGACGGGTGTCTCACTCCCTTTTCAATGTGACTGCCTTTGGGCATTCTACACATTCTACACATTCACCCATTGTAAATAAACACGCTACTTATGCTGCGTTTTGGGTTCACTGCTAATTTCTGTGTTCGCTGCGAAGTTACGCAGTGAACATGACACTCATCTTATTTTACATGATTCTCAAGTGATCTTGTCATTCCAACCCAGCTCTTATCTGTGCCACTCCAAAACACCAACTGAGCTGGTGGGGAGGGCTGCAAGATTCAAACTGCATCACAGCCATAAATCTGAAGTCAGTGGAAATCCATGGTTATGGTCAAGGGACGAAGAGATCACAAAACAGAGTCAACTCCTTAGGTTGCACCTTTACACTTGAAGGTAATTTCTTTTGTTACATTATATGGCAAGCACACCAAAAAAACTCCATGACCTTCCTTCATCCTGTTGTCATGACTACTTTTGTCTAGTTAGCAAGGACTGCAGTAGTTAGGAAACATGCTACTTTCCCTTTGAGGTGTTTTCTGCAGCTCTAGGCACATCAGTAAGCAACCTTGGAGCTGAAGCTTTGAAGACTCAATCACATTAATATATGAACTAGGTGAGTGCTAAAAAGCTTTATATGTCATTTTTTTCATACATCGCCCACATTCATATACCACAGCTGCAATTTTTTTGATCTTCAGGTGACATTGCTCTCTTGAGCTTTCACATCCTCTCTGGCTTCATCTCCTTAAATATCTGGTAAGTTTCAGCATTTTTATGAGCTTTTTTCAGATGACATTTTTAATCATGCCATTGAATCATATTTCAGTGAAAATCACATTCCTTCCTCTCTCCAAGTGCTGCCACAGATCATTTTTCCTCTTTCTACTTTGGATATCACACCATAACTTCCTTTAATTAAAACTGAATTATATAAATATTAATTATGGATTATTTATAAGTGAAGATGATTAATTCTAAAATGACTTTAACCCTAGGAAAAAAACATTAGTTTTATTAGAAAGCAGACCACCTTTTTTCTTTCCTGTGGTGGTTTCACACCTGTACTTTTAGTCCAGATCAAACTGAAAAGTCTGAAAGTCTGGACCAAAGGGTTTAGGTGTGAAAGCACCCTTAAATATAAATCATAGCAGTTTGAATAAACAATCATGCTTTGACTAAAGTTATCCTGTCCAAAATTTAATGTATTCGGCTAATCCATGGAAAACAATATTTGAAATCACATTACTGTCTTTAATCTGTACTGGTCTCTGTACTGCACACTCACTGTCTTGCCATTCTTGCAGTCATTTGTTCTCACTTGTATTTGTGTGGCCACAAAAATATCGTGTCTGTTTCTATTGCTTTATTATACAGGAAATATGCCAAATAATAATAAGCTCAATTTATAAACAAAGCAGGATTTTACATCAGTTTTTAAGCAGTTACTATATAGTCTCTCTCTTTAGAAGCGCTATTAGTAGAGCTATTTTCAAGATTATTTGTTAAGCAATTTGTAATCTTTATTTTATGCAGCTGTATAAGATGCTTATATTGCTTATGCAGATGAATCAAAATGTTCCATGCTGGGTTTAATAGTTCCAGTAACATTCATTTTGTGATCTTTTATCTTTATTAAATCAGGGCAAAACACATGGTGCAGAAATTATATTGAATAGCATACAAAGCATTCTGAGTATAAGTCGATGAATTCTTAGAGCAAAATTGTAACGCTGGCATTGGAACGTGTCCAAACAAAAGATGTGTACTTCACTACTTTTCTTATATTTTTGAAAGCAGACTGTTTTACTCAAATACATCTTCAGTATTTCAGTACACTCATACACTGTAAAACCTAGCAGTACTTCTTAATAAAAGAAGTAAGTAAATATAACTTAATCCTTAAAAAATTGAGTCGCTCAGTTCTACAAATTTAACCTACTCAGAAATGCACATTTTTAGTACTCAGTTGCTGTGAGTGTACTTGCATTTTGGGGGCATTTCAGGTATTGGTGGCATAAATCCAGTTTGTTTCATTTACTCATTTCATCTGAGTTAACTTCATTATTGCTATAAACTGACTACTGACATTGTTTTATTCAGGGTTTGAAATCATCAGGCTGTGCTCCAGTAAGCCAGTAATCCAGTTAGTCCTTTAAAATGGCTTTATAAGTTGCAGTCTTGTAATCCTTGTTTATTCAACACACATGATAATGGCATAATTACAGTAAATTTTCATGTTTTTTTTAAAAATTATATAACATTTTCCTCTGTACATTATAATTTGTAATTTCAAAAATTATGAAGATAGATACTTTTAAATCTCTGAAAAAATGCATTTGCAAGGGCTGGTGGGAAATGTTAAATGTTGGAAAATAAACATCTCCTTAGTTAGACTGTCAGTTTACTGTGTGTTACTGTTGTACATACGCTACTCACAAAAAGTTAGGGATATTGACTTTCGGGTGAAATTTCAGGATGCACCTAAAATGCACTGTAACCTTTACAGGTGAACTTAATTTGACCTTCTCTAACCTTTTGAATGCACATGTCCAACTATTCAATGTTTCAGTATTTTTTGCATAACTTGCTGTTCTCTAACAAGGTGCTTAACGGCAGAATTCACAACAGGTGTTTGATCCATGAATCAACCAGTAAATGTTCTGGTTCAATTAGAATTGGTATTTAAACAGTCCTCTTCATCATGCTGTTCACATTTTGAGATCATGAGACCAAGACGACACCTAACAATTGATCAACAGTACCTTGCCATTGCGAGTCTTCAAGCAGGATGTTCTCAGAGGGAAGTGGCCACTGACCTCAAAGTGTCACAGAGTGCAGGGCTTAAAGTCTTCCGTCCTCCGGCTGCAGGGAAAAATGATACTCCTATAACGGTCGCCTGCGAACTCCATATTTGTGGCCCCTGAGCTGTGACTCCTTCACTACGTGTTTTGGTTAGGTTAGCACCTGTAAACGTGGACTGTTATCTACATGCCAACAATGCACTGACAGCCTGTCAGCGCGTGAGTGGCTGCAGCTGAGCGGCACTCTTTTTACTTTCACTTTCGGAGCAACAGCAGCAGCGGGAGCCTAGATTGAATAAAAATGGCATGTTCCAAGTTTGCTGCTAAAAGAAAAATGGACAGTGAAAATCGGCAATTCAAAGACGAATGGACTGAGCAATTTGGATTTGTTCTGCCTCCTACCAGCACAAGACCAATGTGCTTAACATGCCAGGAGACCACAGCTATGATAAAGATTTACAATTTCAAATGGCATTATGAGAGCAACCATAGGAATTTTGAAGAGACATTTCCTCAAAATTTAGAGGTGAGAAGAACAAAAATAAATGCACTGAAATCGTCATATCAAGCTGCAAGCAGGATTCTTGTTGCATCTATGGAACAACAAAAAGCAACAGAGTTGTGAAAGTCTGTTGTGAAAGTGGCTGCCTTCAGCTTCAGCAGCTCCTCCCACAGCAGAACAGCCTGAAGACATGGGCTTAAATCAAGGCCGCCCGGGGGAGGGGGGAGATTTTTTTTCTTTAAAATTTGCAGCTTTTATAATAAATGTGTAATTTACTTATCTTTTGTTCTTATTAAAGACAAAAATAAAATAGAAAGATGTCTTTACCTTCTTAACATGTTTCGACTGTACACTGCAGCCTTCGTCAGAAGAGTCAGCTGATTGCTGCCAGGTGACATTTATCAGCTGACTTTTGTAGGCGGGGCCAGCTCAGCAGATCTGTCAGATCCACCGAGCTGGCCCCGCCTCCCGCCGTCAGATGGTCTCTGGAGAATGTGATCCCAGGTGTGGGAAAGCATAAAGGCCCTCTCATCTCGGTTCATGGTGTCTTTTCCCCGCTTCCTGATCTTTATGGCCTCCTTGATCCAGCGTTTGTGTCTGTTGCTCTCCGATCCAGTAATCCTTGCGTTGTCCCAGTCCATGATGTGATTATTTCTTTTGCAGTGATCTGATATTGCTGATTTTAATGTTTCTTGTTCTGCCTTTTCTTTTTGTGATCTTGTGAGTCGTCCTTGTGTTTCCTTCTCACATTCCTTCTGGTGTTCTTTTTTTCTTGTGGTGAATGGTCTTCCAGTTTCTCCAATGTAGGTTTTGTTGCATGATCTGTATGATATTTCATATATTACATTGCATTTTTTGTCTTGTTTTATTCTGTCTTTGGGGTGTACTAATAACTGTCTTAATTTTTTGTGTGGTTTGACTGCTGTATTTATTTTGTATTTTTTCATGATCCTTTGAATTGGTTCCGTGATCCCTCATATGTATAGTATAGTTATGGTGTCCTTGTTTTTGATTTCGGCTTTTGTTCTGTGTCTTATTTCCTGTTTGTTTTCTTTGTTTTTGACTTGCTGTTTCCCTTTGTTTATAGCCCATACTGGATGTTGGCAGCGTATAGGTGCATGTTTTATGTGGTTTTCCTCCTCCTGTCTGTCTTCTTGGTCTGTGATGATGGTGGCTCGTTCGTATAACGTCCTGACAACTGATAGCTTGTGTGCTGTGGGGTGTTCCGATGTCCATAGTAGGTATTGATCTGTGTGGGTTGGTTTCCTGTAGACTGTGATTTTTATGCTGCCGTCATCGTTGTGGTGGATTTTCATATCCAGAAAGGCTATGGTGCCATTTTCCTCCTCTTCATGTGGGAATTTTATGTTCCCAGTGCTGTCCGTGCTGTTCAGATGGTCAGTGAGTTCTTGTGTGTGTCCTTTCTTTATTTTTTCCAGAATGTCATCCACGTATCTCTTCCAAAGGGTGGGTTTGCATTGTGTAGGTGCTGTGTTGATGGCTTTGTTTTCCAGATCCTCCATGAAAAAGCTGCTCATAATGGCTGATAGTGGGTCTCCCATTGCAAATCCTTCTTTTTGTCTGTAAATTTTTCCTCTGTATTGAAAATAGGTGGATTTTGCAACAAACTCTAATAATTCGGATATGTCGTGAACTGTGAGATTGGTGCGTCTTTTTAGGGTACTGTCATTATTGAGACGTTCTTGCACTATATGTAGTGTGACGTCAACAGGTGTCTTTGTGAATAATGAAATGACGTCATGTAAACTGAGGATCTCATCTGATTCTATTTTCATATCTTTGAGTTCTTGTGCCAGCTCTTTTGAGTTTTTGCAGTGGAAATCTGATAGTCCAAGGAGGGGTTTGATTATTTCAACCAGGGCTTTTGATAAATTGTACGTGACTGATCCAATACTGTCTATTATTGGCCGCAGTGGGATATCCTTTTTATGTATTTTTGGAGTTCCATAGATCCGGGGGGTGATGCTGGCTGTGGGTATCAGGTGATCATATGCGTCCTTTGTGATTTTTTTGCTTTCTAATAGGGGTTTGAGAAGGGCTTTTAGCATTTTTTTTCTTTTCTTCTGTGGGGTTTGTTTTAATGATTTCATATGTGCTGTTGTCTGCCAACATGGTTTCCATCTGCTTTTCATATGTTTCCGTGTCCATGACTACTGTCGTTCTGCCTTTATCTGATGGGAGGATTGTGATTGTTTTATCTGTCTTGAGTGAGTTTAATGCTTTTTCTTCTTCTTTTGTGATGTTGCTTTGTGGTAATTTGGCAGTTTTGAGGATTCCTGCTACTGCGTTCCGGAGTGATGCTTTTTCCCCTTGGTCCTGGATTTTTTCACATGCCAGTTCTGTTGCGAGGATGTATTCTTCATGGGGGATTCTGGCTGGTGTGATGGCAAAGTTCAGTCCTCTGCTCAGCACTGTTTTCTCCGTGTCCATGAGTGTGCGTTTTGACAAGTTTTTGACCCACTTAGCGTTCGTTTCCGTGTGTGTTTGTCTTCGTCCGTTCTTCCTTTCTGTAAGTTTTTTTAGTTTTTTTAGTTTTTTTTTAAATTAGCGGTTTTTCTTTATAATGAATTCTTGTTTGTGTGCGTGTTTTAATTGTGCTTTTATCTGCTCCTGCGTTTCCTGGTCGGTCGGGTAGTGTTTCTTGAAAATGTCCATTTTCTCCTTGATCTGGTTGTTGATTCTGTCCACTTTGTTTGCCGTCATTCTTATCCATTCTTTGATTGCTTTATTGATAATTTTCCCTGCGTTTTTGGTCGGGATTGGATTTCTTATGTTGAGGCTTGCTGGTGTGACATCCTCATCTCTGCAACAGAGGCTAAATCTCAGGTGGTTTCTGAAGCGTGGCCGTGTTTTCTCCAATTTTTCCAGCCGGCAGAAGTCTTTGATGCAATCTTGTCCATAACTTCCACGTAATAGGTCAAATACGCTAAATAGGTCTTACGCTGTCAATATCCAGTATGGGCTATAAACAAAGGGAAACAGCAAGTCAAAAACAAAGAAAACAAACAGGAAATAATACACACAACAAAAGCCGAAATCAAAAACAAGGACACCATAACTATACCATACATAAGAGGGATCACGGAACCAATTCAAAGGATCATGAAAAAATACAAAAATAAACACAGCAGTCAAACCACACAAAAAATTAAGACAGTTATTAGTACACCCCAAGGACAGAATAGAACAAGACAAAAAAATGCAATGTAATATCTGAAATATCATGCAGATCATGCAACAAAACCTACATTGGAGAAACTGGAAGACCATTCACCACAAGAAAAAAAGAACACCAGAAGGAATGTGAGAAGGAAACACAAGGACGACTCACAAGATCACAAAAAGAAAAGGCAGAACAAGAAACATTAAAATCAGCAATATCAGATCACTGCAAAAGAAATAATCACATCATGGACTGGGACAACGCAAGGATTATTGGATCGGAGAGCAACAGACACAAATGCTGGATCAAGGAGGCCATAGAGATCAGGAAGCGGGGAAAAGACACCATGAACCGAGATGAGGGGGCCTTTATGCTTTCTCACACCTGGGATCACATTCTCCAGAGACCATCTGACGGTGGGAGGCGGGGCCGGCTCGGTGAATCTGACAGATCTGCTGAGCTGGCCCTGCCTACAAAAGTCAGCTGATAAATGTCACCTGGCAGCAATCAGCTGACTCTTCTGACGAAGGCTGCAGTGTACAATCGAAACATGTTAAGAAGGTAAAGACATCCCCTTTCTTTTTTTTTTTTCCACAGTATTTTTTATTGAACCTTTTTTTACAAACATGGCACAAACAATCAAACACTAACACTAAAGTAATTTAAAAATTAAAAAAAAAACCCACTAACAAAAAAAAATGTACTAAAAACAACAACAACCATTAAGATAAGATAAGATAAGATAAGATAAGCCTTTATTAGTCCCACAACAGGGAAATTCCAGGATTGCAACAGCACAGGGATAGCAACACTCAGAGCAACAATCAGAAGGCAAGAAAAAAAAACAAGCAAGCAAGAGCAGCTAATAAACATATGTACGTATTACTATAAAATATATATATATACACACACACACAGACACACAGTGCAGAGCATTGTAGCTGGATGGAATAAATATATGAATATATGAACACACAGTGCAGAGCATTGTAGCTAGATGGAATAAATATGTAAATATATAAACACCCACAGTACGGAGCATTGCAGCTAGGTGGAATAAATATGCAAGTATATAAACACACACAGTGCGGAGCAATGTAGCTAGATGGAATAATATGTAGATATATATATATATATATGTAGATATATAACAAAAGCAAATCAACAACAATGCTCCTCTGTTTAGTCTAGGGAATCTATTACATAAGAATACATAATATACATTCACCAGTTTGGAATTTGCAAGGTCCACACATATCATTCACCTTCTTCTTCAGAAGTTATGTTTAATTCCTTTACATAATCAATGAAAGGTCTCCATATATTCTCAAACACATTTTTCTTTGATTTCAGTATGTATGTTATTCTTTCTAGTGGAAGGGGTTTTTTTTTTGTTTTTTTTTTGTTACTTATTTGTACCCTTAGGTAGATTTGGTTTGTTAACATCTGTCTTAGCCACTGAGTCACATCTGGTCTATGAGTCTTTTTCCACAGTAGTGCAATACATTTTTTGGCATTAAGCAAACCGAGGTCTATGAATGCTCTTTCACTCTTATTAAAGTTATGTTTTTCTGGATACAGACTCAACAAAAAACAGTTTAGGGTTCAATGTGAATTATTTTGAAATTATTTTTTCAATTGTTACTTTCACCTCTTCCCAAAACATTCTGATTTTTCTACATTCCCATAAACAGTGAAATAGTGTTCCTTTACTTTCCATACATTTTGTGCATGTATCTGGCATGTTTTTGTTATATCTATTTAACTCCACTGGTGTAACATACATCTGCATTAACCATTTAAAATGTATCAGTTTAAGACGTACATTTATTGATTTGGTTTGAGCTTCTGCACAAGCCATTTCCCATTGTTCCTCTGAAATTTCAATGTGCAGATCTTCTTTCCAATAATTCAGTCTTTTCTGTGAGTTTTCACTTGAGAATAGTGTCAATGAGTTATAAAACTCTGAAATAATGCCCTTTCTCTTACTATCTTTCGTCAAAATTTTTTCCAAGGATGAATAAGTAGGTCAGGTGAGAGCATTATTTTGATTTGATCAAATAAGCTGAATATATTTAAAAAAATGTGTTCTATTAAGATTGAATTTAATCCTCAGTTTTTCAAAAGACATTATGTTATCTGAGCGTGACAAATATAAGTTCTTGAATCTTTTGAATCCCTTTTAAATTCCATACTTTAAATACAGCATCCGCTGTCCCTGGTGTAAAATATTGATTACCCCATATTGGTTTAAATTTTGACAGTAAGTGTGGTTTTTTAAATATTTTTTGGTTTCACACCATATTTTGATCATGTGCTTTACAATTGGATTTTTAACTTGTTTCTGTAATTTTTTAGCCAAGTCTGAGTATATGAATAAGGGAAGAGGTAAAGGTAAATTGTATGACTCCATTTCAGTCCAGTGAGGAGGATCATTTGATGAAAAATAATATGTCATAGACCTCAGTTGTGCTGACCAGTAATACAACATAAAGTTTGGACATTTCAGACCTCCACGATCAAATGGTAAATATAGTAAGGACAGACGTAATCTAGCCTTCCTATTGTTCCATATAAATTCCACTAACTTTTTTTTAATTCTTGAGAATAGATCTGAAGGTGGTGTTAAAGGAATGTTTTGAAATAAATAAAGTATTTTTGGTAAGATATTACTTTTAAGTATATTAATTCTCCCAATCATCAACGTTGGTAGTGACATCCATCTCTGAAGTAACTCATTAATGTCTGTCATTAAGGCTTCATAGTTGACACTGGCGACTGATTCTAGCTTCAGCAAAATTTGATTTCCTAAATATTTAAACTGATTTACAACATTGAATTGATTTACCTCAGGAGCTGGGTGATTTCTCTGGGTCTCAATTAGGTTCAGGTTCAGGTTCAGGTTACTTTATTTGTACCCGTAGGTAGATTTGTTTTGCAGTCTGGTGACATCCATATATACAAGCCACAAATTACATTCAACATAGACACAAACACAGACACATATGAAGCTGACTATAAACATGATAAAAATACTCAAGGCTCCATCAGTCAGGGTATAAAAAGACAAAGAGATGGGAGAAAAACCAGAGGTAAGAGAGAAGGGTCATATTAAAAGTTAAAAACTAGTCAAAGAGGTTAAAAACTCAAAGGTCTAAAACCCAATAAAATATTTAGAACCCAAGTGACATCCTACAAAAATAAGTAAATATAAAATGTTAATAAATAGGTACCTAAATTATGTGCAATATATTTTTACAGCTTGTTCAACTCTTTGACAGCAGCAGGGACAATGCTGTTTTTGTAGCGCTGGGTTCTAATATTGAAGATTTTTTTAATTTATTTTATATCCTGATATTTCCCCAAAGTTCTTTATTAAATTTAACAAGGTTGGAATTGATTTTTTAAAATTCAACATAAACACAATTATGTCATCGGCATACAGGGAGATTTTATGTTCTGTTGGTCCTACATTAATTCCATATATTTGTGGATGTAAACGTACTGCCATCGCTAAAGGTTCAATTGCCATAGTAAACAGTAAAGGTGAAAGTGGACAGCCTTGCCGACATCCTCTATTGATTTTTATTGATTTTGAGATATTGCTGTTTGTTAGGATTTTTGCTGTAGCATTATTGTATATTATCTGGACCCATTTTATGAAATTATTTCCAAGTCCAAACCTCTGTAGGACTTCAAAAAGAAAGGGCCATTTGACCCTATCAAAGGCCTTTTCGGCGTCCAATGATAGGAGAGCTGTATCCGGTGCTTCTTTATTGGAATAAATAATATTAAATAGTCTTCTTACATTATGGAAGCCTTGTCTTCCCATTATAAAGCCATTCTGATCTCGGTTAATAATATTTGGTAATATTTCTTGTAGTAGTTTTGCTAAAATTTTACAGATTATTTTAAGATCAGCATTTAATAGGCTTATTGGTCTCATGTTTTCACATTTATTAGGGGGTTTACCTGGTTTTGGCAACAGTATAATTAAGGTATTATTCATGTATGGTGGTAAATTACCATTTTGAAATGCTTCTAAAACCATTTCCAAAAGAGGTTTTATTAATTTATTCTTAAATTTTTTATAGAGGTCAACTGGAAGACCATCTGGTCCTGCTCTTTTTCCTGATTTCATATTATCAATGGCTAGTCCAACTTCTTCTTGACTAATTTTAGACTCCAGTATCTCCCTGTTTTCATTTGGAATACACGGTATAGATAATCCACCCAAAAACCCATTTAGTTTTGTTAAGTCAGTTTCATTTTTTGTATCATACAGTTTTTCATAATAATCTCTAAAGGCTCTATTAATTTCTAAAGGATCTATAACTACCTGTCCGTTACTTATAATATTGGTGATTGGTGTTTTAAATTCTAATTGTTTAATCTGCCATGCCAATAATTTTCCTGATTTTTCACCTTGTTCATAAAAAGTTTGCTTCAATCTTAGAAGAC
The DNA here is from genome assembly GCA_020510985.1 of Pholidichthys leucotaenia. Taxonomy (NCBI): domain Eukaryota; kingdom Metazoa; phylum Chordata; class Actinopteri; order Cichliformes; family Pholidichthyidae; genus Pholidichthys; species Pholidichthys leucotaenia. Next base: position 107,681,407 of record CM035845.1, read on the forward strand.
TCGAGGCAGCTCTATTCGCTGATTTTTTATCATATTCAGCTCTCAAAATCAGTAATTCGTTCTCTAACTGAGACATCCCCTTTCTATTTTATTTTTGTCTTTAATAAGAACAAAAGATAAATAATTAAAAGAAGACAAAATGAACCTATTTGACCTAATAAATGTGTAACTTTGTCATTAATTTATTACATCCATCCATCCATCCATCTTCTACCGCTTTTCCGGAGGTCCGGGTCGCGGAGGCAGCAGTTCAAGCAGAGAAGCCCAGACTTCCCTCTCCCCAGCCACCTGCTCCAGCTCTTCAGAGGGGATACCAAGGCGTTCCCAGACTAGCTGGGAGACATAGTCTCTCCACCGAGTCCTGGGTCTGCCCCGGGGTCTCCTCCCAGTGGGACGTGCCTGAAACACCTCAAGTGGGAGGCGTCCAGGAGGCATCCTAATCAGATGCCCATACCACCTCAACTGACTCCTTTCAATGTGGAGGAGCAGCGGTTCTACTCTGAGCCTCTCCCGGATGACTGAGCTCCTCACCCTATCTCTGAGGGTGAGTCCAGCAATCCTACGGAGAAAGCTCATTTCAGCCGCTTGTATCCGCGATCTCGTTCTTTCGGTCATTACCCAAAGCTCGTGACCATAGGTGAGAGTAGGAACGTAGATTGACTGGTAAATCGACAGCTTTGCCTTAGAACTAAGCTCCCTCTTCACCACAACAGACCGGTACAACGTCCGCATCACTGCAGATGCTGCTCCAATCCGTCTGTCGATCTCTCGCTCCATTTTCCCCTCACTCGTGAACAAGACCCCAAGATACTTAAACTCCTCCACTTGGGGCAGGAGCCTGTCCCCAACCCGGAGAGGACAATCCACCTTTTTCCGGCTGAGGACCATGGACTCGGACTTGGAGGTGCTGATTCTCATCCCAGCCGCTTCACACTCAGCGGCAAACCGTCCCAGCAAGAGCTGTAGGTCATTGCTGGATGAAGCCAACAGGACAACATCATCTGCAAACAACAGAGATGAGATCCTGTGGTCACCAAGCATGACACCCTCCATTCCCTGGCTGCGCCTAGAAATCCTGTCCATAAAAATTATGAACAGGACCGGTGACAAAGGGCAGCCCTGGCGGAGTCCAACTCTCACTGGGAATGACTCCGACCGAGTGTTGGCAATGCGAACTAAACTCTCACAACGGTCGTACAGAGACCGAATAGCTCGTAACAACAAGCCCGATACCCCATACTCCCGAAGCACCCCCCACAAAAATCCACGAGGGACGCGGTCAAATGCCTTCTCCAAGTCCACAAAACACATGTAAACTGGTTGGGCAAACTCCCACGAACCCTCAAGAATTCTCGAGAGGGTAAAGAGCTGGTCCGATGTGCCACGGCCAGGACGAAAACCACATTGCTCCTCCTGAATCCGAGGTTCGACCAACGGCCGGACTCTCCTCTCCAGTACCTTGGCATAGACCTTCCCAGGGAGGCTGAGGAGTGTGATCCCTCTAAAGTTGGAGCACACCCTCCGGTCCCCTTTTTTGAAGAGAGGAACCACCACCCCGGTTTGCCATGCCAAAGGCACTGCCCCCGACCTCCACGCAATGTTGCAGAGGCGTGTCAACCATGACAACCCAACAACATCCAGGGCCTTGAGGTACTCGGGGCGAATCTCGTCCACCCCCGGGGCCCGGCCACCAAGGAGATTTTTAACCACCTTGGCGACCTCAGCCCCTGTGATAGGCGAGTCATCCCCCTCGTCCCCAAACCCTGCTTCCTCTGTGGAAGGCGTATCAGTGGGATTGAGGAGATCCTCGAAGTATTCCTTCCACCGCCCGACGATATCCCCAGTTGAAGTCAACAGTGTCCCATCCGCCCCATACACAGTGTGGACGGGGAGCTGCTTTCCCCTCCTGAGCCGCCGAACAGTTTGCCAGAATCTCTTTGAAGCCGACCGAAAGTCTTGTTCCATGGCCTCACCGAACTCCTCCCATACCCGGGTTTTTGCTTCAGCAACCACCCGAGCTGCACTCCGCTTGGCCTGCCGGTACACCTCAGCTGCTTCGGGAGTCCCACAAGCCAACCAAGCTTGATAGGACTCCTTCTTCAGCTTAATGGCCCCCCTCACCACTGGTGTCCACCACTTGGTTCGGGGGTTGCCACCACGAGATGCACCGACCACCTTGCGGCCGCAGCTCTGGGCTGCCGCTTCAACAACAGAGGTGGAGAACATGGCCCATTCAGACTCCATGTCTCCAGACTCCCTCGGAATGTGGTTGAAGTTCTTCCGGAGGTGGGAGTTGAAGACCTCCCGGACAGGGGCCTCAGCCAGACGCTCCCAGCACACCCTCACTATACGTTTGGGTCTACCAGGTCTGAATGGCTTCCTCCCCTGCCATCGGATCCAACTCACCACCAGGTGGTGATCAGTTGACAGCTCTGCACCTCTCTTTACTCGGGTGTCCAAGACATACGGTCGCAGGTCTGATGATACGATAACAAAATCGATCATCGACCTGCGGCCTAGGGTGTCCTGGTGCCAGGTGCACATATGGACACCCTTATGCTTGAACATGGTGTTCGTTATAGACAGACTGTGGTTAGCACAGAAGTCCAATAACTGAACACCACTCGGGTTCAGATCGGGCAGGCCGTTCCTCCCAATCACCCCCCTCCAGGTTTCACTGTCGTTGCCCACGTGCGCATTGAAGTCCCCCAGTAGGACAATGGAGTCTCCAGGAGGAGCACCCTCCAGCACCCCAGTCACAGACTCCAAAAAGGGTGGGTACTCTGAAACATCATTTGGTGCATAGGCACAAATGATGGTCAGGACCCGTTTCCCAACCCGAAGGCGCAGGGAAGCAACCCTTTCGTCCACCGGGGAAAACTCCAATATAGAGGCAGCAAGGTGGGGCGATACAAGAATACCTACCCCTGCTCGTCGCCTCTCGCCCGGGGCAACTCCAGAAAAGGCCAAGCTCCAGCCCCTCTCCAGGAGACTGGTTCCGGAACCGGAGCTGTGTGTTGAGGTGAGGCCGACTATATCTAGCCGGTATCGCTCAATCTCGTACACCAGCTCAGGCTCCTTCCCCACCAGAGAGGTGACATTCCACGTACCAAAAGCCAGTTTAGAAAGCTTGGGATCAGTCCGCCAAGGTCTCCGCCTTTGACTGCCACCTAATCCACATAGCACCGGACTTCCATGATCCCTCCTGCAGGTGGTGAACCTACTGGAGGGCGGACCCATGTAACTCCTTCGGGCTGAGCCCGGCCGGGTCCCATGGGTGGAAACCCGGCCACCAGACGCTAGCCTTCGAGCCCCTCCCCCAGGCCTGGCTCCAGGGTGGGGCCCCGGTAACCCCATACCGGGCGGGGTACACTGAATCCTTGATATACAATTTATCATGAGAGTCTGTTGGATCGTTCTTCGTCTGGCCCTTCACCCAGGACCAGTTTGTCTTGGGAGACCCTATCAGAGGCAAATTGCCCCAGACAACATAGCTCCTGGGATCACTGGGGCACGCAAACCCCCCCATCACGGTAAGGTGACGATCCATGAGGGGGTAATTTATTACATTTCTTTATAAATGTTAAACTTTTTTGTTTCCCTCATAAATCTGCTGTTTTTGCATCTTAAATCTGTAATTTTTTTCTTCTAAATTTGTAACCTTTTTATAATGTGTTTTTTTCTTGTAAATTTACATATTTCTTCTCACTAAATTTGCAACTTTTTTCCAGTAAACTTGACTTTTTGTAAATGTGCAATTGTTTCTTTTAAATTTGCAATTTTCTTTCTCATAAATTTATAACTTTTTTCTTGTAAATTTGCAGCAATTTCCCCATAAGTGTACATTTGTACATTCTTTCTCATAAATTTGTGACTGACAACAATAATACTTAGTGTCCCCTCAATATTTACTCTGGAGAAGATGTTCTGTTTATTGTTTCTCCCAACATAAAAATGAAATATCTGCCCATGCAGCATGGTTTCACTGCGCTAGACCTCTGGTCCACTGGAAGAAACAAATGTGGACCCCTGGCAAAAACATTTGAGGACCCCTGACCTATAAAAACAAAAGATTTATGTCCTATTCCTATACGCAAAACTGCTTTTTGTCCAAGCACTGTTGCCATATGTAGCATGACAGAAGCCGCAAGTGCAGGACTCGAGTAGCCCATATTGCAGTTGGCCACTTCACTGATGGGCCAGTATTGTAGTTGGAAGTAAAATTAATTAACATCAATATAATCTGATAATCTGTGGCAGGCATGTTGTTAGCACTATCCCAATGTTTCATTCATTCATTAATTCATTCATTCATCTTCTTCCGCTTAATCCTTTTCGGGTCGCGGGGGCGCTGGAGCCTATCCCAGCATCTTTGGGCGAGAGGCAGGGTACACCCTGGACAGACTGCCAGTCCATCGCAGGGCCAACACAGAGAGACAGACAACCATTCACTCTCACAGTCATTCCTAAGGACAAACATCCTAATGTTTAATAGCCCTAAATCTGCCTGACTGAACTACACACCAGAGCATCCCTCACAATTTGGTGCCAGTAATGATTTGGCCGACTGAAAGAGATACTGGCAGCATTCAACAGGGCGCAGGACTTCAGAAGGTGTGGTCACATTTTGGTGGTTAACATATGGCAGAAATTGATAGAAGAAAAATGAGCCAAACAGCACAGGTGAGGGGAGAGGAGGCTGCAAAGGAGTGTGTTCTTACTACAAGGCAAGGCAAGTTTGTTCGTATAGCACATTTCGTGTAAAAGACAATTCAAAGTGCTTTACATAAAAACATTAAAGCATTAGAGCAAGTTGCAAAAAGAATACATAAGAATTTAAAAGCAAACTCAAAAGTAAATTAAAGAGAAACAAAAGCAGGCTAAAATAGAATACAACAGAAAAAAAAAATTACAGTGCATTGTAGGAGACTGACAGTTTTTCTACTGAAAGGCCACAGAAAATAGGAGAGTTTTTAACCTGGATTTAAAGCAGCTGAGAGTTTCAGCGGCCCTGATGCTTTCTGGGAGTTTGTTCCATATATGAGGGGCATAAAAACTAAACGCTGCCTCACCATGTTTGGTTCTAACTCTGGGCGCAGATAGTAGGTCTGACCCTGATGATCTGAGGGCTCTGGGTGGTTCATAATGGACAAGCAGGTCTGAAATGTAATTTGGCCCTAAACCACTCAGAGCTTTATAATATATCTTTATATCTACAGCAGAGAGACCGTGAGATTTTCAGCACCTCAGGTTAGTGAAGTGAATCTTGAATAAATTCTATCATATTTAGCTGCTATCAAATAGTTCACAATTCTCTGACTCCCACATATTTTTTCTCATAAACTGAAAAACAAATTAATTCCTCATGACGAAGATTTTTAAATAAAGTTCTAAATTTCCAAGAAAAAGTTAGTGTCATAAGACGCCAAGAGTCCACCAGTGAGTTTTGCGAAGATGGTGATTTATTGGCACAACGAGACAGGACAAGACTGTGAGCCGCTCTCGGCAAAAACACACATAAATCAATACACAAGCTCGTAGGGCGAACCCCAGCCACTATGAGCTAAACTGTGACATGGCGTGAGACAACAAACCTGACGTGAAGGTCTAATGACGCTCTGACAAGGCTTGACGAGGTTTTGACAAGGTGTTGACAAAGTCTGACAATACTCCTGCAACCTTACTGCCGCTAGTGCCCGCTTAATAAGGGCGAGCACTAACGAGCAGTAATGACACACAGCTGCCCAGCCTTGACAGGCGGAAGCCCCACCGAGCACCTTCACAATAAGAGCCCGGTGAGGCCAGAATACAACCCACGGCTGTCAAGGCCGGCAGCGAGTAGAGCTTAGCCCGAGCGCGAACAGAACCCAGCGCTCGGATCGTAACAGTACCCTCCCTCCGAGGGCGGGCTCAGAATGGCCCAAGGACCACCCTGCCCCCCCCACCCCCCAGGGTGGGTGGCTGGGGGTAGGTGCGGAGTGAGAGAGACCAAACCCAGAAACAAAACAGTGACAAGCAAAACGACATACAGGACAATGACAAGAATAACTACTCAGAAAAAATGCACATGGAGAAAACAAAAAACCAGAACTACTGGGTCAGAACTACTAAACATAAGACCATGACAAAATACCAAATACTCAAAGTCAGACAAAATACACAGAGGAAAAACAAGGCAACAGTAGAACATAACACATACTAGGGCAACTGCAAGACATAGCCATAACACAAAATACACAGGACAGCAAGTACAAGAGAAAAAAAGCAGAACAATCACCGTGACGGATTAACCCAGAAAAAACACTACCCCCCCCCCCCCCCCCCCCGACAGTCCATGCCGACTGGCGGAGACCAAGCGCCACAGGAACAGTTCAGGTGGTCTTCCCGCGTCCAACAGCCGGCGGGTGGTCATAGGATTCGGAACATGACCAGGCAGCTCACCAGAGTCCAACGCCCAGCATGTCCGCTCCTCCGGTGGTCGAACCAGGTCGCCCGAAGACACACACAACACGTCGGGTGGCTGACCCGAGGCGCCGAACCGGCGAAACTGTTCCTCAGGCGGCCGACCCGTGTCCCTCAGCCACCAGTCCCGGGGAAAAACAGCCCGCGGCGGCCTCCCTGACGAGGACAAAACTCGGGAGAGCCAGGGCGAGCGAACAGGAGCCCCCACGGCCCCCGGCGATGATGCACAGGGGCGGTGACTCAGTAGAGGGGACAGATGGCCAGGATGAGCCTGTAATCCGTTCGACGGCGAAGGGTCTGCAGCTCCTCCCCCGTCCGCGGACCACGCTGGCGCTGCACCTTTGCTGGACCCCGATTGGGTCCCAGCTGCACCCACGTTGGGCCCCGATTGGGCCAGAACCGCACCCGCGGGGGACCCCGATCGGGCCTCTGGTGCACCCACGTCTGACCCCGATTGGGCTGGAACCGCACCTGCGGTGGACCCCGATTGGGCCTCCAGTGCACCCACGTTGGACCCCGATTGGGTCAGAACTGCACCCGCAGTGGACCCCGATTGGGCCTCCGGTGCACCCACGTTGGACCCCGATTGGGCCAGAACCGCACCCACGGCGGACCCCGATTGGGCCTCTGGTGCACCCACATCGGACCCCAATTGGGCCACAGCAGCCTCCACGACGGACCCCGACTGGGTCGGTGCAGCTCTGCTGACGATCTCCACCCCCGACCCTGGGACCTCCAACCCAGTGACTCCGACTCGTTCCACGCCGGCGACACTGCAACAAGGCTCAGAAACAAGAAAACCAGGATCAGAATCACCGGTAGCAACAGAACCCAGCGAGACGAGCTCGGGCGCAGCAGGCGGCTGCTCCTCACTCGCCTCCCCGAGAGGCAGGCAAAAATGCTCCAACACAGGGGACAGAGACACCAGAGGGAGCACTTGCCTGCACTCGGATTCTGTTGCCACCCAGGGCTCCGACGATCCAGGTTCAGGGGGGCGACTCTCGTCAGCAGGCTCGAACTCAGCTGCGTCGGGCTCCACAGCTGGCAGGATGTCATCTGCAGACTGAGGTTCCTCCCGCGCTGCTGTCCACGCCGATGACCCGTATGGCGTGGGGGCAGGGGACCCTCGACCCACTGGCTCGGACCGCTCCGGCGAGGAGACCCGGAGACGCTTCTTCGTCGGCTCAGGCTCTGGGCCGCAGTCCGCTCTTCTCCTCCGTCCACGACGTGGCTGCAGGGCCGGATCCAGGCTTTCCAGCACTGAAGGCCCCCTCTTCATCCGACGACGTTGGCCCGGCATCGCGGACCACTCGACAGGGGGGAACACAGAGGCAGCAGGTTTAGTAATACTTTCTACAGCAGGTGGAGGAAGCTCGGGGGGCTGCGAACCCCGAACTCCGTATTGAACTACGTATTGACTGATATGTACAGTATATCAATATGCAAATGTGCCATGCATTCTCTCTGTGTGTATAACATGTATAAAAGAGCTTGCTATACATACCTCAAGAAAGCAACACAACACAGCGCTACAGTGTTTCTCATGATGATGGAGGAAATAAAACCTTGACCCTTCCAGCTCATCGCATCTCGCCTGAACTTATTTTTCCTCCACACTGGTGACCCTTGACGAAGAATGGAACATGAGGCGAACACCCCGAAGATGACCCCGACCGGGAAATCCCCAACACACATCATGGTGCACCCCTCGTCTGATCTCTTCCCTCCACACTGCTGACCTGACAAGAGAGAATAACCGTCTGTTCCCTCTCACCGTGTTGTTGGCACAGAGGACCAGAGAACGCCTGCAACCTCTTCATCCTCAAGGAGTGCACGCTCTGGAGCGCAGTGCTGTGACCAAAACGCACCATGAACGGTGACACGAGCGAGCCGAAGGAAGCAGCCTGAACGGGAAAGGACATCGGTGCCGACTGTGTTGATTTCCGCCAAGCTCCCTGAACCTGACTAACCTCACAACAGCGGACCTCCCGCGCACGAAGCCCCGCATGCACACCGCAGGATTACGAGGACAGCGCAACTGCCAGTTATGTGGTCACTGCGCCAAGCGCGCGTCACTCACAGGACAAAACCGGCTCCACAGACTGATACATTGTCCTCCGCCGCTGCATGTGCCCGAGAAAAACGGCGGATCGCCACCCTCAGAACCTTCAGGGCTGCTCCCGCACCTAAAGCCAAACCACCTCACACCCTCACACATCTGCAGTTGTTTCACAGCCGCTACACATCCTCGGGCAATTTGGCCGCTCGCCTTCCCCACATCCTCGCTGGATCGAGCCGCAAAAGGAGTCAGAGATTTTTTTTTTTTTTTTCACAGCCGCTGTGGATCTCCGCCAGGTTTACTGGAAAAGTTCCTCACCGTCGCGGATCCACATGCAAGTTTTGCGCTCCCCAGACACCTTTGATGTCCCGGGCCAGTACTCACTTACTTCAACCCCCCTCCCCCTCCTCCTGCACAGCGCTTTTCCCCGCACCTCACTCCCTAAAGCCGGCCGATCGCCGTCTTGTTCCATTACGCACAAAACACACCAGCCCGTGAGCCCACGATCCACGGCTGTTCAACGTGCTGGAACCCAGAGCAGAGCACACTGTTTTTTCCACCCCTCCCCCGTCCCCCTCACGGACTGACATGCCCTCCGACAGTTCTACCGGAGCTGGAGCCAAATGATGGGGGGGGGTGCCACAACCCCTGCTGAGTGTTCTGGGGGGGAGCCCTGTGGTGACCCACCACAATCTACATGGACATTCAATCCTCACACTCAGCTAGCCTGCACTAAGCAGAGGACAATTTGCATACGGACAGAGAGCCCCTAGGAGACAGAACAATGGACTATTGTTATACATCCCCGGATTAAGGGGAGGACGTCTGGGCGCCAGTTGGTCACGCGAATGATATGTATTGACTGATATGTATATCAGTATGCAAATGTGCCATGCATTCTCTCTGTTTGTATAACATGTATAAAAGAGCTTACTATACATGTCTCAAGAGAGCAACACAACACAGCACGCACAACACAACACAGCGCACAGTGCTACAGTGTGTCTCATGATGATGGAGGAAATAAAACCTTGACCCTTCCAGCTCGTCGCATCTTGCCTGAACTTATTTTTCCTCCACAAGCTACATGAATCTACAGTATATGTTAATATGAACATTTATAAGCAAAAGCTGCAATTTGTATGGTTAAAAAGGAAAAAAATGCATTCAAAAATTTCTAAAATTAGATGAATATGATTTTTTTTGACGTGAAGAAAATCACATATAGAAAAAGCTGCATATTTATAATAGCCTAAACATTCCTAGTAGTTACCAATTATCTTGATTTTAAGATCAAATACTGCAGATTTTTGTGGACACAGTTTGGTGAAAAAGCCTCTTTCCACAGTAGATGTTGCTGAATGAAGGAAAAAAAACAAGCCTTGCTTGTTCTCAGGTGATTTATTTTTTTAACAAGGAGGATGGTAGTGATGATGGACTCACAAATTTAGTGTGAGGTAAAGCCTATAAATGTAAATTAAGTGTAAATTAGCAAGAATAAAGCTGTAAAATATGGCAAAGGAGGCCAATTTACAAATGAAATATAAAATTTGTGATAGTTACAATTTTGTATGAAAAACATAATGAATGTAGGACAGAAATGGCACATTTCTACAAAAACTAATTATAAATTCACAAGAATTAAGTCATAAATTTAAAGAACAAATGCTGCAGATTAGTATAAATGTTTTAGTTTGTCCCATTTATTATGCAATTAGTGAGGTTTTTCTTGCAAACATTCTTGGACATTTTTAACTTTTTGGTAAATTTGTGACACAGACATGCATATATTGGAACAGGACAAAAAAATCTATATGGGGAAATTACACAATGATATGATATCATTACTGACACTGAACTGACATGACACTAGGTTAAAGTTGTGTAATGAATAGCTGTTTTATTTCTGTAGAATTTTTATGCCACTGAACTGAATTGATGTTCCCATTTGTGATTTATCTTCAAGTTTCTCACTTATTTGTTATCTGGTTTACTGAAGTGAACAAAGTTCTATATTCTTGTCAAAACATGTCTGCAATAAAAACTATTGGATAGAAATAGAACTTTTGCTCCAGTTTCCTCCACTTGGCAAAAAGTGGGCTGGTCTTGGACGTGAAACTCCCAGGCTGAAAATTGGTCCTACTCCGGCCCTGCACAAGTGTTTCATCTTTCAATGTACACAAAACCTTTCATACATTTCGTAGGATAGGAATGGAGTAAGTTTTTGAAGCCTAGGGATTATTTCTTTGGAGCAAAACAATTATGGAAATAATGCAATTTAGAGTATTGTATAAAGTTCACTGTTGTTGTTTATACTGTATATACTGTATATCAGATAAGATAAGCTAAGCCTTTATTAGTCCCACAATGGGGAAATTCCAGGATTGCAACAGCACAGGGATAGCAACACTCAGAGCAACAATCAGAAGACAAGAAAAACAAGAGCAGCGAATATACATATGTACATATAAATATATAAATATATAAACACACAGTGCGGAGCATTGTAGCTAGATGGAATAAATATATAAATATATAAACACACAGTGCGGAGCATTGTAGCTAGATGGAATAAATATATAAATATATAAACACACACAGTGCGGAGCATTGTAGCTAGATGGAATAAATATATAAATATATAAACACACAGTGCGGAGCATTGTAGCTAGATGGAATAAATATATAAATATATAAACACACAGTACGGAGCATTGTAGCTAGATGTAGTCTGACAGCCGTAGGTAGGAAGGACCTGCGAAACCTCTCGGTTGCGCACCTAGGATGATGTAGTCCACTGCTAAATGAGCTCCTCAGTGCGTTCAGTATGTCCTGCATAGGGTGGGACTCGGACTCCAGCAGAGATGACAGTTTAGCCACCATCCTTCTCTCTCCCATCTCCTCCACTTGGTCAAGGCGTTGCCCCAGGACAGAGCTAGCTTTCTTGATCAGTTTGTTCAGTCTCTTGCTATCGGCTGCTGTAACGCCACTGCCCCAGCAGACCACTCCAAAAGTGATGGCTGATGCCACCACCGTGTCGTAGAATGTCTTCAGCAGCGCCCCTTGTACACCAAAAGACCTGAGTCTCCTCAGTAGGAACAGCCTGCGCTGTCCCTTCTTGTAGAGTGCGTCAGTATTGTGTGACCAGTCTAGTTTATTGTTCCAATGAACACCCAGGTACCTGTAGGATGTCACCATCTCGATGCCTGTTCCCTGTATGTTTACTGGTGCTGTGAGGGGTTGTCCTTGCCTGCAGCAGTCCACCACCAGCTCCTTAGTTTTCCTCGTGTTGATCTGGAGGCAGTTCTGATGGCACCAGTCCACGAAGTCCTGGATAAGTCCTCTGTACTCAGCTTCATCTCCGTTGGAGATGAGGCCAACGATCACAGAGTCGTCAGAGAACTTCTGTAGATGGCAGTGTGTTGTGTTGTGTGAGATGTCCGCAGTATAAAGGGTGAACAGGAAGGGAGCCAAAACCGTTCCCTGGGGGGCCCCTGTGCTACCGATGATCGTGTCGGACACACAGTCCCGGGTTCTCACAAACTGTGGCCGGTTAGTGAGGTAGTCCAGGATCCATGATGACAGGTGCTGGTCCACCCCTGCGCACAGCAGCTTGTCCTTCAGGATCATCGGTTGGATGGTGTTGAAAGCACTGGAGAAGTCAAAGAACATGATCCTCACTGCATTCCCGGGCTTCTCCAGGTGGGACAGGGAACGGTGAAGGAGGAAGATCACCGCATCCTCCACCCCAATGCCATGCTGGTAGGCGAACTGGAGTGGATCCATCGCTGGTGCCACCAGGGGGCGGAGGTGAGCAAGGAGCAGTCTCTCCGTGGTCTTCATCATGTTGGACGTCAGGGCCACTGGTCTGTAGCTGTGCAGATCTTTGGGGTGGGAAGTCTTTGGTACAGGTACCACACAAGATGTTTTCCACAACTGTGGTACCCTCCACAGCTTCAGGCTCAGGTTGAAGATGTGCTCCACAATCCCACACAGCTGGTCTGCACAGGACTTGAGGAGCTTTGCGCTGATGCCGTCCGGTCCCGAGGCCTTCCTCGCCTTGATCTTCCTCAGCTCCGTCTTCACCTGGGTCTTAGTGAGGGTCATGTTGGGGGGCTGTGTGTTGGGAGTGGGGGTGGGGGGTGATGGTGGAGTGGGGTGTGGGCAGCAGGACTCGATGTCTTCAGAGGCAGCAGTGGTTGTTGTGCAGTCAGCGGGGAGGGCGGTTGGTCAAACCTATTAAAAAACAGGTTCAGATTGTTCGCCCACTCCCTGCCCCCCGTGGCCTGGGGGGAGGTATTCTGGAGCCCAGAGATGGTTTTAAGGTTTCTCCAGACCCCACCAGTGTCGCTCTGTTGCAGCTTGTCCTCCATCTTCTTCCTGAAGCTGTCCTTGCCTTCTCTGATCTTCCTCCTCAGCTTCCTCTGTACGGACTTCAGCATCTCCCTGTTCCCCGACCTGAAGATCCTCTTCTTCTCTCTCAGAAGTGTTTTTATCTCAGGGTTGATCCAGGGTTTGTTGTTCGAGCAACACCGTATGGTCTTGGTGGGTACGGTGTTGTCCACACAGAAGCTGATGTAGTCCGTGATGGTGTGAATGAGGCCATCGATGTCCTCACCATGTGGATCGCAGAGCTGCTCCCAGGCAGTGGTTTCAAAACAGTCCTTTAGAGCGTCCATTGCCTCCTCAGACCATAACTTCACTGTGTGCATGGCCGGAGGTTGTCTGTGCACTAGGGGTTTGTACACCGGCCGGAGATGAACCAAGTTGTGATCCGATCTCCCAAGTGGGGGGAGTGGAGATGAGGTGTACGCCTCCTTAGTGTTTGCGTAGAATAAGTCCAGTGTTTTATTGTCTCTAGTGTGGCATGTGACATACTGGGTGAATGTGGGTAGAATGGGAGACAGTGAAACATGGTTGAAGTCGCCTGAGATGAGGAGAAGAGCATCTGGGTGTTCTGTCTGCAGCCTGCCAGTTACTGAGTGGGTGATGTCACGCGCTGTCCCAGCGTTCGCCGTTGGATTTGCGTAAACAACAATGCAGATCACGTGTGAGTATTCCCTCGGGAGATATGTAGGCCGCATGCTAACAGCTAGCAACTCAATGTCTTTGTTGCAGTGTTGTTGTTTAACCGTGATATGTCCCAGTCTGCACCAGTAGTTATTGACATACATTATCACTCCACTGCCCTCCACATTATATATATATATATATAATGTGCGTGGGCCCACCTCAATGACCTGCCCTTCGAAAAAAGTTCAGGCTCTGGAAATTTTTTGGCTTTAACGCCTGAGAGTATCATCAGCAGGTTGCAACGGAGCTACAGAGAGACTGGAAGAGTCACAGAAAGGCATAGAAGTGGACGTCCTTTGGCCACATCCCACACTGGTGACCGCATCATTGTGAACAGTGCCCTGTGGAACTGGATGTCGAATGCTACTCCACCCCAAGGCACATTTAAGGGAGGGGAGAGGCACCCAAGTGTCACGTCGGACCATTCAAAACCATTTACATCAACGTGGTCTGCGTGCTAGATGACCTGCAAGGGTACCTGACCACACCACCAGGCACAGGCGTCATTGTCTTGCATGGGTCAGGGAGCATTTACGTTGGACAAGGGACCAGTGGGCCTCAGTGCTGTTCTCTGATGAAAGTCGATTCCATTGAGCAGAAATGATGGCCACCAGCAATGTTGAAGACATCAAGGAGAGTGCTATGCATTAGCCACTGTTGTCACCAGACAAGGCTTTGGTGGTGGTGGTGTTACAGTCTGGGCAGGTGTGTTTAGTCAATACAGAACTGCCCTACACCTTTTGAATGGTACAGTGACAAGCTGATATTACCTGAATAACATCGTTAATCCAGTCATTGTGCCCCTGCATGAACAACACAGGCCTAATTTCATTTTCATGGACAACAATGCTCCAGCTCATCAAGGTCACATCATTAGGGAACAGCTGCTGGAGGCTGGGGGACCTCAAATGGAGTGGCCTGCACTTTCTCCAGAGCTGAATCCCGTAGAAAACCTATGGGATAAGCTGAGTCGTCATGCAGAGGCTCGTAATCCTGCACACCACAACCTCAATGACCTACGGGCCGTCCTTCAAGAAGCGTGGAATGCCATGTCTCATCAGACAATACAGACATGGACAAAATTGTTGGTACCCCTCTGTTAATGAAAGAAAAACCCACATTGGTCACAGAAATAACTTGAATCTGACAAAAGTGGTAATAAATAAAAATTCTATGAAAATTAACCAATGAAAATCAGACAATGCTTTTGAATTGTGGTTCAACAGAATTACTTTAAAAAATAAACTCATGAAACAGGCCTGGACAAAAATGATGGTACCCCTAGAAAAGATTGAAAATAATGTGACCATAGGGACATGTTCAACCAAGATGTGTCCTCTAATTAACATCACAGGTGTCTACAAATTTGTAATCAGTCAGTCGACCTATTTAAAAGGTGACAAGTAGTCACTGTGCTGTTTGGTGACATGGTGTGTACCACACTAAACATGGACCAGAGGAAGCAAAGGAGAGACCTGTCTCAGGAGATTAGAAAGAAAATTATAGACAAGCATGTTAAAGGTAAAGGCTATAAGACCATCTCCAAACAGCTTGATGTTCCTGTGACTACAGTTGCACATATTATTCAGAAATTTAAGATCCACGGGACTGTAGCCAACCTCCCTGGACGTGGCCGCAGGAGGAGACGAATAATACGAATGGTAACAAAAGAGCCCAGGACAACCTCTAAACACATTCATGGTGAATTCCAAGGTCAAGGTACATCAGTGTCAGATCGCACCATTTGTTGTTGTTTGCCCCAAAGTGGACTTCATGGGAGACGACCAAGCAGGACACCACTGTTGAAAACAAATCATAAAAAAGCCAGACTGGAATTTGCCAAACTGCATGCTGACAAGCCACAAAGCTTCTGGGAGAATGTCCTATGGACAGACGAGACAAAACTGGAACTTTTTGGCAAGGCACATCAGCTCTATGTTCACAGACGCAAAAATGAAGCATACCAAGAAAAGAACACCGTCCCTACTGTGAAACATGGAGGAGGTTCTGTTATGTTCTGGGGCTGCTTTGCTGCATCTGGCACAGGGTGTCTTGAATCTGTGCAGGGTACAATGAAATCTCAAGACTATCAAGGTATTCTAGAGAGAAATGTGCTGCCCAGTGTCAGACAGCTTGGTCTCAGTCGCAGGTCATGGGTCTTGCAACAGGATAATGACCCAAAAAACACAGCTAAAAACACCCAAGAATGGCTAAGAGTGAAACATTGGACTATTCTAAAGTAGCCTTCCATGAGCACCTGATCTAAATCCTATTGAACATCTGTGGAAGGAGCTGAAACATGCCGTCTGGAGAAGGCACCCTTCAAACCTGAGACAACTGGAGCAGTTTGCTGATGAGGAGTGGGCCAAAATACCTGCTGAGAGGTGCAGAACTTTCATTTACAGTTACAGAAATTGTTTGATTGCAGTGATTTCCTCAAAAGGTTGTGCAACAAAATATTAAGTTAAGGGTACCGTCATTTTTGTTCAGGCCTGTTTCATGAGTTTGTTTTTAAAATAATTCTGTTGAACCACAATTCAAAAGCATTGTCTGATTTTCATTGGTTAATTTTCATAGAATTTTTATTTATTCCCACTTTTGTCAGATTCAAGTTATTTCTGTGACCATTGCGGGTTTTTCTTTCATTAACAGAGGGGTACCAACAATTTTGTCCATGTGTGTAACTTTGTTTTTCTCCTTTTATTAGTGTGCAGTTCTTACTGCTATTGTTATTAACTGTTGTATTGTGTTATGTGTTTTATGTGGCTGGCACTGGCTGGCCAGGGGACACAAGATGGAAATTAGCTCCAGCTATAATCGTGTATATTGCATATTTACATGTTTTATGTCCATTAATGTCATGAACTTGCGTTCGATGGCCTCAAACCCAGTTCTATGACGCTGTGGCTTTGTTGCCTCTTATTTCCATCAGGCGCTCTCAGGGAGCCTCTTGGGTCCATTTGGCTCCCTGACAGCTCAGCCACTCCTCCTCTTCCCGTCAGTGGGATCAGCTGTGTCTTATTATTGTGTTTGCATTTCTGTTCCACGCACACACACATTCACATGCACTCCCCTGCACACATACACACACAGGCATCCATTCATCTTCACTCACACGCTCCGACATTCACTCTTGCACACCTGTTTCCACTCAGTCCAGCCCACGCACTTCCACTGATTCACTCAATCTATCACACCGGTGATCTCTCTCCTCATTAGTGGCAGCACTCTTAAGGTCTGGTTCTGCTGGGAGAGATTGTCGGATCATTGGTTGTTCTCCACTACCTTCATTGTGTGTCAGCCTGACTATTTAGTCTTCTTCTTTCACTACCTGATGTTTGTTTGTTACCTGGTGTTAGCGGCTGCTCCTGTTCTCCTGCGCTTCGGACAGCACGGACTGCCTCGGACTGCTCCATCCCATAAGTTTATTTTGCCTTTCTCCCCGTGCCGTTCAGCTTTCCTGCGGTGCTAGGCGTCTTCTCCCTTGGGCTGTCAAGCGTCCTAGAGGCGTCCCTATTCTCCCGGTGCCCTCTATGACTGTTTGCTTATCCTAATCCTACTGTGCTCATCGTAATTATTTGCTGGACTGTATCTATTTTTGTTCAATAAATTGCACACAACGTACTCTGCCTGTGGGTTTTCTTCTCCTCTCCTCCGTGCACTGCGTAATGGCGCACGGAGACATAACAATTAATATGCATTGTCCCTTTTATACTGTAAATAAATAAACTAAACTAATCAGTGCGGTATGATATCACTGCAGTGCGTAGTCAACATAATTTCATTTCACACACAAATTAAAGTATCCGGTGCTGAAGTTAGTGTGTTTGCATACTGTGTGGGTCACGTGGCTTAGAACAACATCCTTTGCTTGTCTCCCTGCAGAAAAAAAACAAAACAAAAACGGCTATGCACAGGTACGTAGCTCCACCGGCACGTCTTAAACCACACCTTTCGCTTGGTTTTTCTTGGCATCTTCAGATGAAATAAAGAGTCAATCATTACATATTATGTGGATGGAGACCACATTTACAGTATTTTTGTTACAAACGGTTTTACTTTTCGTCTTAAAGGGAAGTACATGAAAACTGCAATATTAGCATAAAATAATTTTTAAAAAATCCTGGATCCACACAGTGATCCAAGTTAGCACCAAAAACAAACAGTTTGTTCTTTGGCCCATTTCCTACCTTCTCTGTACTTTTCATGAAATCCATTCTCTACTTTTTGAGTAATCGCGCTAACAGACAAATGGACAAACAGACAAACGCCGGCAAAAACATTGCCTCCTTTTTCGGCATAAAAAACTTAAATGCCTTTGCAAATAAGGTTTAAATTGATATCTTTATGAATACCAGAAAGCATACAAAATAGAAATAAACAAGCAGTTGAACAAAAAAGTTTGGAAAGTTGTATCAAATTGTGTATAGAAGCAAAATATGCGAGGAAACAAACCCCGACTCATGTCTATGCCCTGATTAACAAGATTATTGTATAGTTTGTTGTAGTTTCTTTTGCAGCTTCTTAGTGAAGGGTATACACACATCTTTACATTTCCCTATTTTAGCATAAATAATTCATGCTTTATAGAGTGTTAAAAATTGGGACTTTATCTTGTAAACCCTATTAGATGGCACTTTCTGAACACACATGCACACTTTTCTTAGACATGAAACATTTGAAGATCCAAAGTCTTCTTCCAACGTTGGTGATGTGTGCGTAGATCTGTCAGTGTGAGATGCACAGACCCATTCCAGGAGTTAATTAGATCCCGACTTAGCCCAGCATGCACACGTTTACCCTTGCGTACAAACACATGTTCACTCGCCGCAAATAGACCATACCCTAACGAGGTCGATCGGGAAGGAGAGTTATTAGGCTTGCAGGCTGAATAAACTGTTTCCTCCCCCATGAAAAGGGCGATGGGCCAGACTGAAAGATGGAGACAAACACAGATGGAGTGGTTGATGGACAATTAGGGACAGGCACAGACAGACAGATTGCAGATAGTGAGACAGACTGTGGCTTGAAGTGTTTTATCACTCCTTGCAGCGTTAGCTTTCAGTAGGTAAGATGAAGTGTCCTTTAGCTTCAGTGAACTGATCCGTTTTCCAATTACTTGCAGAAGACTTGGTCGTCTGTGTAACTGCTTTCACCCATGTTCCCAGAATACATTTTTGGCATTTTAATAAACACTGTTTGAATGTTTGAATGTTCACTGATCTACACAGTCATCTTAAGGGCACCCACCCAAACAGCTCTGGACTTGCCACACGTGATTTTGTCACTGATGCACAAGTCCAGAAGCACGTTGGCAGTAATACAAAAAAGAGAGAGAGAAAGAGAAAAAAGCAAAGTAACTATAGTGCACATTTTTTTTGTCAGTTGAGTGTTATTAAACAAGAATGACATAAAAATGTAACAGAGAGAAGTTTGCATTTTCATTTTCTGAATTAGAAAAATCCAACAAGAGGGCAGTTGTCATAAGTTGCCCTTTTAAGGGCTATAGACGGACACCAAACGCACACTGTGAGTTTGCAACATTTATTAACAGAAAAACAAACACGACAAAAACACTACACTTACATATAATGGAATGGAGGTGCGCTGGGGGAGGACAGGGCTCATGACTTCAGGAAGAAAAACAGCCTGGAGGAAAAACAGGCTGAGGCATGCAGAGACACCAGGAAAAAGAGATAAACTCGGCCGGAGTCACACCCGAAAGGAAACGAGGCTCACGGCTGAGAAAATGGAAAAGGGAAAATATACCTGGTTGGAGCGCTCCCATCCACCTCTGTGGAAAACCAAACTTACTTAGAGAATATCTGGATCTTCTGAGGAAGCTAACAGTAGGACACGGCAGTGGGAGAATCATTGCTGTATCCTTAAATAGATGAATGGACAATTGATTAACCGATTACAGGTGTGGGCACGTGGATGAAGAAATAATCAAAACAATGAGTGACAGTTGTGAAGCCCGCAAAACAGTTTGACAGCCAGGAACTGCATGAGCCACTGTCAAAATAAAAGCACAGCCGGAAACTAAGTAATGAAACAAGAATAAGATGCGCAACCCTAAAAGATCCAAATAATACCATGGAAACAAAATGACACACAATAAAGAGACAGATCAATAAAGACAAAACTAAGAATACAAACAACTCATAAATAAACCGAGACCAAGTACAACAGACCATAGTCCCGGCAAAATATACAAAGACGCAAACAAACAGAAACAGACTAAACTTAAACTGGAAACTGAGCACGGCAACCATCCGTGCTCAGGAGCATGACAACAATACACAGAAAATATACAGCTACTGCACTTTTTATGTATTTGTAGTAATTGTACACAAATATATTACAGCTTCCCATGACATTACAGATAAAACACTCAGTTAAGGCTTATTTTCAGTAGTATCAGTCATCAAAGTATTAGTTTTACCACATAAACTACAGTAAACTGGACAATAAAACTTTTGTTAAAGTGACACACTGGTGAAAACCAAGATTTTTTTTTCATGTTAGCATGCCTGTTTTTTTATGACTTACAAGACACCATGAGCAAAATCACTCTTATGTGTCATGACCAGTGTCAGGCAAGTTACTAAAAATTAGTAACTAATTAGGTACTAGCGACTTCTTTTCAAAAATAATTGAGTTACTTTAACAATTACTGCATGATTAAAGTAAATAGTTACTTGGAAAAGTAACTTTCACGCTACTTTTAAATGCATACTTAAATATTCCTTTCCCTAGGTAATTTATTTTTCTATTCCTACCCTATTATGCTGTGTGTATTTCTGTCGGTTTGGTCGTCTTACTGTATCATGCTGCTGTTACACTGTAATTTCCCAGTTTAGAAGAAGAAGAAGAAGCCAACTTTATTGTCATTCAATCCATACAGCCAATCATGTACTATAGAACAAAATTACGTTTCTCCTATCTACAGTGTTAATCACATCTAGAATCAGAGGGGTTGCTGCCATGCAGGGCACCACCACAAACAACACAAACAACTTTTATTGTTTGGGATCAATAATAATAATGAATAGTACATACATTTTATTTGTATAGCACTTTCCAAGGCGCTCAAAAATGCTTTACATTAGAAAAAAAAAATGTGGGATGTTGGTGGGACAAATTAGATTCTGACATTTGAAAGAGGAGGAAAAGGGTAAAGATTTTCACAAGCAACTGTAAAACAATGAAAGTTTGTTTTTGTGGAGAAAATTGCATAAGATTTGTATTTAAAGGAGTCACTGACTGAAAAATGGTGTGTTTGTAGGTTTTAACTGTCTTAAATGTGTCAACTGGTCATGTAATGAGTCCAAAATTTTCCAAACAGTCAACAATGTGAAAAAAAAGCACACTGTGTGGTCTATATTAACCATATATTCCATAACCTACATATGTTGAAGCATGTGGAAATGTTTGGTGATTACATATGTAAAGGACTTCACACCTCTGAAAGGACAAAGGGCTCTCACCCGCCGAGTGAAGAACAAAGACGTTCCCGGACGCGGCGGAGGAGACCGGAGGAGCAACCCTCACCCCCTAAGGCGAGGAGAGGAAATATCAAGACAATGGGGGGATTAAGATAATGAGGGATGTCAGCCTTTGTTATGCATGTCTTTTGTTGTGTGCCAGTACAAAGTCAGTGAGCTGGAGACTTTCTGTCTCTTTTCCCTTCTGCCACTCTCTGCACCAGATGAGACTTGTTAAAAGAGCTGAATATTAAAACTTTGCTTATAAACCAAATCGCCTCTTCATTTCCAAGCTCCTCTACACTGGTGACCTTGACGCGAGTATGGACCGGAGGCGTTCCCCCGCAAGCGACTCATCCGTGGCGACCCAGGCAGACGCCAGCGGCCACGCAGACGAGGGAACAGATGGACAACTGTTCCCCCCGGCAGAAGAGATTGAGAGGGCTCAACCGAGCACCAGCACCGCCGTGAGAGCCGAGGCAGGGCACTCTCACCCGGCGGGCACAGCAGTGATGGTGTGCACGAATGCCGTCGCTGTCAAGCTGCCAGACTTCTGGCAAGAAGACCCCGCCTCGTGGTTTCAGCAGGCTGAAGCCCAGTTTACACTGGCGGGCATCACGGCTGATGATACCAAATTTTATCATATCATCTCCAAACTCGACGCCGCCACTTCGAAGTGTGTGCGGAGCATGATCCGGCGACCACCGGCCCGGGACAAATACGAGACGCTCAAAGCAACCATCGTGGCGAACTACGTCCCATCAGCGGAAGAGAGAGCCGAGAAGATCCTGGCGGTCTACGGCCACAGAGGGTGCAAACCTAAAGCCCTCATGGAGGATTTGCTACAGCTCAAAGAAGAGGACAATGACAACTTCCTCTTCCAGTTTATTTTCCTCAGCACGCTGCCGCCACACATGAGAGGGACACTCGCCAGCATGAAGTGCAACAACCACCAAGACTTCCGCGCGCTGGCCAATGAAGCTCATCGGCTCGTCAACGCCTGCAAGGAGCTGACACCCACAGCAGCATCCGCAGACCTCAAAGCTGACGCCCCGAGCCACGAGGAACCGCAACCCACGGAGCAGAACCAGCCCACGGTGACAGCGACACGGCCAAGACGTAACAGTCAGAGCGACGTCTGTTATTATCACCACCGCTTCGCTGAGAAGGCCCGCAAATGCATTCCGCCCTGCAAATTTGCGATTTCGGGAAAACGCCAAAGCCGAGAGCCGTTAACAGCAGCGGTTCTCGGCGAGAAAAACAAGCTGTTGTACGTGACGGATGGACACACAGGCAAGCAGTTCCTCATCGACACAGGAGCCCAGCTGAGTTTCGTCATGCCCTCCCACGCAGATCGAGCCACGGGCACCCGGGGCAACGGAGCCGTGGCAGCCAACGGCTCTAGCATCGACACGTTCGGCGAAAAGAGCCTGCACCTCCTCATCCACGGCCGCAGCTACAGATGGACATTTGTTGTAGCGGCGGTGAGTTTTAACTTATTAGGCGCAGATTTTTTGTGTGCACATGGGTTATTAGTGGATCTAGCAAATAGGCGCCTGGTCAATGCACTGTCCTTTGCTTCTATTCCATGCTCGGCCCGAGTTTCTCCACCACCTGTGCAGGCCAACGTCACCACGGCAGGAGGTAAGTTTGAGCAACTCCTCACCCAATTTCCAGCACTCACAATTCCCAAATTCTCAGCCACTGTGGCTAAACACGGGGTTGAACACTTCATTCCCACAACGGGACCACCTGTATTTGCCAAAGCTCACCGCTTAGACGCGGCCAAGCTCAACATAGCACGGGACGAATTTACAACTCTTGAAAAATTGGGCATTGTTAGACGCTCGAAGAGCCCCTGGGCCTCACCACTTCACATGGTTCCGAAATCCGACGGTTCTTGGAGACCGTGCGGAGATTACCGCAGATTAAACAACGCTACAGCGCATGACCGTTACCCAATCCCTCACATTCAAGATTTTTCACTACATCTAGCGGTTGCGCGCATTTTTTCAAAAATAGACTTAGTCCGCGGTTATCACCAAGTCCCAGTCCGAGCAGAAGACGTTCCTAAAACAGCGGTAATAACCCCTTTGGGCCTTTTTGAATTCCTGCGAATGCCTTTCGGCCTCAAAGGCGCTGCTCAAACTTTTCAACGAATGATGGACGCGGTCCTACGCGACCTTCCTTTTGTTTTCGTCTACCTCGACGACATGCTGGTAGCCAGCTCGTCTGAGGAAGAACACGAGCAGCACCTCACTACGGTTTTTCAGAGGCTGGAAGAGCACGGGCTAATAATCAATCCAGCCAAATGCAAATTCGGCGTGTCACAAATTGATTTTTTAGGACACAAAGTCTCTCCGAAGGGGGCAGTTCCACTTCCAGACAAAGTTCACGCGATAGAAAATTTCCCACGGCCACAAACGGTCAAATCGCTACAGGAATTTTTAGGGATGGTTCATTTTTACAACCGCTTCCTCCCCCACGCAGCTCAGCTCATGCAGCCCCTATATGACGCGCTCAAAAAAAAGAAAGCTTCCAACGCGGTCGAATGGACCCCGGAGCGCGAACGCGCTTTCGCGGAAGTAAAAAGCGCCCTAGCTAACGCCACATTGTTAGTTCACCCAGATCCCTCGGCCCGCATCGCACTAACCACAGATGCTTCAGACCTAGCTATAGGGGCAGTTGTAGAACAACTTGTCAGCGGGGTCTGGCAACCTTTAGCATTCTTTAGCAAATCGCTAAACCAAACTGAACGTAAATACAGCACTTTTGACAGAGAGCTGCTGGCGCTTCATTTATCCATCTGCCACTTCCAGTTCTGGTTAGAAGGGTGGAGTTTCACGGCTTTTGTAGACCATAAACCGCTCACATTTGCTATGGCTAAAATTTCAGAACCATGGTCAGGCAGGCAACAAAGACAGCTAGCTGCGATTTCAGAGTTCACCACAGACATTCGACACGTGGCAGGCAAACTTAACGTAGTAGCGGACTGTCTCTCTCGCGCTGTGACACCACCAGAGCGCGGGGAGACAGATTATACTGCCTCAGCAGCAGAACTCTTCACTAACGCAGACACATACGCAGCACCTATCCATGCAGGGATAGATTATGCAGCCATGGCAGAGGAACAGAGCAGTGACGCGGACGTGCGCACGCTCCTGTCTGGACCAACAGGGTTAAGCCTGGAGAAAAAGGGTTTACGCGATGGCGTGCCCCCCCTAATATGCGATGTTTCAACCGGCCGACCTCGCCCGTTAGTCCCAGCTACATGGCGCCGCCGCATTTTCGACGCAATTCACTCCCTCGCGCACCCAGGTGTGCGCGCCTCGGTTAAAATGGTCGCTGAAACGTTTGTGTGGCCAGGCCTGCGCAAAAACGTAAAAGAATCGGCAAAAACTTGCATTTCTTGTCAACGCGCCAAAATACACAGACACACAAAAGCCCCTCTGGAGCCTTTTCCAATCCCTGCTAGAAGGTTCGACCACGTTCATGTCGACCTCGTGGGGCCACTACCTTCCTCCCAGGGTTTCACACACCTGTTAACAATGATAGACCGCACCACACGCTGGCCAGAGGCAGTCCCTCTAGCGGCAACCACAGCGGAGGAAGTCGCTCGCGTTTTTTTGACAAACCTGGGTGGCACGTTTCGGCGTCCCATCGGACATCACGTCCAATAGGGGGCCTCAATTTGTCTCAGAGCTCTGGTCAGCCATGTCCAACAGCTTAGGGACAACAATTCACCGCACCACCGCTTATCACCCTCAGGCTAATGGGTTATGCGAGCGTTTTCACAGGTCTTTAAAGGCCGCCCTCAGAGCCTCACTAACGGACACAAATTGGGTAAATGAACTTCCCTGGGTTTTATTGGGGTTGCGTGCTGCACCTAAAGAGGATCTAGACGCCTCTCCCACAGAATTAGTCTTTGCACAACCTCTCAGGCTCCCAGGTGAATTTTTACCAGAGAACCCAGAGCCAGGGCGCCTTCCAGTCCCAAGGTTTTTAGGCAACAACAGACCGAACTCTCTCCCTGGTCCAGCTCATCACTCCTTCCCACGGGTTTTTGTCCCTCAGGCTTTAAAAAACGCTGAGTTTGTTTTTGTTAAGCATGAAGCTTTAAAACCTACCTTTCGCCCAGCATACGATGGGCCATACAGAGTGCTGGAACATGGTGATAAACACTTTGTGCTTGATTTTGGGGACAGAAAAGAAACAGTCAGCACTGACAGACTTAAACCTGCCTTCTTGTTGAAAGATGAGCCTGCACAGTTGGCGAGAGCACTTCGGCGGGGTAGACCCCCCAAGAGAAAAGACTCAGCCCCCCAGCAGGGAACAGTTAACCTCTCTCCTTCCCACACTGCAGATCCCTCTCAAGAAGGTCCCAGCAGGGCGCCTAAACCAACCTACAGCAGTTTTGGGAGAAGATAAAAACCCAGACAGCACAGGGACTGATACAAACCACTCCACAATTTTTCACTAATTGTGCTGCAACAGTTTAGGACTGACTTATGATTTTACTGTGCTGTTATAATTACCACTGAACTCTCTTAGGAGCATGGCTGCTAGAAAGTTTCTTCCGTGGCAACAGATGTAACACTTAGTATGTCATAATAACTGTCTTAGACTGTGAACCTTCCTGTTGTCCTTTCTTAGTTGTTTGGGGGGGCTTGTGGTCTATATTAACCATGTATTCCATAACCTACATATGTTGAAGCATGTGGAAATGTTTGGTGATTACATATGTAAAGGACTTCACACCTCTGAAAGGACAAAAGGCTCTCACCCGCCGAGTGAAGAACAAAGACGTTCCCGGACGCGGCGGAGAAGACCGGAGGAGCAACCCTCACCCCCTAAGGCGAGGAGAGGAAATACCAAGACAATGGGGGGATTAAGATAATGAGGGATGTCAGCCTTTGTTATGCATGTCTTTTGTTGTGTGCCAGTACAAAGTCAGTGAGCTGGAGACTTTCTGTCTCTTTTCCCTTCTGCCACTCTCTGCACCAGATGAGACTTGTTAGAAGAGCTGAATATTAAAACTTTGCTTATAAACCAAATCGCCTCTTCATTTCCAAGCTCCTCTACACACTGCCTTTATCTTGTTTTTCTCTGAGAAACTCCCCAAAAAGTTTTTTGACTCTTCCAGGTAAGTTTCCTATGTCAAGTCTTGAAAAAGCTCACCCACTGCTGTCCTAAAGACCCACCCTCCTTGTTACCACTTGGTTAACTCTGGCCCATCTCAGAATCAGAATCAGAATCAGAATCAGAATCAGCTTTATTGGCCAAGTATGCACAACACATACAAGGAATTTGACTTTGGCTAAAAACTTGCTCTCGTTGTTCAGGTGAAGGATTTAAATAAGGATTCAATGACAACCAGAGTATGTACAGTAAATTACAGTCTGTCCACGTTTCTATAAAAGGATGCAAATATATACAGGAATATATGCAGTTATTTACTCGGACTAACCACACTTTGCAGAAATATATGAAAAAATATACAATCACACAGTATTTCAATGTGGACTCAGATTCAGTGATATAATGTGAATGAAGTAAAAAGCAGTGTGAGAGTTATGTGCAATGTAATAATGGATGAAAAGTCATGAGTACAGCAACAGGTAGGACTAGGTGAATGTTAGGAGTTCATCAGAGTGATGGCTTGAGGAAAGAAACTGTTCCTGTGACGGGTGGTTTTGACCTTCAGTGATCTGTAACGACGACCAGAAGATAGAAGTTCAAACAGTTTGTGGCCGGGGTGTGATGGGTCAGCACAGATGTTTCCCGCCCGTTTCCTGGTTATGGACCGATATAAGTTCTCAATGGAGGGTAGGTCGGTACCAATGATCCTCTCCGCAGACTTAATGATCCGCTGCAGTCTGGTCTTGTCCTGTTTAGTGGCAGATCCAAACCAGACAGTGATGGAAAAGCAGAGGACAGATTGGATGATGGCGGTGTAGAAGACAACCAGCAGCTCCTGAGGCAAATCAAACTTCTTGAGCTGACGCAGAAAAAACAACCTCTGCTGGGCCTTTTTCCGGACAGTGTCAATATGGGAGGACCACTTCAGGTTCCGGGAGATTGTGGTACCCAGAAACTTGAAGGAGTCCACAGTGGACACTGTGCTGTTGAGGATGGTGAGTGGGGGGAATGAAGGGGGGTGTCGCCTGAAATCCACAGTCATCTCCAGCGTTTTGGCTGGATCTCCGAGTGGTTTCGTCATGATTCCGTGGCCGATCGCTTGTACCGGCACACTGGTCACTGCAATGGCCCACAACCAGGACTACTGGCTGGTGTTATGCCGAGAACTCCCCCAGATGCAATTCTCGGCAGGCGGGGGAGTTCTCGGCATAACATTGGTACGGACGATCCGCCGTGGAATCACAACGAAACCACTGAGAGATGGGCTGTAGTGATGTGAGGCACACCGCTGAACCAGATGATTACAGGAATGGCTAAAGAATGGATAAAGAAATGATTTTTGAGCAATATAAAAATAAAGGGCAGTAATATTACAATGTGTCTTCAATGAAAAAAGGTTGTTGTTGTGTGAGTTATTGTGTTATGGTGATTACCTCCACCAGGCCGAAGGCCAGGAGGAGGTTATGTTTTTGCCAGCGTTTGTCTGTTTGTCTGTCTGTCTGTTTGTCTGTTGGTTAGCAAGATAACTCAAAAAGTTTTGGACGAATTTCAATGAAACTTTCAGGCATTGTTGGAAATGGTACAAGGAAGAACTGATTACATTTTGGGAATGATCCGGATCACTGTCTGGATACAGGAATTTTTTAAAGGATTCTTTAACATTGTGAGATACGGCCATTTTCAACATGTGTGCAGGGGCAATAGAGGGCGCTGGTTGTCGTGTCTGATGAACACAAACTCCGCGTTCTTCAAAGTTTTAGGCACAAAAGCACGCGGAAAACAGTGGTGGGCAGGGCCCGCCAGTGTGCCTGTGTTTGCGCTACGCTGCAAAAGCTGAGACGGGCAGCTGTCTGGCGCCGGATTATTTGGCAGAAATTCCCCGGGCAGCCATAGGGACTGCGCAAAAACCAGCTCTCTGCCGGGGAAGCTTCCAAATACTCTTTTTTCCGCGGAGCGCAAACCCAATAAAACCCACGGCAACCATTATCGCACCTTCTTTTGTCCTGCGGCTCCGGAACAGAGAGGAATCCCGGCGCCAGTAATGCTGCGCCTGATATGTGTGACTCTAATGCTAAAAGTGACTGCATCAGGGATTTTCGACCTGAAGTCGCACTTTGCTACACAGGGCCACAAAAACTGTGTAGCCAAATTCGATCGATTGATGAACATTTTCAGCCAGTGAGAGAACCGACGCCTTCCAAATCCAATGCATCACTAGCAGAAGTGATGTTTTGTCATTTTGTGGCAGAGCACAATCTACCCCCATTGGTGGCAGATCACTTCAGTGATTTGGTGCCAACATTGTTTCCTGACAGCAAGAGAGCTCAATTTTTTTGTGCTACTTGGCTTATTATTTTCACATTACCAAAAAGTTATGGCTCAAGATTGTGTCCATATAAGTGTACATTTGAATAAATATGTTTGAAATAGTTCATGTTGCAGTTGCTGTTTGTTTAGTTTTTGTTTGTTTGTTTGTTTGTTTTTGCTTCAGTTTTCTTTCATCTGCCGATAAATACAGTTTTTAAGTACTCAGTACAGGTGTGAAAGCCCCCCCCCCCAATAAGGGAGGCATGAGGTCAGTACAGGTGTGAAAGCCCCCCAATAAGGGAGGCATGAGGTATGCCTTGACAGGTCGCAGCCTGGCACTTTGCAGATGGAGGAGATGGACACAACAGCAACACTTCAGTTTATTACCTCCGCCAAGGAGGTAATGCTTTTACTACTGAACCACTAATCCTATCATTGTGAATCCAATTGCGAGTCACATGTTTTCATGGTCAAGGAATCTCAAAACGTACACACAAACACTGTATGGGGGGGAACTGTGGCTCTTGGCGGAGGTCTGCGCTCCCCGAGTGCTTTTCTAGTTGTGATTGTGATAGTGTTGTCTGTGTTTGTGTTGAACATACCAGAAGTATTTATTTATTATTGTTACAATTATTGTTGGATGTTGGTATTGTTGTCAATATGGACTGTCGTTGTTGTGTCATTTCTGTTGCATAATTTGACTATGGGGTGTATTATGGTGAATGTGGTTGTGGGATGAATGATGACTAAGAGTGATATTGTAATTTGTTGGGTATGGAAAAGGGGTGGGACTATATAAGCGTTGGCTTCTTCCCACTCCTTTTGAACATTTTATTTTTGGCTTGATTTTTGTTTTAAATTCTTTTTTTTCTTTTTGTTGGAATGTTCAAATAAATAAAATCAGTCAGTCAGACAGTCAATCAATCAATCAATCAATCAATGGCTATTAGGGTGACTAAGATCTGAAGAAAATAACAGTATAAGCCATGCTTACAGCGAGTGTCCTGGTAACAGTGTTGGCTCTTGGGCTAATAACTCAGGGGCTAATAGGCTACCTTTAGCCTTTAGCTGGCTGTGCGAATCACGAGCTGGTACAGCTCACGAGCCGCAGATGAATCACAATGAAACCTCCGGCTCGCTGTAATCAAAATGTCCCGGGACCAGATGCTGCTGGCAGGAGGCTGCTGGCTCTCGCACCCAGCCCGTCACTGTCCTCTGTGGATCTGCGCTGCTTTTTTCGATTCCTTTATTAGTCCCACAATAGGGAAATTCACGTTCAGCGTAGTCGCTCCAGCTTTTAGCTGGCTGTGAGAGCAGAGTGGAGCCCCACAGAGCCACACTGCCCTTTGAGATCCATTGGCTCGGTAGCTCGCCTCGGGTCACAGGCCAGGTCTTAGTTGTGGCAATAGGGAGAGCCATCCAGCATGCGGTACTACCAATTTGTTGTGGAATCATGGCAAAATTATTGGGAGATAGGCTGGATTGATGTGAGATACACCATCGACTGTGGATCAGTGAACCAGAGCACTTCTCATCTGAGCTAGGAGGCTAGAAACTAGTCAGTGTTATGATCCCTCATGCGCCATTACACAGCACACAGAGGGCAGAATGAAAAACCCAAGAGCAGGAGTAGATTTGTGCACTTTATTAACAGAAACTCCAAACTTCTCCAGTAAACAGTCATGCAATAAACAGAGAGTTGAAATGGTTGTACTTGTGGCCACCAGACATACAGGGACGGATGCTCTACAGCCCAAGGAAGGGAATGCCTAGTGCTGCTATACTGCTGTCGGCACAAAGAGAAACACAAACATAAACTTACGGTGCTGGAGCGATCCGGGGCAGTCCGTGCAGTCCGGTGGATGAGAAGACTAATTTAGTCATGCAGAAAGTAATCCGTAGGGAATGACAACTTGCATACACAGAGGAACACGCTGCTGTGTATAAAGCGCAATGCTCTGGTGATCGCTTCCCATAAACACAGCGTTTAAGTAATACTAATACTAATGAGGGAAGAGACCGCCGGTGTGAAGGCGGTGTCAGAACCATGGTGTCAGAATTGGGTTTGGAATCACCAAACCCAGGTTCATGACAGAGCCCCCCACTCAAGGGGTGGACACCAGACACCCAAGTGCCACCAGCAGACAAACACAAAAAAACACAATAGGACCCCCCCCCCCAACGGACAACAGCCACCCAGGGTGGGATGTAAGGGAAAACAGGTTAGGAGGGAAGCAACCAGTACATCACATAAGAAATAATATACAAATATAATGCAAAGAACCTCCTAACCACCCCAACTTAGGACACTAACCTCCCTCCCCAGGAGTCCAAAGTTTGGGGGGCCGACCAGAGTCCCAGGCCCCAGGCATGGCGAGGGGTGACTGATCGGGTGGCCTGCCTGAGTCCGAAGAGCGCCAGGTGGCCCATTGAACAGCGTCAGGCGGCCTGCCAGGACTGATGGGCCACCCGACCCGAGTGCCAAGTCTTTCGGGTGGCCGACCAACATGGTTGAGCCACCAGGACTGGAGGGGCAGGTGAAGAGGTTTCCCACCCACCGGGGACCTTAGAGGTAGGTGGCCAAACCGAGGGATAGGAGCCCCCCCCCCCGCCCTCTTAGGCTTGGAGCAGGGGGACCATAGCATCCGTGATGGTCCCAGTCTGGGACATACTGTAGCTGCACCTGTGATGGGGTCCGGCTGGAGCTCTGTTGCACCGGTGGTGGACTCTGGCTGGAGCTCTGCTGCACCTGCAGTGGACTCCAGCTGGAGCACCGTTGCACCTGTGGTGGTCCCCATCGGGGACCTCATTGCTCACGCGGTGGCCTCCCCAGCGAGGGAGGTAGGGTTCTCCACGAACCCCAGTGCTGAACCCAGATCCTTGGCGGCCTCTGGAGGGATCGGCTGCTCTCTGGCAACCCTGGCATGGAGCTCTGAACCCTGAGGGAGAGAGAAAGAGACCAAGTCAGGGTCGCCGGCAGTAGCAGATCCCGGTGAGGGGGCACTGAGAGCTACTGTGAGCTGCTCTGGGCCCTCCTCACCTTGAGTTGGGCAGTGTGATTTTAACATGGAAGGCATTGTGGAGCACACTTGCCTGAACGCGGGCTCCACCGCCGTCCAGGACTCCAGTGATATAGGGTGCGCGGGTTCCATCAGTCCATCAGGTGCTGCACCCACGTTGACCTCTCCCGGGGCGGCTGGGCTCATGTTGCCATCATCTGCGGACACCCCAGGTTGCAGTGGCTCCTCTCCGGTGACCCTAGGAAGGAGCTCGGAGAAGACAGGAGAGAAAAGTTGGTTAGGGTCACCGGCAGTGGCGGAGCCCGGCGAGGGAAGTTTGGATGCAGCTGAGGGCTGCACCCGACTCTCCTCCCCAAGAGCCAGGCAAGATCTCTCCACAACTGACAAGAGAATTACAGGAGAGGTTACTTGCCTGTACTCAAGCTCCACCGCCGTCCAGGACTCTGACAATGCCGATGACGACGTCCTGGACCCAGTCGGCTGGAAATATGGTCCAGAGGGTGACTCTGCGGCGGCCCCCGCAGCAGGTGTGATGGTGGTAGCAGTCTTGGTGCCCCCGTGCACTGTCTTCCATGCTGCCAGCTCATCTGGCGTGGCGGCCAGGGATAGCCTCATCGCTTGACTTGGAGCTGGACTCTCTAGGAGCTCTGATTCCTCCCCCCTCGAGCAACCTGGTTCCGGAGCCGACAAACTCATAGGCACACACACAGAGGGTTTGGGGAGGTCAAAAGAAGAGCTACTATATGCCGCTAGGGCGGAGCACTCAGGGGACTGCAAACCCCGAGTCTCCTGACCAGGAGGCAGGTAACATTGTTCATCAAAAGTGAAGGAAAAATGAGGAAAAACTCGCCTGTTCTCCCGGCCCTGGATGTCCCCAGCGACCTCCGAGGTGTCTCCTCTCCGCCCTGAGCGTTCTTCCTCAATCAGACGGTCGGTGAGGGCGAGCAAAGCCAGTCTCTCCTCCTTCGTCATCACATCTGTGGCCTGGGCGGCCCCCGGCCCGGAAGATGGAGCTGTCACGGCCCATGAAACACACTCTCGTTCCTCCTTCTCGCGGCGTTTCTCCTCGATCCGGCGGTCCAACTGGGTGAGCAGAGCCAATCTCTCCTCCTTTGTCATCACGTCTGTGGATGGGATGGGCGCCGGCCCGGAGGACGGCACAGTCTTGATCATCGAAGCACGTTCTCGTTCCCCTTTCTCACAGTGCTCCTCCTCGATCTGGCGATCTATTTGGGCGAGCAGAGCAGTCTCTCCTCCTCCGTTACCATGTCCGTGGATTGGGCGGGAGCCGGCCTGGAGGATGGAACAGTCACTGCCCGTGAAGCACGTCCTCGGTCCTCCCTCTCACGGCGCTCCTCCTCGATCTGACGGTCGATTAAGGCAAGCAGGCCCAGTCTCTCCTCCTCCATCATCACATCAGGGGATGAAATGTGCCCAGGCTCCGGGGATGATGCAGGGGTGGGAGAAGCACTGGAGGAGAGTGTCTTCCTCTGCCGCGAGCGCTTCTTCCGACGAGGGATTGACTTTGATGTTGGGCAGGCCCACTCTGGCTCCACGTCTGGCAGGGGAAAGAGGAAGGAGAGGAAGTCATCCACCCTTGGAATATCCCAGAGGCTGGTTTGACACCGCATGATATCCTCTGTGGTGAGCCGTGCCAGCCGAACGTCTTCGGGAGACTGCGGCCACTGAGCGGAGAAGAGCGCCTGTTCCAGCAGATCCTGGGCTCTCAGCTCCTCGTTCGTCCAGACCACCATGTTGTAGCTCGGGGAAAAAGAAAAAAGGTGGAAAGGAAAAGAAAAAACGCGCGTCTACTCCGCTGGGTTTTTTCTTGCTGACCGGAGCATTCTCTTATGATCCCTCGTGCGCCATTACACAGCACACAGAGGGCAGAATGAAAAACACAAGAGCAGGAGTAGATTCGTGGACTTTATTAACAAAACCCCCAAACTTGTCCAGTAAACAGTCATGCAATAAACAGAGAGTTGAAATGGTTGTACTTGTGGCCACCAGACATACAAGGATGCCACCTGGATGCTCTATAGCCCGAGGGAGGGAATGCCTAGTGCCACTATACTGCTGTCAGCACGAAGAGAAAGGCAAACATGAACTTACGGTGCTGGAGCGATCCGGGGCAGTCCGTGCAGTCCGGTGGATGAGAAGACTAATTTAGTCATGCAGAAAGTAATCCATAGGGAATGACAACCTGCATACACGGAGGAACACGCTGCTGTGTATGAAGTGCAATGCTCTGGTGATCGCTTCCCATAAACACAGCGTTTAAGTAATACTAATACTAATGAGGGAAGAGACCGCCGGTGTGAAGGAGCATGAGTAGACAAATTAAGAACATGTGTGCATGAGTGAGTGTCAGAGCATGTAAATGACAGTGAATGAGTTGTGTGTGTGTGTGTGTGTGTGTGTGTGTGTGTGTGTGAACACCAATAATGAGACACAGCTGATGACACTGACAGGAGGAGGGGTTGTACCTGAGCTGTCAGGGAGTGAAGGACCCAAAGGGCTCCCTGAAGCGCCTGATGGAAAATAAATAGAGAACCGGGCCAAAATAGCCATGGTGTCAGAACTGGGTTTGGAATCACCAAACCCAGTTCTGACTGCAGTGCATCATTAAACATTTTTGTTCACTTTGATTTAACATTTTCTAAACATTTAACACAGGTTGAAACAGTATGTCAAGTTTCATTTAATAGAGTTTAATCTTTGTATAAACTTTATATAACCTCCAGGTAACAGATGTAAATTAGCCACTGGCTACAATCTGACAAGTTTACATTGATTGATATCAATGGTCATTAACTTGCTCTGTCCTTTAAAACAGCAATTTAAAAACAGCACATCTTTACATGAAATCTGTTAACAGTTCTGAAACAGAGGTGTAAAACGTGCAAGAGTCGATTTCTGCTGTGCCAACATGTGCTTGTTTACTTCTAAACTGTGATCACTGTACTAATGTCTTGAAAATATTGTAAAATTATGGAGAATATGTACAGTAGGAATGGCGTATGAACAGAAATTAAGAGTGGCAGAGAAAAATGTGAGGGTGGTGAAGGACATGTATGCAGACAGCAAGATGGTGGTGAGGTGTGCTGTGGGAGTCAATGTGGGGTTGGAATTACATCAGGGATTGGCCCTGAGCCCATTTTTGTTTGGTAGGGTTGTGGACAGGCTGAGGTCAGGCAGGAGTCTCCGTGGACCATGATGTTTGCAGACGGCATTGTAATCTGTAGTGAGAGTAGGGATCAGGTGGAAGAGAATCTGGAGAGGAGGGATAGTGGATATATTAGAACAAGGATGTTGAAGATGGAGCTGCCAGGCAGGAGGAAAAGAGGAAGACCATAGAGAAGATATTTTGTTGTAGTGACAGAAGACATGGAGAGGATTGGTGTTACAGAGGAAGATGCAAGAGATATGGTGAGATGGAGACAGATAATCCACTGTGGCGACCCTAAAGGGAGCAGGAGGAAGAAGAAGAAGAAGAAGACAACATTGGAACAGCATGTAGATGAAGCTTGTGCTGGGAAATTTTGTCTTATACTCATTTCATCTTGTTTTGCTATTATTTCTGTTCGCTTTTTCTTAATTAGTATTAAAGGTTTGTGACACAATCCTGGATTTCATCATAATGATTAACTTATAATTAATTCATAATGACTTTGATTTCTGATAATTTTTAATGAGTCAAGTAGTGATAATGAATAAAGTTGAAGTCATCTCAAATGCACATTAATAAACAACTTTATAACAACACTGTAAAATTAAAAGGGGAAAAAAGGTGCAGAAAAATAAGGACAGATGAATTTTACAATTGATTTTTTTCAGTGTGTAATTTAAAATGTAGAAGTAGAGATGGTCCTTTTTATTGGTTATTATATATATAAAGTATAGAATTTACAGAAAATGTAAAAGGTTTTTATTATTAAGGGTAAAAAAATCCAAACCTGCATGGTCCTGTGTGAAAAAATGATTGCCTCCCTGTTAAAACATGAATTAACTGTGGTTTATCACATCTTTGGAAAGTTGAGTTCAATTTCTCCAGCCACACCCAGGCCTGATTACTGCCACATCTGTTCTCAATCAAGAAATCACTTAAATAGGACCTGTGTGACAAAGTGAAGTTGACCAAAAGATCCTCAAAAGCAAGACATCATGCTGTGATCAAAAGAAATTCAGGAACAAATGAGAAACAAAGTAACTGAGATCTATCAGTCTGGAAAAGGTTATAAAGCCATTTCTAAAGATTTGGGACTCCAACGAACCATGGTGACAGCCATTATTTACAAATGGCGAAAACATGGAACAGTGGTGAACCTTCCCAGGAGTGGCTGGCCAACCAAAATTACCCCAAGAGTGCAGCGACGACTCATCCAAGAGGTCACAAAAGACCTCACAACAACATCCAAAGAACTGCAGGCCTCACTTGCCTCAGTTAAGGTCAGTGTTCATGACTCCACCATAAGAAAGAGACTCGGCCAAAATGGCCTGCATGGCAGAGTTCCAAGACAAAAACCACCGCTGAGTCGTCGGCCTCCGTCGGTCTATGATGACCATGGAAGAGAATCCTAAACGTCTACTCTGCTGGAACAGCACCGCCTGCGGCTGAACAGGCCGATGCGCACCGGTGTTCTACCTTCCAGTGTTGGGCGTTGGTAGGAATCAAGCCTGGGCAGGAAGATATGGAGGACAAGATGTTACCCATGCAGCATGTCCCCCCTCTCCACGTCACTGATGAATCCAAAGGAACAGCAGGGCTGCTATAAGTTTGGCACCAGCGCCGTTGCAGGAGCTGCCAGAACGATGTTGAGCACAACAGAGAACTGCCTTAGGGGCTCCGACTCCGGATTTTTCCTCAGGGTTGACTCCCGAAGCCTTTCCTGTGACCGGGTGTGCCGCAAGGCAGCGGAGGTTTGAAATCAGGGTTTACCTTCCCCTAGATGGGCTACCTTCCCAGGTTGACGAGCCACCATCTACCCGAAGCATCTGGTTTTAAGGCGCCAGAGATCCGCCCTTGCCCCTTCTCCTATTAGTAAAAGCAGTTCCGCCGGGCTTAGAGACTAAACCACACGGGCAGGCTAGGAATTGGACTTAGTTGTCAGAGGCTTTTCGAGACGCACGCCGTAAGGAGCATTTTATGAGCACTGGGAGCTTAACCCAAGTGCCGCTCCTGGCTATGACAACCTTGGAACCCACTGATCCCCACTGCTGAGTAAAAAGAACATAAAGGCTCGTCTCAGTTTTGCCAGAAAACATCTTGGTGATCCCTAAGACTTTTGGGAAAATACTCTGTGGACTGACGAGACAAAAGTTGAGCTTTTGGACGGTGTGTGTCCCGTTACATCTAGTGTAAAAGTAACACAGCATTTCAGAAAAGGAACATCATACCAACAGTAAAATATTATGGTGGTAGTGTGATGGTCTGGGGCTGTTTTGCTGCTTCAGGACCTGGAAGACTTCTTGTGGCAAATGGAACCATGAATTCTACCGTTTACCAAAAAATCCTGAAGGAGAATGCCTGGCCATCTGTTCATGACCTCAGGCTGAAGTGCACTTGGGTTGTGCAGCAGAACAATGATTAAAAACACACCAGCAAGTCCACCTCTGAATGGTTTGAGAAAAACAAAATGAAGAATTTGGAGTGGCCTAGTCAAGGCCCTGACCTGAATCCAATTGCGATGCTGTGGCATGACCTTAAAAAGGTGATTCATGTTTGAAAACCCTCCAGTGTGGCTGAATTACAACAATTCTGCAAAGATGAGTGGACCAAAATTCCTCCACAGCGCTGTAAAAGACTCATTGCAAGTTATTGCAAATGCTTGATTGCAGTTGTTTCTGCTAAGGGTGGGCAAACCAGTTATTTGGTTTAGGGGACAATCATGTTTTTTTCACACAGGGCCTTGTAGGTTTGGATTTTTTTTTTTTTTTTTTTACCCTTAATAACAAACACCTTATATATATATATATATATATATATATATATATATATATAAACTACTCACAAAAAGTTAGGGATATTTGGCTTTCAGGTGAAATTTAAAAAGTTCACCCTACAGTGATATTATATCATGAAAGTAGGGCATTTAAGTGGAACCCATCAATTACAGCTTGACAACGACATCACATGCTGTTCACAAGTCGACTTATTGTCTGCTGAGACATGGCATTCCACGCTTCTTGAAGGGCGGCCCTCAGGTCATTGAGGTTGTGGTGTGCAGGGTTACGAGCCTCTACATGATGACTCAGCTTATCCCATAGCTTTTCTATGAGATTCAGGTCTGGAGAAAGTGCAGACCACTCCATTTGAGGTTCCCCATCCTCCAGCACTCGTTCCCTAATGATGCAACCTCGATGAGCTGGAGCATTGTTGTCCATGAAGATGAAATTAGGCCTGTGTTGTTCATGCGGGGGCACAATGACTGGATTAATGATATTATTCAGGTAATATCAGCTTGTCACTGTACCATTCAAAAGGTGTAGGGCAGTTCTGTATTGATTAGACACACCTGCCCAGACTGTAACACCACCACCAAAGGCTCATCTGGTGACAACAGTGGCTGATGCATAGTACTCTCCTTGATGTCGCCAACATCACTGGCGGTCATCATTTCTGCTCAGTGTGACTCGACTTTTATCAGAGAACCACACTGAGGCCCACTGGTCTCTTGTCCAACGTAAATGCTCCCTGGCCCATGCAAGACGATGACACCTGTGCCTGGTGGTGTGGTCAGGTACCCTTGTAGGTCATCTAGCACTCAGACCGCGCTGATGTAAATGGTTTTGAATGGTCTGACGTGACACTTGGGTGCCTCTCACCTCCCTTAAATTTGCCTGGAGTTGAGTAGCATTCATCATCTGGTTCTGCAAGGCACTGTTCACAATGAAGTGGTCATCAGTGTGGGATGTAGCCAAAGGACGTCCACTTCTGTGCCTTTCTGTGATTCTTACAGTTGCTCTGTATCTCTGTTGCAACCTGCTGATGACACTGTGACACTCTAAGCTCAGTGGCCACTTCCCTCTGAAAGCATCCTGTTTGATGCCTCGCAATGGCGAGGTACTGTTGATCAATTGTTAGGTGTCGTCTTGGTCTCATGATGTCAAAGAGTAAACAGCATGATGAAGAGGACTGTTTAAATACCAATTCTAATTGAACCAGAAAATTTATTGGTCGATTGATGGATCAGTCTGGGATCAGTCTACTAAGGTCTCCGCCTTTGACCGCCACCTAATCCACAAAACACCGGAACCCCATGATTCCCCCTGCAGGTGGTGAGCCCACTGGAGGCCGGACCCATGTAACTCCTTCGGGCAGAGCCCGGCCGGGTCCCATGGGTGGAAACCACCACTCAGGAACCACCACCCCGGTTTACCATGCATGGGAAACCGGGGTGGTGGTTCCTCTCTTCATAAAAGGGGACCGGAGGGTGTGCTCCAACTTTAGAGGGATCACACTCCTCAGCCTCCCTGGGAAGGTCTATGCCACGGTACTGGAGAGGAGAGTCCGGCCGTTGGTCGAACCTCGGATTCAGGAGGAGCAATGTGGTTTTCATTCTGGCCGTGGCACATCGGACCAGCTCTTTAGCCTCTTGAGAATCCTTGAGGGTTCATGGGAGTTTTCCCAACCAGTTTACATGTGTTTTGTGGACTTGGAGAAGGCATTCGACCGCGTCCCTCGTGGTTTTTTGTTGTGGGGTGCTTCGGGAATATGGGGTATCGGGCTTGTTGTTACGAGCTATTCGGTCTCTGTACGACCGATGTGAGAGTTTGGTTCGTATTGTCAACACTCGGTCGGACTCATTCCCAGTGAGAGTTGGACTCCGCCAGGGCTGCCCTTTGTCACCTATGCTGTTCATAATTTTTATGGACAGGATTTCTAGGCGCAGCCAGGGAATGGAGGGTGTCATGCTTGGTGACCACAGGATCTCATCTCTGTTGTTTGCAGATGATGTTGTACTGCTGGCTTCATCCAGCAATGACCTACAGTTCTTGCTGGGACGGTTTGCTGCTGAGTGTGAAGTGGCTGGGATGAAAATCAGCACCTCCAAGTCCGAGTCCATGGTCCTCTGCCGGAAAAAGGTGGATTGTCCTCTCCAGGTCGGGGACAGGCTCCTGTCCCAAGTGGAGGAGTTCAAGTATCTTGAGGTCTTATTCACTAGTGAGGGGAGAATGGAGCGAGAGATTGACACACGGATCGGAGCAGCATCTGCTGTGATGCGGACGTTGTCCTGGTTCGTTGTGGTGAAGAGGGAGCTTAGTTCTAAGCCAAAGCTGTCAATTTACCAGTCAATCTACGTTCCTACTCTCACCTATGGTCACGAGCTTTGGGTAATGACCGAAA
Source organism: Pholidichthys leucotaenia (assembly GCA_020510985.1). NCBI lineage: Eukaryota > Metazoa > Chordata > Actinopteri > Cichliformes > Pholidichthyidae > Pholidichthys > Pholidichthys leucotaenia. Next base: position 107,721,301 of record CM035845.1, read on the forward strand.
GAACGAGATTGCGGATACAAGCAGCTGAAATGAGCTTTCTCCGTAGGATTGCTGGACTCACCCTCAGAGATAGGGTGAGGAGCTCAGTCATCCAGGAGAGGCTCAGAGTAGAACCGTTGCTCCTCCACATTGAAAGGAGTGAGTTGAGGTGGTATGGGCATCTGATCAGGATGCCTCCTGGACGCCTCCCACTTGAGGTGTTTCGGGCACGTCCCACTGGGAGGAGACCCCGGGGCAGACCCAGGACTCGGTGGAGGGACTATGTCTCCCAGCTGGTCTGGGAAAGCCTTGGTATCCTCTCTGAAGAGCTGGAGCAGGTGGCTGGGGAGAGGGAAGTCTGGGCTTCTCTGCTTGAACTGCTGCCTCTGTGACCCAGACTTCCAGAAAAGCGGGAGAAGATGGATGGATTCATGGATCAAACACCTGTTGTGAATTTTGCTGTTAAGCAGCTTGTTAAAGAATAGCAAGTTATGCAAAAAGTACTGAAACACTGAACAGTTGGACATGTGCATTCAAAAGCTTAGAGACGATCCAATTAAGTTCACCTGTAAAGGTTATAGTGCATTTTAGGGGCATCCTGAAATTTCATCCGAAAGTCAAATATCCCTAACTTTTTAAGAGTAGTGTAATATATATATTGTCAAATAAGATTACTTATATCATAGTATGAAATTTTGGTCATATCGCACAGCCCTAACTTAAATAGGAGTTTTGTGGAGATTGTGTGGAAAGGATGAGGCTGAGTTATTTCTCAAGTTCCATTTTATTCTCAACACACTCTCCAACATTCAAATACAGAAAGAGGCAGAACCCCCAACCTCTGCCAGTCTTATACCCCTGACATCAAAGCACAAAATCCCATTGTCTTTAAATCCCAAACACAATGCATCCCCCCTGCAGTTCCTATCTCTTTCACCCAAACCTCGGTGGTCAGGAAATCCTTCATGTCCATCTCTTTGCATATCAAAAGGCCAACTCTCACATCCTCCTCATCTCCCTAGGAGGTCCAGACCTTTTGTTCCTCTTCAGACGTGAAGCCAAAATAAGCACACAGGAATATACATGAGAGCATATGAACAGTCATATACATGTGAGCCCGTGAAACTACATATGTGCACCACATATAACCCCCCCCCCCAAACGTCTAAGAGGGAACAACCAAACACAGATTGCATGTCATAATAAAATCACCACACATCAGTCCACATGCTGTCTTGGTCTCATCCGTCTCCCGTATCTGCTGCAGGCGGGCTTAACCTCTTCCGCGGCATCCTCCTGCTGTGGAGCTGCTGTCTGGGTATTAAAACTGTTAGTCAATCTCTGTGGGTGTACTGGGGAATGCTCCCTAGGGGGTCTACCCCGTCGCGGGGCTCTCGCCAACTGCACAGTTTCGTCAGCCATCACAAAAGCAGGTTTGAGTCTGTCTATGCCAATCATCTCCTTTCTGCCCCCCAAATCTAGCAAAAAATGCTTATCACCTGTTTCCAGCACCCTGAATGGTCCATCGTATGGCGGTCGCAGAGCTGTGCGGTGGGCATCATGCCTGACCAAAACAAACTCCACATTTTTTAAAGCTTTAGGCACAAAAACACGTGGAAAACTGTGGTGAACGGGGCCGGGTAGGGCACTCGGGCCCATGCTATTCTGCAAACACTGAGCCGAGGAGAACTCTGGCGCTGGGTTGTCAGGGAGAAATTCTCCGGGCAGCCGAAGTGGCTGTGCAAACACTAGCTCCGCTTGGGAGGCGTCTAAATCCTCTTTAGGTGCAGAACGCAACCCCAATAAAACCCATGGCAGTTTGTCAACCCAATTTGCATCCGTAAGCAACGCTCTGAGAGCCGCCTTCAGCGACCTGTGAAAACGTTTGCATAACCCGTTAGCCTGCGGGTGATACGCGGTCGTGCGGTGGATCGTTGCCCCCAGGCTGTGGGCCATCGCTGACCAAAGTTTGGAAACAAATTGTGGGCCTCTGTCAGACGTAACATCCGACAGAACTCCAAAACGCGCTACCCATGCAGTTAAAAAAACGCGCGCCACCTCCTCGGCTGTAGTTGACGACAGGGGAACCACTTCCGGCCAGTGCGTGGTGCGGTTGACCATTGTCAGAAGATCTGTGCAGCCCTGCGAAAGTGGTAGGGGGCCTACGGGGTCCACGTGGACATGATCAAACCTTTTAGCTGGAATATGAAACGGCTCCAAAGGAGCTCTCTTGTGTCTATGCACTTTGGACCGCTGGCAAGCTATGCAGGCTGCTGCCCACTCTCTAACCTGCTTGCACAGGCCTGGCCATACAAATTTCTCCCCCACCATTTTGATCGAAGTGCGCACCCCCAGGTGCGCCAGAGAATGAACCAAGTCAAAAACGCGGCAGCGCCACGAGGCCGGAACCACCGGACGGGGTCGCCCGGTGGAAACATCGCAGATTAGATGGGGGCATACCGTCTTTCAGCACCCTGTCCTCCAGCCTTAACCCTGTTGGTCCAGACTGGAGCGCGTGCACGTCTGCGTCGCCACCCTGCTCCGCGGCCATGGCTGCTTAATCTATCCCTACGCGGACTGGGGCCGCGCGCGCTTTCGCGTCGCTACCCTGGTCCGCGGCAACAGTTGCAAAATCTATCTCTACGCGGGCTGGAGCAGCCACGGCATGCGAGAGGCAGTCTCTCACCACATTAAGTTTGCCTGCTACATGCTGGATATCGGTAGTGAACTCCGAAATTGCGGCCAGCTGTCTCTGCTGCCGGCCCGACCAAGGTTCTGAAATCTTGGCCATCGCAAAAGTCAGCGGCTTGTGGTCAACGAACGCGGTGAAACAGTGCCCCTCCAGCCAAAACTGGAAGTGACGAACAGCCAAATGGAGGGCTAACAACTCCCTGTCGAATGCGCTGTATTTCCGCTCACTATCGCGCAAAGTCCTGCTGAAAAACGCGAGCGGCTGCCAGGCTCCAGCCACATACTGTTCGGCAACCGCCCCTATGGCCACCTCTGATGCGTCAGTAGTGAGCGCCATGCGGGCCGTTGGGACTGGGTGTGCTAACAACGCAACGTTTGCCAAGGCTGTTTTGACTTCAGAGAATGCGCGCTCCCGCTCGGGGGACCATTCGATTTTATTTGCGGGTTTTTGTTTTTTAAGCACAGCGTACAATGGTTGCATGAGCTGCGCCGCACGGGGAAGGAAACGGTTATAAAAATTCACCATTCCCAAAAACTCCTGTAACGCTTTGACCGTTTGTGGCTGGGGAAAATTTGCCACCGCGCGCACCTTGTCAGGCAGAGGAGCTGCACCTTCGGGAGAGACGCGATGCCCCAAAAAATCAATCTGCGCCACCCCGAACTGACATTTCGCTGGGTTAATTATTAGCCCATGCTCTGCCAACCTCCGGAAAACTGCCGTGAGGTGGTTTTCGTGTTCGTCTTCGGACGCACTGGCTACTAAAATGTCGTCCAGGTAGACGAACATGAAAGGAAGATCGCGCAACACCGCGTCCATCATGTGTTGGAAAGTCTGCGCTGCGCCTTTAAGCCCAAACGGCATGCGCAAAAACTCAAAAAGCCCGAAAAGAGTTATTACCGCTGTTTTGGGTATGTCCTCAGCGCGTACTGGGACCTGATGATAACCGCGCACCAAGTCTATCTTAGAAAAAACGCGCGTCCCCGCCAAATGAACTGAAAAATCCTGGATATGTGGGATTGGGTAGCGGTCGTGTGCTGTAGCATTGTTAAGCCTGCGAAAATCACCGCACGGCCGCCACGAGCCATCAGGTTTAGGGACCATGTGAAGCGGTGTAGCCCAAGGGCTGTTTGAACGTCTGATGATGCCCAGTTTTTCTAGGTTGGCGAATTCCTCGCGCGCTATGGCCAGTTTAGCTGAATCCAAGCGCCGAGCTTTTGCAAAAATGGGCGGCCCAGTGGTAGTAATAAAATGCTCCACCCCGTGTTTAGCCACGGTCGCCAAAAACGTTGGCACCGTGAGTGCTGGAAACTGATTGAGGAGTGTGTGAAACTTACCACCTGCAGCTGTGACGTTGGCTTGTGCTGTTCGTGGAGTCACTCGCGCTGTACAGGGAATAGAAGAAAAAGAGAGTGCATTAACCAGGCGTCTGTTAGCAAGATCGACCAACAAACCATGTGAGCACAAAAAATCAGCACCTAACATGTTGAAATTGACTGCCGCTATGACGAAAGTCCACTCGAATGTACGGCCGTGGAAAGAGAGAGACAGGGTCTTCTCCCCGAAGGTCTTAATCGCCGAGCCGTTCGCTGCTGACGCCACAGGGCCACTGGAAGGCGCCAGCCGGTCAGCGTAGGAAGGTGTGATGAAACTCAGCTTGGAGCCTGTGTCCACGAGGAAGTGCCTCCCCGATCGCGCGTCCCTCAGGTAGAGCAGCTTGTTCTCTTCACCGAGAGCCGCAGCTGCTACCGACTCCCGGTCTTGGCGTTTCCTGAGCGCTTGAACTGGCACGGCGGAATGCACTTGCGTGCCCTCTCGGCGAAACGGCGATGGTAAAAGCAAAGGACGTCATCCGCTCCGCGTCTCCTGGCCTCCGCCGCTGCTGTCGTCGGTGAGTCTGGTGCTGCAGCCTCTGGCCCCCTGCCATCTCCGGACGTTGCGCCCAGCTCCACTGCTGCGGTCGTGGCTGTGTGTCGTTTATGGGCGTCGACGAGTCGCTGCGCCTCCTGGCCCAGCTCGTGGTAGTCCCGGTAGGCCAGCAGCTGTGAACTGGCCAGGGTAACTCTCACCGCTGACGGTAGTGTCCTGAGGAAAAGGTGGGCGAAGATAAAACCATCATCTTCGGAGTCTCTCAAACTCAGCATCTTCGCCATCAGGTCTGCAGGTCTGTCGACCTCGCACTCAGTCAACGCCAGGAGCTTCTCTGCTCACTCTCCCAGCGAGGGGGTGAAAAAACGGATGAGAGCAGCCTTCAATGTGCCATACTTGTCGTCGTCTGGCGGGTGGTTAATCAGGCTCTCTACTCGCTGGGCTGTGTGGCTGTCCAGCTTTGCAACCACATGGTAGAATCTCGTGGCGTCTGCCGAAACCTTCCGAAGATGGAACTGTGCCTCGATTGCGTTAAACCAGGAGCGCAGGCTATGCTGCCAGAAATCCGGTAGCTGGACTGTGGTAGCTGCATTAGCCTGGCTGGCTCCTGATGAGTCCGGTGCAGGAGAATCGTCAACGGCCATAATACGTCTTAAGGTCACCAGTGTGGAGATTGTGTGGAAAGGATGAGGCTGAGTTATTTCTCAAGTTCCATTTTATTCTCAACACACTCTCCAACATTCAAATACAGAAAGAGGCAGAACCCCCAACCTCTGCCAGTCTTATACCCCTGACATCAAAGCACAAAATCTCATTGTCTTTAAATCCCAAACACAATGCATCCCCCCTGCAGTTCCTATCTCTTTCACCCAAACCTCGGTGGTCAGGAAATCCTTCATGTCCATCTCTTTGCATATCAAAAGGCCAACTCTCACATCCTCCTCATCTCCCTAGGAGGTCCAGACCTTTTGTTCCTCTTCAGACGTGAAGCCAAAATAAGCACACAGGAATATACATAAGAGCATATGAACAGTCATATACATGTGAGCCCGTGAAACTACATATGTGCACCACATATAACCCCCCCCCCAAACGTCTAAGAGGGAACAACCAAACACAGATTGCATGTCATAATAAAATCACCACACATCAGTCCACATGCTGTCTTGGTCTCAGCCGTCTGCTGTATCTGCTGCAGGCGGGCTTAACCTCTTCCGCGGCGTCCTCCTGCTGTGGAGCTGCTGTCTGGGGATTAAAACTGTTAGTCAATCTCTGTGGGTGTACTGGGGAATGCTCCCTAGGGGGTCTACCCCGTCGTGGGGCTCTCGCCAACTGCACAGTTTCGTCAGCCATCACAAAAGCAGGTTTGAGTCTGTCTATGCCAATCATCTCCTTTCTGCCCCCCAAATCTAGCAAAAAATGCTTATCACCTGTTTCCAGCACCCTGAATGGTCCATCGTATGGCGGTTGCAGAGCTGTGCGGTGGGCATCATGCCTGACAAAAACAAACTCCGCATTTTTTAAAGCTTTAGGCACAAAAACACGTGGAAAACTGTGGTGAACGGGGCCGGGTAGGGCACTCGGGCCCATGCTATTCTGCAAACGTTGAGCCGTCATATACATGTGAGCCCGTGAAACTACATATGTGCACCACAGTTTAATGTTTTTAATCACCGATTAGATTGTTGATATTAACTCATCATTTTTTTATGTCCTTAAGAACAAAACAATTACATTAATACAGGATGACTCATATTATGATGAATCCATTGCAGTGATATCTTAGCGATCAAAAAGATATTAGCGAGTCGTTAGTCAAATCTGAATTTATAAAGATCTTTGCTTTTGTCCTTCTAGTCTTCAACTGTATTTATAAAGTAAAACAGACACAAAAAGTGTAATATAGTCTAGCCTAATATGATTTCATGTATGTGTCACTGGGTCTGCGTTTAGGTCTCTGCACACATCTATTTGTGTTTAAAACTAAGCAATAAAAACCTGTTTTCCATTTTATTCTTTTTTTTTTTTTTTTTGCCCCTTTGGCTGTTTCCGCCAAATTTACCATTTCTTATTCCTCCTATTTAAGTTTTATTTTCTTTATTCTTTTGTCTTGTTTGATCCAATTTTCTCTCCCCCTCACTTTATAGCTGCTCTTTCTCTGTCTTCACTTGTCTCTTTTTGTTCCACATTGCTCTGTTCTATGTGTTGGTTAGGCTATATATGTACTCATTCTGGAGAGGGAAGACAAGGTGAGGGGGGGCTGTTGACATAAAGCACAAACAGAAATTCTTGTTTATATGTTAAGTGAAAGCTGTGCAGGGGAGAGATTAAAAGAGAAATGGGCTGACAAAAGGAAATTAAAAAAGTGGAAGGCAGACAGAAAGAGCCAGTGACCGTAGCCAAGTTATACCATGACAGTGATTCAGCATGATATGAATAAAGACCAATGAATATTATATATTAGCTGTGTGTACCATCAGCCATAATATATACCAGTAATAATGTGGAGATGTAATATATATTAGCCACATATGTCAGTGTTATCAGATTATTCATGGAAAGGGGAATTCTGCCATGAATTGTTCTTCATAAAGGAGAAAACATTCTTGCTGGAGTCAGTAGGTCTGATGAAAGAGGAGTAAAGATGAAAGAGAAGTTTAGAGGGCAGATATACTGTAGACTCAACAGTAAAATACAACCAGATTTCAAGTAGATGGGTTTTTTTTTTATTTAAACCTCAGTGGTTTTATAGAAAGAGCCAGAAATCACAGCACAATCGCCAAAAGTAGCATTGAATGTAGTATTTATTTCATCATGAAGATCAGAAAAAAAGCCATTGGATCAAAGGCGTAAGCAATTTAATGATCATTCATTCATTCTTTGTTTCATTTTCTTAACCACTTTAACCTATTTGGATTGGGCGGTGGCTGGAGTCTATGCCAGCCGGCTGAATGACACAGGGCCCCCCGTGCATATCACCAGTTCATTGGCTTCAGGGCTGACACATTCATTCATTCATCTTCTTCCGCTTAATCCTTTTCGGGTCGCGGGGGGGCTGGAGCCTATCCCAGCATCTTTGGGCGAGAGGCAGGGTACACCCTGGACAGATCGCCAGTCCATCGCAGGGCCAACACAGAGAGACAGACAACCATTCACTCTCACAGTCATACCTAAGGACAATTTAGAATCCCCAGTTTTTGATGCCAATTAACCTAACTTGCATGTTTTTGGCATGTGGGAGGAAACCGGAGAAATCCTGGAGTAAACCCACGCAGACACGGGGAGAACATGCAAACTCCACACAGATCACTGTTGGTCAGGGGCTGGAATCGAACCCAGGATCCCCCGGCCAAGGGTGAGTTGCTATGCTGCCGCAGTGCTAACCACTCCGCCACCGCGCCGCCAAAAAGATAAAAAATCATTCACTCTCACACCTATTTAATTTAACCTTGCATGCGTGTCTTTGGACTGTGGGAGGAGACTTCCTTTGGTAACGTAACGTATCGTCACTTCCTGTGTTGCTGGCTGTCTGTGGTTTGCTCTGAGGATTTTGCCTTTAATTGTGTTTTAATCACTTTTTTCCTTCTACCGTTAGCTCTCACTTCTGTTTATCAAGCCTCTTGCACCTGTGTGCGCACTCAGTGTCATCTAATCACCCTCTTTAGCCTTCTGTTCACCTTTCATCAGTGTTTGTGTTAGCTTCGGGTTAGCCACTAGCTATGGCTACTAGCTCTCCTTCCTCTCCTCTTCTGGTGTGCTCTCTCTGTCAGATGTTTAGCTACACCTCTGCCTCTTTTAGTGATAACGGTAAATGTAATAAATGTTGTCTTTTTGAGGTGCTCGAGGCGAGGTTGTCTGATTTGGAATCCCGGCTCCGCTGTATTGAAACACCGTCTGTGCCAGTTAATAACAACGGATGTCCCTTAGCTGCAGCGGAGCTCCCTAGCTTAGGGCGGCCTGCTAGCTGTCCTCCAGTCCTCCTCAGCAGCGAGGAGACTGGGTGGGTGATGCTGAGAAGGAAGCCTAGCCGCAAAACCCCGGTTAACCACCAACCTGTTCATGTTTCTAATCGCTTTTCCCCGCTCAGCGACACACCCATTGAGGAAAAAAACTCCAACCACTGGCGACTCTGTAGTCAGAAACATGAACCTAGAGACTCCAGCGGCCATAGTCAAATGCATTCCTGGGGCCAGAGCAGGCGACATCGAGTCAAATTTAAAAATGCTGGCTAAAAGTAACTGCAAATACTCCAAAATTGTTATCCACGCCGGCATTAACGACATCCGACTCCGGCAGTTGGAAGTCTCAAAACTTAACGTGAAATTGGTGTGTGACTTTTCCAAAACAATGTCTGCTTCTCTATTATTCTCTGGGCCCCTCCCCAGAGGGGCCCAGTTTAGCCCCCCAAGTTTAGCCACTTGTCATCCTTCAACCGCTGGCTGTCTGTGTGGTGTCCTGCAAACAATGTGGGCTACATAGACAATTGGAGCTCATTTTGGGGAAAACCTGGTCCTATTAGACAAGACGGCGTCCATCCCACGTTGGATGGTGCATCTCATTTATCTAACAATCTTGCATCATTTTTATCCAAATTTCCAAAACCTTGACAACTCAGAGTTGGGACCAGGAAGCAGAGTCGCAGTCGTTCACGCCTCGCTGCAGCTCCTCTTTATCCGCCACCCCTCAATTTAGCCCCTGTCTTCCCCATCAGAGAATCATTGTCTTCTCCCTCCAAAGTAAATAAAAATATAATGTATAAGCATCCCAAAGTGATTAAATAAAAAGTTGGTAAAATTCAAATTAAACATGAAGCCTCTAAATTGAATGATTTGGCCTCTCTTCCTCCTCATAATTTAAAAATTAATTGTGGTTTGTTAAACATTAGGTCTCTAACTCCCAAGTCTCTGCTAGTCCATGATCTGTTAATTGATCATCAGATTGATTTAATATCCCTTACAGAGACTTGGTTAGGGCAAGAGGATTATGCTGGTTTGAATGAATCAACTCCCTCTGGTTATTTAAACTGTCAAAATCCCAGAAGTTCTGGTCGTGGAGGAGGAGCAGCAACAATTTACCATTCCAAATTACTAGTTAATGTAAAGCAAAAAAACACATTATAATCCCTTTTAGGGCCTGGTCCTCAGTATTGGGTATTTTAGCAATTTTAGGCTAAACCCAGTTTTATTTGCCATCGTTTATCGTCCTCCATCAACCTACTCAAAGTTTTTATCCGAATTCTTAGTGGATTTAGTGCTGAAATCAGATAGGATAATTATAGTAGTGGACTTTAATATACATGTAGATGTAGATAGTGATTGCCTTAATTTGGCATTTAATTCAATATTAGACTCGATGGGGTTTTCTCAGAAAGTAGGAAATTCTACCCATTATCTCCACCATACGTTGGACCTTGTTCTGACATATGGCATAGAAATAGAAAATCTGGTAGTGTCTCCTCATAACCCTGTACTGTCAGACCATTGTCTGTTAACCTTTGATTTTACTATTTCTGACTATTTGGCTCCTAAGGAAAAATATTACTACAGTAGATGCCTCTGAGATGATGTTGTTACCAAATTTATGCACATTGTTTCCTCTGTCGTGTGTCAACACAGCGGAAATAAGCTATAGACAGCTTGTTCCTTCTGTAATTGATAGCACTGCAGATAGTGTTACAGCTTCTCTGCATCAGACTCTAGACATGGTGGCCCCTTTAAAAAAACAAAAAGTCTAATCAGAGATTTCTAACTCCTTGGTTCAACACAGAAACTCGTAGCTTAAAACAGAAGACTCGTCAATTAGAAAGAAAATGGTGCTCCACTAATTTAGATGAAATCTATTTAGCTTGGAGAAATCATCTTTTAATTTATAAAAAATCTCTGAGGAAAGCTAGAATGAGTTATTATTCTGCATTAATAGAAGAGAACAAGAATAATCCCAGGTTTCTTTTCAGCACTGTAGCCAGGATGACAAAGAGTCAGGACTCTTTGACTAAGTCAGTCCTAGCATTCCCTTAGAGCTTACTAGTCAGGACTTTATGAACTTTTTCAATAATAAAATTTCATCTGTCAGAGATAAAATCAGTCAGATTCTTCCCACCATTAACTTAAATACAGTAACTACTACAACTCCTTCAATTGATGTCTGTCTTGATGAGTTTACTCCAATCGACCTTTGTGAGTTAGACAAAATAGTTTCCTCATCCAAACCTTCAACTTGTCTTTTAGACCCTATTCCTACCAGGTTATTTAAAGAAGTCTTCCCACTTATTGGTAGCTTTATTCTTCATATAATCAATTCTTCATTAACTTCAGGCCATGTACCGCAAGCTTTTAAAACGGTTGTAATTAAACCCTTACTCAAAAAGCCAACGCTAGATCCAGGAGCTTTAGCTGACTATAGACCAATCTCTAATCTCCCTTTCATTTCAAAAATCTTAGAAAAAGTTGTTGCTACGCAATTATTTGACTACTTGGAGGGAAATAGTTTATTTGAAGAGTTTCAATCTGGGTTTAGAATCCACCATAGTACTGAAACAGCCTTAGTGAAGGTCACTAATGACCTCCTGATCGCATCTGATAATGGACTTGTTTCTGTCCTTGTCCTTTTAGACCTTAGTGCAGCTTTTGATACTATCGATCATAATATTCTACTTGATAGATTAGAACACTATGTTGGACTTAATGGAACTTCATTGCAGTGGTTTAGATCTTATTTATCTGATAAGTTCCAGTTTGTTCATGTCAATAATAAGTTTTCTTTCAACTCAAAGCTCAGCCATGGAGTTCCACAGGGATCTGTGCTAGGCCCTATTCTTTTTAGTTTATATATGTTTCCGTTAGGCAACATTATTAGAAAGCACTGTATACATTTTCATTGTTATGCAGATGACACACAATTATACCTGTCAATGAAGCCAGATGATAGTAATCAATTAGCCAAGTTAGAAGCCTGCCTTAAGGAAATCAGGTTCCAAGGTTGTCATAGCCAGGAGCGGCACTGGGGTTAAGCTCCCAGTGCTCATAAAATGCTCCTTATGGCGTGCGTCTCGAAAAGCCTCTGACAACTAAGTCCAACTCCTAGCCTGCCCGTGTGGTTTAGTCTCTAAGCCCGGCGGAACTGCTTTTACTAATAGGAGAAGGGGCGAGGGCGGACCTCTGGCGCCTTAAAACCAGATGCTTCGGGTAGATGGTGGCTCGTCAACCTGGGAAGGTAGCCCATCTAGGGGAAGGTAAACCCTGATTTCAAACCTCCGCTGCCTTGTGGCATACCCGGTCACGGGAAAGGCTTCGGGAGTCAACCCTGAGGAAAAATCCGGAGTCGGAGCCCCTAAGGCAGTTCTCTGTTGTGCTCAACATCGTTCTGGCAGCTCCTGCAATGGCGCTGGTGCCAAACTGTAGCAGCCCTGCTGTTCCTTTGGATTCATCAGTGACGTGGAGAGGGGGGACATGCTGCATGGGCAACATCTTGTCCTCCATATCTTCCTGCCTAGGCTTGAATCCTACCAACGCCAACGCTGGAAGGTAGAACTCCGGATCACTGGAGAGGACACTCCAGCCTCGCCTTTGGCGTAGAAAAAACACGGGGAATGACAGTTACCGGTTATAAGCCACCACTCAATTGGCGTAGAGCGCGGTGCCAGGGGTTGTTCCCGTCGGTGGGAGGGATCATCGGATCTCACTGGACAGCTACCGCCCGCCTCAAGCTGGGCAGCCCCCAGCCAATAAGGTGTTGTCCCGCCACAGCTTGCTTTCCTCATTGGGTGCATGGGGATGAGGAGAAGTCCGAACAGCAGGCTGAGAACCTTCGCACCAGGCAAGACAATAAAACAAAAGAGACCAACTCTAAAACTGGGAACTTGGAACGTCCGCACTATGATGACAGGACTCGCTGCTAACCTCAAGGACATCAACGACACCAGGAAGACTGCCATCATCAATAATGAGCTGAAGAGACTGGGAGTGGATATTGTCACTCTCCAGGAAACACGGTTGGCTGACGCAGGCACACTGAGAGAGGAGGACTACACGTTCTACTGGCAGGGAAAGGGCAGCGATGAACACAGGGAACACGGAGTGGGCTTCGCAGTGAAGAACACCTTGCTGAAGATGGTGGAACTGGGCAGCACTGGCTCTGCACGACTCCTCACCCTCCGCCTGAACACCACTCAAGGCCCAGTCACCCTCGTCAGTGTGTATGCCCCAACACTGACAGCCACACCAGAGGCAAAAGACGAGTTTTACGAGAATCTCGCAACAACTGTCAGGACCATCCTCAACTCTGAACAACTCATTCTCCTTGGAGACTTCAATGCCAGAGTGGGTGCTGACCACGACTCCTGGCCCTCCTGTCTTGGACCTTTTGGCGTGGGCAGAATGAACGACAACGGACAGCGGCTGCTCGAGTTCTGCACATATCACGATCTGTGCATCACAAACTCGTTCTTCAAGACCAAGCCCCAACACAAGGTTTCCTGGCAACATCCACGCTCAAAGCACTGGCACCAGCTGGACTTGATCCTGACCAGGCGCACCTCACTGAAGAACGTGCTAATCACCCGTTCGTTCCAGAGTGCAGATTGCGACACAGACCATTCATTGGTGTGTTGCAAGGTCAAGCTGCAGCTGAAGAAATTCCATCGTGCTAGACAGCCTGGAAAGGCACGGATTGACACCAGCAAGATGGCTCAACCAGAACTTGTTGAGCAGTTTGCCTCCACCTTTGAGAAGGAACTTGGTGTACCACAAGAAGGAGAATCTGCAAAGCAGAAGTGGGAAGTGCTGCAAAACACCATCCACCGCACAGCCTTGGCTACCTTTGGGAGGAAGACCTCGAAGTCACAGGACTGGTTTGATGCCAAGTTGACCGAGATGACCCCCGTCATTGAAGCCAAGCACTCAGCACTTGCTGAGTACAAGAAGTACCCAAACGAGAAGAATCTCCAGATTCTCAGGGCTGCGAGAAGCAAAGTTCAGCAGACTGCTCGGCGCTGTGCCAACGAGTACTGGACTCAGCTCAGCCAAGACATTCAAACCGCTGCCATAACAGGGAACATCCGTGGTATGTACGACGGCATCAAGAAAGCACTTGGTCCGGCTCAGAGCAAGACGGCCCCCCTCAAATCCTCCACTGGGGTGATGATCACAGAAAAGAACAAGCAGATGGAGAGATGGGTGGAACACTACTCCAACCTCTACTCCAGAGAGAACACCGTGACACCGTCAGTCCTTGATGCCATCGACTGCCTGCCATCCATGGACGAACTTGACGCCGAGCCAACCATCGACGAACTCAGCAAGGCCATTGATAGCTTGGCCGCTAGCAAGGCACCCGGCAACGACGGCATACCCCCTGACCTGATCAAGCACTGCAAGACCACCTTACTGCTGCCATTGCATGACGTCCTCTGTCAGTGTTGGAAGGAAGGTGCCGTACCACAGGACATGAGGGACGCCAAGATCATCACCCTCTACAAAAACAAAGGGGAGAGAAGCGACTGCAACAACTACAGGGGCATCTCTCTCCTCAGCGTTGTTGGCAAAGTCTACGCACGAGTTGTTCTCGTTCGTCTACAGAAGCTTGCCGAACGTGTCTCAATGTGGCTTCCGCGCTGAGTGATCGACGGTAGACATGATATTCTCCATCCGCCAACTCCAGGAGAAATGCAGAGAACAGAACATGCCCCTGTACGTCGCCTTCATCGACCTCACCAAAGCGTTCGATTTGGTCAGCAGAGAGGGCCTTTTCAAGATCCGGCCAAAGATAGGATGCCCACCAAAGTTGCAAAGCCTCATCGAATCGTTTCACACCAACATGCAGGGGATAGTGCAGCACGACGGCAACGTCTCAGAGCCATTCAACATACGCAGCAGAGTGAAACAGGGCTGTGTACTTGCGCCAACCCTCTTTGGGATTTTCTTTGCTATGCTCCTGAGGCATGCCTTCAGCACAGCAACAGAGGGAATCTACCTGCACACAAGATCTGATGGCAGGCTTTTCAACCTCGCCCGCCTGAAAGCCAGAACCAAAGTACGCGAGGCTCTAATCAGAGACATGCTGTTCGCAGACGACGCTGCAGTCGCAACCCACACACAGCAGGAGCTTCAGACCCTGATGGACCGCTTCTTCCAGGCATGCAAGGACTTCGGGCTTACCATCAGCCTGAAGAAGACTAACGTCTTGGCGCAAGGCACGGAAGCACCACCAACCATCACCATCAACGACTACGAGCTGGAGGTCATGAATCAGTTCACGTACCTGGGGTCCACGATCAGCAACAACCTCTCCCTTGATACAGAGATCAACAAGAGGATTGGAAAATCAGCCTTCACACTCGCTCGCCTCACCACACGAGTGTGGGAGAATCCCAAACTCTCTGTCAAGACGAAGATGGCAGTGTACAACGCCTGCGTCATCAGCACACTGCTCTATGGGAGTGAGACGTGGACAACATACGCCCGGCAGGAAAAGAGACTGAACTCCTTCCACTTGCGCTGCATTCGCCACATCCTGGACATATCCTGGCAGGACAAAGTGCCCAACACAGAAGTTCTGTCCCGAGCCGGCCTTCCCTCCATGTTCACTCTACTCAGGCAGCGCAGGCTTCGCTGGCTAGGCCACGTTCACCGTATGGAGGATGGCAGAATCCCTAAAGACGTCCTCTACGGAGAACTGGCAACTGGCAGGAGAGACGTTTGCCGCCTACAGCTGCGCTTTAGAGACGTCTGCAAGAGAGACATGAAGGCCCTGGAGATCAACACAGAGCGCTGGGAGGACCTTGCAATGGACCGCTCCAAATGGAGAGGCACCCTGACCAGACAGCTCAAGGCGGGTGAAAAGAGACTGACTGCTTCAGCAGATGAAAAAAGGACCCGCAGGAAGAACCGCCACAGACCCAGCAGCACAGAGACCACCCACAGGTGCGACCTGTGTGACAGGGACTGCCATTCGCGCATCGGCCTGTTCAGCCACAGGCGGTGCTGTTCCAGCAGAGTAGACGTTTAGGATTCTCTTCCATGGTCCTCATAGACCGACGGAGGCGACGAAATTCAGATAAGACTGAAGTTATTCTTGTTGGTCCAAAAAACCTTAGAAATACCTTTCCAAATGAAACTTTCAGTTTGGATGCAGTTACTCTTTCTCTTAATAGCTCTGGGAGGAACCTTGGAGTTATTTTTGATCAAGATCTGTTTTTTAGTTCACATATTAAATTTGTTTCTAAGACTGCCTTCTATCATTTGCGTAATATTGCCAAGATTAGGAGCATCTTATCTCAGAGTGATGCTGAGAAACTGATCCACACTTTTGTTAGCTCTAGATTAGATTATTTTAACTCTTTATTACCAGGCTGTCCTAAAATATCTCTAAAAAAAATCTTCATTTGATCCAAAATGCTGCAGCAAGAGTTTTAACAGGTACTAGAAAGAGAGATCATATTTCTCATGTTCTGGCTTCCCTTCATTGGCTTCCCATAGAGTTTAGAATTACTGTAAGTTTAAAATCCTTCTTCTCACTTTCAAAGCTCTAAACAATCAGGCCCCTTTTTATTTAAAAGATCTGATATTACCCTATTATTCTAACAGAGCACTATGCTCCCAAAATGCTGGATTACTTGTAATATCTAGAATCTCAAAAAGTACATTGGGAGCAGAGCCTTCAGTTATCAAGCTCCTCTCTTG
The DNA here is from genome assembly GCA_020510985.1 of Pholidichthys leucotaenia. Classification (NCBI taxonomy): domain Eukaryota; kingdom Metazoa; phylum Chordata; class Actinopteri; order Cichliformes; family Pholidichthyidae; genus Pholidichthys; species Pholidichthys leucotaenia. Next base: position 107,737,516 of record CM035845.1, read on the forward strand.
TGGAACCAGCTGCCAATCTGGATTCGGGAGTCAGACTCGATCTCTGTTTTTAAGAATAGGGTTAAAACCTTCCTTTTTGATATAGCCTACAATTAGGGAGGGATCCTGTGTTTCTGAACCCTCCCTTAGTTATGCTGCTATTAGGTTTAGACCATGGGTGTCAAACTCATTCCACGGATGGCCAAGACCCTGCAGGTTTTACCTCCACCCAGTGTCTTCAACAGGTGATTTCACTGAATTTCTTCCCACTGAATGCTGATCAGTGAAAACACCTGCTGAAGACACTGGGTGGAAGTAAAATCATGCAGGGTCTTGGCCCTCCATAGAATGAGTTTGACACCCTGGTTTAGACTCCTTTCTTCACTCTCAGTGAAATTTTTTTTTTTTTTTTTGCTAATCATTAACATCTGTTTGTTCTCTCCCATAGATTGAGTCCCCATCGTGCTGTTTGCTCTCTACATGTCTGTTCTCTTCATCTTCTCTATCCCCTCACCCCCCAGCCAGTCGCAGCAGATGACTGCCCCTCCCTGAGCCTGGTTCTGCTGGAGGTTTCTTCCTGTTAAAAGGGAGTTTTTCCTCTCCACCGTCACCAAGCTCTTGCTCACAGGGGATCGCTTGATTGCTGGGGTCTTACTGTAATTGTGGGTGTTTCCCCTACAGTTGATAGTGCTATGAGATGACTGTTGTTGTGAAATGGCACTATATACTTAAAATTGAATTGAATTGAATGTCTTTGGACTATGTGAGGAAACCTGAACACCCAGAGAGAACCTGTGCAGACACGGGGGGAGCATGCAAACTCAAGGCCCCAGCTGGTAAGATGGTGGATTGGAATCCAGGGACCTTCTTGATTTAAGGTGGCAGTGCTAATTCTGTCATAAAATGATAATTTTGTTATAATTTCTGATAGGTGCTATTTTTTTAAATACATGCTGTATTTGGGTGTGGGCCAGGATCTTTTTTTTCTTGGTGCTTGACCTTTAAGTGAAGGTGCAGAAAAAAAATTAGAACTAAAAATTAGGGAGTATTCAGTCACAACTTAAAGAGGCTATGCAGTTGTGTGATGGGGCTATAGCCCCACCTAGCCTCAGTGTAGCATTGTGTGTGAATTTTTTTCATTTTTGAGGAGAAATCATGTCAGAACAAAGGTTATGTGTGAAAGATGTACAGTATGTGTCCACAAAAGTTTTGTGAGCATCAATTTGAAAGTTCCAAGCTGGATCTATTTATTATTTTTTGTTTGTTCATGAATTACTTTATTCATTTATTCATTTTTTACCCAGCCCAAAGTGGCCATATTTGGACAAGTGTGTGTGCTGCTTAGATATTAGCTTGCTTCCTCACTAGAATGTGTGTAGGTGCTTTGTAGTATAGTGCTTATACCCCCTTTACACAGGGATAGAGATCATTGAGAGATCGTTGAGTGTTGAAAAAATGACCAGATCTCTCTACGATCTTTCAGTGATCTCTCAGTGATTGCTAAGACCTCTCAATGCCCACTCAATGATCTTCAATGATCTCCACAGTCTCCTTGGTCTTCTCAAAGTTTTGACTCAGACGTTTACCAAAACTGAACTTCTCTACCAACTGCCACCGCAGCAGCAATAGCTTGAGCAACCTGCTGTAGAAGTGCACGGTGAGGCATTGAAGACTACTGCCACCTTCACCTACCTTGGCAGTACTGTCACCAAAAAGAACTCACCCAATGTTGAGATTGACCGAACAATTCAGGCAGCCTGCACGGCCTTTGGGTCTTTTCCGCAGCGTCTCTGGTCACGACATGACATCAAACTTGGTGCTAAAATCAATCAATCAATCAATCAATCAATCAATCAGCTTTATTCATAAAGCACTTTCAAAGCAACACACGCTACACAAAGTGTTCTACAGCAAGTAAACAGACATGAAAACATAAAAGCAGGAAGCAGGGCACTAACACAAAGCGATATAGATCCACAGTCAAAAGAAACAATAAAATAAAAGGTAAAATAAATAAATAAATAAAAATCCATTTCATTCAATAAAATCAATGTCTCACACTGGGTCGAAGGCCAGGGAGTAAAAGTGTGTTTTAAGACGGGTTTTAAATATGGACAGTGAAGGTGCTTGTCTGATGTCCGGGGTAAATCATTCCATAACCTGGGTGCCATGATCGAAAAGGCTCCGTCCCCTCTGAGCTTCCGTCTCACCTTTGGCACCCCCAGAAGGAGCTGTTCAGCTGACCTGAGGGACCGGGTGGGAGCGTAGGGATGCAGAAGCTCAGAGAGGTAAGGCGGAGCAAGACTGTTCAAGGATTTAAAAGCAAATAAAAGAATTTTAAAATGAACTCTAAAATACACGGGCAGCCAGTGGAGTGAAGCTAAGATGGGTGTGATGTGATCGCTTTTACGTGTACCTGTTAAAAGACGAGCAGCAGAGTTTTGAACTAGCTGCTGAAACGAAAGAGATAACTGGCTGACAGCCAAGATGAAATAAAAGCATGGATTACTGTTTCCAGGTGCAGTCTAGAGAGAATGGGTTTTACTTTTGCTAAACGCCTTAGATGAAAGAAGCTGGAGTTCACCACAGAGCGAATCTGAGTGTCTAATTTAAAATCACTGTCCATGATAAAACCGAGGTTCTCAACTGTGGATTTTGTCATAGTCCGCTCTGCTCATCACCGTCAGCTGTGCTCACACCTGGTCCTCATTCAGGCGCCACCTATATCTACCGCTCTGCCCTTTGGGTTAGTGCGGAGATGTCTCACTGCGCTCCAGGAGAGCTTCATCACCGTTCCCTGCCTTCTTCCTACACTACAGCCAGCGCTCGTCTTCTGCTTCGTCCAAGGAGCCATCCAGCCTGCCACGTAAGCGCTCATTCCTACTCACCTTGTGAATCAGTTCCCCTGTGCACAGGCAGCGTCCTTGGCGGTGGATTCCCAGCTTTCTCCTCCCAGGCGGCAGACTATTCATCCTGCCAACTCACCACCACCAGCACGTCTGCTCACCTGCCGGAGTCACTCCACCACCTGAAGAGCACTGTCTTCATGGCCGCAACTGTCACGCTGAACTGGAGCTTGCCACCATCTGTTCCCACAGTAAGTTCAGTGTAACTGTTAAACTCCAGAAGTGACGCCCAGAAACTCCCTCTCCTTGTGTGTCTCCAGAGTTGCCAGGCTGTACGGTGTCTCGCTCAGTTCCCGGCAGTTCCAGACTACATTCACCCACACTTTCACTACCTGGTTGTTAATAAACTTGATTGTATTGATTCGGAGTCTGTGTCATCACTGGGTCATTGAACTATGTCAGTACATCTCCTCCAGAGCGACCCAGCTGACAGCGCTTTGGTGCACTGTGTCAACCATATGGAGATCCGAATCGATCAATTGGTTTATCAGCAGCAGGTCATTATGAACCAATTAACCCGTGTTACTGATCGATTCAACCGATTAGCTAACTCTCAGCCCTTTTCCCAGGCCTTACCGCCTCCCAGCAGCTCCTTGGCTCCCGCTAGCTTCCCGGCTAGCCAGCTCAAGCAGGCCTCCCCGGCTTGTCTCACTCCGGTCCCGACTCCCGTCCGTTTTAGTGGTAAGGCCAAAAACATGCAGGTTAGGTTAATTGGAGACTCTAAAGTGGCCCTAGGTGTGAATGTGTGTGTGAATGGTTAAGGGATAGTGCCGCACCGTGGCTGCTTCATCCATCAAGGTGGATGCCCTCAATTTCTCCTCTGGGGATCAATAAAGTGTACAAAATCAAAAATCAAAAAAAAAAAAAGTTGGGCGAAGCCCGGGGGTTTATTATGCAATGTAAGGTGGTTTTCCAGCGGGTGCCAGATGACTTTCCCTCCGACCATAGTAAGATCGGTTACGTCATTAACCTGTTGGACGGGAGGGCGCTAGCTTGGGCATACGCGGTAATGGCTAGGGCGAATTACTCGAGCCTCACCTTCAGTCAGTTTATTGGAGAGTTTTATGAGGTTTTTGATCATTCAGACAGGGATGACGTTCTCACCACCCGCTTACTTAACCTAAGACAAGGGTCTAAGACTGCAGCAGATTATGCTATTGACTTCCGGGTGGCGGCTACGGAAGTGGGCTGGGAGGACGCCTCGCTTTGCAGTATTTTTATTAGAAGCCTCTGTCCTAGCCTTCGGGATGAATTAGCCCCGTTGGAGAAGCCGACTAGGTTGTCCCAGGTAATCTCCCTAGCCATTAGCTTTCATAACAGACTCAGGGAGCGGGCGGCAGAACGTAAGGACTATGGGCGATCAGTGGAACCGTCTCATCACACCCCACGGTCCTCATGTTTAGCTGTACCATCTACTGAACCCTCGGGCTCCTTGGAACCCATGACGGTGGGACACTCTAGGTTATCTGCGGCTGAGAAACAGCGCTGCTGCGAGCTGGGGTTGTGCCTCTATTGTGGGAGCGAGGAGCATAAGATCGAGTCCTGTCAGCTTCGGCCAAAAAGGGGGAGTCCGTGCGTCGCAGTAGGGGGTCTCACGGACTCATCCCAGCCTAATCCCCTATCTCGGTTACTGTTACCCATTAGATTCATTCATAAGCATACTGAAATTCCCACTCAGGCTTTAGTGGACTCCGGGGCTGAGCAAAGCTTTGTTTCCAGAGACCTGGCAACCTAGTTGGGCCTCCACTGCCAACCCCTTAAGTCTCCACTACAACTGATCACGCTGTCCAACGCTCCTATGACCACTGTCTCCCAGAAGACTGCCCCTGTGTCAGTTATTATCTCCGGAAATCATCGTGAAGAACTGTCCTTCCTGGTTTTGCCCGTCTTGTCGTCTCCGGTCATCCTGGGCTACCCTTGGCTTCGTGTCCACAATCCCACGATTGACTGGAGTTCAGGGAGTATTAAGTCTTGGAGTTCATTTTGTCTCAGCGCATGCCTTCAGTCAGCTGCATGTTCCCCTTCTGTGATCCTAGGGGTTCCTACCGCTCCCCCTCCCGACCTGTCTAAAGTGCCTCCTGAGTATCATGACCTTGGAGCCGTGTTCAGCAAGTCCCAGGCCCTGTCCCCTCCTCCCCACCAGCCGTATGATTGTGCCATAAATCTTTGTCCGGGGGCTCCACTCCCGTCCAGCCGGCCATATAGTCTTTCCCCACCGGAGCGGGCTGCCATGGACGCATACATTAAGGAGTCTCTGAGTTCGGGCATTATCTGCCCATCCTCTTCGGCGGTGGGGGTGGGTTTCTTCTTTGTGGGGAAGAAGGACGGGTCACTGAGACCATGCATCGACTTTAGGGAGCTGAACAATATCACTGTCAAAACAAATACACCATTCCATTACTCAACTCTGCCTTTGACTCTCTCCAGGGGGCGTCCTTCTTCACGAAATTGGATCTGCGCAACGCCTACCATCTGGTACGGATCCGTGAGGGGGCTGAGAGGAAGACAGGTTTTTGGACCCCTAGTGGTCACTTTGAGTATCTTGTGATGCCATTTGGGTTGACCAGTGCACCTGCTGTCTTCCAGAGACTTATTAACGATGTCCTGAGAGACTTTCTCAATGTGTTCGTGTTCGTATATCTGGATGACATTCTAATCTTCTTCCATTCCCTAGATGAGCACCGAATACACGTCAGATGTGTTCTGCAGCGACTGTTGGAGAATCAATTGTTTGTTAAAGCTGAGAAATGTGAGTTTCACACCTCCAAGACATCCTTCCTGGGCTTTATCATCTCACACAAGGAGATCCTCCCGGACCCGGGCAAAATCAAGGCAGTGGTGGAGTGGCCGGTTCCAGCCTCCAGGAAACAGCTCCAGCAGTTCCTGGGGTTCGCTAACTTCTACCGCCGGTTTATTAAGAACTACAGCTGCCTGGCTCTTCCTCTGACTCGTCTCACCTCCTCTAAAGTCCCCTTCCGGTGGCCGGAGGAGGCGTCCTTGGCCTTTTCGAACCTCAAGGAGCAGTTCTCCCAGTCCCCTATTCTGGCTCAGGTGGATCCAGATCTACAGTGCCTCATGGAGGTGGACGCCTCGGATTTGGGGGTGGGGGCTGTCCTTTCTCAGCATTCCCCGGCAGATGGCAAGGTCTGTCCATGCGCTTTTTTCTCCCGTTGACTGTCACCGGCTAAGTGCAATTACAGCATCGGCGATAGGGAATTGCTGGCTGTGAAACTGGCCCTGGAGGAGTGGCACCACTGGTTGGAGGGGTCCTCGCAGCCGTTCGTGGTTTGGACAGATCATCGCAACCTGGAATACCTCAGGACAGCTAAGCGCCTGAATGCCCGCCAGGCCCGCTGGTCCCTGTTTTTTGGCCGGTTTAATTTCACCATCACATATCGCCCTGGGTCAAAAAACACCAAGCCAGATGCCCTCTCCAGGCAATTCGCCACAGATGTGCTGGAGCCCGAAGACCACCCTGTTCTCCCTGCCTCTTGTGTCTTGGGCGTCGTCTCATGGGGGATCAAGGAGAAGGTTCTGAAGGCCCAGGAGACTGAGAGGGACCCGGGCGGGGGGCCAGCTGGGAAACTGTTTGTTCCTTCGTCCATCCGGGGTGACGTCATCCAATGGGCGCACTCCTCCAAGTTCACCTGCCACCCGGAGAGACGACATACGGAGGAGTTGCTGTAACGCTCGTTCTGGTGGCCCTCCCTCCAAAGAGACGTCGGGGAGTATATCCGGGCCTGTCCCCAATGTGCCACCAGCAAGACCCCATCGTCTCCACCGGCTGGATTGCTTCATCCCCTCCCGATCCCCAGCAGGCCCTGGTCCCATGTGGCGTTGGATTTCGTCACTGGCCTCCCTCCCTCCAACAACCATACCGTGGTCCTCACCCTAGTTGACAGATTCTCCAAAGCAGCCCACTTCGTCCCCCTTCCAGGTCTACCCTCGGCCAAGGAGACTGCCAGTCTTTTGGTTCAACATGTGGTGAGGCTTCATGGGATCCCCCTGGACATCGTTTCGGATCAGGGGCCCCAATTTATTTCCCAGGTATGGAGGTCGTTTTGCAGTTCCCTTGGGGCTACGGTGAGCCTGTCGTCGTGATACCATCCACAATCTAATGGCCAGTGTGAACAAACAAACCAGGACCTGGAGGCGGCGCTGCGCTGTGGGGCGGCTACCAACTTGACAGCATGGAGCTCCTTCCTACCTTGGATCGAGTACACCCACAACTCGACTGTGTCCTTGGCTAGGTATGTCCTCTTTCCAAGCCTCTCTGGGGTATTCTCCTCCCTTGTTTCCAGAAGAGGAGGGTGACATCGCTGTTCCATCAGTCCGGGCACATCTGAGGCGCTGTCGACATCTGTGGAGGGCGACCCGGGCCGCACTACAGTGCACAGTGAAGCACAACACTGCAGTGGGCAACCGCCGTAGGACCCTAGCCCCAGCGTACCAGGTAGGACAGCAGGTATGGCTCTCTACCAAAAACGTTAATCTGAAGGCTGAGCACAAGAAGATCCAGCAGCGGTTCATTGGACCCTTCGCTGTATCCCACATTATCAACCCTGTATGTGTTTGACTTGATCCCCCCCCCTCCCTCCGCATATTCCCTACGTTCCATGTCTCACAGATCAAGCCTGTGTCTTCCAGTCCCCTGTGTCCCCCCCCCCCCCCCAGGCCACCACCTCCTCTGCGGATGATTGACGGCAGCCCGGCCTGGACCGTGACTGCTATCCTGGATGTCCATCGTCGGAGCCATGGATTGCAATACCTGGTGGACTGGTAGGGCTATGGGCCGGAGGTCAATTCCTGGGTGTGTCCTGACTTCGTCCTCGATAAGGATCTCATCAGGGAGTTTCATCAGACGCATCCAGGGAGACTGGAGCAACCGCCAAGAGGCGCTCATTAGGGGGGGAGTACTGTCATGGTCCGCTCTGCTCATCACCGTCAGCTGCGCTCACACCTGGTCCTCATTCAGGCGCTGCCTATATCTACCGCTCTGCCCTTTGGGTTAGTGCGGAGATGTCTCACTGCGCTCCAGGAGAGCTTCATCACCGTTCCCTGCCTTCTTCCTACGCTACAGCCAGCGCTCGTCTTCTGCTTCGTCCAAGGAGCCATCCAGCCTGCCACGTAAGCGCTCATTCCTACTCACCTTGTGAATCAGTTCCCCTGTGCACAGGCAGCGTCCTTGGCGGTGGATTCCCAGCTTTCTCCTCCCAGGCGGCAGACTATTCATCCTGCCAACTCACCACCACCAGCACGTCTGCTCACCTGCCGGAGTCACTCCACCAACTGAAGAGCACTGTCTTCCTGGCCACAACTGTCACACTGAACTGGAGCTTGCCACCATCTGTTCCCACAGTAAGTTCAGTGTAACTGTTAAACTCCAGAAGTGACGCCCAGAAATTCCCTCTCCTTGTGTGTCTCCAGGGTTGCCAGGCTGTACGGTGTCTCGCTCAGTTCCCGGCAGTTCCAGACTACATTCACACCACACTTTCACTACCTGGTTGTTAATAAACTTGATTGTATTGATTCAGCGTCTGTGTGTCGTCACTGGGTCATTGAACTATGCCAGATTTCACATAAGGAGTGAGGGGGCCCAAGTTTACAGGATCTACAATACAGCAGTGTTGCCAATGCTTCCATACTCCACTGAAGCTATGATCCTTTACCATAGACATCAAACAGCTGACTCAAATCCAACTTCGCCACATGCGTCAAATCATGAACATCAGGTGGCAAGACAGAGTTCCAGACGTGACTGTCCTGGAACCAGCCGGAGCTGTGAGTGTAGAAGCCTTGGTTACTGCAGCTCAGCTCCGATGGACTGGGTATCTCCTTCGCATGTCTGATAACCGCCTTCTTAAGCAAGTGCTCTACAGTGAATTACTACATGGGAAACGGAAGTGTGGTGGCAAGAGATTACATTATAAAGATGTCCTGAAACGCCACAAGAAGCGTGCTGAAATTGACACTGCAAGCCTCATCCAGACCAACATGGCATGGTGTATTAAACAAGGTAACTAAAAGAGTTGAGGAGAAGCGGGCAGCCGACTATATGCCAGCTCATGATTGGTGCCACTCCATCCCCAGTGTTAGTGACTTCACTTGTAGCAAATGCAAATGGCCATGTAGATCCAAAGCCAGTCTAGCAGCTCATCTGTGAGCCTGCAAGAACAAACCTACATAGCATACTCTCCCTCCTCGCTCTTTCTCTCTCTTGTCCTCATTGAAAACGATGGATTGCCGATAATAATAATGGTTGTCTTTTGTACAATATGTGATTATATTGATGTATGATCTGTATGATATGTATGATGATGTATGATTGATGTATATATTGATATATGATCCTGGTTTATTTTTATTGTTTAGTATTATTGTCCTACCAAGGAGGAAGTGAGGGCAGCTTTGAAGAGGATGAAGAATGGAAAGGCGATTGGTCCAGATGACATACCTGTAGAGGTGTGGAGATGTTTAGGAGAGATGGCAGTGGACTTTTTAACCAGATTGTTTAACACAATCTTGGAGTATGAGAGGATGCCTGAGGAGTGAAGAAGAAATGTTTTGGTACCAATTTTCAAGAACAAAGGTGATGCTCAGAGCTATAGTAACTACAGAGGCATTAAGTTGATCAGCCACACTATAAAGATATGGAAAAGAGTTGGTAAAGCCAGGTTAAGAGGAGAGGTGACAATCAGTGAGCAGCAGTACGGTTTCATGCCAAGAAAGAGTACTAGAGATGTAATGTTTGCTCTAAGAGTGCTGATGGAGAAGTACAGAGAAGGTCAGAAGGAGCTGTACTGTGTCTTTGTGGATCTAGAGAAAGCATATGATAGGGTGCAAAGGGATGAAGTGTGGTACTGTATGAGAAAGTCAGGAGTGGCAGAGAAGTATGTGAGGGTGGTGCAGGACATGTATGAGGACAGCGAGACAGTGGTGAGGTGCGCTATAGGAGTGATGGTTGGATTCAAGTTGTGGGTGGGATTATATCAGGGATCGGCTCTGAGCTCCTTCTTGTTTGCCATGGTGATGGACAGGCTGACAGACGAGGTCAAGCAGGAGTCTCCATGGACCATGATGTTTGCAGATGACATTATGATCTGCAGTGAGAGTAGGGAGCAGGTGAAAGAGAACCTGGAGAGGTGGAGGTATGCTGTGGAGAGAAGAGGAATGAAAATCAGTAGAAGTAAGACAGAATACATCAGAGTGAATGGGAGGGAGGCAGGTGCAATGGTGAAGATGGAAGGAGTAGAGGTAGTGAAAGTAGATGAGTTTAAATATCTGGAGTCAACCATCCAAAGCAATGGAAAATGTGCAAGAGGGGTGAAGAAGAGAGTACAGGCAGGGTGGAGTGGGTGGAGATGAGTGTCAGGGGTGATTTGTGACAGAAGGGTAGCAGCAAGAGTGAAAGGGAAGATTTACAAGACGGTAGTGAGACCTGCTATGATGTATGGTTTGGAGACAGTGACACTGACAAAAAGACAGGAGGTGGAGCAGAAAGTGGCAGAGTTGAAGATGCTAAGATTTTCATTGGGAGTGACTAGGAGGGATAAGGTTAGAATTAAGTATATCAGAGGGACAGCTCAGGTTGAGCGGTTTGGAGAAAACATAAGAGAGGCAAGGCTGAGATGATTTGGACATGCGCAGAGGAGTGATAGTGGATATATTGATATGTTGAAGATGGAGCTGCCAGGCAGTAGGAAAAGAGGAAGACCACAGAGAAGATTCATGGATGTAGTGAAGGAGGGCATGGAGAGGGTTTGTGTTACAGAGGAAGATGCAAGGGATAGAGTGAGATGGAGGCAGATGATCTGCTGTGACGACCCCTAAAGAGAGCAGCTGAAAGAAGTTTAGTATTATTGTCCTTGTAGCGTTTAGTCATGTTTTTGTCATCCCCTGACTAAGGTCATGGTTGAGTGTGTGCTTGTTTACCTATTGTCTCCAGTTCCTCATGTTTCCATACCCATAGCCACTCTCCCTTATGTGTGTGCTGTTTAGCCCTGATTACTCTCCCAGCTGTCCCGTGTCTCCCTTTATGAGTTCCCTTATATATGTGAGTCTTTGTCTTTGTTTCATTGAGAGGTCATTGCGTCATTTCTTTGTCAAGTTCCTTGTGTCGTTTTCACCCCACTAAGTCCCTGCCGTATATATCCATGCATGCATCCATGTAAGTTTGCTTTATTATGTGTTTGCCAAGTTTTTTCTTTGAGTTTTGCCAAGTTTAGTTTAGTTCTCAGCCCACGTGCTGCCTTTGTTTTGTCCATGAGTTTCTGTTAATAAATCATCATTGCACTTGATCCTGCCTGCACTTTGAATTCTTGTTTAAACTCTGCCTGGAGGGCAGTTTAAGACAGGATTGTCATAATAGAGGTTTTATTCTTATTATTTTTATTTCTGTATAAACAAGTTCATTATTTTTAATCTCTGGATGTTTCTGTTCCAGCGAGAGGATAATTTGCACCTGTAATTACACCTAATAATGATGCAGTGCACTGATGTACTAAAATCTGTGTGTGTATCACTGCAATGTCATTATCAACAGTACACATGGATGCAAGCAGGTAACTATGCCGTAAACTACAGTGGGTTGTGTGGTCAGTGAGCCTTATTTTATTTGGAGACTTTACTGAGAATGAACCCTTCAGAATTTAGAGTCAGCTGTTGAGTCTTGTGGTGTCTTTGCAAAGACACCTTGCATAGCCTTATGTGCGATATCAAAATGAAACAACACTGGCAGGCACACACAAGCACATGGAAGATGGATTTGAACAAGGACAATTGTATACTTTTACAGTCTTGAGTCTAATGATTGCTACTTGTGCAGCAGTGTATTGATGTAACCTCTGGCTTCAGCGCTTGCTTGTCAAATCATGTCGAGCAGATCTGTGTCCGATGCTCATTTCCTATTGTTCCTATCGATTGTTCCTTTCTTCCTTAGCGGATTAGTCTCAAAGCTGTTAGCTAAACAAATATGGTTTGTACAGCTGAGTGGTCATGTATCTCCATCTTTCCCGTGACCATACTGGTGTTGTACCTTTTTTTATTATGTGTGATAAATTTCTTCACTTTTTAATGATAAAATCTCTGCTGTGAGGGCTTCTGTTTTGTGTTCTGCAGTAGATCCTGTTGCTTTTATCTCATGTTCAAGTGTTTTTTAGAGTTTTGAAGAGGTATCTCTCACAGTTTTAACTCCTGTAGTTCAGCTCCTGAGATCCTCTTCCTGCCCCCTTGACAGCATTCCACCCAAACTTGTTAAGGATGTTTTTAATTTCATAGTTCCATGTGTTTTTAATATTATTAATTCTTCCTTGATGTCCGGATGTGTCCCGTCTGCTTTTAAACATGCTGTGGTTCGGCGCTTCCTCAAAAAAACAAATCTAGACCCCACTGTCTTGTCTAATTTTAAGCCCATTTTAAAACTCCCATTTTTATCAAAAGTTTTAGAAAAAAAATTGTGTATAAATCATGTCACAGCACAGAAACTGCACTTTTAAGAGTTTTAAATGATTGTCTTTTAACTGCTGAATTCCTTAATTCTGCTGTTCTTGTGCTTTTGGACTTCACTACAGCATTCGACACAATTGATCATAATATTCTTCTTTCACATTTGGAGTTGTGTGTGGGCATAAGGGGCACTGCCCTTAAGTGGTTTAAGTTGTACCTCTCCAACAGGACTTTTCCTGTTCAGTTTGGTTAGTTTTCCTTAGCTACATCCCAGCTGAATTGTGGGGCCCCTCAGGGCTTAATCTTGAGCCCTCTTCTTTTTACTTTATACATGTTGTCTCTGGGTTCTCTTTTTAGGAAGCATGATGTCAGTTTTCATTGTTTTGCAGATGATGTACAAATCGATCTGCCTCTAAAAACTGAAAATCATACTTCAGTCCAGACTCTATTAGACTGCTTCAAAGATGTTCACTCTTGGATGGAAACCAACTTCCTGAGCTTAAACAAAAATAAGACTGAAATCTTTGTGTTCGGACAACAAGACATCTTAGAAGGCTATTATTCAATAAACAAATCAGTTCAGTGGTCAAGACTAGCTTTTATCAATTATGACTTTTAGCAAAGATTACCTTCCCAATCCTCACTTTGAGAGAGTTATTCACACTTTTATTACTTCATGCATTGACTACATACTCTCTGTACATACTCTCTGTATGTTGGTCTTGACCAGTCGCCATTTAAACAACTGCAAAATATCCAAAATGCTGCCGCCCACCTACTGACAGGAAAGAAACTTCATGACCACATTACCCCGATTCTTGCCTCTCTGCACTGGCTTCCTGTTAGTTTTAGGATCCAGTTAAAAATTGTATTAATTGTTTTTAAATATATAAATGGTTAAGCACATTTTTGTTTATCTGAGCTTCTTCCCCTTCATTCCTCAGCCAGAGCACTGAGGTCAGCAAACCAGCTGCTTCTGGCTGTTCCCATGGCTCGGTTAAAAACCCGTGTAGGCCGTGAGCAGCTGCCACTTTTCATTCAGTTTCGTGGCACCCAACGGGGAACTAAAATTTTAGTGTTTCTAAATTAAGATTACATTATTGTAAGACAAAATATCGATGTTCCCACTTCCAAAGGTGTGGATAGCTGTATGAAAAATGCGATTGAAGTCAGTCAGTAATAATTGTCTGGCTACCTTAAACATGGCCCAGTCCGGGACATTTTAACCAATCAGCGTCGTCCCTTTGGTCATGTGACAACAAAATGGCAGCGCCCACAGGGGTAGCGTGCGCTGAAAGCCTCTCCTGTGTTATTCACATTTCCGATAAGTTTTCGGGCAGTATCACTCGTTTTACTGAAGCATCGTGGGCAAAAGTACGTGAGTGTGCCCAAAAATGGCTTGTACTTGACGGACACCAACAGAAAGTAGAAGAACAACGTTGCGACTTGTTCGAGAAAGGTGAGTGGCAGCCATTGTTTATGGTTGTACTGCATGTGCCCTGGAGTCGTTTGGCTTCGATCATTTGTAACTCTAAATATGAACTAAAATGGAACCCTAGATGTCTAAAACCTTTGTCAACTGCTCACAGGGTGACCTAGTCCTGGTCTAAGACTCCGAGTAGGCCGATCTGGGGGTGTGGAGGCTAATAACCAAGGGACTCTGGGTGCCAGGTAACATAGTCCTAGTATAGATCTAGATGATGCAGATCGACTCACTCTGATGATGCATCTATCCCCAGAACCCACCCTGGGCCTGGATTATAGTCAAAATATACCACTACCACAAAGTAGCTCAAATGGGAAAAGGGTAGCAATCCCAATGAGCTTAACTCTGAGTCTGAGGGTTGGATGTACTTCTCAGTCCAAGCCCAAGGGGTGCAGTGTACTAGTAGGTAAGGGAGGAACAAGTTTGGGCATACATTTATATAGTTTGCACATAGTCACACCCATACTATCAAGCCTTAGGTGGATGGAAAATGGCCATATGTTTGTGATGTGTCACCCAAGAAAGGTTAAACTCATGGCAGCAGCAGTCGCCTGTATACTTTATGCTCTCAATAAATATGGGCACACGGTCTGTGCTTGCCATTTTGCAAGTTTACATTGAGCAGTGACTAGGTTGCACAAGGTCTCTATTATAAGCTCACTGTTAATGTGAAAATTATCTGCAATCTGTATATGTTTTATATCTATATGGGTACAAGGTAGGCCAACATTTGGCTACCATCGTGTGTGCTATATCCGGCGCCTGAAGAGATCTTGAACTATGTGCACTGTTCATGCAAGCGGAGTAGGTGCGAGGCCAGCAGATGTACATGCAAGGCATCGGATCTCAGCTGCACTGATCTATGCGCCTGCATCGATTGCGTGAATTGTGTTCTTACAGAATCTGAAAGATCTGTGGAAGCAGAGGAGAAAGAAAATGAGGGAGATGATTCTGGTGATGAATAAGGTGGAGGTTGAATACAGGTTGTATCAGGATATGACAGCTATACATGTTGGATTTATGTAAATTAGCAGAGTTCTTTGACACTCAATCACATAACTGACCAGGAATCGATTTCTCGGGTCAACGTTATTTGGAAAATTTGTATCAAACGTGATTCTAGGTAGAGTGGTTAAGAAGTTAGGCTATCCATGCCTATGACGGCCATCTTGGATTTATTTAAATGAGTGGAGTTCTTTGACCCTCAATCACACAAGTGACCTCAGAAATCGATTCCTGGGCATAACATTATCCGAAAATGATGTCTCAAACGTGATTCTAGGTGGACTGATTAAAAAAGTTCATCCATCCATGACGGCCATTTTTGATTTATGCAAATAAGCGGAGTTCTTTGACCCTCAATCACATATTTGACCTCAGAAATCGATTTCTCGGGTCAACATTATGCAGAAAAGACATCTCAAACGTGATTCTAGGTAGAATGGTTAAGAAGTTGGACTATCCATGCCTGTGGCGGCCATCTTGGATTTATGCAAATGAGTGGAGTTCTTTGAGCCTCAATCACAAAAGTGACCTCAGAAATCGATTCCTGGGCATAACATTATCGGAAAATGATGTCTCAAACGTGATTCTAGTTGTACTGATAAAAAAGTTAGGCCATTCATGGCAGCCATCTTGAATTTATGAAAATTAGTGGAGCCCTCAATCACATATCTGACCTCAGAAATCGATTCCTCGGGTCAACATTATCCGAAAAAGACGTCTCAAACGTGATTATAGGTAGAGTGGTTCAAAATATAGTCCATCCACACCCATGGTGGCCATCTTGGATTTATGCAAATTAGCGGGGTTCTTTGACCCTCAGTCACACTAATGACCTCTGAAATCGATTCCTCGGGTTAACATTAGCCGAAAAGGACGTCTCCAACGTGATTCTAGGTAGAATGGCTAAAAAGTTAGTCCATCCATGGCAGCTGTCTTGGATTTAGGCAAATTAGCGTGGTTCTTTGACCCTCAATCACACAGTCGACCTCAGAAATTGATTCCTCGGCTCAACATTATCTGAAAAAGAGGCCTCAAATGTGTTTCTAGGTAGACGGGTTGAAATGTTAGGCCATTCATTCCCTTGGTTAGTCGTGGCAGCCATCTTGGATTTATGCAAATTTGACATAGCTATCCACACCTTTGACAGTGGGAACATCGATTTTCGGATTCAGCAGGTTTTTTTACATAGAAATCATCAAAGATCCCGTAGTTCCCAGTTGGTGCCACGAAAATCATTTTCTAGCCACATTTTGAGGGAGCTGCTCACGGCCTAGTGGTGACAGAGCCTTTTCAGTAGTGGCCCCTAAACTGTGGAGCAGCCTACCTTACTAGGTCAGAGCTGCACAGACACTTGAGCACTTTAAAACACTGCTTAAGACTCATCTTTTCTCCTTGGTGTTTTAGTCCCAGTCAAAGCATGTTATCTTGGCTTTCTTAGTTTTGTAGTTTATTTTTATTTATTAATCTATTCTATTTTATGCATTATTAATCTATTTTAATTTGTTTTTAACTTTTTATGGCTGCTTTTCCCATTTTATGTATATATCATTATTTTATTGATTATATTTTATTTTATCTTACTATTAACCATTGAATGTGTGCATTATCTGTACAACACTTGGGTCAACAGAGGTTGTTTTTAAATGTGCTATATAAATAAAGTTGACTAGACTTCATTTATATGAATGAGTGTGAACATGTGAAAGGTAAGTACATATTTGTGTATGATGTGATTTCTTATAAGTCTTTGAAATGAATGCTAAGATAGTCGGGTTCAGCCTTGTCTGAGAATAGTTTGGGACCCAGATCCATGTATTATAGTATCAAGTTCATGTTTTTTTTTTTTCAGAAAAAAGAGAAATACTCATGTTGCAACAGGTATGACTGTGCAATTATTAAGCTTCAAATTAAGTTGCACCCGCTCTTCTTGCGTCCCTTGTGACCTTTTGCAGAGGCAAACCACGCAGCAACAGACCTTCCTAAAAAGTGAAACACCACTGGACTCAGGGATTAACTCCATTACAATCTATCTTCTGTAACTGTGTGAACAGCGTCTCCATGTCATGTCATCTCCTGAAGGTTTCATAAGACATTTAAGAAGAGCTAATTATGCAGCCGTTATATAGATGTATTCATAAGCATTACTTTAAGTTTTTAATAAATCTCCTCCTAATATATTCTTCTAATCATATGCATCCAACAAGAAAAATAGGAAGAAAAGAAAACACAAATCTTGTTTTATGTGATGAGACCGGGGAAGAGGGGAATTGAATATGTGTTCCAAATTGATGTTTAATTACGGAGTTTGTTCAGTTCATTAGTCTGTCTGTCATCTGTGGTGCCATCAATCACTGTATGTGTAAAAATCTGCCCAGCACATTAGTCGATGAAGGCATCCATCAAAGCACTTAGCCAGTCAGCATTCTTGCATTAGTCTCACCCCACTGCCTCATTGTATTGGCTTGTGTTTGTATTAGATACGGCATTGACTTCACTAGAAAGGCAGTGAAATGCACATTTTAGCGGTTTTGCCAACATCAAGCTCATTGTGGAGCTGCTCGGTGAATGATC
This sequence comes from Pholidichthys leucotaenia, assembly GCA_020510985.1. Taxonomy (NCBI): domain Eukaryota; kingdom Metazoa; phylum Chordata; class Actinopteri; order Cichliformes; family Pholidichthyidae; genus Pholidichthys; species Pholidichthys leucotaenia. The sequence continues at coordinate 107,754,907 of CM035845.1, forward strand.
CAACAAATGCGGGCCAAGTTCTGCACAACTGTCTCTTTAACCAAGCATCAAGGGAAGAGTTAAACATAGACTTTACGTATTGTGATTTCAGGACTGCTCAGTGTAAAATCAGAACATTTACATTTTAATTAAAAGTAAACCATGTACACATTTTGATATTGAGTACATTTATAACCATTGTAGCCTCCCACTTAAAAAAAATGATAATCACAAATACATCTCACCAGACAGACATGAAAAATGGCAACTGATAGCAACCAGATATTGAAAAGTTATTAAGGGATGACAAATAGGGATTAGATTAGTCAGGTTTAGTTTATACAATAGAAATTATAATTTATGCCACTTAGTTTGAAAAATAAAAAAAGTCAGAAGTTGGTCTTTTCCCACCATATTTAAATGGCTGTAAGAACAGGCGTGGTCTTGTGGCATTCAGGTGGAGTCCTGTGCTTGTCAGGAGGCTGTTTTCACACAATCTAATGGGTCCCTACTTCTGTTGAGCTGAAGTTGTAGTCGCCGGCGTATGTCTGAAGTATATCTCAAGCAAAATGAAAAATGTCTTACATGTATGGTTTATTCATGCTTAAGAAACTTGTCAATTTGCTAAGGATTTTGCCTGTAAGGGGTAAGGGGCCTGTGCAGAGTTTCTGCAGAGCCCACAAGTGAGCAGAGTGCCAAAAATCCAACAGGACATGGTCTGATGTGAATGCAAGAGAGAATGAGAGAAGTGATTTACCAGAAGAAGTAGGAAAAATAAACCAAAAAAAAAAGCTGTTCTCAATGTCATGATTGAGTCAGCAAGGACCCAATTGCAGGACACAACAGAGACAAGCTTAAAGGCAAATGAAGGTTTCTTTATTGAACAGGTAAGTATTGGGTTGGACCCGCACCACGGGGTTCTTAATGCTGTAGGGAGGAAGGAGAGGGAAAGGATAAGTGACTGGAGATCAGTGGGAGTTAAGTTCTTACTTAGAGTTCTTACTTGGAGATTTGAGAATGAACAGCAGGTGAGGGTTTCCAACACTTAGGTGGCAAGCCAGAGTGGTACGGGGGCAATGGTTCTTGATGGAGAGGTTTTAGCAGACAGCTCCTTACTTGGAAGTCTTCCAAGAAATCCAGGTCCAGATGCTTGTTTTACACAGATGGAGCATGGAGAGGAGATGATCCAGAGGCAAGGAGGCAATTAGGAATCTGAAGTAGTGAGTCAGAGTCTTACTTGGGGTCCGGTTTCCTTTCAGAGGTGGAGCAGAAGTCCATGTACTGAGTCCAGAGCACAGAGGGAAGCAGTAAGTAGTTGTGTGCCAGAGCCAATGAGGGGTGGTCAGCAGTTGGCAGGCAGCTAGGGTTTCTAAGGGCAAACGAGCAGAGAACTTGGACAACTTTCTTTGTTCTGCTAGGAGCCATGAGGACAGGGTTACCATGTGATGATCCCACATGGAGCACCTCCAGACTGAAGCTTATATAGTCAGGATCAGTAATTATTTACAAGTGTGGGTAATTAGCCAGCTGCAGCCACTCTCTCTCCTTGGCTTCTGATAAGAAAGGCTGTGCAACAACGAAGAGAAAAACAGGGCAAGAGTGTGCACGCTCACCTGGACCACTAAGCTCAGTGGTCAGTAGGAACAGTTTGCTACAAATAATTGTCTGTCTGCAAATTCTTATAACCAGTAATATTTTCCACTAAAGTAAGCGGGCCTGCCATTCACCTTTTGTTTATTTTCTTTTGTGGATTACAGTAGAAAAAGTCATTGTATAATACTGTAAGTATGCTTTCCTATGTGACATGCTAATTGAAAACACCAAATGAGTGGACTTTTGAGCTTAGTTTATCTTCAGTTACATTTTGATCGCTGTTAATGAGTGTCCATTTGGGTTTGGGAAGGTTAGTACTTGCTGGCTACATGTAACATCATGGTTTGAGTTAAGATATACCCATTTCCTAACTTGTATAATATTTACAAGAGGATCTCATAGGGGTACTGCATTACCATAAAAGGTTGGTGTGCCACTTATCATTGATTACAATGGATGATTACAGCTGACTGAGGCTGCTGGAAGTTAGTTCTGGTGATGTGCGAGGGACTGATAACCACTGATGGGCTTTCAGTGTGCTGATAACAGTCATTTAGCTTAGGGTTTTATTGTCTGATAACAGGAATCGGGTGCTTTGGTTAAAGCCCCAAGGATATATTCATGTCCTATAATATCCAGTAGTTCTGATGTACTTCCTTGTCTAATCCACAGTACCACTATCTCTGCACTGAAGTGTTAAGTTACAAAATTCAAGTGTTATGTTGTATAGATTAAGGAGCATTTCGAGAAGTGTGTGTAAATACAAGAGTATGAGTTTTATGCTATGAAACGGACCAGAAAATGCAATCATCAAAAAATATCTTTAAGGCACTAGGTCTGTAAAATTGATTTATTTTTGCCAAGTTTACATTTGTATGCTACTCCCCAGTTTGCAGTTCACAGGTGTCAGAGTTTACAAGCATCCAACCCGCAATTTCTAACAAAACTTTAATCATGAAACATTTCTGAACACCATTTTTCTCATGCACTGCCCGTGGCTTTTATTAAACAGAACCAAGATGAGCTGTGCATTTGTACAGATCCAGAAATGGATCACAGCACACAGCCTCCATGCCAGTGCAACAAGAACAAATAATCCACCACAAAATATGAAAATGACTTGGAGGAAGATATGGAGATGATTGCCGCCTCATGCAGTGTTTTTGGTTTGCAGATCTTTTTATGAGACTTGAAAGTTACTTTTCATCTGTACTTCTGCCTGAAAGAGATTTCAGTACAAGTTGCACTTACTAAGCAGCAAAATAGCCATGTTGCCTGTGGTCTTCAGTGTCATTACCATTTGCGCTGGCACACATAATGATCAGACTGATTTTCAGGGAAGTCATAGACTTGCTGACTGCAGACAATCTACAGACAGATCCAATAAAACTTGTATTGTACTGTATTGTAGTCGTCACAAAACGCTCATATGCACGCACCTCTTGCTCCGGTTTCATCACCTGATGCAATGCCAGGAAACAGAGACAGTAGTGCTTTCCCAGTTAGCTTTACTCATAACAGCAAGAGTCGTTTAAACTGTCTCAAGGCACGATTGCATTTTATTGCGATATACTGATTAATGATGCATCGTGTCATTTCACATCTCATAAGAAAAGCACGGAGAAATTCTCATTATTATGTGGCACATTGATCTATGGCTCGGTGTAAAAAGCTGCCATCACTTTTTTCCTCTCTGAATAAGAATTTGTACCGATGCTGAATGCAAACAAATGTGAACACTTTTAATGTGTCAGTACGTGGCATGTTCAACAATGTTTTATGAAAAGAATACTTCCTGGTTTTATGTTTGTTTTAAAAGGTCACATACGCTTATTCAGAGTCTGCATTCCCAGCTTCCGTTCATGATTTAGACAAGGGCTTGTTGTCATAAAATAAAATTACAAGTGGATTTGTTTGCTTCACTTGTGAACTATTAGCATAATTAGAGAATTTGACAGGCAGGGGGGTGGACTCAATTCACGTTGCAAAGAAGTGGATACATCAATCTGTACATCATCTTGGTCACGCGATGTATATGACAAAAAAAGACCAAGTCTAATGATCGATGAATCCTAATGTTCCAGGTTTTTCTGTCTGTTATGTTCCTGATGCAGTCATCTGCTGTCCAAAGACACTGAAGGAAAACCACATTTTACTATGCTTTCAATACCAGTTTAGAAAACCAGTTTACAGGGTAACACCCTCCTTATTTTAATTCTCTGCAACCTAGTTGATTTTCAAGGATCTCATTGACTAGAGATGCACCAATATCATTTGTTTTGAGTACTCACAATTTTGGGTCCTCACCAATACTGAGTGCAGATACCACAGTTCTGCCTTGCATGTTTCACACACCACGTGTTGTTAGTTAGGAGCACCCTAACAATGTTCTGCTAACACATCATGTCTAGAAGAAGAAGCCATCTCTGTTGTCGTTCAATCCATACAGCCAATCATGTACAATAGAACAAAATCACGCTTCTCCTATCTACAATGTTAATCACATGTAGAATCAGAGGGGTCGCTGCCATGCCACAAACAACTTCTCCTACCCCCATTCTATTATGCTGCGCACCAAGCTAGAAGGCAGGAAGTACCATTTTTATATGGTCTTTGGTATGACCCGGCTGGGACTTGAACCCCCAACCTCCCGGTTGTGGAGCGGTTGCTCTATCAACTAGGCCACCACTCTGGTCTGGTCTAGTACATCGATGTCTTTGTACATGGTTTCATTGTTCCGGTAGGGTAAGCCGGTGCAAAAAGTTACACAGGGCAGGTTGTGTGTATTGTTATTTATTAATTGTTTTGGTTTATTTTATGTATGTTTTTTTTTTTCCACAATATTTTTTATTGAACCTTTTTTTTTACAAACATAGCACACACAGTCAGACACTAACACAAAAGTAATTTAAAAATTAAAAAGAACAATAACAAAATAACAAAAAAAGTGTAATAAAAACAACAACAGCCATTAACAAACACAAGTCAACAACAATGCTCCTCTGTTTAGTCTAGGTAATCTATTACGTAAGAATACATAATATACATTCACCAGCTTGGAATTTGCAAGGTCCACACATATCATTCACCTTCTTCTTCAGACGTTATGTTTAATTTCTTTACGTAATCAATGAAAGGTCTCCATATATTCTCAAACACACCTTCCTTTAATTTCAGTATATATGTTATTCTTTCTAGTGGAAGGTTTGTTAACATCTGTCTTAACCACTGAGTCACATCTGGTCTATGAGTCTTTTTCCACAGTAGTGCAATACATTTTTTGGCATTAAGCAAACTGAGGTCTATGAATGCTCTTTCACTCTTATTAAAGTTATGTTTTTCTGGATACAGACCCAACAAAAACAGTTTAGGGTTCAATGTGATTTGTTTTGAAATTATTTTTTTCAAATTTTATATTTTTTCAATTGTTACCCTCACCTCTTCCCAAAACAGTCTGATTTTTCTACATTCCCATAAACAGTGAAATAGGGTTCCTTTACTTTCCATACATTTTGTGCATATATCTGGTATGTTTTTGTTATATCTATTTAATTCCACTGGTGTAACATACATCCGCATTAACCATTTAAAATGTATCAGTTTAAGACGTACATTTATTGATTTGGTTTGAGCTCCTGCACAAGCCATTTCCCATTGTTCCTCTGAAATTTCAATTTGCAGGTTTTCTTTCCAGTCATTCAGTCTTTTCTGTGAGTTTTCACTTGAGTATAGTGTCAATGAGTTGTAAAACTCTGAAATAATACCCTTTCTCTAACTATCTTTCATCAAAATTTTTTCCAAAGTTGAATAAGTAGGTCGGGTGAGAGCATTATTTTGATTTGAACAAATAAAATTTTTAAGCTGAAGATATTTTAAAAAGTGTGTTCTATTAAGATTGAATTTAATCCTCAGTTCTTCAAAAGACATTATGTTATCTGAGCGTGACAAATATAAGTCTTGAATCTTTTGAATCCCTTTTAAATTCCATACTTTAAATACAATATCCGCTTTCCATCCATCCATCCATCTTCTACCGCTTTTCCGGGGGTCCGGGTCGCAGAGGCAGCAGTTCAAGCAGAGAAGCCCAGACTTCCCTCTCCCCCGCCACCTGCTCCAGCTCTTCAGAGAGAATACCAAGGCGTTCCCAGACCAGCTGGGAGACATAGTCTCTCCACCGAGTCCTGGGTCTGCCCCGGGGTCTCCTCCTAGTGGGACGTGCCCGAAACACCTCAAGTGGGAGGCATCCAGGAGGCATCCTAATCAGATGCCCATACCACCTCAACTGACTCCTTTCAATGTGGAGGAGCAGCGGTTCTACTCTGAGCCTCTCCCGGATGACTGAGATCCTCACCCTATCTCTGAGGGTGAGTCCAGCAATCCTACGGAGAAAGCTCATTTCAGCCGCTTGCATCTCATTCTTTCGGTCATTACCCAAAGCTCGTGACCATAGGTGAGAGTAGGAATGTAGATTGACTGGTAAATCGACAGCTTTGCCTTAGAACTCAGCTCCCTCTTCACCACAACAGACTGGTACAACGTCCGCATCACTGCAGATGCTGCTCCAATCCATCTGTCAATCTCTCGCTCCATTTTCTCTTCACTTGTGAGCAAGACCCCAAGATACTTAAACTCCTCCACTTGGGGCAGGAACCTGTCCCCAACCCAGAGAGGACAATCCACCTTTTACCGGCTGAGGACCATGAACTCGGACTTGGAGGTGCTGATTCTCATCCCAGCCACTTCACACTCAGCGGAAAACCATCCCAGTAAGACCTGTAGGTCATTGCTGGATGAAGCCAACAGGACAACATCATCTGCAAACAACAGAAATGAGATCCTGTGGTCACCAAGCATGACACCCTCCATTCCCTGGCTGCGCCTAGAAATCCTGTCTATAAAAATTATGAACAGGATCGTGACGAAGGGCAGCCCTGGCGGAGTCCAACTCTCACTGGGAATGAATCCGACGGAGTGTTGGCAATACGAACCAAACTCTCACAACGGTCGTACAGAGACCGAATAGCTCGTAACAACAAGCCCGATACCCCATACTCCCGAAGCACCCCCCACAAAAATCCACGAGGGACGCGGTCAAATGCCTTCTCCAAGTCCACAAAACACATGTAAACTGGTTGGGCAAACTCCCACGAACCCTCGAGAATTCTCGAGAGGGTAAAGAGCTGGTCCGATGTGCCACGGCCAGGACGAAAACCGCCGGACTCTCCTCTCCAGTACCTTGGCATAGACCTTCCCAGGGAGGCTGAGGAATGTGATCCGTCTAAAGTTGGAGCACACCCTCCGGTCCCCTTTTTTGAAGAGAGGAACCACCACCCCAGTTTGCCATGCCAAAGGCACTGCCCCCGACCTCCACGCAATGTTGCAGAGGCGTGTCAACCATGACAGCCCAACAACATCCAGGGCCTTGAGGTACTCAGGGCGAATCTTGTCCACCCCCGGGGCCCGGCCACCAAGGAGATTTTTAACCACCTTGGCGACCTCAGCCCCTGTGATAGTCCAGTCATCCCCCTCGTCCCCAAACCCTGCTTCCTCTGTGGAAGGCGTATCAGTGGGATTGAGGAGATCCTCAAAGTATTCCTTCCACCGCCCGACGATATCCCCAGTCAAAGTCAACAGTGTCCCATCCGCACCATACACAGTGTGGATGGGGAGCTACTTTCCCCTCCTTAGCCGCCGGACAATTTGCCAGAATCTCTTCGAGGCTGACCGAAAGTCTTGTTCCATGGTCTCACCAAATTCCTCCCATACCCGGGTTTTTGCTTCAGCAACCACCCGAGCTGCACTCCGCTTGGCCTGCTGGTACACCTCAGCTGCTTCGGGAGTCCCACAAGCCAACCAAGATTGATAGGACTCCTTCTTCAGCTTAATGGCCCCCCTCACCACTGGTGTCCACCACTTGGTTCGGGGGTTGCCACCACGAGATGCACCGACCACCTTGCGGCCGCAGCTCTGGGCCGCCGCTTCAACAACAGAGGTGGAGAACATGGCCCATTCAGACTCCATGTCTCCAGATTCCCTCGGAATGTGGTTGAAGTTCTTCCGGAGGTGGGAGTTGAAGACCTCCCGGACAGGGGCCTCAGCCAGACGTTTCCGGCACACCCTCACTATACATTTGGGTCTACCAGGTCTGAATGGCTTCCTCCCATGCCATCGGATCCAACTCACCACCAGGTGGTGATCAGTTGACAGCTCTGCACCTCTCTTTACTCGGGTGTCCAAGACATACAGTCGCAGGTCTGATGACACGATAACAAAATCAATCATTGACCTGCGACCTAGGGTGTCCTGGTGCCAGGTGCACATATGAACACCCCTATGCTTGAACATGGTGTTTGTTATGGATAGACTGTGGTTAGCACAGAAGTCCACCACTGGACCTGAACACCACTGGATCTGAACACCACTCAGGTTCAGATCGGGCAGGCCGTTCCTCCCAATAACCCCCCTCCAGGTTTCACCGTTGTTGCCCACGTGTGCATTGAAGTCCCCCAGTAGGACAATGGAGTCTCCAAGAGGAGCACCCTCCAGCACCCCAGTCACAGACTCCAAAAAGGGTGGGTACTCTGAAACATCATTTGGTGCATCGGCACCAATGATGGTCAGGACCCGTTTCCCAATGCAAAGGCGCAGGGAAGCAACCCTTTCGTCCACCGGGGAAAACTCCAATATAGAGGCAGCAAGATGGGGGGATACAAGAATACCCACCCCTGCTCGTCACCTCTCGCCCGGGGCAACTCCAGAAAAGGCCAAGCTCCAGCCCCTCTCCAGGAGACTGGTTCCAGAACCGGAGCTGTGTGTTGAGGTGAGGCCGACTATATCTAGCCGGTATCTCTCAACCTCTTACACCAGCTCAGGCTCCTTCCCCACCAGAGAGGTGACATTCCACGTACCAAAAGCCAGTTTAGAAAGCTTGGGATCAGTCCGCCAAGGTCTCCGCCTTTGACCGCCACCTAATCCACATAGCACCAGACCCCCATGATCCCTCCTGCAGGTGGTGAGCCCACTGGAGGGCGGACCCATGTAACTCCTTCGGGCTGAGCCTGGCCGGGTCCCATGGGTGGAAACCCGGCCACCAGACGCTAGCCTTCGATCCCCTCCCCCAGGCCTGGCTCCAGGGTGGGGCCCCGGTAACCCCATACCAGGCGGGGTACACTGAATCCTTGATATAGAATTTATCATGAGAGTCTGTTGGATCGTTCTTAGTCTGGCCCTTCACCCAGGACCAGTTTGTCTTGGGTGACCCTATCAGAGGCAAATTGCCCCGGACAACATAGCTCCTGGGATCACTGGGGCACGCAAACCCCCCCACCATGATAAGGTGACGATCCACGAGGGGTGTAAAATATTGATTACCCCATATTGGGCTAAATTGTGACAGTGAGTGTGGTTCTTTTAAGTATTTTTTAGTTTCACACCATATTTTGATCATGTGCTTTACAATTGGATTTTTAACTTGTTTCTGTAGTTTTTTAGCCAAGTCTGAGTATATGAATAAGGGAAGAGGTAAAGGTAAATTGTATGATTCCATTTCAGTCCAGTGAGGAGGATCATTTGATGAAAAATAATATGTCATAGACCTCAGTTGTGCTGACCAGTAGTACAACATAAAGTTTGGACATTTAAGACCTCCACAATCAAATGGTAAGTATAGTAAGGACAAACGTAATCTAGCCTTCCTATTGTTCCATATAAATTCCACTAACTTTTTTTTTTAATTCTTGAGAATAGATCTGAAGGTGGTGGTAAAGGAATGTTTTGAAATAAATAAAGTATTTTTGGTAAGATATTACTTTTAAGTACAGTGGTACCTCTACTTACGAATTTAATTCGTTCCGGAAGAATTCTCGTAACGTGAAAAATTCGTAAGTAGAGGCGCATTTTACATGTAAATGCCGTAATCCGTTCCAAGCCCCCAAAATTCGGGCATAAATTTTTTATAAATCGTAAAAACGCATCAAAACATGTAACAAATACATGTTACAATTAGATTACTGCACAATAAACATAAAATGAGAGTTTAAAATGAGAGAAAGAATAATAAAAGAGAATAATAAAAATTATGTTCATTTACCTTTTAACTGCGATCGTCGGCGTCAGCGTCACCTTTTGCCTTCTTTGGTTCATGTTCTGTCTCATCAGTGGTTTTTGCCTGACGTTTTGTGATGAAACGATCCAAGGACGTTTGCTTTTATCGGCTTGTAAGGGCTTCCTTTTGTTTTAATACTGTGCTGATCGTTGATGTTGTTTTTTTTTTCCCAAAACTTTATTAAGAACAAGGTGAAAGTACAGAGTTATAACGTAGATGGTGATAAACATGGCAGTTAACAATTTTTTTTTCTCTAAATTGTGTAGTTCAGTCAACAGTCTTACAAGAGGTAAGAAGGATAAAATAAAGTAGTAAGAATAGTAAATAATAATAAGATAAAGCGAGATCAACCAAACGCACCCATTCGTGGCCAATGGGATACCAGGAAGATGCTAGGCGATAGCCAATGGCAGAGCAGCTACAGGTATGTTTACGTTCAGTAAAATACGGGAGCTGCGAGGAGCGCGTACTTTTTTTGCCTTTCGTATCCTGAAATTTTGTTCGTAACTAGAGGCAATATTTTCCCGTTGAGGCGTCTCGTAACCTGAAAATTTCGTATGTAGAGACGTTCGTAAGTAGCGGTACCACTGTATATTAATTCTCCCGATCATCGACATTGGTAGTGACATCCATCTCTGAAGCAACTGATTAATATTTGTCTTCTTCGTCTATTTGGCTTCATAGTTGGCATTGGCGACTGATTGTAGCTTAGTCAAAATTTGAATTCCTAAATATTTAAACTGATCTACAACATTGAATTGGTTTACCTCAGGAGATGGATGATTTCTCTGGGTCTCATTTAACATTGATATTGAAGATTTTGTTTTGTTTATTTTATATCCTGATATATCCCCAAAGTTCTTTATTAAATTTAACAAGGTCGGAATTGATTTTTTAAAATTCGACATAAACAAAATTATGTCATCGGCATACAGGGAGATTTTATGTTCTGTTGGTCCTACTTTAATTCCATATATTTGTGGATGTAAACGTACTGCCATCGCTAAAGGTTCAATTGCCATAGTAAACAATGAAGGTGAAAGTGGACAGCCTTGTCGACATCGTCTATTGATTTTTATTGATTTTGAGATATTGCTGTTTGTTAGGATTTCTGCTGTAGCATTATTGTATATTATCTGGACCCATTTTATGAAATTATTTTCAAGTCCAAACCTTTGTAAGACTTCAACAAGATAGGGCCATTCGACCCTATCAAAGGCCTTTTTCGGTGTCCAATGATAGGAGAGCTGTATCCGGTGCTTCTTTGTTGGAATAAATAATATTAAATAGTCTTCTTACATTATGGAAGCCTTGTCTTCCCATTATAAAGCCGTTCTGATCTTGGTTAATAATATTTGGTAATATTTCTTGTAGTCGTTTTGCTAAAATTTTACAGATTATTTTAAGATCAGCATTTAATACGCTTATTGGTCTCATGTTTTCACATTTATTAGAGGGTTTACCTGGTTTTGGCAACAGTATAATTAAGGCATTATTCATGTATGATGGTAAATTACCATTTTGAAATGCTTCTAAAACCATTTCCAAAAGTGGTTTTATTAATTTATTCTTAAATTTTTTATGGAGGTCGACTGGAAGACCATCTGGTCCTGCTCTTTTTCCTGATTTCATATTATCAATGGCTTGCCCAACTTCTTCTTGAATAATTTTAGACTCCAGTATCTCCCTGTTTTCATTTGGAATACCTGGTATAGATAATCCACCCAAAAACCCATGTAGTTTTGTTAAGTCAGTTTCATTTTTTGTATCATATAGTTTTTCATAATAATCTCTAAAGGCACTATTAATTTCTGAAGGATCTATAACTACCTGTCCATTACTTATAATACTGGTTATTGGTGTTTTAGATTCTAATTGTTTAATCTGCCATGCCAATAATTTTCCTGATTTTTCACCTTGTTCATAAAAAGTTTGCTTCAATCTTAGAAGACTCGAGGCAGCTCTATTCGCTGATTTTTTGTCATATTCAGTTCTCAGAATCAGTAATTCATTCTCTGTGGGTTACTTCCTGCATACACCTTTTCTTGAAGGATTTTTATTTTACGTTCCAATTCGACTCTCTCCTCTCGGGTCTTCTTAGATTTTGTACCTGTATAACTAATGATATGCCCCCTAATAAAAGCTTTGAAAGCCTCCCACTTTATACATGCTGTTGTTTGTGTAGTATTGATATCAAAGAACTCATCTATCTGTTTTTCTATGTACTTAACAAATTCCTCATCCTGAAGCCATTTATGTTGAGAATGCCACCTAACTGGGCCCTTTGTCAATTTCTTATCTACATATACTAGACAGCAGGGTGCATGATCAGAGATCACAACGTTATCATAGAAACAGTTTTGAATCTTGGACCTTAATTCTGTAAAGATCAAAAAGTAGTCTATATGTGAGAATGTCTTATAGGTACTGGAATAACAAGAATAGGCTTTGACTTGTGGTTTCATTTCTCTCCATATATCTAGCAATCTCAATTCTTTCATAAAATGATTAATGATCATCCTGCATCCATTGTGTGTACAGTCCAGTCCTGTTGATCTATCTATACCGGGATTCAATGTACAATTAAAATCCCCTGCTATTATATGTTGTCCTGAAAGTGATGATAAGATAAGAAATAAATTAGCAAAGAACTTTTGATCATCTATATTGGGGCCGTATAAGTTCACCAGATTTATATTTTCTAATGACAAAGATCCTTGGATAATTAGATATCTTCCAAATTTATCTCTAATTACATTTTTCGTTTGAAATGGGACTGTTTTATGTATGAGAATCATAACTCCCCTGGCTCGGGATGAAAATGATGAGGTGAACACGTTACTTTGCCATCTTCTCCTAATTCTTTTTACATCCTCCTCTAATAGAGGAGTTTCTTGTAAAAATACAATTTTTGAATCTATGTCTTTTATTTTATTCATGACTTGTGTATTGTTTTTAAGATTTTGTAGACCTCTGCAATTCCATGAAGTTAAATTAAGATTAACGCTTTGATCTATGATCAATAAGGAGTTTGAGATTACCTTGCAATAGGAACATACTCTTACAGGGAAGCAAAAACATGGATGATAGAACATTCATCCTACAAACTAAACAAAAACAAATTCCCTTTCCCCACATTCGTGGTAATCCCCCCAAAATCAAAAAAATTCTGTCTCCCGTTATAGCTAGTGACTGTTCCACACCTGCAAGGATCAGTCAAACTACTCTCTCTTTCTCCTCTCAATCACCCTGACTCTACTACTGTTCTTATGACATTAACTCTCTTCTGTAGTTTTTTCAACATAACTTCAAAGTTTTATAGCAACGTTGTACATCATAACTTTTTTTTTTATTACAGTCTGTATTTTGTAGACATGTTTATGTTTCACATCAATCGGATGTCTGTACATATGCTTAAATGTTCTACCTTTGTCATGTTCATGCTTAGCTCCCACCAGTCTCCTTTTGGATCTGCTTGATGAGCTCCTGCGCCTCTTGAGGGGTCTTGAAGGTGTGGGTTCCCCCCTTATATGTGACCAGCAGTCTTGCCGGATGAATTACTCCGTGAAGAATCCCTAGGTTGCGCAGCTCTTTGCGGGCGGGGTCGAACTGCTTTCTCAATTGTTGTATTCCTGCAGCCAAGTCCGGATAGAACCGAACCTGTTGGTCGTGGTATTTAATTTCCCCTTTAGCTCGTGCCGCATTGGTGACTGTCATCTTGTCTCTGTAGTTGAGGAACTTCATAATCAGCGTCCTCGGTGGTGTCTTATTATCTCTCGGTGGGCCGATTCGGTGAGCTCTCTCTAAAACGACCGATGACTGCAGATCCGCGTTATTCAGCGCTTCTGGAATCCACTTTTCCAAAAAGGAACATGGGTCCCGTCCCTCCGTTCCCACTAGGAGGCCCACCAGCCTCAAATTATTCCGTCACGAGCGGGATTCCAAGTCTAGGACGTTATCTTCCAGACGTTTGCATTTTAATTCCAGTGTTTGCAGTTTAGTTTGCAGGCTGGTGACATCATCTTCAGCGCTTGAAATTCGGAGCTCCGCCTGCGACACTCGCTCCATGCAGTCATTTATTTCTTTTCTCATACCTTCTATCGCTGTTATAATCCCGTCGAATTTAGACGAAAACTCTGTTCTCATGGAGTTGATGGCAGTGAGCACTGCGTTTGTCCCCTTTTCAACTGTTCCCGCTCCGCCGCTGGCTCCCTCCTCCGCCATTGCCTCTGGAATTTTCTCTGTTTCGCCTCGAGCGTGGAAGTCTGTTATCTTGGGTTGTTTTGTCGAGTTGCCTTTTCCTCCACCTAATTTTCCAGCCTTAGTCTTTACCATATCCGCGCCAAAACGCTAGGATGGGTTTTTGTTCCAGTTAAGAGAGTTTTAGTAATTTTTTTTTATTTTCAAGAGCGGAGCAGTGTGAAACGCGTCTTCCTACGTGGCCGCCATAACCGGAAGTCACTATTTTATGTATGTTTTATTAGGATATTTAAAATATTTATTCCACATTTCTATTCCAGTGTTTAATATTGTTCATAAATAAGGCAAGGCAAGTTTATTTGTATAACACATTTCGTGTACAAGACAATTCAAAGTGCTTTACATAAAAACGTTAAAGCATTACAGCAAGTTGCAGAAGGAATACATAAGAATTTAAAAGCAAAAGTTCAAAGCTCTTTGAAAAGTTGTACATAGACTGTTATCAATATATCACTATATGCTGGGCATAACATGGTCTTCATGACATCAACGTTAATATCGTTTATCACAATAATTTAGGGGAAAATTTATTGTTCATCAAACTCTATTAATGGCGAGACCGGGGGCACATTGTTACAGGGTAAAAAATGTACCTTTGTGCCCTGGCGTACGCTATTTGTTACACAAAAAAAGACTCCCAAAGAATGTAATGGTTTTTATCTTTGTTATTTTGCTGTGGTTTGCACCAGCATTAGTGTTAGCAAAATTGGTGCATTCCAAATTATGTTTGGTCTTCAGATGTTTTACCAGTTTGCTAGTGTTGAATGCCCCTTTGTCAGTTCTGCTGAGAGAGTTGACTTTTTGCTGTATGCCTGTCATCTTTTACTCCACACTCACATTGCATGTCCATCTATTACTGGTGTCTGTTACCTAGTACTGGAACAAATCCACCCAATATGGACCTGCTTTTGGGAGCAGTGCATCCTTTGAACTGTTTTCATTTGTACAATGTACTGTATATTAAGGGTGGAAATCACCAGAGGCCACACACTATATTATTCCAATAATTGGGCCGCAATGCGATATTATCATGATTTTGCAATACGCTGAGTATTGCAGTATCGTGTATTGCAATTTCACATAAATAAGTTTGTATTTACAAAATTTGTTCATAATTTTTAGCAAAGTATCACAATACCGGTCTCTCTTAATCGATACAGGATCGCAACCATTAAGTAGCACAATATTATACTGTATCAGCTTTTCCTCCACCCCTACTGTATATATCCAAAGGCATCAGCTGCTTCGACACTGTTCCTCTAACTCAGGGGTCTCCAACCTGGGGATCCTGGAATGTTCAGGTATCTGTGGGAAATTTTGTAATTTCACTTCTTAATCGGTCCAAAGATTTGCAAATGATTTGTCATTGTTGTGCATGTGTTCTGTAGGCACCCTTGCACCCATGCACAACAACAGCAAATTATTTGTAAATCTTTGGACCAGTTAAGAAGTGAAATTAGAAAATTTCCCACAGAAGCCTGAATGTTCCAGGAGCCCCAGGTTGGAGACTCCTGCTCTAACTCATACAGGATGGCACCCCTTGGCTTTCTTAAATTTAGTGACAGATATGCATCTTAATCTGCTACTGGCCTTTTGCAGTTTGTATTTGTATAGAAAAAATGAGTTTCCAATTAGCAGACAGGCCAATTTGTACAGCATCTTTAAATCACTCGTCTGCAGAGAACACAGTGAAGCTAAATGATGTTCTGCTTGTACTTAAAAGCTGGAACAAATTCCTGTGACATCTGTGAACTATGTTTAACGTTAAATTTGTTGCATTGAGTGGTGCTTTCTTACAAGAGCAGTAAATTGACTCCCAATTGAATCCATCAGAGCAGTTAGTCAGTCTCTTAGTTGCATTTGCTTCACCTTGCTGCACTTCTCTTTTGGGTTTTGTTTCCACACGCACAGCAGTCGGTTGAGTATAAGGCTCACCTCGCCTTGCTGCACACAAGGTTTCCACTGGCTTAGTAGCATCAGTCACATTAAGGATGCTGCGACCAGAGTAACCTCGGGGCATGGCTAGACTTTAGTGTCTCATAAAAGTACTGGGTCTCTGCTGAACTGAGTTTTGGCCTGACAACATTCAAATAACTTTTAAAGGATTCTTTTAGAGAGAGCCTATAGTCTCCGCTCTAAAAGTGGCCAGTCTCCATTGTTCTACATGGATAAATGGTGAACCCTAAACATCTGAGCTAATTATTGTGTCAAATCTTACATAGACAGACAACCTACACGCAACCTTTTGCCACAGAGGCGGCACGCAAGGTTTTAGCAAAGATGAAGTCCAATTCTAACATTTAACTCCAGGCAGCAGCATTGGAAGAGTCCTGTCTCATAGTAAATACAACAACCCCGACTAAAACTAGAGTGACTGAAACACGGCAGAAATGTTAAGCTGTGGTAGTGCAAGGTGTGTGATGACTTTCTGTGCCATTCAGCTGCTCTGATCCTAACATCAGATCATATGCTAATTACCCTCATCTTGATAGCCCCCCCTAATACTACACACCTCCGCAAAACTTTATTTCAGCACATCAGCAGGCTGCTCTGAATGGACGCAACCCAGAGAAGCTGCAGCAGCAGTTATATTAGCACAAGTTACAAACACTTGCACAGTTAGCAGTTGACATTAATAGTAACCAGATATAATAATAATGAGAGCAGCAACACATAAACAATAAAACAGCCAGATAAAAAAGAACTCATTTTCACACATGCTCAAAGTTAATGGCGTATGGATTAGTTAGTTACTCATCTTCCACTGCAACCGTCTGTACAGTATATTCTTTCCTCTGGAAATGTAGTTTAAATTTTGTGAATTTTTTTAAGGACCCTCAGTGCTTTGCTGTCAGTTCTGACTGTGTTTTTATCAGCCAGTCATGGAGGGAAAAAAAAAAAATCTGGCTCCATCTATATGTGAGGTTTGGCAGCAGGGGTTGTTAGTTTGTGAAGGAGAGAAGCTCTCTTTTCTGTCAGCACCTACTGAGGTGTGAATGCCGAATGTTCTGTTGGCCAAAATGAGAGTGTTGTGTGGATGAATAAAGCATACATGAGCTATTAACAGCTTCTTTTCTAAAGAAATGTCAAATTAAAAGCAACAAGATACAAAAGAAAAGGATGATGGGTTGTTCAGATGAGCAGCGGATTGTATTTTCATGCCAGGTGCAAGAGAACTGAATAGGCTTTGACTATATAATGTATAAAAATGTTTACATGCCACCATACCATTGTCACCAATATGATGACCATCACAGATGAGAGTTGAATTCCCCAGAGTTATCGCCTGATGCCAACGAGCTATGTTAGAAAGCTGTACCCATAAATGTAAGTGTTCTGATGAATCTAGTGAATGGGAGTTAAAAAATATCACTCCTGAGACAGTTATCACATGGGGTGAATCTGCTGTTAGCACTTCTGTGTGGGATTTTGTGAAAGCTGACTTGCTTATGAAAGTATCCAGTGGAGGAAATGCTGTTTTATTTTCCTTCCAAAAAACTTTCTGCATTAAGCAGACGTTCGCAAATTAATTTAGAAATCAGTGTTGCGTTGCCTGAAGCATTTCTGCAATTCTGGCTGAAGCGCACTGCTACAGAGATGTAGAACTGCAAAATGAACAGCCGCAGATTTGAATATCCTCTTAGACTGCGAAGAGTTGAACTTTGGCTCAGAAAATCATGGCTTCGCTGAGGCCTTTTAGGAAAAACCGTGTAGACAGCAACATCATAGTCATGACTGAAAGGAGAAAAGAAACGGCGGTCTTTTACACGGTGAAAACACAGACAGAGAGAAGCTGAAAAATGTCAAACCTGTTACATCTGACTGATAAAGAGGTGCTCGTCTCCTCCAAGTTCTGCCCTTTAGTCTCCAGCTCACACACAGTATGTCCAAATTACATCACTTCTCTGCTTTCCTTTTGCTGACACGCACACAGCTCTGTGTGTGCGTGTCAGAGACTTCCACTGTGGCAGCACCGTGATCAGCTGCATGCTTTGACCACAAGGGCTCAGAGAACATGCTAACTTATGATGCTGTAATTGTCGCGCATCTACAACAAACGCACAGAATGCGCACATGCATACAAAGCACCCTACAGCCCTCTGTAACTGGGGATTGGATTTTATTCGCGGGGACCCCATTAATTCCTTATGGATGCCCGTATTGATTCAGGGTGCCTCCGGTCTTGTTAATTCAACTCAGCCCAGATGGGTTTTGATTCAGTTTGTGTTGCTTGAAGGTGACTGCTACATTTAAAAAATGCGCGGCTGCAGCCAAGACAGATGCTGCAAAGAGACGAACGTGACAAAAAAGCGGATAGAGTGCCAGAAAGTTGATTGAGTGAGAGAGAAATGAGAGATAAAGGCAGAGAAATGACAACAAAGAAGATATCCGAGAAGAAGGGAAATTGTCAGAGAACCACAGAGAGAAAAGATAATGAATTTGAGAATGTTATGCGGTTCCCCTCTTTGAACTTTTTGATGAAAAACAGAGAAAATGAACGTTACACTCAATTACTGATTTTCATCTTTATGCATCAAAGAGGTCCTCACTCTGCTCTTTTTTCATTAGCTCGTTATGATAATGAGTCATTACTTAAAATCCTCTCAATAAATTTCAACTAGGAAGTTGTTTGCATGTGTGCTGTAGATGACGAGATTTCCTGAGTGTGCGTGATGGATGTTTTACGTCTTCATGTGAATTAAGAAAAAGGCTGAATGCAAATATGCACTCCCAGTAGGTGACCTAAACAATAATTTGCACTAATTAATCAGACTGCAGTGATAAGCAGTGCAAAGGGACTAAAGCACAAGAGAAGCTTGCTCTAAATAGTAATAATGCAGTAAAGATAAAAAAGACAAAATCAGACAAGCAGTGCTCAGCGAATGCTGTGTGACCTGAGTTGGAACGAGGATGAAGTGCCTTTTGTCCTGCACACAAACTTTCTTAGGATTTTCTCATACACAGAAATGCTATTACCACGGGTTCAGGTGATCTAAAGAAGGAACGTGTTGTTCTTTCTGTGCTACCAGGGTGAGAATGGACTGAGAGGAGCTGTTTGTCATTGTCACGCCGAGTGTCCTGCTGCCTGTCTGCTGGTCAGCCTGTCTTGCACAAAGATTGTATCTCTCTTTTTGTCTCGCTTTACTCCTTTAAAGGTTCCCTTAAGTAACTGCACCTTCTTCTTTTGTCTCCAGATATTGTACAATTTTTTTTTCCACTGTCTTTCAAGTTCCATTTTTTTCTTGCCTTTTTGTCTGTTTATTCTGGACTTTTGTTGGGACAGATAAACATAACACTAGCAAGGTAGAATATACTACAAAGAAGTAAGAAAATAATGTCTCATTGCTGTTATATTTCCCTCACTACTATGTGTGGCGTTACATCAGAGATGGCCTCTTTCCATTGGGACCAGGCGGGGCTGGTCATCCTAACAAAATTTAAGATCACGTTTAACAAAAATCATGAAGCGTAATTAGGATCAGATTCATTGACGCTGCACAAGAGCTTAAAGAAATGATGCAGCTGTCTCCACAGACTCTAATACTACCAAATGGTAATGAACCACTTCATGAAGCACTTTTCTTCTCTTATTGAACACTTAGTGTTTTACACCATTAACTATTCCACCTCCAGAGACACAGCTGCCTCAGATAACCTTTAAACCAGCTCTTTGTATTAAGAGACTTTTGTTTTCCCACCTTCCGATTTATAAGTGTAACATATTGCACTAACAATTAGCTTCCCCTTATCTGTTGTGAAAAATATACTCCCACCTGACTCATGGTTGATTCGGACTCAAGTCATAAAGCAGTTTCCATGGGTTAAGCTGGATTCACACTGCAACGTTTGGACTGATGTTTACAGATGTTTTGGCAAACGTCTGGCTCTGTTGGCTGACGTGGGTAAAAGTTAATGATAGTTGGTGTTCGTTGGCGAACTCTGGAGAACGTCGTGTTTGTTGAAAATTTTCAACATGCTAAAAATTTACCAATGTTTGGACATAAATGCTAGTGAAAGTTGTGCTCAGTTTGTAAAAGTTCCTGAGTGCTGGGCTAAGTTGTGCAGAGCTAGCCTAAGTTGGCTTAAGTTGGGCTCCGTCGGCGAATGTCGACTGAAACGCTGGCAGAAGCAGATGTTTTTAGACACACACACACAAAAAAAAAGCGCAACGAATCTGTCAAAAACTTCCGGAGAATTGCTGAAGCAGTGTTGCTGTCCATGGTGCTGGAATGATAAAAGCCCAGACAAGCAAAAGGGGGGAGTACAAAAAAGAAGAAAAACTATATTTAATCCCCATAAGATGTGACAGCCCAAAAAGGAAAAAAAAAAGATCTCGTTGCAAAATTTACTGTTTTCATTCTCTGCTCTCTGCATAAGCCTCCAGGACTTATTGGTTCAGCTTTTTTATTGTGGGGATCAAAAAGCGCTGATGCAGTGTCAAAAAGTAAAGGCCATTTAACGCAATTTAAAAAAATACTGTGTGTCATGTTATATTTCCTTGAGGCGCCATTTTGTGTAAACTTTTTTCTTGCTTCAGTGAAAATGTAGGACTTACCCCATATAGACCATTCAGTCTCTGTCGCTCTCAAAAAAAAGTCTGAGTAGTCTCAACTGCAGTCCAAGCAGGAATATTAACAAACTTAAAAATATCCAATGAAGCTGACAAAGTGTAGCAGAAGAAGGGAGACGGGGAGATGTGTACAGTCAGAAAGCAACAATTCACTGATCGAGGTGCTAAAGGCTGATAATGCGTCACTCAGGCTTGACGTAAACAACCTCAAACGTCTGACAGCCGAACTCCAAAAAAATAAATTTAACATGGCAAAAAACATACTTGACCTGCAATGTCGGTGCATGAGGGAAAATATCATATACATGGACTTCCAGAAGTAAAAAATGAAACTCACCAAAAATCAGAAGAACTTCTAAAGTCATTCATAGTCAACGAGTTGAAAATGAAGCCGGATGAGGCCGTGGCTATTCGCTTCTCCAGCGTGCATCGCCTCGGAAGGACCAAAGCCGACCAACAGAGGAGGTCCCGTCCTATTGTGGCCAAAACCACCGATTCCAAGATGAAAGCTGCCGTCATGTCCAAGGGTAAAGAGCTAAAAGGAACCAACTACTCCATCAATGATCAGTTTCCACCTGAGATCATGAACAGATGGAGGCTGCTCTTCCCGATCATGACGGAGGCAAGAAACGGTAAAAAGGAACGCTCGTCTGTTCATTGATAAACTTTACATTGATGGAAAACTGTATAGGAATCCTCAGATCACATATTGGCTAACTGGAGGCGACCAAAACATCACTGCTGAACCTCAAGAGGAGCCACCAGGACTTTAACACGCTGCCTCTATAGCAGTGTAAACACAGATGCGTGATGATGATGTCATCAACACGTCCTCGCTGCCATGACAACTGTTGAACCTGAAAGACGGTCTGCTGCCTGATGCGATGAGGCCAGTATCTCTGTGCTCTCGGACTAATGGACTGTTGTGCTGACATTGAGTCTCTGTGTATTTGAGTGTGTGTATTTGTGTGTGTGTTTGTCCAACCATCTTCCATATGGGTGAGGGTTTGTCAGTGTCTCTAAGTGTGTATTGTTGCTGTGTGATTCCAGTAAATTTTATCAGCTATCGTGCATGATGATCTTCAATTAATCTAATGAAGGAGTAGATGTGACACAATTTATGGAGTATAATAGGAATATAACCTATGATCAGTATATTCCTGAGCAATTAACACCCTTTAAAAACCGACACAATTATTCTTTCATGCATTTAAACATCAGGAGCTTGAATAAACATCATCATAATCTAGTTACTTTACTTACCAGTACAGGCTGCAGCTTTGATGTAATTGGCTGTAGTGAAACTTGGCTGAACGATAAGTCATACATAGACACCTTAAACCTTGATGGTTATAAACTGTTCACGAAGAACAGATGTGGCAGATCTGGTGGTGGTGTCTGTCTGTCTATCTCTTGAAGACATGATGTCGGTGTTTATGATGATATTGTCATGGCAGACTGTTATATTGACTCTTTTTGCTGAGATACATGTCAAAAATGGGAAAAATGTAATTGTAGGTGTGGTTTATTGCCCCCGGACCCCGACCTTAATATTTTCACAGCCAAACTGGAAGAAATTTTATTCTCAATCAACAACAGAAATAAAGTTGTATCATCCTTGGAGACTTCAACATTGACCTCTCCAGGGATGCTGCAGCTAAAAATGACTTTATGAATACACTACACTCCTCTTCCTTCTTCCCTACTATTAATACCTACACTAGAATCACTCACTCCACCAAGTCTATTATTGATAATATCATTACCAACATTCGCAATTCCACACTGGTATCTGGGGTTGTACTCTCCGAGACTTCTGATCATTTCCCTGTTGTTCTGTTTCTTGACCTTGCTGTTAGGCCCTCAATCTCACGCCATAAACTAAAAATAAAAATACTTAATGAAGAAACCTTACAACGACTGAGTGAGGACTTGCATGTCAAGGCATGGGATAGACTCTACAATTGTAGTGATGCTGATGCTGCGTTTGATGCCTTGACCAAGGAAATAACAGAATCCATCCAGAGGACAATTCCTGTCAAGACTGTCACATGTAGATAAGATAAGATAAGATAAGCCTTTATTAGTCCCACAACGGGGAAATTCCAGGATTGCAACAGCACAGGGATAGCAACAATCAGAAGGCAAGAAAAAAAACAAAAAAAAAAACAAGCAAGCAAGAGCAGCTAATATACATATGTACATATTACTATAAAATATATATATACACACACACAGACACACAGTGCAGAGCATTGTAGCTGGATGGAATAAATATATGAATATGTAAACACACAGTGCGGAGCAATGTAGCTAGATGGAATAATATGTAGATATATAAACACACAGTGCGGAGCATTGTAGCTAGATGGAATAAATATATAGATATATAAACATAAACATACCCAGTGCGGAGCATTGTAGCTAGATGGAATAAATATATAGATATATAAACATAAACACACCCAGTGCGGAGCATTGTAGCTAGATGGAATAAATATGTAAATATATAAACACACACAGTGCAGAGCATTGTTGCTAGATGGGATGAAACAGCGCAACCGTCTACTTAGTTATCCTACATGGTATGATTATGTGCCCATACATATTCTCACTCTCCATAGCGACCGGTATTTTCCTAGTTGTATGCCGGAGGGGACCATTGTGTAAGTCTATTGCATCTTTTGCATTCAAAAAACTATTAGTTTGTTACGTCTTTTTGCTATCTCTGCGAGCAGCCCTGCTTAGGTTGTACAGTCTGACAGCCGTTGGTAGGAAGGACCTGCGAAACCTCTCGGTTGTGCACCTAGGATGATGTAGTCTGCTGCTAAATGAGCTCCTCAGTGCATTCAGTATGTCCTGCATAGGGTGGAACTCGGACTCCAGCAGAGATGACAGTTTAGCCACCGTCCTTCTCTCTCCTATCTCCTCCACCGGATCAAGGCGCTGCCCCAGGACAGAGCTAGCTTTCTTGATCAGTTTGTTCAGTCTCTTCCTATCGGCTGCTGTAATGCCACTGCCCCAGCAGACCACTCCAAAAGTGATGGCTGATGCCACCACCGTGTCGTAGAATGTCTTCAGCAGCGCGCCTTGTACACCAAAAGACCTGAGTCTCCTCAGCAGGAACAGCCTGCGCTGTCCCTTCTTGTAGAGTGCGTCAGTATTGTGTGACCAGTCTAGTTTATTGTTCAGATGAACACCCAGGTACTTGTAGGATGTTACCATCTCGATGTCTGTTCCCTGTATATTTACTGGTGCTGTGAGGGGTTGTCCTTGCCTGCGGCAGTCCACCACCAGCTCCTTAGTTTTTCTCGCATTGATCTGGAGGCAGTTCCGATGGCACCAGTCCACGAAGTCCTGGATAAGCCCTCTGTACTCAGCTTCATCTCCATTGGAGATGAGGCCAACGATCGCAGAGTCATCACAGAACTTCTGTAGATGGCAGTGTGTTGTGTTGTGTGAGAAGTCCGCAGTATAAAGAGTGAACAGGAAGGGAGCCAGCACCGTTCCCTGGGGGGCCCCCGTGCTACTGATGATCGTGTCGGACACACAGTCCCGGGTTCTCACAAACTGAGGCCGGTTCGTGAGGTAGTCCAGGATCCATGATGACAGGTGCTGGTCCACCCCTGCGCGCAGCAGCTTGTCCTTCAGGATCATCGGTTGGATGGTGTTGAAAGCACTGGAGAAGTCAAAGAACATGATCCTCACCATATTCCCGGGCTTCTCCAGGTGGGACAGAGAACGGTGAAGGAGGAAGATCACCGCATCCTCCACCCCAATGCCATGCTGGTAGGCGAACTGGAGTGGATCCATCGCTGGTTCCACCAGGGGGCGGAGGTGAGCAAGGAGCAGTCTCTCCAGGGTCTTCATCAAGTGGGACGTCAAGGCCACCGGTCTGTAGCTGTTCAGGTCTTTGGGGTGGGAAGTTTTTGGTACAGGTACCACACAAGATGTTTTCCACAGCTGTGGTACCCTCCCCAGTTTCAGGCTCAAGTTGAAGATGTACGTCACAATCCCACACAGCTGGTCTGCACAGGACTTGAGGAGCTTTGCGCTGATGCCATCCGGTCCTGACGCCTTCCTCGCCTTGATCTTCCTCAGCTCCGTCCTCACCTGGGTCCTGGTCAGGGTCAGGATGGGGGGCTGTGTGTTGGGAGTGGGGGGGTGTTGGTGGAGTGGGGAGTGGGCAGCAGGACTTGATTTCTTTAGAGGCAGCAGTGGTTGTTGTGCAGACAGGGGGGAGGGCAGTTGGTCAAACCTATTGAAAAACAGATTCAGGTTGTTCGCCCACTCCCTGCCCCCTGTGGCCTGGGGGGAGGTATTCTGGAGCCCAGAGATGGTTTTGAGGTTTCTCCAGACCCCGCCAATGTCGCTCTGTTGCAGCTTGTCCTCCATCTTCTTCCTGAAGCTGTCCTTGCCTTCTCTGATCTTTCTCCTCAGCTCCCTCTGTACGGACTTCAGCATCTCCCTGTTCCCCGACCTGAAGATCCTCTTCTTCTCTCTCAGAAATGTTTTTATCTCAGGGTTGATCCAGGGTTTGTTGTTTGAGTGACGCCGTATGGTCTTGGTGGGAACGGATTTGTCCACACAGAAGCTGAGGTAGTCCGTGATGGTGTGAGTGAGGCCATCGATGTCCTCACCATGTGGATCGCAGAGCTGCTTCCAGGCGGTGGCTTCAAAACAGCCCTTTAGAGTGTCCATTGTCTCCTCAGACCATAACTCCACAGTGTGCATGGCCGGAGGTTGTCTGTGCACTAGGGGTTTGTACACCGGCTGGAGATGAACCAAGTTGTGATCCGATCTCCCGAGTGGGGGGAGTTGTGATGAGGTGTACGCCTCCTTAGTGTTTGCGTAGAATAAGTCCAGTGTTTTATTGTCTCTAGTGTGGCATGTGACATACTGGGTGAACGTGGGTAGAATGGGAGATAGTGAAACATGGTTGAAATCGCCTGAGATGAGGAGAAGAGCATCTGGGTGTTCTGTCTGCAGCCTGCTGGTTACTGAATGGATGACGTCACGCGCTGTCCCAGCGTTCGCCGTCGGATTTGCATAAACAACAATGCAGATCACGTGTGAGTGTTCTCACATGTAGTTTTACTGTTCGACATCCATGGCTTTCTAAGGGCATACTAAAATCCATTAAGTACAAAAATAAATTACATAAACGCTACATAAAAAAATCCAAATATTAACAATAAAAATGAATATACTAATTATAGAAATAAATTAACACATATTAGAAAGAGTAAGAGTAATTACTATGCAGAACTTATAAATGCATCACAGAGTGATTCCAAGAAATCCTGGAGAGTACTAAATAAGGTTCTAAATAGGGACCAAAAAACCCCCACACTTCTTAACAATAACGCAGTCAACAATCTCACCAGTAATGCCACTCTCAATGACAAATTTAATAATTATCTTGTCTTTATTGGAGAAAATTTCCATCCATCTATCTTCTTCAGCTTAATCCTTTTCGGGTCGTTGGGGCTTGGGGGAGGGGGGGGGGTGGCTGGAGCCTATCCCAGCATCTTTGGGCGAGAGGCAGGGTACACCCTGGACAGATCGCCAGTCCATCGCAGGGCCAACACAGAGAGACAGACAACCATACACTCTCACAGTCATCATCATCATCGGCCTCCGTCGGTCTATGATGACCATGGAAGAGAATCCTAAACGTCTACTCTGCTGGAACAGCACCGCCTGTGGCTGAACAGGCCAATGCGCACCGGTGTTCTACCTTCCAGCGTTGGGCGTTGGTAGGATTCAAGCCTGGGCAGGAAGATATGGAGGACAAGATGTTACCCATGCAGCATGTGCCCCCTCTCCACGTCACTGATGGATCCAAAGGAACAGCAGGGCTGCTATAGTTTGGCACCAGCGCCGTCGCAGGAGCTGCCAGAACGATGTTGAGCACAACAGAGAACTGCCTTAGGGGCTCCGACTCCGGATTTTTCCTCAGGGTTGACTCCCGAAGCCTTTCCTGTGACCGGGTGTGCCGCAAGGCAGCGGAGGTTTGAAATCAGGGTTTACCTTCCCCTAGATGGGCTACCTTCCCAGGTTGACGAGCCACCATCTACCCGAAGCATCTGGTTTTAAGGCGCCAGAGATCCGCCCTCGCCCCTTCTCCTATTAGTAAAAGCAGTTCCGCCGGGCTTAGAGACTAAACCACATGGGCAGGCTAGGAGTTGGACTTAGTTGTCAGAGGCTTTTCGAGACGCACGCCATAAGGAGCATTTTATGAGCACTGGGAGCTTAACCAAAAGCCAGTTTAGAAAGCTTGGGATCAGTCCGCCAAGGTCTCCGCCTTTGACTGCCACCTAATCCACATAGCACCGGACTTCCATGATCCCTCCTGCAGGTGGTGAACCTACTGGAGGGCGGACCCATGTAACTCCTTCGGGCTGAGCCCGGCCGGGTCCCATGGGTGGAAACCCGGCCACCAGACGCTAGCCTTCGAGCCCCTCCCCCAGGCCTGGCTCCAGGGTGGGGCCCCGGTAACCCCATACCGGGCGGGGTACACTGAATCCTTGATATACAATTTATCATGAGAGTCTGTTGGATCGTTCTTCGTCTGGCCCTTCACCCAGGACCAGTTTGTCTTGGGAGACCCTATCAGAGGCAAATTGCCCCGGACAACATAGCTCCTGGGATCACTGGGGCACACAAACCCCCCCACCACGATAAGGTGACGATCCATGTGGACGCCTCCCACTTGAGGTGTTTCAGGCACGTCCCACTGGGAGGAGACCCCGGGGCAGACCCAGGACTCGGTGGAGAGACTATGTCTCCCAGCTAGTCTGGGAACGCCTTGGTATCCCCTCTGAAGAGCTGGAGCAGGTGGCTGGGGAGAGGGAAGTCTGGGCTTCTCTGCTTGAACTGCTGCCTCCGCGACCCGGACCTCCGGAAAAGCGGTAGAAGATGGATGGATGGATGGATGGGAGCTTAACCCCACTGCCGCTCCTGGCTATGACAACCTTGGAACCTCTCACAGTCACAGTCATACCTAAGGACAATTTAGAATCCCCAGTTTGATGCCAATTAACCTAACGTGCATGTTTTTGGCATGTGGGAGGAAACTGGAGAAATTCTGGAGTAAACCCACACAGACACGAGGAGAACATGCAAACTCCACACAGATCACTGAAAATTTATCTAATAAAATTAACCAACCCCAGGCTGCCTCTTTCAAACACTGTCTATCAGGAAACTATCAGAATTCTTTCTTCCTGAAGCCAACTGATTGCGAGGAAGTCTGGAAAATCATCAAGGATATGAAGAACTCAAACTCTGCTGGAGCTGATGAACTTTCCAGCAAAATTTTGAAAAGTATCATTAATTTAATGCTGGAACCTCTAACCTACTGCATTAACCTGTCTCTGATCTCCGGAGTAGTGCCACAAATAGCAAAAATTGCACAAATTATACCAATTTACAAATCAGGTGATAAGAATGATTTGACTAATAATTGTTCAATATCCATTCTGCCTACTTTCTCAAAGGTTTTGGAAAGAGTAGTTTATAACAGACTTACTGTCACGACCTGAACGCTATCCTTCTCCGCGTTCAGGTTGTCCAGTGTCGCTCCTGCTCCGTGCTATTCCATGCCGGGTCTTACAAGGCCCGTAGTTTGACAGCGCCCAGCTGATCTCCAGCTGTCTAGTTCAGCTGCTCTGGGACAGCTGTCTCCCATCATTGATAATTATCTCCCCCACTTCTGATTGGGTTCTCTTCCCCACTTAAGCAAGCAGCCAAGAGTTACTCCTCGCTGCGACCTCACTATGGAAGGACGTGTACCGTTTTTCCACGACTGGAGTTCCCATGTCCAGCTTCAGTTCCCCGCTACCTCTGCGCTACACCCTTTAGTAAGTGCTGCGACTCGGCGTGTGTTTTCCCCTCACCGCCTCTCTAGCCTTTCTCTCTGGGTTGTATGTTGTCCTTAGTTCTGTGCGTATTTTAGCCCCACGTGGCTCTTTACTTTGTTATTTTGTACTCTGTGTGTTTATATTAATAAATTACGCAAACTCACTGGTCGCCCTCGCGTCTCCTTTCTGGCTCGTGAGAGCCAGGTATGACAGTAGGTCGCAGCCAGACTGAGACGTCTGCGACCGTGAGTTTGCAGTGGGACTTGTAGTTTTTCCCCTTCCTCTGGGTGCAGGCAAGCTGGTATCATGTCTCCCTCCAGGAGGCTTATGCGGCACCCAGGCCACGAACTCTCGGAGGCTCTGGACCTTGTGGATGGGACGCTTTCCACCACGGGCCTCTACGATACTCCCAGCGAGGTACGCTGGCATCTGGAGATCGCCGAGAACATTATTAACAACCTCCCTCGCTACTTCCATCTCCCCGAGGTTAAGGCGAGGAGGGCAGACATCTCTGTGGCCTGGGAGAAACTCCGTAGGCTGGAGGAGAACCCTGGTAGGAAGCCGAAGACAAGGCACCATCGCTCCTCACTTCGGAATCCCGCTCCTGCCGCCGATCCAGTCCAGGAGTTCGCCTCACCCAGAGGTAATCCCCAAGGTAGAGTGACGTCAACCGGGGTTCCCCCGGAGAAGATAAGGTTGACAGCGATTCGCATTGCGGACCGAGTGGCTGCCGCTTGTTCTGCCGCCTATCCCCCTGTAGCCATGAAGCACGTGATAGCGGCGGTCAGGCTGGTAGAAAAGAACCCTGAGCTGTATGATTATCCGGGATACGCTGACCTGATGGCTTCGGTCTCCGTACAGGAGCGGCGTTTCCCTGACTTCACATTCAGAAGACGTCGCTCCCAAATTCCCTGAACATCTCAGCGAGAGCCCCGTCCGGATCCAGCTCCAGGAAGCCATATGAATTTCGCCTCCCAGCCTGCTGTAGCTCCCGTGTCTCGCCGAAGAAGCGAATCAGCTGCTCTCGCTCCTGGGCGCTCTCTTCCCGCTGTCCCGTCAGCTCTGGGCCCCCGGTTCTCCTCAGCTGTTTCTTCCCCCTCTTCGTCATTCACTCCGGCTGCTGAGAACAGCGCGAATTCACCTCCAGGTGTTCCCGGTCCCGATCCGGTGCGAGAGGCACCACCTCGTCTGTCCGGGGGGTCCTCCACTTCCATCCGGCTGGGAGAGGAAAGACTCAAGTCCCTTGCAGCGGGTTCCACCAACTCTCCGGGAATCAGGCAAGTGCTTTTTCATTTTCCTCCCGTTATGAGCAAATTGCCTTGTTTGATTCCTGGGGGAGGAGTTCAGGGTTCACAGTCCCCTGAGCTCTCTCCTCCCGCTGCAAAAGTAAAATATGAACCTGCGTCCTCTGTGTCTCATCCCCCCGAGTGTGCCCCGGTGCCAGGTCTGCACCGCCGAACGAGGAGGAGGCCTGCGGCCCTGGAAGGTTTCGCCCCAGCCCCACAGCCACGTCATGGGCAGAGGAGAAGGTCGAACTGCCTGTTGGAGCCTGCGCCGACGATTAAGCGTCCCCGGGCCTCCACGGAGGAATGGTTCGGCCCAGCAGAGCCCAGGTCTCCTGCCTCCACGCCATGCGGACTGTCGACGTGGTCTTCGGCGCTTGGAGGTCGTCTGACTGTTGGTACCATCATGCCAGCTGCGGAGCCATTCGCAGTCGAGTGGGAGCCGGAAGACGGAGTCCTGCACGCTGAACCCGGAGCATTGAAGTCCTGGATGGCGGTAGAACCCGAGATCAGGCGAGTGCTCTATTTTCTCTCTCTCATCTATTTTCTGGAGCATTATTGCCTGTCTCTTGGGGGGGCGAGCCGGGTGCAGCCGTCTGCTGCGCTCGAGCCTGTCTCGCCGGGCTCTGCTGCTGCCGGTGATCCTGATCCCGGTTCCTTTTGTCCCTCTGAGCCTCTCCCCAGGGTCACTGGAGACAAACCTGCTCTGGGTGCCACCTCGGAGGTTCTGGTTCTCTGCACGGTGTTCGCCTCAGATGCTGCGCCCGGAAGTGCTTTACCGGCCAATCGGGGTCCACTGGGGGTGCTTCGCTGGTCCAGTTGGGGTCCACCGGGAGTGCTTCGCTGGTCCAGTTGGGGTCCACCGGGGGTGCTGCGCCGGTCCAGTTGGGGTCCACCGGGAGTGCTTCGCCGGTCCAGTTGGGGTCCACCGGGAGTGCTTCGCCGGCCCAGTTGGGGTCCACCGGGAGTGCTTCGCCGGCCCGATCGGGGTCCACCGGGGGTGCTGCGCCGGTCCAGTTAAAGGTCAGTGAGGGAGCTGGAAGATTGTGTTCATCTGATGTCAGGCTGACTTCGTCCCTTGCCTCCATCTTCTCTCCTCCTGCCGCTGTTGGGGTTCCTCTCATCCAGGCCAGTTTCTCCCTGCCCATGTGTTCATCAGATGTCAGGCTGACTTTGCCCCTTGCCTCCATCTCCTCTCCCCCTGCCACTGTTGGGGTTTCTCTCACCCGGGTCAGTTTCCTCCTGCCTTTTCCCTCAGGGAGGAAAATGCACCAAAACTTCTCCCTCAGCTCTCGGTGGCCTGAGGTCACGGGACGACCACCTGGGGAGCCGTCTGGCTGGTTCGGTGATCTGGGTCGGCCTCCGGAGAAACTGTGTCTCCTAGCCTGGGACTCGGGTAGGCCGCCCGAACTGGTATTGTGGTTCCTGGCCTGGTGGAGTTCGGGTCGCCCTCCGGACAAGCTGTCACTGCCTGCCCCGCTCCACCTGCTGACATTTGTGGAAGAATTAGCTGACTGTTCGTTGCCTTGTGTTTGATTGTCCTCCCTAATTTAATACTTTTCAGGACATCAAAGAACTTTCTGCCCTAGAGTCCTTATTGTGGTGTCATTCCAACTAAAATTTCCTTAGACTATTTTCTGTGTCTTATAATCCCAGTATGAACTTTAATTCAAATTAGCCCTTTAAGTAGCTTTTGCTTCACATTGCCTGGCCTCATTCCGAGTAGTCTTGTTTATCTGTATTAATATCCTCCTCCAGACTGTTTGGTGACACTTTTTGTGCTAATACATGTTTGAGGAGTGGTTCCTTTTGTATCTTTATGCCAATTTGCTGTTCCAGGCTCTATTTTTAGGTCTTATGCCCGGATTGCCTCCTTTGTATATTCTGTTTTGGCCGGGGTTACATGTGTAAGTCTATTTCAACCATATGTTCAGAGTTTTGTAGTTTTTGGCCTTCGGGACATGAGTTTTTTTTTATTGTCCTCGCCCTAAGTTATTGTGAGCTTTTTCTATGACTATGTCGCTATGTTTCTGCATTTTGGTTCTTGTCGTTTCTCCCCACCTCCTGTGGTTACCTGCTTAGACCGTCTGGCCTCTGCAGAGGAGGGGGTGATAATTATTTCCTGTTTGAAATTAATGTTGTGTCTGATTCTATGCTGTTACCTGGGTTTTTTTTTTTTCTCCTCTCCCTCCTTTTCCTTGTCCCTCGCTTTCCCCCGGACCTGGCCCCCACCGCCCTCCCTGGTCTTTCCCTCGGGGGGGGGGGGGGTTAAGCCTGCGCCAGGAGGCGCGGCTCGGGGGAGGAGTACTGTCACGACCTGAACGCTATCCTTCTCCGCGTTCAGGTTGTCCAGTGTCGCTCCTGCTCCGTGCTATTCCGTGCCGGGTCTTACAAGGCCCGTAGTTTGACAGCGCCCAGCTGATTTCCAGCGGTCTAGTTCAGCTGCTCTGGGACAGCTGTCTCCCATCATTGATAATTATCTCCCCCGCTTCTGATTGGGTTCTCTTCCCCACTTAAGCGAGCAGCCGAGAGTTACTCCTCGCTGCGACCTCACTACGGAAGGACGTGTACCGTTTTTCCACGACTGGAGTTCCCATGTCCAGCTTCAGTTCCCCGCTACCTCTGCGCTACACCCTTTAGTAAGTGCTGCGACTCGGCGTGTGTTTTCCCCTCGCCGCCTCTCTAGCCTTTCTCTCTGGGTTGTATGTTGTCCTTAGTTCTGTGCGTATTTTAGCCCCACGTGGCTGTTTACTTTGTTATTTTGTACTCTGTGTGTTTATATTAATAAATTACGCAAACTCACTGGTCGCCCTCGCGTCTCCTTTCTGGCTCGTGAGAGCCAGGTATGACACTTACCAGTTGCCTTGATAAGCTCAACATTATTATCCCATTTCAGTATGGCTTCAGAAAGAAACACACTACCTATATGCCAATACTTGGCCTAATTAAAAAAATCAATGATGCAATTGAAAAGGGCAACTATGGTACTGGCATTTTTTAGACCTGTCTAAAGAATTTGATACCATTAACCATCACATCCTAATTAATAAATTACAACATTACGGTATCAGAGGCCTAGCATTAGATTGGTTTATTAGTTATCTGTCTGGAAGACTTCAGTATGTTTATACAAATAACCACAAGTCATCATATAAATCCATCAATCATGGGGTTCTCCAGGTTTCCATTTTAGGAAGAGTTCTATTCATTCTGTATATACAGTTAGGCCCAGAAATATTTTTTTTTTTTCCACAATATCTTTATTGAACCTTTTTTTTTTTTAACAAACATGATACAAACAATCAAACACTAACACTAAAGTACTACAAAAAAAAAAAATGCACTAAAAACACCAACAACCACCAACAAAATCAAGTCTTCAACAATGCTCCTCTGTTTAGTCTAGACAATCCAATACATAAGTATACATATTATGTTCACCAGTTTGGAATTTACAAGGTCCACACACATCATTCACCTTCTTCTTCAAGAGTTATGTTTAAATTTTTTACATAATCAATAAAAGGTCTCCATATATTCTCAAACACAATTTCCTTTGATTTCAGTATATATGTTATTCTTTCTAATGGAAGGTTTGTTAACATCTGTCTTAACCACTGAGTCACATCTGGTCTATGAGTCTTTTTCCATAATAGTGCAATACATTTTTTGGCATTAAGCAAACTGAGGTCTATGAATGTTCTTTCACTTTTATTGAAATTATGCTTTTCTGGGTACAGACCCAACAAAACCAGTTTAGGATTCAATATGATTTGTTTTGAGATTATTTTTTCAATTGTTACCCTCACCTCTTCCCAAAACATTCTTATTAATCTACATTCCCATAAACAATGAAATAGGGTTCCTTTACTTTCCATGCATTTTGTGCATGTATCTGGTATATTTTTGTTATATCTATTTAACTCCTCTGGTGTAACATACATCCGCATTAACCATTTGAAATGTATCAATTTAAGGCGTGCATTTATTGATTTGGTTTGAGCTTCTGTACAAGCCAATTCCCATTGTTCCTCTGAAATTTCAATTTGCAGATCTTCTTTCCAGTAGTTTAATCTTTTCAGTGAATTTTCACTTGAAGATAGTGTCAATGAGTTATAAAACTCTGAAATAATACCCTTTCTTTTACTATCTTTCATCATCATTTTTTCCAAGGATGAATAAATAGGTCGAGTGAGAGCTTTATTTTGATTTGATCGAATAAAGTTTCTAAGTTGAAGATATTTAAAAAAATGTGTTCTATTGAGATTAAATTTGATCCTCAGCTCTTCAAAAGACATTATGTTGTCTGCACATGGCAAATATAAATCCTGAATCTTTTGTATCCCTTTTAAATTCCATACTTTAAATACAGCGTCCGCTCTCCCTGGTTTAAAATATTGATTACCCCATATTGGACTAAATTGTGACAATAACTGTGGTTCTTTTAAATAGTTTTTAGCTTCACACCATATTTTGATCATATGCTTTACAAATGGATTTTTAACTTGTTTTTGTAATTTTTTTGCCGAATCTGAGTATATGAATATGGGAAGAGGTAAAGGTAAATTGTATGATTCCATTTCAGTCCAGTGAGGGAGATCATTTGATGAAAAATAATATGTCATAGACCTCAGTTGTGCCGACCAATAATACAACATAAAATTTGGACATTTCAGACCTCCACGATCAAATGGTAAATATAATAAAGACAGACGTAATCTAGCCCTCCTGTTGTTCCATATAAATTCCACTAACTTTTTTTTTATTCTTGAGAATAGATCTAAAGGTGGTGATAAGGGAATGTATTGAAATAAATAAAGTATTTTAGGTAAAATATTACTTTTAAGTATATTGATTCTCCCGATCATCGACATTGGTAGTGACATCCATCTCTGAGTTAACTCACTGATATCTGACATTAAGGCTTCATAGTTGACACTGGCGACTGATTCTAGCTTAGGCATAATTTGGATTCCTAAATATTTAAACTGATTTACAACATTGAATTGATTTACCTCAGGGGCTGGGTAATTTCTCTGGGTCTCATTTAGCATTAATATTGAAGATTTAGTTTTATTTATTTTATATCCTGATATTTCCCCAAAATTCTTTATTAAATTCAACAAGGTTGGAATTGATTTTTTTAGATTCGACATAAACAAAATTATATCATCGGCGTACAGGGAGATTTTATGTTCTGTTGGTCCAACTTTAATTCCATATATTTGTGAATGTAAACGTATCGCTATCGCTAAAGGTTCAATTGCCATAGTAAACAGTAAAGGTGAGAGTGGACAGCCTTGTCGACATCCTCTATTGATTTTTATTGGTTTTGAAATATTGTTATTTGTTAGGATTTCTGCTGTAGCATTATTGTATATTATTTGAACCCATTTTATGAAATTATTTCCAAGTCCAAACCTTTGTAGGACTTCAAAAAGAAAGGGCCATTCAACTCTATCAAAGGCCTTTTCGGCGTCCAATGATAGGAGAGCTGTATCCGGTGCTTCTTTATTAAAATAGATAATATTAAATAGTCTTCTTACATTATGGAAGCCTTGTCTACCCTTTATAAAGCCATTCTGATCTCGATTAATAATATTTGGTAAAATTTCTTGTATTCGTCTTGCTAAAATTTTACAGATTATCTTAAGGTCGGCGTTTAATAGGCTTATTGGTCTCATATTTTCACATTTATTAGAGGGCTTACCTGGTTTTGGCAGCAGTATAATTAAGGCATTATTTATGTATGATGGTAAATTATTATTTTGAAATGCTTCTAAAACCATTTCCAAAAAAGGTTTTATTAATTTATTCTTAAATTTTTTATAAAGGTCAACTGGAAGACCATCTGGTCCTGCACTTTTTCCTGATTTCATATTATCAATGGCTAGCCCAACTTCTTCTTGACTAATTTTAGACTCCAATATCTCCCTGTTTTCATTTGGAATACACGGTATAGATAGTTCGTTCAAAAACCCATTTAGTTTTGTTAAATCAGGTTCATTTTTGGTATCATATAATTTTTCATAGTAATCTCTAAAGGCTCTATTAATTTCTAAAGGATCTATAACTACCTGTCCGTTACTTATAATACTGGTAATTGGTGTTTTAATTTCCAATTGTTTAATCTGCCATGCTAATAATTTTCCTGATTTTTCACCTTGTTCATAAAAAGATTGTTTCAATCTTAGAAGACTCGAGGCAGCTCTATTCGCTGATTTTTTGTCGTATTCAGCTCTCAAAATCAGTAATTCATTCTCCAACCTTGGGTCACTTCCTGCATACACTTTTTCCTGAAGATTTTTTATTTTATGTTCCAATTTAGCTCTCTCCTCTCGAGTCTTCTTAGATTTTGATCCTGTATAACTAATAATATGCCCCCTAATAAAAGCTTTGAAAGCCTCCCACTTTACACATGCTGATGTTTGTGTAGTATTGATGTCAAAGAACTCGTCTATCTGTTTTTCTAGGCCCAGAAATATTTGGACAGTGACACATTCTTCATGATTTGGGCTCTGCATGCCACCACATTGGATTTGAAATGAAACAACTACAACGGAATTGAAGTGCAGACTTTAAGGTTTAATTCAAGGGGTTGAACAAAAATATATGATTAAACATGTAGGAATTGCAGCTATTTTTATACAAACGCTCCTCATTTCAGGGGCTCAAAAGTAATTGGACAAATAAACATAACCCTAAGTAAAATGTTACTTTTCAATATTTTGTTGAGAATCCTTTGCAGGCAATGACTGCCTGAAGTCTGGAACCCATGGACATCACCAAACGCTGGGTTTCCTCCTTTGTGATGCTTTGCCAGGCCTTTACTGCAGCTGTCTTCAGTTGTTGCTTGTTTGTGGGTCTTTCTGCCTTAAGTTTTGTCTTGAGCAAGTGAAATGCATGCTCCATTGGGTTGAGATCTGGTGATTGACTCGGCCATTGCAGAATATTCCACTTCTTTGCTTTAAAAAACTGCTGGGTTGCTTTTGCAGTATGTTTTGGATCATTGGTGAAGCGCCATCCAATCAACTTTGCTGCATTTGGCTGAATCTGAGCAGAAAGTATATCCCTATACACTTCAGAATTCATCCGGCTGCTTCTGTCTTTTGTCACATCATCAATAAACACAAGTGACCCAGTGCCATTGGAAGCCATGCATGCCCATGCCATCACACTGCCTCCACCATGTTTTACAGAAGATGTAGTGCTTTGGATCATGAGCTGTTCCAATTCTTCTCCAAACTTTCTTCTTCCCATCATTCTGGTACTGGTTGATCTTAGTCTCATCTGTCCAAAGAATGCTGTTCCAGAACTGGGCTGGCTTCTTCAGGTGTTTTTTGGCAAAGTCAATTCTGGCCTTTCTATTTTTGAGGCTGATTCATGGTTTGCACCTTGTGGTGAATCCTTTGTATTTACTCTCATGAAGTCTTCTCTTTATGGTAGACTTAGATACTGATACACCTACTTCCTGGAGAGTGTTCTTCACTTGAGTGGATGTTGTGAAGGGGTTGTTCTTCACCATGGAAAGGATTCTGTGATCATCCACCACTGTTGTCTTCCGTGGACATCCAGGCCTTTTTGAGTTCCCAAGCTCACCAGTGCACTTTTTTTTTTTTTTTTTCTCAGAATGTACCAAACTGTTGATTTGGCCAGTCCTAACATTTCTGCTATCTCTCTGATGGATTTCTTCTTTTTTTTCAGCCTCAGGATGGTCTGTTTCACCTCCATTGAGAGCTCCTTTGACCGCATGTTGTGTGTTCACAGCAACAGCTTCCAAATGCAAACGCCACACCTGGAATCAACTCCAGACCTTTTAACTGCTTAATTGGTGACAGGTTAATGAGGGAAGAGCCCATGCAGCCTTGTTATTTTTTTTTGCAGCCTTCTGAGTCAATTGTCCAATTACTTTTGGTCCCTTGAAAAAGAGGCGGCTACGTATTAAAGAGTTGTAATTCATAAACTCTTGCTCCAATTTGGATGTGAATACTTTCAAATTACAGCTGAGAGTCTGCACTTTAAGCCCATATTGTTTATATAATTGTATACTGAATATGTTTTCGTAAACACCTAAAATAACAAAACTTGTGTCACTGTCCAAATATTTTTGGGCCTAACTGTAAATGACATTGCTAACTCCTCGTCTCTACTACATAAAGTGCTGTTTGCTGATGACACTAATTTATTTTTTGCTCACCAGAATCCAAATGAACTTGAACAGATAATAGATAGTGAACTATTGAAAATAGACACCTGGTTTCAGTGTAACAAACTTCCTCTTAATATCAGTAAAACTAATTATATTGTATTCCGTTCAAATAAAAAGCCAGACACCAAGGAACTTTGCCCCAAAATTAATGGACAGAATATTATAAGAGTTAGTTCTATAAAATTCTTGGGGGTTCTCATTGACAAATTTCTCAATTTCAAATGTCACATCGATGATCTAACCAAGAAATTGGCCAAATACGCTGCTTTGTTTTTTAAAGTGAGACATTTTCTACCACTTTCAGCACTTCTCACTCTATATAAAACTTTATTTGAGCCTCACTTACATTACTGCAATATCATATGGTGTAACACATTTCCATCTCACCTAAAAAAAGCTAGAAATTCTCCAAAAGGAAGTCATACGTGCCTTATCATGGGCTGAATATATTTCTCCTACTAGTCGTCTTTTCCATAGTTATAATCTTCTAAGACTTGCTGAGCATAATTACTTCCAGAATGCCTGTATAATGTATCAGGTTGTCCACAAACTCAACTATAAATTATGTGAACTCATTCCAACCTTCCTTCCCATACACACCTATACCACTAGAAATAAAAACCAAATTACTGGGAAGAAAAGACCTAAATCAACCAGGTTTAGTACTGTGTGCAGAGGACGCAGATTAGGAATGAGCTTGATGAGAATCTAAAAATGTCACCTTCCATCTCCATCTCCAAGAAAAAACTAAAAATGCAGCTCCTATCATTATATAATTAATCTGATATTTGTTACACAAAACTTGCTTACTGATGAGTTGTTACTCCATTGTAATTTTGTTTCATATGTTGATATCACTCCAATAGTATTTAATAACTTGACTATGTATCTTGAACTCACCTATTAATTCAATGTAAACAAATGCTGGGATTATGGGCTATATGTCTGTTATATGTTTGTTTGTTCCTGTACACAAAGACATCAGACTGATTTCCGTCATCATTTTATTGTAGAAATGGGCTCCCTACTAAAAGCTTTAAATAGCTTATTTGAGATGACCTGGTCACACTCCAAATCATTGTGAAAAAAAATCTACTGTATACTGCTACTCATGCTGTTGATATTCATAATGTAATTCATTCATGCTGTTGATAATTGGTGATGTGTGTGTGTGTGAATAAACTGTTAAAAGCAGGTCCAGAATGCCAGGAAGCCTCCACCTGATGCTGACCTCAGCTGATCTGTGCCGAGTATCCATGTGCTTCAGTCGACCTAAGTCGGCAACCGCTGCACATACGCCAGCCTAAGTTGGCAAAAGTTTGCTTCTGTTAATAGAAAAATAAATGCAACACTGGCAAACGCTGCCAAACGCTTGCAAACATTCATAAAAGTTGGTGTGTGCAGGGTTTTAAAAAACCCTGCTTGCAAACATAATTTCACAGACATTTGGACTCATTTATCTGATTTTTCAAAACGTTGGCAAGCGTCGCTCCAAACGTTGTAGCATGAGTCCACCCTTAAGGTATTATTTTCTTATTTGCAGCTTTTTCATGTGACCAATTATTTCTTGTTTCTCCCTCAGGTTTAGAAAAAGTTGGCCGTGATTCCAATTATGAACAAGAGGGGAAGGTTCAGTTTGTCATGGACGCAGTGTACGCCATGGCCCACGCTCTTCACCGCATGCATCGGGAACTCTGCAATGGATACACAGGTCTCTGCATACGAATGGCCAACAACATCGATGGCAAAGAGCTTCTCAGACACATTCGTACCGTCAACTTCAATGGTGAGTTTTACACTTTGCCAGTACATTTTGACATCAGTTGTATGGCTCTGTCTGGGCTCTATCCTGAGGAAACACAATATTTCATTCCACTGTTATACAGATGATTACTGTATGGAGGATGTAAAAGCTTGGATGGCATTGATTTCACTGGTCAACACCAAATTTATTGTCTAAGTTTTTTTTTAGCTGATTTAGGACAGTTTTGATGTGCTGAATCCAAAAATCACATTGGTTTTGCTCAATAAGGTCAACTTTTTGAAATATGGCCACATGTTTTTTTACATTTTTGTTTACATGTACGGGTATTTTCGCTTTATATGATGCAAAATTCTTTTTTATTTCTTGAAATTCTCTGAATTTTGAACAATGATGATGTAACATTCAGTTTACATGTACTTACCTTTATCAATGTCTACTATTCAATTTACAGTACAACTGTACAACTGCTATACAACTACTTACAACTTAGCATAAAAACCTGACCTGATCGAGAGAAACGGATGTTATTTTCGGATTCAGCGGTGCAAAATTGTCTTAAATCAGTTGAAAAAACACAGGCAACTTACAAAAAAATTATTTTTGTTATGTTGTGTTTTTTTAAGTTGAAGTTTTATGAAAATAATACAGAAGTAATCGTGTTTAGTCACAGTGGTACAAAACCAACAACTTGGACCTGAGCCGGCTGTCATCATTGGTAAAGTCCACAATGATAAACTTGGACTGTGAACTTGATAAAAACATTACGAATGTTGTAAAATTGAGCTTTTTCCACCTCAGACAGCTAGCTAAGGTCAAGCCTGTCTCATCAAGGCAGGACTTTGAGAAGGTGATTCATGCTTCTGACTGCAAATCTATGTTGGACTAAACTAGGCCTTCTAGTCTTGACTGGACTGCAGTTAGTCCAGAATGCTGCTGCTCCTCTTTTAACCAGATCAGGCAAGCATGGCCACATCACTTCCATCCCGTTATCCCTTCATTGGCTCCCTGTGCACTTCAGAGTCAATTTTAAAATGATTTTATTTGTCTTTATCCCCCTGTGGTACATCTGTCTGTCCCACTTTTGTGCTGAGTTCACTCCTACAGTTTTGTTCTGACTGTTTTGAAACTTGGCACCAGGGTTTCCTATACACTGATGATGTGCATATTGCAATGACTGGATGATTTCTGCAGGAGGCACAGGCCCAAATTCGTGATGTCCTATTTCACCTCCGTTAATAGACAGTAGCTGTCTTGTGAAATCAACTCCTCCCACAGTTTTGTTCCAAATGTTTCGAAACTTGGTACTATTCTTTGATGTACACTAATGATGCACTGTAAAACTGAATTAGTTCACAGAACTCAAAACATGTGGAAACTGATTACCTAATAAATTTTAAGTAAATTAAATGACTTTTTTGAGTAATCTTAAATTTAAAAATACATTTTCAGCAAGTTTACTAAAAAAAATTGCTGAAAATGTATTTTGAAATTTAAGATTACTCAAAAAAATAATTTCATTTACTTAAAATTTATTAGGTAATCGGTTTTCACGTAAGTTTTGACTTCTGTGAACTAATTCAGTTTTACAGTGTGCACATATTGCTATTTGACTCTGATTGGATGATTTTAGCAGAAATTATAGACCTTGAGGTCTAGGTCAGAGGTCAGTTTTTTCCCTAAATCTTGTTAACAAAATAACTACTGAAAGAAATGATGTAGGCTTTTCAAATCCATGCCATAGTTGCTTCTAATACAAATCTTGGACGACTGACACCCTGACCTGGCTATGAGTTTGAAGTCAACAGGTCAAAGTTAATATTCCATTTGTACTGTATAGAACAAGGAAAGCTACGGTCACCAAACTTGGTACACAGGTTCACCCTGAGACCATGACCTCTGACTATGGGTTTGAGGTCAAAAGGTTAAAGGTGAAGGTTAGTATTCCTTATGCTCTCTTACAATAGAATGAGTAAAGCGCTTTAGTGTCATCAAACTACTACACAGGTTCACCTTGGGATGCTGAACTATGGGTTTTATGAAATTATTTTGTTGTATATTCATGGATGATAAGGATCTATAATTATTCAATTCAATTCAATTCAACTTTATTTATATAGCGCCATTTCACAACAACAGTCGGGAACCCCCACAGTTGCAGAAAGACCCCAGCAATCAGGCGATCCCCTGTGAGCAAGCACTTGGCGACGGTGGAGAGGAAAAACTCCCTTTTAACGGGAAGAAACCTCCAGCAGAACCAGGCTCAGGGAGGGGCAGTCATCTGCTGCGACTGGCTGGGGGGGTGAGGGGATAGAGAAGAAGAAAAGAACAGACATGTAGAGAGCAAACAGCACGATGGGGACTCAATCTATGGGAGAGAACAAACAAATGTTAATGATGAGCAAAAAAAAATATTTCATAGAGAATGAGGAAAGGAGTGAGGCCCAGTGCATTACTGGAGGTCCCCCGGCTGACTAAACCTATTAGCAGCATAACTAAGGGAGGGTTCAGAAACACATGATCCCTCCCTAATTGTAGGCTATATCAAAAAGGTAGGTTTTAGCCCTATTCTTAAAAACAGAGATCGAGTCTGACTCCCGAATCCAGATTGGCAGCTGATTCCACAGGAGAGGAGCTTGATAACTGAAGGCTCTGCCTCCCATTGTACTTTTGGAGATTCTAGGTATTACAAGTAATCCTGCATTTTGGGAGCGTAGTGCTCTGTTAGGATAATACGGTAGTATCAGATCTTTTAAATAAAAAGGAGCCTGATTGTTTAGAGCTTTGTAAGTAAGAAGAAAGATTTTTAAACTTAATTCTAAATTCTATGGGAAGCCAATGAAGGGAGGCCAGAACCGAAGAGATATGATCTCTCTTTCTAGTACCTGTTAAAACTCTTGCTGCAGCATTTTGGATCAGCTGAAGACTTTTTAAAGATGTTTTAAAGATGTTTTAGGACAGCCTGATAATAAAGAATTACAATAATCTAATATTTAATTATAAGGGAAAGTTGAAAGCTGATCTCCTTCAGTGACATATTAGGATCGTCAAAGAAAACGGAAGCAGAGGATATTGCTTTTGCCTCAGAGTGCTCATGTATTCTTGTTTTATAGTGTTCCGTTATTCATGGTTCATCCATCCATCCATGCATCCATCCATCCATCTTCTACTGCTTTTCCGGATGTCCGGGTCATGGAGGCAGCAGTTCAAGCAGAGAAGCCCAGACTTCCCTCTCCCCAGCCACCTGCTCCAGCTCTTCAGAGAGGATACCAAGGCGTTCCCAGACCAACTGGGAGACATAGTCTCTCCAGCGAGTCCTGGGTCCGCCCCGGGGTCTCCATCCAGAGAGACGTGCCCGTAACACCTCAGGTGGGAGGTGTCCAGGAAACATCCTGATCAGATGCCCATACCACCTCAACTGGCTCCTTTCAATGTGGAGGAGCAGCGGTTCTACTCTGAACCTCTCCTGGATGACTGAGCTCCTCACCCTATCTCTAAGGGTGAGTCCAGCAATCTAACGAAGAAAGCTCTTGTCAGCCGCTTGTATCCACAATCTCATTCTTTCGGTCATTACCCAAAGCTCGTGACCATAGGTGAGGGTAGGAACGTAGATTGAGTGATAAATCGACAGCTTTGCCTTAGAGCTTAGCTCCCTCTTCACTACAACGGACTGTTACAACATCCGCATTACTGCAGATGCTGCTCCGATCCATCTGTCAATCTCTCGTTCCATTCTCCCATCATTCGTGAATAAGACCCTGAGATACTTAAACTCCTCCACTTGGGGCAGGAACTTGTCCCCAACCTGGAGTGGACAATCCACCTTTTTCCAGCTGAGGACCATGCACTCGGACTCGGAGTTGCTGATTCTCATCCCAGCTGCTTCACACTCAGCAGCAAACCGTCCCAGTAAGACCTGTAGGTCATTGCTGGATGAAGCCAACAGGACAACATCATCAGCAAACAACGGAGATGAGATCCTGTGGTCACCAAGCATGACACCCTCTGTTCCCTGGCTGCACCTAGAAATCCTGTCCATAAAAATTTTGAACAGGATCAGTGACAAAGGGCAGCCCTGGCAAAGTCCAACTCTCACTGGGAATGAGTCCGACAGAGTGTTGGCAATACGAACCAAACTCTCACAACGAACGGATAGCTTGTAACAACAAACTTGATACCCCATACCCCCACAGCAGTCCCCACAAGAGACCATGAGGGACGCGGTCGAATGCCTTCTCTATG
Organism: Pholidichthys leucotaenia; assembly: GCA_020510985.1. Classification (NCBI taxonomy): domain Eukaryota; kingdom Metazoa; phylum Chordata; class Actinopteri; order Cichliformes; family Pholidichthyidae; genus Pholidichthys; species Pholidichthys leucotaenia. The sequence goes on from CM035845.1 coordinate 107,798,775, forward strand.
GCCACAAAACACATGTAAACTGGTTGGGCAAACTCCCACAAACCCTCGAGGATTCTCGAGAGGGTAAAGAGTTGGTCCGATGTGCCACGGCCAGGACGAAAACCACATTGCTCCTCCTGAATCTGAGGTTCGACCAACGGCTGGACTCTCCTCTCCAGTACCTTGGCATAGACCTTCCTAGGGAGGCTGAGGACTGTGATCCTTCTAAAGTTGGAGCACACCCTCCGGTTCCTTTTTTTGAAGAGATGAGCCACCAACCCCGGTTTGCCATGCCAAATGCACTGTTAATGGTTCGTATTTGTTTTTATGTGTCTTTTGTGTTTTTATTGTATGATCTGTTATTTTATTTGTTCCTGTTCACCATTGTTAGCTGCTTGGGCTAACAATTGATGTTTCTCTTAAAGCACTTTATAAATAAACTTGGTATGACATGGTATGGTATGGTATGGTGTGTGAACTTCTCCACAATATGCATTAATGCAAAATATTAACTTAATAGTATATCACTGCAAAAACCCACATACGAGGGGGGGCTGAAAAGTTCGTAGTAGTCAGATTTGACCAAATGTGGTTTATTTTTTCAACTGCAGAGATTCAAGAACTTCAACACCGATGGAAGAAGTGTGTGGACTGAAGGAGAGACTACTGTATGTTGAAAAGTAAAGCACATCTGAGACTAGAAAAAGCGCTATATAAGTACAGGTCCTTATCCCTTATCCTATTTGGTTAAATTTGACCACTTTGAACTTTTCAGCCTCTGAACTTTTCAACCCCTCTGAACTATTCAGATCTAACCACACACTTCAAATGTAACATCCCAAAGATCCACCATTTGACTTTCAAAAATTTTATCTCATTTTTCTTTCACAGTGTTTTATAGCTGACATTAGTCTCGCCATGCGCTAGATTGCAGTAATAACTGATACATTGCAATTGTGAAGTTCCCCTGTATGGTCCACAAACTGTACATATTATAGCTTGATGTTATTTTATCTCTGGAAATGAGCCAAATTATTTGCTGTCAAATAGAAAAAAGACACTAGTATGAAATAATAAAGAATGATTTATGAGAGCCCAATAACTTAATGTGAAATAAATGCCCAAAAGTCTGATCACAGATTATAATCCTTTTTTTTTTTTTTCAAATTATGGAATTACCTCCCAAAGTCAGGAGGCACTCAAACTCATATTTATTTTATTTTATGTAATTTTAATCCTTTAATTGAGCGTGCCAATTCAAAGCATTTTTTGTTCTTCCTTTTATGTCCGCCCAGTAAATATGTCGCAATTTCTTGAAAATTCTGCATGTGGGAATAACAGTTGTTATCATAGCCAAATCTTCATAAACAGGCAAAAAACATAATGGAAACCAACATTTCAGAGCACAGTGGCTGGATCATTTTTTATTTAATGTGTGAATGTATTCAAAATTAGTGTTTCACAGTGTGAAACCCATAGACTTTCTGTCTATGGGTTTGGGGTCAGAAGGTCAAAGGTCAAGGTTAGCACTCCCAATGCCCTCTTACTATAGAACGTGTAAAGCTATCACCAAACTTGCTACCTTGGGATCCTAATCTACAGCTCTGGGTTGTATATAGTAATAAGTCAAATTCCTCGTATGTTTACTTGTAAATATACTTGGCAATAAAGCTGATTCTGATTCTGATATGACTATATTTGTTGTATATTCATGGATGATAGGTTGATCATAGTTTTGTTCTGCCCCAATAATGATATGGAAAACTGCGCTCCTTCAGTGACATATTGGGATCTTCAAAGAAAACAGAGGTGGGGGATATTTTACTCCCCTCAGAGTGCTCTTGTCACCTTTAAAATATGTTAAGCTTCCTCCATTCCAAAATCACATGAACTTATGCCAGCTTACTTCTCTGAATTAGGAAATTGTCCTGAATCACTTTTATAAGGTGCGTTCCGATCGCTCAGTAGTGTACTCTGAAGTGGACTGCATAGGGTATTCTGCCATTTTATGTGAGATTCCAAGCTGAAGGGAGTGAAAGGTGTTCAATTCAAAGTGAAATGAGAACTGAGTAGGGAAGTGAACAACCGTACATCGCTTCACTGGAAGTTGACAAGAAGATTACCCATAAGTCATTGCACCTCAAATATGAGTAAAACAGACCATTGTTGCTCATGTTATTAACAAGCTAAACTAAATTATATCAAATAATAGTGACAAAAATATATTTGTATTAACATTTTATTTAAGAAGTATAAAATGTCCACAGTAGTATCAGTACATGCCCATGGTTACCGTGGTAATGCACCAAGGAGGGAGGCAACAGTGTAGGGCATTTCAAATGGAGAAAATCTGTGAAGGGCAGTTAAGTGATATTCACTGAGAACGGAGCAGGGAGTAGGGAGCACCGTTGAAGTACGCTGTGGACTGGAACATAGCTGTAGTGTTCAGTCACGGGGGGAATGTGCTTCTGTCTTCACGCCTTCCTCAACTGCTGACAGCTTTTAAGCTTGAGAAAAACAGTTGCTCATTTCCAAGTGGTATCAGAAACCTCATTTGAATATTCTCGTATTAATCTCCAGTTCCCCCTGATGTACTTCTACCTGCTTTTCTGTCGGCCCTTTCATTTCCTGTGCTCCTCTGTCCAGTACTGTGCAGAATACACAATGCCTAATAAATTAGGGGTCTAATGAGAGATAGAGGAATTAACTGATATTGTGAGGCTTACATGAAAGCCTGTTTGATTTAGAAGGATAATTAGAATTGCATGAATGTGCCTGTGTCGGAAGATGCGTCGTCGCTGCTAGACGTATCAGAAACCAAATCACAGGCAGTGGATGATTGCTCTTTTATACTGCAGCAGCAGGTCGGTGCTCAGGTGTGGTTTTCTTGGTTATTGCTGTGGTAGAAGGAAGAGAAATCATCCCATAACCACAAGGTTACGAACTTTATACCTCAACAAACAGAAACCCATTTCAAACTGCCCTACTGAAAATAAGCTGCAAGTGACCGCGGCAGCATTTTGAAGAGCCTGATTAAATTGAGCCTAAAGGATAAGCCAATAAAAGCTTGTTGCTGCTCTTCATATGGTGCCATGGCAAATTTGGAATTGAATTAACAGCCATTGCAAATATATGAATTCTTTATTTAATGACTGTTGGGGCTGTCGTGGTAGAAGATATTCAGTGCAAGGTAATCATGGCAGGAAAATATAATGTCATCGATAGAAAATGTGAACAATATAAATGAATAACCCTTTCAGTCAGATTTATCTGTAAATTTGTGTATTGTAAGTATTTACTAAACATTGCATGTATAACCGCACAAAAGTGTATTAAAGGAACAGTTACTATTAATGCACTGGGGAACATACAGTGGAAGTTGTGTATGAGACACACGATTAATATAACCAATTGCCACGATACTGTGGAAAAGTCTGCAGGTGAATGGATGTGACCAGGTTGGACTGATGCTCCACTTTTCTTCCACATTGGGGCCTCTAATGTTAACTTCCACTCACTTTCTCAGGAACAAACAACATCTGAGCATAACTGCTACTTAGCTGCGTCTTCTGTTGTTTATTGGCAAGTAGCAACCAGCACTAACGCACACTACTGCCATCTTGTGACAAGGTTATAACAGAAAATGGAAATGCTTTGAAGAAGCGCCCAAGAGCCTTGTTGGCAATATTTTTGCTAGTAATAATGGCCCTCATTTATCAAAAGTGCACAGAAATTGGTGCACATTTAGGTGTAGATATAATCATATGAAAAGATCCACGTGGTATTTAGGAAACCATGCGTATCTGCTCGAGCCCATCGTACAATGTTTAGTCACTGGCAAATCTGGTGGATGGAAATGATCTTTCCACTCCCATGCCTTGTCCAGAGAATTTACGACACAGCAGAACATAAGCTAGCAAAAAGAGAATTATAAAATTAGATGCATCATAAAGTGCTCACAGAAAGACAATCATTTGTTATTTGATGTTAATGTTAAAATCATATTATTGTAAACAGTTGCACACTTAGATTTAAACAAAAACTTATCAGAACAATATTTTTTTAAAGATAAAATGTACAGGAGCATGATAATTCAGCACAACATATTTGGGGAGTATTACACAATAACTGCTACTAAAAGAAACTCATCAGTCAACACAATATTCCCTAAAATAAAACAGATCATCAAAAATTGATAAAAAGATCAAAACAAAAATTAACATTTATGTTATTCAAGTCAAGTGTAAGAAAATATAAGTTGTTTTATGATAATTACTAACCTGAAAACCAGGATAAAAACGATCAGACAACTACTCTCTAGGATTCTTCTGGTTAACTGTTGCTCCAGCCGACAGCACGCGCAAACCAGAGTTCCAGCCTAAGGTGCCCTTCACACCAAATATGAACGGGCGACGCGAATACATGCAAAGTCAATGGAAAGAGGCGAGCACATGCAAAATCATGTATTCATGTAAATTAAAAGCTCTCAAGTTGAAAGATCTGGTTGATTTTAAAACTGCAATAATAATGTTTAAAGTGAAGAATCTATCACTGCCCGCAAATATCCAAAAGTTGTTCCAAATAAGGGAGAAACAATATCATTTCAGAGGAACATGTATATTTCAAAAACCTTCAGTGAGAACTACCACCAAGCAACACTGTGTTTCAGTGCAAGGAGTCAGATTATGGAACGATTTTGGACCTGAATTAAAATCATGTACAACGCTTGGACAATTTAAACAAAAACTAAAGGAAGAAATACTCCAAACATACAGTATATACAAGATGACATGTAAAATCACATAAGGATTGTCATATCCAGCCTGTGTTGTGTTGTAGCTTAGTTTTTTTGTCACATTTTGTCTTAGCTTCGTTCTGAATTGTAATCGCTCTAGTTTTGTTTTTTTCTTTTGAATTCTTGCATGGAACATGGGTGGGCAATATAAGCTGCGGCTTCAGCCATCACCCATTTCGGATAACTTATGGTGAACTGTTTAATCAGAGGAGATATTGTCTAATTTGACCTTGTTGGATTTTCTTTCCCCCTTTGTTATATTATTCAGTTTCTTTTAACCTGTACTATCCGAAAAAAATAAAGATTCATTCATTCATTCATTCGTGCATTCATGTCTAAGGGATAGCACTAGCTTTGAGATTCTGCCATCATCGGAGTAAAAGTATCAACACTGGAGAGTAAACTAGTTTGAAAATGAGACTGACACTCACCTGGAGGCAGAAGGACTGGGAGCTCTTCAGCTGAATCGGGATGTCGGAGTTATTTACCCACGGATTCCTGCCACGGACGTGCTAACAAGGCTAGCAAGCTGGCAACGTAAAAACCCATCAAGTTTTTGAGGCAGGAACAACTTTTTTAAGTGAGGCCCCCGCCGGATAACGTAAACCTAAGCATGATGTTATTTTGGGGATTTCAGCAGCAGGTTAAACACTGCTGCAGAAGTTGCAGAAGTTATAAAGGCAGCTTTGCCTGTCTGCATCTCACTAAGACGGTGAATTTATGTCTATTTGTGTGTTTTCATTGAGTTATAATGTAATTGTGCTGTGCGAAAAATTTGCCCGTTTGCGTTTGGTGTGAAGGCACCTTTAGAGCAGCAGTCCCTTGTTGCCCCCTACAGTCCAAAATTAGGTACTGCATCAGCAGTCCCCTGACCACATTTTGAGGTACTTCAAAAATAACAGATTATTTTCATCAGTAGAATAAAGAATTAACACAGGTAAAATATCAACTTTACATTGTCACCAAACTAATAAATTTATGTGCATGTCACACAACACCATTGGTTTGATCATCTGCTCGCCATCTGAGGATTATAATCTTAGTTAGCTCACTTAGCTCATAGTGGACTACAGGAAGAAGAGGGAAGAGACACATGACCCCATCCATATCAATGGCATAGCTGTTGAACGTGTCCCCAGCTTCAAATTCCTGGGGACCCACATCTCGGAGGACCTGTCCTGGTCAGTTAACACCACCAGCCTGATCAAGAAGGCCCATCAGCGCCTCTTCTTCTTGAGGACATTGAAGAAGAACCATCTGTCAACTGACATCCTGGGCAACTTCTACCGCTGCGTGATAGAGAGCACCCTGACCAACTGTATCACAGTCTGGTATGGGAGCTGCTCTGTAGCTGACCGCAAGGTGCTGCAGCGGGTGGTGAAAACCGCCCAACGCATCACAGGGACTCCACTTCCAGCTATAGAGGACGTCTACAGGAAAAGATGTCTGCGCCGGGCACGCAGCATTCTTAGGGACTCCAACCATCCTGCTCATGGACTGTTCCAGCTTCTCCCCTCCAGAAGACGTTTCAGAAGCCTTCGGACTAGAACCAGCAGGTTTAAGAACAGTTTCTTTCCAACAGCTGTCACGTTATTGAACTTAGTTCCCCGCTGACTCTCTTACAATCATCTTTACCATCCTCACCTGTACATAACTGCATAACTACATCTAACTTATTGCACATTATTTGCACATAACAGTACTCTTAACTTTCTGCACTGCTGCATATATTTGCTTAAATTGCACATACTGTTAATTACCGTATATACTGCACTGCTGTCCTTTGCACTTCTGATTGGATGCTAAACTGTGTTTCATTACCTTGTATTCATACATGTGTAATGACAATAAAGTTGAATCTAATCTAATCTAATCTTAGTCTGCATTGTTTGATTTAGATGATTGATTAAATGTTGTCCGTTTTGTCATTTTAAAGCCTACTTGTCAAATGTAAGAATTTATTACTTAGAAGTGCAGAAAGACATCCCCTGTCCAGAAGAGCTGTCTGCTCTTGTGCGCATTGGCTCAGCTCAGCCACAGCACTCTCTGGCACCTGATAAAAAAAAATTAAAAAAAAATCCCCTCACCTTCTCTGGTGTGTAGTAGCAGAATTTCTCTTGCTAACCATGAGCAGGTTTTTTTAAACCTCGATGCAGTGTATCACCTCGGCTGGGCACTTCAGTGGGTAAAGCTGTGTTGCGGTTTACCAGTGAGTTAACAGATAGTTTGTAAGGGATAACTATTATGAGATACTATATAACAGAAAACTGAGTCAAAGAAATACTTTTTTGAATATTATTGTAACACAGTACTCACAACTTACAGTACTCAAATATATAACTACAGTAATAAAAGGACAACCGAAAAACCCCTCAGCTTAAGTGCAATAGTAAAAATGCTTCAGAAACTAAAAGTTTAATGAAATTTTCAAAATTCCATCAAATAACAGTTTTTTTTAAAGTTTTGCTTAAATCTGTTTTAATATTTGCTGCAGTGACATAAATGGATGAGACATTTATAATTAATAAAGCTGCTTCTTTAGTCTTTAAAGTAAATCATCAAAACTCTCATCTACATACAACACAAGACAAGCAGATCACTTGAAAGGCTGCACTGCTCAGTATAATTTGATATGACAAAATAATTCTCCCATACTATCAGGTTTCTCTGCTGTATGGGAATCTACAGCTACTTGGACATTTGCATCCTCAAACTCAGAGCTGATGTGCAATTTGAGTGCTTCATACCATCGCCTTCAGATTGATAAATACCGATCTACTGATCGAACGACCACTCTTCTGTCTTACGTATGTTTGAATAATGAGAGACATTGTTGTTATTACCTTCACCAAGGAGCTAATGTGATCGGGATGTGATTGGGGTGGTTTGTCTCTTTGTGTGTAGGATTATGCAAAAACTACTGGAGGGATTTTGATGAAATTTTCATCAAATGTGGCCTTTAGGCTAAAGAAGAACCCATTAGATTTTGGAGGGGACCTGAGAGTGCATGCCTCCAACAAGGCCCAAACTTACAATGTCAGAAATTAAAGTGATGCAGAATCTGCATCCTGACATATATCACCTCCAAAATTTAATGGGTTCATCCGTAGCCCAAGGGCAAAAATTTCATCAAAATCCATCTAGTACTTTTTGCGTCTCTGAGTGCCTCCTAGTTATGAGTAGTGAATATGTGCCCATGTGCCTCTTTTTCACATAAATTTTAACTAGAGAGATGTTTAAATACCCATTGCTGATTTAAAAACTTTTTAAAGATTAAATCAATCTATGCTATGGTTTAATTCCTCAGTTTGTCTGGTTCCTTGGCAATAATTGCTTAAAAAGAGCTGTGAAGATTGCTTGGGCAGTTGTACTCACACACACTGAGATTATTCACAGCTAACAGAAATTAAAGATGCTATAAAGTCTTTAAGCTGGTTATTCTCTGTTTGTTTTTGCCTTTGTATATTTGTTTTATTGCCAGTCTGTTTGGAGAAAACATGACATTGAAAACTAAAGAAAAATGGAAGTGTCATAAACACCTCCCAAGGCAGGGAAAAAGGCACCAAACGCTGGCTGTGAGTTTGCAATTGTATTGATAGAAAATAACTGAATAACAAAAACTTGGGCGAAAAAGAAACACAGGCCAGTAAGGATAACTGAAGCTAAGGCAAGAAATTTGCCGGCTAAACTTGGAGACAATCTCAAAAACAGGCAAGCTAAGATAGCCTAGCTAAGGCGAGGGCATCGCTGACTAACCAGGAGAAGAAATAGTGAACATGTAACACAAAAACAATTGACTTACGTGTGAGTCAAGCGAGAAGGAAGTGGTCACTGATAGTAGGGTACTGCACTGAACACAAATGCGCAGCCCCTTGAATAGTGAACTGAACCATGAGCACAATCGACAGCAGGTGTAGACGCCTGAACGGGCAGGAGAGAGTGAAGGATAAATGATTGGAATCAGCTGAGGCCGTAAGAGGGATGCAGACCATACTGACAGCTGAAAGGGCATGCCCATGCAAAGCTTCACGCCCCTGACAGCTGTCAACAGTAAAAAGACTAAACTGGGATATAAAGAAAAATAACAAGTCAAGGTATATTACCTTTTGTTCTTATTAAAGACAAAAACAGAAAGGAGATGTTTTTACCTTCTTTACATGTTTCGACTGTTCACTGCAGCCTTCGTCAGAAGTGTCAGCTCATTGCTGCGAGGTGTCATTTTATCAACTGACTTTCGTAGGCGGGGCCAGTCCAGCAGACCTGTCAGATCCACCGAGCTGGTCCTGCTTTCCGCCATCCGATGGTCTCTGGAGAATGTGGTCCCAGATGTGGGAAAACATAAAGGCCCCCTCGTCCCGGTTCATGCTATCTTTTCCCAGCTTCCTGACTTCTATGGCCTCCTTGATCCAGCGTTTGTGTCTGTTGCTGTCCGATCCAGTAATTTTTGTGTTGTCCCAGTCCATGATGTGATTGTTTCTTTTGCAGTGATCTGATATAGCTGATTTTAATGTTTCTTGTTCTGCCTTTTCTTTTTGTGATCTTGTGAGTCGTCCTTGTGTTTCCTTCTCACATTCCTTCTGTCATGACCCGAGTGCCGGTCTCGTTTGCGCTCGGGTCATACATTATCTTTTCCAGGCTTTGACAGCAGTGGGTTCCTTCTAGCTCCCCAGGCTCTTATTGTGACAGTGCCCGGTGGAGCTTCCTGCTGTCAAAGTCCACAGCTGTGCTGCATTTGGGGTCATTAGTGACCGGTGTTAAAAGCGGGCGCTGAATGCACCCCGATGCAGCAGTCTCTGTTAATCTCCGTGGAAGTCCTGTTGACTGAACGTCTCATCGTCTGATGCCTCGAGCGTCTCCCAGCTCAGACGCTGTTCATTCATCTTCTGTTGTAAGTAACCCTGTGATTGTCCTACCCTCATCGTTGTGTGTATTTTCCCCTGTTCCTAACCCCTCAATAAAACATCACTGCAACTCACCAGTGACTGCTGGCAACTTATGGTGGCTCGCAAGGGCCACCGTGACAGTAGACTGCTGCCAGAACGTCCAGAGAGGGGCGTCGCACCGAGACACCATTCACCGTGAGTTTTAGCAGTATCGGACTGTTGTTCCTACCTGTTGGGGTACCGTGCTGAAGCATGCCGTCGCGGAGGTCCCGCACTCAGAGTCCGAGCGATGTCCTCGCAGACGCCCTCGAGTGCATGGACGAAATCCTCATCACCGCCTCCCTCCTCGACTTCAGCAGCGACGTGCACCAGTACCTGGACCAAGCTGAGGATGTCCTCAATCATCTCCCCCGCTTCGCAGACCATCCTGAGGTAAGCGCGAGGAGATATGACATCGCTGCACAGCACGAGATACTCCGCGGGCTGGAGGGAAATCCCGGCAGGAAGCCGAAGAGGAGGAGACGTCGCCCCTCGCTTCGGGATCCCGCTCCTGCCTCCGTTCCGGCCCAGGAGTTCGCACCATCTAGAGGTCTTTCCCCATCAAGCATGACGTCACTCAGGATTCCACCAGAGGAGCTGCAGCTGACTGCAATCAAGATCTGGGACCGAGTGGCTGCTGCTCGCTCTGCTGTGCACCCTTCTGTTATTATTAAGCATGTGACGGCAGCAGTTAGACTGGTGGAGAGGGATACAGAGTTGCGTGAGTTCCCCGAGTTCGCCAACCTCTTCGCCTCTGTCTCTGCACAGGAGCGGCGGTTCCTGGACCTCACCTTCGCCTCGCCCTCCGCCAGAAACCGTCGTCACACCGGCTGCCATCCTCAGTTTGAATCCCGTCCAGATCCAGTTCCGGGTCGCCGCAAGGACTCAATCCCCCACACAGCTGCCACTCCTGCGCCTCGTCAGAGGGGAAACCCCGCAGCCTCGTCTCCCGAGCCATCTTCTCCTGCTGTTACATCAGCGCTCCGTGTCCAGCTCGTCTCAGCTGTCGCCCCCTCCGCTTCGACGCATTCCCTGGCCGCTGTGTGTGCTCAGAGTCCTGGCCCGGCGAGCTCCGTCCCGGAACCATCTCGAGCGGCTCCCCGTCGTCCTCCTAGGGGGCCCTCTGTCACCGTCCGGCGGGAAAAGGGAGGTGCAACGTCCGCCACAGCAGGCACCACTCAGCCTCCAGGAGACAGGCAAGTCCAAGTTCATTCACACTCTCATTATTGTGATTTGCTCTGTCAGACTCCTGGAGGTGGAGTTTGGGGTTCGCAGCTCCCCGAGCTCCCACCACCTCCTGTGGCTTTAATTATTAACCCCGCATCCTCTGTGTCTCCCTCTGCTGAGCGGTCCTCAACGCCAGGCCAACGTCGCTGGATGAGGAGGGGGCCTGCGGTTCTGGAGAGCCTGGTTCCGGTTCTGCAGCTACGCCGTGGGCGGAGGAGGAGAGCGGACTGCAGCGTGGAACCTGCGCCGACGAGGAAGCGTCCCCGGGTCTCCACGGAGGAGCAGTCCAGTCCAGCGGGTCGAGGTTCTCCTGCCACCACGCCGTGTGGGCCATCGGCGTGGGTATCGGTGCCGGAGGATCCAGGAGCTGCGCGCACCACCATGCCAGCTGCGGAGCCCGACGCAGCTGAGTGGGAGCCTGACGACGACCTCCTGCCGTCTGAGCCCGGATCTTCGCAGTCCTGGAAGGCGTTAGAACCCGAGATCAGGCAAGTGCTCTGTTTTGTCTTTCTCCTTTATATCTTAGAGCATTTCTGCCTGTCTCTTGGGGAGATGAGCTGGGTGCAGCCGCCCGCTGCGTCCGAGCTTATCTCGCCGGGTTCTGGCGCTGCCAGTGATCCTGATCCCGGTTCTTCTCTCTCTCCTGAGCCTTCTCCCAGGGTCGCCGGCGAGGAGCTGCTTTTGCCTGCTGCGCCAGAGGTTCCAGGTTCGGGGTTGGAGGTCGGCTCTGGTGCGACGCCGACCCAGTCGGGGTCCGACACGGGTGCCACCGAGACCCAATCAGGGTCCTTCGCGGGAGCAACCGCGGCCCAATCGGGGCCTGACGAGGGTGCAGCACCAGCAGGTTCCAGGTTCAGTGAGGAAGCTGCAGATCCCCTGCTGCCGGATACTGGACGGGCTCATCTCCATCTACTTTCTCATCACCATCGTCACCCTCCTCGTCCTCCTGAGGAGCGCAACCCATCTCCACCTGGGGCCGTTGGGGTTCCGAACGCTCCGCCCGGTTCTCCCTCGTCTTCCCCTTCTCCAGGGAGGCCGCCGTCTATTTCCCCCCTATGGTCCTGGTGGTCAAGCGATGCGGGTCGGCCGCCTGAAGGACTGCCGCGCCCATTTGGCTTTCTGGGCCGGCCACTCGACCCATTGGACTCCCTGTTTGGCGACCTGGTCCGGCCGCCTGAAATTTATTGTTTCCGGGCATGGGACTGGGGTAGGCCGCCCGAACTGTCCTTTTTCCCCCTGCCTGCATTGTGGCCGTTTGATGCTGGGCGGCCTCCCCGAACTTTCAGCCTCCATGCCTCAGAGCCAGGACTGCAGTCATCCCAGGTTTTTTTTTTCATAGTGGTCATGTCTGTAAACTTTTGGGATGTGCGGGGGGGCCTGATATCTGTAATTTTGTATCTCACCTTTTCTTTTTCCTTAGCTGTGATTGGTGTTTTTTTATCCCTCCTCTGTCTAATGTCCATTTACTGTTTAAAACTGATATATGTATTGCCTGTTGGGTTCTGTCCCTGTTACCCACACGTAAGGGAGTATTGGGTTGGGGTTTTTTTTTCTCTCCACCTGACTCTGTTATTGCTTTGTTGGTCCCCTGTTATCATTTTTGCTCTTTTTGACTCTCTCCCTCCTGCCGGCGCCCCATCCGCCCACCCTAGGGGGGGTGGGGTGGGGGGCTTGGGTGTTATTTGGCTGTTCAGGAGCACGACCTTGAGGGGGAGGTACTGTCATGACCTGAGTGCCGGTCTCGTTTGCACTCGGGTCATACATTATCTTTTCTAAGCTTTGACAGCAGTGGGTTCCTTCTAGCTCCCCGGGCTCTTATTGTGACAGCACCCGGTGGAGCTCCCTGCTGTCAAAGTCCACAGCTGTGCTGCATTCGGGGTCATTAGTGACCGGTGTTAAAAGCGGGTGCTGAATGCACCCCGATGCAGCAGTCTCTGTTAATCTCCGTGGAAGTCCTGTTGACTGAACGTCTCATCGTCTGATGCCTCGGGCGTCTCCCGGCTCAGACGCTGTTCATTCATCTTCTGTTGTAAGTAACCCTGTGATTGTCCTACCCTCATCGTCGTGTGTATTTTCCCCTGTTCCTAACCCCTCAATAAAACATCACTGCAACTCACCGGTGACTGCTAGCATCTTATGGTGGCTCGCGAGGGCCACCGTGACACCTTCTGGTGTTCTTTTTTCCTTGTGGTGAATGATCTTCCGGTTTCTCCAATGTAGGTTTTGTTGTGTGATCTGCATGATATTTCATTTATTACACTGCATTTTTTGTCTTGTTCTGTTTTGTCCTTGGGGTGTACTAATAACTGTCTTAATTTTTTGTGTGGTTTTACTGCTGTGTTTATTTTGTATTTTTTCATGATCCTTTGAATTGGTTCTATTATCCCTCAGATGTATGGTATAGTTATGGTGTCCTTGTTTTTGATTTCGGCTTTTGTTCTGTGTCTTGTTTCCTGTTTGTTTTCTTTGTTTTTTGACTTGCTGTTTCCCTTTGTTTATAGCCCATACTGGATATTGGCAGCGTATGAGTGCATGTTTTATGTGGTTTTCCTCCTCCTGTCTGTCTTCTTGGTCTGTTTTGATGGTGGCCCGTTCGTATAACATCCTGACAACTGATAGTTTGTGTGCTGTGGGGTGTTCTGATGTCCATAGTAGGTATTGATCCGTGTGGGTTGGTTTTCTCTACACTGTGATTTTTATACTGCTACTATATTGTTATGGTGGATTTTCATGTCCAGAAAGGCTATGGTGCCATTTTCTTCCTCTTCGTGTGTGAATTTTATGTTCCCAGTGCTATCCATGCTGTTCAGATGGTCAGTGAGTTCTTGTGTGTGTCTTTTCTTTATTTTCTCCAAAATGTCGTCAACATATCTCTTCCAGAGGGTGGGTTTACATTGTGTAGGTGCTGTGGTGATGGTTTTGTTTTCCAGATCCTCCATGAAAAACCTGCTCATGATGGCTGAAAGTGGGTCTCCCATTGCAAATCCTTCTTTTTGTCTGTAGATTTTTTCTCTGTATTGAAACTAGGTGGAGTTTGCAACAAATTGTAATAGTTCAGATATGCCGTCAACTGTGAGATTGGTGCGTCTTTTTAGGGTCCTGTCATTTCTGAGGCGTTCTTGCACTATGTGTAGTGTGACATCAACAGGGGTCTTTGTGAATAATGAAATGACATCATGTGAAATGAGGATCTCGTCTGATTCTATTTTCATATTTTTGAGTTCTTGTGCCAGCAGTGTTATTCTGATACTCCAAGGAGGGGTTTGATGATTTCAACCAGGGCTTTTGATAAGTTGTATGTGACTGATCCGATACTGTCTATTATTGGCCGCAGTGGGATATCCTTCTTATGTATTTTTGGGGTTCCATAGAACCGGGGGGTGATGCTGGCTGTGGGTATCAGGTATGCGTCCTTTGTGATTTTTTTGCTTTCTAATAGGGGTTTAAGAAGGGCTTTGAGCATTTTTTTTCTTTTCTTCTGTGGGGTTTGTTTTAATGATTTCATATGTGCTGTTGTCTGCCAACATGGTTACCTCCGCCAAGGAGGTAATGTTTTTGCCGGGGTTTGTCTGTTTGTCTGTCTGTTTGTTTGTCTGTCTGTTGGTTAGCAAGATAACTCAAAAAGTTTTGGATGGATTTCGATGAAACTTTCAGGCATTGTTGGAAATGGTACAAGGAAGAACTGATTAAATTTTGGTGGAGATCTGGATCACCGTCCAGAAGAAAACCGCCATTACGGAAAATGCCATTTTCGTGAATAACTGCTGAACCACTAATCCTATCATTGTCAATCCAATTGCTAGTCATATGTTTTCATGGTCAAGGAATCTGAAAACGTATACACAAACACTGTATGGGGGGAACTGTGGCCGCAATTTCGGAAAATGCCATTTTCCTGAATAACTACTGAACCACTAATCCTATCATTGTCAATCCAATTGCTAGTCATATGTTTTCATGGTCAAGGAATCTGAAAACGTACACACTAACACTGTATGGGGGAAACTGTGGCCGCCATTACGGAAAATGCCATTTTCCAGAATAAGTACTGAAACACTAATCCTATCATTGTCAATCCAATTGCTAGTCATATGTTTTCATGGTCAAGGAATCTGAAAACGTACACACAAACACTGTATGGGGGGAACTGTGGCCGCCATTACGGAAAATGCCATTTTCCTGAATAACTACTGAACCATTAATCCTATCACTGTCAATCCAATTGCTAGTCATATATTTTCATGGTCAAGGAATCTGAAAACGTACACACTAACACTGTATGGAGGAAACTGTGGCTGCCATTACGGAAAATGCCATTTTCCAGAATAAGTACTGAAACACTAATCCTATCATTGTCAATCCAATTGCTAGTCATATGTTTCCATGGTCAAGGAATCTGAAAACGTACACAGAAACACTGTATGGGGGGGAACTGTGGCCGCCATTACGGAAAATGCCATTTTTGTGAATAACTACTGAACCACTAATCCTATCATTGTCAATCCAATTGCTAGTCATATGTTTTCATGGTCAAGGAATCTGAAAACGTACACACTAACACTGTATGGGGGAAACTGTGGCCGCCATTACGGAAAATGCCATTTTCCAGAATAAGTACTGAAACACTAATCCTATCATTGTCAATCCAATTGCTAGTCATATGTTTTCATGGTCAAGGAATCTGAAAACGTACACACAAACACTGTATGGGGGGAACTGTGGCCGCAATTTCGGAAAATGCCATTTTCCTGAATAACTACTGAACCACTAATCCTATCATTGTCAATCCAATTGCTAGTCATATGTTTTCATGGTCAAGGAATCTGAAAACGTACACACTAACACTGTATGGGGGAAACTGTGGCCGCCATTACGGAAAATGCCATTTTCCAGAATAAGTACTGAAACACTAATGCTATCATTGTCAATCCAATTGCTAGTCATATGTTTTCATGGTCAAGGAATCTGAAAACGTACACACAAACACTGTATGGGGGGAACTGTGGCCGCAATTTCGGAAAATGCCATTTTCCTGAATAACTACTGAACCACTAATCCTATCATTGTCAATCCAATTGCTAGTCATATGTTTCCATGGTCAAGGAATCTGAAAACGTACACACAAACACTGTATGGGGGGAACTGTGGTGCTTGGCGGAGGTCTGCGCTCTCCGAGTGCTTTTCTAGTTTCCATCTGTTTTTCATATGTTTCTGTGTCCATTACTACTGTCGTTCTGCCTTTATCTGATGGGAGGATTGTGATTGTTTTGTCTTCCTTGAGTGAGTTTAACGCTTTTTCTTCTTCTTTTGTAACGTTGCTTTGTGGTAATTTGGCTGTTTTGAGGATTCCTGCGACTGTGTTTCGTAGCATTGCCTTTTCCCTTCGGTCTTGGATTTTTCACATGCAAGTTCTGTTGCGAAGATGTACTCTTCATGGGATGTTTTGGTTGGTGTGATGGCGAAATTCAGTCCTCTGCTCAGCACTTTTTTCTCCGGTGCGTTGTGATAAGTTTTTGACCCACTTAGCATTCATTTCTCTGTGTGTTTGTCTTCATTCGTTCTTCCTTTCTGTGAGTTTTTCTAGTTTCTTTAAATGGCGGTTTTTCGTTATGGGAATTCCTGTTCATGTGCGTGTTTTAATTGTGCTTTTATCTGCTCCTGCGTTTCCTGGTCGGTCAGGTAGTGTTTCTTGAAAATGTCCATTTCCTCCTTGATCTGGTTGTTGATTCTGTCCACTTTGCTGTCATTCTTACCCGTTCTTTGATCAGTTCTTTCCGTGCTTTATTGATAATTTTCACTGCGTTTTTGGTAGGGATTGGATTTTTTTATGTTGAGGCTTGTTGGTGTGACATCCTCATCTCTACAATGGAGGTTAAATCTCAGGTGGTTTCTGTAGTGTGCCCGTGTTTTCTCCAATTTCTCCAGCCGGCGGAAATCTTTGATGCAGTTTTGTCCGTAACTTCCATGTAATAGCTCAAGTAGGTTCATTTTGTCTTCTTTTAATTATTTAGTCGAAACATGTAAAGAAGGTAAAAACATCCCCTTTCTATTTTTGTCTTTAATAAGGACAAAAGGTAAATAATTAAAAGAAGACAAAATGAACCTACTTGAGCTAAGTTAAGGTATAATTACAAATCAGTACAGAAAATAAAATTATAACATAAACACAAACAGAAAAATGGCAAATGTAACAATAATACAAAAAGGACATAAGTGCAACATATACAGTTAGGCCCAAAAATATTTGGACAGTGACACAAGTTTTGTTATTTTAGCTGTTTACGAAAACATATTCAGGATACAATTATGTAATCAATATGGGCTTAAAGTGCAGACTCTCAGCTGTAATTTGAGAGTATTCACATCCAAATTGGAGCAAGGGTTTAGGAATTACAGCTCTTTAATACGTAGCCGCCTCTTTTTCAAGGGACCAAAAGTAATTGGACAATTGACTCAGAAGGCTGCAAAAAAAAAAAATAACAAGGCTGCATGGGCTCTTCCCTCGTTAACCTGTCATCAATTAAGCAGTTAAAAGGTCTGGAGTTGATTCCAGGTGTGGCGTTTGCATTTGGAAGCTGTTGCTGTGAACACACAACATGCGGTCAAAGGAGCTCTCAATGGAGGTGAAACAGACCATCCTGAGGCTGAAAAAAAAAGAAGAAAGTGATTAGAGAGATAGCAGAAATGTTAGGAGTGGCCAAATAAACAGTTTGGTACATTCTGAGAAAAAAAGAGTGCACTGGTGAGCTTGGGAACTCAAAAAGGCCTGGACATCCACGGAAGACAACAGTGGTGGATGATCGCAGAATCCTTTCCATGGTGACGAACAACCCCTTCACAACATCCACTCAAGTGAAGAACACTCTCCAGGAAGTAGGTGTATCAGTATCCAAGTCTACCATAAAGAGAAGACTTCATGAGAGTAAATACAAAGGATTCAGCACAAGGTGCAAACCATTAATCAGCCTCAAAAATAGAAAGGCCAGAATTGGCTTTGCCAAAAAACACCTGAAGAAGCCAGCCCAGTTCTGAAACAGCATTCTTTGGACAGATGAGACTAAGATCAACCTGTACCAGAATGATGGGAAGAAGAAAATTTGGAGAAGAATTGGAACAGCTCATGATCCAAAGCACTACATCTTCTGTAAAACATGGTGGAGGTAGTGTGATGGCATGGGCATGCATGGCTTCCAGTGGCACTGGGTCACTTGTGTTTATTGATGATGTGACAAAAGACAGAAGCAACCGGATGAATTCTGAAGTGTATAGGGATATACTTTCTGCTCAGATTCAGCCAAATACAGCAAAGTTGATTGGACGGCACTTCACCAATGATCCAAATCATACTGCAAAAGCAACCCAGGAGTTTTTTAAAGCAACAAAGTGGAATATTCTGCAATGGCCGAGTCAATCACCAGATCTCAACCCAATCGAGCATGCATTTCACTTGCTCAAGACAAATCTTAAGGCAGAAAGACCCACAAAGAAGCAACAACTGAAGACAGCTGCAGTAAAGGCCTGGCAAAGCATCACAAAGGAGGAAACCCAGCGTTTGGTGATGTCCATGGGTTCCAGACTTCAGGCAGTCATTGCCTGCAAAGGATTCTCAACAAAATATTGAAAAGTAACATTTTACTTAGGGTTATGTTTATTTGTCCAATTACTTTTGAGCCCCTGAAATGAGGAGTGTTTGTATAAAAATAGCTGCAATTCCTACATATTTAATCATATATTTTTGTTCAACCCCTTGAATTAAACCTTAAAGTCTGCACTTCAGTTCCGTTGTAGTTGTTTCATTTCAAATCCAATGTGGTGGCATGCAGAGCCCAAATCACGAAGATTGTGTCACGTAAACAGGCAGGAAATGTCATGAGACTGAGTATGGGAATCTCCAGCACTCAGCTCATGACAGACACCCTGGGATAACACCAAAAGAAAAAGAAAAAGCCTATGGCAGGAAGGAGAAGTAGGAAAAAAGTTGCTGGAGTTTGGATTCCTTTGGTCCCTGTTTGGACATTTGCAATGTCACCTTTCAAGCTGGTGGATAGGAAAAAATGTAATCAGACTTGGATTTTGTTTGAGGCTCATATGTTTGGAAACCACAGAACCAATCTCTACTAGAGTATGTGGTATATGTCTGACACAGATGAAGGGTCTTAAAAAGATAGCTAAGAGGTGTTTTTAAGAATTCAGTGCTCAGTCAGCTTTATCACTCTATTAAAGCACGAAACCTCTGTGTGTCTGTCTGTGTGTGTGTCTGTGTGTCTGTCACATTTATAGGACATCATAGGATGGCCTATGATCTCTGCCTGATCATCATAGGACGTCCTATGAATTCAGGCAACATAGGACTTGCGATGCCCTCATAAAGATACGATGTCTATATGACGGCACATAGACAAATGTGTCTTTATGATGTCATATAGTCTAGGCATCACTCACGATGCCTAGACTAATGCGTCTTTATGATGTCATATGGCTCAAAATTGGCAAGGTGAATAAGTCACAGGGCCAGTCTTTACAGCGCGTTCGTGTTTTCTGCACAACAGATTTCTGCAGCCATGGCCAATTCTACATTGCCGCGAGCAGCGTTGCCAGATCAAGCAGTCTTCATATTCTTGCTCAAGATGAAGAAACTAAGCAAAAGCGTTGCTTTCTCAGCAATGTCATTTTTAAAGAGGTGCTGGCACAGTAAAAATGCATAACCTTGAAGAATGCCAGTCTACACTACAAATGTGTAAAATGCCAAGCAAAGCGCTGATTTTCTCCGGGTGCTCCAGTTTCTTGGTTTCTACGGGCATGCATGGGCCTTCCTGAACAGGGTCGAAAGCCACTTTTTGCTCAGATCTATTTTCATGATCCTGCCCATGAACTGGAATTATGACGCATTCCTCAACCAGTGGTCTGAACGAAGAAGAAGACCCACCAAATGGAGAGCAATAGAATGAGGAGAACTGCTGCACGTCAGAAAAGATGCCGTGAAGATGAAACACCTCAGGTTCCAGCAGTACACCGCAGGCATGACTGTGAACAACACAGCCGTCTGAGACAGGAGGAGACCCTTCAGCAACGGGCATGCAGAAATACTTGCTTACACTTGGTTTCTACGGGCATGGATGGGTATGCACGGGTATGTACTAGTATAGTATAAAAACATTTTGAAAAATTATATTTACAGTGGTGTGAAAAAGTGTTTGCCCCCTTCCTGATTTCTCATTTTTTTGTACGTTTGTCGCACTTAAACGTTTCAGATCATCAAACAAATTTAAATATTAGACAAAGATAACACAAGTAAATACAAAATGCAGTTTTTAAATGAAGGTGCTTATTATTTAGGGTAAAAAAAAAAAATCCAAACCTACATGGTCCTGCGTGAAAAAGTAATCCCCCCCCTTAAAACATAAATTGACTGTGGTTTATTTCGTCTTTGGAAAGCTGAGTTCAATTTCTCTAGCCACACCCAGGCCTGATTACTGCCACACCTGTTCTCAATCAAGAAAACACTTTAATAGGACCTGCCTGACAAAATGAAGTAGACCATAAGATCCTCAAAAGCTAGAGATCATGCGGCGATCCAAAGAAATTCAGGAACAAATGAGAAACAAAGTAATTGAGATCTATCAGTCAGAAGAGAAGGTTATAAAGCCATTTCTAAAGCTTTGGGACTCCAGCAAACCACAGGGAGAGCCATTATCCACAAATAACGAAAACGTGGAACAGTGGTGAACCTTCCCAGGAGTGGCCGGCTGACCAGAATGACCCCAAGAGTGCAGTGACGACTCATCCAAGAGGCCACAAAAGACCACACAACAGCATCCAAAGAACTGCAGGCCTCACTTGCCTCAGTTAAGGTCAGTGTTCATGACTCCACCATAAGAAAGAGACTGGACAAAAATGGCCTGCATGGCAGAGTTCCAAGACGAAAACCACTGCTGAGCAAAAAGAACATAAAGGCTCATCTCAGTTTTGCCAAAACATCTTGATAATCCCTAAGACTTTGGGGAAAATACTCTGTGGACTGACGAGACAAAATTTGAACTTTTTGGAAGGTATGTGTCCCATTACATCCGGCGTAAAAGTAAGACAGCATTTCAGAAAAAGAACATCATACCAACAGTAAAATACGGTGGTGGTAATGTGATAGTCTGGGTTTTTTTTGCTGCTTCAGGACCTTGAAGACTTGCTGTGGTAAATGGAACCATGAATTCTGCTGTCTACCAATAAATTCTGACGGAGAATGTCTGGTTCGTGACCTCAAGCTGAAGTGCACTTGGGTTCTGCAGCAGGGCAATGATCCAAAACACACCAGCAAGTCCACCTCTGAATAGCTTAAGAAAAACAAAATGAAGACTTTGGAGAGGCCTAGTCAAAGTCCTGACCTGAGATGTTGTGGCATGACCTTAAAAAGGCAGTTCATGCTGGAAAACCCTCCAATGTGGCTGAATTACAACAATTCTGCAAAGATGAGTGGGCCCAAATTCCTCCACAGTGCTGTAAGAGACTCAATGCCAGTTATCGCAAATGCTTAATTGCAGTTGTTGCTGCTAAGGGTGGCCCAACCAGTTATTAGGTTTAGGGGGCAATCACTTTTTCACACAGGGCCATGTAGGTTTGGACTTTATTTTCCCTTAATAATAAACACCTTCATTTAAAAACTGCATTTTGTGTTTGCGTTATCTTTGGCTAATATTTAAATTTGTTTGATGATCTGAAACATTTAAGTGTGACAAACATACAAAAAATGAGAAATCAGAAAGGGGATAAACACTTTTTCACACCACTGTATACTTATATTTACACTGCCTGGCCTAAAGGATGCCACCACATTGATTTAAATAAGCAAAGATGTGTATATTGATTTACTGATGTTTTCTTTAAATTTGTTCCACTTTGATTTGGAGATTGTTTAGTTTGCTTAAACTCCTTGTAATCACTACAGTTTTATTACAGCTCTACATTATATTGAATCTTGAATTTGTAATAGATTTCTCGGTTGTTGGTGTGTATCGCTATGTACTATCAATAATGTTCTTTTCTTCTTCTTGTCAGTCCTCTCATGCTCTCAAACAGTAGCAGCAGATGACTGCCCCTTCCTGAGCCTGGCTGAGCTTTAGGCTTCTTCCTGTTTAAAGGGTATTTTTCCTCTCCACTGCTGCCAAGTACTAGCTCACAATGGATCACCTGATTGTTGGCACGCTTTCTGACATTATTTTTACCCTACAATATGAAGAGCTATGAGTTGGCTGTCGTCGTGAATTGGTGCTATGTACGTAAATAGGGCTGATTGAATTAAATTGAATTGAATCTACACAAATTAGAATAATGTGTACATCTAGCAGCAAATATTCAAAAGGGTTGGCCAATAATCTCTTACTAAAATCACTCCAGAATAACTCCACAGACACATTCACACTGCAAGAGATGGTGCATTGCAGAGCAAATAAAATGTGCGACATGGGAGACTTCTTACACCATACGATCCAGCTATAATTTGTCTGGTTTTGCTTTTGTTTGTACTTAGCTCTGCACTAACATGAATCATCATAAAACCTTGCGTCATACACACAATAATGCACTCACAGATATGTACAGAACCAAAAATATACATGTTTAAAGAAATGTTTAAGGCTTTCACTAATGTTATGGTGGTTTTAACAACTTGTTTGGAGTGTTATGTATGCGTTACTCCTAAAAGTTTGAGAATTTTGAGAATTGGCATGTAAAAAATGTCCTTTCAGATAGCAGTCTTTCTCTGACATTGAGGTATTTTGAATGTAAGAATCAAACTCAGAGCGAGTCTCAGTGAAAAGACACAGAAACATCACTGTCACTCACCCAAAGAATATTTCATGACTTGTTGTTTTTAGGTGTTTCCAAAAGAGCTGTTTGACCTTGCTAATTTTGCCATTTCCACCAGTCTTCCACCTCAATATAGTCTTTTCTTTCCGTTTGTCATATTCTGTCCTTTATTCGTCTTTTGCTCTTCCTGCCTCACTTTTTTATTGCCTCCATTTTACCACCCCTGCTTCTTATTCTCTCCCTTAAGCTTTCTGTTAAACTCTCACTAGCTCTTGTGTTCGCCTCTCACTCTGACTCCCCCAAGCCGTTGAGTCATTAACTGATGACCACAAGCTGTACATTGTCTTAAGCACTTGGCATGTTTTTGTTTTGTCTAGAATGCACTAAGCCACAAATGGAGGAGAAGGTCTGGTAGTTTATATTAAAGGAAGAGCAGCCACAATTACCAATGTTTCAATCTGCAGTATGTCAGTGTTTTTACAAGAAATTCCAATGAGCCAAAGATTTATGATGTTCTGAAAACAATTTATGCATTTTTCTGCTGGTGGATGTCTTCTGTCAGTCAGTTGGTGCAATGGTGCATTCAGACCAGTTGCAAATTTTGAAACATGGCACAGTTACATGTAAAGTCAATGCAAAGACACAAATACACAAGCAAGTTGCTCACGATAGCTAATCAGATTGATATTGTTATGATATTGATGTTGTTATTAGTGTCTGTAGTTTTTATCCACCCATGAACTCCTGCTACCCATGTGCTAAGGACAGCTAGCAGCATCTGAAACTGGACACCGAGCAGCTTCAGTTTAGTGCTGAAAACCACCGTTGAGATGCAGTTTCTGGAGGAGGCAGTGGCATTTTCCCAACTGTGTGCCCCGCCAGATAACATTGTAAACATAAACATAACAGCGTTTTGGAAATTTCCACTGCAGATAAAGAACATCAGGACATCCCCTGAAAGGGAGAAGGAGACTACTGTAAAAGCAGCTTGTATGAGTGGATAATGAATACTAAAGTAGTAGATCTATGTGGATTGATCTGAAGTATGAATTATTCGAATGGAAAAGTGAATAATATAGCTTCCTTTTGCCAGGTTTATGTTAATAGGCTGCAATTATGTACAAGGACATAACTCAGAACCTGGACAGTTTTAGTGCCCTTGTATTTGAATTACACATAATCCTCAAAATTGTGGCGTGTACCTCTGCCTTGATTTAATTCTTCAGCATGGTTAAATTTCTTTGTGACTGCATGGTTTAAATTTCTTTTGCATTTTCTAGTGATTATTTTAGATTTTGATAGCTGCAAAGGCATACAGTAGTTAAAAAAACACCCCTGTATTGTTTAACTGCTCCTACTCAGCATCTTGTATTCCTGTTTCAAACTGTTCATTTTCCGACATCTCATTAATCTGATTGACTAAAGGTTTTCTGAGTGATGCCCTTGGCCAATCACAAATAATGACCAACTGCTAAGCTACAGCTAACTGTTAACCCTAACTGCTAAAGTATACTGTAATCATCCACAATAAAATGGCCAGCGGTTGTAGAAACAGCAAGACAGCATTAATTCCAGCAGAACCACTAATACTGCCACAACAATACAGTCATTAATAACAAAGCATTAACTTTTTGTCTTTTCGTCAGTACTTTTTAGCAAGATGACTGCATGTCCACACGCTGTGGCTAGACGCTCTGGACTACTGTGCTCATTTTTGTTTTTCTTGCCTTTTTTTGTTCTCCTTCTGTGATGGACTAATTACCTACAGTCGCCAGGAGCTTCTAGGCATTGGCTGCCAACTTAACTGCGACATCTCCAGCACTTATTCCAGTAATACTACATCCCTGAGGAGAGTGCCAGACCTCCGGGCGCACCATGGATTGTTATCAGGCCCAGCAAGAGGCACACATGGCGCCGAGAGAGGAAGCAGAAATGAGGTTGCAGGGCTGGCCTCCATGCCCAGCTGCACAAACAATGCACCAAACCACCTTGACCTTCAATTTTCCTTACCAACAAAATGGATGCGCTGTGATCGGAGATCGGCTACAATCTTTGTGTCCGGGACTGTTGTATTCTGATTATGACCGAGTCTTGGCTCTACCCACTCATCCCAGACACCACTGTGGAATTACTCAGCCGAACTACACTCCACTTTTTTTTTTTCCCTTGTCCTGTCAGGCAGCTCGGTAAGCAGAACAGAGTTACCCTTATTGTGCCAAAACAGATTTACTTTGCCAAAAGGAGCTTTATACAGTATCTATCTATGTACTGTATATTGTTGCAAACTCCTCCTGTAAAAACTTTTAATACTTTATTTAAATTATTTTACCCATGAAGGACCCGACAGGATGGGGAATGAGGAAAGGAAGTGTGCGGAGGGGGAAAGAAAAGAGAGTAGAACAGACAGAAAGTACAAACAAACCATCAACTAAAACAAACAGAAGACAAACTGCTTCTTCCACCAAAGAGGTCTCAACACGAGTCTGGTATCCACACCTGTTAAAGGAGAGACATTTGTGCGTGTACGTCTGTGTGCATGTATATGAGAGCATGCGCAAAATAAGTGTGCGCATGTGAGTGGTTTGTCAGGAAACATACAAAGAGGGGGGCCGGTCGCAGCAGCCCCCCCACCCCCGAAACCCCGAGCAGGCAAAGCAGCGCCACCAACCCCCACAGGGCACAAATGCCCGGGGTCGACAAGCCCCAGGAAAGTCAGGCATCTGCCCCCGGCGGGACAGCCGAGGAAGGCAAGGCAGCCAGGCAGCCGACACAGCCGGCCCACAGAACTGGGTCGGCCAACCCCCGCCCCCCCCCCCCCCCCCCAGCAATGCCAATGCCAGCCCCCGGGCTCCAGGTGCCGGAAGGCCAGTGGCCCCACCCCCCAGGCTGGAGACTGGCCCGCGCCCCCTCCAGGCACCCCCCCAGCGGGCCAGCCCCCCCTCCAGTGCCACCGCCGCACACCCCGGGGAGACACTATCCCCTTTAATCAAGCACCTCCCGACTAACAGACACCTCTTATAGGCACCCACAAACACTCACTCACTCTCACTCCCCCACTCCCCTACACAGTCCCACTCTCGCACTCCCGGACCCACCCATTCTTTCTCACGTCTGTACCCACTCAATCTCGCTCAAACTCACCCTCACGGTCACCCACACTCTTTCACGTTCACTCACACACACACACTCTCACTCCCACTCCCACTCTGACCTACTCACATCCATTGATGCTCTCTCCCTCACACTCACCCACCCTCATTCACCTCTATTTCTTAGGGCAACTGCAATGCAGATGCAGCGAGCCAGAACACGCACCAGCAAGCGGCAGCGGCCGGGGAGACTACCGGCACAGACCAGCGGCCGCCCCCCCACCAACCCACCCCAGGGCAGCCGCAGCCATAGAAGCAGACCCCCACCCACAGCACCCACCCAAGTGACTGATCAGGAGATCACCGCAGGTGCCATGAGATGCCACCCGACACGCAAAGTGCCACACAAAACCGACCCACCAATACTATCTCCATTCATCAATCCCTCACTCTCAATTACTCTCTTGTTCAATTCCTCTCTCACTCCCTTGCTTGTATCTATTCATTCAGCAGCACTCAGGGATTTTGACAACATGAGGTGTTCCTTTCACCGACACAGTGTGGCACACCCCCGCCCGAAAGCCCCAAGTGTATCCAAAAAGATGTATACGCACCCAAAACTAATTCCCTCCTGTCACCCAAATCGAGCAAAAAATGTTTTTCCCCAGTTTTCAACACTCTGAACGGTCCATCATAAGGCGGTCTTAAACCTGGCCTCTGAGCGTCGTGTCTGACAAAGACAAATTCTGCGTTCTTTAAGGTCTTAGGCACAAAAACGCGTGGGAAACTGTGATGAACTGGGCCGGGGAGGGTATTAGTCTGCATTAACAGACTCAAACCCGCTTTTGTTTTGGCTGATGAACAAGTGCAGTTAGCCAGGGCCCCTTGTCGCGGCAGGCCGCCGGGGAGACACTGTTCTAAGCCTTCACAAGGATGTACTAACGACTCTAATCCACAGATGCAAGAAACGGCTACAGTCAGATCGAAACCTGCTTACAGCAGATATGGCAGGAGGTTGAAGCCCAAGCAGTCGGAAGTGTGATATGTTGTGCCATTTTCTGTTCTGTGTGATATGAGATGATTCTATGCATATTGGGGTGTACTTTGCCCTTATTTAGACATTTGGGGGGGGGGTTATATGGCGCATGTTTAGGGCGCATATATTGTATCCATATTTCCCATCTCCTGCCAGACCAACTTCACACCTCCCGTAGGTCTCTGCAGGGTCAGGTCCTCTTTGTCCATTAAGACGTGAAGCCTCCAAAATATGCACCGTCATGCCTACTAGGTATATGTGGGAAATATGGATGCAATATATGCGCCCTAGACATGTGCCATACATATAGCTATCTGGGACGTTGCTAGTGCAGTAGGAGCAGATATTTGTGTGACTCAGGCCCATTTTGAACATCCTTTGTCCTTTGTAATGAATTCTATGTTGAACTTTATACTGTATGAGTTGTAAATTAGAGTTTTTAGTCATCTTAAAAGTGTTTAAACATATTTGTGTCCAGAAGCTTTCCTTTTTATTGATCCTTATTGATATCCTTATTGATATAACCTACACCAAAAACATGTAGGTTTAGGGCGCTCGCGCACGCAGCGACCAGCAGCCGGTGGCTTGTCACCAGACTGCAAACCAAGTCTACCTACGGGTACAAATAAGTAACAAAAAAAAAAAAAAATGTCTCCCATTTTGATATTGGAAGAGATACTGACTCATCCAGTTTTAATAGTAGTCCTGTGGAGAGTGTAAATAACAAGACTGATTCATGAAGCAGACGACTTTATTCACTCTCATCAGTCATACACAGGAAAAGCATGTCTCAATACACCATGGGTTCTCCTTTTATACCAACCGCTCATCTCACATTTGCATGGCATTTAACATCACAATACATTCATCCTTTCTCACCCCAACTCCTTCTTCCTGCTATCTCACCATGATCTCCCTAGCTATTGTCTCCTCTGTTTACCCTCTGCATCCAGTCTGAGATGATTAACCCAGTCTCTACACCCCATGTATTTTCAAAATCAATTTAGGGGAATGGAGATTTAGAAACTCTGTCACCTTAACTGGTACCTCTAAATCTGTCTAAGATTTAATCTTGCTTTTATTATGCATTTAAACTGTTGGTATTCAAGATAATTTTTATCACCAATGTCTTACTGTGACACTAGTTTCTGATATTGGATAAAATTTCCACCTTGAATAAGATGCTCTGTTTTTAATTCCCTTCTCTTGCCATAGTGGAAAATTTAACGTCCTCTTTTGTTGCAAGATATCAGGATTATTCCAAATGGGCATGAGTTTACAGGGGACAAGTGAAGAACCCGTTATTTTTTAAAAATTTTCACCAAGCTGTCAGAGAGGAGCTGATATTAATGCTTTTAAATCAGTCATGACGTTTAATACAGGGACTCATAAAAAGGTAAGTCAAAGATATTTAGCGACCCACAGAGAGCCTGTTCAGCATCAAACCATGGGTTTCCTAGTGGGGTTGATTTTGTCCATTTAGAAACAAACTGCAGTCTGTTGGCTAAAAAATAGTCAAAAAAATTTGGTAGATCTAAACCTGTGCACTCTTGCTTTTTAAAGAGTTTTTAAAGTAATCCGTGATGGTTTATCCTTCCATAAAAAACTTACTTATATTTCAGTCTAGAGACTTACACCAGGCCATTGATGGTTGGGTGGGAATCACTGAGAACAAATAGTTGATTTTAGGAAGGACCATCATTTTAATGGTTGCGACTCTTCCCATTAATGTCATGAGCGCGCCTCCAACAAGGCGCAGAGAGAGAGATAGATTCACACGCAGGATTACACCCAAGGCAAGGTTTATTAAACCAAAGAACTAAAGTCCCAAAAATAGTGCAGTAGACAAAAACGCATACATGAAAAAACTTACATTGGCGTCCCTGAGCCAACATCGCCCAGTGGACGCAGGAGAGGTAGGGAAATATGAACGAGACGTGATGAGAGACAATTAATAATCCAGCAATGAATCACAGACAATGAGCTGACTAAATACACAAACTAAAGACACAGTGATAGGTTGCACCTGATCGAGGGAGCGGGAAGAGCAATCAAGGAGAAAGGAATCAGCTGAGACTCATGAGAGGGGGTGTGGTCGGGCTGGCAGACTGACAGGCAACGCCCACACAAAGTGCAGGCCCAAGTGAGCTGCCTGCCAGCTGCCAGCCAGAGAACCAATATAAACAGACATAGAACCAGACTAGAAATAACTTGCAAATAATACATGACAGAGAACCCATGAGACTAAGCCTGGGAGAACCCCGGCTCAGTACATAACACGCAATACACAGATAAATATAGAACACAGAGGAAAGTCATGGAACTGAGCCTGGGAGGAAACTCGGCTCACTTCATGACAATTAATGATATAGGTAGTGTCGTCTTGTATTGCTTTTAAAAGGGGAATGTGATTTAGTCGCAGTAACTCTGAGAGCCTGGGGGAAATTTCTATTCATAAATATTTAATATTACCTGATTGTATTGGAATAGTTTATGTTTTTGAGAAATTACAATTTATAGGGAAGACTGTTGATTTACCCCAGTTAATAGAGTAGTCTGTGTCATGTGCAGCAATCCTCGCGGATCATCATAAGACGCCAAGAGTCACCGGTGAGTTTTGCAATGATGTTTTATTTGCAAGACAAGACAGGACACAAGGCTATGAGCTGCTAAGGGCAAACATACTACGAGGTACAGGGGCTCGTAGGGCTAACCCAGCCACTACTAGCTAAACTATGAAAAGACAAGAATATTAACGAACCTGACACGAAGGTCTGACGACAAATGAAGACGATTAGTTGACTTAGGTTGACTTAGGTTGACTTATGCTCCCGCAGTCTAACTGTCGTCAGTGCCCGCCTTATAAAGGCGAACACTAACGAGCAGTGATGACAGACAGCTGACCGCCCTTGACAGGTGGAAGCCCCACCGAGCGCCTTCACAATAAGAGCCCAGTGAGGCCAGAATACAACCCACAGCTGTCAAGGCCGGCAGCGAGCTGTGTGTGGCCCGAGCGCGGACAGAACCCAGTGCTCGGGTCGTAACAGTACCCTCCCTCCAAGGGCGGGCTCAGAACGCCCACGGACCAACCTGCCCCCCACCCCCCACCCCCCAGGGTGGGTGGCTGGGGGTAGGTCCGGAGGGAGAGAGACCAAACCCAGAAACAGTGCAATAACAAAGTCAAAACCCGGAAAGAAAAGCAACTAAACACAGGACAATGACAAGAGATACCAAATATCCATCCATCCATCCATCTTCTACCGCTTTTCCGGAGGTCCGGGTCGCGGAGGCAGCAGTTCAAGCAGAGAAGCCCAGACTTCCCTCTCCCCAGCCACCTGCTCCAGCTCTTCAGAGGGGATACCAAGGCATTCCCAGACCAGCTGGGAGACATAGTCTCTCCACCGAGTCCTGGGTCTGCCCCGGGGTCTCCTCCCAGTGGGACGTACCTGAAACACCTCAAGTGGGAGGCGTCCAGGAGGCATCCTAATCAGATGCCCATACCACCTCAACTGACTCCTTTCAATGTGGAGGAGCAGCGGTTCTACTCTGAGCCTCTCCCGGATGACTGAGCTCCTCACCCTATCTCTGAGGGTGAGTCCAGCAATCCTACGGAGAAAGCTCATTTCAGCCGCTTGTATCCGCAATCTCATTCTTTCGGTCATTACCCAAAGCTCGTGACCATAGGTGAGAGTAGGAACGTAGATTGACTGGTAAATCGACAGCTTTGCCTTAGAACTAAGCTCCCTCTTCACCACAACAGACCGGTACAACGTCCGCATCACTGCAGATGCTGCTCCAATCCGTCTGTCGATCTCTCGCTCCATTTTCCCCTCACTCGTGAACAAGACCCCAAGATACTTAAACTCCTCTACTTGGGGCAGGAGCCTGTCCCCAACCCGGAGAGGACAAGCCACCTTTTTCCAGCTGAGGACCATGGACTCGGACTTGGAGGTCCTGATTCTCATCCCAGCCGCTTCACACTCAGCGGCAAACCGTCCCAGCAAGAGCTGTAGGTCATTGCTGGATGAAGCCAACAGGACAACATCATCTGCAAACAACAGAGATGAGATCCTGTGGTCACCATGCATGACACCCTCCATTCCCTGGCTGCGCCTAGAAATCCTGTCCATAAAAATTATGAACAGGATCGTGACAAAGGGCAGCCCTGGCAGAGTCCAACTCTCACTGGGAATGACTCCGACCGAGTGTTGGCAATACGAACCAAACTCTCACAATGGTCGTACAGAGACCGAATAGCTCGTAACAACAAGCCCGATACCCCATACTCCCGAAGCACCCCCCACAAAAATCCACGAGGGACGCGGTCAAATGCCTTCTCCAAGTCCACAAAACACATGTAAACTGGTTGGGCAAACTCCCACGAACCCTCAAGAATTCTCGAGAGGGTAAAGAGCTGGTCCGATGTGCCATGGCCAGGACGAAAACCACATTGCTCCTCCTGAATCCGAGGTTCGACCAACGGCCGGACTCTCCTCTCCAGTACCTTGGCATAGACCTTCCCAGGGAGGCTGAGGAGTGTGATCCCTCTAAAGTTGGAGCACACCCTCTGGTCCCCTTTTTTGAAGAGAGGAACCACCACCCCGGTTTGCCATGCCAAAGGCACTGCCCCCGACCTCCACGCAGTGTTGCAGAGGCGTGTCAACCATGACAACCCAACAACATCCAGGGCCTTGAGGTACTCAGGGCGAATCTCGTCCACCCCCGGGACCCGGCCACCAAGGAGATTTTTAACCACCTTGGCGACCTCAGCCCCTGTGATAGGCGAGTCATCCCCCTCGTCCCCAAACCCTGCTTCCTCTGTGGAAGGCGTATCAGTGGGATTGAGGAGATCCTCGAAGTATTCCTTCCACCGCCCGACGATATCCCCAGTTGAAGTCAACAGTGTCCCATCCGCACCATACACAGTGTGGACGGGGAGCTGCTTTCCCCTCCTGAGCCGCCGAACAGTTTGCCAGAATCTCTTTGAAGCCGACCGAAAGTCTTGTTCCATGGCCTCACCGAACTCCTCCCATACCCGCGTTTTTGCTTCAGCAACCACCCGAGCTGCACTCCGCTTGGCCTGCCGGTACACCTCAGCTGCTTCAGGAGTCCCACAAGCCAACCAAGCTTGATAGGACTCCTTCTTCAGCTTAATGGCCCCCCTCACCACTGGTGTCCACCACTTGGTTCAGGGGTTGCCACCACGAGATGCACCGACCACCTTGCAGCCGCAGCTCTGGGCCACCGCTTCAACAACAGAGGTGGAGAACATGGCCCATTCAGACTCCATGTCTCCAGACTCCCTCGGAATGTGGTTGAAGTTCTTCCGGAGGTGGGAGTTGAAGACCTCCCGGACAGGGGCCTCAGCCAGACGCTCCCAGCACACCCTCACTATACGTTTGGGTCTACCAGGTCTGAATGGCTTCCTCCCCTGCCATCGGATCCAACTCACCACCAGGTGGTGATCAGTTGACAGCTCTGCACCTCTCTTTACTCGGGTGTCCAAGACATACGGTCGCAGGTCTGATGATACGATAACAAAATCGATCATCGACCTGCGACCTAGGGTGTCCTGGTGCCAGGTGCACATATGGACACCCTTATGCTTGAACATGATGTTCGTTATGGACAGACTGTGGTTTGCACAGAAGTCCAATAACTGAACACCACTCGGGTTCAGATCGGGCAGGCCGTTCCTCCCAATCACCCCCCTCCAGGTTTCACTGTCGTTGCCCACGTGCGCATTGAAGTCCCCCAATAGGACAATGGAGTCTCCAGGAGGAGTACCCTCCAGCACCCCAGTCAGAGACTCCAAAAAGGGTGGGTACTCTGAAACATCATTTGGTGCATAGGCACAAATGATGGTCAGGACCCGTTTCCCAACCCGAAGGCGCAGGGAAGCAACCCTTTCGTCCACCGGGGAAAACTCCAATATAGAGGGAGCAAGGTGGGGCGATACAAGAATACCCACCCCTGCTCGTCGCCTCTCGCCCGGGGCAACTCCAGAAAAGGCCAAGCTCCAGCCCCTCTCCAGGAGACTGGTTCCGGAACCGGAGCTGTGTGTTGAGGTGAGGCCGACTATATCTAGCCGGTATTGCTCAACCTCGTACACCAGCTCAGGCTCCTTCCCCACCAGAGAGGTGACATTCCACGTACCAAAAGCCAGTTTAGAAAGCTTGGGATCAGTCCGCCAAGGTCTCCGCCTTTGACCGCCACCTAATCCACATAGCACCGGACCCCCATGATCCCTCCTGCAGGTGGTGAACCCACTGGAGGGCGGACCCATGTAACTCCTTCGGGCTGAGCCCGGCCGGGTCCCATGGGTGGAAACCCGGCCACCAGACGCTAGCCTTTGAGCCCCTCCCCCAGGCCTGGCTCCAGGGTGGGGCCCCGGTAACCCCATACCGGGCGGGGTACACTGAATCCTTGATATACAGTTTATCATGAGAGTCTGTTGGATCGTTCTTAGCCTATACCAAATACTCAGATTAAATTAAATACTCAACTAACGATTACAGAAAATAGCACAGGATATCATGGAGAGAAAAAAAACAGACCAATTACTGGGTCAGAATAACTAAATACAGGACAGAAAGAGAAAATTAAATCTTTGCCCACATGTTTCACAAGAAAATGGCTTCTCAGCTGTGTGAATGCTCAAGTGAAAACTTCAAATCACCAAATACAGGAAAACAGAACAATTATTGACTTATACTTAACTAAACGCAAAACAAAATAGAGAAATAACCACTACCCCCCGACAGTTTATGCCGACCGGTGGAGACCAGGTGCCGTAGGAACAGTTCAGGAGGTCTCCCCGAGTCCAACAGCCGGTTATGGGAGGTGGGACATGACCGGGCGGCTCACCACAGTCCAAAGCCCAGCATGTCCACTCCTCTGGTGGCCGAACCAGGTCGCCCGGCAAAACACATAACAAGTCGGGTGGTCGACCTGGGGAGCCAAACCGGCGAAGCAGTTCCTCAGGTGGCCGACCTGCGTCCTTCAGCCACCAGTCCCGGGGGAAAACAGCCCGCGGCGGCCTCCCTGACGAGGACAAAACTCAGGAGAGCCGGGGCGAGCAAACAGGGACCCCCACGGCCCCTGGCAATGATGCGCAGGGGCGGTGACTTTGTAGAGGGACTAGAAGGCAAGGATGAGCCCGTAATCCATCCGGCGGTGAAGGATCTGCAGCTCCTCCACCGTCTGTGGACCACGCCGGCGCTGCATCTCTGCTGGGGCCCGATTGGGTTATAGCTGCACCCGCGTCGGACCCCAATTGGGTCAGAACCACTTCGGTGACCTGCTCAGAACGAGCCAACACTGCACCCAGGATGGACCCCAATTGGGTCACAGCTGCACCCGCGTCGGACCCCGATTGGGTCAGAGCCACTTCGGTGACGAGCTCAGACTGAGCCCATGCTGCACCCGCGATGGACCCCGATTGGATCAGGGCCGCACCAGTAACGACCTCCAACTCCGAACCTGAAACCTCCGGCACAGCGACTGGCACCTGCTCTGCACCGGCGACCTTGGGAGAGGGCTCAGAAGAAAAAAAAAAACGGGATCAGGATCACCGGCAGTGCCAGAACCCGGTGAGACAAGCTCGGATGCAGTGGACGGCTGCACCTGGCTCGCCTCCCCAAGAGATAGGCAAAAAGGCTCAAAGACATAGAGGAGAAAGACAAAACAGAGCACTTGTCTGATCTCGGGTTCTGACGCCGTCCAGGACTCCGACGATCCGGGCTCAGATGGGAGGAGATCGTCTTCTGGCTCCCACTCAGCTGCGTCGGGCTCCGCAGCTGGCATGATGTCGTCTGCAGCCTGAGGTTCCTCCCACTCTGAAGTCCACGCCGATGACCCGTTAGGCGTGGGGGCAGGTGACACTTGACCCACTGGCTCGGACCACTCAGGCGAGGAGACCCGGGGACGCTCTATCGTTGGGTCAGGCTCCGGGCCGCAGTCCGCTGCTCTCCTCCATCCACGACGTGGCTGCAGGGCCAGATCCAGGCTTTCCAGCACTGCAGGCCCCCTCTTCACCCGACGACGTTGGCCTGGCGTTGTGGGCCGCTCAACGGGGGGGGGGGGACACAGAGGCAGCAGGTTTAGTTATAGTCGCTACAGCAGGTGGAGGAAGCTCGGGGGGGCTGCAAACCCCGAACTCCACCCCCAGGAGTCAGACAAGGCAGGTTACAGTTATGGTGTAATAAATTAACTTGCACTCACCTTTCTCCTGGAGAAGAGTTGGTGCAGGTAGAGTCTTCCTTTTACCCCTCCGGGGAAAAACGACAGGCTCCTCATGGACACGAGGAGGAGCCGCACGAGAAGGATAGCTGACGGGTTTCGTCAAGGCACGACTCCCAGTTCTCCTAGCCGCTGGGGATGACGTCAAAGAGGAGGGCACGGTAGCCGGGGCGACGTGGGCATGGGGAGCTGACAGCGCAGCAGGAACAGATGGCCCGTGGGCGGTGACTGCGAGGATTCCCTTCTGTTGTGACGTGAATGATGCGGCCAACAGGGAGGCTTGGCCCCTCCGATGACCCGGAGCTGGATCCGGACGGGATTTTCATTGGGGCTCGGTAGGAACATGGTTAAGGGGCCTACTGGCCCATGGAGCGGCGAAAGGCCCAGGAACACCTGACGCTGGGACTGGGGGGGGGGGCGCCAGATGCTAGAATTTGACCCCTCAATGAGCGCTGTGCAACAATCCAAGCTAACCTCTTCTTCCCTTCTGGAGTATAGGTAAGGTAGTAACTGTGCACAGCCCGCTGGGCGAGGAACAAGTAATTTTCGGCCTCGGCAGTGGGTCCTAGACGGGCGGCTTCTGCCAGATAACCGTCAACCTCCTCCAGCCATTCCGGCCAATAATCACCCTCGCTGGCGGACATCTCCCTGCCAAGTCCAACTACTGGGGAAAACACCACACAACAGCAAAAACTCACGGTTAAAAGGCGTCTCAATGTGGCGTCTCTGTTTAGGCATCTGGCGTCTCTATTTAGATGTCGGGCATCTCTGTTTAGACGTCTGGCGGCGGGAGCATACTGTCATGTGCGGCGATCCTCACGGATCACCATAAGACGCCAAGAGTCACCGGTGAGTTTTTGCAATGATGTTTTATTTGCAAGACAAGACAGGACACAAGGCTATGAGCCATTAAGGGCAAACATGCTATGAGGTACAGGGGCTCGTAGGGCTAACCCAGCCACTACGAGCTAAACTATGACAAGACAAGAATATTAACGAACCTGACATGAAGGTCTGACGACGAATGAAGACGGTTAGTTGACTTAGGTTGACTTAGGTTGACTTATGCTCCCGCAGTCTAACTGCCGTCAGTGCCCGCCTTATAAAGGCGAACACTAACGAGCAGTGATGACAGACAGTTGACCGCCCTTGACAGGCGGAAGCCCCACCGAGCGCCTTCACAATAAGAGCCCGGTGAGGCCAGAATACAACCCACAGCTGTCAAGGCCGGCAGCGAGCTGTGCGTGGCCCGAGCGCGGACAGAACCCGGCGCTCGGGTCGTAACAGTCTAATAATGACGAAACTTTATCAATGAGCCCCACTGTCTGTAGAAGAGATCTTTATGAGTTTTGAAGGAAAATCAATACATCATCAGCATAAAGACTTATCTTGTGTTCTTTTTCTCCAGTTTGGATACCACTGATATCACCATTTTGTCGTATGGCTGCTGCTAATGGTTCAATAAAGATGATAAAAAGTGAGGGAGAGAGTGGACACCCCTGCCTTGTACATTTCTGGAGATTAAAGCTTTGGGAAGTCTGATCATTTGTTCGGACTGACACAGTTGGACAGCTATATAGTGTTTTAATCCAGTTTATGAAAGATGAACCAAACCCGAACTTGTTTAACACCATAAAAAGAAATTTCCTGTTAACACGGTCAAAGGCTTTCTCAGCATGCAGAGACAAAATTGTACTTTCTAAGTTATTAATCTTGCAGTAGTCTATTAAATTAAATAGCCTGTGTGTATTATTAGCCGAGTTCCTACCCTTGATGAAACCTGTTTGATCTGGGTGTATAATAAATGGAATTATCCTTTCCAGTCTTTTGGCAAGAACTTTGCAAATTATTTGAAGATCAACATTCATAAGTGAGATGGGATGGTAGCTGGATGGAAGCGTAGGTTCTTTTCCAGGTTAAAGGAGCAGGATAATACGAGCCAAATTCCTATTTGGAGGGATTACATTATCTTCTTTAATTTAGTTCACCATTTTAAAGAAAGTAGGTGCCATCACAGGCCAGAATTTGTTATGATCCGAGCGCTGATCTCGTTCGCGCTCGGGTCATACGTCATCTCCTGCAGGCTTGACAGCAGTGATTACCCTCTGGCTCCCCGGGCTCTTATTGTGACAGCACTCGGAGGAGCTTCCTGCTGTCAAAGCCTGCCAGCTGTTCTGCATTAGGGCTCGTTCGCGCCCGGCATTTAAGCGGACGCTGAATGCAGCCCAGTGCAGCAGTCTCCGTCGAATTTCCCTGTGTTTTGACATCGAGCGAGCGTTCCTCGTCTCGGACGTCAATATTCCTCTTTGATTCCTCATCTCCGATCATCCCTCGTCCTTATTGAGAGTTGTAAGTGTGCTTGCTCTGCCTTACAGTCTCTGCCCCTATTCATAGTGTGTTTTAGCCCACCGTGGCTTATTCCTTTGTCGCTTTGTGTTATCCTTCTGTGCCTTAATAAACATCATTGCAAACTCACCGGTGACTCATGGCGTCTTATGGTGGCTTGCAAGGGCCACTGTGACAGTAGACTGCTGCCAGGGCGTCTAAACGGAGGCGCCACACCGAGACGCCGTTCCCGGTGAGTTTTGCATTTGGACTTTGCTCCTTCCTGTCTGGGTACTGCGTGCTGGAAGCATGCCGTCGCGGAGGGTCCATGCTCGGAGTCAGAGCAACGAGCTGGTGGACGCCCATGAATATGTGGATGAAACGCTCATCTTCGCCTCCCTCCTTGACTTCCACAGTGACGTGCGCTGGTACCTGGACTGTGCTGAGGACGTTTTAAATCATCTTCCCCGCTACACCGACCACCCTGAAGTCAGCGCGAGGAGAGATGACATCACAGCACAGCGCGAGATACTCCGTGGGCTGGAGGGAAACTCCGGCAGGAAGCCAAAGAGGAGGCATCCTCGCTCCTCACGTCCGGATCCCATTCCTGCCTCCATTCCGGTCCAGGAGTTCGCACCGCCCAGGGATGATCCCCGCCGGAGAGTGTCGTCATTCGGGAATCCCCCGGAGAAGCTACAACTCACAGCTGCTTCCCTCCGGGACCGAGTGGCGGCAGCTCGTTCCGCTGTTCATCCCACACAAATAATTAAGCATGTGACTGCGGCAGTCAGACTGGTGGAGAGGAACCCAGAGTTGGGAGGCTTCCCTGAGTACGCCGACCTGCTCGCCTCTGTTTCTGCTCAGGAGCGGCGATTCCCGGGCCTCACCTTCGCCTCCCCCCTGCAAGAAATCATCATCGCATCAGCCATGAGCGTCAGCATGAACCCCGTCCGGATCCAGTTCCGGGTTGCCGCAAGGGCTTCACCTCTCACACAGCTGTCATTCCCGCGCCTCGTCTGGAGGGAATCCCCGCAGCCTCTCCCCCCGGGTCATCTTCTCCTGCTGTCCCATCAGCGCTCCGTGCCCGGTTCGTCTCGGCTGTCGCCTCCTCCTTCTCGATGCCTTCCCCGGCTGCTGTGTGTGCTCAGAGTCCTGTTTTGGCGAGCCCCGTCCCAGATCCATCGTGAGCGGCTCCCCCTCGTCCTCCCAGGGGGCCCTCTGTCACCATCCGGCGGGGAAAGGGAGGAGCAACGTCCGCTACAGCAGGCACCATCCTCCTTCCGGGAGACAGGCAAGTTCAAGTTCACTCATCAACTCATTATTGTGATTTGCCTTGTCTGACTCCTGGGGATGGAGTTCGGGGTTCGCAGTCCCCCAAGTTCCCACCACCTGCTGTAGCTTCTATTATTAAACCCGCTTCCTCTGTGTCTCCCTCTGCTGAGCGGTCCTCGACGCCAGGCCAACGTCGCCGGATGAGGAGGGGGCCTGCAGTTCTGGAGAGCCTGATTCCAGTCACGCAGCCATGCTGTGGGCGGAGGAGGAGAGTGGACTGCAGCGTGGAGCCTGCACCGACGAAGAAGCGTCCCCGGGTCTCCACAGACAAGCTGTCCGGTCCAGCGGGTCGAGGGTCCCCAGCTACCACGGCGTGCGGGTCGTCGGCGTGGACGTCAGTGCCGGAGGGTCCTCAGGCTGCGGACACCTTCATGCCAGCTGCGGAGCCCGATGTAGCTGAGTGGGAGCCAGAGGACGATCTCCTCCCGTCTGAGCCCAGATCGTCGAAGTCCTGGACGGCGTCAGAACTTGAGATCAGGCAAGTGCTCTGTGTTGTCTTTCTCTTCTCCATTTTAGAGCATTTTTGCCTGTCTCTTGAGGAGGCGAGCCGGGTGCAGCCGTCCGCTGCATCCCAGCTTGTCTCGCCGGGTTCTGGCGCTACCGGTGATCCTGATCCTGGTTCTTTTCTCTCTCCTGAGCCTTCTCCCAGGGTGGCCGGTGCGGAGCTGATTCCGACCGTTGCGCCAGAGGTTCCGGGTTCGGGGTTGGAGGTCGGTACTGGTGCGGCACCGACCCAGTTGGGGTCCGACGCGGGTGCAGCCGTGACCCAATCGGGGTCCATTGCGGGTGCAACCGTGACCCAATCAGGGTCCATCGCTGGTGCAGCGCCAGCGGAATCCAAGGTCGGTGAGGGAGCTGCAGATCCCCTGCCACCGGACACTGGACTGGCTCATCTTCATCCTCATCTTCATCTTCATCTTCATCTTCATCATCCTCGTCCTCCAGATTATTATCACAGCTCATCTCCACCTGGGGCCGTTGGGGTTCCGAATACTCCGCCTGGCTCTCCCTCGTCTTCCCCCTCTCCAGGGAGGCCGTCTTCTACTTCCCCCCTATGGTCTTGGTGGCTGTGTGATGCAGGTCGGCCGCCTGGCGAGCTGTTTTGCCGGTTCGGCGTTCTGGGTCGGCCACCCGATGGACTTTTACGCCCTTTCGGCGATCGGGCCCGGCCACCAGAGATTCTGTGTTTCCGGGCATGGGACTGGGGTAGGCCGCCCGAACTGTCCTTTTTCCCCCTGCCTGCGATGTGGATGCTAGATGCAGGGCAACCCCCCAAACTATCGGCCTTCATGCCACGGAGCTAGGACTGCCGTCATCCCGAGTCTTCAGTTTCATTGTTTCTGTAATCTTTTGGGATGTGCGGGGGCTCTTGTATTGGTAACTGTGCATCTCACCCTTTCCTAGCGGATGTTTTTGGTTCGTCTTTCCTCTGTTAAATGTCCATTTATTGTCTGATTGTCGTACTAATTGTTTTATTTTTTCAAACTGCCTTGATCGTGGTTGGTGTTCTTGTAAATATCCTGTTCGAAGTTGTTTTGCCCTGTGATTGTTTCACCTTAGTTGCAACTCGTGCATGGGAGTGTCGTTATTTTTCCTCTGTCTGCCTACGCGCTCCTGTTGCCATGGTTTTTTTTTGGTCTTTGCTGGTCCGCCCCCCCCCCGCAGCCTGTACCCCCTTCCGCCCACCCTGGGGGGGGGGCTTGGGTGTCATTGGGCATTCAGAGTCCGCCCTCGAGGGGGAGGTACTGTTATGATCCAAGCGCTGATCTCGTCTGCGCTCGGGTCATATGTCATCTCCTGCAGGCTAGACAGCAGTGATTACCCTTTGGCTCCCCGGGCTCTTATTGTGACAGCGCTCGGAGGAGCTTCCTGCTGTCAAAGCCTGCCAGCTGTTCTGCATTAGGGCTCGTTCGCGCCCGGCATTTAAGTGGACGCTGAATGCAGCCCAGTGCAGCAGTCTCCGTCGAATTTCCCTGTGTTTTGACGTCGAGCGAGCGTTCCTCATCTCGCACGTCAATATTCCTCTTTGATTCCTCATCTCCGATCATCCCTCGTCCTTATCGGGAGTTGTAAGCGTGCTTGCTCTGCCTTACAGTCTCTGCCCCTATTCATAGTGTGTTTTAGCCCACCGTGGCTTATTCCTTTGTCGCTTTGTGTTATCCTTCTGTGCCTTAATAAACATCATTGCAAACTCACCGGTGACTCATGGCATCTTATGGTGACTCACGAGGGCCACCGTGAGAGAATTTTTTTATAAAATTCTACTGGAAAACCATCTGGTCCCGGATCCTTATTGTTTGGGATGTGCTTAAGTGCCTCTTGGAGTTCGGACACCAGAAGAGGTGCATCTAGAGCTGCAATCTGTTCATTATTTAATCGTGGTAAGTTAGTATCGTCCAAAATTTATTTATCGCTGAGTCAGATGGGTTAATCTGAGATGAGTAGAGGTTTTCATAAAACTTTCTGAAGGAGTTATTTATTTCTTTAGGCTCATGGGCAATATTTCCAGTCATATCCTTAATAGAGTGGATAGTTGTTTTTCTCTATTCAATCTAAGCTGGTTCAAAAGATATCACCCCGATTTATTAGTGTTCAAACTTCTCAAGACGCAGTCTTTGTATTAAAAACTGTGTTGTTTTGTTTGTAATTTCTTTTAATTTCAGCTTTAGTTTTCTCAAATTGTTAAGTGCCTGTTCCTGTGGAGAAATGGCACAGGTTGTCTCCAGTGGCTTAATTTTCTGTTCTAACTCCAGTACCAGTGCTTTTTCTTTTTTATTCTTTTATGAACAGTAAGAGATTATTTTACCTCGCATGACCACTTTTGCTGCTTCCCAGAGAACACAAAGGGATATTCCTGGCACATCATTATATTCCAAATATGATTGCCACTCTTTATTAAAGTAGTTAATAAAGTCTTTGTCTTTTAGTAGTGATGTATTAAATTTCCAGCTCCTAGTTTTCCTTTTAGCTTTCCTATTTACTCATGTAAGAGATACTGGATGGTGATCGCTAATAGCTCAATTTGAACATATTTCAGTGTCTGTGATGTCCCTCACAAGAGTTACTGGCTAAAAAGAAATCTAGATGTGAATGTGAACTATGAACTGATGAAAAAAAAGTGTATTCCCGAAGATTTGGGTGAAGAGAATGCCATTCATTGCAAAGACCAAAATCATTCATATGTATTGTTTGAGAGTGTCAGTAGCCTGCCATTTTCGGTAATTCCCCAATGCACTGAGCCTCTCGATTGCAGGGTTTAATGCCAGATTGAAGTCTCCTCCTATTATGAGTGTAGTGTCCAAGTGCTCAGAAAGAGAAGTGAAGAAAGTGTGAAAATAGGATGGGCCGTCAACATTTGGGCCATAAACGCTTGCAATCCAAATTTTGAACAGAGATTTTTAATATTATAAATCTACTTTCCAGATCTGCTATGATATTATTCACAACAAAGTGTATTCTTCTGTTTACCAGTATAGCTACCCCCCCTTTGCTTAGAATTAAAGCCGGCTGAGTACATGTGGGGAATTTTCGGGGAGGTGAGCGCATCTACAGATGACTCAAAAGATGTGTTTCCTGTAATAAGACAAAGTCTGCCTGTAGATCCTTCAGTCGTTTAAAAACTTTTAGCCTCTTCTACCTAGTACCAATTCCATGTATGCTCCACATGACAAACTTAAATGTGGACATGTTTTCACTAGCTGGTTTTTTAGTTAAAGGCTAACTATGTGCCTATGTGATTATATGTCCGTAATGTATGCATAAATGTGTATATGTAT
Source organism: Pholidichthys leucotaenia (assembly GCA_020510985.1). NCBI lineage: Eukaryota > Metazoa > Chordata > Actinopteri > Cichliformes > Pholidichthyidae > Pholidichthys > Pholidichthys leucotaenia. The sequence continues at coordinate 107,841,296 of CM035845.1, forward strand.
GTTGTGTATAAAATATATACCTACGTATGTATGCTTGGGTGTGCATGCGTGATGTCTCTGTTCCATTCACTTGCAATTGCAAGGAAATTGGGCGAAAGTACTTAGTGTGCATGTACTTAAAGTTATTTCCTATAAACCAGAAGTATAAGAGAAAACAGACATAAAGGTTAGTAAATGGTGAAAAAATGCAGATAATATACAACAACCAAACAACTTCAACAAAATTAACTACAACAGACAAACAAACAACAACCTCAGCAAAAAAGAAAAAAACATTTGACAAATGTTAACAAATTAAACTGAGACCGACTAAGAGACTTGCGCACAATCGCAGTCTTTTTCCACCTGTAGCTAAGAAAACAAAATAGGCTCTAGAATAACCAGGACGTTACAGTTTCATCCATAAACAGCTTGCCATCTATATACAATCTATCCACAGAGACAATAGGTTGTTTACCTTTTTGGATGTTTTGTTTCCTAATGGGAAAAAGCTACACTCCACTTCAACCACAATGCCGATTCTGGTAAGGACAGAGGTGGTGGGCTCTGTGTTTATGTGCTTCAGACTTGGTGTAATAACAGCAGAATAATTCAGAGCCATTGTTCAGTGGATTTAGAGGCCACGTCCTTTCTGTTTAGGCCCTTCTATTTACCCCGCGAGCTAACAGTAGTAATTGTAACAGCTGTTTACGTCCCTCCAGATGCTAGCATTAGCCACCTCCAGCACATCGTTAGCAGGCAACAGAAAGATCACTCCAACGCAGTCCACATTATTGCAGGGGATTTTAACAAAGCATGCTTAAAGACTGTACTCCCCAAATTCCACCAACATGTTAAGTGTCTCACAAGAGGAGAAAGAAACTGGATCATGTTTACAGCAACATTAAGCACACCTACAGAGCCACCCTCCTTCCTCACCTTGGACAGTCACACCATCTGTCCCTGCTTCTAATACCTGCTTACACCCCCCTTAGGAAGAGTTCAATTCAGTTCAATTCAACTTTATTTATATAGCGCCATTTCACAACAACAGTTATCTCATAGCACTTTCCCTCCCAACCAAACAAACAATTAAAACCTGGCCTGAAAATGTTCTCCCCCAGCTACAGGACTGCTTTGCCTGCACAGATTGGAATATCTTTGAACAGCAGGACCTGGACTCCTACACCGAGTCTGTCCTCTTCTACATTAAATGCTGTGTAGAAAATGTGACAGTCAACAAACACAAAACAAACCGCAAACCCTGGATCACCATTGAGGTCCAGGCTCTGATCAGAGTTCACAACTCAGCCTTCATTCAGAGGGACAGCTCTCTGTACAGCACTGCCAGAGCCAACCTGAGAAGAGGCATAAAAACCACTAAGAACGCCTACAGGAGAAAGGTGGAGGGCTTCCTCACAGACAACAACCCCCAACAGATGTGGAGAGGCATCCAGGCCCTCACCAACTACATGGGCCAGGGCTCCCCAACATCGGACAGCAGCCTCACTCTGGCAGAGGAGCTTAACAGCTTCTTTGCCCAGTTTGAGCTCACCCCCCCAACTCTTCCCTCTCCCCTCTCTCCCACTCCCCCTCCCCCTACAGGTGCATGAGGTGATGAGGCAACTGAGAGCAGTGAACCCCTGCAGAACTGCTGGTCCTGAAGGCATCCCAGGAGCAGTGGTCAAAGCATGTGCAGACCAGCTGGCAGAGATCCTCACCAAGCTATTCAATCTCTCCCTGATGTACACCATCGTCCCCTCCTGCCTCAAGTCCACAATTGATAGCCTGAATGACTACAGACCCATCGCACTCACATCTGTAGTCATGAAGTGTTTTGAGCGACTGGTGTCCCAGCACATCAGGGACTGTCTTCCCCCCTCCCTCGACCCCCACCAGTTCGCCTAAAGCAGGGGTGTCCAATCATGTGCCATGTAGGGCCAAGACCCTGCAGGTTTTCTCTTCTACCCAGTCTCTTCAGCAGGAGTTTTCACTTATTAGCAATCAGTGGGAAGAAATTCATTGGGATCTGCTGTTGAAGACACTGGTTCGAGGTAAAGCCTGCAGGGTCTTGGCCCTCCATGGCACATGATTGGACACCAGTGGCCTAAAGGGAGAACTGGTCTACAGAAGATGCTATCGCCACCACTCTCCACAGAGCGCTGAGCCACCTGGAGAACCCAAGGAGCTACGTGAGGATGCTCTTTGTGGACTACAGGTCAGCTTTCAACACCATCATCCCGGACATCCTGATCAGTAAACTGCACCTCCTCCAGATCCCCCCCCCCACCTGCTCCTGGATAAAAAACTTTCTCACTATCCACCCACAAACAGTCAGACTTGCCCCCACCAGTCCTCCACACTGTTTCTCAGCACTGGCTACCCCCAGGGCTGCGTACTAAGCCCACTACTGTACTCCCTGTGCACCTTTGACTGTATTCCAACCCACCCAACCACGATCATCGTGAAGTATGCGGATGATACCACCCTGCTGTGGTGCGAAGCAAACAACCTGAAACTGAATGTCCACAAAACCAAAGAACTCATACTGGACTTCAGAAAGAACAGACAGGACTCCCCCCCCCCCCCCCATAAATGGCGACCAACTGGAAACCATCCCTACCTTCAGGTTCCTGGGCACCCACATCTCCTCTGACCTCTCCTGGTCAGTCAACACCAAGGCCCTGGTCAAGAAAGCGCAGCAGTGGCTGCACTTCCTCCGTGTCCTGCGGAAGAACAACCTGGACCAGAAGCTGCTGCTGGCCTTCTATCGCTGCTCAGTGGAGAGCATGCTCACCTACTGTCTGGGTGTGTGGTTTGCTGAGAACAGGAAGACAGAGGGTCATCAACACTGCCCACAAAATCATCGGCGGCCCTCTGCTCTCCCTGGAAGACATCTCCAGATCTTCCTGTCTCAGAAAAATCAAGGCCATCACAGGAGACCCCTCACATCCCGATCACCACCTGTTTGACCTGCTTCCCTCTGGACAATGGTTCAGATCAATCAGGCCCCACATGTCCAGACTGACAGTTTCTTCCCCTGGGCTGTCTGGACTGCAAACACTCAGAGGCCCCACCCCCTCCCTCCGAACGCTCACATGCACAGAACTGAGGACCTTTTTAATTATCACAGTAACTCACCTGTCTTTGGACTCCACACTTTCATGCATATTGAGCCATCTGTGAAACCACCACTATGTCTATTTTCCATAATCCTTGGGCCAGTTTACTCAATTGTGTGTTCAATTGTGTGTTCCGCACTCTTATGCACATAGTTCCATCTGTGAAGCCACTACCATACCTGTATATATTTCCAGAATCATGGGCTATTTTTATTTCAGTTGTGTGTTTAATTGTGTGTTCTGTAACTGTGTTTTTATCTAATCCTTCTCTCTTACTTTATTGCGCAGTAGCCTGGGGGAGCACCCACAATTTCATTGTACTGTACAACTGTACAATGACAATAAAGCCTATTCTATTCTATTCTAAATAACAAGCTAACACCAGGCTAATAACAGGCTAATCCACAACAAAGTTCCCTGAAAACAATCAGGTGTACTAGGTCATTATTCTCTTCTCAGATTAAGTTGACTAGTCTACTACAGTTCTATGAGGGGAGAACAAAAAAAAGACAGAAAAAAGAACACATTTTCTTGATTTGCCATGTATTCTCATGCTAGCTTTTGTCACGATCATCAAAACTATTTTACACAGTTGTTGACTGTTTTATTGATAGGTCAGCTTCTAAAGGACACAATAGCATGAAGCTAAAATAGTGAACTATTTTGTAATTCAAGCCTGACCTAATTCTTGACACCAGCAAAGGGGATTGAATAAAACAGCAGAAATTCATGATGACTCCAATCTCTAGAGAGCAACAAAAGAGACAAGACATGTGCAGGTCTCTTTTTGCCTTATGCGTAGGTGTGTGTGTGTACGCGTGCATGTGTAAGTCATGCAACTTTCATTGTGATCTTATCACAGCCTAGTTATACCTCATACTGAGAGACAAGATGGACATTCTCTGGATGCTGATTTGCACTAATTGGAACGGCTTGAATTTGAGTTGATGAACTCCATACCTGGCTGAACAACCCCGGGGGGACAAAGAGATGAAAAGGGAGGGGTTGTTTTAATGAGAGAAAAATACCAACCAGTTGTTGAGGATGAAGTTGTGGCCTCATAAGGGAATAAAGACAAAGACAGAGCTGGAGGACAAAACTTGTTGAAAGATGATGACTTGAACTCGGCATTAATGATATTGGAGAGGGGCAGAGGTGTCAAAGGGGGTTAGAAGTCATAGACAGTCTACTTGGGACAAATAACCTTGGAGGGGAAAGGAGAACAGCTTATATGGAGAACAGGAAAGAGCAGGCTACAGGCCAAAAGGAGAGAGACACTGAGGACATAGATGATGGGCAGATATGGAGGACAATGTGAAAGTTGACAGAAGTGGCAGAAGATGTGTGCATGTGTGTTGGTAGTGGTAGTTGGGGGGGTAGCAGAGTAAAAGAAAGATGAACTTTGCTCTGTCAATTACACCTTTGGGTATTGGCAACACAGGTGTCATCTCCCATAAGGCAAAAATAGAAAAAAATGATACACAGAGCATAGCACAAGTGGAACATGGAGACGTGAAATAGTTCAGGAGCTGAATAAAATAACCTTGAATAGAAGGAAAAGACAGAGACTCTGAAGGATGCGCTGACTTGGATGTATCAAACCTAACTTTGGCTTGTTGACCTTGATAAGGAAGAAACTGTAGGGAAACAGTGCGGAGGATGAATGTTGTTTTATATCGAGTATGTTTTTAGAAGAGAGAGCAAACAGAGAGGAAGCAACGACAAACATTTGTGAGCATAGATATTTGTTTTGAGTGAAACTGATGCAAACAAACACATTAGTCATAATAAAGGCTTGGGGGTTCAAAAATGCTAAATTGGCCACAATATGATTATTCAAACCTCATGTACAGTATGAGTAAAGGAACCAGAAGAAGGATAACAAACCCTGAAAGATTAATGCATGCTGTCCACAGAAAAGAGGCTACTTTTGAAAGGAACTTTTTTCAAATTTATGTAGAGTTTTTTTTTTTCTATACGCTTATAGTAAATTGAAAAAAGCTTCAGGGTGGCAATCACAAGGGATCTCATCATACAATACTTTTGATACTTGAGTCATGATGCAGTACTATCACGATACTGTGATTCCTGAAATATTGCGATACCATAACCACCACCGCCACCACCAGTGCCAATTCACCAGCAAATTGCATCCCCAAAATAAAACTGTAGCATCTGATTCATAGACGTTTTCAGTCTTTTGAACTCACCACAGCTGTTTTTGTTTCGGTGGCTGTAGGCTCTCAGTCCTCTGTGGGATGGTATGCGGTTGTGGGGTCCTTTCTGCGGCGCTCAGGAATTAGTTGGGTTGGGCTTCATTTCTCAGTACACTTTCGAGACCACTGTGGCAGCGGGAAGGGGTCATTTGCCTGGGCTCCAGTGTTTTACTCAAGTGTGTATGCTGTGTACTCATCCTTGTCTTCTCTTAACCAAATAACAATTGATATGAAAACCCAGTTTATTTAATGACGCAGTATTCTATGTAGACGTGTAACATATTCACATCTACACAGACACATGCATACATGCAACTTCTCAGACTGACACATGATCTCATATTTACTACCTGCTGCTTTTAAGTGGGCAGCAATGAAGTAGGCGATGACAGGCTAAACATGTGAGTATACATTTAAGAAGTGACAAGTAACCCTTTTCTGTGCATATTCACACACAAACACACAGTTAGTGTCTTGTATGTACATGGATTTCAGATTTCTTCTAATAGTTTATTCCGTACTTCTTGTCTTATGATGTCAGTGAGATGTGTTACTTTTCTCCAATGTGATGGCTTAATTTTTGCTGGTGTATCACTGGCTTGGTATAAGGATATAAAAAAGAAAAGGAAAAAAGCAGTCAAACTGAAAGATAAAGTTAATACATTAGACAGGTGGATACAAAAACATCCAAGAATTGGAAGAATATTGAGGTTGAAAAAAATGAGACACAGAAGTAATCATTTCTACTGTAAAGGTGTTTAAAGCCTATAGATACACTGCAAGAACAGAGAAATTTGTTCTCTCTCTCATGGCTGCAAGAACAAAATGACATTGTTCTTGCAGCCTTGGTTCAGGAGTTCCTGCGGCTTGTTCTTGACACATCATCGTGGCAGAACTTTTTTCTTGTCTGGTGTCTGACAACTATTGTGTCTGACTCTTCAAGTTCTGCACTTGAGTTTCTTGTGAAGTATGAAATATCCTGGCCAGAAAGAACTTTGCTCTTGTTCTCACCACCTCAACAAAAAGAAAAAAAATCTCTGTTCTTGCGGAACACACTAAGATATCAAAGTACAGAAAATGGACCAAAAAAGGTACAAACACTTATCACTTCAGCAGTACCCTAACAGGGTACGAGAACTTTACCTTGAAGAAAATGTACCTTTCATTTCAGACATAGGTCCATAGTTGCCACCTCAAGGACCAATTCTGCACCTTACAGGTTACGTTTCTGAAAAGTACCCTGTAAGGTACAGAAATGATACAGTACCTTTATTTTTCTGTGTGAAGACACCATCAAATGTCTTATTTTAGGACATTTACAGTGGTGTGAAAAAGTGTTTGCCCCCTCGTGATTTCTCTCTCTCTTTTTTTGTTTGTCACATTTAAATGTTTCAGATCATTAAACAAATTTAAATATTAGACAAAGCTAACACAAGTAAACACAAAATGCAGTTTTTTAATGAAGGTGTTTATTATCAAGGGTAAAAAAAAATACCTACATGGTCCTGTGTGAAAAAGTGATTGCCTCCCCATTAAAACATAAATTAAATCAAATCAAATCAACCTTTATTGTCATATTGCTGTACATACAACTGTAGTGCAGGCAAGGAGAAATTGTGTTTCTCTCGGCATCCATATAAGTAAAAAGAACATAATTTAAGACACACTCACACACACCCTCACCCCCCACTCCAACACAGCCATTCACACATCCCTGAGACATACTTGAAAACTAACCAGAACTATAATACAGTGATCCCTCACTTATCGCGGTTAATGGGTTCCAGAACCGACCGCGAAAAGTGAAAAACCGCGAAGTAGCGTCACCCCTAATGATGTCACCCATAAATAACACGTACGTTCATTCTCTCACTCTCTCTCTCATATGATACGTGTGTGTGTGTGTGTGTGTGTGTAAGTGTACATACATACGTAGATGTAAATAAAGTGTACATAAATATGTTTTTAGAACTCTTTTATTTTTATAACAAGATACGTAACTCAAGATGAAGATGATTTACTGCACAGGTTAATGAGAGCTTTACTGCTCCTCAGGTGACGCCTCATCGTCAGGTGCTAGAGGCGCAGGATCGTCGAGGGCAGCTGCAGGAGGCAGCGTAGTGGCTCGACGGGAAGACTATTTCGCACAAAAAGGCACAAGAGAACAGCGAAAAGTTCCACGCAGCGAGACTAGCGATAAAGAACAATGAATGTGGCCTTCCTTCGCTGGGTATGGGCGCTCGGCAGGGAGCGAAGCTGGGTAAAACGTCTCGGCCAATCAGCTTGCGAGGTAAAACGTCTCGGCCAATCAGCTTGCGAGATTCCCGAGCAGTGAAGAGGTGGGCGGAGAGGAGTGGAGCGGTGGTCAGAGAGGTGGATTTTGAGTTGTGCGGCTCTCCGTGTTGATACCTGATGTTCTAATGTAGTCTCCCTGCCTTCTGCTAGCGCCCGCCCATTTTTTCTCAATCTTGAATTTTTGATGAATATTTCTGAAAAATCCGCGATGCACTGAGGGCGCGAAAGGTGAAGCGCGAAGTAGCGAGGGATCACTGTATACAAATAATATACATAATGTCCATAGGTGCAGTAGTATGTATGAGAGATTCCGGATCAACTGTTCAGCATCCTAACAGCTTGTGGAAGGAAGTGTCATGCGGTGATCCTCGCGGATCACCATAAGACGCCAAGAGTCCACCAGTGAGTTTTGCGATGATGGTTTATTAACACACAAGACGAGACAGGACAAGACTGTGAGCCGCTCTCAGCAAAAACACACATAAATCAATACATGGGCTCGCAGGGCTAACCCCAGCCACTACGAGCTAAACTGTGACATGGCAAAGACACCAACCTGACATGAAGGTCAAAACGACGCTCTGACAAGGCTTGACAAAGTGTTGACAATACTCCTGCAACATTACTGTCGCTAGTGCCCGCTTTATGAAGGCGAACACTAACGAGCAGTAATGACACACAGCTGACCAGCCTTGACAGGCGGAAGCCCTACCGAGCACCTTCACAATAAGAGCCCGGTGAGGCCAGAATACAACCCACAGCTGTCAAGGCCGGCAGCAAGTTGAACTCAGCCCGAGCGCGATCAGAACCCAGCGCTCGGGTCGTAACAGTACCCTCCCTCCGAGGGCGGGCTCAGAACGCCCCAAGGACCACCCTGCCCCCCCCCCCCCCCAGGGTGGGAGGCTGGGGGTAGGTGCGGAGGGAGAGAAACCAAACCCAGAAACAAAAGTGACAAGAACGACATACAAGACAATAACAAGAATAACTACTCAGGTTAAATAAAAAAAAATGCACATGGAGAAAACCAAAAAACCAGAACTACTCGGTCAGACACACTAAACACGAGACTATGACAAGATACCAAATATTCAAAAATCAGACAAAATACAGAGAAAAACAAGGCAACATAACACATGCTAGGGCAACTGCAAGACGTAACCAAGCACAAAATACACAGGACAGCCAGGACAAGGAAAAAAACAGAACAATCGTTGTGACGGATTAACCCAGAAAACCACTACCCCCCTGACAGTTTATGCTGACCGGCAGAGACCAAGCGCCACAAGAACAGTTCAGGTGGTCTCCCCGCGTCCAACAGCCGGTGGGTGGTCTTAGAAGCCGGAGCATGACCAGGCGGCTCACCAGAATCCAACGCCCAGCACGTCCGCTCCTCCGGTGGTCGAACCAGGTTGCCCGAAGACACACACAACACGTCGGGTGGCCGACCCGAGGCACCGAACCGGCGAAACAATTCCTCCGGCAGCCGACCCATGTCCCTCAGCCACCAGTCCTGGGGAAAAACAGCCCGCGGCGGCCTCCCTGACGAGGACAAAACTCGGGAGAGCCGGGGCGAGCGAACAGGAGCCCCCACAGCCCCCGGCGATGATGCACAGGGGCGGTGACTCAGGGGGGACAGATGACCAGGATGAGCCTGTAATCCGTTTGACGGCGAAGGGTCTGCAGCTCCTCCCCCGTCCGCGGACCACACTGGCGCTGCACCTCCGCTGGACCCCGATTGGGTCCCAGCTGCACCCACGTCAGGCCCTGATTGGGCTGGAACCGCACCCGCGGTGGACCCCGATCGAGCCTCTGGTGCACCCACGTTGGACCCCGATTGGGCCGGAACCGCACCTGCGGTGAACCCCGATTGGGCCTCTGGTGCACCCACGTTGGACCCCGATTGGGCCAGACCCGCACCCGCGGCGGACCCCGATTGGGCCTCCGATGCACCCATGTCAGAACCCAATTGGGCCACAGCGGCCTCCCCGACGGACCCCGACTGGGTCGGTGCAGCTCTGCTGACGATCTCCACCCCCGAACCTGGGACCTCCAACCCAGTGACTCCGACTCGTTCCATGCCGGCAACACTGCAACAAGGCTCAGAAACAAGAAAACCGGGATCAGAATCACCGGTAGCAACAGAACCCAGCGTGACGAGCTTGGGCGCAGCAGGCGGCTGCTCCTCACTCGCCTCCCCGAGAGGCAGGCAAAAATGCTCCAACACAGGGGACAGAGACTCCAGAGGGAGCACTTGCCTTCACTCGGGTTCTGTTGCCACCCAGGACTCCGACGATCCAGGTTCAGGGCGGCGACTCTCGTCAGCAGGCTCGAACTCAGCTGCGTTGGGCTCCACAGCTGGCAGGATGGCATCTGAGGTTCCTCCTGCGCTGCTGTCCACACCGATGACCCGTATGGCGTGGGGGCAGGGGACCCTTGACCCACTGGCTCGGACCGCTCCGGCGAAGAGACCCGGGGACGCTTCTTCATCGGCTCAGGCTCCGGGCCGCAGTCCGCTTTTCTCCTCAGTCCACGACGTGGCTGCAGGGCCGGATCCAGGCTTTCCAGCACTGCAGGCCCCCTCTTCATCCGACGACGTTGGCCTGGCATCGCGGACCGCTCGACAGGGGGGAACACAGAGGCAGCAGGTTTAGTTACATTCTCTACAGCAGGTGGAGGAAGCTCGGAGGGCTGCGAACCCCGAACTTCGCCCCTAGGAGTCAGACGAGGCAGATTATAATCAAGATGTAATAAATTATCATGCACTTGCCTTTCTCCCAGGGCAGAGATGGTTCCTGCTGTAGGGGATGTTGTTCCTCCTTCTCCCCGCTGGATGGCGACAGAGGGCCCCCTGGATGGACGAGGTGGGGCCGCTCTCGGCGGTTCGCTGACGGACTTCGCCGGCAGCAGGTCCAGCCGGGGATTCTGCTGAGGGTGACCTGGGCCGTTGCGCCGACGTCGTCGTCGGCCCCCAGACGACGTGCACTCCTGGACCAGCTCCGGGACGGGAACGGGACTCTAACGTGGGGAGCGAGGATGCCTCCTCCTCTGCTTCCTGCTCTCTTCCTCCTCCAGCCCACGAAGTATCTCGCGCTGCATAGCGAGTTCTTCCCTCCTCATAATCACCTCCGGGTGATCGTCATAATCGAGGGGAAGATTGTCCAGGAGATCCTCAGCGCAGTCCAGGTGCCAGTGTATGTCGCTGGGAGTGTCGTACAGCGTAGCGGTGAATAGAGTACCGTACACATACTCCAGAGCCTCCGCTAGCTTTCTGCCCAGGCGCCGACCGCGGCCCCTGGATGACGGCATTCTCTCAGCAATAGATGCCCAGACAGGGAAGAACAACAGTCTAATTAAGGCACAAACTCACGGTGAAAAGGCGTCTCGGTGTGGCATCTCCTTTCAGACGTCCTGGCAGGAGTATACTGTCATGTGGTGACCCTCGCGGATCACCATAAGATGCCAAGAGTCCACCAGTGAGTTTTGCAAAGATGGTGATTTATTAACACAACAATACGGGACAAGACTGTGAGCCGCTCTCGGCAAAAACACACACGAATCAATACATGGGCTCGCAGGGCTGACCCCAGCCACTACGAGCTAAACTGTGACATGAAAAGCACGAACCTGACATGAAGGTCTAACGATGCTTTGACGAGATCTTGACAAGGTGTTGACCATACTCCTGCAACATTACTGTCGCTAGTGCCCGCTTTATGAAGGCGAACACTAACGAGCAGTAATGACACACAGCTGACCAGCTTTGACAGGCGGAAGCCCCACCGAGCACCTTCACAGTAAGAGGCCAGAATACAACCCACAACTGTCAAGGCCGGCAGCGAGTTGAACTCAGTCCGAGCGCGATCAGAACCCAGCGCTCGGGTCGTAACAGGAAGCTGTTAATAAACTGTGGTTTATCCCATCTTTGGAAAGCTGAGTTCAATTTCTCTAGCCACACTCAGGACTGATTACTGCCACACTTGTTCTCAATCAAGAAATCACTTAAATAGGACCTGCCTGACAAAGTGAAGTAGACCAAAAGATCCTCAAAAGCTAGACATCATGCTGCAATTCACAGAAATTCAGGACCAAATGAAAAACAAAGTTATTGAGATCTATCAGTATGGAAAAGGTTATAAAGTCATTTCTAAAGCTTTGGGACTCCAGCCAACCACAGTGAGAGCCAATATCCACAAATAGCAAAAACATGGAACAATGGTGAACCTTCCCAGGAGTGGCCGGCCAACCAAAATGACCCCAAGAGTGCAGCAATGACTCGTCCAGGAGGTCACAAAAGACCCCACAACAACATCCAAAGAACTGCAGGCCTCATTTTCCTCAGTTAAGGTCAGTGTTGATGACTCCACCATAAGAAAGTGACTGGGTGGCTGTATTTCAGCCACATTGGAGGGTTTTCGACAAAAATGTTTTAAAAATTTTTACATTTTTTGTCTTGATGTTCAAATAAATAATAAAATGAATGAATGAATGAATTACAACAATTCTGCAAAGATGAGTGTGTCATGACCCGAGCACTAGGTCTTGGTGCTCGGGTTATTCTTATCAGGGTTTGACAGCGGCGTTATTATCCTAGCACTCCGAGCTCTTATTGTGACAGTGCTCGGGGAGGCTTCCGTTCAGCTGTCAAGCCCTGAACAGCTGTGCTGCATTTGTGGTCGTTAGCGCTCGGACTACTTTAACCCACGCTGGTGACCGCATCCTCGCAGCAGTGTCTGTTCACTCTCAGTCATGCTATGGATGATTTGGACTAATTCCTACCTCGTCTGCTTATGGTTCGACCGTATTTCCTCTGGACCAGTAAGTGTGCTGTATAGCCTTACCCCTCCCGGTGTGAATTGATCTCTGTGAGTCTCTGCCTCAGCAGCCTGTGTAATTATTATTTCACCAACCTTGCCTGTCTGTGTTGACCGTCTCCTCCTCTGGACCTGTAGTGAGCTGTTAGCCTTACGCCTCGTGTTGTGTGTAGACTTAAGTGTCATTGTCTCAGCAGCCTGTGTTGTACTATTTTTCACCGTAAATAAAACTCTCACTGAACTCACTGGTGACTGTGTGGCGTCTTATGGTGGCTCGCGAGAGCCACCCATGACAGTACATTGCTGCCAAAACGGCGTTTACGGTGACGCCAACCCGAGACGCAATTCACCAGTGAGTTCGAGTTTTTTGGACAGTTGCTGTTTCCCTCTGGGTACTGTGTGTGTGGGAGGAATGCCGTCGCGGAGGGGCTGTGCTTGGAGCCCGAGCCACGAGCTGACAGGTGTCCTGGAAGTCGTGGATGAGATGCTCATCTCCGCTTCCCTGCTGGATTACCATCACGGCATACACTGGTACCTAGACGCTGCTGAAGACGTTCTTCGTCATCTCTCTCCCCGCTGGGCCGACCACCCGGAGGTCGATGCGAGGAGGGAGGATATCGCTGCGCAACGCGAGGTATTCCTGATGCTGGAGGAGGAACGCGACGTAAAGCAGGAGAAGAGGCACTCCTGCTCTTGGCCTCCGGATCCTGATCCCGTCCTTGATCCAGTCCTGGAGTTCGCACCATCTGGGGGCCGGCGGAGGCGTCGGCGCTGTGGCCGAGCACGTCTTCAGCAAGCTCCTGTTCCGGATCCAGTTCCGGGCCGCCGGAATGACCCACTCAATCAGCCAGCTGCTGAGAGTGATCTGAGTCCTGCGCCAGCGAGCTCCGTCCATGGGTCCTGTTTTACCATCCAGCGAGCGAGGGAAGGAGCAACGTCCTCTACAGCTAGCACCATCTTCCCTTCGGGAGACAGGCAAGTTCAATTTCACTTTCCTATGCATCATAGTGATCTGTCTTGTCTGACTCCTGGGAGTGAAGCTCGGGGTTCGCAGCTCCCCGAGTTTCCTTCTCCAGCTGTAACCAATTGTACTGAACCTGCTGCCTCTGTGTTTCCTCCTGCTGAGCAGTCCTCGGCGTCAGATCCATGCCGTCGAACGAGGGGGAGGCCTGTGGCTCTGGGAGATATCCCGGCCCTGCAGCCTTGTGTTGGACAGAGGAGGCGAACGGACTGCGGTGAGGAGCCAGAGCTGACGAGCAAGCGTCCACAGGCTTCCTCAGAGATGCAGCCCGAGTCAGCGGGTCGAGGGTCCCCTGCCCCCACGCCATGCGGGTTATTGGTGTGGACGTCAGCGCGAGAGGATCCAGCTGCAGAAACCATCAGGCCGGCTGTGGAACCCGACGCAGCCGAGTGGGAGCCCGACGACGAGCATCTACCTGAACCCGGATCGACGAAGTCCTGGACGGCTCCAGAGCCCGAGTGCAGGCAAGTGCTCTTCTTTGTTTTCCTTTGTGGTGTGTTAGAGCATTTTTGCCTGCCTCATGGGGAGGCGAGCGAGGGGCAGCTGTCTGTTGCACCCGAGCTCGTCTCGCTGGGCTCTGGCGCTGCTGGTGGAACTGATCCCGGTCCTCTCCTGTTCTCTGAGCCTCTCCACAGCGTTACCGGTCTGGAGTCTGTCAAGGTCACGGGACTGGAGGTCCCAGGTTCGGGGATGGTGGTCGTCGCCGGTGCAGTACCGACCCAGTCGGGGTCCGACGCGTGGGCTGAGGTGACCCAGTCGGGGTCCGTCCTGACCCAGTTGGGGTCCGACGCATGGGCTGAGTTGACCCAATCGGGGTCCGACGCGGGTGCAGACATGACCCAATCGGGGTCCGACGAGGTCCAATCGGGGTCCGACAAGGTCCAGTGGGGGTCCAGCGCAGGTGCGGCTGCGACCCAATCAGGGTTCGAGGAGGTCCAATTTCTTGATTGTTCCCCTCTCAGGAGCCACCAGCTGGGGGCCGTTGGAGGTTTTTGTCTGGCAGACTGGCGCTCTCATGCCTGGTCTTCATTAGGCGTGCGGCTGCATGCTATTCCTCCACGGTCCTGGTGGTTGTGGGATGTGGGTCGGCCACCCGAGGAACTGCTTTGTGCGTTCGGCGTCTTGGGTTGGTCACCCAATAAACTGTGTTTGCTACTGGGTGGCCTGGTTCGGCCACCGGAGGACTTGTTTCTGGGGGCCTGGGACTGGGGCAGGCCGCCTGATCATGTACTGTTTGTGGGACTATCCGTGGGCCATCGGAGGCAGGGAGGTCGCCGGAGCTCTGCCTGGGGGGCGTTGGATGTCCGCCGATCATCTTTTGTTTTGGCCCATACGGTGTCAGGGTTATGTCAAGGTTACGTAGAGCAATTTTGATTGCCTCATGTGTGTTTACAGTCCATAGTCTGGTTATGTCAAGATTATGTAGAGCAATTTAGTTTGCCTCATGTGTGTTTTGCAATCCATAGTCTGGTTAAGTTATGTAAAGCAATTTAGATTGCCTCATGTGTGTTTGTAGTCCATAGTCTGGGTTTTGTTTTTTTTTTGTTTTGTCCTCCCCTCTTTCTTTTGAGGGGCTATAGTATGGGGTTTTTGTCCATAGTTACCGGGTGTTTGCATGTATTTCTGGCTTCGTTTGTGTTTTTTGTTTTTCCATAGTCACCGTGTGTAGCACGTATTTCTTGTTGTCCTTTTTCATAGTTACCATGTGTTTTCTTGTTTTTTTTTCCATTGTTACCGTGTGTTAGCATATATTTCTGGTTTCCCTTTTCCATAGTCATCATGTGTTTGCATTTATGTCTTGTTTTTGTTTTATAGTTACCATGTGTTTGCATTTATTTTTTGTTTCTGTTTCCATAGTTACCGTCATGTATTTTTTGTTTCCTTTTTTCCATAGTCATCATGTGTTTGCATTTATTTCTTGTTCCTGTTTTCCATAGTTTCCTTGTTAGTATTTCTTGTTTCCTTTTTTTTCCATAGTTATCATGTGTTTGCATCTATTTCTTGTCTCGGTTTCCATTGTTTCCGTGTGTTTGAGGGTTTATTTTTGTCTAGGTTATGTACACTGGAGTTAGACGGGTTGTCTGTGGTCTCGGTGGGAAAACTTTCGGTGTCAGGTGTTTTTTGCTTTGTATGATTGTTTTTCCCTTGTTTTGTAGTCATGTCTTGTTTTGTTTTGTTTTTTTTTTCCCGGGTTTGTTTTCTCTCGTCATTGTTCTGGGGGGAAATTGGTTGGATATGTCGGGTGATGTATTCTTTTCCCTTTCTGTTTGGGTCTGGTTAGGTTTTGTTTGGCTCCCTCCTTGCCTGTTCCTCAATCCCCTCGCCCTGTGGTTGGGGTGGGGTGGGGCTAGGTGTTACTAGATGTTCGGAGCCCGTCAAGTGAGGGGGGACTACTGTCATGACCCGAGCACTAGGTCTTGGTGCTCGGGTTATTCTTGTCAGGGTTTGACAGCGGCGTTATTATCCTAGCTCTCCGAGCTCTTATTGTGACAGTGCTCGGGGAGGCTTCCGCTCAGCTGTCAAGCCCTGAACAGCTGTGCTGCATTTGTGGTCGTTATGTCTGTTCACTCTCCGTCATGCTACGGATGATTTGGACTAATTCCTACCTTGTCTGCTTATGGTTCGACCGTCTTTCCTCTGGACCAGTAAGTGTGCTGTATAGCCTTACCCCTCCCGGTGTGAATTGATCTCTGTGAGTCTCTGCCTCAGCAGCCTGTGTAATTATTATTTCACCAACCTTGCCTGTCTGTGTTGACCGTCTCCTCCTCTGGACCTGTAGTGAGCTGTTAGCCTTACGCCTCCTGTTGTGTGTAGACTTAAGTGTCATTGTCTCAGCAGCCTGTGTTGTACTATTTTTCACCATAAATAAAACTCTCACTGAACTCACTGGTGACTGTGTGGCGTCTTATGGTGGCTCGCGAGAGCCACCCATGACAGTGTGGGCCTAAATTCCTCCACAGCACTGTAAAAGACTCATTGCCAGTTATCGCAAATGCTTGATTGCAGTTGTTGCTGCTAAGGGTGGCCCAACTAGTTGTTAGGTTTAGGGATCAATCACTTTTTCACACAGGGCCATGCAGGTTTGGATTTTTTTTCCCCTTAATAATAAACACCTTCATTTATAAACTGCATTTTATGTTTACTTGTGTTATCTTTGTCTAATATTTTTAAATTTGTTTGATGATCTGAAACATTTAAGTGTGACAAACATACAAAACAATGACAAATCAGGAAAGGGGAAAACACTTTTTCACACCACTGTAGTATGTCTGAGCCCAATCACAAGCTCTTGCATTCCCAGCACCCCAACCTTCTCTCACTCAAGGCCTGAGAATTATTTTTTCTTTTTTCATTCCACACAATCAGTCATATAAACTTGGCTGTTTTAAATTAAATTCCTCACTCCATAGGACTAAACCAGTGTAATCATCAGTTTGACTCGAGCTGTGCCCCTATATTCCACGTTTTCCTGCCAAGTCCGTAATATAACTCCTTGTTTCTTGTTTTGCTGGTCTTGCTACTCCCGTACTTGAATTTTGTACAAATTATATTTCTCTCCCTCATTCTGACAGTTTTGCCCCTTTTGATCAACTTAATACGCCCATATCTCTCTCTGTGTCTCTCAGATTTCTTGCTCCTCTTTCATTTCGATCGTCACAAAAGGCTGCAGTCAATGCAGATCATGACACAAATATTGGCTCAGTAAATTAACATTCTGTAATTACCGGAGACTACAAAGCTTTGTTGTATTGTTTGTGTGTGGGTCCGCATAAGTTTTGCTTGTGTAAACTGTGTGATGCCAGTTCATTGCTGAACCTCTATTATCTGTCCTCTAGCGTGACCCTCCCTTCCTGCATTATTTCACTTTCATTATTTAGCCAACATGTTTCAGTATGTTTTTCCAGTGAAGACAGCTCATATCTGGACTGCCAGATTTGTTCTTTTTTTTCTTTTCCTTAGACAAACTTTTTTGTGCAGACGAGAGAGCAGAGACAATTCTAGTGGAAGGGATGGGTAGGTGGAAAAAAGGAGTGCTTTGGAAATACACATTGGGTTGTTTTAATGAAAGAGAGCAGCTGGATCAAGCAAAGTGAAGAGGTAAAGAGTGAGCAGAGTGAATTGGGGGGCGGGGGGTACCTCGAAAAAGAGAAAATGAGAATGGCGAAGCATCTGGCGTGGAAGGCTTGGCCGTGAGGAGAGTTTTACCGCACATGTTTAAAAAGTGGTTGGAAAAAGACTGCAGATTTGTCAGTTCATGTGATACCAAAAGAAGGTGAACACAGTAGGAAGACACAGTAAGGGCTGGAGTTAACCAGCTGCTCAGACTCTTGTCACCTCCTCTGCTGGAGACAACTGTGGAAATGACAGTGTTTTCTTATTCTGTGGTAAGCTCAAGGTTCATTATTACTTTTTCTGTCATTTTATATTCTCTTTTTGTGTTTCTCTTGCTGCCTGTCTGGGTCGTTCTCCCCTATTAGCGCTATGGGTGCATAGCACACAGATGGGAGCCTGTTGGCAAAAACTCGCACACTTGCACAGCCCCATCTTTTATTAATGCGTGCTGCAGTGTAGTTTTTGCATCTCCACTTCAGAAACGTTTAGTTTCTGCTATGAGGGCTTGCTATTCATCCTTGGTGTTTCTAAAGTGAACCAGGCAAGGCTAAAGGATTTTTAACAGCACTTTTGCCTGCTCATCGTTAAATGTTTCATTTGTTTCTATATTCCTATACTTCGTTCACCTTCTCTTTGGTCTTACCCTCTGTTAGGCTTCAGCTGCAGTAAGAGGTCCAGGTCTTTTTCTGAATTTTTGCCTTGCAACTTAAACTGCAAACTAATGTTACCTGGAAAGGTTTAAATCCAATGGTAATTGATTTCTTCACATGTTCTTTTCCCCTTGTCATGCATTCTTTCCTTTTCTGCCAAATCAGGAAACTTTGGAGTCCATTCAGCTTCCATGTCATGTGAAGTTCACACTCAACCTGGTCTTGCTATCTGTCAGATAGACCGAATTTGATTTCCCACAGACCTCCTTCTGTCATTAATATTGCCCTGATTTTCTTTCTGCTTTTCTGTGACTGTTAAGCTTAAGGTGGAAGCATTTCTGCTGCCACCCTCACTATTCTCCTTATAATACTTACCTTATTTTATCCCTTCTTTTTTAACGCTCTCCCACGGTTGTGACTGTCGTATTTGATCCTGGGGGGAACTCAAATCAATTTTCCATCATCTTTCCTGTGCCAGTATTACTGATTTACTCTTTTTTCTCTCTTACTCTGTCTGCAAATGTGCAACTGTCTGCAAGCTCATTTCGGTCAAATTTAAATTCACATTGGTTTTATTGCATGAAATCTTTCTGTCATTATTAGAAATTTTATTGCATTACTAAAGCAACAGGTGAGTTTCTCTTGAAAATCTTATTGCAAGTTCTGAGGCTTATGACATTCCTTATTGATAACCAAGGGGAAAAAAGAATTCCATGACAAAGCTACAGAGCGATGCCTCTGGCAGGCAGGGAAATGGTACCTTGTTAAAGGACACTTCAGAAGAAACTATCGCTGTGATGCTGATTTGGTGCTGGGAGACGACCCCAGGGCTAAAGTTAACCCACGGGGGAAAACATTGCTTGTACATGGACATATAGTCCATGCCATCAGGAGGCTTTTCCCCATCATCAATTTAGAAACTAACTTGAATGAAAGACTCAGAAATTTCATTATTTTTCTCTTTTAAAAAAAGGGAAACAAATTATTATGCCAACCTGCATCTCCCCCCAGCCTTTCAGCTCTTTCTGTCATTTCTGAACTTGTCGGCCTGCCCTGACTTATGCAAAATGAACTCTTCTTTGACAAAGAAGAATTACAACCACTAAAATTTACATACAAAGCAGAAATTGTGAGGAACAATGGTGACAGAGTAGTCACCAGTTACAAGAATTGTTTACAGTACATATAAATATGAATGAAAGATGCTGACTCGTGAATGTTAAAGAACCAAAACGTGTGAAGCCTGTACTTTCAGGTGATGAAAATGTTTTCCGAGGTGTTGCATCTTCTTTTGAATACCAGGGCATGATGGGTATCACTGCAGAGTAACATCATGTTGTGTTGCCAGGGAAACAGCTTAATATTTCTCAAATATAATACCAACTAAATCAGGAAGTTGTAAAAATTAATAAGTAGATTTTTCCTTTTCTGTCTGGGCAGATAATGGTTCCATCAAACTCCACGTAATTAAATTCAATTTGATTGATCACCTTTTCTCAGCATTTACTTTAAATGATAGTTTTTGTATTGTTGTTTTCTTTTTAAGACCAGTCCAGTAAGCCTCTATGATCAAGCCCATGGTAACAATGGACAGAATAAACTCCCCCTTTCAACAAGAATGAAACAGCAGCAATGAGAAAAGATGGGAATAGACGGCATGGCTTACAGTAGAAGCCTGTGAGAAAACTGAATAAATATGTGTTTTATACTTAAATTGAAATATTTTTTACCCCATATCTCAAGGAGCAGCAAGAGCTGAGGAACGTTCAGGAAGGCTGCACTTTGTGGGTTTTGTCAGTTTGTAAAAGGTTGCCAAACAGTTCACCAACAGTTTTTCTTGTCTAAAGGTGTGTTAAGACCAAACGTAAAGCAAATTTTTAACATGGCGCAAAGACATGTAAAGTTTATGTAAATGTGCAGAAGACACACATCCCGAGAGATAGCGCTAGCTAGTAATGGCCTTGACATTTATGCTGTCACCGGAGTAAAAGTTTCAACATTGGAGAGTAAACTAGTTTGAAAATGAGACTGACACTCACCTGGAGTCAGAAGGACCAGGAGCTCTGCAGCTGAATCGGAGTGTTGGAGTTTTTTACCCACAGACTCCTGCCACGGATGTGCTAACAAGGCTAGTAGGCTAGCAATATAAACAACCCATCATCCAGGTGAAATTTTGGAGGCAGGGACAATTTTTTCAGGTGAGACCCCGTCAGATAATGTAAACCTAAGCATAACGGTGTTTTGGGGATTTCCACAGCAGGTTGAACACAGCTGCAGAAGTTATAAAAGCAACTCTGCCCGTCTGCAACTCACTCAGATAGTGAATTCACGTCTATTTGTGTGTTTACATTGAGTAAAATGTAATTGTGCCGCACAAAAAATTTGCCCATTTGCTTTTGTTCTTAACGCACCTTAACAGTTTCAAAATTGTTGTAAGCATTTGCAAACGGTTGTAACACGTGTCACTAAAGTTCTTTTTGGTTTACCTAGTAGTGAACTTTACAGCAGCTGTTTAAGACTCTTTATGATAAAACTGTTAGCAGCCTTAAAAACTGTGTGTGAACTGTTTTGCAGCCTTTTACGAACATCGATGAAACCCAAAAAGCGCAGTGTTCATGAATGTTCCTCAGCATTCGCCGCTCTGTGAGATACTAGCTTGATTTATCACTTGATGTTTGCCATCATTTGTCAGAAAAGTTGGAAAACTAAAAATTGCCACGTTCGTCAGTATCACTGGCACCGTGAGATACTACTCTTAATAACAGAAAAAGGAAATCATTGTTCTGTTGAATAATAAAATAGACAACATGGCAGTCAATCAGATCACTAAGCCTGTCAAAGGCGTCTCCTTGGTATAACCAGTTAGGGGTTTTCTGCTGCTTGTAGTTCTGCTGCCATCATTGTTTTTAAATACCCAGTGTCTATAGCCACATTTTTACCCTGAAATTTCCCACAACTAGTACAGATACAAAGTCCTAGGTCACACTAGGGCTGTGCGATATGATCAGAATTTCATATCACGATATAAGTAATCTTATTTGACGATAACTATATACATATATCACGATATACATTTTCTGTAAATTCTGTAGTTTAGATAAAATAACCAATAAAAAAGGACCAACATCTTTTTCTACATTTTAAATTACACATTGAAAAAAATCAGTTGTACAAATTCATCTGACATTAATTTTATGCACCTTTTTTAGCCTCTTAATTTTGCAGTGTTGTTATAAAATTGCTTATTAATGTGCATTTGAGATAACATCAACTTTATTCATTATTGCTACTTAACTAATTAAAATAATTAGAAATCAAGTTCATTAAGAGCCAGTTTGTTCCTCCAACATATTTTAATTGATTTATGATTTATTTAGTGTGTATGCAGCCCCTGTCGTGCACTTTTGCTGCTTTAGTAATATTTTTCAGACAAAATTAAGAAACTCAGCAGTAATTTAAACCAAAGAAACAGTGGCCTGATACACTATCATGTTTCCTATTAGCGACAAGTTAGCATCGTCATTTAGCATTTGCTGTTTTATAATTAGAGAGAGATGGTGTTAACGTGACTTACCTCCAATTAAAACAAGGTTAGAGGACAATCCTCTCTGACGCAGCACGGTGGGGAACAGTCCCACATCCCTGGCAAACAGGAGTAGCGGCTATATGACCAAAACATTAGCTTCCAATTAGCCGCTGTGCTAACCACCAGAACCCACTATTGCACACACCTGGTGCACTGCAGGGGAGAGGTGGGGTGGTTACAAGTAGAAACGGGGTATGTGTCTTTTAAATCCTGATATAGACAATACAGTTTTATATGAAATGGTTGATATTTTTTATCGTGTCACTGAAATACACTGCTCACAAACCTTAGGGATATTTGGCCTTAGGGTGAAATGTATGGAAAATGTAAAAAAATTCACACTACAGTGATATAATATCATGAAAGTAGGGCATTTAAGTAGAAGCATGCAATGGTGATTTCCTCGTCTCAAACAATTTACTGAAACAAAAGCTAACAACAGTGGTGGGTATACCACAACAAAAAATGTTAATGTCTCAATAACTTGTCATGTGCCCTTGAGCATCAATTACAGCTCGACAACGGTGTCTCATGCTGTTCATAAGTTGAATGTCTGCTGAGGCATGTCATTCCACTCTTCTTGAAGGGCGGCCCTCAGGTCATTGAGGTTGTGGGGTGCAGGGTTACGAGCCTCTACACGGCGACTCAGCTGATCCCATAGGTTTTCTGTGGGATTCAGGTTTGGAGAAAGTGCAGGCCACTCCATTTAAGGTACCCCAGCTTCCAGCAGCCAGTGCCTAATAATGTGACCTTGATGAGCTGGAGTATTGTCATCTGTGAAAATGAAATTAGGCCTGTGTTGTTCATGCAGGGGCACAATGACTGGATTAATGATGTTATTCAGGTAGTATTGGCTTGCCACTGTACCATTCACAAGGTGTAGGGCAGTTCTGTATTGACTAGACACACCCGACCAAATTGTAACACCACCACCACCAAAGGCTCATCTGGTGACAACAGTGGCTAATACATAGCGTTCTTCTTGACGTCTCCAGCATCGTTGGCGGCCATAATTTCTGCTCAACGTGAATCGACTTTCATCAGAGAACAACACTGAGGCCCACTGGTCCCTTGTCCAGCGTAAATGCTCCCTGGCCCATGCAAGACAATGACGCCTGTGCCTGGTGGTGTGGTCAGGTATCCTTGCAGGTCGTCTAGCACACAGACCACACTGATGTAAATGGTTTTGAATGGTCTGATGCGACACTTGGTTGCCTCTCACCTCCCTTAAATGTGTTTTGGAGTTGAGTGGCATTCATCATCCAGTTCCGCAGGGCACTGTTCACAATGAAGTGGTTATCAGCGTGGGATGTGGCCAAAGGACGTCCACTTCTATGCCTTTCTGTGACTCCTCCAGTCTCTTTGTGTCTCTGTTGTTACCTGCTAATGACATTCTAAGCTCAGTGGCCACTTCCCTCTGAGAACATCCTGTTTGAAGCCTTGCAATGGCGAGGTACTGTTGATCAATTGTTGGGTGTTGTCTTGGTCTCATGATGTCAACATGTGAACAGCCTGATGAAGAAGACTGTTTAAATACCAATTCTAATTGATCCAGATAATTTATTGGTCGATTCATGGATCAAACACCTGTTGTGAATTTTGCTGTTGAGCACCTTGTTAGAGAACAGTAAGTTATGCAAAAAGTACTGAAATATTGAACAGTTGGAAATGTGCATTCAAAAGGTTAGAGAAGGTTAAATTAAGTTCATCTGTAAAGGTTATACTGCATTTTAGGAGCATCCTGAAATTTCACCCGAAAGCTGAACATCCCTAAGTTTTTGTGAGTAGTGTATATTGTCATATCGCACAGCCCTAGGTCACACAGACATATACATGTTAATACCTGTGAATATTCATTCATTCATTCATTCATTCATTCATTCATTCATCTTCTTCCGCTTAATCCTTTTCGGGTCGCGGTGGGGCTGGAGCCTATCCCGGCATCTTTGGGCAAGAGGCAGGGTACACCCTGGACAGATCGCCAGTCCATCGCAGGGCCAACACAGAGAGACAGACAACCATTCACTCTCACAGTCATACCTAAGGACAATTTAGAATCCCTAGTTTTGATGCCAATTAACCTAACGTACCTGTGAATATGTGATATGTAAATGCAGGATATACAAGTGTAACACATGCAAACCCAAGTGGTGTGAAGGTGTGGTACCCACATGACCCTTTCAATCCAGGCACACCCAGTAAGATCCGGGTTTCCTCTGTTGTCTGAATAGGGCTACCTGAGCTACTTGAACCAGACTAATTAATCCTGCAGGTGATGTAGGTCGCTGCCCCCCTCCCAAACAAAAAAAAAATTTATCCTGCTTTTTGTCAGGTGTATTTTACAACCATGTCCGTTAAAATGGTGGATAACGAGCAGCAACCACTGGATTATACAGATCAGTGTATCCCAATCAACCACTAATCTGCACTGACTTTGACAGAGTGACAAAATTAAAAGACTTGTAAAAATGCCGGTGGTGACTCTCAACTACAGTGTACTATAGTAGCTGCTGATCACTGCATCACCAATTTCCAGACGATGTTCAGGAGTCACTCACTCTGAAATCACTACTTTAAAGCAGATTATATAGTTTTCTTGTCCTCGTAGGAACACTAAAAAGACTGCAGCTATGGCGACTAGGACCTCAGTTCCAATCGCCAGTCACAGGGTATGTGAGGGCAGGAAACTCGATGCACCGGAGAAATGCACCTTTCTTGGCAGGGGAACAGATCCTGGTCAGTTGGTAGCCTGAAAAAGCCATCCAGGGTTGCTTAGGTGTTAATTTATGCTAGCAACACCCATGATTTCAGCTCGTTAATTATAGTTTGACAGCCACAATAGAATGCCAGAAAAATTTTAAACATTTTAAAATTTGTCGTTTTCCACACTGATCACAGGTATGTGCACTTATTTGTAGGTGATTAGAGATGAAAAAGCATTTAAAGGCATGGAGACCAACGTATCCAGATGTCAGAACAGGTGAGGCAGCACAGAGATCAGGAAGCTGTAGACAGACAGAAATACCTTCATCAGTCACTTGTGCTGTAGGTCATCTTGTATTTGCACTCATACTTGTATGTGCTTATATTCTGTTTTGAAATATGTATGCACAGAAATATGCAAGTGACGTTAAATAGACAGCGGGGAAAATAAGTATTGAACACGTCAATATTTTCTCATTAAACATATTTCTGATGGAGCCATTGACCTGAGATTTTCACCAGATATCAGTAACACCCCAAGTAATTCATCCATACAAAGAAATCAAGGTAACTGTGTTCACAAAACCAGTTATATTTAATAAAGTCGAATGACAAGGGGAATAAGTATTGAACACATGAAGAAAAAGAGGTGCTAAAAGGCATAGAAAGCCAAGAAACCAGCTGAAATCCATCAGAATTTAGGAAGCCGTCCCATCCCCCATCAGTGCAAATAATTTCAGATTATCAGTATCAGATTGTTACACCACACAGAACTCACGATGGGTAGAAGCAAAGAGCTCTCTCTAGACCTTCGTAACCTTATTGTTGCGAAACATAATGATAGCATTGGTTAGAGGTGCATTTCTAAACTGTTAAATGTTTCAGTGAGCACTGCTGGAACTGTCATTCAGAAGTGTAAAGAACATCATTTCACCATAAACCGGCCATGATCATGAGCTCCTCACAAGTTTTCTGACAGAGGAGTCAAAAGAATTGTCAGACGAGTTATTCAAACGTGAAAGACCACTTGTGGAGAGCTCCAGAAAGACCTGGAGTTAGCAGGTGCTGCTGTTTCAAAGAAAACAATAAGTAATGCACTCAACCGACATGGGCTGTATGCCTGCTCACTTCGCAAGACTCCATTGCTGAAGAAAAAGCATGTTAACCCTCTAACTGTGTATGTCGCCAAACTGCGACATAACCCCTAGTGGTCAACAGTGGTAAAGATTTTTTTCAAGAAAATATTCAGATCAGATGTCACAACTTTCCAAGGCTATAACTTGAAAGTGGTAAGAGATAATGGCTTACTGTTGATTAGAAAGATGTAAAATATGATCCAAAGTTTCAGATAGTAGTAAATTTACGCATCTAATTTGGATACAAACAAACAAAGACATTTGTCACTTACCGGTGTCCTTTTGCAGCATTCTGGTCGCTATTTTGTCCTCTCCCGGTCATTTTAGTTTTCTCTCCTCCATCCACAAACTGTTATTGATTATTCCACCTTAATTTTGCTTTTATTCTGTGACAATTTCTCTTATATGACAACATGCAACCGGCGATTGGTCTCCAGTCACATGGCGATCTGGGCACCGGCAGATCAAATCAACGAGCTCCATGCTCCCTGTGTTATAAGAACATGTAAACATCTACCTTCATAAGCTAAATAATCTCTTTTTAGAACCATAGTTGGCGAATTCAGAACCAAGTCCTCCAAATATGCTCCTCGGTCTGGGATCGCATTTGTGCACAACAATCGGTGCCCACCATTTTCTGTTGTAACCTCATAAACAAAGAAGAAGAAGGAGGATTTCTTACTCTTTGGTGTATTACGTGTCATCCATGAGTCCTCCGATGTGTACCTGCCACCTTGTGAACTGGCATGATCAGTACAAATCCTCAGTACAGCTGGGCAGTGTTTCTGCACATCATTATCAGTTGACAGGCGCAGCGCCGCGGTCTGCCACTAGGGGCACACGAAATCACACAGCTTTAGGGTTAAAGCTTGTTTAAAGTTTGCTGCACAAAATTTGAGCAAGCCAGTAAAATACTGGGAGAATATAGTCTGGTCAGATGAGACCAAAATTGAACTTTTTGGATGCCACAACACACAGCATGCTTGGAGGAGAAATGGCACTGCACATCAGCCCAAAAACACATACCAACAGTGAAGTTTGGAGGTGGGAGCATCATGGTGTGTGGGTGTTTTTCAGCACATGGTACAGGCAGACTTTATATAACTGAAGGAAAGATGAATGGACAGATGTCCAGAGACATCTTTGATAAGAACTTCTTGCCATCGGCCAAGATGCTGAAGATGAAGTGAGGGTGGACATTTCAGGAAGACAATGATGAAGACAATGCAGAGCAGCCAGAATGATCACACAGACTCCAATAAAAAGTTTCACAATTTTATTGAACAAAAACAGAAAACCAAAATGCAAACTAAAGGAAAAGCGAAACACAAAAACGCCAACTTAAATTTCAGCCAAGACGGGAGCCCCCTGGAGCGCACATAGCCTACAGGAGAGAGCAGAGAGAGACGATAAGGGACAGATTCTCCAATGGGAGAATAATGCAGGAAAGAACACTTACAGTCAGAGCAGTGGAGTCTGGCAGGGAACTCCAACATGGACCGGGGCAGGTGGAAGGCAGGACCTGGGTGGACGTGATGATCTTCCTGGTCAGGCGAGCGTGATCAGCTCCGGGAGACACACCTGTGGGTGGCAGCAACCTGAGGACAGGAGACAAACTGAAGGTAAATACGGGGAAACAAGGTAACGAGAGAAAACTTTAGACAAACTTGAGGCTGCAAACCCAGACGATCCAGCGGTGACCTCCCCTCATGCTGATCCTTAAATACATCGGCTTATCAGGAGCAGCAGGTGAATAATCACGCAGGTGGGCTCATCACCAGAGTGGGAAACCAGGAACAGGAGGGGAGGGGGAGCACGCTCGCCGGACCATCACACCACCGCTATGTAAATGAGGTGCAGTATAAGGTAGTTTTGACAATTGTAAGACATTTTCTGCTGATGGGATATAATCCATAGCTACATTAAAAAAGAGATTATCATGATCAAGTTTGCGTAACACAATGTGGCCCTTTATAAGTATGGGCTGATAATCACTGGAGATGATGGCATTATTTCTTGAGTAGCTTATTTTCTTGAGATGGCAGAATCCTTCACACCTGCAGATGTGCTCATTGTGCTTATGAGATATAAAGAAAATGTAGTTTTCATGTTTATGAGTTTTCTATAATGATTATTTACAAGAAAAGGGAGTGGTGTTGCTGAGCTTACTCATGCGTGAGCTTTTCTCAGAAGTGTGAAAACCTTCACTGCTAAAGATGTACCAGCTCCCACAGAAATGAATCTTGTTTATAATTGTGGCATCAGTGACATATAGAGACATTCTCTCTCCGTCTCTCTGTTGTCTCAGCCTTCCCCTGTTTATCTCTTTAAAACCTTCTCAGTGAAGTCCATACTCACATCTCGCATGTCTCTCATTTACCTGTTATGTTTCTCTCATTATGTCTGCTGGCAGTCAGAAACCTGCTACTGACTTGTCTGAGTGTCTCTTTTCTTTCTTTTCTGTTCTTCTATCAGTCTGATTGTTTCTCACTCTGCCACATCTGTGTCCATTCTCCACCCACGCTTCTCTCTCTCTCTTTAATCTGTCTTCACCCTCCTCGGGTGTCTGTCCTCAGTTTGTTTCCAGTTTTTATCTCCAGCCCTTTTCTTATATCTTTAATTTCTGTTCTGTTGCTTTAGACTCCTTCCTTCCTTTCCACATTCTGACACTGTCAGCCTCCCCCATCACTAAATGTTTTATAGATACCCCCATCTTGGCTGCATCCTCACATCCTATCAAAGACTTATTCTACACAGGTAGTATTTCCATAACGCAGCGTCGTTTCCACAGTACACTGTAATTGGATTTCCATTATGCTAAGCCAGATTCTGTAATTTGATTTGAATGTATAGCTACCTAAAAATATTCAAGAAAGACAGAGTGCATGAAAGAAGAAGAATAAATAAGGTTTATGTTGAGCTTTATTGGCTGTGAGAAAACTAAATCTCAAAGGACACATGAAGCTATCCAAGCATGTTTAAATTCAATCACAACACTGCAGACACACATGGGTGCTGGGGAGCTACAGCAGCTCTTGGACTTACTGCCTGAGCAAAAAAAAAAATGTATTGGATGTACTTTCTGCAAGGGTGTGTACTCATATGATAGTCTTCTTCTTCTTCTTCTTCTTCTTTCGGCTGCTGCCTTTATGGATCGCCACAGCAGATCATCTGCCTCCATCTCACCCTATCCCTTGCATCTTCCTCTGTAACACCAACCCTCTCCATATCCTCCTTCACTACATCTATGAATCTTCTTTATGGTCTTCCTCTTTTCCGCTTGCCTGGCAGCTCCATCTTCAACATCCTTTGTCCATTATATCCACTATCCCTCCTCTGCACATGTCCAAACCATCTCAGCCTTTCATCTTACTTTGTCTCCAAACAGCTCAACCTGAGCTGTCCCTCTGATATACTCATGTCTAATCTTGTCCATCCTAGTCACTCCCAATGAAAATCTTAGCATCTTCAACTCTGTCACCTCCAGCGCCACCTCCTGTCTTTTTGTTAGTGCCACGTCTCCAAATCATACATCATAGCAGGTCTCACTACCGTCTTGTAAATGTTCCTTTTCAGTCTTGCTGCTATCCTTCTGTCACAAATCACCCCTGACACTCGTCTCCACCCACTCCACCCTGTCTGCACTCTCTTCTTCACCTCTCTTGTGCATTTTCCATTGCTTTTGATGGCTGACCTCAGGTATTTAAACTCATCTACTTTCACTACCTCTACTCCTTCCATCTTCATCGTTGCACCTGCCTCCATCTCATTCACACTCATGTAATCTGTCTTGCTTCTACTGACTTTCATTCCTCTTCTCTCCAGAGCATACCTCCACCTCTCCAGGTTCTCTTCCACCTGCTCCCTACTCTCACTACAGATCACAAAGTCGTCTGCAAACATCATGATCCACGGAGACTCCTGCCTGACCTTATCTGTCAGCCTGTCCATCACCAGTGCAAACCAGAATGGGCTCAGAGCTGATCCCTGATGTAACCCCACCCTCACCTTGAACCCATCTGTCACTCCTACAGCACACCTCATCACCGTGTCGCTTTCCTCATACATGTCCTGCACCACCCTCACATACTTCTCTGCCACTCCTGACTTTCTCATACAGTACCGCACTTCCTCTCTTGGCACCCTATCATATGCTTTCTCTAGATCCAAAAAGACACAGTGCAACTCCTTCTGACCTTCTCTGTACTTCTCCATCAACACTCTTAGAGCGAACATTGCATCTGTGGTACTCTTTCTTGGCATGAAACCATACTGCTGCTCATTGATTGTCACCTCTCCTCTTAACCTGGCTTCAACAAGTCTTTCCCATATCTTCATAGTGTGGCTGATCAGCTTTACGCGTCTCTAGTTACTACAGCTCTGAGCATCACCTTTGTTCTTGAAAACTGATACCAAAACACTTTTTCTCCACTCTTCAGGCATCCTCTCACTTTCTAAGGTTGTGTTAAACAATCTGGTTAAAAAGTCCACCGCCATAAACATCTCCATACCTCCCCAGGTACTGTATGTCATCTGGGCCTTTCCATTCTTCATCCTCTTCAAAGCTGCCCCCACTTCCGCCTTGCTAATCCTCAGGACTTCCTTGTTCACCATCTTTCCTTCATCCAGCCTCCTCCCTCTCTCATCTTCTTTATTCATCAGCTCTTCAAAGTACTTCTTCCACCTTCTCAACACACTGTCCTGATTTGTTAGTACATTACCATTTCTGTCCTTCATCAACCTAACCTGCTGTACATCCTTTCCAGCTCGATCTCTCTGTCTAGCCAGTTGATACAACTCCTTTTTTCCTTCCTTAGTGTCCAGCCTCTCATACAACTCACTATACGCCTTTTCCTTTTCCTTTGCCACCTCTGTCTTTGCCATGCGCCTAGATTCCAAATACTCCTCTCTACTTTCTTCATCTCCCTGACTATCACACTTTTTCTTTGCCAACCTCTTCCTTTGAATACTTTCCTGTACCTCCTCATTCCACCACCAAATCTCCTTGTCTTCCTTCCTCTGTCCACAGGATACACCACATACCTTTTTACTCGTTTCCCTCAACACTTTTGCTGTACTTTCCCAGTCATCTGGTAATTCTTCCCTACCACCCAGAAAATGCATCAACTCCTTCTTGAACTCTGTGTGACCTTCTTCCTTCTGTAACTACCATATTTAATCCTTGGCTCTGCCTGTATTCTCCCCTGACACCACCTTGCAGCCTCCTGTTTCTATGATAGTGTATATATTAAATTAACAGTGTATTAATAATCACTAATAAGTGTCTGACATTTGTCTCACTAGTTTAAGGTTCTTACTATATTTAACTGGGATGAAAGGTGTGAGCAACATAATTTTGTGGAAAATACGTATGATTTAAAGACAAAAAATATTTGATAAGTTTTAATCATTATGCTGTTTGTGTTGTTTTTATTGCTGTGCTTTATGACATTACTTTATGTATTGGGTGCTGTGAATGTGATTGTAACTGTTTTTGTTATCCCCTCTGATGGATTGGCACCCTGCCCCAAACTCCCCTGCAGAAGTTAGCGTAGTAAACAGTATATCTGTCATTGATGGATTTAAACTTCAACCCAAGAATATAGTGTAACTAAATAAACATTATATACTCAGATCTCTAGATGTTCCTGTATTACTTCAACCAGATATAAAATTAAATGTGAAGGTCCCCCTCATATTCCAGTTTCTACTTTATCACCCTCTTTTTTGCATGAGGCTTCATAAACTGCCCTTGCATAAAACTGACTTGTATGCATATGCTGCTCATTGTTGCTGCACATGTTGCAAGGGTTAAATGAAAAAGTCAGCACAGAGAGAGAGAGAGAGAGAGAGTAGGGCAGCAGAAAACAGATGGTAAGAAAAAAAAGCCACTGCCTTGTCTTCAACCTAGACAGCAGGGTTAGATAGTCCCGGTGGAATGTATAAACAGTAACTGAATTTTATTGATTTATTGATTTATTAATTAATTCTGTAATTATATTGGGATAATGCATGCCCAGTATTTTTTTTTATTATTTTATTTGACACTATCAGTTACTAACAACAACAAATGTTAGGAAAACTGGGATTGGCTCCAAATGCCCATGTGACCACAAACTGAAGAAACATCGCAGCACTCAATAACAATGAGTAGGCCATTGCTTCTGTCTAACATGTTATATTTTGACTGAAATGTTTGAAATTCCTCACTGTGGTTGTCATATTGCATCATTTTAACAGTGTTTCCTTGGTCGTTGCTTGAGTTGCATTAACATAAAAAAAATACTATTAACATAACTTTTGCGGATCCATTTTTGTTAAAGCTTTAGTAGCCAGTTATTTCTTACTTTTTCAGGAGGAATGCTATTTACTGTCCAAAAATATATACACAAAGTTGTCAGCAAAGAAAAATATATCAATATGCGATTAAATGACTGTCCCACAAATCTGTTTTTGTTCCAGGAAGTGCTGGTACACCGGTGGTTTTCAACGAGAACGGGGATGCTCCAGGACGATACGATATCTTCCAGTACCAGATCACCAACACATCTCCTGCTGAGTACAGAGTCATCGGGTCTTGGACGAATAAATTACACCTCAAAGTGAGATTTATACTCAGACATGCTGCATTTGTGCACATACGCTACTGCAAAAACTACAACTAAATATGCAGTATGTGTCACAGCCTTGTCTTAGTGGGATGCAGGAAGATGAGAGACCACACAGTGTTTGCCAACTTGAACAAAATATTTTATTTTAAATCATAATGAAATCAAGCTAAATGGAAGAAGTGGATTTCATAAAAAAGTGGTGTGTGCAGTGCTGAGTGTGTGAAAGTGTAAATGTGTGAACATGAGAGCAAAAACTAACTAAATAAAAAGCCTGCAGAGTGAGGCAATGGGGGGAGACAAGGACTGGCTTGTATAACCTTGGATCTCAATCAGTTCAAAGTGTCTTCTCAGCACTACTCCTAGAGCTCCAGACACCAAAGACAGGCAGCTGTTTGAGTCCAAAAAAAGCTAAGTAGGGCCCGTCACAATATGCAGCAGAAGTAATACAAGAAACCAGAGTAAAACCAAAGAAATACTCAATACCATCATGAGAAGTAATTAAATAAATTAGAATTTAAAGGTCCCATATTCTGTATTTTGTGGGGGATAGTGTTAGGTTTTGACATCCTCAAGGACATAAAGATGCAGTTTTAAAGTTGGCGGCTCTAAAACCACCTCATCTCTTCCGGTTCCGGCGCCACACGAGTCGGCTGCCTTTTGCAACAGTGGCTCAATTCTGAGTCTTTTTATCTTCCTTCTTCTTTCTGATCCGGTGATAACTTTCTGATCCGGCACACCTTTCACTCTATATATATCACGGACACACAGATCGCCACAAAGGTCTCCCGAATCGGCGGATGGAGCCTCTGTTTACAGCAGGAGACGATACAGCAGGGAAGAGCTAGCTAGCACTCAACCGCCACCCGGTGCTAACGGAGAAACTCGACATACCGGGAGAACTGAAGCGAAAACGACGTGGGTGCCGGGCTGGAGTTTAGGCGGCGTGCAAGAAATATAAGACAGAATAATAAAGAGCGATGGCAAGAACCAAGCAGACCGCCCGTAAATCTAATGGAAGAAAAGCCCCCCAGGAAGCAGCTAGCCACCAAGGCTGCTTGAAAAAGCGCTCCGGCCACCGGCGGAGTGAAGAAGCCTCATCGTTACAGGCCCGGTACTGTGGCTCTGAGAGAGATCCGTCGCTACCAGAAATCCACAGAGCTGCTCATCCTAAGCTGCCTTTCCAGCGCCTGGTGAGGGAGATCGCTCAGGACTTCAAGACCGACCTGCGCTTCCAGAGCTCCGCCGTCATGGCTCTGCAGGAGGCCAGCGAGGCCTACCTGGTGGGTCTCTTCGAGGACACCAACCTGTGCGCCATCCACGCCGAGAGGGTCACCATCATGCCCAAAGACATCCAGCTGGCCCACCGCATCCGCGGAGAGAGAGCTTAGACTTTCTGCTGCACATCCACCAACCACCATGCTCCGCACTGTGTGTCTATATATATATATATATATACGTATATATATATATATATATATATATATATATATATATATATATATATATATATATATATATATATACTGTATATATATATATATATATACAGTATATTTATATTAATATGTACATATGTATACTAGCTGCTCTTGTTTTTCTTGCCTTCTGATTGTTGCTCTGAGTGTTGCTATCCCTGTGCTGTTGCAATCCTGGAATTTCCCCATTGTGGGACTAATAAAGGCTTATCTTATCTTATCTTATCAACAAACGTGTTTTGTCCAAAATAATAGTTTATTGTGGCTTTTTATACACACAAAATAAAACTTTCATTGCCTTAGAATTCCTTGGAAAAAGTTTTCACATCTTCCACCTACGTAAGTATGCGTGGATCTATGAATATTCTAGTTAGGTCCACCAATACTCCTGCCCACCAGTAGCAGGAAGAAGAGGACATTAGGCTCCAAGAAGGTGATCCAGCTTGAGGAAGTAGGTCCTCAGGGCCCTCTGTGGCCATCTCCCCCGGCATGCAGAGTAAAATGCAGGCTGCAAATCCGTGTCCTCTCTCCAGTATATTAGCAGGGACACTGAGGTTTTTCCAAATAAAATTAATCATTGCTGTTGTATTTTCATGTCTTTGGGTAAGACATATAATTTAAAAGAAGAGGATTTCTTGCTCTTACAACCAAAAACTGAACACGTATTATCTGCCATCTTTCCCAAATAGGAAATGCTCCTGCTGCTCTTTGGCTCCTCCTTCTTCCCCTGAGGGAGTGAACTCAGGTCTGTAGCCATGCCCAGTGCTTAGCCTGATTGGTTAATGTTATAACCAATCACGCTAAGCAGAAATGCTTACATAGCTAGAAACGCTCTGTCCAAACTCATCTTTTTTTGGGTGGGGTGGGGGTGGGGGGCTTAACTAGAAATTCATGGAAGAAAAACACAGACTTGAGACATTTGAATGATTTCACTCTTGGTAAGTCACAAAAAAAAAAAGTTACAGACATGTTAACAACAGAAAAAACTTGATTTTTGCCAGAGTGTCACTTTAAAGATCAAAAATTAGTGATGCATTAATCGTGAATTTTGAGTCGAAACCAATGATTAAAATGATATTTCACTGTTAAGCAGTAGGGATTTTTTCTTTGGTTTTGTTTTCATCGATTCGATCTTTAATGTGAGGAAAACAAACACTTATGCATTATAAAAATAACAGAAATTAAATATTTTAAAATAGTTCAGTCCTGAATGTATTCGGAATTGATAGCTGAAGACTATTGCTGTCCTGTTCAGTGCACAAATCAATACCACATAAATACGTGGGAGACCCAGATAAATATTGGCCACTTCCATCTGTGAAATTTGTATTATATGCCAGTAGGACAGTATCAAGCAACAAAGTCAATACCGGCAGATAATGATATATCAGTTGATATATCGGTGCATCAATGCCAAAAATAACTTCTGTGTTGTTTTACACCTGAGAAAAGCTGTCTTTAAAAGTGCTGTCCAAAATGGTCTGTTTTCAGCCTGCTCATTATTAATATACATGAGTGGATCCGGTGTTCATGGAAGGAGGGAAAACCCAAGGTGGAGGCGTGTGTGTTTATATCAGCGATGCTTGGTGCCGAGATGCGACTGTTGTGCATAAGCACTGTTTTCCGTTGGTGGAGTTTATGATCAAGTGCCGACCCTTCTACTTACCGAGAGAAATTACATCTGTCTTGCTAGTCACCGTGTATGTCCCGCCCACCGCCATCGGCGAGAGGAGTAAAGCACTAAATGAACTCTATCAGGCCATCAGTGAGATACAAACAGAGCATCCAGATGGATTCCTCATCACAGCAGGAGACTTCAGCCATGCAGATTTAAAGGCCCTGCTACCAAAACTACATCAACATGTGGACTTTCCAACAAGAGGAGACAACTTGCTGGGCCTGGTGGACACAACTCACAAGAGAGCGAACACAGCCTCCCACCTTCCCCACCTGGGTCTCCTCCACATCACCATCTTGCTAAGGCCTGCATACAGACCCAGAGTGAAAGCCATCAGACCAACAAAAAAGCAGGTACTGTACGTGTGTGGCCAGAGGTGGCCTCGGATGCTCTGAAAGACTGCTTTAGCACTACAGACTGGGACACTTTCAAGCATGCAGCCACTCACAATGGTCACACAAACATAGAGGAGTACAATGAGGTTGTTGTGGCATACATAGCTAAATGCATTGATGATGTCACTTACTCCAAAACTGTCACTGTTTGTGCTAACCAGAAGCCATTGATGACAGCAGAGGTCACAGGCTCCTGAGGGCTTGGGACACAGCCTTCAGAAGGGCCAGTGACACTGCAGGACTAACAAAAGCTAGGGCCAACTTGTCCCATGGCATCAAGGAGGCAAAACGGCAGTACAGCAAGAAAATATCCGGCCACTTCAGCAACACCAGAGATGCACGTTCCCTCTGGCATGACATACAGACCTTCACCAACTACAAACCTCCACCTCAGACCTGTGCGAGTGACATCACACTGCTTAACAACTTAAATGACTTCTTTGGCTGCTTTGAAGCACAAAACAGCCCATCAGCACAGAAGACCACTCCTCGTACAGTTGAACAGGCTATAAGACAGGATCCAGCTAGCGTGAAGAGGAACCCAGGGGCGCCACCACTTGGGCCCCCCAGTGGCCACTCCTGGTCCCTGCCAGTGGGCAGTCTAATATAAGTCTAATATAATACAGTCTAATATAATTTTATAACTTGTTTTTCTATGTCATATTTTACATATAGTAGATGTTTAAGAATAACTGTGTGCTGTATATTATTAACAAATATTAATAAAATACAGCAAAGTAGTACAGATCACACTGTCAAGGTGCGTTCAGACCAAACGTGAATGGGCGCACGTGA
This sequence comes from Pholidichthys leucotaenia, assembly GCA_020510985.1. Classification (NCBI taxonomy): domain Eukaryota; kingdom Metazoa; phylum Chordata; class Actinopteri; order Cichliformes; family Pholidichthyidae; genus Pholidichthys; species Pholidichthys leucotaenia. Next base: position 107,877,882 of record CM035845.1, read on the forward strand.
TTATATTTTGAATTGATTTTTATGTGCCACCCCAAGATTTTCAGTGGCCCGCATGTGTCCCCCGCCATGAAAAATTTCTGGAGGTGCCCCTGGAGGATCCTCTCCAGGATTAACCCACGCAAGACAGCTGGACCAGACAACATACCGGGTCGCGTTCTGAAGGACTATGCAGAGGATCTCAAGAATGTCCTGGCTGACATCTTCAACATCTCCCTGACTCAAGCTGTTGTCCCCACATGTTTCAAAACTGTCCCCATAATACCAATCCCAAAGAAGCCCGTCCCATCCAGCTACAATGATTACCAGCCCATAGCACTGACCTCCATCATAATGAAGTGCTTTGAGCAGCTAGTCATGCAGAACATCAAGTTCATCCTCCCTCCCTCCCACGACCCATCTCAATTTGCATACAGCTCAAACAGATCCACAGAAGATGCAGTCGCTGCTGCTCTCGATCCAGCCCTCACCTACCTGGACTCAAAAAACTCCTATGTGCGAATGCTGTTCTTGGACTTCAGTTCAGCATTCACCACAATCACTCCCCAGCACTTAATACAAAAACTCAGACACTTGGGACTCAAAACCTCTCTCTGTAACCGGGTGCAGGACTTTCTCACAGGGAGGCCACAGAATGTGCGGGTCGGCAGCAACACCTCCAAGACCATCACACTGAATACAGGGGCCCCACAAGGGTGCGTGCTCAGCCAGCTGCTCTTCACCCTGCTGATCCATGACTGCGTACCAGCCTACAACACCAACCACATCATCAAGTTTGCAGACGACACGACGGTGGTGGGCCTCATCACCAACAATGAAGAGGCCATCTACAGAAATGAGGTGAGCCAACTGGTCCAGTGGTGTATAGACAATAATCTCTTCCTGAACGTGGGAAAAACTAAGGAGATTGTGGTTGATTTTAGGAGAGGACACACACAGCATTTCCCTTTGATCATTGATTGAGCAGCTGTGGAGAGGATGAGCAGCACCAAGTTCCTGGGGGTGCACATATCTGAGGACCTCTCCTGGCCCAACAACACCACATCACTGGCTAGGAAGGCAAACTGCGGAGAGCACAAGTCCCACCCCCCACCATGTGCTCATTCTACCAGGGCACCATTGAGAGCATCCTCACTAGCTGCATCACGGTGTGGTACAGAAGCTACACCCACACAATAACTACCTCAGCTGTTTGCACAGAAAGACTTGGCACACCAACAGTAATATATCTGCTGCTGTATGTCTCTGCACCTTACTGCAACCATTTGCACAAATGCCATACCTGCTGCTGTCTCTGTTATTGCAATATGCTGTCTCTGTTATTGCAATATTGATCATATGCAGTCCAATCTATCACTGTCTGCACCTGTGAGGAAGCGCCATCTGACACCTGAAGTGGCTGCTGATTTTATCAAACTCTTATGCAACACTCCCCTAGTTATTTTGTCTGCATCCTGTGATTTTATTGTTGATAATTTTAACAGTAAATTAAGATCAACCATTGACAGAGTTGCGCCAATAATCTCAAGGATAGTTAGGAACAAACCAAAGCCTCCATGGAGAAATAACCAAATCCAACAACTGAAAAGTTGTTGTATTTGAGTGCAAAAGAGTACAGGATGGCTGAGAGGAAATGGAGCAAAAACAAATAAACTATCAATTACCAAATACTACAGAATAAATTAAAAATATACAATAATGCAGTCAAAACATCGGGAACAGAGTATTTTGCCAACATAATCTCAACACATAATAATAACCCTAAAGTCCTTTTTTCAACCATTGATCACTTAATCAACCGAGATTTTAATAAAAACACAAACCTGCCATTCAACTCTCTCTGTGAGAGTTTTGCAGACCACTTCAGGTGCAAGGTTGATTCTATTAGATCAAACATTTTATCTGACCAGAAGACTGCTTTTAATGGAATCTTAGATTCTCCTTTAGCTGAGGAAACACTGGACCGTTTCACTCTGGTTGATGCTAAGATGTTTGGTAGAGTTTTCTCCCAAGTAAACTTGACCTCCTGCCTTTTAGATCCGATTCCCACATCACTTTTTAAAACATTTTATGGATTCTTCGAACATGAGGTTTTAAACATTGTAAATTGCTCTTTTTGGACTGATGTTTTCCCCACAGCCTTTAAAACGGCTGAAGAGTCATTTAGATCCTGATATTCTCTATAACTACCGACCTGTATTCAACTTACCATTTTTAAGTAAAGTTTGAGAAAAAAATCATTTTTATCCAGTTAAACAATTTTCTTATTGACCACAACATTTTTGAAAAATTTCAGTCTGGTTTTAGGACAAACCACAGTACCGAGACAGCCCTTTTAAAAATTGTTATGACATGTTTCGGGACCCAGGAGACAGACACTGACACGGGCAAATTAGTGAACAATAATCTTTATTAGAGTGAAAGGGTGTGTAGTGCAAGCGTGAGCGTGTGGATAGTATCCTGGTCACTGGAACTGAGCACTCTGGACGGAGACCTGGCAACCTTGGGAGAAGTGCAGGTTACATCCTGCTGAGAACCAGCGGCCGTGCAACGTGGAGGTGAAGGCGTCCGGTAACGAGCTGGGGCCTCCACCTGTGACTGAGACGAGGACAGGTCTTCCAGTGACTCCGGCTGTGACACCACAGACCGGGGCGATGACAAACCAGCTGATGACAAGACGAGTGATTCCACAGAACGTGGTGACGATGATAATCCAGACGATGACAAGGCGGGTGATTCCACAGAGCGTGGTGACCATGACAATACAGACGACGACGAGGTGAGTGATTCCACAGAGCGTGGTGACGAGGACACAACAGATGACGATGACACAAACTCCACCGGTAACGGTGGCCAGTACTCCTGTAACTGATACAGTAATAATTCAGGAATTTGTGGAGCCAGACGTACCGGTAGTCGTGGTAGTAGCGAGCCGCTACGTGAGCGAGTTGGCGTAACCCCGTCAGCTGGGGACGCAGGTCCGCCGCCAAGGGAGTCCACCTGTGCACAGGGGTAGAGGTTAGGAGTAGAGTAGCAAACAGCTCTCTTACGTGCTTGACTTTGAACTGATGTCCTTGACGAGGCGAGAGACGTTCTAGACGAGGCCAGAGAAGATTCTGACGAGGCAGTTCCTGACGAGACAGCTTCAGACGAGACAGCTTCCGACAAGACAGCTTCTGATGAGACAGCTTCTGACGAGACAGCTTCTGATGAGACAGTCTCTGACGAGGCAGTTCTTGACAAGACAATTCCTGACGAGACAGCTTCTGACGAGACAGTTTCTGACAAGACAGTTTTTGACAAAACAATTCTTGACGAGACAGACTCTGACGAGACAAGAGAATACCTTGACGAGGCCAGAGAATGGAGTTGTGGTTCTTTCTCAGACGAGGAGGACAGACGACTCCGTGCCGGGCTGTCAGCAACGCTGGCTTTTAACAGCTGCTGATTAACCCCTGTGGATCTGTGCGCAGCTGGAGTTAATGATGCTAATGACGGCCCAGAGGCCACCATGACATGTTAATGATATCAGGTGTAACATGGACTCCCACAAACTGTCAGTCTTGGTGCTGCTGGATCTCAGCGCCCTAATCTGCAGTGGCTGTGAAGGTGTCCTCTTCTTCCTGAAGTCAGTCACCATCTCTCTGGTCTTGCTGATATATATATATATATATACAGGGCTTGACATTAACTTTTTTACTCACCGGCCACTGTGACTAATGATTTTCCAAAGTTACTAGTCACTCAGCATTTTCACTAGCCACAATTTTGTGGTTGGAAAATTATGTAATATGATCAAATTTGACTATCGCATGCTAAATTTTACTTGAAGTAAATTTACAACCTTTTTAAATGTAAATGACCCTTATCCATACAGTACATAACAATACCAAGAGAAACACTGTTTAATTATTAAGAGGAGTAAATATTGTAAAACAGTTTAGAAAGATATTTGCAATATGAGAGTGAAGTACAGGTAGATTTGGGGTCTGTCCAAATTCTCATTTGTACTTCTTCCCCTTTGCCTACCCCCACCCCCTTGGTCTTTGAAATCAAAGGCCAAGGGGTAGGGGCTGAACATGACCCCTTCAGGGCTGCACGACATCATTAGTAATTGCTGATGGGTTTAATCTAAATGGACACTACCTGTTTTCACCAGAAAAAAAGAAGAAAAAGAAAACTGATGAGAAAAGGAGAAAAATGTCTCAAATTTACATAAACAATTCTAATCAGTAGAAAAAGTCAGAAATTTACTAAAAAGATAGCTGTAAATTCAGAGAAAAACTTGGACCCCCTGGCAGGCCGTTTTTAGCTTGCGGACCATATGTTTGACACCTCTGGACCTGCACATTAAAAATACATAATTTGAAGTTTTGCTTCCATGAAATAGCTGCAAATCACAGATATCATAGATAATCACAGATAAACAAAAGTTCACCTCAGAAGAAGCTTCATTTGCTCTTTACGACAACATAAAGTTTAGTCACTTTTTCTCGCTGTCATACAAAAACTTAAATTTGCACAACTAATGGGAGCTTCTTGCTCTAAAAATGAAAATAGTCATATTTAGCCACAGATGAAGGGGAGAGAGCAGAGGTCGTTCTTATCGCTGGGCGGGGGATCAGGGGCAGTTATCCTGTGATCTGGTTGCTTAGAGCAGCTGCTGTCTGTTCATTTCTCCAGACTGGCTATAAAATGAATCGAAATGTGGAGCAGACCATCCGCACCTTCACCTGTACACGGCACACTGAGCATCTTCTCCTGTGTACCGGGGCTGCTGCTGCTGACAGTGGACCAATAAGAATACACATATAAGTCTCTGCTTATACACAGAAAAAGAAATTTGACATCTGGCCAGGTTGTCAAATTTTAAATAATATTTATTTATGGTTCAAAGTCTGATCAGACTTGATTAATAATACATAAAAAAATATAATAAATAATAAATTTAAAAAAAACCACAAAGTTTGATGTATCGTGGTCAGAACAAAGTAGACTTAAGCTTGGTGAAAATCAAAGCAACTCTTTGCACGGTAACTTATGAAAAGGGTGTCAAATAGGAACAAGATTAATTTTAAAGAAAAGGTTCAAAAAGTTACAAAATTAACACAGAGCTTACGCTCTTGGCCTGAACTTAGTAGGAGAGAATATGGTTGACTCTCCAAAGACTCCCTTAAAACTGAACAAAGACTGACTGAGCAGAGAGAGATTCAACTATGGCTGGATAGCCCAGTGTTTATGACTGACAGCTGAGCCTGACAAATTGCATTCAAAGACCGGAATTGGATCTGCCCAATAGTGTAACTTTCTGACCAATCGTGCTGAGCTCCTTTGTTTGAGACAGGGTCGTAAATGTTTCCCAAAGAGGAGAGGCTCCAAGGCTAAAAGCTGATTGGTCAGGTCACAGTTTTTGGAATGTGAGCCTCAGGGGGAGAGAGAGAGAGTATTTGATATGAGAAGTGGAGATCATCTTTAAACACATATACTGTCTATTAAATTATCCATTCTTTAAGACTTGAGGGGCTCTAAGACATTCTTCCTCTAATAAAAGAACAAAAATAAGGGTCTAGTGGACAGCAACAGTAACTCTTTGTGAAAATAAAGAAATACATATCAAACCATATATCAAAAAAAGCATTTCAAACCCATTAGAGTCTGTTAATGTCCGTCCCTATTCATCAATAGCTGATGTGCTCTGTGGGGAATAAGAAAGTTTATATTTGTAAGGCAACAAAGAGAGCATGTTCAGCCCTCGGGGCAGACTGTTGTTTGATCATAAAAATGTCGGAATAAGGGATCCTTAGGGATGATTAATGTAGGGGCAGTAAGTCCAAATTTCCTTACAGGGGGTCATTTCAGCCATAAGAAATGGATAGATGGAATGTGGTTTAAAAGCACTGATTGCCTTGTGTTTGGGAAAGAGAAGTTTATGGCTGAGGGCTGAGTTCTGAGACTTTCTCCAAGAGAAAACAGGATGAATTTTGATTAAGACCCAGTTGATGACGCTACACAGAATACAATTTTGCCCAACAATGGTCCCTTTAATATAATGTCATTTAACACAACATATGCAGTATATTGTAGGAAATACACATCCAGCTTGTATCTGCATCATTTTGACGAGATGCCATATCTTCTATTGTCAGCATTTTATTGAAGCTTCTGGGGCATTAATGATCAAAGAATGAATGTTCAACATCACAGTGAGATGCAGAAGTAAATTAAACATCCGTTACTGTCCTGGATTATTGTTCTCATTCATGAGCAAATATTAGCTGGGATCAAACACAAACATCCCCATTTTATTTACAAATAAACACATTTACAATGGTACTCACATGCACACAAACTACTTATAACACTGGAGTATACTTCCCGTTCATTTGTCGTAAACTTAGATCCTTGACTTGTCTCTTCGTCACACACTTGCATGCACATACTCTCCTTAAGCACAGTGGAGCGACTGATGTTATAAATCCACACAGGACTTCATTAGAAAGGCCAGATGACAGATGAGAAGACTAATAGACACAAAATGCATGCGGGTTGATGGACGTTCTGGCTGGCAGTGTGACTGTGTAGGAAAGGCAGCAAATCACAACTGAGACCCACATGACTGAGTCCTTCAATTGTTGAAAAATTAAAACAATGTCTTCAATTAAAACTATACAGAAGTAAGGGGTGTTACGGCTTTCAATACCACCTTGATTGTCAGAAAATGATACAGACTTTTTATAAATAAGCCTCACATATGTATTTGTTTGACTGTGCAAATTGTAAGGGAATCCTATGAATAAGTAACGCATGCACATACTCTGCAAACAGTGGGAAAATAGCAGCAAATACTAAATTCAAAATCATTTATATATCTGGAATACTCAGTTGGGAATAACCACAAATGTAATTCAACACAATCTTGATGAGGGATGCCTGAGGAGTGGAGAAGAAGTTTTTTGGTACCAATTTTCAAGAACAAAGGTGATGCTCAGAGCTGTAGTAACTACAGAGGCATGATGTTAGGAGAGGTGACAATCAGTGAGCAGCAGTACGGTTTCATACCAAGAAAGAGTACTACAGATGCAATGTTTGCTTTAAGAGTGTTGATGGAGAAGTATAGAGAAGGTCAGAAGGGGTTGCACTGTCTTTGTGGATCTAGAGAAAGCATATGATAAGGTGCCAAAAGAGGAAGTGTGGTACTGTATGAGAAAGTCTGGAGTGGCAGAGAAGTACGTATATGATGGTGGTGCGGGACATATATGAAAAGAGCGAGACGGTGGTGAGGTGTGCTGTAGGAGTGACGGATGGATTCAAGGTGGGGTGGGGTTACATCAGGGATCAGCTCTGAGACCCTTCTTGTTTGCCATGGTGATGGACAGGCTGACAGATGAGGCCAAGTAGGAATCTCCATGATGTTTACTGTTTACATCCATGATGTTTGCAGACAACATTGTGATTTGCAGTGAGCAGGAAGAGAACCTGGAGAGGTGGAGGTATGCTTTGGAGAGAAGAGGAATGGAAGTCAGTAAAAGCAAAGACAGAATACATGAGTGTGAATGAGAGGAAGGTAGGTGCAATGGTCAAGATGTAAGAAGTAGAGGTAATGAAAGTAGATGAGTTTAAATACCTGGGGTCAACCATCCAAAGAAATGGAAAATGCACAAGAGAGGTGAAGAAGAAAGTACAGGCAGGGTGGAGGGGGTGGAGACAAGTGTCAGGGGTGATTTGTGATAGAAGGGTAGCAGCAACCGTGAAAGGGAAGATTTACAAGACGGTAGTGAAACCTGCTATGATGTATGGTTTGGAGACAGTGGCGCTGACAAAAAGACAGGAGGTGGAGCTGGAGGTGGAGGTAGCAGAGTTGAAGATGCTATGATTCTCATTGGGAGTAACTAGGAGGGACAAGATTAGAAATGAGTATATCAGAGGGACAAATCAGGTTGAGCAGTTTGGAGACAAAGTAAGAGAGGCAAGGCTGAGATGGTTTGGACATATGCAGAGGAGGGATAGTGGATATACAGTGATGTGAAAAAGTGTTTGCCCCCTTCCTGATTTCTCTTTTTTTTTCTCATTTTTATTCATTTTTCTTTTTTTTTTTTGCACTTAAATGTTTCAGATCATCAAACAAATTTAAATAATAGACAAAGATAACACAAGTAAACACAAAATGCAGTTTTTAAATGAATGTGTTTATTATTAAGGGAGAAAATCCAAACCTACATGGCTCTGTGTGAAAAAATGATTGCCCCCTAAACCTAATAACTGGTTGGGCCACCCTTAGCAGCAACAACTGCAATCAAGCATTTGTGATAACTGGAAATGAGTCTTTTACAGTGCTGTTGAGGAATTTAGGCCCACTCATCTTTGCAGAATTGTTGTAATTTAGCCACATTGGAGGGCTTTCGAGCATGAACCACCTTTTTAAGGTCATGCCACACCATCTCAATCGGATTCAGGTCAAGACTTTGACTAGGCCACTCCATAGTTTTCATTTTGTTTTTCTTAAACCATTCAGAGGTGGACTTGCTGGTGTGTTTTGGATCATTGTCCTGCTGCAGAACCCAAGTCTGCTTCAAGATTTTTTTGGCAGACAGAAGAATTCAGGGTTCCATTTCCCACAGCAAGTCTTCAAGGTCCTGAAGCAGCAAAACAGCCCCAGACCATCACACTACCACCATCATATTTTACTGTTGGTATGACGTTCCTTTTCTGAAATGCTATGTTACTTTTACACACACCTTCCAAAAGTTCAACTTTTGTCTCGTCAGTCCACAGAGTATTTTTTCCAAAAGTCTTGGGGATCATCAAGATGTTTTGTGGCAAAACTGAGATGAGCCTTTATGTTCTTTTTGCTCAGCAGTAGTTTTCGTCTTGGCACTCTGCCATGCAGGCCATTTTTGCCCAGTCTCTTTCTTATGGTGGAGTCATAAACACTGACCTTAACTGAGGCAAGTGAGGCCTGCAGTTCCTTGGATGTTGTTGTGGGGTCTTTTGTGACCTCTTGGATGAGTCGTCGCTGTGCTCTTGGAGTAATTTTGGTCAGCTGGCCACTCCTGGGAAGGTTCACCACTGTTCCATGTTTTCGCCATTTGTGAATAATGGCTTTCACTGTGGTTTGCTGGAGTCCCAAAGCTTTAAAAATGTCTTTATAACCTTTTCCAGGCTGATAAATCACAATTACTTTGTTTCTCATTTGTTCCTGAATTTATTTGCATCGCAGCATGATGTCTAACTTTTGAGGATCTTTTGGTCTACTTCACTTTATCAGGCAGGTCCTGTTTAAGTAATTTCTTGATTGAGAACAGGTGTGGCAATAATCAGGCCTGGGTGTGGCTAGAGAAATTGAACTCAGCTTTCCAAAGATGTGATAAACCACAGTTAATTTATGTTTAATGGGTGGGGGGCAATCGCTTTTTCACACAGGGCCATGTAGGTTTGGATTTTTTTTTTTTTACTATTAATAATAAACACCTTTATTTAAAAACTGCATTTTGTGTTTACTTGTGTCATCTTTGTCTAATATTTAAATTTGTTTGATGATCGGAAACATTTAAGTGTGACAAACATACAAAAAAGTCAGAAATCAGGAAAGGGGCAAACACTTTTTCAAACCACTGTAATGGACAAAGGATGTTGAAGATGGAGCTGCCAGGCAGGCGGAAACGAGGAAGACCACAGAGACGATTCATGGATGTAGTGAAGGAGAACATGGAGAGGGTTGGTGTTATAGAGGAAGATGCAAGGGATAGTGTGAGATGGAGGCAGGTGATCTGCTTTGGTGGCCCCTAAAGGGTGCAGCCAAAAGAAGAAGAATCTCGATAAATTATGATTTTTAAAAAAAATAACTGTGATTAATCACAGGAAAGCTGGCAGGTTTGGGGTGGAATGAGCATGCGTTGGCACCATACACATAAACATTTATTTTTTTCATTATATACACTTCTTCACCTCAGAATAAGTTTTACAACATGTTCAGACTGCTTGTCATGGCAGTTAGCTTTGACCATACCTTGACAGTTTTGCACTGAGAGCTCTTATTGTGTAAAAATCTGAAGGACGTCAACATGATATTGGTACGATTTTCCTTATTTTGGAGTGAGAAATAAAAGAGTGAGACTCTGCAACACTGATGTAGTGACATTAACTATACACAGTATCCTAAGCCTAATATTTTATTTACTAATGTTGCCTAAATTTACTAATCCAGTGGGAAATAAAAAAAAAACATACTGAGCTGCTCATGCCGAATTGATTCCAGTGTGCGGATAATAAAAAGAAAAATATTGTGTTATATTTTTAATTTGTAAAGCACTTTGTGCTACAGCCTTTTGTTAGAAAAGTGCTATATACAGTGCTGTGAAAAAGTGTTTGCCCCCTTCCTGATTTCTCATTTTTTTGTATGTTTGTCACACTTAATTTTTTCAGATCATGAAACAAATTTAAATATTAGACAGAAATAACACAAGTAAACACAAAATGCAGTTTTTAAATGAAAGTGTTTATTATTAAGGTAAAACAATCCAAACCTACATGGCCCTGTGTGAAAAGGTGATTGCCCCCTGAATCTAATAACTGGTTGGGCCACCCTTAGCAGTAACAACTGCAATCAAACGTTTGTGATAACTGGCAGTGAGTCTTTTACAGTGCTGTTGAGGAATTTAGGCCCACTCATCTTTGCAGAATTGTTGTATTTCAGCCACATTGGAGGGTTTTCGAGCATGAACCGCCTTTTTAAGGTCATGTGCAGCTTCTCAGTCGAATTCAGGTCAGGACTTTGACTAGGCCACTCCAAAGGCTTCATTTTGTTTTTCTTAAGCCATTCAGAGGTGGACTTGCTGGTGGCCTGCAGTTCTTTGAATGTTGTTGTGGGGTCTTTTGTGACCTCTTGGGGTAATTTTGGTCGAATAGCCACTCCTAGGAAGGTTCACCTCTGTTCCATGTTTTTGCCATTTGTGGATAATGGCTCTCACTGTGGTTTGCTGGAGTCCCAAAGCTTTAGAAATGGCTTTATAACCTTTTCCAGACTGATAGATCTCAATTACTTTGTTTCTCATTTGTTCCTGAATTTCTTTGGATCACAGCATGATGTCTAGCTTTTGAGGATCTTTTGGTCTACTTCACTTCTGTCAGGCAGGTCCTATTTAAGTGATTTCTTGATTGAGAACAGGTGTGGCAGTAATCAGGCCTGGGTGTTGCTAGAGAAATTGAACTCAGCTTTCCAAAGATGTGACAAACCACAGTTAATTTATGTTTTAACAGGATGGGGACAATCACTTTTTCACACAGGGCCATGTAGGTTTGGATATTTTTTACCCTTAATAATAAACACCTTCATTTATAAACTGCATTTTGTGTTTACTTGTGTTGTCTTTTTATATTTAAATTTGTTTGATGATCTGAAACATTTAAGTGTGACAAACATACAAAAAGGTGAGAAATCAGGAAGGGGGCAAACACTTTTTCACACCACTGTAACGGCTAACTTGGCTTACCACACTCACTTAAGATTCATTCCCGGCGGTAGCTCATTTCAGTGTATCGTTAAATGCAATCTACGGTCCACATTTCCATATAGTGTGACAGAAAAAAAACCAACAAGATGGCGCCCACAGCGGCCGCCATGGTGTATCGCTGCCCTTTAATTTTTATAATTTGTCTGTTTTTGTTCACTGATTGTGCATCTGCCGGTTCATACACCCGTGAAGAACTACTAAATATCAGGACTCTCACCCCCATGGACCTTCTTCCAGTTTTTTTAGCTCCTGCCGTTGATCTGATCCATTGTTTGGCCAAAAAAGCAAGACGGCGGAAAAGAGGGAAGAGAGGAGGGATTCTCGCTCGGCTACGAAAAAGAGGCTCGCGAACAGCCTTGCCTGGCATATTTCTATCCAATGCCAATTCTCTCCTGAACAAGGTAGAAGAATTAAGACTGCTGATGCGTTTCAAGGACCTCGCTTCCTCGTCTGTCATCTGCTTCTCTGAGACCTGGCTTAATGAGAACATTCCAGATAGCGCGATCAGCCTCGAGGGTTTCCAGCTGTATCGTGCTGACCGCGTCACAGAGCTGTCCGGTAAGTCTATCGGAGGAGGAGTGTGCTTCTATATTAACAACAGCTGGTGCTCTGATGTAACGGTGATTTCCAAACACTGTTCTCCCGCCCTGGAATTTCTTTTCATTAACTGCAAGCCATTCTATTCCCCGCGCGAGTTTGCCTCATTCATTCTCGTCGCTGTGTACGCCCCTCCTGACGCGGACACGCGCGAAGCTCAGCGCGTGCTCGCAGATCACATCCAACTTACGGAGCGGAACTTTCCAGACTCCCTGGTTATCGTGGTGGGCGATTTTAACCAGAGCAATCTGAGTCACGAGCTCCCCCGCTACAAACAGTGTATTAAATGTCCAACCAGAGGAAATAACACGCTAGATCACTGTTATACTTCAGTAAAGGACGCATATCGCGCTGTTCCCCGCGCAGCGCTGGGACTATCTGATAACGTGATGGTTCACCTCATCCCCACATACAGACAGAGACTGAAACTCACTAAACCTGTGGTGACCACCACAAAGAAATTGACCAGTGAAGCTGGAGAGAAACTGAACACATGCATGGAAATAACTGACTGGGGCATGTTTAAAAGAGCCACACATGATCTTAATGAGTACACATACACTGAACTCATATATCAACTTCTGTGAAGAGCACATTCTCCCATCGCGCACCAGGATAAGATATTCTAATGACAAGCCTTGGTTCACAGCTAAGCTCAGACGGATCAGGAAGGAGAAGGAAGCAGCGTTGAAAAGTGGAGACAGGGACTGCTACAGGGAGGTCAAATATCGGTTTAACAGAGAGCTGAGGAGAGCTAAATCTGTATATTCTGAGAGACTCCAGCAGCAGTTCACTGCTAATGACTCGGCTTCTGTGTGGAGAGGACTGAGGCAAATCACCAACTATCGGCCTCAGGCTTCTAAAGGTCAGGATGACAAAGCCCTTTGTCAAAGACTGTCCCAACACTATGCCCGTTTTGACACCTCGTCAGCTGTGTCCAACTCACCCACTCCACCCAGCTCCTCTGCCTCCTCAGCCCCTAATTCATCAAGAGCGGTCCCCCCCTCCTCCTCCTCCTTCTCCCCCCCTCCCCTTGTCATCAGTGAGCAGGACGTGCACAGACAGTTCTCCAGACTGAACCCGCGCAAGGCCCCCGGGCCGGACGGTGTGTCTCCCTCCACCCTGAGACACTGTGCGAAAGAGCTGGCTCCTGTCTTCACAGACATTTTTAACACCTCTCTTAAGCAATGTCACGTGCCGACCTGCCTCAAATCCTCCACCATCATCCCTGTCCCCAAGAAGCCACGGATTACTGGACTTAACGACTACAGACCTGTAGCGCTCACCTCTGTAGTCATGAAGTCCTTTGAGCGCCTGGTCCTGTCTCACCTCAAGTCCATCACCACACCCCTCCTAGACCCGCTGCAGTTTGCCTACCGTGCTAACAGGTCTGTGGACGACGCAGTCAACCTGGCCCTCCACTCCATCCTGCAGCACCTGGACTCCCCGGGAACCTACGCCAGGATTCTGTTTGTGGACTTCAGCTCCGCATTCAACACCATCCGCCCCGATCTGCTCCAGGACAAGCTGTCCCTGCTCAACGTGCCTGACTCCCTCTGCAGGTGGATCACCGACTTCCTGACGGACCGGAGACAGCATGTGCGGCTGGGGAAGTCTGTCTCAGACTCTGTTAGCATCAGCATTGGATCACCCCAGGGCTGTGTACTTTCCCCCCTACTCTTCTCCCTTTATACCAACTCCTGCACCTCCTCCCACCAGTCTGTTAAGCTGATTAAGTTTGCGGACGACACCACCCTCATCGGGCTCATCTCCAACGGTGACGAGTCCGCCTACAGGGAAGAGGTGGCCCAGCTGGTGTCCTGGTGCAGCCACAACAACCTGCAGCTGAATGCTCTGAAGACAGCGGAGATGATTGTGGACTTCAGGAAAGTCACATCCCCCCTGCCCCCCCTCACCATCACAGGCTCTCCCATCACCTTTGCAGATTCCTTCCGCTTCTTGGGCACCACCATCACCCGAGACCTCAAATGGGAGCCAACCATCAGCTCCCTCATCAAAAAGGCCCAGCAGAGGATGTTCTTTCTGCGGCAGCTGAGGAAGCTCAAGCTACCCACCAAGATGTTAGTGCAGTTCTACACGGCCATCATCGAGTCCATCCTCACCTCCTCCATAACTGTGTGGTACGCAGGAGCCACTGCCAGGGACAGACTAAGGCTGCAGCGCGTCGTGCGCACTGCTGAGAAGGTGATAGGCTGCAAGCTCCCATCTCTCCAGGACCTGTACATCTCCAGGACCCGGAGGCGTGCTGGCCGGATCATAGCCGATCCTTCACATCCTGGTCACGTGCTGTTTGCCCCCCTCCCCTCAGGTAGAAGGCTTCGGTCCATTCGGACTAAAACCTCTCGGCACATGAACAGCTTTTTCCCCTCTGCCATCAGACTGCTGAACACTAAGTGACTTTTGACTCTCGTGCACTATGTACAACAGCTCAACCAGACTCATGTCATTCATCACTGTTTTTCTGTTGCATTATTGACTGCACTATGTGGTACTTCACATTATCTGCTACATGCTAATTTTTTAAACTGCCTTGACTAGTACTACTCATTATTACTAGTATTATTATTATTATTACTTATTATTACTTATTTTTCTACACTTATTGCACGTTTCTAGTCCTTTAGTTTTTTAGTTTATCCCTTTTTCTCATTATGTTTTTAATGTTGCAGCATGGCACCGAGACAAATTCCTAGTTTGTGTATCACATGAACAATGGCAATAAACCTGATTCTGATTCTGATTCTGATTCTGATTCTGAGTAATACTCCAGCAAACTGACTCGAGCACCTAAGATTAGATAAAATGAGGAGCGAGGACTATTGTGTCCCACAAAGACTGTCCGGGCGGGACAATGCTAACTCCTGGTTAGCATTCCCATGGTCACTCATTTTAATGTCAAATTAAATGTAATCTACGATCCACATGTCCATATAGTATGACAACAATATTCCAGAAAAATGACTTGAACACCCAGAATTAAATGAAATGCTCACAGACCATGGACTTTGAAAACTGTCCAAGTGGAACAGTTGTTGCACATTTCAAGTTCCGCTGTAACAAGAAGTGCTCTGGGGAGGTTTTAATTTGCGTTAGTGTTTTTCATCCGTTAACTGGGGTACCGTAATTAATCAGGTTAACGTGTTAATATTCCCACCATTTCTTTTTGACTATTAAATTGTCACCTGTCTACTACAAGCTCATCCTGCCTACTCAAGCACCATCTTCAGTTTTAATCTGATTGGCTTCTCCTCATAAACGAAAGGTTAAACCAGGAAGTAGGTGGGATGTTGAAAAAAGAAAATAAAAATGTAGATTAAAAACAAAAAACATCAGTCTAAGCATTTTCACACATTATTTAGTTTAGTTGGAACATGATTAATATGTACATCCCCTTGTAATTATTATCAATATGCACGGCAGCAAATGTGGAAAAACACAGTCACTCCACTTCAGAGTCTGTGTTTGTGTGACGATAATTAAATCCAGGCCACTTTCTCTATCCCTTCTGGGTTTCCCTCCTAACTAGTTTTGGTTGGATTGGTGCTTGTGCATCTGTTTAAAACAGTAATGCTCCACTTTATGCAGTGCCACGGGCAATGGCTAAACCTCAGGGACGGCGATAACGACAGAGTCTCCTTGCAGACACCCGCGCACAAAGCCACAAACTAGAACGCACGCGCAGTTTCACTCGTCCCAGACATACGGAAGGCTCGGGGATTCACTGTAGTGCCGGTGTGACACAAGCACAAACAAACAAGACACACACACGGAAGAGCATATGTGCACACAAACACACACTGTCACGCACAGAAGGAAATACAGATGGCCTGTTTGTGCCAGATCTGATTATGGTCTGATTGCTGGCTTGCAGACTAGCTGGTGTTAGTCTTGTGCCTGGCAGCGCTTGGGAAAATGATCAGAGGATCTACTTCTGCTAATTGCTCTGCGAGATGCCCCAAAGATACACTTCTTGCAGGTACACGGGAAGCCCAGTGTCAAAAAGATTCTTAACGTGCAGTTTATGTCAGTTTCAGCAGATGGCTGCCATTCTTTGAGCTATATAACATATCATCACAGGAGGAGATGTTTGGTTTTCCCATTTGAAAAGACACACATTTAGTCATATGCTGTTTTCCTCTCTGTCCGAGGTGGAGGCCATGCGTTGGAGGACAGGAGACCCAACTCTGCCCGCTTCCGTGTGCAGCATCCCATGCCGTGCAGGTGAAAGGAAGAAAGTAGTGAAAGGTGTGCCATGCTGCTGGCACTGTGAACGCTGTGAGGGATACCACTATCAGGTACCTGTCTGCAGACATGCCACCATTTGATACAGGACGGTGTGGGAGCTTGTTTCAGCGTTTTGTATTTCTGTTGCATGAAAATGTTCTTGACTTGTGAATGGCCCAGTTTACATGGGCACTAATAAACCGATGATGATTGGATTTCTGGAGTTAACTGATTATTTAATTGGTCATGTAAACAGAATATTCAGATAAAGGCCTTTATCAGGTTAGGAGAACTCACATTCACTCAAGTGGTTTACTCTCCAGTAATCTGTTTATTCACTCCATGTAAACACGTCAAATCTGATTATTACCGTTATCTGTTTATTCCCAGTTATCGAGTTATTGTGACCATGTAACCGGGCTCTTGCCAATGAGTCTAGTCTGGTATTCACTCCTGTCCAATTGTAGCTGTGTCGCTGTCTTGGTTGCCAATCACCTTTAGTTTCTTTGCTAGCTATGCCATGATATCCATTCTAAAAAATACCAACTATATCTAACAGCCAACTAACACAGCAGCCTGTGGTTGGCTTTTGGGACACAGGCAATAAAACGTGCCAGTAATACAGGGATGGAGATTACTGAGAGATCGTTGAGTGATAACAAAATGGGCAGATCTCTCAATGATGTCTCAAGGATCTTCACTGAATGCCATAGTCCTCAAAGTTTTGACTCATTCCAAACCAATCTTTCAACGATCTCTCAACAAGCACTCAATGATCTCATTGATCTCCCAATGATCTCCCAGTAGTCTTTCAATGAACTTTATTGGTCTTTCATCAAACACTCAGGGATCCTTCACTGATCTCTCAAAAATATCTATCTTCTGTGTAGAAAAAATTGCAGTTCATTGAAAGATCACTGAGAGATCGTTGGAAGAGCACAGATAGATTATTTGTAGATTGATGAGCTCGTTGAGCAGTCCTTGAGCGCTCCTTGACTGCTCATCAATTTTGTTGATCTCCCAATGGTCTGTTAGCAATCTTTCAATGAATGCCACATTTTTCCAACCAGAAGGTAGAGATGGCTGAGAGATCAGTGAGGGATCGCTGAGCGATGATTGGGAGATTGATCAAATTGTTGAGTGCTCCTCAGGGGGTAGAAGAGCCCTAGAACCCTCTCAAATATTGATATACCTCTCAATGATCCCTCAGCGGTCTCTCCTGGTCTTTCAGTGATCTCTTGAGGATCTTTCAGAAAATCTCTATAGATCACCATGAAACTCATACAATGATCTCTCAAACATTTACACAAAAAATTGATTTTTTTTTTGAGGTTTTAGGAGATTGTTGAGGGATCAGGTCAATTTGTGGTCACCCAACACTCTCTGTCTGTGTAAAGGGGCCCTTATTGTCTCTTCAGTGCTCTGCTCCTACCCTAACAGAAAAACGCTGTTACAGATGACGTGGAAATGTTCAAGCTACAGTGGAAATGACATTCACCTGGTCAAAGGTTGATGTACCATCAGAGTGATTTCATAAACATAATTTTGCTTTTGTTGCCTTAATGGTAACAACGTAACTATTTGTGAAAATCTGAACTACAAAAAAAACCCAAAAACATCAAAATCAGTGTTGTTGTTAATCACTGAAATATCCAATCCTCTAATAACCACCCAAGAAAACTCCACTTTGCATTCAGAATATTGAGAATATTACAACTTTTGTGTGTTTTTTACGACAAATTTGTGATGCCATCACAAACACTTGCATATATCCATCCATCCATCCATCTATCTTCTACCGCGACTTCCCTCTCCCCAGCCACCTTGTCCAGCTCTTCAGAGAGGATACCAAGGCGTTCCCATGTCAGCTGGGAGACATAGTCTCTCCAGCGAGTCCTGGGTCTGCCCCGGGGTCTCCTCCCAGTGGGACGTGCCCGAAACACCTCAAGTGGGAGGTGTCGAGGAGGCATCCTGATCAGATGCCCTTACCATCTCAACTGGCTCCTTTCAACGTGGAGGAGCAGCGGTTCTACTCTGTGCTTCTCCCGGATGACTGAGCTCCTCACCCTATCTCTAAGGGTGAGTCCAGCAATCCTAGGAAAGAAGCTCATTTCAGCTGCTTGTATCCACGATCTCATCCTTTCGATCATTACCCAAAGCTCGTGATCATAAGTGAGGGTAGGAACGTAGATTGACTGGTGAATCGAGAGTTTTGCCTTAGAGCTTAGCTCCCTCTTCACCACAACAGACCGGTACAACGTCTGCATCACTGCAGATGCTGCTCTGATCTGTCTGCCAATCTCTCGCTCCATTCTCCCCTCACTCGTGAATAAGACCCCGAGATACTTAAACTCCTCCACTTGGGGCAGGAGCTTGTCCCTAACTCAGAGAGGACAATCCACCTTTTTCCGAATGAGGACCATGGACTCGGACTTGGAGGTGCTGATTCTCATCCCAGCCGCTTCACACTCAGCGGCAAACCATCCCAGTAAGACCTGTAGGTCATTGCTGGATGAAGCCAACAGGAAAACATCATCTGCAAATAACAGAGATGATATCCTGTGGTCACCAAGCATGACACCCTCCGTTCCCTGGCTGTGCCTAGAAATCCTGTCCATAAAAATTATGAACAGGATCAGTGACAAAGGGCAGCCCTGGCAGAGTCCAACTCTCACTGGGAATGAGTCCGACCGAGTGCTGGCAATACGAACCAAACTCTCACAACGGTCATATAGAGACCGGATAGCTCGTAACAACAAGCCTGATACCCCATACTCCCGAAGCACCCCCCACAAAAAACCATGAGGAACATGGTTGAATGCCTACTCCAAGTCCACCACTGGCATCTTTATATGCCAGTGGTGGTTAAAATTCTGACAATAAGTATTTGGTATCTATGATCAGGACTGAAGTTGATTAAAAGATTTAGACAAAAAAAATCAAAAACATATAGTATTTTTATGGTGTTTTGACGAAGACACTTTTGTCCCTTAGTGGTATCAACGTAACACTTTTTTTTAACATGGCATGAGGGTTAAAGGAGATAAGAAACAGAGTTCAATTCAATTCCGTTCAACTTTATTTATATAGCACCATTTCACAACAACAGTCATCTCATAGCACTTTCAACTGTAGGGGAAACCCCCACAATTGCAGAAAAACCCCAGCAATCAGGTGATCCCCTGTGAGCAAGCGCTTGGCAACGGTGGAGAGTAAAAACTCCCTTTTAACAGGAAGAAACCTCCAGCAGAACCAGGCTCAGGGAGGGGCAGTCTTCTGCTGTGACTGGCTGGGGGGTGAGGGGATAGAAAAGATGAAAAGAACAGACATGTAGATAGCAAACAGCACAATGGGGACTCAGTCTATGGGAGAGAACAAACAGATGTTAATGACCAGCAAAAAAAAAAAAAAATTCATTGAGAGTGAGGAAAGGAGTGAAGCCCGGTGCAATTATTGGAGGTCCCCTGGCTGTCTAAACCTAATAGCAGCATAACTAAGGGAGGGTTCAGAAACATATGATCCCTTCCTAATTGTAGGCTATATCAAAAAGGAAGGTTTTAACCCTATTCTTAAAAACGGAGATCGCGTCTGACTCCCAAATCCAGATTGGCAGCTGGTTCTACAGGAGAGGAGCTTGATAACTGAAGGCTCTGCTCCCCATTGTACTTTTGGAGATTCTAGGTATTACAAGTAATCCAGCATTTTGGGAGCGTAGTGCTCTGTTAGGATAATAGGATAATATCAGATCTTTTAAATAAAAAGGTGCCTGATTGTTTAGAGCTTTGAAAGTGAGAAGAAGGATTTTAAACTTATTCTAAACTCTATGGGAAGCCAATGAAGGGAGGCCAGAACCGGAGAGATATGATCTCTCTTTCTAGTACCTGTTAAAACTCTTGCTGCCGCATTTTGGATCAATTGAAGACTGTTTAGAGATGTTTTAGGACAACATGATAATAAAGAGTTACAATAATCAAATCTAGAGCTAACAAAAGCATGGATCAGCTTCTCAGCATCACTCTGAGACAAGATGCTCTTAATCTTGGCAATATTACGCAAATGATAGAAGGCAGTCTTAGAAACAAATTTAATATGTGAATTGAAAAACAGATCTTGATCAAAAATAACTCCAACGTTCCTCACAGAGCTATTAAGAGAAAGAGTAACTGCATCAAAACTAAAAGTTTGATTTGGAAAGGTATTTCTAAGGTTTTTTGGACCAACAAGAATGATTTTAGTCTTATCTGAATTTAATAGCAGGAAATTACAAGTCATCCAAGCTTTGATTTCCTTAAGACAGACATCTAACTTGGCTAATTGATTACTATCATCTGGCTTCATTGACAGGTATAATTGTGTGTCATCTGCATAACAATGAAAATGTATACAGTGCTTTCTAATAATGTTGCCTAACGGAAGCATATATAAACTAAAAAGAGTAGGGCCTAGCACAGATCCCTGTGGAACTCCATGACTGAGGTTTGAGTTGAAAGAAAACTCATTATTGACATGAACAAACTGGAACCTATCAGATAAATAAGATCTAAACCACTGCAACGAAGTTCCATTAAGTCCAACATAGTGTTCTAATCTGTCATGAGCCGAGTGCCGATCTCGTCCGCGCTCGGGTCATACATCATCTCCTGCAGGCTTGACAGCAGTGAGTACCTTCTGGCTCCCCGGGCTCTTATTGTGACAGCGCTCGGAGGAGCTTCCTGCTGTCAAAGCCTGCCAGCTGTTCTGCATTAGGGCTCGTTTGCGCTCGGCATTTAAGCGGACGCTGAATGCAGCCCAGTGCAGCAGTCTCAGTCAAACTTCCGTCAAACATCCCTGTGTTCAGACGTCGAGCAAGCGTTCCTCGTCTCAGACGTCAGTTTTCCTTATTTGATTCCTCGGCTACGATCATCCCTCATCCTAATCCTCTATCGTAAGTGTGCTTGATCATCCTTACAGTCCCTGTTCCTAGTATAGTGTGTTTTAGCCCACCGTGGCTTATTCCTTTGTTGCTTTGTGTTATCCTTCTGTGTCCTGAATAAAACATCATTGCAAACTCACCGGTGACTTGTGGCGTCTTATGGTGGCTCGCGAGGGCCACCGTGACAGTAGACTGCTGCCAGGATGCCTAAACAGAGGCGCCACACCGAGACAACGTTCCCGGTGAGTTTTTGCACTGGACTTTGCTCTTTCCTGTCTGGGTACTGTGTGCTGACAGCATGCCGTCACGGAGGGTCCACGCTCGGAGCCAGAACAACGAGCTGGCGGACGTCCTTGAATACGTCGATGAAACCCTCATCGCCGCCTCCCTCCTCGACTTCCACAGCGACGTGCGCTGGTACCTGGACTGTGCTGAGGACGTGCTAAATCATCTTCCCCGCTATGCCGACCACCCTGAAGTCAGCACGAGGAGAGATGACATTGCTGCACAGCGCGAGATACTCCGTGGGTTGGAGGGAAACCCCGGCAGGAAGCCAAAGAGGAGGCATCCTCGCTCCTCACGTCCGGATTCCATTCCTGTCGCCACTCCGGTCCAGGAGTTCGCACCGCCCAGGGGTGATCCCCGCCGGAGAGTGTCGTCATTCGGGAATCCCCCGGAGAAGCTACAACTCACAGCGGCTTCCATCCGGGACCGAGTGGCGGCAGCTCGTTTCGCTGTTCACCCCACACAAATAATTAAGCATGTGACGGTGGCAGTCAGACTGGTGGAGAGGAACCCCGAGTTGAGTGACTTCCCTGAGTACGCCGACCTGCTCGCCTCTGTTTCTGCACAGGAGCGGCGATCCCCGGACCTCACCTTCACCTCGCCCCCTGCAAAAAAACCGTCATCACACCCGCTCTAAACCTCAGCACGAACCCCGTCCGGATCCAGTTCAGGGTCGCCGCAAGGGCTTCACCTCCCAAACAGCTGTCATTCCCGCGCCTTGTCTGGAGGGAATCCCCGCAGCCTCTCCCCCCGGGTCATCTTCTCCTGCTGTCCCATCAGTGCTCCGTGCCCAGTTCGTCCTGGCTGTTTCCCCCTCCTCCTTGATGCCTTCCATGGCTGCTGTGTGTGCTCAGAGTCTTGTTTCGGCGAGCCCCGTCCTAGATCCATGGCGAGCTGCTCCCCCTCGTCCTCCCAGGAGGCCCTCTGTCACCGTCCGGTGGGGAAAGGGAGGAGCAACGTCCGCTACAGCAGGCACCATCCTCCCTCCGGGAGACAGGCAAGTTCAAGTTCACTCATATCCTCATTATTGTGATTTGCCTTGTCTGACTCCTGGGGGTGGAGTTCGGGGTTCGCAGTCCCCCCGAGTTCCCACCACCTGCTGTAGCTTCTATTATTAAACCTGCTTCCTCTGTGTCTCCCTCCGCTGAGCGGGCCTCGACGCCATGCCAACATCTGGAGGAGGGGGCCTGCAGTTCTGGAGAGCCTGGTTCCGGTCCCACAGCCACGCTGTGGGTGGAAGAGGAGAGCGGACTGCAGCATGGAGCCTGCGCCAACGAAGAAGCGTCCCCGGGTCTCCACGGACGAGCGGTCCGGTCCAGTGGGTCGAGGGTCCCCAGCCACCACGCCGTGCGGGTCGTTGGCGTGGACGTCAGTGCTGGAGGGTCCCCAGGCTGTGGACACCATCATGCCAGCTGCAGAGCCCGACGTTGCTGAGTGGGAGCCAGAGGACGATCTCCTCCCATCTGAGCCCGGATCGTCGAAGTCCTGGACGGCGTCGGAACTCGAGATCAGGCAAGTGCTCTGTGTTGTCTTTCTCTTCTCCATTTTAGAGCATTTTTGCCTGTCTCTTGGGGAGGCGAGCCGGGTGCAGCTGTCCGCTGCATCCGAGCTTGTCTCGCCAGGTTCTGGCGCTACCGGTCATCCTGATCCCGGTTCTTTTCTCTCTCCTGAGCCTTCTCCCAGGGTCACCGGTGCGGAGCGGGTTCCGGTCGCTGTGCTGGAGGTTCCGGGTTCGGGGCTGGAGGTCGTCCATGGAGCTGTTCCAACCCAGTCGGGGTCCATCGTGGGTCCAGCCGCGACCCAGTCGGGGTCCATCGTGGGTGCTACCGCGATCCGATCGGGTTTCATCGTGGGTGCAGCGTGGGCTCACCCTGGGTCCGACAGGAGGACAGCGCCTATCCTGTTAACGTTTGGAGGTGGAGCTGCAGACCCGCCGCTGAGCGACGCCGGACTGGTCCCTCGTTTTTCCCCCAAGCCTTCTCCACCGGGTGCCATTCGGATTCCTTATCTTCGGCCCGGCTCGCCCTCGCTATTCCCCTCTGCAGGGAGGTCGTTGCTATTCTCTCCCCTGTGGTACTGGTGGCTGAGCGATGCGGGTCGGCCGTCTGAAGGACTGCCGCGCCCATTTGGCACTCTGGGGCGGCCACTCGACCCACTGGATTGTCTGTTTGGTGACCTGGTCCAGCCGCCAGAAATTCTGTGTTTCCGGGCATGGGACTGGGGTAGGCCGCCCGAACTGTCCTTTTTCCCCCTGCCTGCGTTATGGTCGTTTGATGCTGGGCGGCCCCCCAAACTATCAGCCTTCATGCCACAGAACCAGGGCTGCCATCATCCCGGGTTTTCATCTTCATTGTGTCTGTAATCTTTTGGTATGTGCGGGGGGGGTCTTGTTTTTGTAATTGTGCATCTCACTCTTTCCTGGCCGGTGTTTTTGTTTGGGGTTTTTTTTGCCTCTGCCAAATGTCCATTCATTGTCTGTAATAGCTGGTGTATTTTTGCCTTTTGGATTTGGTATTCTCTGTTGTCATACCCTGTAATTGTGTTTCTTTTTTTTTCTTCAATCTGCCTTGATCATGGTTTGTGTATTTGTCATAACCTGTTCGTTGTTATTTTGCCTTGTGATCGTTCCTCCTTGATTGTAATTTGTGCATGGGAGTGTCGTTTTTTTTTCTTTTCTCTTGTCTGCCTGCGCGCTCCTGTTGTCACCATGTTTTTGGTTTTTTTTTTGGTCTTGGCTGGTCCGTTCCCCCCTGGCCTGTTCCCCTTCCGCCCACCCTGGGGGAGTGGGGGGGGTGGGCTTGGGTGTCATTGGGCGTTCAGAGCCCGCCCTCGAGGGGGAGATACTGTCATGATCAGAGCGCCGATCTCGTCCGCGCTTGGGTCATACGTCATCTCCTGCAGGCTTGACAGCAGTGAGTACCTTCTGGCTCCCCGGGCTCTTATTGTGACAGCGCTCGGAGGAGCTTCCTGCTGTCAAAGCCTGCCAGCTGTTCTGCATTAGGGCTCGTTTGCGCTCGGCATTTAAGCGGACGCTGAATGCAGCCCAGTGCAGCAGTCTCAGTCGAACTTCCGTCAAACATCCCCGTGTTCAGACGTCGAGCAAGCGTTCCTCGTCTCAGACGTCAGTTTTCCTTATTTGATTCCTCGGCTACGATCATCCCTCATCCTAATCCTCTATCGTAAGTGTGCTTGATCAGCCTTACAGTCCCTGTTCCTAGTATAGTGTGTTTTAGCCCACCGTGGCTTATTCCTTTGTTGCTTTGTGTTATCCTTCTGTGTCCTGAATAAAACATCATTGCAAACTCACCGGTGACTTGTGGCGTCTTATGGTGGCTCGCGAGGGCCACCGTGACACTATCAAGTAGAATATTATGATCAATAGTATCAAAAGCTGCACTAAGGTCTAAAAGGACAAGTACAGAAACAAGTCCATTGTCAGATGCAATCAGGAGGTCATTAGTGACCTTCACTAAGGCTGCTTCAGTACTATGATGGATTCTGAACCCAGATTGAAACTCTTTAAATAAACCATTTCCCTGCCAGTGGTCAAGTAATTGCGTAGCAACAACTCCTTCTAAGATTTTTGAAATGAAAGGGGATTAGAGATTGGTCTATAGTTAGCTAAAACTCCTGGATCCAGTGTTGGCTTTTTGAGTAAGGGTTTAATTACAGCAGTTTTAAAAGCCTGTGGTACATGGCCTAAAGTTAATGAAGAATCGATTATTTGAAGAATAAAGCTACCAATAAATGGGAAGGCTTCTTTAAATAACCTGGTAAGAATAGGGTCTAAAAGACAAGTTGAAGGCTTGGATGAGGAAACTATTTTGTCTAACTCTAAAAGGTCGATTGGAGTAAACTGATCCAAACAGATATCAGTTGAAGGAGTTGTAGTAGCTACTGTATTTAAGTTAATGGTGGGAAGAATCTGACTGATTTTATCTCTGATAGATGAAATTTTATTATTGAAAAAGTTCATAAAGTCTTGACTAGTAAGCTCTAAGGGAATGCTAGGATTGACACAGTCCTGACCCTTTGTCAGCCTGGCTACACTGCTGAAAAGAAACCTGGGATTATTCTTGTTCTCATCTATTCATGCAGAGTAATAACTCATTCTAGCTTTTCTCAGAGATTTTTTTCATAAATTAAAAGATGATTTCTCCAAGCTAAATAGATTTCATCTAAATTAGTGGAGTGCCATTTTCTTTCCAATCGATGAGTCTTCTGTTTTAAGCTACGAGTTTCTGTGTTGAACCAAGGAGTTAGAAATCTCTGATTAGACTTTTTTCTTTTTTAAAGGGGCCACTATGTCTAGAGTCTGATGCAGAGAAGCTGTAACACTATCTACCATGCTGTCAATTACAGAAGGAGCAAGCTGTCTATAGCTTATTTCCATTATGTTGACACATGGCATAGAGGAAACAATCTGCATAAATTTGGTAACAACATCATCTGAGAGGCATCTACTGTAGTAATATTTTTCCTTAGGAGCCAAATAGTCAGAAATGGTAAAATCAAAGGTTAACAGACAATGGTCTGACAGTACAGGGTTATGAGGAGACACTACCAGATTTTCTATTTCTATACCTTATGTCAGAACAAGGTCCAACGTATGGTGGAGATAATGGGTAGAATTTTCTACTTTCTGAGAAAACCCCACCAAGTCTAATATTGAATTAAATGCCAAATTAAGGCAATCACTATCTACATCTACATGTATATTAAAGTCCCCTACTATAATTATTCTATCAGATTTCAGCACTAAATCAGCTAAGAATTCAGCAAATTCAGATAAAAACTCTGAGTAGGTTGATGGAAGACGATAAACTATGGCAAATAAAATTGGGTTTAGCCTAAAATTGCTAAAGTGCCCAATACTGAGGACCAGGCCCTCAAAGGAATTATAAGATGTTTTTTGCTTTACATTAACTAGTAATTTGGAATGGTAAATTGTTGCTACTCCTCCTCCATGACCAGAACTTCTGGAATTTTGACAGTTTAAATAACCAGAGAGAGTTGATTCATTCAAACCAACATAATCCTCTTGCCCTAGGGCAGTGCTTCTCAATTATTTTTTGCAAAGCCCCCCCTAGGAAAGAGAAAATATTTCGCGCCCCCCCAACTCGCCGCAGTGACTATAAATAAGATCATTATCTATAAAAATTGTATAAGTATACCTAAAATTGTATCCTTTTTAACATTAACAAAAGAAAAAAGCAATATAAATCAACTTTCAACAAATATTAACTTTATTTTGCCACACAGAAACCCTGTTATAGTCTAAAACAGAAAAAAAACTTAAAGTGCATCAAAGTGCCTGAAATAAAAAATATGTCAATCCTTATTTAAACTAGAAACATTTTTGACCAACTGAACCATTTGATGCTAAGAAAAATAATTCAATCAATAAATAATATTAAATGTAAATTGATCTGGAACATTAACACAGGAGTACCAATATATTTAACATTTTAGTCTGAAGAAAAAGGTAGAAAAAGGCAGTATCAACTCCTCTGCAATTGTGTGGTTTTTTTTTTTTGTGGGGTTTTTTGCACTGCGCAATTTGGTACGCCACTTTAAATGATGCTAAAAGTGCTCGCTGGTTTACTGATGTAGCGTTCACAAAGCGGGATGATTGTTGGCCGTACTCCGCACGTTTTCGCTGAAAAAAATCAAGCGGCTTATCAACGTGTTGAGGATGTAATGTCTGTAGGTGACGTCTTACTTTATTTGGCTTCATGCTGTCCGCTGCCAACACTTTCAGACACAGTGAACACACCGGTCTTTCCTCGTCTCCCACCGTAGTCAGAGTGAAGCCAAGCGTGAAGTGAAGTGAAGCCAACCTCTGTCTCTCTCCACCTTTCTTTTCGTTACTGTTAAATATTTCTCCATGGTGTCTCTCGAGGGGTTTGTTGACAGCAATTTAAAAAGTTTTAAACTCCCGCACAGACTTTGACAATGAGAGCGCCACTGCACCACCTGCTGCCGTGGATGTGCAATTACACTTTACACGGCAAAAGCAAAGCCTGTTCCCCGGGGTCACCCCCCCCCCCCCCCGGCATCGCATCGCGCCCCCCTGCCCCACTATTTGAGAAGGACTGCCCTAGGGCAATTATGTTCATTCAAACCAACATAATCCCCTTGCCCTAACCAAGTCTCTGTAAGGGATATTAAATCAATCTGATGATCAATTAACAGGTCATGGACTAGCAGAGACTTGGGAGTTAGAGACCTAATATTTAACAAACCGCATTTAATTTTTAAATTATGAGGAGGAAGAGAGGCCAAATCATTAAATTTAAAGGCTTCATGTTTAATTTGAGTTTTACCAGCTTTTTGTTTTAACACTTTGGGATGCTTATACATAATATTTTTATTTACTTTGGAGGGAGCAGACAGTGATTCTCTGATGGGGAAGCGAGGGGCTAAGATGAGGGGTGGCGGATGAAGAAGAGGTGCAGAGAGGCGTGTAAGACTGCTTCCTGGTCCCAACTCTGAGTTGTCAAGGTTTGGGAAATTTGGATAAAAATGATGCCAGATTGTTAGATCAATGAGAAGCACCATCCAAAGTGGGATGGACACCGTCTCGTCTAATAACACCAGGTTTTCCCCAAAATGAGCTCCAATTGTCTATGTAGCCCACGTTGTTTGCAGGACACCACACAGACAGCCAGCGGTTGAAGGATGACAAGTGGCTAAACATGTCATCACTGGTCAGATTGGGGAGAGGCCCAGAGAATACTACAGCAGCAGACATTGTTTTGGCAAAGTCACACACCGATTCCACATTAAGTTTTGTGGCTTCCGACTGCCGGAGTCGGACATCATTAATGCCGGCGTGGATAACAATTGTGGAGTATTTACAGTTACTTTTAGCCAACATTTTCAAATTTGACTCGATGTCGCCTGCTCTGGCCCCAGGAATGCATTTGACTATGGCCGCTGGAGTCTCTAGGTTCACGTTTCTGATTACAGTGTCGCCATTGATCAGAGTTTTTTCCTCAGTGGGTGTGTCGCTGAGCGGGGAAAAACGATTAGAAACATGAACAGGTTGGTGGTTAACCGGGGCTTTGAGGCTAGGCTTCTTCTCACCGTCACCCACCCAGTCTCCTCGCTGCTGAAGCGGACCGGAGGATTGCTAGCAGGCCGCCCTATGCTAGGGAGCTCCGCTGCAGCTAGGGGATGTCCGTCGTTATTAACTGGCGCAGACGGTGTTTCAATACAGCGGAGCCGGGATTTCAAATCAGACAACCTCGCCTTGAGCGCCTCAAAAAGACAACATTTATTACATTTACCATTATCACTAAAAGAGGCAGAGGTGTAGCTAAACATCTGACATAGAGTGCACACCAGAGGAGAAGGGGAAGGAGAGCTAGTAGCCATAGCTAGTGGCTAACCCGAAACTAACAAAAACACAGATGAAAGGTGAACAGAATGCTAAAGAGGGTGTTTAGATCACACTGAGTGTGCACACAGGTGCAAGAGGCTTGATAAACAGAAGTGAGAGCTAACGGTAGATGGAAAAAGTAATTAAAATACAGTTAAAGGCAAAATCCTCGGGAGAATGAGGAGAGCAAACCACAGATAGCCAGCAACACAGGAAGTGATGATATGTTACCACAGGAAGGTCCCTTGTCCTTCCTGTGGTAACGGGAAGCTACTCACTGACAAAGTTAGAAAGCTTTGTCAGTGAGTAGCTTCTAGTGTTGATGTTGAATGACCAAAAGTTTTAAAAGTCAGAGATTTGACAAAAATAGTAATACTCAATGAAATATTGACATTACTACTGTCTTTCCTAGGCGTCAGAGTTTACGTGTGAACTTTGTCCATATGAGATGCGACCTGATGCCAATCGCACCGGCTGTGTTCCCATCCCCATCATCAAGCTGGAGTGGCACTCGCCCTGGGCTGTCGTGCCCGTCTTCATCTCAATGCTGGGCATCATTGCCACCTCTTTCGTCATCGTAACCTTTGTTCGCTACAACGATACCCCCATCGTGCGGGCGTCGGGACGGGAGATGAGCTACGTGCTGCTCACGGGGATATTCCTCTGCTACGCCATTACCTTTCTGATGATCGCAACACCAGATGTGGGCATCTGTTCGTTCAGGAGGATTTTTTTGGGACTGGGGATGTGTTTCAGCTACGCCGCGCTGCTCACCAAGACTAACCGGATACACCGCATCTTTGAGCAAGGAAAAAAGTCTGTAACAGCACCCAGGTATGTCTGGCATTGTTCTTTTCTTGTTCAGTATGTATGGACTTTAACAAATGTAGGTGCACTAGATGTGGCTGTCATGTGTTTTTGTGCCATCAGGTGTGTGTGCTTTGTCATAAATTATTTATAAGAGTCATGAACTAACACTCTCCTGTTATACTGTTTGAACTCTGTGAGAGTGACTCTGGGAAAGAGCATCAACTAAAATTGTAAATTGTTAATGCAGGACTTGATAGCGTTCAGGTTCAGGCCTCTACTGCTTTTTAATCTCTCTTTCTCAAACTAGCTGAGTTTTCACAGAAAATGCTCGGAGGCTATTATAGTCATGCACTGAATATGCTTATTGGGGGACTGCAAGAGTCATTACATGTAAATATTGTGTAGAAATTGTTTTTGGACATTTCGTGGCCCAAAGTTAACATCTCCCTGGCGTTTTAGATGATGGTCACATTTCCTGTAGTCATGAAGCTGCTCACCTTAATCTTTGTGTGGAACGAGAGAGACATTGCCGTTTCTCTTTAATTTCTTTGTCCTGCAAGTCCTTATGCAGATTTTTCTCAAGTGTCTGTGGCTGTTTTAAAAGGGAATGAATATATTGCTTTTGTGTGATGGAAGACTTTTCTACCTCCGCCAGGCCGCAGGCCAGGAGGTTATGTTTTTGCCGGGGTTTGTCTGTCTGTTGGTTAGCAAGATAACTCAAAAAGTTTTGGACGGATTTCGATGAAACTTTCAGGCGTTGTTGGAAATGGTACAAGGAAGAACTGATTAAATTTTGGGGATGATCCGGATCACCGTCTGGATCCAGGAATTTTTTAAAGGATTCTTTAACATTGTGAGATAGGGCCATTTTCAACACAGAGGATGCGGACAATCACCGTGCTGCAGCGAGAGAAGAAATGCAGCGACTCAGGCAAGGGCTATCCCCAGATGCTATTGAAGCTCGTCGAGCTTAGTTTTATTTATTTATTTTTTTTATTTTTTTTTTTTTCTTATTACCTCCGCCAGGAGGTTGTTTTTTTTTTTTTTTAAAGAAGATCTGCTCGATATTGCCAGTCATGCCTTGTTCAAAGTCTAAAAGTGTGAAACAGAGAAGGCAACATAGTGCAGAGTGCATGAGAAAGAAAAAAAGGCAGGGAGATAACACAGAGGATGCGGAGAATCACCGTGCTGCAGCGAGAGAAGAAATGCTGCGACTCAGGCAAGGGCTATCCCCACATGCTATTGAAGCTTGTCGAGCTTAGTTTTATTTTATTGATTTTTACCTCCGCCAGGAGGTTATGTTTTTGCCGGGGTTTGTCTGTCTGTTTGTCTGTTGTTTAGCAAGATAACTCAAAAAGTTTTGGACGGATTTCAATGAAATTTTCAGGCGTTGTTGCAAATGGTACACGGAAGAACTGATTAAATGTTTGGGATGATCCGGATCACCGTCCACAACAAAACCGCCATTACGGAAAATGCCATTTTCATGAATAACTACTCAACCACTAATCCTATCATTGTCAATCCAATTGCTAGTCATATGTTTTCATGGTCAAGGAATCTGAAAACGTACACACAAACACTGTATGGGGGGAACTGTGGCGCTTGGCGGAGGTCTGCGCTCTCCAAGTGCTTTTCTATTTTCCAAATGTAATCCTGTGCAATTTAAAATTAAGCATAAAATATGTTTTATAACAGTGACGCCCAGAAGATCATTCATTTTTTTTTTTTTGTGGTTATATTGGGGAATTTTATTCCTGTTGGTTGGGATATTAAAGGTTATTTCTTCCTGTTCCTCCAAGTTGGGCTTTTAGCCATATGACTAGCAACCATGTCTGGTAGAGTCAAGAGATCCAGTCCATTGACTTAAATAACATCCAACTATCTACATGTATCAGCTTTTGTGGTATGCTATGGTAGCTATGGTTACAAATACCCTTACGAACGGCTGTGATCACCATACGGATGATTTTTGGACCATTTCGTACAGCCTTCTTAAGGCAGCTATAGGAGAATCCAGTGTTCGTAGACCGTTCGTAAGTTCGTGGCCAGGTCGATGATCTTGTCCAAGATTTCTTTGAATGCCCCACGAAAACCATTCATCGTAGGGTGGCCATACGAATGTCAGAGGAACAACGTAAGAACTACAAAAGATGTTTACCCTAAGTATGCCTCAAGAACAGGGCCTCTTACAGTGGTCGTAGGAAACACTGTACGAATCCCTGTTCATACGGAGGTTCGTACAGCGTGTGTAACGCGGTAGTGAGGTGCTCATAAGGTGGAAGTATGTCATTCGTATGACGTTTCTGCCAACGAAATGTGCCAAAAGCCATAAGACCTTCCTACCAATGACTTGAGAGTGCTGTGAGTTGCACACCAATTTTTGTAAGATGGCAGTAAGTATACCGTAGGAAAATCCTAAGGCACCCTTATGAAGAACATAAGAACTCTAGGGCCATTGTACGATAGAAACGCACCTCATTTCTCAGGAATGCCTCAAGTTGCTCTTGCAAATTGAACGGCAGCTGTAAGAAACAATGTATCCCTTCCACAAATGTTGGTGAACTTCAGAATTCTTAGGACCTGGGAGATTCTTATGAACTCATCGTTTGTAAGAATCTTTGTGACCGTAGCTTTACCTAAATCGACCAAGCCCTATGTAACGTAGCAGTGTATAGTGGTGCTTGTCCATTTATACCTTAATAAAATCTACTTATGTTAAAAAAGGGGTTAATTAGCTATAAAAGTTAAGACAAAGTACCTTGAGCTATTTCTGGGAAAGCGTAAATGATCTTATGCCATGGCATTATGTCTATCTTGTGTCCATCTGACTGTCCACATTTTTTAGAATCGTTACTCCTCCAAGGTGATTGGCTGAAGAGTCACCAAACTCACACATAATGGGTCTACATTCATATTGTGCTAAAGGTCAACATCAGGGTCAAAGGTCAGGAGATCTGGGGACTTAAGTGACGTCAGGAAAATCAATACTCCTCCTAAGCAATTGCCCTGATACTCACCAAACTCACAAGCAGCCATTCTCTGGTTGGTCTATATCTAGGCTGTGGAATGCATGGTTGGGAGAAACCTTTACTGGTCATTATTTTACACTTCCTTACACTTGTTTACAAACTTCTCTTTTTCAGGTTCATCTCTCCTGCCTCCCAACTCGTCATCACCTTCTCCCTGATCTCCGTTCAGCTCCTGGGTGTCTTTGTCTGGTTTGCCGTGGACCCTCCCCACACTGTAGTCGACTACGGTGAGCAGCGGACCCAGGACCCCATGGCGGCACGTGGTGTCCTCAAGTGTGACATCTCAGACCTGTCCCTTATCTGCTCGTTGGGCTACTCCATTCTGCTGATGGTGACCTGCACAGTTTACGCCATCAAGACGCGAGGTGTTCCCGAAACGTTCAATGAAGCCAAACCCATTGGATTTACCATGTACACTACCTGTATTATCTGGCTGGCATTTATACCCATCTTTTTTGGCACGTCGCAGTCTGCTGAAAGGGTGAGTGTGTGTGTGTGTGTGTGTGTGTTGTGCTCTTTGCTTTATCTCCATGTTTAAACACATTTTCTACACAAGTTATGGTGCAGAAACAGTGTGAGCATATTGTTGATGGCTATCTAGCTATATATCTCATTCTAGCAAAGGCAAAATGATTTTATATGATGGCACCATGTCCATTGTCCGTCTGTCTGTCCACATTTTATAAAAATCCCTCCTCCTCTCAGGCAATTCCCCAGATGCTCACCAAACTCACAGACAGTTGTCTTCACATTGGTCTGTGCCCAGGCTTTGGTCATGGTCAAGGTCAGGAGATCTGCGCAGTCACGTGGTTTCATGAAAACCACTCCTCTTCCGAGGCAAATGTCCAAATGCTCAAGAAACTCACATACAGTGATCCTCTGGTAGGTCTGCATCAAGGTTGTTCTCAAGGTCAAAGGTCACAAGCTGTGACTGTGTGTTCAAGTTTGAGCAGTTCTAAGCCATATACAGCTCCAGGAAAAAAAGGGACCACTGCAAATGTTTTTCCTAAATTAGCATCTCTACTTGTATGGCAGCCATTC
Organism: Pholidichthys leucotaenia; assembly: GCA_020510985.1. NCBI lineage: Eukaryota > Metazoa > Chordata > Actinopteri > Cichliformes > Pholidichthyidae > Pholidichthys > Pholidichthys leucotaenia. Next base: position 107,911,695 of record CM035845.1, read on the forward strand.
AGTTTAAGTATCTGTTGAATTCCAACACACCAATACCTCAGTCTACTTATGGAGGAACTGATTAGGTGATCATCTAAGCATGGTAAGACACATGAAAGCTGTGAATAAAAATCAGAGTTGTTACAAGTACATATTTCTGAGTTCTTTCAAAGATAAAATGTTATTGTAGTGTTTGAGAATAAGCATGAACTTGTTTTCTTTGCATTATTTGATCTAAACGTACATCTAAAATCAATATCTTTTTTGTTGTTTTGGCCATTTGTCATTTTTCTATAAATAAATGCTCTAAATGATGATATTTTGACTCGTCATTTAGAGCAGTGTTTTTCAACCTTTTTTAAGCCACGGCACATTTTTTACATTGACAAAATCCTGGGGCACACCACCAACCAGAATGACACAAAATGACACTCTATAGCCTAACACAGTAAAAATAATAAAATATAGTTAGCAATACAGTTTCTGAATGTATTTATACTCACTCAGTGTGAACCCTGGGCCTGTTTAGATGAACACAAAGCTGATATCCTGGCAGGAATGGAAGAAAGACACACACGGAGCTCTTCCTCAACAGCTCTCAGTCTCTCTCTGTTTTTAGTTTTTATCACAGTCAAGCTTGAAAAGCTCAGCTCACACAGATATGTCGTGGAAAATGGGAGCAATGTTGAAATAGCTTTGTTGACCAGAATGGGGAACTCCTTGGCAGCAGTCAACCAAAAACTGACCAAAGGAAGATCAGCAAAGTTTAGCTTTAAACCATGATCTTGTTTCAGTTCAATGAGTTCCTCTTGCTCTTGTAAAGTCATGTCGTTTCCAACAACTGATGCTGAGCTGTATGGGTTCCTAACCCAGTCAAGGCATTGTGTGAAGTCTGAAGGGAAATTAAATAACAACTTCTCCTCAAGAGTTTTCAAATGTGTGCCAATCACCTGGCACAGTGCAGCAGTGTTAACATCATGCCGTTTCTCGGTGAGTGGGAACATCTCAAGGTTGCCACGCTGCACATGTTGTTTATTTATAAATTTTACTGTTTACATGGATCCTGAAAAAGCTGATCTGATTAGGACGTGCGTTTTCATGTGTCACATGTTTGAACGGAATAAATCATTTTGACATGCGCAGGTCGACATTTCGACATTCAAAAAATAGTAGAAGAAGAAGCAACTTCCGGTGTTAGCGAGCCCCGCTTCGTGTCGAAATGGACCTGTATCGTGTTATTCAGACTGTACTTTTACTTCTGCTAGTCTCCTTAATGAAACTACAAGTACATACTTCTGCATATGACGAAAAGAGGGAGACAGCAGGACGATACAGACCAGTTTTGTTTTACTCCCGCTATGTTTTCCGCTAGCTGCTGCCTAGGCGGAAATACGTCACGTCGACGTGCGGCTGGTGTACAGACATGCGCAGTAAACATATTTTCTGCCCTGTGTTCGGAATAAGTGTTTTCATGCGCACCATTCGGATTAACAATCGGTATAACCCACCCCTTTCAATCAGAATGAAATTTTGATCTGAATGAGCGTGATCGGGTTAGAATATTCAGATTGCCATGTTTACATGAAGCATTTTTATTCCGATCAGGCTTTTAATCCGGTTACTTGTGTCCATGTAAACATAGCCACTCACTCAAGTAATTAAGTTAAATTGGATAATTTCCCACGGCACACCTAACAATCTCTCACGGCACACTAGTGTGCCGCGGCACATAGGTTGAAAATCACTGATTTAGAGAATTTGGGTGAGTTGTTATCAGTAGGTTAGAGAATAAAATAAAATTGTTAATTTTGCTCAAACACATATGAATAAATAGTAAAACCAGATAAAGTGATAATTTTGAAGTTGACTCTCTGGTCTCTTAGTTTTTTTCTGGAGCTGTATTTGTATGTATATATCAAGATTAAGGCCACATCTATGTACAGAGCACCTTTAAAAGCTGACCAAAGTGCTGTATAGTCAGATGAAAATTGAAAACTACAACAACCAAATTGAGCAACGGCTCTTGGGGATGTCCTGTTGTGTTTATCAGATCAGGAGCGAGCTACTTCATCACTGGCAGTCTGGCTGAATTTGCAAGGAAGACGAGACTGCCCTGTATGCAGTATTACTGGTATACAGGGCTATACACTAACTTACAGTCAGATGCAGAGAGACAGAGAACCACACACTCCCATCCAGTTTGAAATCCACAAATCAGGCCTACAGTGCATGTTGTGGCTGATCGATCAGCTGACCGAGAGTGTCAAACCCAGAGTCTTGTTGTTTTGAGAGGCCAGTTCTATTGCAGTTGTCCTAAGGGTCACTAAATTCAGGAGTTACTTTTCTGACTCATACATGTGACTTTTTTTTTTTATAATGAAAGCATTGATACCCATTCCTTCCCTGCACTGAGGTACTGTTGTGTTTTACAATTGTAGCTATCCAACTGGCTTAGAGTCAAAAATCTCCTGACAATCCCCTGTGAGTACAAGAGGATTTACTGTCTGGTTGATGGACCAGATCCATGGCTTGGTGCAGACTTTTAGCGGGCTGTACTGTCGAGCTTATTCCTCCTACCTGTAGTTAATCCTTAATAGGTATTTGATGGGAATAAGATATAACTACATGAGGCGTGTGCATATAAGTGGTTGAGTCACGGTCTGGCAGTCTGTAAAACGATGTCCTCTCACCTCTCAGTTTCAAAAACCACAGGCTCAGGCATAAAGACGCACGAACGCATGCGTGCACGCACACATGCACACACACAGACAATACAGCTAATCTGATTCATGCACCCAGTAAACTATTCTGTTTACTGAAGCCAAAACAGCAGTGGTTTATTGATTCATTTTCTTGATAGTATGACTTTTTTCTTTTATTGAGATTCATAGCAGGTCACTGACTGCAGATGTCATGGCTTGTACATCATAGTGCTAAACACATGCCACAAAGAGATACCTGCAAAAAGATAGTGAATAATCAGAATCAGAATCAGAATCAGGTTTATTGCCATTGTTCATGTAGTACACAAACTAGGAATTTGTCTCGGTACAATGCTGCAACATTAAACATGATAAGATAAGAGAAATAAACTATACATGTAATAAAGTGTAGGATAAGATTAAGTGATACTGGTCAACAGTTAAAATATATATTAGCCAGCAGCAGATACTGTGGAGAACTATATAGTGCAGTCGGTAATGCAGGAAGAAAACAGTGATGATTGACATGAGTCTGGTTGAGCTGCTGTACATGGTGCACGAGAGTCACTTAGTGTTCAGCAGTCTAATGGCAGAGGGGAAGAAGCTGTTCATGTGACGGGAGGTTTTAGTCTGGATGGACCGAAGTCTTCTACCAGAGGGGAGGGGGGCAAACAGTACGTGACCAGGGTGTGAGGGATCGGCTATGATCCGGCCAGCACGCCTCCGGGTCCTGGAGATGTACAGATCCTGGAGAGATGGGAGCTTGCAGCCGATCACCTTCTCAGCAGTGCGCACGACGCGCTGCAGCCTTAGTCTGTCCCTGGCAGTGGCTCCTGCGTACCACACGGTTATGGAGGTGGTGAGGATGGACTCGATGATGGCTGTGTAGAACTGCACTAACATCTTGGTGGGTAGCTTGAGCTTCCTCAGCTGCCGCAGGAAGAACATCCTCTGCTGGGCTTTTTTGATGAGTGAGCTGATGGTCAGCTCCCATTTGAGGTCCCTGGTGATGGTAGTGCCTAGGAAGCGGAAGGAATCAGCAGTGGTGATGGGAGAGCCTGAGAGGGTGAGGGGGGGCAGAGGAGTAGTGACTTTCCTGAAGTCTACAATCATCTCCACTGTCTTCAGAGCGTTCAGCTGCAGGTTGTTATTGCTGCACCAGGACGCCAGCTGGGCCACCTCTCTCCTGTAGGCGGACTCGTCGCCGTTGGAGATGAGCCCGATGAGGGTGGTGTCGTCCGCAAACTTGATCAACTTGACAGACTGGTGGCTGGAGGTGCAGGAGTTGGTGTAAAGGGAGAAGAGTAGGGGGGAAAGTACACAGCCCTGGGGTGATCCGGTGCTGATGCTAGTATAGTCTGAGACAGTCTTTCCCAGCCGCACATGCTGCCTCCGGTCCGTCAGGAAGTCGATGATCCACCTGCAGAGGGAGTCAGGCACGTTGAGCAGGGACAGCTTGTCCCGGAGCAGAGCGGGGCGGATGGTGTTGAATGTGGAGCTGAAGTCCACAAACAGGATCCTGGCGTAGGTTCCCGGGGAGTCCAGGTGCTGCAGGATGGAGTGGAGGGCCAGGTTGACTGCATCGTCTACAGACCTGTTGGCTCGGTAGGCAAACTGCAGCGGGTCCAGGAGAGGGGTGGTGATGGACTTGAGGTGGGACAGGACCAGGCGCTCAAAAGACTTCATGACTACAGAGGTGAGCGCTACAGGTCTGTAGTCATTAAGTCCAGTGATCCGTGGCTTCTTGGGGACAGGGATGATGGTGGAGGATTTGAGGCAGGACGGCACGTGGCATAACTTAAGGGAGGTGTTAAAAATGTCTGTGAATACAGGAGCCAGCTGTTTCGCACAGAGTCTCAGGGTGGAGGGAGACACGCCGTCTGGGCCGGGGGCCTTGCGCGGGTTCAGTCTGGAGAACTGTTTGAGCACATCCTGCTCACTGATGATAAGGGGAGGGGGGGAGGTGGGGGGGGGTGCCTTAAATGAAGTAGGGAATGTGGAGGCTGTGGAGCTGGAGGGAGGGGGGGGAGTTGGACACAGATGACGAGGTGTCAAAACGGGCATAGTGTTGGGACAGTCTCTGACAAAGGGCTTTGTCATCCTGACCTTTAGGAGCCTGAGGCCGATAGTTGGTGATCTGCCTCAGTCCTCTCCACACGGAAGCCGAATCATTAGCAGTGAACTGCTGCTGGAGTCTCTCTGAGTACACAGATTTAGCCCTCTTCAGCTCTCTGTTAAACCGGTATTTAACCTCCCTGTAGCAGTCCCTGTCTCCACTTTTCAGCGCTGCTTCCTTCTCCTTCCTGATCTGTCTGAGCTTAGCTGTGAACCAGGGTTTGTCATTAGAGTAACTCACCCTGGTGCGTGATGGAAGAATGTTCTCTTCACAAAAGTGGATATATGAGTTCACAGTGTCCGTGTACTCATCCAGATCATGCGTGGCTCCTTTAAGCATGCCCCAGTCAGATATTTCCATGCACGTTTCCAGCTTCTCCTCAGCATCACTGGTCCGTATCTTCGTAGTGCTCACAACAGGTTTAGTGAGCTTCAATCTCTGTCTGTATGTGGGAATGAGGTGAACCATCACGTGATCAGATAATCCCAGCGCAGCTCGAGGGACAGCGCGATATGCGTCTTTCACTGTGGTGTAACAGTGATCCAGTGTGTTTAATCCTCTGGTGGGGCATTTAATAAACTGTTTGTAGCGGGGGAGATCGTGGCTCAGATTGCACTGATTAAAGTCGCCAGCCACAATAATCAGCGAGTCTGGAAAACTCCGCTCTGTGTGTTGAATGTGATCCGCGAGCACGCGCTGAGCTTCGCGCGTGTCCGCGTCGGGAGGGGCGTACACAGCGATCATTATGAAAGAAGCAAACTCCCGCGGGGAATAGAAGGGCTTGCAATTGATAACAAGAAATTCCAAGGCAGGAGAACAGTGTTTGGAAATTACCGTTACATCAGAGCACCAGATGCAGTTGATGTAGAAGCAGACTCCGCCTCCTGTGGTCTTGCCGGAAAGCTCTGTGTCACGATCAGCACGGAAGAGCTGGAAGCCGTCGAGGCGCAGCGCGCTGTCCGGTATATTTTCCCGGAGCCAGGTCTCAGTAAAGCAGAGGACAGCTGAGGAGGCGAGGTCCTTAAAACGCATCAACAGTCTCAGTTCATCCACCTTGTTAGAGAGAGAGTTGGTATTGGACAGAAATATGCCAGGCAGCGCCGTTCGCGAGCCTCTCCTGCGAAGTCGTACGAGAGCGCCCGCTCGTCTTCCTCTCTTCCGCCGTCTCACTTTCTGAGCCAAACAATAAACCAGATCGGCAGCAGGGGCTAGAAAAACTGGGAGGAGGTCCGTGGGGGTCAAAGTCCTGATATTTAAAAGTTCTTCACGGGTATAAGTGCAAGCAGACACACAATTGACAAACAAAAACAAACAAAGAGCGCAGCGAAGCACCATGTCGACCGCTGTGGGCGCCATCTTGGATCGATAACCATCGAATAAGCAGGCACATCTATCTATAAATGCAAAGAATCTCTGTCTGTCTCTCTGCCTGTCTGTCTGTCTGTCTGTTCCTCGCATATCTCTCGAACCATTTGTCAGACTGACCTCAGTTTTTCTAAGTGCTTTGTGGAGGTTATGGGGGTGTGCATCCCTGAATTTTAGTGTCACCGGATATGTGGAAGTTTAGGAGGGGAAATCTTTATTGAACGTCCATAGGGAAGCTATTAAATGAACACAGTGGCGGAAAAGGTATACCTGCTGGGAGCTGGGGGCTGAAATTCACAGGGCAGATAATAAAGTTGATGATTTGGGCTAGGGCTGTGCAGTATGACAAAAAATTCATATCACAATATAAGTCCTTATATCACAATAATGATATACTGTATATCACAGTATACATTTTCTGTAAATTCTACAGTTTAGATAATCACATAAAAAGGACCATTTCTTTTTTTTTTTTTACTTTTTTTACATGTAACATTTTCCCTCATACTTTTGCAGTGTTATAAAATAGTTTTGTAATGTGCATTTGAGACTTGATTCTCATACATTTCAGATTTTTCTTCTAAATCATATGTGAATAAAAAGCAAACAACCATCCATCCATCCATCCATCTTCTGCCGCTTAATCCTTGTTGGGTTGTGGGGGGCTGGAGTCTGTCCAGGGTGTACCCTGTCTCTCGTCCAAAGATGCTGGGGGAAAGTAAACATCAATGAGTTAAATATTTCCTGAGCCAGAGGAGAATAGCAAAAAAACAAAACTAAACTAAACTAAACAACAAAAAAAAAAACCAGATAACATAAAAAAATGTCTGAAAATGAGAAAATTACCCATGGCTGTCACCTACAGGTATAAATTAACTGTTAGTTGAAATCAGTGAAAATTTAAGTGTAGACCTGATTTAACCTGTTTGCTTCTTAGTAAAAATATTTCAGGTTGGTCATGATCTGAAAGTCAAAGACACAAAAGGTAATGTAATAAAATACATGTGATGGCTTTAACTTTATTCATTATCACTCCTTGACTAATTAAAATGATTAGAAATCAAATAAATTACATTAAGAGCCAACTTACTCCTCTGACCTGTTTTAATGTATTTATTATTTATTTTGCATGTATGTGCCACCATCATGCACTTTTGCAGCTTTAATAAAGTTTTTTCAGACAAAACTAAGAAACTCAGCAGTAATTTAAGCCAAAGAAACAATGGTCCGCTACATTCCATTTCCAGTTAGCACAACTTAGCATCTTCTTTTAGCATTTTATAGTTAGACATGGTGTTAGCGTTACTTACCTCCTATTAAAACGAGGTTAACAAACTATCCTCTCTGACGCAGCACGATGAAAAACAGTCCCACATCCCTGGCAAACAGGAGTAGCAGCTATCTGAACCGGTAGTTTGGAGTTAGCATTAGCATCCACCAGACTAAAGCCTAGCCACCCACGACACACCTGTTCCACTGCGCGCACTGCAGAGGAGAGACGGGGTGCTGACAAGTAGTGGTGAGGAGCTTTCCTGAATAAACGAGAGTATGTGCATTTTAAATAATATAAATGATAGAGTATTCTATGAAATGATAGACGTTTTTATATCATCATCCGATACATATCGTCATATCGCACAGCCCTAATTTGGGCCCGATGCGAGCTCCTTAACTGGGTTTTCCTTAGAAGACCTTATAAGGAGTTGTTCAGAACTTCCTCAGAACAACTGAACTGAACAACCCCTTATATGGTTGTGTGACCAGAATTCTATGAATGAACAACACCTTATAAGGAGTTCTGAACAACTCCTTATAAGGTCTACTACAAAAGGTCTACTAAGGAAGACCGAGTTCTGAAGCTCAGATTGGGCCCAAATTTTTATCATTTTATCCCATTGGCTTCCAGAGCCTGCCCTGTGAATTTCAGCCCCCAACTCCCAGCAGTTATACTGTTTCCACCTCTGCTTCTATTTAATAGCTCCCCTATTGACATTCAATAAAGATTTCCCCTCCTAAACGTCCACATATCTGGGTAGGAATTATTGGGCTTAATGTTATAGCCATAAATCCAAATTTTCAGTTTAAATAAATTTTAAACCAAAGCTGTATCTGACATCTCAAATCATTCACCAGTGAAATAATTAGATTGAATTTCTACAAACAATGAAGTATAACACACAAATTATAAACTTCTATAGTCATTTCTGCCTAACTTGGTGATTGAGTAAGACTGGTTTTATTTCCCTCTCTTTTCAGTCAGCCCATTTTCCTTTCAACATTGGTGCCAGCCCCTGTCACAGGGAAAATTGCAGTCTGACATCAAAGTGGTCATGTCTAATCAGACATTTGTATGCCCTTTCTAGACGTTTCACAGTGTTTTTCATCTGCATAACCATATTTACCTCCATAAAAAGCCAGAGAATTTGGTCTTTCAGCCTGACTATTGATAAAAATCTACCGGACTGGAGTGCTATTGAACTATTACCAAACTGTCTTCTTGCTTTGGGAAATAACTATTACCTGACCTGTTGCCACTGTGGATGAACAGCAGTGACCCACTATTCTTCAGCTCGCAGCTAGTCTGCCTATATTGTGATCATCTGCTTGGATCGTTTGTTTGGAATACCTGCATCAACTCCCGTGGGTGCTGTCTTCTGGTCTGTTTTCCTGAGTTCTGCTGTGGCTCATTTGGCGTCGGTGACAGTTACCTGTCATGTCCTACAGTGAGTGATGGGTCCACGGTGGGCTGCTAGCTGCTAGCCAGAAGCCATGAGTTAATGGCCTCGACTCTCGGAATTATGCTCCGCTACTCAGCTGTGCAGCTTCTGAAGCTAAACAACAACTATGGCTCTACTATGGACGTCTCTGCTATTAAACAGCTGGGACTCATTCGGAGACCCCGCTACATCCATAGAGGGTCCGGACGAGGATTTGTCTACTCCAAAACCGGCTCCATACCATCCCTGTGGTCGACATCGAGACTTGGTGCACACTGGTAATGTCATCATGCACGTCATCAGAGCACTGCTACAAACCGGTATAACACTGCCCTGCGACAACTGCGGACTGGGAAGGTAAAAAGTCCTGGAGTGGACTACAGTTTACTGCGTCCACTTCATAAGCATAATACTCACTCTGAAATTAAGTTTGAACTATTCAATATCCAGTCACTGTTTAATAAATCCTGATTAACTCAAGACCACATTCTGGACAAAACAGTTGACCTGATGTGCCTTACAGAGACATGGCATAAATCAGAGAAGTACTCTGTTCTGAATGAGGCTTGTCCACCTGGTTACACATACTTGGCAAGGGCCCGAAACTCAGGTCGTGGAGGGGGCCTAGCAGTTATCTATCACACTAGCTTTAAATTATCCATTATTTCTCTGCCTAAATTCACTTCATTTGAATGCTTAGTATTAAGACGTAAGCATCCACTCCCAATGACAATTGTTCTTATTTACCGGCCACCAAAACTAAATCCAGCATTCATTACAGACATAGATGAGTTTATTATGTCGTTATGTACCGCATCAACAAATGTTGTAATACTTGGAGACTTCAACATTCATGTTGACTCCCCCTCCTGTCACTCTGCTGCAGAATTCTTACGGCTCCTTGATCTTCTCAATCTCAAGCAGCACACCAATGTTCCTACACACAACAGAGGACATGTCCTTGACCTGGTCATCACGGATTGCATTCCCATTATCAGTCTCCATTTGTATGACATGGGTGTGTCTGATCATAGCACTGTTTCATTTGAAGTGTCATTACAAGGACCATAGATCAAGCCAAAGTGGCACATACAGTTTAGGAATTTCAAGAATATCAATCATGACACCCTGAGTACTGACATTAAAAATTTCTGCGCCATCTCCCAGTTTTCCTCACCATCTGAATCTGTTGACTACTATAATAAAAATCTTCAACAGATCCTTGAGAGACATGCCCCACTTAAAATAAGAACTGTTTCATTCACATCCTCTGCTCCATGGTTCACAGATGAATTGCAGAAAATGAAGACGGCTGGTCGTGCCCTGGAGCGGAGGTTCCTGGCCACAGGCCTAACAGTGCATAAATTGGTCTATCGTCAACATCAAAAAGCCTATTCCAAATCCCTTACCATTGCAAGATCATAGTACTACTCCAGCATCATCCAAAACAGCTCTGGTAACTCCAGAAGACTGTTCTTAACTATAAGTCACCTCCTTAAACCTCAGTCTTCTTCTCACTTGAGCAATACAGGGGAACAATGCAATAAATTTATTGCCAGTTTTGCCGACAAAATCAACACTATCCATTCCTCTTTTAACCAGTCTTACTCAGCACCAGAAAATATGTCTGAAAATATTACAGTCAAACCAGAGATTATACTTTCTGATTTTTCCAATGTCACCCAAGGAGAGGTGGAGGATTTTATCCGACAGATGAGCTCTTCTACAAGCGCACTGGATCCCATGCCTACAGTTCTCATCAAATCTAATGTAACCATCATAGCTCCTCTCATTACTACTATTATTAACAGCAGAATCAGAATCAGATTTATTGCCATTGTTCATGTAGTACACAAACTAGGAATTTGTCTCGGTGCAATGCTGCAACATTTAACATGATAAAATAAAAGAAATAAAAACTATACATACAATAAAGTGTAGAATAAGAATGAGTAATACTAGTCAGCAGTTTTAAATATATTAGCGAGCAGCAGATATTGTGGCGTACCACATAGTGCAGTCGGTAATGCAAAAAGAAAACAGTGATGATTGACATGAGTCTGGTTGAGCTGCTGTGCGTAGTGCACGAGAGTCTAATAAGTCACTTAGTGTTCAGCAGTCTAAGCTCTTTACAAACTGGCCAAGTTCCATCAGCACTTAAGACTGCATTTATCAGGCCCAAACTCAAAAAACCCTCACTAGACCCTTGAGTTCTATCTAACTACCATCCTATCTCAAACCTCCCATTCCTTGCCAAGGTCCTGGAGAAAGTTGTGGCTGCACAGCTACAGGAACATCTTCAATCAAACTCCTCTTTTGAAAAATTTCAATCTGGTTTTTGCCAGGGCCACAGCATAGAGACAGCCCTGGTCAGAGTCACCTACGATTTACTGGTGGCTGCTGACCAGGGCTCTCCTTCACTGCTCATCCTCCTGGACCTTTCAGCTGCTTTTGATACAATCAACCATAAAATTCTGTTAAACCGGCTACAGCTATACACTGGACTTTCTGAAACTGCCTTTCAATGGTTCCACTCTTACATCTTGGGTAGGTTGAGTATGTGATCCTGGGAGAAGTTAAATCAAGGCCCCACTATGTCACCTGTGGGGTCCCTCAGGGGTCTTTCCTTGGGCCAACCGTGTTCAACATCTACATGCTCCCCCTGGGCCATATCATCAGCAAGTATGGAATTTCTTTCCATTGCTATGCTGAGGATACCCAACTCTACCTTAGGACATATCCTACCTCCTCTGCAGCCACAACACCTGCTCTCACAGCTTGTCTGGAGGAGATGAGAGTGTGGATGAGTGAGAATTTTCTTCAGCTAAACAACGACAAAACTGAGGCCATACTCATTGGCACGCCACACCAGCTCCAACCCTCCTGTGTCACCAGCATCTCACTTGCTGGTCAGACCATTCCACTTTCTTCAGCTGTTACTAATCTCGGAGTCCGATTTGACCCCAACTTAACATTTGAACATTACATTCAACAACTTTGTAAAACTGCCTTCTTTCATTTGAAAAACATAGCCAAACTTCGCCCCTTCCTCTCTCTGCCAGTTGCTGAAAAGCTGGTCCATGCCTTCATCTCCTCAAGGTTGGACTATTGTAATGCGCTTCTCGTTGGGGTTCCTGGCAGGAACCTTCAGCGACTCCAGTACATCCAGAACAGTGCTGCCAGGATCCTGAAGAGGAAGCGAAAATATGATCACATCACCCCAGTTCTTTACTCTTTACACTGGCTCCCGGTAAATGTGAGGACTGAATATAAAACGTGTCTCCTCACATATCAGTACATACATGGCAATGCATGTGATTATTTAAAAGAACTTCTTCAACATCAGAAACACTCCAGAAGCCTCCGTTCCACAAATACCTATTGACTACATACCCCCAGGTTTAAGCTATGGACAATGGGAGACAGAGCTTTCCAGGCAGCAGCTCCATGGCTGTGGAATGCTCTGCCTGATTACATGAGAGTGCCACAGACAGTGGAGTCCTTCAAGAAATCTTTAAAAACTCTTCTCTTTTGTAAAGTATATCAATACGTAGTCACCTATGTGATTTTAGCACTGTTTTTACTGTTCTTGCTTTATTTTAATTATCTTTTTTAACAGCTTTTACTGTATGGAACTTTTGAGATTTATTTCCTTTTAATGAAGTGCAATATAAATAAAATTCATTGTTATTATTGTTATTATTATTATTATTTTTATTTATTGATGCAAGTAGTTCGAAGCAAGTCAATGACAATTTTGATCTTCTCTTTTCCCCTCGCAACATTTATTTTAATGCATTCAGGCAAAACAAAGAGGAGTTTTACAGTTAAACAACATCAGAAAGTAAGGAGTTTCAAGCAAATCAAGTTATCTCTTGCCAACAAATTACTGGCTACAGGTTATTTTCAGTGGAAGCTGTTCATATGAAGCCCAGTAACAGTTATTGCCATTGCTTTGCTGTGTGTCAATGATGCTGTTAAACAACTGTTTTATTTTTCTACAGTCACAAGCCAACGGATAACCAAATTGTAAACTTCCATGCAACACTTTCAGCCATTTTATTGCTAGAAACATAGCAACAAGCCACTGTGTTATTGATGGAACAGCAGTTTTTGTTTTGTTCTTTTGTGTTGTGTAAAACAATGATATGAATGCCATTTTTTGTGACCATTTATCTGCTGTGACATATTGGGGTTCTGTGCATGCATGTGCATACTGACACGTTAAAGTGTCCTTTCTGACCGGATGGGCCTAACGATGTCCCTGCTTGTTTTCTCGAGTAATTACCATGTCCACCAGCAAGTTTGTGTGCGTTTGTATTTGAGTGTATTTGCCCGATGTGTTGCATTTAATTGGAATCGCCACGAGTACACATTTGCATGTCTCTGTATGTTGTTTCTAATTGGAATATCCTCTAGAGTGCATGGCAACTGGCTAGCTATCACAGAGAGCAGAAGTGAGGGAGGAGAGAGAGGAGTGAGACAAATAAACAGGTAATGATGTGATTCGCTGATGGGGCTTTAATGAAAAGAGCTCTACCAAGGGCATAGGTTTGTTTCAGAGGCTGGGGAGGGCAATAGGACTACAGTGGAGTTAGTTGGAGGTGAGATGATACCATGACTAACATAATGATTCACTTGGGCATCGACTCTCTCTACCTAGCCATTCTTCAGTGTTAGCAGTACCCTTATTTTAGTGTGCCAGTGTGAAGGGATGAACATCGTAATTATTTTTTCTTTTGTTTATATGAGAGTTATAACTGCCGTGGGAGTATAATTACAGCTAACACAGCATGGCAACACAGTGGTTAGTGATGTCGACTTTGGTTTGAATCCCCAGGGTGGCAGTGGGAGGAGCCTCTCTGTGTGGCGCTTGTATGTTCTCCTTGTGCTTGGGTTTGTTCTGCTTTTCTCCCATAATTCAAAGATGTTCATGTGAGGTTAACTGGTGATTCTAAGCTGGCTTCTGCCTCTGTTAAGCCCAGAGAATAGAAGGTTAATTTAGTAGCAAGTTCAGTGAACTTTGAAACTAGAAAAAGCGCTGTATAAATACAGGTCCCTGATACTGGTGGAGAGTGGAAGGGAATAGAATTGCTGACATTATGGAGTAGACAACCAGACAAGGATGAAAATATAAAATTCTTCTTCTTCTGGCTGCTCCCCTTAGGGGTCACCACAGTGGACCATCTGCCACCATCTCACCCTATCCCTTGCATCTTTCTCTGTAACACCAACCTTCTCCATGTCCTCCTTCACGACATCCATGAATCTTCTCTGTGGTCTTCCCTGCCTGGCAGCTCCATCTTCAACATCCTTTGTCCAATGTATCCACTATCCCTCTCTCCACATGTCCAAACATCTCAGCCTTGCCTCTCTTATGTTATCTCCAAACCGCTGATATACTCTGATAAATTCAGTGAGCAGCTCCACTGGAGCAGCTAGGGGTTGAGGGCAAACACTGCTTTGTCATTTGCCCCACCCAGGTCTGATTCTGCCGATCCAGGGATTGAACCAGCAACCTTCCTGTCACAAGTTCACCTCTCTAACCATTAGGCCACCTCTCCCTCCTGTCTTTTTGTCAGTGCCGCCATCTTGAAGCCATACATCAGAGTAGGTCTCACTACTGTCTTGCAAATCTTCCCTTTCACTCTAGCCGCTATTCTTCTGTCACAGATCACCCCTGACACTCGTTTCCACCCAGTCCACCCTGCCTGCATTCTCTTCTTCACCTGCCTTGTGCACTGTCCATTGTTTTGGATGGTTGACCCCAGGTATTTAAGCTCAGCTGCCTTCACTACCTCTACTCCTTGCATCTTTACTGTTACACCTGCCGAAGCAAGACAGAATACGTGTGTATGGAAATATAAAATTATTAAAGCAATATAAATGACTTTTGTAGAGAAAGTAAGCATGTGTGTCTTGATGACTTTTATTTCACTTCAGCATTCCATTCACTACAAAATAGTGTTTTAGTGTTGTTCGCTGGGTTAGCTGTTATTGGGTCACATGTTTAAAATGCTCACTTTGTATCGGAATACACACAACTTTTATTTAGATTTTTTTCCCACAGGAATTAGTATGAAACTTTCTGGGTTTATTTGCAACATCACTAAAAGAAAGCCCTACCTTCAGTTACCTCCATCACAGTGCTATATTGACTATAATACTGATTCAGTCCAGCCTCGAAGTCCTGCATGTTTTCCTAAACTGTGTGTGCATTACTGCTTCTCAGCCACAGAGCTCCACTAGGAACCTAGGTTCCTCACAGCCTGTTGGCACCAGAGCTAACAACATCACAACATGCTCTAACAGGGAGATAGCAGCTGCTTGCCTCTCAGGGGTTATTTAGGACTAGGGATGGGTGTGCTTTGGTTTGCTTAAAAAAACTGGACAAATGATTGACAAAAACACCAATCCTGAACACAACAGGGTAGCAGTAGTTGACAGATAAACTCCAACAAGGCTACTACACAGTACCAGCTGTGTCATTGATCCAGTCCACCACCATGATCTGCACATCAGCACCTCCCCCCATGGGCAGCAGAGCTCCACTCAGGGACCATAGTGGCTTGTTAGCATCAGTGCTAACATTAGCATCAGTGGCTTGACTAAAAAATGTTTTATTGAGCTGCAAAACAACACAGGATTGATCTTTAGGCTTTAAAACTACATATATGTATGTCTGTGAGGATGTCAAAACTTTATTCAAAGTAATAGTAAATTAATCGTTGTAAATGGTATAAAATTGGGACTTTTAATTTTTCACTAGTTGTGCATGAGTCATGCATTTGAATATAGTCACTAGTCAGAAAAACTGGTTAAAACTGTTAGGATAGTTAAGCATTCTAGCTCCAGAGACTATTGCATCAATGTAACAGAAATGCACTGCTACCTGAGAATTTTAAAGCAGTTGTTTCTTTGTTAATGGCAGGTTTTGATGAGACTTCTGTCAGTACCTTGCACAATGCTGATGAAAGGAGATTTAAAAATGCCTTTTATGTGCAAGGGTGGATGAAAGGTACTACTCAAACAGCATTAAAGTGAAGGTGTGACTCAGTGCTTCTTTTCAGAATAGGAAATCATCTCTGTAGAAGCATTTTAAAGTTTCATCTTTACAAAAGAAAATCTTAAATTCAAGGTCTGCTTGCTAATATCTTTGTAGTTGCATTTTAGGATCTACATCAGCAGATAAAATTGCTCAGTTGTCATGGGGATGGCTCAGAGTGTCGTTTGTTTTATGGCTCCGAAGCCTTAGCAGGTATCGAGGTGCTTTGTAAACTTAAGGGTTACTTCTGTGGAATGGTAGCATCATCCCCTTCTCCTCACAGATCAATGTGTACTTACACCAGACAGAGGAAGCCTTCCTTTGTGTATGAAAGATGCACTTAGCATCAGGTTCTGAACAATGCTTACAGTGTAGGTATTCTCTGTTAAACATGGATTCTTACAAGGAAGCGGGAGGCAGCTCTTTTTTAACACAAGGTGTAATTGTATAGAAGACTAATAGTGTATCTCAAAAAATAGAATGTGATCATTTAGTCAATTAATTACAAAGAAAAAGAGTTAAATTATCTTCTTCTTTTGGCTGCTCCCTTTAGGGGTCACCACAGCAGATCATCTGTCTTCACCTCACCCTATCCCTTGCATCTTCATCTGTAACACCAGCCCTCTACATGTCCTTCTTCACTACATCCATGAATCTTGTCTGTGGTCTTCCTCTTTTCCTCCTTCTTGGCAGCTCCATCTTCAACATCCTTTGTCCAATATATCCACTATCCCTCCATTGCACATGTCCAAACCATCTCAGCCTTGCCGCTCTTACTTTGTCTCCAAACAGCTGATCCTGAGCTGTCCATCTGATATACTCATTTCTAATCTTGTCCCTCCTAGTCACTCCCAGTGAGAATCTTAGCATCTTCAACTCCACCTCCTGTCTTTTTGTCAGCGTCACCATCTCCAAACCATACATCATAGCAGGTCTTACTACCATCTTCTAAATCTTCCCTTTCACTCTTGCTGCTACTCTTCTGTCACAAATCACCCCTGACATTCGTCTCCACCCACTCCATCCTGCCTGTACTCTCTTCTTCACCTTCTTGTGCATTTTCCATTGCTTATGATGGTTGACCCCAGGTATTTAAACTCATCTACTTTCACTACCTCTACTCTTTCCATCTTCACCATTACACCTGCCACCATCACACTCATGTATTTTGTCTTGCTTCTACTGACTTTCATTCCTCTTGTCTCCAGAGCATACCTCCACCTCTCCAAGTTCTCTTCCACCTGCTCCCTATTCTCACTACAGATCATATTGTCATCTGCAAACATCATGGTCCACGGGGACTCCTGCCTGACGTCATCTGTCAGCCAGTCCATCACCTTGGCAAACCAGAAGGGGCTCAGAGCCGATCCCTGATGTAACCCCACCTCCACCTTGAATCCATCTGTCACTCCTACAGCACACCTCACCACCGTCTCACTGTCCTCACATGTTCTCACATGTCCTGCAACACCCTCAGATACTTCTCTGCCACTCCTGATTTCCTCATACAGTACCACCCTTCCTCTCTTGGCACCCTATCATATGCTTTCTCGAGATCCACAAAGACACACTCTGAACATCACCTTTGTTCTTCAAAATTGGTACCAAAACACTTGTTCATCATTCCTCAGGCATCCTGTCACTCTCCAAGATTGTGTTAAACAGTCTGGTTAAAAAGTCCACTCCCATCTCTCCTAAACGTCTCCATACTTCCATAGCATGTCTGGACCAACCGCCTTTCCATTCTTCATCCTCTTTAAAGCTGCCTTCACTTCTCCCTTGCTAATCCTCGGGGCTACCTTGTTCACCATCTTTCCTTCATCCATCCTCTTCTCTTTCTCATTTTCTTTATTCATCAGCTCTTCAACGTACTCCTTCCACTGTCTCAACACACTCTCGTCATTTGTTAGTACATTATCATTTCTGTCCTTAATCACCCTAACCTGCTGCACATCTTTTCCAGCTCAATCTCTCTGTCTAGCCAATCAATACAAGTCCTTTTCTCCTTCCTTAGTGTCCAGTCTCTCATACAACTCACTATATGCCTTTTGCTTTCCCTTTGCCACCTCTCTCTTTACCATGCGCCTAGATTCCAAATACTCCTGTCTACTTTCTTCATCTCCCTATCACACTTTTTCTTTGCTAACCTCTTCCTTTGAATATTTTTCTGTACCTCCTCATTCCACCACCAAGTCTCCTTGTCTTCCTTCCTCTGTCCAAAGGATACACCACATACCTTTCTCCCCGTTTCCCTCAATAATTTTGCTGTACTTTTCCAGTCATCTGGTAATTCTTCCCTACCACCCAGAGCCTGTATCAACTCTTTCCTGAACTCTGTGCGACCTTCTTCCTTTTGTAACTTCCCCCACTTAATCTTTGGCTCTGCAGTCACTGTTTTCCTCTTCTTGCTTTGCAAAGTCATCCTACAGAGTACCATCTGATGCTGTCTAGCTACATTCTCCCCTGCCACCACCTTGCAGTCTCCTATCTCTTTCAGATTTCTCGTTCTGCATAAGATGTTGTCCACCTGTGTGCAACTTCCTCCACTCTTGTAAGTCACCCTATGTTCCACTCTCTTCTTCTCTCCTTAAGACCATACATACCCAGGACCTCCTCATCACCTCTGGTCCCTTCACCAATATGCCCATTAAAGAGCGATGATGTAGACAGAGAGTCGGCCGCACCTCAGACAGAGTCCAGGGGCAGATAATTTTTTCGCACATGGGGAGTTGTTCAGAACTCCTTATACAAAGATATAGAGTGATGATAATCAAGTCAGTGGTGGTAATGCACCTGTAGGTTGGTTCCCAACTGCCAATCAAATTTAAAAGAAGAAGAAGAAGAAAGTCCGCTCCAATCACCACTCTCTCCCCCCCGGGAACACTCTCTGCCACTTCATCCAACTTACTACAGAATTCCTCTTTCTCTTCTGCCTGACATCCAACTTGTGGTGCATATGCACTGACAGCATTCAACATCACACCTTTGACTTCTAGCTTCAAACTCATGATTCTGTCTGACTCCCTCTTTACCTCCTGAACTCTCTTCACATACTCTTCCTTCAAGATTACTCCTACTCTATGGCCACTGCATGTATGTGAGGAGAGGAAATCCTGTGTTTACTACCTTTGGGGGAAGAAGAAGCTAAAAATAAGAAGAGATGGTATAAAAGTGTGCTTCTGTTTCTGTATCTTCATCCCCCCCCGCCCATCTTCTTTGTGTACTTTGACTTTTATGCAGTGTTGGTAGTGCCACCTCTTGAATGGGAGGTTGGATCTTGTGCATGTGTAGTCAATGCATACAGGCATAAAATGTGTGTTGCCCTCACTCAGGTGAGGAGGAGCCCCCCGGAGCCTAGCGGACTGGAGACGATGACATAATTTTCATCACACAAGCCTCGTGCTTGAGTAGAGGTGCAACACAAACCCACTTTTGTCATATACGTGCTCCTTTACGCAGTGCACCAATGGAAAGAGATAAGCTCACATTCAAGGTGAAGTGTGTTTATTAGATAAATCGTCAATGGTACAAAGAGTCCAACATAAATAGTCAAATAATAGACTAGCAGCACAGGGAACACCACAAAGCTAGGAGGCGAGTTCACGTCACGCCCCAGGGTCAGACTGGACCTCTAGGGGAAGAACAACAAAACATGAACTCGGATAGGGAAAAGGAGACTTACTTCATGTGTCCCAGAGCCAGGCTGAACTCCGGGAAATAACAGCACAAACGTAGTCTAGCAGGAACATCACTAAACACAGGATGTGACTACACCACGACAATGAGTAAATAAACTGAGAGTATAAATACAGGGAGAACTAATGACAGAGTGGAGGCAGGTGAGTAGCTGTGCAGGTGCGCTAATTACAGGCTGCTCACCACAGCAGCAGGCTGAGCAGCCAGTGGGAAGTTCCTGGAGAGAGAGAGAGAGAGAGAGAGAGGGGGGGGGCAGCCACAGAACACAGAACAAGTCTAGACAATTAACAGACAAAACAGGGAAACAAAATACAACAATAGCTTGTGCCTGGGGTCCGGAATGACATGAGCCCCCAGACACATGATAGATCCCCCCCTCATGGGTAGATTCCAGACACCCCCAGGTAGCACCAACGGCTGGTATTTGCCCCAGGAGGGCAAATACCAGCACAACACAACACCTGCGTTCCAACACCCCTAAGGCCCCCGGTCCCAGGGCTCCAGGGTTCGGGCGGCCGGCCAAATTCCAAGGCCCAGCAGGCAGCCCACAGAACAGTGTCAGGCGGCCTGCCAGAACAAATGGGCCACCCAACCCGGAGACTCAGTCCTTTGGGTAGCCGGCCAGCATTGCTGAGCCACCAGGACCGGAGGGGTGAACAAGGAGGCGGTTTTCCTACCGGGAGGCTCAAAGGCAGGAAGCCAGGCCGGAGGAGAGGGACCCCCACGTCAACTGGTGGCGGAGGACAGAGGACCCCGACAGCACCCGGCGGAGGAGGAAGAGGCACCCCAAAGACCTCTAGAAACAAAGAGGAGGCTTCAGCATCCTCAAGCTTGCCGGCTGCACACTTGGTGGTCCTGGTTTGGGATTCGGCTGCGCCCTCAGTGGTCCTGGCCTGGGACTCGGCTGCACCCTCAGTGGTCCTGGCCTGGGACATGGTTGCACCTCCGTTGGACCCCAACTGGGCCACGGCTACACCCACGGTGGCCCCCAGCTGGAGTTCAGCTGCACCCACAGTGGCCCCTGACTGGGACATCACAGCACCCGCGGCAGCTCCGGGTTGGAGAATCACAGCCCCTGCGGCGGCTCCGGGCTGGAGCATTGCAGCACCTGCGGTAGACCCAGGCTGGGCCAACATTGCACCCTTGGTGGACCCAAATTGGGCCAACGCTGCACCCTCGGTGGCCTTCACAACGGGGGAAGCTGGGCTCACAGTGACCTCGGGCGACCAACCTGGATCTTTGGCGGCTTCAGGTGGAGTTGACCACTCTCCAGCGACCCTGGGAAGAAGCTCAGAAACAGAAGAGATAGAGACAGGGTCAGGGTTGCCGGCAGAGGCAGAGCCTGGCGAGGTGAACCCGGGTGCAGCGGCAAGCTGCCTCTGGCTCTCCTCCCCAAGAGTCAGGCAAGATAGCTCCAAGACAGGCAGGAGAGAAACTACAGAGCGAACTTGCCTGAACTCGGGCTCCACCGCTGTCCAGGACTCCGACAATCCAGGTAGCGACAGCTCATCAGGCTGGGGAGGCGCTGCACCCACAGAGGTCCCAGGCTGGGACGGAACCCCCGCGTTGACCTCCACTGGAGAAGCTGGACTCTCGTCATCTTTGGTGGGTTGGACTGAATCTACTGAGACCCCTGGTGGTGGTGGATCCTCTCTGGTGACCCTAGGAAGAGGCTCAGGAACAACAGGAGAGGAGATATGGTTAGGGTCGCCGGCAGCGGCACAGTCCGGCGAGGTGCGTTCTGATGCAGCTGAGGCCTGCACCCAACTGTCCTCACCAAGAGCCAGACAAGATTGCTCCAACTCTAAAGGGAGAGAAACAAATGGGAGCACTTGCCTGGACTCAAGTTCCACCACCATCCAGGACTCCGTTGATCCCAATGACGACGTCTTGGGCCCGATCTGCTGGAGGGCCAACTGGATGGGTGACTCTGCTGCGGCGGCTCCCGCAGCAAGTATGATGGTGGTTGCAGTCTCGAGGTCCCCAGGCAATGTACCCCATGCTGGTAACTCACCCGGCGCGGCGGCTGGAGGCTGCCTCCCCGCCGACCTTGGGACAGGATCTTCCAGGGCCTCAGGATCCTCATTCATCTGGTGGCTTAGTTCAGAATCAGAATCAGAATAAAGTTTATTGCCAAGTACATTTACAAGTAAACAACAGGTAAACATACGAGGAATTTGACTTGACACTGGAAAACGCCTGATAGGCGAATCCCAATGACGCGGCAAGCCATGAAAGCGCCTGTCAACAGAGGAGAATAGAGGGCAAAGGTCAGGAACAAAACAATAGGTAGAGAGAAAAAAACATAGTTAATCAAAATAATGCTCATAAGTGAGCCGAATTATGATCACCAGAAAAAAAAAAAAAAACCCTCGATGCACAATTAGCAGACAATGTATCACACTTAACATAGAAGCAGTAGAGAGCAGTGAATGATTGTTTTCGTCAGTATAATGAATCAGTCATGTGTGTGTGTTGGATGCAGAGGTGTTATCAGTTGCTGGCGAAACAGCAGAGGTCTCTCTCTCAGCAGATGTTGTGACTAGTGTCTGAAAGTCAGAGGCAACATGTCCTTGGCACGGCAGATGGGATTTCTCTGTGAGTCAGACATATGGCTGACCTTGGGAGATCAGATACTGTTCGCCAATGTTTGTGAAGAGGAAAGTCAGCATTTATACTGATATCATCATCAGGAGGACTGAGTGCCGAGGGCGCCGAAAAACAGGTCGAATAGCACTGACTTCAGAGAAAAAACTTTCCATTCTCTTACGGATTCAGTGCTCCAAATCCATCATTGCCAGGCTTTGAAATCATATCCTGGACAGCTCTCAGCGTGATCGTGATGTTTTCCATCTTCCTATACAGTTCTCCATTGGCCGCTGTCACAGTCCTGCCCAGCTGGTCGAATTGATGAGAGAGCTTCGCCGGGTCCACTTTTTGATAAGCTCTGTCCATCTTCTTTAATTTGCGATACACCAGGACAATCCCAAAGCCGATCAGTAGAAGTCCTGAGACCGTAGCTCCAAACAGATATAGATCTTCTATATCTTCAATTGAAAGATCGCACAGACACAAGAGTTTCCAATTGCTTGTATCCTTAATATAACCCGCCGCAGCAGTCCCTGCGGGACAAATAGGCTTCCCCGGACCTGATTTCCTCGTTGAAAAAACAGTGTCGATTGCGTTCAAAGCCCAGCTTATTAAATCCATAATTTCATTAGGATGAATCACCAGTAGAGAGCCACGCAGACACAGACAATAGCAAGCTGGGATCAGTCAGTTAGGGAGGGAGAGACAGGGAGCAGGAGCAGAAGGAAAAGCGGCTGCTCTCTTTGGAGGGCGGAAGTGAAGTTCAGTGACTGGCGAACTCACAGAAGCACACAGAGAGGACACGGAGAGGACTGGTGAGGGGCCGTCACATGCTGCTGGTGCAGGGAACTCGGGGGACTGCAGGACCTGAGTCTCTTGGCCAGGGAACAGGCAAAATTGTTCATCAATAATAGGAATAGAATGAAAACGAACTTGCGTGTTCTCCTGGTTCTCGATGTCTCCAGTGGCGTCAGGAGCACTTTTATCCCAATCTGTGTCCATGGCGGCCCTGGGCTCCTCTACATGCAGCGGAGAAGCCTTCCAAACAGGCACAGAGGTGGATGAAGCTGGGGATAAAACTGCTCTACCCACATTGGCGGATGTAAAAGCTAAGGATGAGGCTGCTGGAGGCGAGGCCGCAGGAGTTAAAAACGGCTCACCTGCAGGATTCTCCTCCTCCTGTGAAAGAAGGGTTGCTGGTGGAGAGGCAGTTGTTTTTTTCTGGCGAGACCTCTGGGAACGGTGATGACGAGTAGGAGAAGGTGGCTCTGCAGTCAGAGCGCGTTTGACTTCAGGCATGGGCCCCGACTCCCTCGGAGAAAGCTCCTCCATCATCCGGAGACCTCCTTCCGGGATCAGCGGAGACTTGGGGAAGACGGGAGAGACAGATGGAGAAGCGGTAACAGCAGCTGACAATTCATCAGGAATCAGGCAAGCTGTTTCAGGAGAGAGTAAGAGTGATTGAATAAGAACTTGCCTGAATTCCTGGGAGGTGATGATGTCAGCTGTTGTCCTGGGGTCAGACTAGTCGAAGAGGTGAGGAGGCTTCGAGGCTGGAGCACACTCGACTTCAGGCTGGGGCTCCGGTTCTCTCGGAGATAGCTCCTCTAACTCCGACGCCAGTTCCCGGAGGAGCTATGGTTTCACCTCCAAGAGGAGGTCTGCTTCAGCCAGCAACACCAGTCTGCGTTCTTCCAACTCCTCCATGGATGAAGCGGGCCAGGGCTCTGGGGAAGGAAGTGGGGCTGTCGCAGGAAAGGCTGGAGGCTTCTTATGGTGGGCACACTTCTTTTTTGTGGAAAGCGGCTCCAGTGTCGGGGCTTCCTCAGACAGTGCAACACACGGTAGGGAATACAGGGAGAGGAGTAAGTCAATTGCCTCTGAGTGATCCCAAAGACCGGGGAATGCTTCCATTATCCGTGCTGCGGCATCCCGGCTGTTCCAGACCACCCTTGGAGATGTGGAAGCCTGTGCCTGTGCCAGAATGTCCTCCAGAATGCACACTGCCCGCTGCACCACTTCGCTCAGATGCGCCATGGTGAACGCTCCAACTCAGGTGGGTGAAAAACACAGAAAAAGGTGAAAAAACAACACAGGAACTTCACTGCTGAGCTCTAAACTGGTCACGGTGTACTGTCATATGCTTGTGCCATTACGCGGCACACGAATGGAAAGATATGAGCCCACATGCAAGGTGAAGTGTGTTTATTAAACAAAACGTCAATGGCACAAAGAGTCCAACAATCCAACAATAGTCAAATAATAGGCTAGCAGCACCGGGAACACTGCTAAGCTAGGAGGCTTGTTCACGTCACGCCCCAGGGTCAGACTGGACCTCTGGGGGAAGAACAACAAAACGTGAACTCAGATAGGGAAAAGGAGACTTACTTCGTGTGTCCCAGAGCCAGGCTGAACTCCGGGAAATAACAGCACAAGCGTAGTCTAACAGGAACATCACTAAACACAGGATGCGACTACACCGCGACAATGAGTTAATAAACTGACAGAGTATAAATACAGGGAGAACTAATGACAGAGTGGAGGCAGGTGAGTAGCTGTGCAGGTGCGCTAATTACAGGCTGCTCACCGCAGCAGCAGGCTGAGCAGCCAGTGGGGAGTTCCTGGAGGGAGAGAGAGAGAGAGGGAGAGAGAGAGAGAGAGAGAGAGAGAGAGAGAGAGAGAGAGAGAGAGAGGGAGGCAGCCACAGAACACAGAACAAATCTAGACAATAAACAGACAAAACAGGGAAACAAAATACAACAATAGCTTGTGTCTAGGGTCCGGAATGGCATGAGCCCCCAGACACATGACAACTTTAGGGTTATCATGGTACAGTATCTCACAAAAGTGAGTACACTCCTCACATTTTTGTAAATAATTTATTATATCTTTTCATAAGAACACTGAAGATATGACACTTTGATACAATGTAAAGTAGTCAGAATATAGCTTATATGACAGTGTAAATTTTCTGTCCCCTCAAAATAACTCACACAGCCATTAATGTCTAAACCGCTGGCAACAAAAGTGAGTACACCCCAAAGTGAAAATGTCCAAATGGTGCCCAATTAGCCATTTTCCCTCCCCGGTGTCATGTGACTCGTTAGTGTTACAAGGTCTCAGGTGTGTTAACTTTGGTGTTATCGCTTTCGCACTCTCGCATACTAGTCACTGGAAGTTCAACATGAGAGCGCACTGCTGCGGGAGTCTTCCATTCTGATGAGGGAGGGGCTGCTGGCAAGGAGGAGATGGTGTTCCTAGGGCGGTCTGGAGCTGGACGACCCTGGAGTGGTGGTGAAGCTGACGTTGGCAAACCAGGAGAGGTGATGGCCTTCTGCCGTGGAGAGCGCCTCCGCTTCGGCTCCGCTGAAAACACCCCCATCGACAAGAATCCTCCAGAATTCCCATAGCTCCATACAAACTTTCCCAGGTCTTCTTGGGTCCATGGGTGGCGAGAGCTTCATCCACAAAATCTTGGATAAACCCCGCCACTCATTCCCTCCAGACTGGGATACCCTGCTGCCGATCTACCTTTATTAGAATGAGGCTGGCGAGCTGGGGACATGATGAGCTCCACTTCAACCAGTGAGTGAAAAAAACTACAGCAACAGCTGGGTCTATCAATGGTGGCAATATTCTGTCATAAATGGGCCCCTATGGGGCAAAGAGAATGATCCAGGCGCTGAATTGCCATAGTGACATTTATTAACTAAAGAACAAAACAGTGCAAAAACACAAAAATATGAATGAGGAAAAATAACTTACAGAGAGGACCCTCCAGAGCTGATGTCGCTCTGCGAGGGGACAGGAGTAGACTTGGTAGGATGAAGTTACAATTGGTAGAAGGATAAATTCAATATTACCGCAATGAGACAAAACACAGGCAGTGCTTAAATACCTAGGGATGAATGAGTCGCAGGTGTGAGCCACCGAGCGAGCAGGTGACCTAATTTAGCCAACTGCTCATAGCTGAATGACCGGGAGCAGACTGTGAGCAGTTAGTGGGAGTGTCTGGGAAAGGGGAGGCTCAAAAGACAACAAACCAAAATATACTGCTCAAAAAAATTAAAGGAACACTTTTTAATCTGAGTAAGCTGGACTAGCCTGCCACAATTTCTTCACTTTAAGTTTTGGAGTGTTTTCATTTCCATCAAAAGACGTGGCATCTTTTCATTCGTAACACATTATCCAGTCCATATCAGTGTAGATATCCAGCTTATTTTTTCCCATTAAAATCTGATGTGTTTTCAAAGTGTTCCTTTAATTTTTTTGAGCAGTGTATATACAGAAACTAATAAAATCAGTCTAACAGACAAACAATACTACTACTAATACAGTACTACTAGAAATAAATTAAGAGTCTGAGCTCTGTGAAAAACACACACTCAGACACATGACACATTTAATTTGCACTAAAAATATCTATCCATATTAATAAAACGAGTAACACATCTGATCAAATTTCAGTAGCTGTAACGCATTGCTGAATTTTTAAACAGTAATTTCGTTATACAGCACGTTACTGCAAAAGTAGTGGTGTTACAGTAACATGTTACTTGTAACGTGTTACTCCCAACACTGTTCATAAGCCGCTGAAACATCGCCGGCGTGTTGCATAACCCAAACGGCATTGCAGTATAGGAGGAGTACAGGCCTGAAGGTGTGACAAAAGCGTTATAATGTTCAGCCAATTTTAACAACTGTTCTTTCGTTAATTTTACAGAAATTTCTTCAGCTGGGGCAGCAAGAAAGGCATGAACATCCACTGTGTTTTTTTTTTTATTCAAACACAGCAAGGAATATCAAACATAACAAAACAACTTACCCACAATGTGGAACACAACAGCCATGGCGAGGACTCCTGTACACACAGTTAGGATTGGGATTTCCCTCTAACTACTCAGAGACCCCCTAGCTACTCTCCCTGCAGTCTTCATGCAGTTACTTATGGTGGGTATTTATGCACTGAAGCCCGATGGGACAGGGGAGTGACCAGCAAGCTAGCAACCCACCTGAGCACCATGGATGCGCTCCCAAGCACAGCTTTAACCAGGTTGGCCACAACACTATCACCGGCACCGACAAAGCCAAAGGGGAATGGCGCTACAGTCTACCAGGGAAACCCCACACCAATTACATAATAGCATGCAACAGGGAACCCCCACCAGCTGTCTGGACTCCCCAATACCTATACCAGGGGTGTGGATTAGGATTGTCACTGCAAAGGTACCAACACAAAACAAACACTCCATAGCAAACCGATCGGACAACTAATTTATGTTACCAAGTTAATCTAAATGTAGCACATTCCCTCACTTTCCCTTGCGCAAACGAGTGTGCCACGTCAAAACTCAACTTAACAAAGTGCACACCATTAATTAACAGGCGCAATAATTGCTACAAATTGTGATGGAAATACGCTTACAATTTAGAAAAACACCAAGGCCACATTTACAAACACACAGATTTACGCAGCCCACATTCACATTACAAATCACACCGAAATTGAATTTACCAGTGCAGAATAAGCTACAAACCTACACGATCCAAAGGCGGACAAGCCCCTACTTTGTCACAACCTGAGTCAGGGCCATGACAAAACGGACAAACGCCAAGCCAAAATACCAGTAACAGTTTATTAAACTTAATGAATGTGGATGTGTGTAGTTCATAGTAGCAATGATGTCAGTGTGAATGGGTGTAGTGATGGGACGACAGGCTCCGAAGCTTCAAGGGTGCTCTGAGCTTATCCAGGAAATATTTGGCAAAGTGCGTTTCGAGGCGTGTATTGCTGACGTATGTGGTGACGTCGTACCACGTGACTGGGTCAGGAAGTCATTCATGGTTTTGCACGCAACATGAAATAAAGTGAGCAGGGATACACAATGGAAATCCCTGTCCCTCACGTTTTGTGTTGTCAATGCTTGACTGTGTAAGGGATTTGTCACAGCCAATTTTCAGATGGAGGCAGTACCAAAAATGTGGACTTCTCCTGTTTGGGAACATTTTGAGCACATTTCTCCCATTGATGCATTTTCTACAAATAGTGATATTTATTGTAACTGAGGTGATGATTTAGTGGTAAAGCATCTGCTCTACAAGTGGGAGGCCTGGGTTGCCAGCTGGGTCATTCTTGTAATTTTATTTTTATTTGCAAGGTGAAGTGTTTGTTTTGTTTCAAAGAGCTTGGATCATTATTATGCATCATTATGCTAAGGCACTATTGCCATTGTGCCCTGCATGAGAATAAGGCCAGAATTGAATATACTTGGAAAGACAGTATAACTGTGACTGTTGAAAATTTATTATTTCTTAATAAAAATGGATAAGTAGTACAAGCATACCAAATAACACAGGCACATTCACTGTAGTTACCCAAGTTTTATTATTTTTTTCCCTTATGATCATTGATATTTCTTAAGACAGCACATTTATTGAAATTGAAAAAATACACACTAAACCAATAATGCCCTTGTAAAAATCTGCATGCTGTATACTTTTTGTCGACTACATGGCCTAGTAGAGCAAATGAAGTTTCACATGAGGCTTCGTCGATATGAACCATTTTTGACGGAAAGGCTCAAGTCTTCAAAAAAAGCCTTACCTACCCGTCACTAAGTGGTAGCCTAGAGGTAAAATGTTTGTCTTGCATTTGGAGAGCTGGGGTTCAAGTGGGTTTATTTTTATAATTTATTTTTATTTGCAAGGTGAAGTGTCTGTTGTGTTTCAAAAAGCTTGGATGCAACAATAACACATCATTATGCTGAGGCACTATTGTACCCTGCATGACAATAAGGACAGAGATGAATGTACTGGGAAAGACAGTATGACTGTTGAAAAGTTATTTCTTAATAAAAATGGATAAGTAGCACAAGCACATTCACTGTAGTCACCTCAGTTTCATTATTTCTTTTTTCCCTTATGATCATTGATATTTAATTTTATATAAGAGTGCATTTATTGAAATGAAAAAAATACACAAACCAATAACACCCTTGTAAAAAATCTGCATTTTGTATATGCTTTGTCCACTAGATGGCCTAGTAGAGAAAATGGAGTTTCACATGAGGCCTCGTCTATATAAGCCATTTTGATGAAAGGCTTCAAGTCCTCCAGAAAGCCTCATCTAGCCACCACTAAATGGGTGCACGTATACTGTGTGAATATCAAGTGCAAAGTGGGCAGAGCAGCATACCACAGCACAGGCTAGAGGCGGTCCTTATATAGGTGGCGCATGGGGCTCAAGCACTTCAGCCAAGCAGGCACAACTGCAACCTGAAATGAGACAAACTGTTGCAGCTGCTGCAAATTCCCCCAAACTGAACCTACCACGGCAGGGCCGTCACAATAGGAGGACACATTCCTCAAGGAAAATAAGACAGCTACTCCAATTTAATACAAAAATAAATATTTATGTTTAGTAACATAAGAGATAAGATAAGCCTTTATGAGTCCCACAATGGGGAAATTCCAGAAAATATTCAACAGAAATGTAAATATCATCCTTTTAATAAGCTTGGCAGATACTGTTCCTGTGACAGCCCTTACAACAGCCACAACCAGGGCCAGAGGAAACATAAATAAATACAACCTGTCCATGGGGATTATGTGAGAATGAGTGCAGTCACTATACAACTGTACAGTGACAAGAACCATTTGCACCAACATATATAGTCTGTGTATTATTTTTACACTACTGAATAAAGAAGCACAAATAAGGCTGCATTTGCTTTACAGACTTAAACTTAGCATCATATAAACTGGATCAAATAAATCACTCCAAAATAGCAGCCTGCTAAGCATGCAGCATCTCATCTTTTAACAGTAACTTAGAACTGCCTGAATATGTGATGTTGTTAAAGATTACAGCTTGCAACTAGGGCTGCATATGTTAATTACCTGCGCCTGAACTTAATGAAATCCACAAATCTGCTAACCCCATCATCTTCAGCGACTGACAACGGCTCATTTTGATCAACCCCCCACGTTTCTGAGTGGTGCTTTTAGCCCTCGGATGGTCACGATGGCCGTTGTGTCTTTCTTTCTCCTGTCTATGCTTCATAAATCCCTCATATTGGTCCAGATGAGAAATTAAGTTCATAGTGTTAAAGGAATGTGCTTTTGCTCCTCCTTGCATAACTGTTGTAGAGCAGTTTCATACACCTTAAAAACACTTCCAAATGGCAGGCAGACATGTTTGTTTTGAAGACTCTGACTTGATGACGTCGTTCACCTCACACCATGGGAAAAACTCTGCTGTTATATTTTATTGGTTGTAAATATTAATTTGTGGTGATGCCAGTGAATAACTGTAAATGATTTGTCAGCCGATACAATAATGGGCCAATATTATTGTGCATCTCTACACATAGAGTTTGTGTATGAAACCAGTAAGCTGACAATGAACTGCTCTGATATACTGGGATTTATTGCCCAGTATCTGGCCATATCTTTACTTTTCTTCTATCTTTTCAGTTTTCAAATCTCTCTATGGCAGATTTTTATGAAGGATGATGAGCATGGTTAGTTTACAGGTTTCAAGCCTGATCAAATAATAAGGAAAACTGTATAAGTGCTGTCCGACACCAAGAGAATTTTGGTTTAATTGCAAAACTAAACCTAAATGTAACTCATTCTGTTTCAGCCATAATTCTCATTCTAGCTTCTAACTTTTCCCACTCTACTGTGGCAGAGTCTGCAGGTTGATGGATGTGAAGGTGATGCTCAACATTTCTTGCAGATGGGGTTTTAAAGTAACTTTGGTCTCACTTTCTTGAAAACCAAACAACTGCCACTCTGTCGAATTAACTTTTCAGGGTCTGGGTGGAGTTTATCTCTATCTTCTCTTTCCTCCAACATGATTTTTCTCATCAGTACAACACACAGTGGTTAGCACAGGAGTTAGTTAGCTGTGACTTCTTTGTTTGTTTCTGTACCTTGACAAAAAGATTCAGATTCAGATTAATTTTATTAAAGATCCATGGATGGATGGATGGGGCCATCCATTCATCCATCCATCCATGCATCTTCTACGGCTTTTCTGGAGGTCCGGGTTGCGGAGGCAGCAATTCAAGTTGAAAAGCCCCGACTTCCCGCTTCCCAGCTACCTGCTCCAGCTCTTCAGAGAGGATACCAAGGCGTTACCAGACCAACTGGGAGACATAGTCTCTCCAGAGAGTCCTGGGTCTGCCCCGGGGTCTCCTCCCAGTGGGACGTGCCCGAAACACCTCTAGTGGGAGGTGTCCAGGAGGCATCCTGGTCAGATGCCCAAACCACCTCAGCTGGCTCCTTTCAATGTGGAGGAACAGCAGTTCTACTCTGAGCCTCTCCCGGATGACTGAGCTCCTCATCCTGTATCTAAGGATGAGTCCAGTAATCCTACGAAGAAAACTCATTTGAGCTGCTTGTATCCACAATCTCATTTTTTTGGTCATTGCCCAAAGCTCGTGACCATAAGTGAGGGTAGAAACGTAGATTGAGCGATAAATCAACAGCTTTGCCTTAGAGCTTAGCTCCCTCTTCACCACAACAGACCGGTACAATGTCCGCATCACTGCATCAACGCCCCCCCCCCCCAGCCAGTCGCAGCAGATGACTGCCCTTCCCTGAGCCTGGTTCTGCTAGAGGTTTCTTCCTGTTAAAAGGGAGTTTTTTTCTCTCCACCATCGCCAAGCGCTTGCTTACAGGAGATCGCCTGATTGCTGGGGTCTTTCTGCAATTGTGGGGGTTTCCCCTACATTTGAAAGTGCTATGAGATGACTGTTGTTGTGAAATGGCACTACATAAATAAAGCTGAATTGAATTGAAATTGACATTGAAAGTTGAATCACTACAGATGCTGCTCTGATCCTTCTGTCAATCGCTCACTCCATTCTCCCCTCACTCGCGAATAAGACCCCGAGATACTTAAACTCCTCTACTTGGGGCAGGAGCTTGTTCCTAACCTTGTCCCTAATCCACCTTTTTCCGAATGAGGTCCATGGTCTCAGACTTGAAGGTGCTGATTCTCAGTCCAGCCATTTCACTCTCAGCGGCAAGCTGTCCCAGTAAGACCTGTAGGTCATTGCTGGATGAAACCAACAGGACAACATCATCTACAAACAATAGAGATGAGATTTTGTGGTCACCAAGCATGACACCCTCTGTTCCCTGGCTGTGCCTAGAAATCCTGTCCATAAAAATTACGAACAGGATCGGTGACAAAGGGCAGCCCTGGCAGAGTTCAACTCTCACTAGGAATGAGTCTGACGGAGTGTTGGCAATACGAACCAAACTCTCACAACGGTCGTATAGAGACCGGATAGCTCGCAACAACAAGCCTGATACCCAATACTCCCAAAGCACCCCCCACAAAAAACCACGACGGACGTGGTCGAATGCCTTCTCCAAGTCCACAAAACACATGTAAACTGGTTGGGCAAACTCTCATGAACCCTCGAGGATTCTCGAGAGGGTAAAGAGTTGGTCTGATGTGCCACGGCCATGATGAAAACCACATTGCTCCTCCTGAATCTGAGGTTTGACCAACTGCCGGACTCTCCTCTCCAGTACCTTGGCATAGACCTTCCCAGGGAGGTTGAGGAGTGTGATCCCGCTAAAGTTGGAGCACACCCTTTAGTCCCCTTTCTTGAAGAGAGGAACCACCACCCTGGTTTGCCATGCCAAAGGCACTGTCCCCAACCTCCACACAATGTTGCAGAGGTGTGTCAACCATGACAGCCCTACAACATCCAGGGCCTTAAGGTACTCAGGGCAAATCTCGTCCGTCCTCAGAGCCCGGCCACCAAGGAGCTTTTTAACCACCTCGGCAACCTCAGCCTCTCTGATGGGTGAGTCGTCCCCCTTGTTCACAAGCCCTGCTTCCACTGTGGAAGATGTGTTAGTGGGATTGAGGAGATCCTCGAAGTATTCCTTCCACCTCCCGATGATATCCCCAGTTGAAGTCACCAGTGCCCCATCCGCACCATACACAGTGTGGACAGAGAGCTGCTTCCCCCTCCTGAGCCACCGAACAGTTTGCCAGAATCTCTTCGAGGTCGACCAAAAGTCTTGTTCTCTGGCCTCACCGAACTCCTCCCACACCTGAGTTTTTTCTTCAGCAACCACCCAAGCTGCACTCCGCTTGGCCTGCCGGTACACCTCAGCTGCTTTGGGAGTCCCACAAGCCACCCAACTCGATAGAACTCCTTCTTCAGCTTAATGGCCTCCTTCACCCTTGGTGTCCACCACTTGGTTTGGGGGTTGCCACTGCATGATACACTGACGACCTTGCGGCCACAGCTCTGGGCAGCTGCTTCAACAATGGAGGTGGAAAACATGGCCCATTCAGACTCCATGTCTCCAGACTCCCTTGGAATGTGGTTGAAGTTCTTCCTGAGGTGGGAGTTGAAGATATCCCGGACAGAGGCCTCAGCCAGACGTTCCCAGCACACCCTCACTATACGTTTGGGTCTACCAGGTCTGAATGGCATCCTCCTCCACCATTGGATCCAACTCACCACCAGGTGGTGATCAGTTGACAGCTCTGTACCTCTCTTTATCCGAGTGTCCAAGACATATGGCTGCAAGTCGGATGACACGATAACAAAATAGATAATAATAAAATAGATCATCGACTTGAGACCTAGGATGTCCTGGTGCCAGGTGCACATATGGACACCCTTATGCTTGAACATGGTGTTCGTTATGGACAAACTGTGGTTAGCACAGAAGTCCAATAACTGAACACCACTCTGGTTCAGATCAGGCAGGCTGTTCCTCCCAATCACCCTTCTCCAGGTTTCACTGTCGTTGCCCACATGTGCATTGAAGTCCCCCAGTAGGACAATGGAGTCTCCAAGAGGAGCATCCTCCAGCACCCCAGTCAGAGACTCCAACAAGGGCGAGTACTCTAAACCATCATTTGGTGCATTGGCACAAATAATGGTCAGGACCCATTTCCCAACCTGAAGGCACAGGGAAACAACCCTTTCATCCACCGGAGAAAACTCCAATATAGAGGCAGCAATGTGGGGGGGACAAGAATACCTACCCCTGCTCGTCGCCTCTCACCCGGAGCAACTCCAGAGTAGCCCAAGCTCCAGCCCCTCTCCAGGAGACTGGTTCCAGAACCAGAGCTGTGTGTTGAGGTGAGGCCGACTATATCTAGCTGGTATCTCTCAACCTCATGCACCAGCTTAGGCTCCTTTCCCAGCAGAAAGGTAACATTCCACGTCCCAAAAGCCAGTTTAGCAAGCCTGGGATCAGACCGCCAAGGTCTCTGCCTTCGACCGCCACCTGATCCACATAG
The DNA here is from genome assembly GCA_020510985.1 of Pholidichthys leucotaenia. Classification (NCBI taxonomy): domain Eukaryota; kingdom Metazoa; phylum Chordata; class Actinopteri; order Cichliformes; family Pholidichthyidae; genus Pholidichthys; species Pholidichthys leucotaenia. Next base: position 107,946,193 of record CM035845.1, read on the forward strand.
CACCGGACCCCCATGGTCCCTCCTGCAGGTGGTGAGCCCACTGGAAGGCAGACCCATGTAACTCCTTCGGGCTGAGCCCGGCTGGGTCCCATGGGCAGAAACCCGGCTACCAGGCGCTAGCCATCGAGCCCCTCCTCCAGGCCTGGCTCCAGGGTGGGGCCCCGGTAACCCCATTTCGGGTGGGGTACACTGAATCCTTGTTCTAGCATTCATCATGACAGCCTGTTGGGTCTTTCTTAGTCTGGCCCTTCACCCAGGACCAGTTTATCTTGGGTGACCTTATCAGAGGCAAATTGCCCTGGACAACATAGCTCCTGGGATCACTAGGGCACGCAGCCCCCCACCATGATTAGGTGACGATCCATGAGGGGTTATTAAAGGTATTATTATTAAAGGTCACAGAAGGGCAGTTTGGTTTGCAGCAGAATAAGCAAGCACAGCCATACATATAAAATCAAACATATCAAGGAAACTAATTTAAAAAACATACATACATAACAATTTAATGCAAATCGTCATATCATTTTTGTAAGGAGCATGTCACAGTGAAGTGCTCAAGCATGTCATAATGAGTGCCTGTGTATAAAATGAATAACTAGAAAAGCACTCATAGAGCGCATACCTCCGCCAAGGCTCCTTCCGTTTGTCATGGATCACCTCCAAAATGTAATGGGTTTGTGTGTAGGCCAGGGGTGTCAAACTCATTCCATGGAGGGCCAAGACCCTGCAGGTTTTACTTCCACCCAGTCTCTTCAGCAGGTGTTTTCACTGATCAGCAATCAGTGGGAAGAAATTCAGAGAAATCATCTGCTGAAGACACTGGGTGGAGGTAAAACCTGCAGGGTCTTGGCCCTCCATGGAATGAGTTTGACACCTGTGGTGTAGGCCTATAGCCACTTGTGGTGAAAATTGCATCAAAGTCTGTCCATCAGTTTTGGAGTATTGTTGCTAACACACTAAACTGTGAGAAGATAAGAGCCTTGGCTGAGGTATGCATTCTCAGGTCATCAGCAAAATATAATGGGTTCCTCTCTAGCCCAAGAACCACCTCTGGTGAAAATTTCATCCAAATCCATCCAGTAGTTTTTGTGTAATCCTGCTGCACAAATACAAACAAAGCCCTTGGTAGAGGTATGCACTCTCAGATCATCACTAATCATCTGTTCTCCATGCCATTACACACCTTTCCTGAAAATTTCATCAAAATCCGTTCATAACTTTTGGAGTTATGTTGTAACAGACAGACAAACAAACAAACAAACAGACAAACGCCGGTAAAAACATAACCTCCTTGGCGGAGGTAATAAAAATGACAACAATAATTTATAGTTTAAGATTACACGGATGGGTAAAATGGATAAGAGAAATGGTTAAAATGGATTAAATGACAAACAATAATAGATAATATAAGATTATTGAATTAGCATATGTTAAAAGAAGTATCATATTACAAAGGACAAATAAGTACCTTAAGATCATCTCCTCTAAAGTGTGAACAGGCACTGGATTATCTTAGCTGTCACAATTTTGTCATATGTACAGTATATGACTAACGCAGTAGGAATATCTCGTTTTGAATGAGCAAAGTTGCCATCAGTACTGGTTGTTGTCAACACCCCCAACAGGCCAATAAGGGTGATAAAACAGTACTCAGAAATATGTGGAATTAAAGTCCCGATCACATCCACTGTCTGTGCTAAAAGCTTCAAAAATGGGACATGTCAAACCAGTGGGTGATGTTAGCTGATGTACTCCATCCATAGTGTTAGTCAATGATCTTACTTTAGTCAGCATTTCTGGTTAAAAGATGTATTGTTTATTGTTTTGAAGAAGACTATTTTAAAACTGACAGAGTGGTTTTAGTGCCTAAACTTAACTGAGTTGTTTTTGTGCCCAAATCTAGCTCGAGGGTAAAAGTGAAGACCAAGTTAAAACTAAAGCAGTCATTGTTGGTTAAATAACCATACAGCTCCACACAAACTGCAGACCCCTGAATTATAAACTGTGACTTGCTTGTCCTTCACATCAACTGTGGATTTGCCATTTTCCAGAGTAAAAAATAAATTGTCAATATTGGTTAGCATTTAACAAAATGTCACTATTTGACACTTTAATATAAGAATGTGTTTGAACAATTCTTGTCAGGTTTTCACAATGTCAACAATGTCAAATCAATTTTCTGCTCTTCAGTCTCTCTTTAGGTCCATTTCACCACTGTTGCTTTTCTTAAATTTACTGGCCTTTAAATAGTTTTTATTGTTGTCTTTTCCTACTATGAGTCAGTTTGTGAAAGTTAATACTCTAACTTTTGTTGATATTTCACATCGGTATTTCTCATAATACTGTGTATAACAGAATTGTTTTAGCAGTTAGTTGGAGGAAAGTAAAGGAGGGCAAATGCAAAGACAGAAACTGATAACAGTTGGGGGGGGGGGAATAGCGGGAGCCACAGACAAGCTGGCAGACCACAAGCTCCAGACTAAGAATCTGAGAGAGAAATCAGGGAAGAAAGGCTCTCTTAACCATCACAGACTGGGAAAGTATTGTTTTGAAATAGGTCATGCTTCCACGCAGAGATGCGGGTTCCAGACAGCTTGCAGCACACCCTGCAGAAATGGTAAAGGTTGTGTGCTTGCTGTGTGAGTGTGTGCTTTTGTGCTTCCCACTAGGCTTCCTCGGCTTGGCATAGAGAACTAACAACATGGTACATCCTCTCACTTACAGAGGCATTAGCCTCACCGTTCCTTTGCCTGACTATTGACAGAAGGCCAGCTCTTATTTCGCTCCTTCGTCTCTGTTTGTCTTAGCTCCATCTCCTCTTGTGCTTCTGGGAGCCCACTCTTCTAATATCCAGTTGTGACTGTGGTTGTGAATATGATCAGCTTTTTCCCTACCAGCAAACAAGGTGGAAGCAGTGGTCCTGCTTCTACACACAGAAAAAAAATAAAGGCTGGGGTGTGGCCATGTCGGCAGCTTTCACAAGGACAGTTTTTATAATTATTAATTATATTTGTATATCAGCCAAAGGTTTAAATGTTCACATATCCAAATGTAAATTCATTGCCACATGATAACATTTTTTTTTTGCGATTCTGTCCCCCAGACAAGGACGCTGATGCTTTGATCCACATTGTTAGCCACACAGTAAGACAGTAAGGTGGGCAAATACAACCTAATACCAAGCTAGAGTGAGTCGTGCTGTGTTGTAATAGGCACACACAGCTGCATGTTGTCAGTAGTATGAGTCAGCAGGTTCAGTCAGTGGAGCTGCTGTTCACACACACACACACACTTGCACGCATGCATGCATGCACGCACACACACACACATACACGCACCCAGAGACATGTTTATGGCTGTGACTGAGGCCCCGCTGGTCTCCAGAATGACTGCCTAGTTCCTTACCAGGACTTACTGTCAGCAATCAATCTACCATGATCAGAAGTTGGGGGGTACACTAAAGGGAGTAGAGATGGCAGAGAGAGTCGTAGCAGTATTTTGTCAAAAAGATGGAGACGGGCAAAGAGTCATGGGAAGAATACATACAGTATATGAATATTGCATGCTGTGTTTCATGATGGTGGTACTACAATAGCAAGCAAGTTTTGTCCATATATGTAGACATACATCAGTGACACAATGCATTTGGCATGCATTAAGCATGATGATACAGAAAGAGCAATGGCAAGGTTATCATATAGAATGTTGCTGCATCAGTGAACATTTTAGACATCCACTGAGATGTGAAGTGGCTCATTTGTACTCATTCCCTTCAGTCATTCCTATCTTAGTCAGTTACCCTGCAGAACAGTCCATGGAATCCTATGAAATCATTTTTCAGTGGTTGAACCAGTAATTTTATAGTATTGTTTTCTGAGTTTTGGGACACCGACATTATGGAAAGGTCAAGTAAAAAAAAAACTTTAGTTTAGAAATGTGGCACTTATAAACCATAGCACAACCCATCATAATAACAGTAGGTCAGAACTACCGAAAACAGCAATAAAAAATTGACACTGTTAGTATATATACTGTATACATGATATTCCCTTTAACAGCTGTGTGGAAAAGAAGTTTGGACAGTCTATTTGCATATGCTCCTGTGAAGACACGGCGCATAAGCTCCACAGACAGGCTTTACCTGCAGTCTACCCGGCCACTGTCTGGTCTGGGTGCACACGATTCCTCCAGCACCATACATGTCCATTTCCCCATCCGATGACACTCCACCACAGGTGTGGGGAGAGAGCAGCAGGGTGCGCGAGATTGGATCTGGGGTGCGCTTGATTCCTTTCCTGGAGTGCATCTCTAGGGGGTTATATGAGCAGATTAAAGTAAAGAAATGTGAGTATAAGTAAATGTAAAAATCGTTTTGGTGTCCCAGCACCCAGTGGTGTCCTGTACTGTCATCTTCCTGTCAGTTCACAACACCTGTATTGTGGAGAGAGACCCATGGATCCTAAACTCCGCCCACCGTGTCAGATGCGCTTGATTCCTCCCCCAGCGTACACCTCTACCAGTAAAGGTCGGTTAAAAAAGACTCACCTTTGACCTCTTTTATGGTCAAGCAGTCAGTGAAACCATGTCAGGTGCACTCTTCAGGTACTGTGACATTGCCATGCAAGAGATGAGAGGCCACGGTCAACAGGCTTCTGAGTTAGCAGGGGGACAAAGTTTCTGCCACACAGACAGACAGAGAGACAGACACCACAACATCCTTTCTATCTATCTATCTATCTATCTATCTATCTATCTAGATAGATAGATAGATAGATAGATAGATAGATAGATAGATGTTGCAAAACATAAAAATCACACAAAATATTTAGTCACAGAAGTGCATAGAGTACCAAGTACCTTTTTTACTTTAGATGTTAATATCATACCATTTACTTGACTACAGTGATGTGTTGGAACTGATGCATAGTCTTTATTTATTTATTTAATTCATTTTTTGCCATTTAATACAAGATGAAATGATAAGATTAGCTCTCCACAATGCAAGCAGGTCCTCTGTGTACTGCTGTGACTGAATTCTATTTGTATTTTTGTGTTTTATTCCATACAAACTAATGCTGCCACTCATTTTTGCCACTCAGTGTTTTGTAACTGCCATGAGTTCTGGTCTGTGACATCATGTACAGTTTTACATCTGAGCAGTTGGATGTCGAGACTCCAGACTATGCTTCAGTGGCCGGTAACATACTGTAGATATATGATACCCTAGATAGGACTTGGCTAACATCTTCATGGCAAACAGAGGCACCATATTCTGTAGGTAATTATAATAGTTGACGGCACCTATGTATTTTCACAATTGCTTATCCCTGTATCTCACAAAGTGGCGAATGCTGACAAATGTAGCAATTTTTGGGTTTCCTCAGTTTTTTCTTGTTGTGTTCAAAATTTTTTGAGCGTTTTCCGCAAACATTGGCAAATGTTTGTAAAATAGTTGTGAGCAATGGTTGTAATGCCTGTTGCAAAAGGTCCTTTTGGTTTGCCAAGTAGTGAACACTAGCAACCATTTAAGAACCTTTACAACAAAACTGTTTGCGACATTAACAACTATGTGTGAACTATTTTGCAACCTTTTACGAACCCCAGTGAAACCCAAAAAGTACAGCATTCACCAGCACTGGCCGCTCCTCGCTGCTCCGTGAGATGCTGGCTTGTTTTTCACCAACATTAATCAGAAAAGTTGGCAAATCCAAATCCTTCTGTAGTTGGCTTTTCAATAACAAGACGTTATGACATTGCGCTTATAGTAACAGCTATATCCATCCATCCATCCATCTATCCATCTTCTACTGCTTTTCCGGTAGAATTTCAAGCACATGTAACTTGAACGAGTGAACATTTCAATTCATTGTCTTCCACAGACAAATACTGTACAAAATACAGTTAATTGTTTACTTGGGGTCTTAAATGTGGTAATTTGTATATAATTCACATGAGTGTATTTATGGAAAAGAGGAGATGGAATTAATAAGTGTTCACTTCTTCCTTCTCCCTTTCGAACACTGTATACTGTTACTTTATTGCATTTGTCATTTGTTTTGTTTTTGTTATACTTTTTTGTTCGAAATAAAGTATCTATCTATCTATCTATCTATCTATCTATCTATCTATCTATCTATCTATCTATCTATCTATCTGACTACCTCTTCCAACCATTCCATACTAGCACAATGCTCCATTCTGCAGAACAGTAGGGAGCGATGGCACTGTCAAAGGTTGCAGACTTAGGGGTTCGGTCAGTACGGAACAGACACTACAGTGTGAGTGCACCTTAAGCGAATATTTGCAGTTCTCTCCGTAACCACGAGGTGTCACTAACAAACAAGTTTTCAAATGTTCTGCACACTACCTATTTATCTAGCACCAAAATATTTGTAATCCCACTCCCCTCACATTTTAATGCAGCATTTAATACTGCACTTTTCTCTGAGTAATATTGTATTATCCTTTATTAAAATTTGAAGTTTAAGTTGCGTGAGTAAATTCTACATTAGCAAAATAAAGTCAGCACATTCATATGTTCTTCCATAAACTTAGACTTCCTTCAATATCAAGCCACAAAAATCAACACAAAGTACAGAGAACAAATTACTTCTGAGCAATGTGTTGGGTTTTTTTTTTTCTCTTCTGTTGCTGAATTTAGACATCATGTCTTCATTCTGACAGAATTTACCAATCCTTGGGGCGATTATCCTGAGCTGGCTGTCTGGGCAAAAAAGAATAAAATCATGCATTTATTTTTGAAGGAATGGGTTCTGCGATCTTTTTCAGGTTCTGGTGGGATTTGGTCGTTTGGCACAGGATGTGGAGAGACAGACAGCCAGTGTCAGATCCTGACATCAAACAGAGAGATGCTGAAGGATGGGGGCACGCCCAAGGGGGGCCTCACAGTGAAACGCCCACGGTGCATCTCTCTCTCTCTCCCTCACACATACACACAGACTCAAGCATATTCATTTTCAGTTTTCTTAAACACATTTGTGTGCATTCCACTCACCCACTGGGGCTCTTGCCCACTCAGACTGACGTGCACAGAAAGACTCTTGCTCTTGGCAAATTACATGAATTTGAACTTCTTTTCCTCTCAAGGTCTAAACTAACAGTAACTATATTTTCATGTCTGTGTGAATTCTTTTTTATTGTGTTTCCACTGTAACACCCATTTCTTTATACTTCAGGCTATGGAGGCACAAACTATATATATACTGTGTGTATATACAGTATATATATATATATATATATATATATATATATATATATATATATATATATATATATACAGTATATATATATATATATATATATATATATATAGTTATTTAGTTTCATAAAATTCTGCTTAGTTTTGTTTGTGTTGTACTTTGTTCATCGGTACCCAACACAATGCAGACAGTTTGTGTGATAAATATTTTTTTAATGGATTCTGCAATGTTAATTAAGCCCTACGAAGACAATTTAGGCAAGATTAAAAATATTTGATAATAGATAAATGAAGCCCAAATTTAATTAGTGCTCCATTTGTTGACTTTCAAGCTGTTGCCTAAAAGAGGGATTTTGGACCAAATTGCAGGCAGTAGATTGGAAATAGTTTGGTTATACCCCCTGTACGCAGGGGTGGAGATCATTGAGAGATCATTGAGAGATCAGGCCAGTTTTTGATTAGTGGTCTCCACAGTCACCATGGCCTCCTCAAAGTTTTCACTGAGTCCAAAACACACAAAGATGTCCCAAATGATCCCAAAGATCAAAAATTGGCCCAATCTCTCAACGATCTCCATACTGTGTAAAGGGGCCCTTAGATGGTCAGATTACACAGATTTTCTTCTGTAGTTGCACCCATTCAAATCTGAGTTTTTTTGGGGAGCACAGTGGTCAGCAAGTAGTTGTTGGGGGTTTTCTACACCATGAACTGAAGATACCCACCATTTAAACCAGTGAGCTAATAGGAATGCTGTAAGACTTTTGTCCCACAGATTGAGTGCTCATGGATAACATGAACTCTTGTGGATGGATGGGAGAAAATCATACAAATTCATTGTGCCAGCAGTACTCATTTACATTTTGTTCATGGTGATTGTTAGTTTAAGCATTTATCTTAATTAACTTAATAAGAATTAACCTTTTTTGTTTTATTTAATGTTTTCTAATACTGTTAATGTACAGCCTCTGTTTTACACTATATCTAACTTGAAATAAACTATAGCAAAATGGCAGCTTCTATTTTTGCCATAGATCAGGATGATAAAGCACAACTCTGTTACATCTCTTTTTTTCCAGCAGTCGTTACCGCAGTAATGCAGATGCACCAATTAACTAAAAACGGCAAATAAACTGTGTAGGTTACAGTTTGTTAATTACTTTTGTACAACCATGGGGACTGCTGACACTGTTCAGTTTGGAGAGTTAGTGTGCTGCAGTGAATAAAAACCTTGAATTAAAATAAGTAATGTGAGACTTTCAATGTGTTTCCTCAAATAAAGTAATCAAGAACCACAATTTTATTACCGTTTTCTTTTATTAATTTCATTTCAATTACAATAGAGGGTTGGTACCATGTTACGTTATTTGCAATTTCCGTGGGAATTAATTTTCGTTCCACCCCAAATTTTGTGACACTTGTACAGCATCAGCTTTTGAAATCAAAATATTCAACATCTGTGACATTTAGATTTCTCCACTTTAAACTGCAGTGCTTTTTTATATAACAGCAGTCTCCTGACTGATGACGCTCCACGTCAGACCTTGCTGGGTATTTTAATTGGCTGTGGCTGTGCACAGTGGGTCAGTAAAGAGAGAGAGGAAGAGAGAGCGAGCTATTGACAGCATTGTGCCCCCCCTTCCCCCACCACCCCCCACAGTGTCTGTTGCAGTGAAACTGTTATCCATAGCTCAGAAATTATTTGACTTAAACTTACTGGCTCAAGAAGATTTGCAAGTCAATACTGTATTAGCAAAAAGAGAAGCACAGCAAATGCAGCTTTAAGATTGTCTATGCATTCTTCTGTAACACTGTAAAAGAGTCTGATTGTAATATGTAGAACGTAATGAGACAGCAGTGGTCACTGTGCTTCAGTCAGACTAAGAATGTGAAATATTACTGCTTTTAGCTCTGTTACAGCAGTGAAACACTGTATTTTTCATCCAGGCATCATGTTGGGATTATGAGTGTGATGGATGAGTTAAAATGGGTTTCCCAGTTACTGGAACATGTACCAGTTTGAAATGGGCACTCAGTGTGATGCATGGACTCGCTGACTTGTGTGTTTTGCTCTTTAAACCCAAGAACTAATAGTCCTGAGGCTTTTTATTTTCACACAATAAGGTTCTTAGCATTCCTCTGGAGTGTCAGTGGTTAGGGAATACTGGTGGTTGGGTTTCTTTGTAGATATTGTAGGGGATGGTGTACTGATGGATTACTGAACTGTACTGATGGAGGAGGGGTGGGGGAAATAATCATTTTTCTGACATGAACGATTCAGAATTGATGCACAAATGTCCAGATTCTGATTTTTAAATGTTAATCTATAAAGTAATTAATTTTGACGGAATGAAAAAAGCAGACACGTATGTTCATATCCATGATTGCGTCACAAAAAAACTCCTCATTTTATTTAAGTCTGGGTTTTCAAATCAGAGAGAGGGTGAGGAGTTCAGTCATCTGCGAAATGCTCAGAATAGAGCCGCTGCTCTTCCACATCGAAAGGAGCCAGTTGAGGTGGTTTGGGCATCTGATCAGGATGCTTCCTGGACACCTCCCACTTGAGATGTTTCTGGTACATCCCACTGGGAGGAGACCCCGGGGCAGACCCAGGACACGCTGGAGAGACTATATGTCTCCGAGCTGGCATGGGAATGTCTTGGTGTCCCCTCTGAAGAGCTGGAGGAGGTGGCCGGGGAGAGGGAAGTCTGGGCTTCTTTACTTGGGCTGCTGCCTCTATGACTCAGATCCCCAGAAAAGTGGTAGAAGATGGATGGATGGATGTTCACATCAGGTTGCTGGAGCGTAATATCTCATACTGTGTGGACGTATGGACAGTAGATTACATTCAGGGCACGTGCGTGACACGCAGCTGTGTGGCAGACAGCTTCTGTGCCTGACCGCAAAGCGGGCGGGTCACCCACCCTCACAACCATAGCTAGACCAAAGCACCAAAAGACCAAAGACAGTGGGTAGGAATGCTTCCATTTTTCATTAAAAGTCTAATATTTATATTGCAGAGGAAAAGAGTCAGGACCACACCGTCCAATTCACTGCCTTTACTTTGGTGCTAAGACCGATGTTTCATCACTTCTGTGTCTGGTCTGACTCTAAAGAAGACACAGAAGTGTTGAAACATTTTTATATATTATACACTTGATACATTTTACTGACATCTTCCACTCCTTGCCACATGTGAATTAGAACATGTACAATCAGACGTTAAGAATATATACGTTAAAATCAGTTATAGGTGTATGACCTAAAAAGACTGAAGAGGATGTGTGTATGTTGGCTTTGGCACCAATAAAGGCTGTGAATTTGACAGTGTGCTCCAGACTCTCTTTTCCTCTGTGATTTTGATGCCGTTGAGCTGAGAAGCACCTGCTACAGCTCCTGTTTCTTTGGGATGAAGCATAGAAACTCTTTTCTATAAATAATTATATGTGATTGGAGCCCCCTGAATTGTAATCGGCTTGAATGGTGAGGTACCTAAAAATTCCCACCCCTAGTAAAGAGCCCGCCCATAATTACTGACGTCGTTCAGTCAGGAGCAGCTCTGTGTTTGTGAGAGGACTGGAGACAGACTAGAAGAGCTGTAATTGATTTATTATTACTTTATTTTTTTCTGGATCCATCATATTGCAAAGGTTGTGTGCCTCCACCTGCCCTGTGCCGAGCGGCGTAGGGGAGTGTAACTTGTGGTGGCTCTGCTGAAGTGCTATGACGACAGGCTGGTTCACCAGAAACCACCAAGTTTCTGAGACTTCAGAGACAGAACAGGAACAGCCTATGACTGCTAATAGCGTTCCCAAGGGCTCTGAACAAGGGACAGTATGTTCACAGCTTTTCTGCTAACAGACTGGCCTGAGATGACCATATTATCCATTCTTGTTGTGATCAGTGGGATTTACAAGCCAAAAAAAAAAAAAAAAGAACCAAATGTTCAGAGTGTTGAAAGCTTTTGGCTCACAGGGAAGGATTTCTTATCCCAGAGCATCAATTAGTGCCATTCTACCAGATAGGTACTTTCAACTGCTGAGAGATAAGAGTCCCATTCCACCAGACCACAAAGAGCTGATTTAATAAAGGCCAAGAGACCATGGTTCATGCCCTGTCTTGCACATTTACTCGCCTTTTGTTTTCACTTTACTCCCAGGCTATGATTAGGGCTTCGGCTAAAACACAGCTGTGACACCCGGTGGTTATGCAGCGACAAGTCTGGAGCATCTCAATAGTTCCACAACCTGGTGCATCACCGTACTGTAGCCAAGGACAGAAGACCAGAGTTTTTCATGTTCAATTTGGCATGAGTAGTCCCATCATCCTCACATTACCGTGAATGAATAAATAAATAAATAACTAGCAAGCAAAATCTCTTTACCCTCCCATGGCTTGGGCGATTAAAATGATAAGTGGTCCCACAGTGTGAGGGGAAAGAAACAGGAGGTGTCAATTACGCACACGGAGGAGCACGGGCACGTGCTGAGAAGGATTTGACACTAGACTGTCAAGTTTGCTCAGGACCTATAGGCCGTTTAATAACTCTCCGCTCTCACAGAGATATTTGGTTAGAACAGGCACCTATCAAGGACATCTTACCTCATTATCAACATGTGCAGACTTGGGCTTGTTAAATAATGCAGAGCTGAGATGGGCAGACAGGGAGATGCTCTACAGAACATGAGGAGGTTGAAAAGGCAGAAAGATGAAGAAAAGGCTATGGAAGACAGATATAATGAAGGTATAAAAAAAAAAAGGACAGGGGAGAATATCCCACAGAGAGATACCAGAGTGAATGGAGATGCCAGCTAATAATTAGAGATTTAATAGGCAGGAATGAAAGAATGTGGCGGAAAGATGGAAGATGCATCAGAGTTGTCCGGCTACATTTCTGCCTTTTTTTCCTTGCCTCTTGTCTTGATTTCTATCTGACCCTTCGCTCACTCGAAACAAGAAACAAAGTAGCCAGCAGTCATTTATTTCAAATGAGAGCTTAGAGACAAGGAGAGAATGGGCTTTATGCCTGCTGAGATATTTCACAGGCTGTGACAGTGGCAAGTTGAAAATGAAATCAACTTCACACGAAAGCTGCAGTGTTTTAAAATAAGAGCTTTAAAATGTCATTTCTGATTGATTTGTTTTAAACTGAAGATTCTGACAGCCTTTTTTTTTCATAGTTTGGTAGAAAATGTAAAAAATTAAAGTGAAATAAAGGTTGTGGTGATTCCTTGTCAGGCTTTTCAGTCTGCACAACAACATCAAGCGCAGCCCATGCTCACTGAAAATGGAAGAATTTTGTAGCTAATATGGTTAGTCTTAACATAATTGTCCGAGGAAAAATTTCCACACAGAAGACACCTGTGACAGTGATGCTGGACCTTCATCCTCCATTTAACCACTGGCCTTTTAGTGTTGTTTTTTTATTAGTGTGCATTTTTCATTCTCTCTCTTTCCCTTGTCCTGTAAGTAATCCAAACCAGTCTTTTCTCATTTGCTGCTTTCCTTTATTCCATTGTTCATTCTCCTGTCATTTCTTTCTCTTTCTTTCTCCTCTTCTTTATCTTCCTTCATATTTTCCTCCTTCTGAGCCATCCATCCATCCGTCTTTTACCTCTTATCCGGGGGGCTGGGTCATGGGGGCAGCAGCCCAAGCAGAGAAGCCCAGACTGTTGCCCAGTTCACATAGCACCATGATCCCTCCTGCAGGTGGTGAGCCTTGGACCCATGTATGGACAGAAACCTGGTTGCCAGGTGCTTGCCTTCGAGTCCCAGGAACCCCAAAATGGATAGGGTACACTGGATCATTGTAACTTCTTCATGGGGATCAACTGAAGCGCTTTTAGTCTGGCCCTTCACCCAGGACCGATTTGCCTCGGGAGACCCTACCAGAAGCAAATTGCCCCCAACACCATAGCTCCTGGGATCATTAGGATATACAAACCCCTCCACCATGATAAGGTGGTGATCCTCAGAAGTGTCCTTCTTAGCCATGTTGGCCAATTTGCAAGCCAGAACTTTTTAATCTCACCACACTTTTCTTTCTTTGGGATAATGAAACAAGATTATATTATTACACTTCTTGGTTAATTAAGCATGAGAAGCCAGTCTTGTACATGTATATACAGTACAGTATGTTCACTGCTGCGATGGACTTAATATCTGTCCAGAGTGTTCCTTGTCTCAACTACTAAAAAGTAAAAAGCATAAAAACTGATGGCTATATGGATAAAGGGATAATTAGGCAAGGCAAGTTTATTTTCATAGCATATTTCATGTACAAGACAAGTCAAAGTGCTTTACATAAAAAACATTAAAGCATTACAACAAGTTGCAAGAGGAATACATAGGAATTTAAAAGCAAACTAAAAGGTAAATTAAAGAGAAACAAACAAGCTAAAATAGAATAAGACAGAAAACATGCAAGACATAAAAGTTACAGTACTTTGTGGGAGATTAACAATTGTTCTACTGAAAGGCTGTGGCAAATAGGAAAGCTTTTAACCTGGATTTAAAGCAGCTGAGCGTTTCAGCAGCTCTGATGCTTTCTGGGAGTTTGTTCCACATGTGAGGGGCATAAAAACTATACGCTGCCTCACCATGTTTGGTTCTAAGTCTGGGCACAGATAGTAGGCCTGATCCTGATGATCTTAGGGCTCTGGGTGGTTCATAATGGACTAGCAGATCTGAAATGTATTTTGGCCCCAAACCAGTCATAGCTTTATAAACCAACAGCAGTGTTTTGAAATCTGTTCTTTGACAGACAGGAAGCCAGTATAAAGATCTGAGAACTGGAGTTATATGATCTACTTTCTTGGTCTTAGTGAGGACTCGAGCTGCAGCGTTCTGAACCAACTGCAGCTGTCTGATGGACTTTTTAGGGAAACGTGAGGACAGCGTTAAAGTAGTTCAGTTTACTGGAGATAAATGCATGGACAAGTTTTTCTAGATCTTGCTGAGATTGTGACCATGTAACCAGGGTCAATGTGGCTGTTAAAATTCAGGCCTGAGAAATTCTAAGTTGACAGTGTAAAAGCAGCATATGATTTGTTGATTTATTGTTATATATTTCCACCAAGACTAATCTATCTATAAATGCAAGGAATCATTGTCTGTGTATCTTTTCCTCAGATATCTCTCAAACCGTTCATCAGACTGATTTCAGATTTTATCAGGGCTTTGCTGAGGTTATGAGGGTATGCATCCCCGAGTATGGAGTTGTTCAGTCAAAATATGTAATTTTTATCAATAAAAGTTTAGCCACTGCTCTGTCTCACGCCCTGGCTTCTGGAAGAGTGGGCGGGGTTTCGGATTAACTCCATACTGATTGGATAATACGCAGCATCATGACTTATTCACCTCAGCGCTCAGTGAACAAAACAAGGAAGTGAAAAGAGACAAATTTGACTAGAAAAAGATAATACTGAAGATTTAATGCTTATACCATAATATTGCCATGATTGCATAGGTCTAAAGGATAATTCGGCATATGTGGAGAACACGAGTCATGCAAGCAGACTGGGAGGAGCACCAGCGGGGACCTGGGTCTGACAAAGGGAGGCTGCCCTGTCAGTGATAGGCGGGAGTCCTGACTGCTGCTTCACACGTGTGGTACCACTGTTCTTTGCAGGACCGCAAGTCCCCGATGGTGTTCCTCCCGACCAAGTATCTAAAAATTAAAAACTTAATAATAATACTGATTGTGGAGTGGAATGGCCGGAATGACTTAATGACCAAACAGGACACAACAAAGGCCAAATAGCAAAATAAATAATTTTTAGTTTAATATCTACTGACTAATAGGCAACACTGATGCAACGGTTACAGTCAAATGGGTCCTTCTACTGTGTATAATATTGTGTGTTTTGTAGTTAATTGGATTGATTACAGTTTTAAAAACCTTTTAATAACAAAATATTGCTAAAATTGTCATGAACTCCCCGTGCGCTTTTCCACAGCACACGGAGGAGGGGTGAAAGGATGAGGATTTATGCGCTGGGTTCACCACACACACATTTATTAAACACCAAAACTGACAAACAGTTCCAATGCATTCATTCCACAATGGCTCGAGGAGTCCTCCAGGACACTCAACAGTCTAAGGTGAGGACACCGGGAAAAACATGCACAGATTATACTCACAGGACCGGAGCTGTCCGAGTAAGTCCAAACAAAGCACCAAGTGGAACACTGTTCTTAAATAACGTTGAATAACACACGGTGATTAATGACCACATGTCTATAACAATGACCCAGCAATGTGTGACTGGCAAAAGGCTCCTAAAGTACACGCATTGCTGGAGATGGTAAATTGGTCGCACCTGGGCGAGGAGCGGGAGATGGCAAACGGGAGTGGGAACAACTGACAGTAATAGAGAGGGGGCGTGGTCGGACCGGCATACAGTTAGACAGTGCTCACACCAGCGTGAGCCCAAGAGGCTACCTCGCCGCTGCCGGCCAAAAAGCAGTGGATATGGGTACAGCAAAGCACACAGAAATACATACTAGCATACATACAACATGGCACCTTACCCACAGAGGGCTAGGACCGAGCTGGGGGAAACCAAGCCGGCTCAGCTCCTGACAAAAATATAAAATGATGCACTGCAATGGGTCTCACATATTTGTAAACGTGTCCTGTTATAGCACTGCATGAGTTTATTGATGATACACACAAGGAATTCAATATTACACTGAACTCCATCACTGAACAGCAATATAAACTAAAATAATTATAATGGTGACTGAACAACTCTCATTCCCCGAACTGCAAGATATACTATTATCTTGAATATAAGTGGTAAAAGATCACACAAATAAGTGATCTGACAAACAAATAAACAAGGAATCCAAAACAGTCACTAATATTGGATGACCCATTTGTTTTCAATAATTAGGTATTCTGTAATTAATAATCACATAATCAAATAAATCTCAGTGCCGTTCAGTCCTCTTCATATTTTTCAAAGTCTAATATGTGATTGCCTACATATAGCCTACACCTCTTTGTATTCCACTTTCAAACACAGCCTACATTTGGGCCTGTAAAGCCTGGTTGGGATACCTGTTTCAGACAGGAATACTTGTGTTCTACGGGCAATGCACTCTTACCACCAACGTAAAACAAGTATTTTCTAACTGCTACTCTCACAAATAGCATAATGTAGAATAAATTATTGTCCACCAGTCATCATTTATATACATATATTTCCAGAGTCCGTCAGTCCCGTTCCTTTAGTCAACTGGTTTGCTAGCTAGCTAGTTAGCTACAGTTCAGTTGGTATTTCTGCTTTTGTTTACATTCTCTTTGCCATCTTCTTATAGGCATCTTTGGATGAAGTAATGAATCAGTAGTATGCATTACATTGTCAGGCTTCAATAGAAACTGTACCATGTGAGGTTTTAGACTAAACTTTGTGGAAAATAATTTTAATATTAAGATGACTGCTAGCTAGCTTGCTGGCTAGTCCCAGCTTTGCTTTTCTTTACATTTTTTTTTTTTTTTTTGCCATCAGCAACCAATATGTTGTCAGGATTCAGTAGTCGCCACTGTGGTTTTACCTAAACTTTAGAATTACTGATTTTAAAAGAACGCTAACTACAGTTAACTATTGGCATGAACTTGGAACCAGAGTTGCCAACTTTTCAGAAAAGCTTGGAGTGAAATTTAGGGAAACTGTTCATGGGGGAGACTGGGCAGGGGGGGGGGTGAGGGTGCAGGTACACACTTCACATAAACAGTTATTTTATTTAATGCATATGCTAGTATCTTCATTTTGGAGTGAAAAACTGGGTTTGTAGTGTGAGAGAAAGTGGGAAAAAGAGTGAGACTCACTCCAAAAGAGTGAGAGTTGGCAACACTGTTGGAACACAGCAAAATTTCTGAAGTCTGTCTCCTTTGAAACAGTGCAACACCATGGAAATTAAGGTACACAACACATTACAATCCACACACTGACAGTTACTGTATTTAAATATTATCAGAACTCTAATGAAGCAAGGTGATACATATCTGGTAAAGCATCTGGGTGCTACTGGGGAATATAGCTGCAGAATCCCCATTCAATCAATTTGTTGGGTCATAAGTAATTGTTCCATAGGAAACATTAAAGTAAGAATGCATGAAATCTTTTATAACATGACACTGTGAATTGTGCTGTTTTTTTCTGTAAGCTAAAAGAAACTAAAATAATGTAAATGTTTAACTAGTCAATGCAATAAGCTGCTATGACTGAGTAACAGTAATTAATGTTATACAGTCTGTGTTCAGTGTCATTTTATAATTTTGCAGTAGGATTGGTGGCAAACTTTATACCTTGCTGTAGTTTTGAAGAGAAAAGAAACTAAAGTCATGGTATGTAGTGTAGGTGTATACTGTTTGTGAACACTATATGACAGTAACGTTTCTGTTTTATTATGTATGGTGCTCTGGTTTTTAGAAACTGCCATCATACAGTAAATCACAGTAGGCACACAACACAATGAGAGATTATTGCTGGCAAATCTAAAAGCTGGTACTTTTCTGTAATTTAGCTCCGGATATCTCCACAGTGTATGCTGATCATAGTGTATACTTTAGATATTGTGTCTGCTCCTTCATCTGTAAGTGAATATAAATCAGAGTCTCTGCAGAAGATGACTCAATTTAGTTCATTTCCTTCTGATGTAGTCTTTATTGAGACATTGTGTTTTAGATTTTAAGTTATGGCTGGGCCAAGGCAAATCAGAATAATACATACGTTTTCATTCTTGAGCTATGATATTTGCTCGGAAAAATCTGGCACTACTCTCTCTGTACTGTAACTTACCATGAATGTATTAAGCTGCCCACGTGAGATGACCATCCTCATAGATATCCTAGATCTGTGGCTTGTTTTATGTACAGAGTAGCTCATTGTTGACAGGAACCTATATTTATATAACGCTTTACTAATCACAATGACTACTCGAAATGCTAGTAACTCCAGTAATCCTCTGCTCTACAGACTTAACAGGGCCAAGGCAAAATAACCAATTAAGCTAACATGCTGTTTTTTTGGACTGTGGGAGCAAACACCCAGAGTAAACCCTATGTATGTTTAAAATAACAAGTGTTATGACCTATACCATGTATGTGTATATTTATATGAGAGAAAAAAGTTAAGGAACCCAGCCACAGGGGGTGCACAAGCCAGTGTACTCCTAGTGCTAGTCCCAAGCTTGGGTAAATGGGGAAGGTTGTGTCAGGAAGGGCATCCGACATAAAACCTTTGCCAAATCAAACATGCGGCTCATGACGAATGAGACTTTCATACCGGAACGGTCAAGGCCCAAATTAACAACAACCGCCATTGGTGCTGTTAACCGACAGGGTGCCGGTGGAAATTGGGCTACTGATGGTCGAAGATCGAGAAGGAGGAGAGGGGGAAGGCGTGTTAGGAGGGAGAGAGAGAAAAAGAAAAGTAGAAGTGTGGAGGTGAGAGTAGGGACATTAAATGTAGGGGCTATGACAGGTAAAGACAGAGAGTTGGCTGATATGATGGAGAGAAGAAAGGTAGATATACTATGTGTTCAAGAAACAAGATGGAAGGGAAGCAAGGCTAGGAACATTGGAGGTGGATTTAAACTGTTCTATCATGTTGTAGATAGGAAGAGAAATGCAGCAGGAGTAATCTTGAAGGAAGAGTATATGAAGAGTGTTCAGGAGGTAAAGAGGGAGTCAGACAGAATCATGAGTTTGAAGCTAGAAGTCAAAGGTGTGATGTTGAATGTTGTCAGTGTGTATGCCCCACAAGTTGGATGTCAGGTAGAAGAGAAAAAGTGATTCTGGAGTAAATTGGGTGGAGTGATAGAGACTGTTCCCAGGGGGGACAGAGAGTGGACTTTAATGGACATGTAGATGAAGGGAACAGAGGTGATGAGGAGGTCCTGGGTAGGTGTGGTCTTAAGGAGAGAAATGTAGAAGGACTGATGGTTGTGGATTTTGCTAAAGGGATGGAAATGGCTGTGGCGAACACATACTTCAAGAAGAGAGAGGGACATAGGGAGACTTACAAGAGTGGAGGAAGGTGTCACGTTCTGAGGGTGGGGGGATTCCACTGGGCTCAGATTGTCTGCCTTTTTTTTCCTCTTATCTGTACTGTGTTGTCATTTTGAGTTGTCATTTATTCTATATCATTTCTCTGTATGATTTATTTTCCCGTCTATGTTCATTGCGGTTTGTTTGTTACATTTTTTGAGGTCACGGGTCTTTATTCCCTGTCATCTTATTATATTGGTATTCTGTTGTGTTCTCTCTCTTTTGGGGTTGACAGCTGTCAGTGGCTTTCTGGGGGTTTCGCTCTGCGTGGGCGTGGGCCTGTCAGCTGTCAGCTCCAATTGCTCCTTCATCATTCTCAGCTGGTCCTTCTTCTTCTTCGTCGATTGCTAGATGGTCACACCAGCTGCCCTGACGAATGCTGCCGTCCTGCGGAGGTCCCCGAGGTCCCCGTGCAGCTTTTGGTTCAGCGATGTGGGGTCAGGCCACGTAGCTCGTCTAAGTGCAGCGTGGTCTGGGCAGTCTTGGAGGAGGTGTTCGCTGGTCATTTGGGCGGTACCACATGGGCATCTGTCCGATTGTCCAACTTTAAATTTCTGGTGCATGTGAGCATGCATTCTGTTATGTCCAGTTCGGAGTCTGAACAGAACGACTTGGTCAGCCCTGCTCAGACTGTAGTAGTTGTCATCCTTGCAGAAGTTTGGGTGTTACTGCTGCCACTTCTTGTGATACAGGGCCTTAATAATGGTTTTCTCCTTACCGTAAGAGACCTGCATGTCTTCCTGGTCTTGCTGCCCACCCTCCTTAGCAAGTTTGTCAGCCGTCTCATTTCCATAAACTCCACAGTGGGCAGGAATCCGCTAGAGTGATACGTTCGCCTGTGTGGCTAGTTGAGACAGAGTGAGGGCGAGTTCATTCAGTTCTTTGCGTCGGGGGTCCTGAAGTGCATCCAAGACAGATAGGGCATCAGTGAAGATGACAACCCGCTTGTGTGCCTTGTCTTAATGTTCCCTGACGTGGGCCGCTGCTGTTCTCAGGGCCTCTGCCTCAGCCCTGAAGTTGGTGGAGTACTTGCCAGTCGCATTGGGAATGTGGGTCTCCTCGTCAGTGTACCTAATGTACACGCCGCCTCCTCCATTCCTGGTTGCTTCCATGGCAGAGCCATCTGTGTAGACGTGAGTCCACTGCTCTTCAGGGTAGGCAGACCGAATGAACTCCAGGGCCAGCGACTTCCTCTCTTGGTCTGACTGTGTTCCTTTCTTCCCAATGCCCGATATGTCTGTGCGTATGGCTGGGAAGTTCTGTCGGTTCCAGGAGGGAACAGATGCTGTGGGTGGTATTGGTGTGGGCATGTGGTCCAACAGTTCTGGGTCTCTCCTTTCGAGTGTCCTGCTCTGGTGGATGAAGCTCGATCTCTTGAGTCTCCCTTTTGTTGGCTTGCTTAGTCTGTCCTTCATGGGATGGTTTTCCAGTCTTTTGAATTTGGCGGCCTGGGTCAGTACCTTGACATTTCTTCTTTCTTCCAGTGGTGCAAGGCCTGTTGTTGTCTCCAGCGCTTTGATAGGGGTACTGTGCATGGCTCCTGTCATCATTCGCGTGGCTTGGTTTTGGAGTCAGTCTGTTCAGCTTCTCAGTGTTGCTTTTGGCAGCTGTTGAGTTTGCCGCCATGCCATACTCCAGAACAGGCCAAATCCTCCCCACATAGAGCTTCTTCAGGACACCCTGGTCTGCACCCCAGTCTGTTCCTGACAGTTTCTTCATTAGGGCCATCCTGATCTTTGCTCTTGCCTGGTTCTTGGGCAGCTGGTTCTTCCAAGTCAGTCTGCGATCCATGGTGATCCCGAAGTATGTGGGTGCATATTCAGCCTGGAGCTCATGGGAGTTGATCTGCAGTTTCACCTTCTAGGGTTGGGTGGACAGGGTGAAGACGGTGTATGTAGTCTTCCTCTCATTTAAGCTCACAAGCCATGACTTGGTCCATGCCTCTATCAGCCGGAGAGCTTGCTGCAGTCTGTAGTTTGTCGTTGCGATGCTTTCCTCACTGCACCAGAGGGCTAAGTCATCGGTGTAGATGGCACCTCGTACGTTCCTTGGCAAACCCTGGATGATGTCCTTGATGAATACAAGAAAGAGTGTTGGGGAGAGCACTCCTCCTTGTGGGACTCCTTCCCTCAGCACCTTCTTCTTGCTGGAGTACTGTCTGACCTGGGCTCTGGCTCTTCTGTTGTGCAGGTATTGGGCGATCCACTTATACATGCGCCCAGCGACACCGCACTGGCGCAGTTTCAGCTTGAGGCCGTCTTTCCATACCTTGTCAAACGCCTTTTCTAGGTCAATCCACACAGCAAGGGTATGCTTCTTTTCTTGGAAAGCATCTTCTATGGCTTGAGAGATGTATGTTATTTGGTCCTCTGTAGACCGGTTCTGCCTGAAGGCTGCTTGCTCTGGGCCGATGTGTTGTTTTTCTTCCAAGTGCCACATGAGTCTGGTGTTGATGAGACGCTCTAGCAGCTTTCCTATGCAGCTTGTAAGGCTTATGGGGTGATAGCTTTCAGCCTTCAATTTGTCTTTGCCTTTTTTGTGCACTGGAATCATCGTGGCTTCTCTCCAGATCTGTGGCACAGTCCCTGATCTCAGCTGGTCCAAATTGTTTCTTTGTTTTCTCCTACCCTCTCAGGTTTACCACACCTGTTTCCACTTGCTTTACTTTGTGTCTAGCCTTATTTAAGGGGCTGCGCACTTTTGTCCGGCGCATCACTCTACTTTCAGCACCCTCCTACAGGATGGAAGTTCCTTGTAATTCTTCTGTTTTTCTGTATGCATTCCTAATGTATACTCCTAGTTGTGTGTTCCAGGTTTAGCCGGTGATTCCCCTGGCCTCAGCTGTTCGCTATTTTTCTTGCCTACATTTTTCTTGTTCGCTAGTTTTGTTGTTTTGTGTTATCTCTAATAAATTTGCAAACTCACAGCCGGTGCATGGTGCCTTTTATCCTGCCCTGAAGGGCATTTATGACAGAAGGTGCACACAGGTAGACGACATCTTATGCAAACAGAGAAATCTGAAAGAGACAGGAGACTGCAAAGTGGTGGCAGGGGAGAATGTAGCTAAACAGCATTGGATGGTAGTCTGTAGGATGACTTTGGAAAGCAAGAAGAGGAAGAGAGTGAAGGCAGAGCCAAAGATTAAGTGGGGGAAGTTACAGAAGGAAGAAGGTCACACAGAGTTCAGGAAGGAGTTGATACAGGTTCTGGGTGGTAGGGAAGAATTACCAGATGACTTGGAAAGTACAGCAAAAGTATTGAGGGAAACGGGTAGAAAGGTACAGTGGTGTGAAAAAGTGTTTGCCCTCTTCATGATTTCTCTTTTTTTTGTATGTTTTGCGCACTTAGATGTTTTAGATCATCAAAAATTTAAATATTAGACAAAGATAACTCAAATAAACATAAAATGCAGTTCTTAAATGAAGGTGTTTATTATTAAGGGAAAAAATCCAAACCTAAATGGCCCTGTGTGAAAAAGTGACTGCCCCCTACACCTAATAACTGGTTGGACCACCCTTATCAGCAACAACTGCAATCAAGCATTTGCAATAACTGGCAATGAGTCTTTTACAGCACTGTGGAGGAATTTTGACCCACTCATCTTTACAGAATTGTTATAATTCAGCCACTTTGGAGGGTTTTCGAGCATGAACTGCCTTTTTAAGGTCATAGCACACCATCTCAGTCAGATTCAGGTCAGGACTTTGACGAGGCCACTCCAAAGTCTTCATTTTGTTTTTCTTAAGCCATTCAGAGGTGGACTTGATGGTGTGTTTTGGATCATTGTCTTGCTGCACAACCCAAGTGTGTTTCAGCTTGAGGTCACGAACAGATGGCCGGACATTCTCCTTCAAGATTTTTTGGTAGACAGCAGAATTCATTGTTCCATTTACCACAGCAAGTCTTCCAGGTCCTGAAGCAGGAAAACAGCCCCAGACTATCATGCTACCACCACCATATTTTAATGTTGGTATGATTTTGCTTTTCTGAAATGCTCTGTTACTTTTACTCTGGATGTAGATAGATAGATAGATAGATAGATACATAGATAGATAGATAGATAGAGGTACTTTATTGATCCCAAACTGGGAAATTGCAGGGGGACAATGGGGCACACACCTTCCAAAACGTTCAACTTTTGTCTCGTCAGTCCACAGAATATCTTCCCAAAAGTCTTGGGGATCATCAAGATGTTTTCTGGCAAAACTGAGACGAGCCTTTATGTTCTTTTTGCTCAGTCATCGCTGTGCTCTTGGGATAATTTTGGTTGGCCGGCCACTCCTGGGAAGGTTCACAACTGTTCCATGTTTTCGCCATTTGTGGATAATGGCTGTCACTGTGGTTTGCTGGAGTCCCAAAGCTTTAGAAATGGCTTTATAACTGTTTCCAGACTGATAGATCTCAGTTACATTGTTTCTCATTTTTTCCTGAATTTCTAGGATCACAGTATGATGTCTAGCTTTTGAGGATCTTTTGGTGTACTTCAGTTTGTCAGGCAGATCCTATTTAAGTGATTTCTTGATTGAGAACAAGTGTGGCAGTAATCAGGCCTGGGTGTGGCTAGAGAAATTGAATTCAACTTTCCAAAGATGTGATAAACCACAGTTAATTTATGTTTTAACAGGGGTGGCAATCATTTTTTCACACAGGGCCATGTAGGTTTTTTTTTTTTTACCCTCAATAATAAACACCTTCATTTATAAACTGCACTTTGTGTTTACTTGTGTTATCTTTGTCTAATATTTAAATTTGTTTGATGATCTGAAACTAGTGATGGCCAAATGAGGCTTTCTGGAGGACTTGAGGCCTTTCATCAAAATGGTTCACATAGACAAGGCCTCATGTGGGACTTCATTTTCCCTACCAGTCCATCTAGTGGACTGGTAGGGAAAATGAAGTCCCTCCCTCCCTAACAACATGCTGATTTTTACAAGGGTATTGTTGGTTTAATGTGTATTTTTTCAATTTCAATAAATGTGGTGTCTTTTAAGAAATATCAATGATCACAAGGCAGAAAAATAATAAAACTGAGGTGACTACAGTGAATGTGCTTGCACTACTTATCCATTTTTTTTTTAAAGAAATAACTTTTCAACAGTCATACTGTCTTTCTTGGTACATTCATCTCTGTCCCTATTGTCATGCAGGGCACA
Organism: Pholidichthys leucotaenia; assembly: GCA_020510985.1. Taxonomy (NCBI): domain Eukaryota; kingdom Metazoa; phylum Chordata; class Actinopteri; order Cichliformes; family Pholidichthyidae; genus Pholidichthys; species Pholidichthys leucotaenia. The sequence goes on from CM035845.1 coordinate 107,970,620, forward strand.
ATAGTGCCTCAGCATAATGATGTGTTATTGTTGTATCCAAGCTCTTTGAAACACAACAAACACTTCACTGTGCAAATAAAAATACATTTTTAGAATGATCCAGCTGGGACTTGAACCCTAGCTTCCCAATTGAAGGAGAGACATTTTACATCTAAGCTATTACTTAGTCACGAGTAGTTGAGGTATTCTTGAACACTTCAGTTCAATTCAATTCAATTCAATTCAATTCAATTCAATTCAATTCAATTCAATTCAATTCATTCATTCATTCATCTTCTTCCGCTTAATCCTTTTTCGGGTCGCGGGGGGGCTGGAGCCTATCCCAGCATCTTTTGGGCGAAAGGCAGGCTACACCCTGGACAGATCGCCAGTCCATCACAGGGCCAACACAGAGAGATAGACAACCATTCACTCTCACAGTCATACCTAAGGACAATTTAGAATCCCCAGTTTGATGCCAGTTAACCTAACTTGCATGTTTCTGGCATGTGGGAGGAAACCGGAGAAATCCCGGAGTAAACCCACGCAGACACGGGGAGAACATGCAAACTCCACACAGATCATTGTTGGTCGGGGGCTGGAATCGAACCCAGAATCCCCCAGCCAAGGGTGAGTTGCTGTGTTGCCGCAATTCAACTCAACTTTATTTATATAGCGCCATTTCACAACAACAGTCATCTCATAGCACTTTCAACTGTAGGGGAAAGCCCCACAATTGCAGAAAGACCCCAGCAATCAGGCGATCCCCTGTGAGCAAGCGCTTGGCGACGGTGGAGAGTTAAAACTCCCTTTTAACAGGAAGAAACCTCCAGCAGAACCAGGCTCAGGGAGGGGCAGTCATCTGCTGCGACTGGCTGGGGGGTGAGGGATAGAGAAGATGAAAAGAACAGACATGTAGAGAGCAAACAGCACGATGGGGACTCAATCTATGGGCGAGAACAAACAGATGTTAATGACCAGCAAAAAAAAAAAATATTTCTTTGAGAGTGAAGAAAGGAGTGAAGCCCAGTGCAATTATTGGAGGTCCCCGGCTGTCTAAACCTAATGGTGTCATGGGTGGTCGTCACGGACCACTAATGAGAGGCTTCAGGCAGCCCACACTATACGAAAATAAAGAACCATGTGGGGCAAAACACAAATAAGAACTACAGCAAAGGCACAGTAATAATACACTCAGGATAACGGGAGTAAACTTACTGAGAATAAGGAGAACACGAGCGTGACTGGAGCCGGGGACTAGGGACTCCAGCCGAATGTTGGGGAGACCAGCATAATGTGAGGTCGCAGCCCGGGGTAACCAAAGCTGCTCCCTTAAATAGGGCTAGAGGATTAATCAGCCGATGAGGACGTCATCAGCGGAATGTAATCCAGCTTTCCCTGCGCAACTCAGCTCTGACAGCCGGAAGCCCCGCAGAGACGCTATCAAAATAAGAGCCCGCGAAGGCCATAAGGAAAACTCACAGAACGGGAGGAAAATACTGCATGACCCGAGCGTGGACAATATCAGCGCTCAGACCATGACAAATGGCAGCATAACTAAGGGAGGGTTCAGAAACATATGATCCCTCCCTAATTGTAGGCTATATCAAAAAGGAAGGTTTTAACCCTTTTCTTAAAAACAGAAATCGAGTCTGACTCCCAAATCAGATTGGCAGCTGGTTCCACAAGAGAGGAGCTTGATAACTGAAGGCTCTGCCCCCCATTGTACTTTTGGAGATTCTAGGTATTACAAGTAATCCATCATTTTGGGAGCATAGTGCTCTGTTAGGATAATAGGGTAATATCAGATCTTTTAAATAAAAAAGGGGCCTGATTGTTTAGAGCTTTGAAAGAGAGAAGAAGGATTTTAAACTTAATTCTAAACTCTATGGGAAGCCAATGAAGGGAGGCCAGAACCGGAGAGATATGATCTCTCTTTCTAGTACCTGTTAAAACTCTTGCTGCAGCGTTGTGGATCAACTGAAGACTTTTTAGAGATGTTTTAGGACAACCTGATAATAGAGAGTTACAATAATCTAATCTAGAGCGAACAAAAGTGTGGATCAGTTTCTCGGCATCACTCTGAGATAAGATGCTCCTAATCTTGGCAATATTACACAAATGATAGAAGGCAATCTTAGAAACAAATTTAATATGTGAATTGAAAAACAGATCTTGATCAAAAATAACTCCAAGGTTACTCACAGAGCTATTAAGACAAAGACTAACTGCATCCAAACTAAAAGTTTGATTTGGAAAGGTATTTCTAAGGTTTTTTGGACCAACAAGAATGACTTCAGTCTTATCTGAATTTAATAGCAGGAAATTACAAGTCATCCAAGCTTTGATTTCCTTAAGACAGGCATCTAACTTGGCTAATTGATTACTATCATCTGGCTTCATTGACAGGTATAATTGTGTGTCATCTGCATAACAATGAAAATGTATACAGTGCTTTCTAATAATGTTGCCTAACGGAAGCATATATAAATTAAAATGAGTAGGGCCTAGCACAGATCCCTGTGGAACTCCATGACTGAGCTTTGAGTTGAAGGAAAACTCATTATTGACATGAACAAACTGGAACTTATCAGATAAATAAGATCTAAACCACTGCAACAAACTTCCATTAAGTCCAACATAGTGTTCTAATCTATCAAGTAGAATATTATGATCAATAGTATCAAAAGATGCACTAAGGTCTAAAAGGACAAGTACAGAAACAAGTCCATTATCAGATGCGATAAGGAGGTCATTAGTGACCTTCACTAAGGCTATTTCAGTACTATTATGCAACTTGAACCTTTTGTCAAAATGGTTCATATAGACAACTCCTCATGTGGAACATCATTTGCTCTACTAGGCCACGTCATCATCATCATCATCATAACAGTCTGTCGTGGGCAACAATGACTGTTTCATTTAGGTCTGATCAGATTCCTCCACACAGCTCTGTCCTTAGCCTTCCGCTGCCACGAACTCCTGTCTATGTCCAACTTCTTCAAGTTTCTTTTTACAGTGTCTTTAAATCTGAGCCTTGGTCTACCCTGATTGCGTTTGCCCTCGCATAGTTAGTAGAGTAACTGTCGAGGGAGACGATGGTGGTCAATCCTCTCAACATGTCCGAACCATCTCAGGTTCATCTGTATTAGCATGTCCTCCATTGATGGTAGACCAGCTCGTTTCAACACTTCTATGTTGGTTATCTTGTCTTTCCATGAGATGTTCATTGTGGCTCGAAGGTGTCTCATCATGTACGCGTGGAGTTTCTTCACCTGCACTCTGTAGACAGTCCAAGTTTCAGCACCGTACAATAGAGTAGCCAGTACTGTCGCTCTGTACACTTTGCATTTCACACGGATAGACACGTCGATTGTTCCACAGTCTCTCCCTCAAGTTTCCAAACACAGCTCTCGCTCTTCCCATTCTGAGAGATAGTTCATCCTCCAGCCTAGCATTCTCTGAAACAGTACTCCCTAGGTACTTGAAAGTCTTGCACTTGACTAGTGGCTCTGTACCAATGCTGATCTCTTCTGGTAGTGATGTTGATAATTACCTCCGCCAAGGAGGTTATGTGATCATCGGCGTTGGTTTGTCTGTCTGTCTGTTTGTTTGTTTGTTTGTTAGCAAGATAACTCAAAAAGTTATGGACGGATTTTCATGAAATTTTCACAGATTGTCAGAAATGGGGTATCCTACAGATGACTAGATTTTGGTGGTGATCTGGATCACCGTCCACAAGAAAACCGCCATTACGCAAAATGCTATTTTCGTGAATAACTACTAAACCACTAATCCTATCATTGTCAATCCAATTGCTTGTCATATGTTTTCATGATCAATGAATCTGAAAGCGTACACACAAACACTGTATGGGGGGAACTGTGGCGCTAAACCGCCATTACGGAAAATGCCATTTTCGTCAATAACTACTGAACCACTAATCCTATCATTGTGAATCCAATTGCTAGTCATATGTTTTCATGGTCAAGGAATCTGAAAACGTACACACAAACACTGTATGGGGGAACTGTGGCGCTTGGCGGAGGTCTGCGCTCTCCAAGTGCTTTTCTAGTTGGAACTTTGCTGGTTGATAAAGGCACTCTGTCTTCTTGATGTTGATTTGGAGGCTGAATTGGCTAGCTGCTCTTGCAAATTTCTCCACTAAAGATTGCATATCTTCCACGCTGTGTGCAACTAGAGCACTGTTGTCGGCAAAGAGCATTTCTCTTACTACCTTTATCGATGTCTTACTCTTGGCTTTAAACTGTGCCACATTGAACAAGTCTACTTCTTTCCTTGTTTGAATGTATGCTCCTTCTGAAGTGTCTTTGAAGGCCACCTCAAGCATGGCTGCCAGATATAGCGAGAAGAGTGTAGGTGCCAGCACACACCCTTGTTTCACCCCGTTGCTTACTGAAAAGTCTTTAGATACTGAACCACTCATTGCCACGTTTGCTTGCATACCTGTATGGAGTGCCTCGATCAGGCTGACAAACTTCTCTGTACAACCATATTTCTTGAGTACCTGCCAAAGTCTTTGTTGCGAAACAGTATCGAAGGCTTTACTGAAGTCTATGAAGACTACATAAAGCGGCATGTTCTGTTCAATACACTTTTCTTGAACCTGTTTCAAGCAGAAAATCATGTCCATTGTGCTTCTTCCACTTCTAAAGCAGCACTGGGTTTCCGGTAGTACATTCTGCGAGATGTGTTCACTGAGTCTGTTAAGTAGTACATGTGAGAGAATCTTACCAACAGTGGCTAGCAGTGATATACCTCGGTAATTTCCACAATCCTTCCTGTCACCTTTCTTGAACAAAGGCACAATACTTGCATCCTTCCAGTCTTGAGGTACTTTCTGGGCATCCCATATCTCTTGGATGAGCTTGTGCAGGCAGTTGGTCAGCTGAACACCACCAAATTTCCACACTTCTGCTGGAATTCCATCCCTTCCTGGAGCTTTACCATCCTGTGTTGTCCTGATAGCTGCCATTAGTTCATCAAAATTTGGTGGTTCATCCAGACTTGATACAGCTGGTCGCTGCACTAGAGCTTCTTTAGCCTCTTCAGTGAGATCTCCAGGGTTGTTTAGTAGTTGGTCAAAGTGGTCTGCAAATCTGTCCAGGGTCTTGTCTTTCTTCTGCAAAACCGTTTCACCATCCATAGCCTTTAGTTGGATCAATCCTCTTGGTTTAGGGCCGTAGATTTCTCTCAAACCCGTGAAGAATGTTTTCATGTCCTTCCTGTCTGCTGCAGTTTGAAGTTTCTCTGCTTTTTCATCCCACCAGTTGGACTTCATCTCTCTGGTGTACTTCTGTAGCTCACTCTGAGCCTTTGAGTATTTCTTCTTCTTTGACCTTGTGTTACACTGTAGGGTTTCCTGCCCTGTATTCCTCACTTCTAGTAGTTTCTTCAGGTGTTCATCATGCTCATCAAACCAATCTTGATGTTTCCTCTCAGGGTAGCCTAATACATCACTTGCAGTCTGATACACCGTATCCTTCAGTGTTGCCCATTTCTCTTCTATGTTATTCTCCGAGTTGTTGCTGTCCCAGTCTTTCAAGTTTTCATCTATTTCCTGTGCAAGTTCTTCCTGCTTCTTTTGGCCTTTCAGTGCACTAATGTTTAGCTTCTGTGGTGGCTTCGCACCCATCCTGCAGTGCTGTTTTTGTCTCCAATTCCTTAATCTAGAGCTCAGCATAACATGATCAGTGCCACAGTCCGCGCCTCTCATTGCTCTGGTGTCCAATACATCCCCTATGTCTCTCTGCCTGACTATGATGTAGTCTAATAAGTGCCAGTGTTTGGATCTTGGTTGCATCCATGTCTTCTTGTGTGTGTCCTTGTGCTTAAATAGAGTGTTGGTTATCACAAGGTTGTACTCTGAACATAGTGCAAGTAGAAGTTCTCCATTAGAATTGCACTTGCCTACTCCATAACTGCCTAGCACTCCTTTCCATTTCTTGGTGTCCGAACCAACTCTGGCATTAAAATCTCCAACGAGTATCAGCCTGTCATCAGTCGGTACATGCCTGATAGTCTCACGTAAATCACTGTAGAACTCTTCCTTCACCTCCTCTGTGTTGGTCATTGTTGGGGCATATACACTGATGAAGGTGGCATACATCTTCCGCTGTAGTGGGAGTCTCATAGTCATTATCTTGTTGTTGATTGGCACCGGTTCCTCATCAAGCATTGCTGCTATCTCCTTTTTAACTGCAAAGCCCAGTCCTGCTTCTCTCCTTTCTTGGGTTGATCTCCCACTCCAAACGAAGATGTACCCATGGTCTTCCAAGCTGTCATATCCAGGCAATCTTGTTTCACGAAGTGCAGCTATGTCTACATTGTACCTGTTCATTTCCAGGGCCACAAGCACGGTCTGTCTTTCTGGGCGCTGTGATGTTGTTCTGTCCAACAGAGTGCGTACATTCCATTCTGCTACACACAAGGTTGCTGTTTTCCTCTTCTTTTGTCTTCCTGCTCCTAGCTTACTTTTCGCTGCCCGTCGGAGTGTGAACAGATCAGCGTACTAGGCCACGTAGGCGGCAAAGTATACAGCATGCAGATTTTTACAATGTGTATTTTTCAATTTCAATAAATGTGCTGTCTTTTAAGAAATATCAATGATCATAAGGGAAAAAAGAAGTAATACTGGGGTGACTCCAGTGAATGTGTCTGTGTTACTTCGTATGCTTTTACTGCTTATACATTTTTATTAAGAAATCCCAGTATGACTTCCGGTCTGGACGCCATGGCGACTGCAGCTTAACACTGAAGCTCTCAGACCCAATCCAGGATAACACCTTGAAAATCAAACTTAACGGATTTTTGGAGGAGTGAAAATCAAAAGACAAAATCATCATGTCTAAAGGAAAACAGAAGAAACTGAAATTCTCCAGGCCAGGACACGTATCAGCCGGAGAATCTGAACTGGAAGATCTCCGTTCAGAAGACGAGGAACTGGTGATAGCTAACAAAAAGGTTAGCCTGAAATCACTATTTGAGGAGCTACGACGATTTCGCCGAGAAGTTACGGCTGAATTTCGGGAATTCAGAGAAGAATTGAAAAGGACAAACAGCAGAGTGGACCAGGCCGAGAACCGAATCTTTGAAACAGAGGAACGAATAAAAGTGCTCGAAGATTCTGTGCTGGACCTACGCAAAAGACAAGCATCTATAGAGGCTAAGCTAGCCAACCAAGAAGGAAGAGAGAGAAGAGACAATATAAGAATTCATGGTCTGATAGAAGGAGCCGAAAACGGTTTTAACTCAATGGCAGAATGCGTGGAATCCTTACTAAGAGAGAAATTGGATATTCCACAAACCACCGACTTGAAGATAGAAAAGGCACATCGTTCATTAGCCGCTAGGCCGGCGGCGGAAGCGCCCCCACGTTCGGTGTTGGTAAGATTTGCCAATTTCAAAATAAAACAAGAGGTTGTAAGACTGGCCTGGCAGAAAAAAGGATTTATGCACCAGGAGAGAAAAGTCTACGTGGAACACGATTACACCCCGGAGGTCCTTAAAAAGCGCAGGGAATACAATGACGCGAAAAAGGTGTTAAGAGAGAAGAAATTGCGCTTTCAGACTCCATTTCCTGCGAAGTTAAGGGTCTTCTACGGCGAAGAAACGTGTCTCTATAATTCGGCGGAAGAAGCAACAGCTGACATGGCGAGGAGAGGGCTCCCGGTAACGGTATTTAAACCCGCAGCAGACCCGAGTGAGAAGATCAAAGCGCAAACATGGACAACACAAAGACCTTCAAAATCCACGGACCAGCAGCGGGAAACCCAGCGCCAGAGCGTCGCGGATAAACTATCCGTTTTCAGGTTGGAATAGCGACCTTTTTTTTTTTCTTCTCTTGAATCAATCCGCACATCCAACCCCCCTCATACAAGGTAACAAACATTAAAGGAGATGCGTATTCAGCATGTGGTAAAACATTTCATGGAACAGTCATAATATTTGAAACAAATAAGTCTTTGTAATTAAAAAAAAAAAAAAAACTTGTTAAAATAGAAATGTGACAATAATCCACATGTTCTCCTCATACTAACAAATACTGTTTTTGCGTGAATGTTTGATGTGATGGGGGTGGGAGGGTGCACACAATTTCACAGGGTTTAGGCATAAAAGGAAAAAAAAAATCATTACAAGTTTGGATTGGGTTCTGAAACTCACGTTAAAAGCATGGGGCAGCTTACAGGGGTAAGAGAGGGCCCTCAACACGTAACAGAGTTTGAGGAATTTCCCTCGGGGCCTTCACTCAATCAAGGCTCTTCCAGGGTCTTTAAAAAGACCTCAGCTCAGGAAGTTCTTCTGACAGCTTTTTGTTTTAAAGTTTTATACACTATGTTCTTAATGTTTTTCTTGTTTTTAATGTTCTTTCAGTTTCTGAGTAGCACAAATGAGGGCCACCACACAGTTATACTAAACAAAACAACACAATGGAGAAACAGGGTGTAACCAAAATAATTTCATATAATGTAAAAGGAATCCTGAATCCAGTTAAAAGATCCAAGATTCTAGGCAAAATGAAAAAAGACAAAGCAGGAATAATATTTTTACAAGAAACCCACCTAACAGACGTGGAACACAATAAACTCAGTAGACAAGGGTTTAAAATGATCTCTTCATCTTCATATAAGTCAGGGAGGAGGAGGGGAGTAACGACATTGATATCAACCAAAATTACATTTGAAAAAAAATCAGAACACAAAGATAAAGAAGGGAGATACAGTTTGGTAACTGGGCGGCTAGAGGGAGAAGATATCACCCTGCTGAATGTGTATGCTCCCCCAGGGGCTAACTGGAAATTTTATAAAAATGTATTCGACCTAATGATAACTAAAGCTCAAGGTTTAGTGATATGTGGTGGGGACTTCAATCTTAGACTGAATCCATACTGGGATGCTTCTGGTAATTCTCCACATCAAAATAACACCCAAAACAGGAAGACTCGGATGCTACTAAAAGAAATGGGAATCTGTGACGTGTGGAGGGAACTCAACCCCAGTGTAAAAGACTATACATTTTACTCAACTCCACATTCATCTTACTCAAGGATTGACTATTTTTTTATGTTTAATAGAGACATTGGAAGAGTAAAAACATGTAAAATAGGACTGATGGATCTCTCTGACCACAGTCCGATCTACATGGACTTAAATATCCAAAAATACACAAATAATACATTTTCTTGGAGGTTAAATTCAAATGTCCTGAAAGGACCATTGAAAGATGAATTGGAATCAGATATTCTCAGATATTTGGAAGATAACGATAATGGAGAAGTATCCCCTTTAATACTGTGGGATACATGCAAAGCTGTAATAAGAGGAAAGATTATTGCAAAACTGGCAACCCAAAAGAAACTAAGACAAGAAAAACTATCCACATTAGAGTCAGAACTTAGGAACCTAGAAAAAGAACACAATGGCAACACTCATTCTACTGACTCGCTCAAGATTAAGGAAATTAAAAACCAAATAAATGAGATCTACACAATAGAAATCCAGAAGAAACTTACATTTTTGAAACAAAAATACTATGAAGCAGGCAGTAAATCGGCAAAATTGCTAGCCTATAAATTGAGGAAACATCAAACAGAAAGAGCAATCTACAAAATCAGAGACCCAGTATCAAAGGAAATAAAATTCAGAATTCAGGATATTCTTAAAAGCTTCGAGAATTACTATAAGAACTTATACTCCCACAAAAAACATAAAAACGCATCCGAGGCATTCCTAAACACATTAAACCTTCCCCAACTTACGGAGTCACAAAATAAAACACTACTGTCAGAAATACATCCTAAAGAACTGGAAAAAGCAATTATGAAACTTAAAGCTAACAAATCCCCAGGAGCTGATGGCTATACAGCAGAGTGGTACAAAACCTTTAAACAGCAACTATCTCCTCTCCTCCTGAAAACATTTAATTATGTCCTCCACACAGGGGAAATCCCCCCCCCCTCCTGGAGAGAAGGGGTCATTGCAGTTATACCTAAACCTGAAAAGGATAAACTAGAGTGCTCCAACTACAGACCAATCAGTGTACTAAATCAGGACTATAAGCTTTTTACCATTATCCTTGCCAAAAGGTTAGAAAATATACTGACAGACCTAATTCATTTAGACCAAACAGGTTTTATAAGACAAAGACAGACATAAGACAACATTCGACGCACTTTACACATAATTCATCATATAAAAAAATATAACTTAAATGCAGTCATATTGGGATTAGATGCTGAAAAAGCATTCGATTCGGATGACTGGTCTTTTCTATATAGAATCTTATCCAGTTTCAATTTTCATAACAACTTCATTAGAACTATACAGGCATTATATAAAAAACCAACAGCTAAAATAAGGATTAACGGTAATTTATCATCATCTTTTGAACTGGAAAGAGGATGTCGTCAGGGCTGCCCCCTGTCTCCACTGCTCTTTGCAATCTTCATAGAACCTCTGAGCCAATGGATAAGACAAAACCAAAAAATTCAAGGTATTACACTTGGTCAGAAGGAACATAAAATAGCACTCTTTGCTGATGACATTTTAATATACCTAGGGCAGCCGGACACTTCTTTACCAGAACTAACCTCAGTTTTTTCAGAGTATGGAGATTTATCGGGGTACAAATTAAACATGCATAAAACCCAAGTTTTAACATTCAACTATGACCCAAATCATTATTCACTAAGCAAACTCAAAACTAACTGGGAGTCGGAATCTATGAAATATCTGGGGGTCAATATCCCGAAACAACTCAACAAAATTATATCACTAAACTATGATCCACTGGTGACAAAAATAAAATCTGACCTAGCAAGATGGAATATGATACCATTTTTGGGTACTGCACAAAGAATTGAAGCAGTCAAAATGAATATACTTCCACGTCTTCTATACCTTTTCCAAACAATACCGGTAGAACCTCCCAAAAAAATATGGCAGGAGCTGGACAGAAGGATCTCAAGATTCATATGGCAGGGCAAGAGACCTAGAATCAGATATAGAACCCTACAGCTAAACAAAGACAAAGGTGGGCTCGCGCTGCCAAATATCAGGGACTACTTTAAAGCCGCACAAATTAAAACTTTAGTAGAGATATGTAACCCAGTCTACACTGCACAATGGAAGGAGATCGAATGCCAAATAACAAGTGACATCCCCCTACAGGCGATAATAGGGAACAATGTCTTACCTAAGCTTTTGAATAACACTAACCCGTGGATAGAGACCCCGCTAAAAATTTGGTTTAAGATAGTCAGAGAGAATCAAACTAAAGAGCCCTATCGACTTCTGCAATGGATTGCCTATGATCAGGACTTTACTCCTAATAAAACAGACACCAGATTTAAAAAGTGGAAGGAGAAAGGGCTGATAAAATATTACGATTTTTTTAAAGGGCAAATCTTAAGAAGTTTTGAAGATTTGAAAAAACAAGGCCTAATAAATCAAGACCTTTACAGGTTCTTCCAGCTTAGACACCACATAAACAATATACTTAAAAAGGAGGTTTTGGAAAGGGCCCAGTCAGGTGTTCTGAAGGTCTTCTTAATGGCATATAAAGGGATTCCAGGGATCAGATACATTTCTAAAATATACCAAGGTCTTCAAGACTTAAAAGGAGACAACACATCTTATATAAAAGAGAGATGGGAAAAAGAGGGGAATTTCACTTTACAACTGGAAATATGGGAAAAGCTAAATAAACAGCAATGGAAAAGTACCTCATCCCTGCAGTGGAGAGAATTTGGATGGAAAAACTTGGTAAGATTTTTCAGAACACCTGCACAAAACAAATTTACCCATAAGGGATTGAACTGTTGGCGCTTGTGTGGTGAAAAGACTACAAATCATTTTCATGTGTTTTGGTCATGCCCAGTTATCCACCAATATTGGACCAATGTACAGACAATATTGGGGAAAATATTCAAAATAACAGTTCCCTTTTCTTTTGTAACTTTGTATTTGGGTTTACTACCGGACTCACTGGAAAGACGAGGAGAAAAATACTTATTCAATGTTTTAATATTGGCAAGCAAAAAAGCTCTAACTAAAAAATGGATGTTGAAGGACTGTCCTACACCTGAAGATTGAATTAACGTGATCCAAGACATTTACTCGATGGAAAAGTTGACATTCGCACTGAGACAGGACATGGATGGGTTCATGAACTTTTGGCAACCCTGGATCGCATATGTGTCTTCCATTAGATCTATTCTTTGACAAATACCATTTCAATAATGGTTCCGCTCTTTGTTCCAACGCTACTCAGATGCTCTTTTACCTTTATTTACTTACTTTTTCTTTTTGTTTGTTTTTTGCTGGTTTGTTTGTTTTTTTGTTTTTTGTTTTTTGTTTTTTTTTTCTCTTTAATTTCACTTTTTCTTTCACTTTAAAAAAAAAAAAGGGGTGTTGTAAGAATTAATCTTCCAATGTTGTCAGATATCAGAAAATAAGGGAACATGTGATGAAAATGTAAACAATGCATTGCTGTAACGACCTGTATACCCTTTACAAAAACTTAAATAAAAAAGAAATCCCAATATTTTCAACTCTGGCCTTATTCTCATGTAGGGCACAATAGCAATAGTGCCTCAGCATAATGATGTGTAATAATGATCCAAGCTCTTTTAAACACAAGAGACACTTCACCTTTCAAATAAAAATGAAATTAAAAGAACAGCACAGCTGGGAATTGAACCCAGGTCTCCCACTTGCAAAATGGATGTAGTACCACTAAACTATCACCTCAGTTGCAATAAAATGCCACTATTTGTTAAAAATACATCAATGGGAGACACAAGCTCAAACTGTTCCCAAACGGGAGAAGTCCGTGTTTTTGGTGCTGGCTCCATCTGAAAATTGGCTGTGACAAATCCCTTACACAGTCAAACATGACAAAACAAAATGTGAGGGATGGGGATTTCCATTTGGTAGCGCTGCTCAGTTTATTTCTGCCGACCCTGTCACGGGGTCAGACGTCAACACATACGTCACGAGCCACGCCTCGCCAAATATTTCCTGGATAAGATCAGATCACCATTCAGAACACCGGTGCCTGCCTTCCCATCACTATCTGAAACATTTAAGTGTGACAAACTTACAAAAAAATGAAAAATCAGGAAGGGGGCAAACATTTTTTCACACCACTGTATGTGGTGTATCCAGTTAACAGAGGAAGGAAGACAAGGAGACTTGGTGGTGGAATGAGGAGGTACAGGAAAATATCCAAAGGAAGAAGTTAGCATAGAAAAAGTGGGATAGTCAGAGAGATGAAGAAAGTAGACAGGAGTACTTGGACTCTAGGCGCATGGCAAAGAGAGAGGCAAAGAAAAAGGCATATAGTGAGATGTACAAGAGGCTGGATACTAAGGAAGGAGAAAAGGACTTGTATCAATTGTCTAGACAGAGAGATTGAGCTGGAAAGGATGTGCAACAGGTTAGATTGATTAAGGACAGAAATGGTAATGTACTAACAAATGACAAGCGTGTGTTGAGAAGGTGGAAGGAGTACTTTGAAGAGCTGATGAATAAAGAAAATGAGAGAGAGAGAAGAGGATGAATGAAGGAAAGATAGTGAACAAGGAAGTCCCGAGGATTAGCAAGGCGAAAGTGAGGGGAGCTTTGAAGAGGATGAAGAGTGGAAAGGCGGTTGGTCCAGATGACATACCAGTGGAGGTATGGAGATGTTTAGGAGAGATGGGAGTGGACTTTTTAACCAGATTGTTTCACACAATCTTGGAGAGTGAGAGGATGCTTGAGGAGTAAAGAAGAAGTGTTTTGGTCCCAATTTTCAAGAACAAAGGTGATGCTCAGAGCTGTAGTAACTACAGAGGCATAAAGTTATACTATGAAGATATGGGAAAGAGTTGTTGAAGCCAGGTTCAGAAGAGAGGTGACAATTAGTGAGCAGCAGTACGGTTTCATGCCAAGAAAGAGAACTACAGATGCAATGTTTGCTCGAAGAGTGTTGATGGAGAAGTATAGAGAAGGTCAGAAGGAGCTGCACTGTCTTTGTGCATCTAGAGAAAGCATATGATAGGGTGTCAAGAGAGGAAGTGTGGTACTGTATAGGGAAGTCAGGAGTGGCAGAGAAGTATGTGAGGGTGGTGCGGAACATGTATGAGGACAGCGAGACGGTGGTGAGGTGTGCTGTAGGAGTGATGGATGAATTCAAGGTAGGGGTGGGATTACATCAGGGATCGGCTCTGAGCCCCTTCTTGCTTGCCATGGTGATGGACAGGCTGACGGACAAGGTCAGGCAGGAGTCTCCGTGGACCATGATGTTTGCAGACGACATTGTGATCTGTAGTGAGAATAGGGAGCAGGTGGAAGAGAACCTGGAGAGGTGAAGGTATGTTCTGGAGCGAAGAGGAATGAAAGTCAGTAGAAGCAAGACGGAATACATGAGTGTGAATGAGAGGGAGGCAGGTGCAATGTGAAGATGGAAGGAGTAGCGGTAATGAAAGTACATGAGTTTAAGTACCTGGGGTCAACCACCCAATGCAATGGAAAATGCACAAGAGAGGTGAAGAAGAGAGTGCAGGTGGAGACGACTGTCAGGGGTGATTTGTGACAGAAGGATAGCATCAAGAGTGAAAGGGAAGATTTACAAGAATCATAGTGACACCTGCTATGATGTATGGTTTGGAGATGGTGGCACTGACAAAAAGACAGGAGGTGAGCTGGAGGTGGCAGAGTTGATGATGCTAAGATTTTAATTTGGAGTGACTAGGCAGGACAGGATTGGAAATGAGTATATCAGAGGCACAGCTTAACTTGAGCAGTTTGGAGACAAAGTGAGAGAGGCAAGGCTGAGGTGATTTGGACATGTGCAGAGGAGGAATGGTGGATATATTGGACAAAGGATGTTGAAGGTGGAGCTGCCAGACAGGAGGAAAACAGGAAGACCACAGAGAAGATTCATGAATGTAGTGAAGGAGGACATGGAGAGGGTTGGCGTTACAGAGGAAGATGCAAGGGATAGGGTGAGATGGAGACAGATGATCCACTGTGGCGATCCCTAAAGGGAGCAGCCAGAAGAAGAAGAAGAAGAAGAAGAAGAAGAAATGAGAGAAACAATACTTATTTTGACCCAAAATAAATAATATTTCACAGGTCACACAGGTACACCGTTTCAACTGTTTGGTAAGGAAAATATCTAATTGGCCAATCAAATGGCAGCAACTTAATGCATTTAGGCATGTAGACATGGTCAAGATGAGCTGCTGAAGTTCAAGCTGAGCATCAGAATGGGGAAGAATTGTGATTTAAGTGACTTTGAACATGGCATGTGTTGCTCTTAGTATTTCAGAAACTGCTGATCTCTGATTTTCACATAGAACAATTTCTACAGAGAATGATCTTAAAAAGAGGAAATATCTGCTGAGCAGCAGGTCTCTGGGCTTAGATGCCTTACTGATGCCAGAGGACAGAGGATAATGGCCAGACTGGCTCAAGCTGACAAAAAGGCAATGGCAACTCAAATGTCCCCTCATTAACCACAGTATTGAGTATAGAATAGCACCTCTGAAGGCACAGCAGCTGAAAACCTTAACTGGTGCCACGCTTGTCAGCTACAAACTCGAAACAGGCTACATTTCACACAGGTTTACCAAACTAGACAATACATGATTGGAAAAATGTTGCCTGGTCTCAGGCTCAGTTTTTGCTGCAACATTCAGATGGTAGTGTCAGAATTTAGCATAAACAACATGAAAGAATGGATGCACACATGGAGCATCGGAGATGTGAAGCCGACAAATCTGCAGCAACTGCATGACATTAGCCAATCAAGACTGACCAACATTTTAGAAAAATATTTCCAGCACTATCCCCGATCCTAACTCCTTACTCAGATTTAGGTTCTTTTGAATTTGGAAACTCTATGAAAGGTGGTGATGTTGCCATCTCTGAAACAGTGAAAATTAAGGAACCAAAGATAATCTTTTATGTATCAGTTGGAGAACCAGACCGTTCAACCTGCAGTCATTCTCGCAATCGAATGCCATGGAAGAATAATGAAGGCAATCTAGCTCCATACAGTACCTTTATAATTAAAATCAAAGTGTTTCTATATAGTGCAACTGTTTTCTAGCCTTCCGGGGTAAGAAAAAGACCAATATGTATCAAGGAGTGTACGTGTTGTAATATTATTCTTTAAATACATAAGGCTACTTGGGAAAATAACAAACCTATCAGAGGGTTATAAATGATGGTAATCAACTCTGCTCTGTAGTCGGGGCTGAATAACGACACTTATCCATTACATGCTGATTTAAAAAAGAACTAGCTGCTCAGTGTTTGAAAACCTGTTGAGGTATAGGTTTCTCGTACAATATGAATGAATGAATGAAAGAGTGAATGAATGAATCAATGAATGAGTCATGATGTGACAATAAAAGTACTTCACTGTAGTGGATTCATCACTTCACAGTCGATATGGTCAGTCTCTCTCACTGATAACCGATTTAGGCAAAGTTGTCTTTTCCATATTCTTTAATCTCCAGAGTTTTAAAGCAAATAAGAGCCTGAAATATAGACTTTCACCATTTTTCCATTTTTTGGCCTTCCTGGCTTGTTTTTCTTTACCCAGAATGAAACCAGTAACAGAGATCACTCCCCCACACTCTCTTTTTGAATCTCTTCCCATCCCCAAACAGAAACCTGTAATCTGTATATAGAGATGTCTGAAGTTCATCTACCTTTTTGAGTGCCTCCTCCAAAACACACTTTTTTTATGAGCCTTTATCAGCCATGGACAGCAAGGTAGGGGATGACACTTTCAGTCTTCTTTTTGTGTGCCTGTGTCTTTGAGTAACAGCGGGAAGCCACAACTTTGGACCAAAGCGTAGGTGTAATGGAAGCAGCTATCAGCCGACTTGCTGCTGTTTTGATAAGACCAAGCTCACTGCTTAAGGGATCACTCTTTTACTCTCAGTCTTCGCTTTTCTGTAGGTTATTTCATTTTCCCATTTTTTTTTTTTTGGCTCTTTCAACAGCCTTTTTCTTGATTCACTTTGCTCTTGCTGAGTGAAAATATGTTTTTCCTTCCCCATCTGTTTCTCTATGATACAACAAATGACTATTCCTTGTATCAGTAAAATTAAATTAAAGCCAATTTGTCGGCAGTGAATTTGGAAAAGAAACAATAAGGCAGAGCATAAACATGTCTACAAACTCCCCCTTGTAAACTGGGCTCATGATCTTGTTCCCTTTGTTTAATTGACTGTTTCACGCAACTGAAGTTCAGCCCTGATTTAGCACGCTACAATGTGGAGCGTGTGCATGTGTGAGCATGCTTTTATATCTATAAACTACAATTATAACCTATAGGGCATCTCCTGGGTAAGGGCTCTTTTCTTCTGATGGACACACTGTTTTATTCTATAGGTACGATTTTTAAAAAAGGTATATATTCCAGTGTATCTAAATTTAGACATAAATTTATGTTATCCAAAGTTATGTCCCCTTTAGAAATATAATTCATGTCATGGTCTGGAAAGGATCAGACCCTGTCCATGCTTTATGTTCTTGTTTGGTGTCATTATGATTGTTAGTATTCTTTATGGTCTTCAGTTATATTCAACCTTATTCTTTGTTTGGTCACTGTTATCCTGTCTTGCCCAGCGCCTTGTGTTTTTACTTATTATGACTGTGCTGTCAGTTTACTTCTGCTCCTCCCTTGTTGGTTCTTGCCCTGCTAATTTGCCACAGCTGCCCCTTGTCCTCCTAATCACTGTCTCCCCTATATATGTTGGCCACAGGCACTAATCCCCACAGTGCCCTTGTGTTACCACTGCATTGTCTGCACCACGTCTGGGATTATTACTGCGCCTCCACTCCACTATTTTGTGTTTCCAGCCCACCAGCTGAGTCTTCTTTTCATTTAATAAATCTGCAAATGATAGTTCAGCGTTTGGGTCTTGAATTCCACCAACTCTTGACAGGACACCACTATCTAGGACCCAGCGAATTGTTTGTTTGCACAACTATGGATGGGCTTGTGCTGCTGACTCAGATGGAATTAAAGTCCATGAACCACCTAAAGGAGTTGGTCGCCACGGCCCGCCACTCCACCATACCAGAGGAGGTGGCTTGGCTGTGGCTGGCAGCAGCACTAGAGCTGGAGCGTGTCCCACATCTGAGGGTGTTCCTGTGGGTACAGGAGCTCCGCATCTGCGGAGCTTTGCAGTCCGTCTTGCCACTCCGGACCGCACTGGTGAACACGGGAAGTGTCGGCGCCGCTACCCCCACCACTCCATCTCGCCCCGGCTCCAGCCCCCATAGCTCTCTGCCAGACGATCTCCGGAGCCACCCAGACGGAGTCGTCTGGATCAGCAGCAGCAGCAGAGTGGGAGCACAGGCAGGTACCCATTTATTTTTCAGCATCTATTAATGAAGAGACTTGTCTGGTTCCCAGTGGACAGACTTGGCTGCAACCGCCTGCCACTGCTAAGCTCTCTCCACCTCACTCTGCTGTCTACTCTGCTGCCACTTCCATCCATCCATCCTCTCCTGCATCCCCTGTGTCTTGTTCTGGTTTTTGTGAGAAACTGGCTATACTGGGTGGTAACCTACTGGTCTGGGATGAGCCGGCTGCCCCTGCAGCTCCTCCAGCTGCAGTTACCTCCAGGAGTGGGCCCCAAGTAGCTGTAGCCCCCAGGCCTGACGTCCCACTGGTTGCTGTTTCTGTGTCTGGGCTGCGTGAGAATCATCCAGTACTGGCTCCTCATCGCTCTACAGTACCAGCACCACGTCACTTCCCACCACCAGCACCAGCTCTGGCTCTTCTCCAAACAGCTCCAGCTGCTCGCAAGGTGCACATCACAGCTTCAGCCATCCCTGAGGTGCACACAACAGCATCCGCTGTCTCCGAGGTGCACACACACGGCTTCAGCTGTCTCTGAAGTGCACACAATGGCTTCCACTGTCTCTGAGGTGTACACAACAGCATCCACTGTCTCCGAGGTGCACACACACGGCTTCAGCTGTCTCTGAAGTGCACACAATGGCTTCAGCTGTCCCTGAGGTGCACACAACAGCATCCACTGTCTCCGAGGTGCACACACACGGCTTCAGCTGTCTCTGAAGTGCACACAATGGCTTCCACTGTCTCTGAGGTGTACACAACGGCTCCCGCTGTCCCTGAGGCGCACACCACAACTCCAGCTGCCTCTACGGTGTCCATCACAGTTCCCTGCTCAGGCCGAGGTGCATGCCCTTGTTCCTACTCTGCCCAACGCGCACGCTCCAGTTCCAGCAGTTCATCCAGAGGTTGTCACTCTGGCAGCGGGAGACCAGTACTTAAGGCAAGTACCTTTTCATTTATTTACAACCACTATTCTTGAGAAGTCTTGCATTGCTCCTGATGGGGGATCCCAAGCACACATTTCACCAACTTGTGGGTCCTCCCCACCAGTCTCTATTGCTGATGACTGTGGTGTTGCCTCATTGACCTCCTGCTCTCCTCCCTCGTCTGAGGTGGCCATGTTGAGGATGGAGCCGCTGGAGGACCACGCTCCACCTCAGCCACTTGCCATTCCAGAGGCCAGGGATCTCATGCCATCATTCCAGAGGTCAGGGGACCTCCACCCATCATCCAAGAGGTCAAGCAGTCCGCTCCACCCGTCAATCAAGAGGTCGAGCAGTTCGCCTCACCCGTTGTTGTCCCTGAGGTCGAGCAGTCCACTCCACCCGTCGTTGTTCCTGAGGTCAGGAGACCTCCACCCGTCGTCCCAGAGGTTAAGTAGTCTGCTCCACCCATTGTCCAAGAGGTCAAACTGTCCACTCCACCCGTCTTCCAAAAGGCCGGGGGGTCTCCACCTGCCTTTTCAGAGGCCGGGGGTCTCTACCTGCTGTTTTTGAGGTCAGTGTGCCGCCGTTGCCTGCTTCTGAGCTAAAAGCCCCACTATTATTGCCTCCAGGACTGAAAGCTCCAGTATTATTGTCCTCCAGGACCGAATGCCCCAGTATTATTGTCTCCATAGCTGAAAGCTCCCTTGTTGCAGTTCTTAGACTTGGGAACTCCTTTGTTGCTGTGCCCCGAGCTCAGCATCCCTCACCCTCCTTGTTTTGTAGTCTGGTGGCCTAGGGACTTTGGTAGGCCACTAGACCCACCATGTACTGTGGTGTGGGGATCCTTGAACTGGGTTAGGCCCCCAGATCTGCCTTGTTCTCTGGTCCAGCGGTCCTGGGACAAAAGAAGACCATGTTCTTGCTTTTGGGCCTTGGTCTGTGGTTGGCCCCATGTGACTGTGTGTTGTTTTGGACTCTGTGGGGGGTAAAGAGCTTGTTTCAGCCTGCCTGGCCTTGTACCCCCACCACCCACCCTATGAGGGTTCCTTTTTTTGTTTGGAAGTACTGTGAGGATCTGGGATTGACCATTCGCTAAATGTAACAAAGTACTGGGGAATCAAACTCTCATTCACTTTTCCTCAACAACACTGTCTCACTCTGAACACTGTCGGGACCCCCATCACTCATTGTAGGGGGAAAAAAAAAGGTGCAAACATGTCTTTGTAAATTTGACCTTTTTCTTGTAAATTTGCGATGTTTTTTTTTTTTTCATAAGTTGGTAAATTTTTTCCACTGCAACTACTGGTTCTATTCGTAGGGTCTAGTCTCAGACATTTTACTTGAATAACTTTATTAGTAACTAGTGGGGACATTGATCCTGGGCAAGAGCAGTTTTAATGGGAGCTGTATTGGCGACCCAGAATTTGTGTGAATTTAGTTCCAGTAAATAATTGGTTAGGGCAGCGTGGTGGCGGAGTGGTTAGCACTGCGGTAGCACAGCAACTCACCCTTGGCCAGGGGATCCCGGGTTCGATCCCAGCCCTCCACCAACAGTGATCTGTGTGGAGTTTGCATGTTCTCCCCGTGTCTGTGTGGGTTTACTCCGGGATTTCTCCGGTTTCCTCCCACATGCCAAAAACATGCAAGTTAGGTTAATTGGCTTCAAACTGGAGATTCTAAATTGTCCTTAGGTATGACTGTGAGAGTGAATGGTTGTCTGTCTATATATATATATATATATATACAGTATATATATAATGACAAATATTGCAGGAGCAATTTATTAGGATTGACAATTTAATTGACTTATTGTATTAATTTAAGACGCTTGTCATTGAAGGCAAATACATATTGCAGCAGTTAGCATGCCAATTTTTTTTTCAGTTTCCTATCCGCAAGGTTTGTTTAAAGGGTTTTAATTCCCTTTCACCTTAGCTGATAATATATATATATATTTTTTTGATAGTACTCTGAGGATCGTCTGATATCTGCCCCTTAAGGGGGAGGTACTGTCGTGGTCTGGACAGGGTCAGACCCTGTCCACGCCTTATGTTCTACTTTAGTCTCATTATGATTACTAGTATGTTCTTTATTGTCTTCAGTTATATTCAACCTTAGTTATGTCTTATTCTTTGTTTGGTCACTGTTATCCTGTCTTGCCCATCACCTTGTATTTTTACTTATTGTGACTGAGCTCTCCGTTTACTTCTGCTGCTCCCTTATTGGTTCTTATCCTGCTAATTTGCCACAGCTGCCCCTTGTCCTCCTGATCACTGTCTTCTCTATATATGTTGGCCACGGGCACTAATCCCCACGCCATCCATGTGTTACCACTACAATATCTGCACCACGTCTGGAATTATTACTGGTCTCCACTCCACTATTTTGTGTTTCCAGCCCACCAGCTGAGTCTTCTTTTCAGTTAATAAGTCTGCAAACCACAGTTCCACGTTTGGGTCCTGAATTCTGCCCCAGAGAGGCTAAATCTTGACAATTAAAAGAAGATGAAATTTTCACATGTTCATATTTTTTACTGAAAAACTAAATACTTAATGGTTTTAAATTCAATTATGTAATTCAGTCATTTATTTCAAGTGAAAGCATTTTAATATATAATGGAATTACTTAAAGCCCATGGCTTTTATGCAGTACAGTGGATACAAAAAAATCTACACATCCTTGTTCAAATGCCAGGTTTTTGTGATGTAAAAAAATGAGACAAAGATAAATCATTTCAAAAGTTTTTCCGCCATTATTCTGACCTACAGTCATGTGAAAAAATTAGGACACCCTGCATAAGTCTGTGTGTTTTTTTTAACATATTTGGACATATGAATATTTAATATCAGTGTTAAAAATACTTGGTGATTCATGTAATACAACTATCCATCCATCCATCCATCCATCTTCTTCCGCTTAATCCTTTTCGGGTTGTGGGGGGGTGGGGGGTGGCTGGAGCCTGTCCCAGCATCTTTGGGCGAGAGGCAGGGTACACCCTGGACAGATCGCCAGTCCATCGCAGGGCCAACACAGAGAGACAGACAACCATTCACTCTCACAGTCATACCTAAGGACAATTTAGAATCCCTGGTTTGATGCCAGTTAACCTAACTTGCATGTTTTTTGGCATGTGGGAGGAAACCAGAGAAATCTCGGAGTAAACCCACTCAGACACGGGGAGAACATGCAAACTCCACACAGATCACTGTTGGTCGGGGGCTGGGATCGAACCCACGATGTTAAAAATGGATTAAAGACTTTTTCAAATTTTCTGTAAAATGTAATTCTAAACAAATGGTGGAGAATAAATTAGGACACCCCCCATCTTTTTTAGGACTACCCACATTCATTTCCACTTAAAATGGCTAAAATAAATGTTAAAAAAATGCAAATTAAAATAAAAACAAGGTTAGCCATAGATATGTGAACATTTCTTAATAAAGAACTGAATATTTAATGGGGTGTCCTAATTTTTTCACATGACTGTATAACCTGTACAACCCAATTTAAAAAAACAAACTGAAATCTTTCAAGAGGAAAAATAAAAAACTTAGAATAACCTGGTTGCATAAATATCCACACCCTCTTATAACTGGGGATGTGGCTGTGTTCAGAATTAACCAGTCACATTCAAACTCATGTTAATGGGAGTCAGCACACACCTGCCACCATTTAAAGTGCCTCTGATTAACTCCAAGTAAAGGTCAGTTGTTCTAGTAGGCTTTTCCTGACATCTTACAGCACAAGCCATGGTCCGCAGAGAGCTTCCAAAGCATCAGAGGGGTCTAATTGTTCAAAGTTATCAGTCAGGAGAAGGGTACAAAGAATTATTAAGGCATTAAATATACCATAGAACACAGTGAAGACAGTCATCATCAAGTTGAGAAAATATGGCACAACAGTGGCATTACCAAGAACTGGACGTCCCTCCAAAATTCATGAAAAGACGAGAAGAAAACTGGTCAGGGAGGCTGCCAAGAGGCTGACAGCAACACTGAAGGAGCTGCAGGAATTTCTGGCACTTACTGGCTATTTAGTACATCTGACAACAATCTCCCATCTTCTTCATCTGCCTAGGCTATTGGGTAGGGTGGCTAGACAGAAGCCTTATCTTACGAAGAAAATCATCCAAGCCTGACTACATTTTGCAAAACCACGTTTGAAATCTCCCAAACACATGTTGGAAAATGTGTTATGGTCCGATGAAACCAAGGTTGAACTTTTTGGCCATAATTCCAAAAGGTATATTTGGCGCAAACACAACACTGCTCATCTTGAAAAGAACACCATACCTACAGTGAAGCATGGTGGTGGCAGCATCATGCTTTGGGGCTGGTTTTCTTCAGCTGGAACTGGGGTCTTAGTCAAAGTGGAGGGATTTATGAACAGTTCCAAATACCAGTCAGTGTTGGCACAAAACCTTCAGGCTTCTGCTAGAAAGCTGATAATAATAATAATAATAATAATAATAATAATAATAATAATAATAATAATAATAATAATAATGCATCAGATTTATATAGAGCTTTATCATAGACACTCAAAGACGCTTTTTACAGATACATTATTCATTTACTCCAGACAGACAATGATAGTGGCAAGCTACTACTGTAGCCATAGCTGCCCTGGTGCAGGCTGACAGAAACGTGGCTGCCAATCCGCACCAACGGCCTCTCTGGCCACCGGATGACGAGGAACTTCATCTTTCAGCACGACAATGACCCAAAGCACACATCCAAATAAACAAAAGAATGGCTTCACCAGAAGAAGATGGAGGTTTTGGAATGGCCCAGCCAGAGTCCAGACCTGAATCGACCTGATCGAACATCTGTGGGGTGATGTGAAGAGGGCTGTGCACAGGAGATGTCCTCCCATTCTGACAGATTTGGAGCGTTTTTGCAAAGCTGAATGGGAAAATGTTGCCACATCAAGATGTGTCATGCTGTAATAAAAGCCAAAGGTGCTGCAACAAAGTATTAATTTAAGGGTGTGCATATTTATGCAACCAGGTTATTGTAAGTTTTTTATTTTTTATTTTTCCCTTTAAAAGATTTCAGTTTGTTTTTCAATTGGTTTGTATAGGTTATAGGTTGCAATAATGGTGGAAAAAGTTTTGACATGATTTATCTTGGTCTCATTTTTTTGCATCACAGAAACCTGGCATTTGAACAGGGATATGTAGACTTTTTATATCCACTGTATCTTTTTAGTGCTGGGCAACAGTTAAAACTCTTAATTGTGAGTAATTGCCAAAATTTAGGTTTATTCACCATTAATTGAGATTAAAAGCACATTTTTAATGCAATGTACCTTAAACTTGTCATTGTTCATTTTTCATACTCTTTTTGACATGGGAGTGGACAAATAATGTATGCTTGCTTTCTGCAACTGCTGGTCTCTTTAACATGTCGAAAATGCAACAACCACCCAGAACGATCTCCAAAAAAGTGCTGCAGAAATACTGTCTATGTAAAAACAACCAGTGACAACTTCAGCAAAGCCACTCCGGCCATCATCCCACCAGTTGTCACACCAGTTGCATCTCTCACCTTCCCCTTTGATGGGAGCTCCAATAGTAGACAGTCCAGTCTGTTCTCCAGGAAGTGGACACCTGTGAACAGAACTGATGGAAGTGTAGCTGATAGCATTTAGCCTCGCTCTCTGCCTCTTTCACTTTGGCTTTTCAGGGCAGATGTGCCCTTCTTGGTTCCAGTGCTTGGATTGCGGAGCGGCTCCCATCTTCTCAAACTCCAGAACCTCCAGCCATCAGGTCCTACAACAGCAGAGAACTGTACCGCCCCTCTTGTCACAGTGGCCTCCCACCTTGTCTGACCAGAAACAGTACCCGTGTTTTGAGAGTTGGATGGTGCGTTGATACAGTCCGTATGCTCATGTATCATGACCGCGGTGCTTAAGCAAACTGATTTGAACACCCAAAATTAAATAAAATGAAGACTTTGTGCCATGAATTGAACTTTATGTCTCTATTGTGAGTGGCGCCATAGACTGTCCGATGGAAACAGTGCCCGCATTTCGAGAGTTCCACTTTTTTCATTCCACCGCGATTATTCATGAATAATCGTGATCAAAAAAATTTAAATGGGGCAGTGCATTATCACGCAATAATGTGTTCATTTTCACAGCACTAGTATTTTCAATATTGTATTCTGTGTTCTAGGAATTTATACAAAGTCAAAGTGTATTACATGCAGAGATAACACAGTTGCTTCCTTTAAATTCTGTTGTTCGTAGAGAAAATTGGAAGTCTGTCTTTGTTAAACAATAAAAATTTTTGGTTTGGGACAGTTTTTCAATGCAGGTTTTACCCTATCAGGTCACCTAAGACACAATCATGGTGTTTAATCAACATCTTAATAGGAGATGCCTGTCAGGAAAGAGTTTGTGTTTTGAAATTTCTCTGTTGGTCTTTGGAATGTAATAACACTAACACATGCTTCAAACACCATCCTAAGGCCTGTGGTATCCCAGCTGTTGATTTGTAATATTTTTAGTTTGACATGAAACTTGTCCTTGTACCCAAATGCAAATGAAGTCACCAGTTGTGTGTCAGATTGTCAGGTGCATTTTTACTTTTCCTTTCAGCTTCTTTCTGCTTCTTCTCTGGTTATAATGACTATCAGCACCTTCTTTACTGTGCATGTGCACTTTTTTGACACTGTAGGTTACTGTGGCCTTTGCTGGTCATTTGCTCTTTCTCATTTGACTAGTGTCCCTGTACAAAACATTTCTCTTCTCTCTGTTACTTTCCCTCACATCAGTTTTAAAGTCACAATTGTCTCCTGCTTCTCTTGTCTCTGACTCGCCACAACTTCTGCTTCCTGCTTTTTCCCCCCATCTGCTTTTTTTCTACCTTTCCCTCTGTTTTCGATCAACACTATTCTGTAGACAGTGCATGCCTGGTAAGTCCCAAATCTTGAGAGCCTGTCAGCTGTGTCAGGAGTGTGGGTGAAGCCTGCCATTACATCTGTCCTCATCCAAAGTACTCTGAAGAGTTAAATTCTCTAAGGACCTGAGAGCTAATGCTCAGTCCAGCACTGTGTGAATTTTATGTGCAGCTGTGCACCAGCTAACTTACAAAAACACTATGGTCTAACATAAAGTCATCATTAACATGGTGCACATTATATTTTTAACTATACTGTACATTTAATCATTTTTGTCCTTCTGTATGCTGCTAATTCAGGACAGTTTCTGTCCTCCTGTCTGACGGTGACTACAGTCAATTACCACACTCTCACCTTCGTAAGTTGACAAATGCACTGTGTTTTGGAGGACTACAGTTTCCCAACAACTCAATCTATGAAAAATAAAGTTTGATATTGCTGTCAGATCTCACGCAGGCCAAACTTCATCATGCCAGGTTCCATATTTTTGAATTTATCCAAACCACAGAGGAGACTGATTTGCAGTGATTCAAATGTGCACCGTTTGACTAAGGGTTACTCAACCAGTTCCATGTCCAGGAACACTGCTATTCTAAAGTGCTCCAGATGGAGGAACTGCATGTGTTTGTGTCTGTTCGGATTGTAGTTCAGCATCATGCTGTAGTTTGATTTTACTTTGCTTCACACTTAAATCCAAAGAAAGCTGCAGTATGTTTGGCTACTCACATTAGTATTGATTGAAGAAATGAAAGTTTTGTTAGATACTTGACCTTTAGCCTGGCTGATATTAGGTAAGACTTCCTTCAGACTCAGAAAAAAAAAACCCACAGTCAGACTTAAAGTCAGTTTTGTGTGACTTCATCTTTACCTGATGCTGGAAAATGCACAAGAGAGGTGAAGAAGAGAAAACAGGCAGGGTGGAGCGGGTGGAGACGAGTGTCAGGGGTGACTTGTGACAGAAGGATAGCAGCTACAGTGAAAGGGAAGATTTACAAGACAGTGGTGAGACATGCTTTGACGTATGGTTTGGAGACTGTGGCGCTGACAAAAAGACAGGTGACAGAACTGGAGGTGGCAGAGTTGAAAATGCTAAGATTCTCATTGGGAGTGACTAGGAGGGACAGGATTAGAAATGAGTATATCAGAGGGAATGCTCAAGTTGTCAGCGGTTTAGAGAAAAAGTAAGAGACGCCAGATGGTTTGGACATGTGCAGAGGAGGGATAGTGGATATATTGGACAAAGGATGTTGAAGATGGAGCTGGCAGGCAGGAGGAAAAGAGGAAGACCACAGAGAAGATTCATGGATGTAGTGAAGGAGAACATGGAGGGAATTTCCCCATTGTGGGACTAATAAAGGCTTATTTTACAGAGGAAGATGCAAGGGATAGGGTGAGATGGAGACGGATCATTCGGTGTGGCAACCCCCAAAGGGAGCAGCCAGAAGAAGAAGAAGAAGAAGAATCTTTACCACTGGATAATTGTGACTTGAAGAGGAAGAATTAAAAAAAAAAAAAACATTTCAAACTGTTAGACAAGGAGATAAGCTCTGCAGCACATGGGCAATTAAGCAACTTCCTAGGTGTCATCCTTTCGTTTACCGTTCAATGTGCCTTGCTGTGTGTCAAAGAAGCTGCCAGTATGCATTTTTTCCTGCTAATATCGCACTCGTTAGGCCATCTTCTACTTCCTGTTTTCTTCTACCTCCCATCTGTCTTTCCCATTCTCCTATCAGACATATTCCGTAGATGGACGATTAAACAGATTATCTCTGACAACTTGAAATGTGATAAATGACTCACTCGCTCATTTCCCTCTTTCTGTGCACCTCTGTTGTTTTAGATGTATATCCAAACCACCACCCTGACCATCTCTCTCAGCCTTTCGGCCTCCGTGTCTCTGGGGATGCTCTACATGCCCAAAGTCTACATCATCCTCTTCCACCCTGAGCAGAATGTACCCAAACGAAAACGCAGCTTCAAGGTGAGATGGCCTTCAACCATAAATGGTGTAATATTTTTCTATAGCTTGAAACTGAATTTAATAGATTCATCCCAGCTTTCCTCGATCTTTTATGAATTCCCAAGCACAGCGAGGAAAATAAGTGTTGAACACATCAATATTTTTCTCATTAAGCATATTTCTGATTGAGCCATTGACCTGAGATTTTCACCAGATATCAGTAACAACCCAAGTAATCCATATGTACAAAAAAATCAATGCAACTGTGTTCACAAAACAAGTTATATTTAATAAAGTGGAATGGCACAGGGAATAAGTATTGAACACATGAAGAAAAAGAGGTGCAAAAGGCATAGAAAGCCAAGAAACCAGCTGAAATCCATCAGAATCTAGGAAGCCATTCCATCCCCCACCAGTGCAAATTAATTTAAGCTGGTTAAATCCTGACTGATAGCTTTTAGAAAGGTCTGTGAATATGAGATTGTCACACCACAAAGAACTCATGGTGGGTAGAAGCAAAGAGCTCTCTCGAGACCTTTGCAACCTTATTGTTGCAAAAGATCATGATAGCATTGGTTACAGGTGCATTTCTAAGCTGCTGAATGTTCCAGTGAGCACTGTTGGAGCCATCATTCGAAAGTGGAAAGAACATCATTTTTCCATAAACCGGCCACGACCAGGAGATCCTCGCAAATTTCTGACAGAGGAGTCAAAAGATTTATCAGAAAAGTTATCCAAGAGCCAAAGACCACTTGTGGAGAGCTCCAGAAAGACCTTGAGTTAGCAGGTACTGCTGTTTCAAAGAAAACAATAAGTAATGCACTCAACCAACATGGACTCTATGCCTGCTCACCTCACAAGACTCCATCGCTGAAGAAAGGGATACTTTTGGTAATGAGTCAGTTGCTACTTTTTGCCTGCAAAGCAGTTGAGAGCTTTTTGCCTGCAAAGGAGTTTCAAAGCTTTTTCCTGTGGAGCAGTTACCGGGGCCCACCAGTGAGGATGTAAGCAACTTGGGCCCCAGTGATCAATGCCAGCATGTATTGTTGGGGCCTTCGCTCATCACCAGCTTGTGTTTGGGGTAACCCAGAGCAGACAGCACATCATGTCCTTTTAGAGTGCCTTGACCTTGGACCACCTGAGGGTATCCATGTGGATCTCACTAACCCCACCCTGGAGACAGTGACCTGGCTTCACAGCTTACATGACATTGCTTAGTGACTTTGGGAGTCATACAAAAGGAGAAGAAGCTGAAGAAAAACAATGAAGTTTGGAGGTGGGAGCATCATGGTGTGGGGGTGTTTTTCAGCACATGGCAGGCTTCATATAAATGAAGGAAAGATGAATGGACAAATATACAGAGACATACATACTTGATAAGAAACTGTTGCCATCTGCCAAGATGCTGAAGATGAAATGAGGGTGGACATTTCAACAAGACAATGATCCCAAACATATAGCCAAGGAAACTCTCAACTGGCTCAAGAGAAGGAAAATAAAGCTGCTAGAATGGGCCAGTCAGTCACCTGACCTGAATCCAACTGAAAATCTATGGAATGAACTGAAGATCGGGGTTCACAGAAGACAGTCATGGACCTGTCAAGATTTGAAGACAGTTTGTGTGGAAGAATGGGCTAAAATCACTCCTGAGCAAAGCCTGTGCCTAGTTTCTCCATGCAGGAGGCATCTGGAAGTTGTTATTACCAGCAAAGGCTTTTCTACTAAATATTAAGTGAATTTCACCAAGTGTGTTCAATACTTATTCCCTGTGTCATTCCACTTTAATAACCTCTTGCACTCCGTTGTACCGTGGGCTGGCAAGTCTCTGCATCCCAGAGCGCACGAGGGCGCACAAGAGCGCACTCGTGCGCTCTAGGATGAACGATGGAGCTGCAACCGCGCACTGAAAATAAAAGCTGCATTTCCGTTCTTCCACTGCAGACACAGCCACGAACAGATTAGTTCATCTGATTGACCTCTCATTCGACTAATAAGAACCTTGAATTGGGTTTCTGAAACCTTGAAGAACTAATGACTGAAAACCTAGCAAGAAGGACCCGCCTACCAATGCTGTGAATGCAGTGAACCAATTGAAGCAGAGAAGTTCACGAGCTTTTTTGTGTAAGGCTGGGTGAAGAGAGACTGACTGCTGCAGCAGATGAAAAAAAGGACCCGCAGGAAGAACCCCACAGACCCAGCAGCACAGAGACCATCCACAAGTGCAACCTGTGTGACAGCGACTGCCATTCGCGCATCGGCATGTTCGGGCACAGGCGGTGCTTTTTTTGTTTTTGTCCCAGCAGAGTAGACGTTAGGATTGTCTTCCATGGTCATCATAGACCGACGGAGGCCGACGACGAAGGCTGAGTGACACACACGTGTTCGCCAGTCTATTTTTAATTACTACTGTTATTTGTTTTGAAAAATCGTTCGCCAAAAACCGCAATCATGGAATTATGTTTTGATCGGGTCACGAGACCAGCGTCGCGTTCGTCTGACAATGAGGAAGAAGTTCGCCAGCTCCGCTTCTGCTGTGAAGAGGTAAGTGTTCTAAGCTAAATTATTCTTTATCCCTGAAAATTGTAATCAAAATGACTTTTGACCGATCGGTAAATTACAGCTGTGCGTCATCGCTGCATGACGGACCGTGGCGCAATGGGCAATGTCCGTCCTCTGTAGCGGGGGGGGCAACCCCCCCCCCCCACACACACACACACAGAGCCCTGAGTGTCACCTTTCATTAGAGCCCAAGATGAAGCTTCTATGTTGAATCATTCAAAAGTTACAGACATTTTTCCAAACTGTGCCATTTGGCACAATTTGGCACAGTTCAAAAACGCCTGGGAACTACCTGAGGAAAAAGCTGTGTAATATATTCATTTTTTGTGGTATTGTTACAAAATTTGGACCTCAGCTGGATAACACTTGGTTCTACATTTCTGTTGCATTTTCCAGCCCGGATCTGAAGCTGTGTGTTATTTGCAAGCATTTGTATCCGAAAAAACACCCAGGCCAAATTTATTTTCTTCAAGTTCACTATGTTTAGATGACTGTAACTCAGTGGCTGGAGCACTTAGAGAGATTATGACTGTTTTGCAAAAAAATTCAAAGTGTTTTCTTTTAAATGAGACCAACCCCATGAAGATGCTGCAAAGGGTTGAAGAACAGCTTTCGATTTACTGTGGGCACGTTATTTTTTGGCGTTTTTAGGGAAATTGACCGGAGTGCAAGGGGTTAATATAACTTGTTTTGTGAACACAGTTGCCTTGATTTCTTTGTATGTATGGATTACTTGGGTTGTTACTGATATCTGGTGAAAATCTCAGGTCAGTGACTCCATCAGAAATATGTTTAATGAGAAAAATGATGTGTTCAATGCTTATTTTCTCCGCTGTATGTATTGATTATGCAGGCTATCGTGACAGCAGCAACCATGTCTGGAAAACTGACCCAAAAAGGAGGGGACCGGCCAAATGGAGAGGTTAAGACTGAACTGTGTGAGAGCATGGAGACCAACAGTGAGTAAGAGAACACCAAAGTTTTATAATTACACATATAAACTATGCAATCAATTATACAACAAAGTCACAGTGAGGTCAAGCTGCAATACACAAATCTAAAAAGGCACCACAGAGGTTCAGTACATGTAGAGGCTCAAAGTAAATCAGACGAAGAAAGATAGCACTGGAAATATGTGTTTGAACATTTCTATTAACAATTTATGGATTAATTTTTAGTTCATTCCAACAAGCTAAGATGATGATACAGTAGGTATTTGCCCTGATGGTCACTAACTCACTCACCATGATCCTCAGGTGGGTCTACATCCAGGTTTGTGCTCAGTGTCAGGGTCAAAGGTCAGGAGATCTCAGCGGTCAGTCCTGTTAGTCCTTCTTGGCAGTTGGCCTAATTCTCAGCAAACTCGCGTGCAATGACATTTTCCCAGCTGTGCATCGAACCAGATAATGTTGGAAATCTAAACATGACTCCATTTTTGGGATGTCCACAGCAGGTAGAAAGCAGCTGCAGAAGTTATGAAAGCAGCCTCGCTCCTCTGCAACTCGCTCAGATGTGAATTTGTGTGTATCTGTGTCTTTACATTAAGTTTACATGTAAGTGTGCTGTGTGAAAAAATTGCAGTTTCATATTTGGTCTGAACTCACCTTTATAATAAATTCGAACCGCAGTTTATGTGAGCTTCATATATAATCAGACAGTTTACTAAATGAGCTGCTATTAATCATTTATATTTTCTAAACACGTGCTCATCGAGCTGCACATTTAAAAAAGAAATTAAATATTATGAATTGTGCTTAGTTTGTATTGATTTTTTGTTTGTTTTGCTGTAATTTATAAATAAATTTTGCTTCTACATTTTTTGCATAGACAAACCGCTGAAATAGTGGAATGTCTGCTTCAAAACTAATTTTTTATTTTGTTTTAATTCTTTTGTATTTAAAGCTTATTGCATCTGTTTCAGTAATTTACAGATTGTCTCTTGTGTAGGGTGACCAGACTTGTGTGCATGCCATGAATCTAGATTCATTGGTTGTTCAATTTATTAAATAAATAGTAACTATGCATTAATATGTGCTGTTGATTTTAGTTTGTAGTTTATGCAGTGGTTTCCAACCTTTTTTCCAGGTACTCCCGCCTTTGGTTGTGCCCTATGCAAGCCAATAGTGTTGTAGTCAAGACCACACTAACCGAGACCAAGACTTTAAGGTTTGAGACCGAGTCAAGACCAGCAGTATGGTGACCCAGAGAGCTCACTAAAATGCAAAAGCCACAATACAAATGCACATAAAAAAGCCATAATGGAACCATATATTAGTTCCTTCTCTGAGTATATATACGTATACACACAGGTGCTGAAATCAAAACCGCCATCTTTAACTTACTCAGACATCCTCAACCGTTTGTAATTAACTCAAATATGAAACGTCCGCATGTTCTCAAACGTCCCATCAACAGAAAAATGTTTGAACAAAAGTCTGGGTGCAGAACTCCTCTCCTCTTTGTTTCCTCTCATCTTCTGCTGCTTCTGTAAACGAGGCAGGATTGTGACATAAAATTAAACCTGCTCATGACTCTTGTTACATTTAAGGGGAATATTTCTTTGCAGCCAAACTAATTATGAGGACAAATAAACGAGTCCTGGTCTTAAATGGTCTTGATTTAAAATCCCGAGTCCATTTTTTTCCCAAGACTGAGACAAGATCAAGAAAAAATGACTCTGATTCTGAGACGAGAAAAAGACCTTGAAAATGTGGTCTCAACACTGATCTTATTACCAAGGCAACAGTAAAAGCCAGGCTCTCCCAGCCCTTGCTATTCCACATGCACTGAAGAATAAAGTAATTCATCACAAATCTTTATATGCGGACCAAAAATAAGTTTCACAACTTTAGGCGAGTTTATAAAGACTTTTGATTATCCACTGGGGTGGACTGCTATGATTTTTTTTGTCACACTTTGACAATTTAGACAGTGTTTGCCAACGTATCAAAATTCCTCTAAAACGCTACCATATGCCCAAAATTTTAAATTTTGGGCATATGCATCGCATATCCATAACGAGTTGGACATATACATAATGTATCACTAACTTACACGTTTCGATAACTTATAGATAACTTATACCAATGAATGCTTAGCATGTTGCCGGCGTTCACAACTTATGCCCACTGACAGTCTAACTTATGCATAGCGCGGTCATGCCAAACTGCTGTCGCCATGATGTGGATCCATGAATCCCAGGTGTGTGAGAGCATGAAGGCTCCATCATCTCGGTTCAACCAAGATCATTCTCTCCCCCAAAGACCATCACACGGCAGGGGGCATGACCGACCTGGCAGAGCTGTCAAATCTAAAACAGCTGATGTGACACGGCATGAACTTTATGTGACAGTTGAAACATGCCAAAGTCTGAAACGTCTTTTTACTTTGTGTGAGTAGAAGAACAAGACCAGTTTGACATGGACATCGGTTCACCATGGACTCTTGACAGGTTCCTCCTGTGAACCAGTGCTGCCAATACACCATGATATGGTAGCTGTAAGTTAGAAACATGTGCAGTAAGTTATGCACAGGTTCAAAGAGCGTTACTAATTGGTTAGAAATACAGTACCTCACAAAAGTGAGTACACCCCTCACATTTTTGTAAATATTTTATTATATCTTTTCATGGGACAACACTGAAGATATGACACTTTGATGCAATGTAGTCAGTGTACAGCTTGTATAACAGTGTAAATTTGCTATCCCCTCAAAATATCTCAACACACAGCCATTAATGTCTAAACCGCTGGCAACAAAAGTGAATACACCCCTAAGTGAAAATGTCCAAATTGTGCCCAAAGTGTCAATATTTTGTGTGGCCACCATTATTTTCCAGCACTGCCTTAACTCTCTTGGACATGGAGTTCACAGGTTGCGAATGGAATCCTCTTCCACTCCTCCATGACGACATCACAGAGCTGGTGGATGTTAGAGACCTTGCGCTTCTCCACCTTCCGTTTGAGGATGCCCCACAGATGCTCAGTAGGGTTTTGATCTGGAGACATGCTTGGCCAGTCCATCAGCTTTACCCTCAGTTTCTTTAGCAAAGCAGTGGTCATCTTGGAGGTGTGTTTGGGGTTGTTATCATGTTGGAATACTCCCTGCGGCCCAGTTTCCGAAGGGAGGGGATCATGCTGTGCTTCAGTATGTCACAATACATGTTGGCATTTATGGTTCCCTCAATGAACTGTAGCTCCCCAGTCCTGGCAGCACTCATGCAGCCCCAAACCATGACACTCCCACCACCATGCTTGACTGTAGGCAAAACACACTTGTCTTTGTACTCCTCAACTGGTTGCCATCACACACACTTGACACCATCTGAACCAAAAAAGTTTATCTTGGTCTCATCAGACCACAGGACATGGTTCCAGTAATCCATGTCCTTAGTCTTCTTGTCTTCAGCAAACTGTTTGTGGTCTTTTTTGTGTATCATCTTTAAAAGGGGCTTCCTTCTGGGACGGCAGCCATGCAGACCAATTTGATGCAGTGTGTGGCATTTGGTCTGAGCACTGACAGGCTGACCCCCCCAACCCTTCAAACTCTGCAGCAATGCTGGCAGCACTCATACGTCTATTTTTAAAAGACAACCTCTGGATATGATGCTGAGCATGTGCACTCAACTTCTTTGGTCGACCATGGCGAGGCCTGTTCTGAGTGGAACCTGTCCTGTTAAACTGCTGTATGGTCTTGGCCACCGTGCTGCAGCTCAGTTTCAGGGTGTTGGAAATCTTCTTATAGCCTAGGCTATCTTTATGTCGAGCAACAATTCTTTTTTTCAGATCCTCAGAGAGTTCTTTGCCATGAGGTGCCATGTTGAACTTCCAGTGACAAGTACAAAGGAGTGTGAGAGCGATAATACCAAATTTAACACACCTGCTTCCCATTCACACCTGAGACCTTGTAACACTAACAAGTCACATTGACACCGGGGAGGGAAAATGGCTAAATGGGCACAATTTGGACATTTTCACTCAGGGTGCATTCACTTTTGTTGCCAGCAGTTTAGACATTAATGGCTGTGTGTTGAGTTATTTTGAGGGGACAGCAAATTTACACTGTTACACAAGCTGTACTCTGACTACTTTACATTGTATCAAAGTGTCATATCTTCAGTGATGTCCCATGAAAAGATATAATAAAATATTTACAAAAATGTGAGAAGTGTACTGACTTTTGTGAGATACCATAAGTCTTGGGTACAGTAGACATTATCTAGACGTATTTCGACTTATGAGTAACTTACAAGTAATGTGTGTGACTGATGGTATAACTTACATATAACTTATGGCCCACGTATGTGGACGTATGATCCATATCCATGTGCATGCACAAAATTTTTAGACGACCTCGTCGTACTGTGATGTATACCAGCATGCTCTTAACTTATACAAAACGTACCCTTAATTTATTAGACGTACGCCAGCGTATGCACCGATTTTTTTAAATGTTGGCATACGCTGCCTAAATCATCCAGGTGTGACGGGGGGTGACACTCACTGATATAGTTTTGACAGCCTCACAACTTCAGAGCAGAAAAAACAACAACCTCCCAGGGGGTTCTGGACCACAGGTTGGGAACCACAGCTGGAGCACATTGGCATCAGTGAAGGATGTCAGTCACAGTTTATTCATTAAGCAAAGAAACAATCCCAAAAAAGAAGTGTGTAAACACCACCAGTCCCTTGTGTTCCAGTCAGCCATTTATTTATGTAATGTTGACAGTTTTATGACTCTTTTCTTTTCCCCCTTTTGCTAATCTGTTGAGTTTTTTCTGTTAAACCAACAGTGTGTAATGCCAGTAAAAAAAAAAAAAAAAGGAAAAATGCATCATAGTGTTGCTGTCATACAGCTCTGCAGCAAAAATGTTGACATTTAGCATAGAGCGCTTGAGGGGACACAAGTCGACACTGGTTTGAGAAAAAGCCCCACATCTCAGTGGACTGTGGATGCGGTGCTGCTGTTCCATATCAGCTTACCTCCTCTCTTCTCTCCCCCCTGCTCTTCCCACCTCGCATTTGTCTCACCTCTTCCCCTCCACACCTGTTGCTGCTCCTTTCCTACCCGTGCTTCATTCTGCATTCTTACCCTGCCCATCTTTCTTCTCCGACCCACTTGTTTCCACAGCTTCATCAACTAAGACAACATACGTCAGCTACAGTAATCACGCCATCTGAAGGGACCACAGACAGAGACAAAGTGGATTGGACAGGTCGCGTCTTTGGGGGTGGGGGGTGGGGGCGGGTGACAGGATCGGCCGTCATCCAAGGCCGATTGGCTGGATGGCCGGCGGAGGGACAGAGTGCCCAATGGAATCCAAGCATGAGACATTTTGTATTGTTCCCCATCAAACCACGGAGGTGGGACCACGTAACAAGCCAGTCGGTGTGCCTGCTTTCCTGCTGTCCTCAGCTCATTGGTCCTACCATGAACTTACCTGTCTGAAGAAAAAAAAAAAAAGAATCAACATGGAAAAAAAAGTGACATACCATCGGACACTGTGGTGGACAGAGTAACGATCAAACCTAACAGAAAAAATGTAAAAAATAAGTTAAAAAAAAGTTTCAGAAACCGTGTAGACATTATATCTGGAACGGCAAAGGTGGCGCTGAAAAAGAAATTTAGCAGATTACATTTTCAAAAGATATTTAAATGTAAGAGAAAATCTATGAGACTCAAACATGTTTGTTGTTATTCTCTACTTGTGAGTATTTTTGTGGTTGTGATGATTTTTTCATTCTTGTCTCATCGTTGTCTGATGGATCGCCCTTGCATAATGAGATGAGTGTGTTTCCTCCCGCCGTCCTGGCTGAGTGGGTCATAGCCTTGGCTTGTGAACCTGTAAAATGCCATGGTTGAAGCATGCCAGTTTTTTATACAAAAAGGAGATTTATTTATAATAAAGGAATGTTTTGCAAATGTGTAGATTTGTTGTCATTCTTTTGAAAAATTGGGCCGGCTACTGGAATTAAAAGGCAAACGCATTTCAGCAACATTCTGCAACTATTGACAGTTTCTTGTTTCCAATTATGTTCACATCGCTGAAGAAAAAAAAAATAGATTTGACTCACATGAAATATTTATGAGCGTTTGGCAGCAGGAAACATTGTTCCCCCAAGAATAAATGAGCAATTGTTTTATTTGTCGATTTATATCAGACGACTGCTTTAAGTCTCCTGCAAAAAAGCCGTTTCTGTATAAATGTTTGGGAGATTGCTGTACGCCATTTTCATGGCGATCTATAGAGATCTTTGAAAGAGACCAGGAGAGATCGCTGAGGAATCATTGAGAGTTTGTTGGGCAACCAAAGAGGTTCATATACAGTGGAGATCAAAATTAGAGAACAGTGTATTAATACTTGATTTAGGATTTTGGATGGATGGATGGATGGATGGATGTATTAATACTTGATTTATTCTAACATATGTTATTCTTCATTGTTCAGAATTTGACAGAATATCTGCTGTTGCTATACCAGCCAGCATGTTTTTGTGTTTTTTTAATAACCGATACACTTCAACACAAACATTCATTTTGTACAAAAACAGTGAGCAAAACTTTTTGTGTCAGAAGAGAAGATATAAACACTTTTTTAGGGTTATAGGATTACAAAATTAATAGGAAGAGTAGAGGCCCTTGCTTTGAATGACTTCAGCGCATCTGTGCCCACAGGACATCACTAGTTTCTCACACTTCTCTGGTTTGATCTTGGGCCGTTCTTCTTCAGTTTCTTCCACAGTTCAGTAACTGTACTGGGTTTCTTAGCCATCACTTTGTCGCTAAGGATTTTCCAGAGATTCTTTATGGGGTTTAGATCTGGACTCTGGGCTGGCCATTTCATTTTTTCAATATTGTTAGATTCAAGGAACTGTTGAACCCATTTTGCAGTGTGACGGGGGCATTGTCTTGCATGAAAATTGCAGGCTGATTGGGAGACAGTTGCAGTGAAGGAACTGTATGCTGCAAAGGAGGTTCACATAAACATTTGCATTCACCCTGCCATGTAGCTGTTCAAGAGGCCCAACTCCTGCTGCAGAAAACATCCCCCAAACTATGATACTTCCTCCTCCAAATTTAACTGACTTTATACACTTTGAATTCAGTCTTTCCCCAGTTTAATGCTGAACATATTGTTTCCCATCAGACCCAAATAAATTGAACTTTCATCACTGAAGTGCACTCTGGATCAGTTCTCCTCTGTCCACACAACATGCTGCTCAGCAAAGGCAAGTCTAGCCTTTTTATTCTTTCTGTTGATAAGAGGTTCGGTCACAACAGAGTAAGCTTTGAGTCCAAATTGTCTTAAATGGCCAGACACTGTGTGCTGAGACACATCTTTGCCCTGTTCAACAGTGAACTGGCGAGTAATTCCAGCTGGAGTGTTGAACTGATTCCCCATTGAGAGTCTTCGCATAATCCTGTCCTCTCATGCACTTGTTTTATGTGGACGACCAGACTTTTTTAGGGAATTAAATGAATCTGTGTTCAGCTGTCCATGTAAAGTTTCAATATTCTTGAAATCATAGTCTTGGAACACCCAACCTCTCTTGTAATGGCTGAAAGGGTCATCCCTTTGGTCTTTATCTGGATAACCTGTGTTTGCAGGGTTTCAGTCACCTTAGAGCAGCTTGTAATCTTGCAAAGTAACTAGGAAATAAATAGGGTGTATCCAATAATTAAGTAAATTGTCAACAGGTACCAGATTAACACCAACAACTGGGAGGCAGTGGTGGACCCTCAGGGACAGCAAAGCCTTCTCTGCTGGCCTAAACACTATCAGAGTTACATTTACAACCTTTACAACATATTTGTTCCATGAGGACGTATTAAATTATTCCCAATAGTCTGTTCTCTTAATTTTGTAGCTTTTCTCTTGGTTGCAGTCTTTCCAGTAGTGTAATGCATGTTAGAGTATTTTTGTCCAATCATATTGCAGCTATCTCTGTTGCCAGGGTCAAGCAAATCTGCCTTGGGCCTTCAGGAATTAACAGTGTGGCTCTGTAGGTTAAATTAACTGTTAAACTTATCCTGTTGCTTTAACCAATCAGATGTCTTCTGTATGTCCAGGGGTACGCATAGAAGGCATCCGAGAACGTTGGCATTTTTACATCTTTTGATTGGATGGTTAGATTCCTCCACCCACAATGCAGAGTATCCTAGCTAGCAAAACGCCAGTGCAAGGACTTGCTTAAGCAGCTGCAATATATTGTATCTGTTTAAATATAATAGCTGTTTTTCCACCCACAATGGCTGACATGGGAGAGGAAAATGATTTGGTCGCTGATATTTAAAAAATTCAATTTTCCAGACTGACTTTTCAAGAAAAGCTGGTCAATGTGAAGAGAGGTCGGCCAACCCTGAAGCTAGCAGGCCTGTCTCAGCCAGGGAAAGGATTTGTCCGTCCCTTCCATATTAACAACGAGCGGTGTCCTTGGATTACAGCCTTCGAGGAGTGCTGCAAATTATCCTGCTGGGAATACCTGTTGTTTGCAACTGATCGAGTAGATACTCGATCAGTTGACAGGGTTTGCAAACTTGAGCTGTCTGCTGTCACACCATGACGATTTAGGCAGCATTTGCCAAACGTATAAAAATTGTTCTAAAATGCTGGCATACGCCGAAATTTTCACTTTTGCATTTATGCATTTTTGCATCGTGTATCCATAGCAACTTGGACTTATAATTAAGTAATATTAACTTAAACTAACTAATGCTTAGCATGTTGCCGACATTCACAACTTATGCGCAACAATAGTCTAACTTTTGAATTGCGCAATCATGCCAAATTGCCGTTGCCTCCCGATCCATGAATCCTAGTTTTTGGAGAGATCGTCTCTGTTCAGCCGAGATGATTCTCCCCTCCAAACACCATGGCGGGGGGCGTGACCGACCTGGCAGAGCTGTCAAATCTGTCAGGTCAGTCATGTCTGCAACAGCGGATGTAACACGTCCGGAAAATCAGATAACAGTTGTCACAACCTGGCTCAATGGCACACGAACTGATGCCGATAAAAAAGTTTATTCTTAATAAAGTGAAAAAATAAAACCAAGATAATACATGGAGTGTGCTTTTGCTGGGAGGCGCAGCCAACAGCAAAGAAAACAGCTGCGCTCTGCGCTTAAAGCGTTCAGCTGTTTGGATCCACCTCCTCTGGTGTTTTGACATTTTGGCATATCTATCACAACAACACAGGACAGATGATCATATAAGCTTCATTTAAATGTAAAAAAAACCCCGACAGGTCCTGTGTGTTTAGCTCTGTGTTTGTGTGTGTGTGTGTGTGCGCGCACACGCACGCAGATATGTGCGCGTGCATGCGTATGCGCTACAGGCAGAGAGCTCTGTACGGGTTATAGGCTGAATTACACATTTGCTCTGTGAATGCGGGACGTTATCAGCCATACGCTGGATATGTTGGAAAATTTTCAGCATGCTGAAAATTAATTTTCAGAGAAGCTCGGTGAACAACGCTGTATACCACCATGCTTCTGCGTGCTCTTAACTTAGCCATAACTGATTTACATACAGTATTCCAGCGTATTCTCCAAATTTTTCATACATTTCGCAAACACTGCCTAAATCATCTAGGTGTGACAGGGCCTTAACCAAGGCAGCAGCGAGACACCAAAGGATAGACGCCAGCTGGACAAGCAACGGTACTTTCAAACCTTTGGGGAAACAAAAGTGGATCTGCAGCTCATTGAACAAATGTGCAGGGAAACAGAGCTCTACAATGAAAAGGTAAAGATTTTTAAAACTATAATTTTATACTTAAAGTTATCTTTAATGTGCTTTGTGTGGACGGCCCTATAGGCTATTTTTATGGTGTTTGGTATGAATGGCACTTAAATCGGGTAGATTACCACTGAAGTCCTAGTTGTAAAATACATGGTCCGTCACTGCTGCAAGGTATCTGAAAGTGTTCTCTAATTTTGATCAGTGCTGAAAATTTCT
This sequence comes from Pholidichthys leucotaenia, assembly GCA_020510985.1. Lineage (NCBI taxonomy): Eukaryota > Metazoa > Chordata > Actinopteri > Cichliformes > Pholidichthyidae > Pholidichthys > Pholidichthys leucotaenia. The sequence goes on from CM035845.1 coordinate 108,012,296, forward strand.
CATTTAACGACTTTATATTATTCTTGAGAATACAGATAATTCTGAAATATGCTCAAAAATCTGCCATTACATTCATATTAGCATTACTACAAATAATATACAAGCATTGACTTTAAAATTTAGGAAATTCTAAGATTGCTCTCTAATTTTGATCGCCACTGTATACAGGGGTATAAAAAACTGTTTGCTTCCTTCCTGATTTCTCATTTTTTTTGTATGTTTCTCACACTTAAATGTTTCAGATCATCAAACAGATTTAAATATTAGACAAAGATAACACAAATAAACACAAAATGCAGTTTTTAAATGAAGGTGTTTATTATTAAGGGGGGAAAAAATCCAAACCTACATGGCCCTGTGTGAAAAAGTGATTACTCCCTACATCTAATAACTGGTTGGGTCACCCTTAGCAGCAACGACTGCAATCAAGCATTTGCGATAACTGGCAATGAGTCTTTTACAGCACTGTGGAGGAATTCTGGCCTACTCATCTTTGCAGAATTGTTATAATTCAGCCACATTGGAGGGTTTTCGAGCATGAAGGTCATGCCACAGCATCTCAATCGGATTCAAGTCAGGACTTTGACTAGGCCACTCCAAAGTCTTCATTTTGTTTTTCTTAAGCCATTCAGAGGTGGACTTGCTGGTGTGCTTTGAATCATTGTCCTGCTGCACAACCCAAGTGCGCTTCAGTCTGAGGTCATGAACAGATGGCCAGGCATTCTCCTTCAGGATTTTTTGGTAAACAGTAGAATTCATGGTCCCATTTGCCACAACAAGTCTTCCAGGTCGTGAAGCAGCAAAACAGCCCCAGACCATCACACTACCACCACCATATTTTACTGTTGGTATGATGTTCCTTTTCTGAAATGCTGTGTTAGTTTTACGCCGGATATAATGGGATGCTCACCTTCCAAAAAGTTCAACTTTTGTCTTATCAGTCCACAGAGTATTTTCCCAGAAGTCTTGGGGATCATCAAGATGTTTTCTGGCAATACTAAGACGAGCCTTTATGTTCGTTTTGCTAAGCAGTGGTTTTTGTCTTGAAACTCTGCCATGCAGGCCGTTTTTGACATTTAGGCCTGTAGTTCTTTGGATGTTGTTGTGGGGTCTTTTGTGACCTCTTGGATGAGTTGCGGCTGCGCTCTTGGGATAATTTTGGTCGGCTGGCTGGCCACTCCTGGGAAGGTTCACTGTTCCATGTTTTCACCATTTGTGGATAATGTCTCTCACTGTGGTTTGCTGGAGTCCCAAAGCTTTAGAAATGGCTTTATAACTTTTTCCAGACTGATCAATCTCAATTACTTTGTTTCTCATTTGTTCCTGAATTTCTTTGGATTGCCACATGATGTCTAGCTTTTGAGGATCTTTTAGTCTACTTGACTTTGTCAGGCAGGTCCAATTAAAGTGATTTCTTGATTGCGAACACTTGTGGGAGTAATCAGGCCTGGGTGTGGCTAGAGAAATTGAACTCAGCTTTCCAAAGATGTGATAAACCACAGTTAATTTATGTTTTAACAGGGGAGGGGGGTCACTTTTTCCACACAGGGCCATGTACGTTTGGATTTTTTTTACCCTTAATAATAAACACATATTTTTAAAAACTGCATTTTGTGTTTACTTGTTATCTTTGTCTAATATTTAAATTTGTTTGATGATCTGAAACATTTAAGTCTAACAAACATACAAAAAATGAGAAATCAGGAAGGGGGCAAACAATTTTTCACACCACTGTATATATGAGACGTTTCTAGTGCTCTTCTACCCCCTGTACACCATCATGGAAGTCATTGAGAGATGAAAAAATGGCCAGCTGTCTCAACGATCTTCCAGTGATCTCCACGGTCACTACAGTTGAGAGATTATTTTGACCTCAGAGGAGTCCGAAGGTAAGTGATCTCTCAACAAACTCAGTGAACTCTCAAGGAGCACTTAACGATCTCTATTGCTCTTTCATGAAACGCTCAGTGACCCATCACTGATATATCAGCCATCTCTTCCTTAGGGGTGAAAAAAATTGGTGTTCATTGAAAGATCACTGAGAGATTATTGAGAGATCGATGAGATTGTTGAGCAGTCAAGGAGTGCTCATCATTTCCTAATGATCTCCCAACCCTGTGTAAAGGGGATATAAAGTCTTTGTTGTCTTCTGTAAAGCTTCCCCAGCCACACGAATGTATCAGAGCATGTGAATGAGAGAGAAAGATATTGGCAGAGATAAGAAAGTGGATGAAATTCTCCTCACTGTAACAGAACTCTTTAACTGCCCAACCTTCAAAAACACACGAGATCTGAGCACTAACAGTCAACCGCATCAGTGAATCCATTCGAGCTGGGGAGGAAAGATCAATGCTGCTGAAGTAAAAGAAACAAATCACACCTCTTTCCGGACGACTCGGTGTGCCCTACACACAGGTGGTAGAGGAAAATGTGTGAAAGTCTGTCTTTTTGGCCTTTTGTATTTTCTGATATGTTGCTTTTTGTAGTGTTTGCAGTGTCTTCTGGATGCCATTGAATTCTCTGTGGTTCTATGGAGTTGACACAGCTGATGTGAAGACAAGAACCTGAAGTAAATATAAATCTGACAAAAAAGATCACAAGAACTGTTTGTCAAGCTAGAATTGTTCTGCCTCCATGTTACTGATGTGTCAGAACTGCATCGTGAATTTTTTTCCCCACTTAAGATCATTTTTAAAACATTTTTATAAATACCATAAAAATGCTGCAAATTTGTGAGAAAAAGGTGTACATTTAGGAGAAAGTCCTTACAGTTTGACAAGACTAACGTCATACATTACTCATTACTCAAGTCACTTTTCAATAAATCTCAATATTTTTTTGATGACTACTTTTACTTGAATAAATTATATTGTAAGGACGCTTTTACACACAACAGAGATCATTGGGTGAACATTGCAAGATCAAAAAGTGGCCCAATCTCTCAATGATCTCCTAAAGTCTTGACAAAACCATTTCTGTTTAAATGTTTGGGAGATCGTTGTGTGATTAAAAATTCAATTCTCAGCAACTTTCATGGCCACCGCTAGAGATCCTTGAAAGATCCTTGAGAAACCAGGACAGATCACTGAGGAATCGTTGAGACTTTCTTGGGTGGCCAAGGAGGTTGCTAAGCATTGGAGAGGTTTCCAGTCCTCTTGTACTCCCATACAGACGGGTGGAGATCACTGAGTGATCAAAAGATGACCTGATCTCTTAATGATATTTCAGTGATCTCTCAGTGATCACCAAGATCTCTCAGTAATCTTCCAGTGCACTCCATGGTCAAAGACAATCTTTCAATGACCACCAAAGATCATTGAGAGTTCATTGGGAGATTGAAGAGACCACTGAGTTCTCGAGAATTTGTCGGGAAATCCCTTCCCTTTGGTGATTGTTTTCGACTGAGTCAAAACTTTGTGGATGGTGGAGATCACAGAAGATCTTTGTAGGATCTTGGTGATCGCTGAGAGATCACTGAAAGATCATTTGGAGATCTGGCCATTTTTTTTTCATAACTCAGCAATGTTTCAATGATCTTTGGATGATGCGTGTCATGTTTGGGGTCACCACCCCGTCCATGACTTGTGGCTGTAGGTTTTGATCATGTCTTTTTAATTCCAGCTGGCAGATTGAGTCTTGCTGTCTGTCAGTCCTAGAGTCATGCTTTTCCCCTCGTACCAGACGCTCACCAGCTGCTTGAATCACCACACGCGCACACACACACACACACACACACACACACACACACACACACACACACACACACACACACACACACACACACACACAACAGTTCAATCAGTCACGAACCTGTCGCCACAGCTGTGTCCACTTACTCTCATTTGGGGATTGTGTATTTATTGAATAGAGTGTCACCGGCTAGTGTGGCAGCTTCAGCGTCTTCTTCGGACATTCCAGCAGCGTCTGTTGGTTTTCTCCAGACTGAACTGTGTTGTGCCTCAGAGCCTTTCCACTCCGACATGTTAGTAAGTCTTTCTTGTTATTATGCCTTTTTTCTCCGCTCCTAGCTAGCCTGGAGCGCGTTTGGCACTTAACCCCCAGCCAACGTAGCCGAAGCCGGTTGTCCTTCTCATAAGCACAGTGACTTTTGTATTTTCACCCTTGTGCAAATAAACACGTTACATGCTGCATTTTAGGCTCGCTGCCAATTCTTATGTTTGCTGCGAAGCTACTCTAACAATCTGACATCATTTTTATTCAAAGTTCCGAAGCATTGACTACTCAGAGTTGGGACCAGGAAGCTGAGTCGCAGTCTTACACGCCTCTCTGCAGCTTCTCTCCATCTGCCACCCCCAACTTAGCTCCTGTCTTCCCCATAAGAGAATCACTGTCTGCTCCCTCTAAAGTAAATAAAAATATAATGTATAGAGGGGTTGCACCGATGTCACATGGGTCACGTGTCTTTTGTTTACTGCACCATTTTGGATGGCAACGAACAGTCAAATCACCAACAGCAAGCGTGAGCGAGTGCAATCAACAAGATAAATGGCGACACACAAATCAACACCGTGGTCCACCGATGAGGTGCAGATTTTTCTGTGCTTGGTAGCTGATTAAAGAAATCCAGAGGGAGCTGGATGGAGCGACCTGAAACGAATTCATGGCCACGGCAGAGGTAGACGGGAGGCAGAGTGGCATCAACCCGACCACAGCATCATCATTGTTGAAAACAGTGATAGAGGATGGTGAGTGATGTGATATTATGCATCTTTGCCGTTATTTATCCCAGTGGTGGAAAGCTCACTTTGAACAAACAACACCATTGTCTCCTGTATGCAGACAATGAGCTAACTAACACACACAGCATACATATTTTAGTACCTAATAGTGATAACTTGCCGTGATTACAATGTAGTATGGGGGACTTATTAGTGCTAACTAGTATTGGCAATCATTAGCTTACCTTCATATGTGATCTAGTTCATATCCTCACGTCTTCTGCTGCTCTATGGCTTCCTGAACTCTCCAGTACTTTTTCAGTGTTTCGTCTCTCCACCTGTAGCCCTTTCTGGCTCTCCTTTTATGCCTTTACTCTGACAAAAAGCCAGCAAGCAGCAGGCTCGCCTTGATATCCTTCTTGTGTTTTTCTTGTCACATACAAACGATGTCATGGGAGTGTCGGGCCACCTTGCTGTAAAGATCTCACTCACTTAAGGTGGTATTCAGTCGTAATGGAAAACAACACCGTGGCGAGTCGGACTGAGTATGTGCTAGTGGAATTATTATTATTCTCAGCACAGGGTTCATGCTATTTGCTGTCCAAAATGGCAGAAAAATAATGTAGCACATGACCACTGACGTCACGTGCAACCCCTCTATAAGCGTCCCAAAGTGATTAAACAAAAAGTTGGAAAAACATGAATTAAACATGGAGCCTCAAAATCTAACGACTTGGCCTCTGTTCCTCCTCATAATTTAAAAATTAAATGTGGTTTGTTAAATATTAGGTCTCTAATTCCTAAGTCTCTGCCAGTCCATGATCTGTTAATTGATCATCATATTGATTTAATATCCCTTACAGAGAATTGGTTTGAGCAAGAGGAATATGTTGGTTTAAATGAATCATCTCCCTCTGGTTATTTAAACTGTCAAAATCCCAGAAGTTCTGGTCATGGAGGAAGAGTAGCAACAATCTACCATTCCAGATTACTAGTTAATGTAAAGCAAAATCATGTTATAATTCCTTTGCAGGCCTGGTTCTCAGTATTGGGCATGTTAGCAATTTTAGGTTAAACCCAATTTTATTTGCCATAGTTTATTGTCCTCGCTCAGCCTACTTAGAGTTTTTGTCCGAATTTGCTGAGTTCTTAGCTGATTTAGTGCTGAAATCGAATAGACTAATTTAAGTAGGGGACTTTAATATACATATATGTAGATGTAGATAGTGATTGCCTTAATATGGCATTTATTTCAATATTAGATTTGATGGGGGTTTTGTGGTGGACTTTCACCAGTCGGTGCATTGTGACATGCACTACACAAAGAGCAGAGATAAACAAACCTATCATCTGGTCAGTCACTGCAACAGATACTGGAGTCAGTTTGTCTTGGCCTGTCCTTGCTACTGATAATACCTGTATCTGCCAAGAATGTGCCGCTAGTCCAGCAAAAGCTAGCGGTACTCAAATATTTTTCAAGCAGTTTCATGAAATCGTCAGTCAGAAAGCAACTCATACTGTCTCGGACGTTGCCCGGGTTTGCAGGGTCGGGAGTTCGTGGCAGCAGAGGGCGGGGGACAGAGCTGCGTAGAGGAATCTGATCAGACCTAAATGAAACAGTCATTGTCGCCCGCGACAGACTGCTATGATGATGATGATGGTGAGGAAATTCTACCCATTATCTCCACCACACGTTGGACCTTGTGCTGACATATGGCATAGACATAGAAAATCTGGCAGTGGTGCCTCATAATCCTGAACTGTCAGACCATTATCTGTTAACTTTTGATTTTACTATTTCCAACTATTTGGCTCCTAAAGAAAAATATTACTACAGTAGATGTCTCTCAGATGATGCTGTTACCAAATTTAAGCAGGTTGTTTCCTCAATGCCATGTGTCAACACAACAGAGATAAGTTATGGAGATGTTACTCCTTCTGTAATTGATAGCATGGTAGATTGTGCTACAGCTTCTCTGAATCAGACTCTAGACATGGTGGCCCCTTTAAAAAAAGAAAAAGTCTAATCAGAGATTTATAACTCCTTGGTTCAACACAGAAACTTGTAGCTTAAAACAAAAGACTCGTTCATCAGAAAGAAAATGGCGCTCCACTAAATTAGATGAAATCTATTTAGCTTGGAGAAATCATCTTCTAATTTATAAAAAATCTGTTAGGAAAGCTAGAACAAGTTATTATTCCACATTAATAGAACAGAACAAGAATAATCCCAGGTTTCGTTTCAGCATTGTAGCCAGGATGATAAAGAGTCAGGACTCTGTCAAATCTAGCATTCCCTTAGAGCTTACTAGTCAGGACTTTATGAACTTCTTCATTAATAAAATTTCATCTGTCAGAGATAAAATCAGTCAGATTCTTCCCACCGTTAACTTAAATACAGTAACTACTACATCTCCTTCAACTAATATCTGTTTGGATGAGTTTACTCCAATTGATCTTTTAGAGTTAGATAGAATAATTTCCTCATCCAAGCCTTCGTCTTGTCCACTTATTCTTCAAATAATCAATTCTTCACTAACATTAGGCCATGTACCGCAGGCTTTAAAACTGCTGTAATTAAACCCTTACTTAAATAGCCAACTCTGGGTCCAGGAGTTTTAGCAAACTATAGACCAATCTAAATCTGCCTTTCATTTCAAAAATCTTAGAAAGAGTTGTTGCTACGCAATTATTTGACCACTTGCAGAGAAATGGTTTATTTGAAGAGTTTCAATCTGGGTTTAGAATCCATCATAGTACTGAAACAGCTTTAGTGAAAGTCACTAACAACCTCGTTTAACCCAGCCACAGGGGGTGCACAAGTCAGTGTAGTCCTAGTGCCAGTCCCAAGCCCGGGTAAATGGAGAGTTTTGTGTCAGGAAGGGCATCTGATGTAAAACCTTTGCCAAATCAAACATGTGGATCATGATGAATGAGACTTTCATACTGGATCGGTCAAGGCCTAGGTTAACAATGACCGCCATCGGTGCTGTTACCCGACAGGGTGCCAGTAGAAATTGGGCTACTGTTGGTCGAAGATCGAGGAGGAGAAGAGGGGGAAGGCGTGTTAGGAGGGAGAGAGAGTAAAGGAAAGGCAGAAATGTGGAGGTGAGAGTAGGGGCGTTAAATGTAGGGAGTATACAGTAACTGGTAAAGGCAGAGAGTTGGCTGATATATCGTCAGCCTCCGTCGGTCTATGATGACCATGGAAGAGAATCCTAAACGTCTACTCTGCTGGAACAGCACCGCCTGTGGCTGAACAGGCCGATGCGCGAATGGCAGTCCCTGTCACACAGGTCGCACTTGTGGGTGGTCTCCGTGCTGCTGGGTCTGTGGCGGTTCTTCCTGCGGGTCCTTTTTTCATCTGCTGCAGCAGTCAGTCTCTCTTCACCCGCCTTGAGCTGTCTGGTCAGGGTGCCTCTCCATTTGGAGCGGTCCGTTGCAAGGTCCTCCCAGCACTCTGTGTTGATCTCCAGGGCCTTCATGTCTCTCTTGCAGACGTCTCTAAAGCGCAGCTGTGGGTGGCCAATGTCTCTCCTGCCAGTTGCCAGTTCTCCGTAGAGGACGTCTTTTGGGATTCTGCCATCCTCCATACGGTGAACGTGGCCTAGCCAGCGGAGCCTGCGCTGCCTGAGTAGAGTGAACATGGAGGGAAGGCCAGCGCGGGACAGAACTTCTGTGTTGGGCACTTTGTCCTGCCAGGATATGTCCAGGATGTGGCGAATGCAGTGCAAGTGGAAGGAGTTCAGTCTCTTTTCCTGCCGGGCGTATGTTGTCCACGTCTCACTCCCATAGAGCAGTGTGCTGATGACGCAGGCATTGTACACTGCCATCTTCGTCTTGACAGAGAGTTTGGGATTCTCCCACACTCGTGTGGTGAGGCGAGCGAGTGTGAAGGCTGATTTTCCAATCCTCTTGTTGATCTCTGTATCAAGGGAGAGGTTGTTGCTGATCGTGGACCCCAGGTACGTGAACTGATTCACGACCTCCAGCTCGTAGTCTTCGATGGTGATGGTTGGTGGTGCTTGCGCCGTGCCTTGCGCCAAGACGTTAGTCTTCTTCAGGCTGATGGTAAGCCCGAAGTCCTTGCATGCCTGGGAGAAGCGGTCCATCAGGGTCTGAAGCTCCTGCTGTGTGTGGGTTGCGACTGCAGCGTCGTCTGCGAACAGCATGTCTCTGATTAGAGCCTCGCGTACTTTGGTTCTGGCTTTCAGGCGGGCGAGGTTGAAAAGCCTGCCGTCAGATCTTGTGTGCAGGTAGATTCCCTCTGTTGCTGTGCTGAAGGCATGCCTCAGGAGCATAGCAAAGAAAATCCCAAAGAGGGTTGGCGCAAGTACACAGCCCTGTTTCACTCCGCTGCGTATGTTGAATGGCTCTGAGACGTTGCCATCGTGCTGCACTATCCCCTGCATGTTGCTGTGAAACGATTCGATGAGGCTTTGCAACTTTGGTGGGCATCCTATCTTTGGCAGGATCTTGAAAAGGCCCTCTCTGCTGACCAGATCGAATGCTTTGGTGAGGTCGATGAAGGCGACGTATAGGGGCATGTTCTGTTCTCTGCATTTCTCCTGGAGTTGGCGGATGGAGAATATCATGTCTACCGTCGATCGCGCAGCGCGGAAGCCACACTGAGACTCGGGGTAGACACGTTCGGCAAGCTTCTGTAGACGAACGAGAACAACTCGTGCGTAGACTTTGCCAACAACGCTGAGGAGGGAGATGCCCCTGTAGTTGTTGCAGTTGCTTCTCTCCCCTTTGTTTTAGTAGAAGGTGATGATCTTGGCGTCCCTCATGTCCTGTGGTACGGCACCTTCCTTCCAACACTGGCAGAGGACGTCATGCAATGGCAGCAGTAGGGCGGTCTTGCAGTGCTTGATCAGGTCAGGGGGTATGCCGTCGTTGCCGGGTGCCTTGCCAGCAGCCAAGCTATCAATGGCCTTGCTGAGTTTGTTGATGGTTGGCTCGGCGTCAAGTTCGTCCATGGATGGCAGGCAGTCGATGGCATCAAGGGCTGACGGTGTCACGGTGTTCTCTCTGGAGTAGAGGTCGGAGTAGTGTTCCACCCATCTCTCCATCTGCTTGTTCTTTTCTGTGATCATCACCCCAGTGGAGGATTTGAGGGGGGCCGTCTTGCTCTGAGCCGGACCAAGTGCATTCTTGATGCCATCGTACATACCACGGATATTCCCTGTTATGGCAGCGGTTTGAATGTCTTGGCTGAGCTGAGTCCAGTACTCGTTGGCACAGCGCCGAGCAGTCTGCTGAACTTTGCTTCTCGCAGCCCTGAGAATCTGGAGATTCTTCTCGTTTGGGTACTTCTTGTACTCAGCAAGTGCTGAGCGCTTGGCTTCAATGACGGGGGTCATCTCGGTCAACTTGGCATCAAACCAGTCCTGTGACTTCGAGGTCTTCCTCCCAAAGGTAGCCAAGGCTGTGCGGTGGATGGTGTTTCGCAGCTCTTCCCACTTCTACTTTGCAGATTCTCCTTCTTGTGGTACACCAAGTTCTTTCTCAAAGGTGGAGAGGTGAAAAAAAAAAAAGAAACAAGAGCAGCAAGTATACATATGTACATATAAACATAAATATATATATATAGACACACAGTGCGGAGCATTGTAGCTAGATGGAATAAATATGTAGATATATAAACACACAGTATGGAGCATTGTAGCTAGATGGAATAAATATGTAAATATATAAACACACACAGTGCGGAGCATTGTAGCTAGATGGAATAATATGTAGATATATAAAAACACATTGCGGCGCATTGTAGCTAGATGGAATAAATATGTAAATATATAAACACACACAGTGCAGAGCATTGTTGCTAGATGGGATGAAACAGCACAACCGTCTACTTAGTTATCCTACATGGTATGATTATGTACCCGTACATATTCTCACCCTCCATAGCGACCGGTATTTTCCTAGTTGTATGCCGGAGGGGACCATTGTATAAGTCTATTGCGTGTTTTGCATTCAATACTATTAGGTTGTCACGTCTTTTTGCTATCTCTGCAAGCAGCCCTGAACAGTCTTGTACAGTCTGACAGCGGTTGGTAGGAAGGACCTGCGAAACCTCTCGGTTGTGCACCTAGGATGATGTAGTCTGCTGCTAAATGAGCTCCTCAGTGCATTCAGTATGTCCTGCATAGGGTGGAACTCGGACTCCAGCAGAGATGACAGTTTAGCCACCGTCCTTCTCTCTCCTATCTCCTCCACTGGGTCAAGGCGCTGCCCCAGGACAGAGCTAGCTTTCTTGATCAGTTTGTTCAGTCTCTTCCTATCAGCTGCGGTAATGCCACTGCCCCAGCAGACCACTCCAAAAGTGATGGCTGATGCCACCACCATGCCATAGAATGTCTTCAGCAGCGCCCCTTGTACACCAAAAGACCTGAGCCTCCTCAGTAGGAACAGCCTGTGCTGTCCCTTCTTGTAGAGTGCGTCAGTATTGTGTGACCAGTCTAGTTTATTGTTCAGATGAACACCCAAGTACTTAAAGGATGTCACCATCTCGATGTCTGTTCCCTGTATATTTACTGGTGCTGTGAGGGGTTGTCCATGCCTGCGGCAGTCCACCACCAGCTCCTTAGTTTTCCTCGCGTTGATCTGGAGGCAGTTCCGATGGCACCAGTCCACGAAGTCCTGGATAAGCCCTCTGTACTCAGCTTCATCTCCAGGCCAACGATCGCAGAGTCATCAGAGAACTTCTGTAGATGGCAATGTGTTGTGTTGTGTGAGAAGTCCGCAGTATAAAGAGTGAACAGGAAGGGAGCCAAATCCGTTCCCTGGGGGGCCCCCGTGCTACCGATGATCGTGTTGGACACACAGTCCCGGGTTCTTACAAACTGAGGCCGGTTAGTAAGGTAGTCCAGGATCCATGATGACAGGTGCTGGTCCACCCCTGCGCACAGCAGCTTGTCCTTCAGGATCATCGGTTGGATGGTGTTGAAAGCACTGGAGAAGTCAAAGAACATGATCCTCACCGCATTCCCGGGCTTCTCCAGATGGGACAGAAAACGGTGAAGGAGGAAGATCACTGCATCCTCCACCCCAATGCCATGCTGGTAGGCGAACTAGAGTGGATCCATCGCTGGTCCCACCAGGGGGCGGAGGTGGGTGGAGATCTTATGCAGAAGGAGAAATCTGAAAGAGATAGGAGACTGCAAGGTGATGGCAGGGGAGAATGTAGCTAGACAGCATCGGATGGTAGTCTGTAGGATGACTTTGCAAAGCAAGAAGAGGAAAACAGTGAAGGCAGAGCCAAAGATTAAGTGGAGGAAGTTACAGAAGGAACAAGGCCGCAGAGTTCAGGAAGGAGTTGATACAGGCTCTGGGTGGTAGGAAAGAATAACCAGATGACTGGGAAAGTACAGCAAAAGTATTGAGGAAAATGGGTAGAAAGATATGTGGTGTATCCAGTGGACAGAGGAAGGAAGACAAGGAGACTTGGTGGTGGATTGAGGAGGTACAGTAAAATATCCTAAGGAAGAGGTTGGCAAAGAAAAAGTGGGATAGTCAGGGCGATGAAGAAAGTAGACAGGAGTATTTAGAATCTAGGCACATGGCAAAGAGAGATGTGGCAAAGGAAAAGGCATATCGTGTGTTGTATGAGAGGCTGGACACTAAGGAAGGAGAATAGGCATTATATCGACTGGCTAGACAGAGAAATCGAGCTGGAAAAGATGTACAGCAGGTTAGGCTGATTAAGGACAGAATGTACTAACAAATGACAAGAGTGTGTTGAGAAGGTGGAAGGAGTACTTTGAAGAGATGATGAATAAAGAAAATGAGAGAGAGAGGAGGATGAATGAAGGAAAGTGGTGAACAAGGAAGTCCTGGGGATTAGCAAGGTGGAAGTGATGGTAGCTTTGAAGAGGATGAAGAATGGAAAGGTATTTGGTCCAGAAGACATACCTGTGGAGGTATGGAGATGTTTAGGAGAGTTGGCAGTTGTTTAACACAGTCTTGGAGAGTGAGAGGATGCCTGAGGAGTGAAGAAAAAGTGTTTTGGTCCAAATTTTCAAGAACAAAGGTGATGCTCAGAGCTGTAGTAACTACAGAAGCATACAGTTGATCAGCCACACTATGAAGATATGGGAAAGAGTTGTTGAATCCAGGTTAAGAAGAGAGGTGACAATCAGTGAGCAGCAGTATGGTTTCATGTCAAGAAAGAGTACTACAGATGCAATGTTTGCTCTAAGAGTGCTGATGGAGATGTATGATGAAGGTCAGAATGAGCTGCAAAGTGTCTTTGTGGATCTAGAGAAAGCATATGATAGGGTGCCAAGAGAGGAAGTGTGGTACTGTATGAGAAAGTCAGGAGTGGCAGAGAAGTATGTGAGGATGGTGCAGGACGTATATGAGGACAGCGAGACAGTGCCATGGTGATGGATGGGCTGGCAAATGAGGTCAGGCAGGATTCTCTCTGGACCATGATGTTTTCAGACGACATTGTGATCTGTAGTAAGTGTAGGGAGCAGGTGGAGGAGAACCTGGAGAGGTGGAGGTATGTTCTGGAGAGAAAAGCAATGAAAGTCAGTAGAAGCAAGACAGAATACATGACTGTGAATGAGAAGGAAGCAGGAGCAACGGTCAAGATGGATGGACTAGCGGTAGTGAAAGTAGTGAGTTTAAATACCTGAGGTCAACCACCCAAAGCAATGGAAAATGCAGAAGAGAGGTGAAGAAGAGAGTGCAGGCAGGGTGGAGTGGGTGGAGATGAGTGGGGTAATTTTTGACAGAAGGGTAGCAGCAAGAGTGAACGGGAAGATTTACAAGATGGTAGTGAGACCTGCTATGACGTATGGTTTGGAGATGGTGGTGCTGACAAAAAGATAGGAGGTGGAGCTGGAGGTGGCAGAGTTGAAGATGCTAAGATTCTCATTGGGAGTAACCAGGCGGGTTCAGGATTAGAAATGAGTATATCAGAGGCACAGCGCAGGTTGAGCGGTTTGGAGACGAAGTAAGAGAGGCAAGGCTGAGATGGTTTGGACATGTGCAGAGGAGGGATAGTGGATATATTGGACAACGGAAGTTGAAGATGGACCTGCCAGGCAGGAGGAAAAGAGGAAGACCACAGAGAAGATTCATGGATGTAGTGAAGGAGAACATGGAGAGGGTTGGTGTTACAGAGGAAGATGCAAGGGTTAGGGTGAGATGGCGACAGATGAGCCACTGTGGTGACCCCTAAAGGGAGCATCCAAAAGAAGAAACAGAAGAAGAAGAAGAAGAAGACTAACGACTTCCTTAGGGTATCTGATAATGGATTTATTTCTGTCTTGTCCTTTTAGACCTTAGTGCAGCTTTTGATACGATTGATCATAATATTTTACCTGATAGATGAGAACACCTTGTTGGACTTAATGGAACTTCGTTGCAGTGGTATAAATCTTACTTATCTGATAGGTTCCAGTTTGTTCATGTCAGTAATGCGTTTTCTAACTCCAAGCTCAACCACAAAGTTCTCTTCTTTTTAGTTTATATACAGTGGTATGAAAAAGTGTTTGCCCCCTTCCTGATTTCTCATTTTTTTGTGTGTTTGTCACACTTAAATGTTTCAGATCATCAAACAGATTTAAATATTAGACAAAGATAACACAAGTAAACACAAAATGCAGTTTTTAAATGAAGGTGTTGAAGAGGATGATAGAATAAAGGCAGCGTTGGATTTTTAAATAGCTTTATTATCACCCGCCTTCATCAGAACTCGGCTGCAGCCCATGGCTTGAGCAGGCTGCAGCTTCATTCCTCCAGCTCTCAAAGAGGAGAGGAGACACACGGTGTGTGTGTGTCCAGCAGTAGCAGTTGCAGAATCAGAAAGAGGCAGATTTACAGAACAGTGCAGCATATATACTCAACTCAGACAATACATCAAAGACATTCACAGCAGTCAATCTGGGCATTTGCATATCAGAGGTACAGACAGGATGCATGAACACAATGCATGGATGACACTTTAACCTCACAGCTGTAAACGCAGCATGCAGCGGAAAAAACCCAGGAGTGCGAGCTGGCTGTCTCTGTGTTCTGTCTCTGTGTTGTGGGGGTTGAATCAACCCGCTACACCGCTCCCCCCAGAGGGCACGGCATCTGGAGTTTTAAGGAAGTTTATTGATCAAATCTGAGTTACTGCTCATGAGAGCCTGAGAGTGATCCCCAGCATGCATATACAGCAGCTGGGGTGAGCTCCGTGATGGCGATGATTTGATCAATAAACTTCCTTAAAACTCCAGACGCCGTGCCTTATTTTAACATCGCCACAGTGTTCATTATTAAGGGGGAAAAAAATCCAAACCTACATGGACGTGAAAGAGTGATTGCTCCCTAAATCTAATAACTGGTGGGCCACCCTCAGCAACTGCAATCAAGTCTTTTACAGTGCTGTGGAGGAATTTTGGCCCACTCATCTTTGCAGAATTGTTGCAATTCAGCAACAATGGAGGGTTTTCGAGCATGAATCACCTTTTTAAGGTCATGCCACAGCGTCTCAATTGGATTCAGGTCGGGACTTTGACTATAGGCCACTCCAAAGTCTTCATTTTGTTTTTCTTAAGCCATTCAGAGGTGGACTTGCTGGTGTGTTTTTGGATCATTGCCCTGCTGCAGAACCCAAGGGCACTTCAGCTTGAGGTCACAAACAGATGGCCGGACATTCTCCTTCAGGAATTTTTGGTAAACATCAGAATTCATGGTTCCATTTACCACAGCAAGTCTTCCAGGTCCTGAAGCAGCAAAACAGCCCCAGACCATCACACTACCACCAACATATTTTACTGTTGGTATGATGTTCCTTTTCTGAAATGCTTTGTTACTTTTACGCCAGATATAGTGGGACGCACACCTTCCAAACAGTTCAACTTTTGTCTCGCCAGTCCACAGAGTATTTTCCCAAAAGTCTTGGGGATCATCAAGATGTTTTCTGGCAAAACTGAGATGAGCCTTTATGCTATTTTTGCTCAGCAGTGGTTTACGTCTTGGAACTCTGCCATGCAGGCCATTTTGCCCAGTCTCTTTCTTATGGTGGAGTCATGAACATTGACCTTAACTGAGGCAAGTGAGGCCTGCAGTTCTTTGGATGTTGTTGTGGGGTCTTTTGTGACCTCTTGGATGAGTCATGGTTGCACTCATGGGTTAATTTTCGTTGACCGACCATTCCTGGGAAGGTTCACCATTGTTCCATGTTTTCGCCATTTGTGGATAATGGCTCTCACTGTGGTTCACTGGAGTCCCAAAGCTTTAGAAATGGCATTATAACCTTTTTCGGACTGATAGATCTCAATTACTTTGTTTCTCATTTGTTCCTGAATTTCTTTGGATCGCAGCATCATGTCTAGCTTTTGAGGAAGTTTTTGTCTACTTCACTTTGTCAGGCAGGTCCTATTTAAGTGATTTCTTGATTGAGAACATGTGTGGCAGTAATCAGACCTGGGAATGGCTTAAGAAAAAAAAAATGAAGACCTTGGAGTGGCCTAGTCAAAGTCCTGATCTGAATCCGATTGAGATGGTATGGCATGACCTTAAAAAGGTGGTTCATGCTCAAATTCACATATCTATGTCTAACCTTGTTTTTGTTTTTATTTGCATTTTTTAAAATTTATTTTAGCCACTGTAAGTGGGAATGAATGTGAGGGTGTCCTAAAAAAGATTGGGGGTGTCTTAATTTATTTCTCACTATTTGTTGAGAATTACATTTTACAGAAGATTTGAAAAAGTCTTTAATTCATTTTTAAATTGTTTAGTTGTATTACGTGAATCTCCCAGTATTTTTAACATTGATTTATATATCCATATGTCCAAATATGTTAAAAAAAAAACCCACACAGGCTTATACAGGGTGTCCTAATATTTCCACATGACTGTAACTGTTGTTGTGAAATGTCACTATATAAATAAAGTTGAATTGAATCGAATTAATCAAAGCTCCCTAAGGGAAGATCCCTGTCTAAAACAGATGTAGAATTGGTTAGGGATGTAGACCAATTCCTCAATTCCTTTGGCACTTGTTTGCTATGTCCACCTTTCTGAAAGTAAAGTGATTTCCTGTTAATTAATGCCACCAAATCCATCAGTCACTGACAAAGATGTCAGAGAACAGGTGGAATATTCAACCAGCCATGCAACCATATAGGTAGAGTTCTTTCTTTTTTTTATGACAAACAGGATATAATCTGGACTATGCTTGTCAATATGAATTTTTAGGAGTCATCATACAGATAGGGTCATTATGTGTTTGGTTGTATTTTTTGTGTTCCTTTTGTTTTCAAAGACTTGAATTGAGGGCACCTTCAGTTATTTATTTCAGATGCATCTACTTCTGTGCCGCTTCAAAGTCTAGAGGTGCTGGATTGGGAGATGTCTTTGCTTTAAGTATGTCTGGAGGAAATAAAATGAATAAACAGACTCAAAAACAATGAAAACGAACAATTTGGAGTTGTAACATAAAGTATGATTCATTTCTTGAGATCACAAAGCAGAAGGTCGTTTCTGAAGTCTGGCTAATAGCACTTTTACAATGATACTGCAGTGATCTGCACGGTTATTTACTGTAATCTCAAATTACAGTCTTTCCAAGGAAAAAGTTGTACAATTATTGTTTTCTTTGTGTTTGTTTTTCTTTTTGTATAATATAATGCTGTAATTGCAAATGGGATTTTCTGCTCTAAGGAATGAAAATTCTTATTCAGTATCTGACTGTAAATCAACATTATGTTTAATGGACTACGGTGACCGTATCCCAACAGCACACATATGTCTGCCCTACATTTGCCCAGTGTCAGCAAGTCTGCATTGGAAGTCATTGGTAAGACATTGGCTAGACGTCGGCATTGCGCCGATGTCTAGCCAATGTCTTACCAATGTCTTACCAATGTGCAGACAACCTGTATAAGATATATTACCAATGCAAACCTGCTGACACTGGCACAACATATGTGTGCTGTTGGTGTGTGTGTGTGTGTGTGTGTGTGTGCATACAGGTTTGTGCATGCTTGTGTGCACAATGATGTGAATGATTGGAAGTTGGGCAACAAAATCTAAAACTTCCAGCGTCTACTGCAGCAAATGCAAACTTCTTCCTCCGTGGCTTTACGGTGTCATACTCTCTCTCTCTCTCTCTCTCTCTCTCTCTCTCTCTCTCTCTCTCTCTCTCTCTCTCTCTCTCTCACTCACACACACACACACACACACACACACACACACACACACACACAGAGAGTCCCATATATAGCACTCCTTTAACTGCATTATCCGTACTAATATCTGACCTTCTGCCTGTTATATTTTCCACTTCCGGTCACTTCACATTCCAGAAGTTGCTGTCTCTTGGAGCACACAAATGCACAGTAAGCAGTGCATGCAGCCTTCTCCTCACTTACGTTTTTTTTTTTTCTTTCTTGTTTGTGAGAATATGTGCAAAATTGTTTCTGTCAGTCCTTGGAGCATGTGTGTGTGTGTGTGTGTGTGTGTCTGCGTGTGTGCTTAAACATACCCCAGCGAGGAAGCGGGACACCTGGGAGAAACACCAACGACAGAAATGTCTCACCTGTCAATCAAATGCTCCCCGCACTGTTGTGCTGAGGAGGAGGAAGAGAAATCTGAAACGCTTCCATCCACTTAATGAGGAAGGCCTCCATTTGGGAGTAAAGAGTGCTTAAGGTGCGGAACAGCGATTTGAGAGGGAAAACAAAGAAAGAAAAACAGTGAAAAACAGCCAGTTTCTGTGTTTAAGCTTGCTCAAGCAGCGCGTGAAACCTCCCAGCCGAGACTTTATCGTAATTAGCTCTGTCAGATGGTCTGTGCCAGGGGAAGCTATTACCTTAAATAGACTCACCAGTGATACAGATCCTACTTCGTACAGATGTTTGCATGCCTGTTGAAGACACAGCTGGCTGACGCCAGTGTGGGCACCTTTCCAGTTTTGTGAGTCTGACTGTTGATGCAGAATTAAACTAGATAAATTAGGAAGTCTCTGTGAAACCAGTTGTTGAACATAAGGATCGCAGTGTTCCAGTAAAGCAACACTGTGTAAAATTTTCCACTTAAAACAATGTTTTCAAAATCTAATGGCACATCAGCCTTTGACCTGGTGGATGTCACTTCAAACACAAAGCCAGCGTGGGCATGCGTCTCCAGCAGCAGCTTTATGTGACCTTCTTCTTCCTGATAGGAAAACTGAAAAGACTTCAGTTGGAACAGTTTACAGCCTGAGACCCATTAGCCAATCACAGGGCACTTTGTTTGTGGGTGGTTGCAACCTATGATTGGCTAATGTGACTGAGGAACAGGTAAGTTGCCTAATATGGGCACATTCACCCTGTCACAGGTCGATGTTCCATCACACTGAATTGCTCACATTACTGTTAAGATGAAAATCTTACAGAGCATTGCTTTAAACAAGAAAAAGCTTTTCAAAATACCTGCATAACGTTAAACAAAGATCTCGACACATAAAGGACACTGATGAAAGTATAATGATCCAATGAGCAGTTCTGCAAAGACATAGCAACAGCCAGAAGTAACCAGCTTTCAAACTGTATTATAAACCTCCCACTACAAACTGGTTGAAAAAATGTTGAAAAGTCGGCTTTGCCAACTGTCTAAAAAAACGTACGGATTTAGTTGAAACATGAAAGATGAAAAGCTGTCTTTTTAAGATTGTTGGGAAGGCATCTTCATATAGACTTCTCTGTATGGTCTAAATTTGGTTGAAAAATGAAGATGAAAAGCCACCTTGTTAAGGTTTTTTCTTTTTTTTAAAGAACAGTCACCAACATCCTGATCCTTGTTGAGTTGTGTGTGGTGGGGCACCTATACCAGCATCTCTGGGCAAGAAGTAGAGTACATCCTGGACAGATCAAGTGATCTGTTCAGCCTCCCATCCAAGTACTTACCAAGGTAGACCCGACTTAGCTTTCAAGATCAGACAAAACCAGGGGTGTCCCCACACACCTGAGGTTGCTGATTAAATACAGTCTGTGGTAGATGGACTAACACAGCCCAATTTTCAACATCTATTTGTGGGATAAATTAAGGCTTCGACCGACGGACCTGATTCAACCCAAAATACAACGTCTAAATTACGGCTTGTACTAGAGGGGATATATTTGGGTAAAGATGGTGTCTGTGTGTTATTCAAAACTAGCATGCTCCTCCGTGGTCTCTATGATACAAATACATACTGGAGTGGTAGCCGAGTGTTCAAGCATCCTTCCCATAGCCAGGCGGTTGTGGGTTCATGTCCCAGCCAGGCCATACCAAAGACCATATCAAAATGGTACTGCCCACCTTCTAGCTTGGTGCTCAGCATAATAGAATTTGGAGAGGAAAGTTGGTTTCCCAGCCACAGGGAAAGCACAAGCCAGCGTACTCCTTGTGCCGGGGTAAACAAGGAGGGTTGTGTCAGGAAGGGCATCCAGTGTAAAATCCTTGTCAAATGAAATATGCGGATCATCATCTGATATTGTGATGATCCGCTGTGGCGACCCTGAAAAAGAGCTGCTGAAAGAAGAAAATGATGCAAATAAATGCAGCAGCAACAGCAAAAAAAAAAGCATGGTGTGCCAGCTTTGTTTTTGTGTTATGGTGGCGCCATACGGTAAATGATGAATGACAACCAGAGGAAAACAATTTTTACCTCAATATTTTGGCCTGACAGTATTAAAAACCAAATTTTGATTTATGGGTGCTGTTTTCTGTGGTTGTTTGGTTTACTGTATGTAGGTAGTTGTATTATTCTGGTGGACATGTACCCTGCTAAATGTTTGCCATGTACCTTTGTGTGTGTGTGTGGGGGGGGGGGGTCAAAAGTGTGAACACTACCAAAACTATGGGCTTTTTGCCAGTCTTAACACTGCAGCTGATTCTCTCACATTCTAAAGAGGAACATACTGCATTTCAACAGAGACAAATTTATCTTTCCAGTGTCGTGGCATCTTCGGAATTAAGCTTAAAGACCTACAAATGACTAATAGAAAAGGAGGAAATGTCCTTCATGTCTTTCTCATTTGAGTCCTATCAGGGGCGTCTGCTGCTTAGGGCTAGATTATCTGTATCGCTGTAAGGTCACATGTTGACAAGACCATGACGTATAAAGGTGAAAAGTCTGGCAGCTGCCATGTTGATTCACAGCTGCCTGCATGGTGCTGGCATCTGGCATATGGCTTTAGTAGAAAAGAGTTGCAATAAAACCTATCAAGGTAAGTCGAGGAAGGTGAACTTTTTTTTGGCATGTGAGGTTGTTGTTTAACTTTTCATGCAGTGAAAGACATTATGAAAGATAGAACATCAGAGATTTCTGGATAAATGACACCACCACGTTTTACCATGAGGTCCTCTCATTTATCTACATGTGGCTAAAGGTTACCTAAGGAAAAAAAAATAGTATTTCTAGAAAATTCATTTTCTAGATTGATTGTGTATTAAGCAAACTTGTTTGTTCACATCATATTAAGTTGGTTTGGACATACAGTTTTGAAAATGTGTCAAGCATACCTCTAGGAATTAGTTTGCCAAAATACACTCTTTCAGACCATAGTTACTGTTAGTAGTAAAAAAAATGTTTTATATGTAAATGTTCATGCTCATGGTTTTAGATTGCTAAAGCATGTTCTGTCATTGCCTTTGCAATATTTTTTATTTGTTGGACATTTGCCAGTTCGGTCTCACTCTGTTTGAGTAATACATTTGAAACCATTTAGATACAGTGTATAAAAAGACATGCATTTTTTCCTCACTGTCTGACATTAAATCAGACTAAACATTTTCTGTTTTAGGTCAGTTATTCACTTCAATTCAATTCAATTCAACTTTATTTATATAGCGCCATTTCACAACAACAGTCATCTCATAGCACTATCAACTGTAGGGGGGGACCCCCACAGTTGCAGAAAGACCCCAGCAATCAGGCGATCCCCTGTGAGCAAGCACTTGGCGACGGTGGAGAGGAAAAAACTCCCTTTTAACAGGAAGAAACCTCCAGCAGAACCAGGCTCAGGGAGGGGCAGTCATCTGCTGCGACTGGCTGGGGGGTGAGGGGATAGAGAAGAAGAAAAGAACAGACATGTAGAGAGCAAACAGCACGATGGGGACTCAATCTATGGGAGAGAACAAACAAATGTTAATGACCAGCAAAAAAGAAATATTTCATAGAGAGTGAGGAAAGGAGTGAGGCCCAGTGCATTACTGGAGGTCCCCCGACTGACTAAACCTATTAGCAGCATAACTAAGGGAGGGTTCAGAAACACATGATCCCTCCCTAATTGTAGGCTATATCAAAAAGGTAGATTTTAGCCCTATTCTTAAAAACAGAGATCGAGTCTGACTCCCGAATCCAGATTGGCAGCTGATTCCACTGGAGAGGAGCTTGATAACTGAAGGCTCTGCCTCCCATTGTACTTTTGGAGATTCTAGGTATTACAAGTAATCCTGCATTTTGGGAGTGTAGTGCTCTGTTAGGATAATACGGTAGTATCAGATCTTTTAAATAAAAAGGAGCCTGATTGTTTAGAGCTTTGTAAGTAAGAAGAAGGATTTTAAACTTAATTCTAAATTCTATGGGAAGCCAATGAAGGGAGGCCAGAACCGGAGAGATATGATCTCTCTTTCTAGTACCTGTTAAAACTCTTGCTGCGGCATTTTGGATCAGCTCCTAATCTTGGCAATATTACGCAAATGATAGAAGGCAGTCTTAGAAACAAATTTAATAAGTGAATTGAAGGACAGATCTTGATCAAAAATAATTCCAAGGTTCCTCACAGAGCTATTAAGAGAAAGAGTATCCGCATCCAAACTGAAAGTTTGATTTGGAAAGGAATTTCTAAGGTTTTTTGGACCAACAAGAATGACTTCAGTCTTATCTGAATTTAATAGCAGGAAATTACAAGTCATCCAAGCTTTGATTTCCTTAAGACAGGCTTCTAACTTGGCTAATTGATTACTATCATCTGGCTTCATTGACAGGTATAATTGTCTGTCAGTTATCAAAATTATTTCTATTTGCTAAATTTTTTTTTAGAGAATTTTTATTACTTCCTTCAGAATCAGAAGTTTACATGCACTAAGATTACTATGCCTTTAAACAATTTGGGAAAGCCCATATGATAATGGCCTGGCTTTGGAATCTTCTGATAGGTTAACTGACAACACTTGAGTTAATTAGAGGCACACCTCAAACACACTGCTTCCTTGTGTGACATCATAGCAAAATTAGCCAAGATATCAAAAAGAGAATTGTGGATCTCCACAAGTCTGGTTCAGCTTTGGGTAACATTTCCAGATGCCTGAAGGTACCACATTCATCTGTTCAACCCCAAAAGAAAAGGAAAAGACCTTGTGAAGATGCTGGCTGAAGCTGGTAAAAGAGTGCCATTATCCACAGTGAAACAAGTCCTGTACTGACATGGTCTGAAAGGCCACTCAGCGAGGAAGAAGCCATTACTCCAAAAGCAACATAAAAAAAGCCAGATTAGTTTGCAAATGCACGCAGGGACAAAGACCTGAATTTTTGGAGACATGTCCCTTGGTCTGATGAAACTAAAATTGAACTGTTTGACCATAATGACCATCGTTTCATTGGGAGGAAGAAGGAGGAAGCTTGCAAGCCTGAGAACACCATCCCAGTACGGGGAGGAGAAGTACAGGGGTGGCAGCATCTTGCTGTGGGGTGTTTTACTGCAGGAGGGAATGGTGCACTTCACAAAATGACATCATGAGGAAAGAACATTATGTGGAAATATTGAAGCAACATTTCAAGACATCAGCCAGGAAGTTAAAGCTTGGGCACAAATGGGTCTTCTAAATGAACAGTGACCCTAAGCATACCACCAAATTAGTTACAAAGTGGTTTAAGGACAACAAAGTCAATGTTTTGGAGTGGCCATCACAAAGCTCTGATTTCAATCCCATAAAAAAAATTTGGGCAGAGCTGAAAAGACGTGTGTGGTGAAGGCAGACTATAAACCTGACTCAGTTACACCACTTCTGCCAGGAGAAATAGGCCAAAATTCCAGCAAACTACTGTAAGAAGTTTGTGAAAAGATGCCCAAAATGTTTGAACCAAATCATACAGTTAAGAGGCTATGCTGCCAAATACTAAGGAAATGGATAAAAAGTTATGACTTTGAAAAAAGTACTAAAAATCATTCCCTAAAAAAATATTGAGCAAATAGAAATAATTTTGGTAATCCTAACTGACCTAAAACAGGAAAGGTTTTGTCTGATTTAATGTCAGACAATGAGAAAAAAAACAGGTTATGTGTCTGTTTAGACAGTGTATACAAACTTCTGGTTTCAGCTGTATATTGCTGTTAACTCAGAGCCATTGCTGTAGCTATACATAGTGACACACTGGAACGTAGTAACCTAGTCCAAAGGTATCAGATGGTAGATAGCAGTTGCAGCTGAAAAGGGTGTGTTTAAAGCAAACTTACAATATTTTTTCTAACCATAACCAAGGAGTTGTATTGTGTAAAACTAATGAAGTACTTCTAGTGTCGAAACTTAAATACTCGTTTAATGCAAGTGAAGCAGAGTAACAGCAATCCCCCAACAGTATATCAAGAAATTTTGCACCTAGAGTGACAGTGTGTTGAGTTTACAGTAAACAAAGGCATGTGACCTCTCTGGAATGGATAATGCTTTTAAAAGCATTGTTTAATTTCTTTAACCTCTCTGGAATGGATAAAAATGATCCATTCCAGAGAGGTTAAAGAAATTAAACAATGCTTTTAAAAGCATGACTGATTTCCATACAACACTCTGACTCCTCATCTCAATAAGCCAAGACAAGAAGAAAGGGGGGAAAAAGATTTTTCTTTCATTTTCTCGACAGCAAGAATTAATTTCAAAGCACGTGTGCATCTCCCTCATGGTCGTAATTACTTTTCAGACTGCACTTTGCCAGTGAGAGGCTCAACATGGGAAATAAAGCTGACACCCAATCTTGTATTCTATTGTACCACGGAGTGCAATACACACAAGGTTTGTCAGAGACTTGTCACAGCCTTTGGTCTCCAAACAATGAATGACATTACGGTTGTTAATGGTGCTGACCTCAACTCTCACAGCATTGAAGAATTAAACTGTACAGGAAATGAGTATAGACAAGGAGAGCAAAGCGACGACTGAAGAAGGGTTTAAAGACAAAGTGATCATTTCGAATGATGCTTAGTTTTGAAGCATTTAATGTGTTGAAAATGAAGATTTTTTTTTTCCATAAAATTATTTACATGTCATTGAGGTTCCAGACTCAACAAGAAACAGAGTACTTTGGCTCCTTCATTTTGTCTTGTATTACTTGCTTGGCAGAGTGAATTTATGCAGTTAATTTCTGTGCACACAGAAAACATGCATAGTGTAAAAGAAAATGGAAATAACTAAAGTATAAATCCAAGCTAAAATGTATTTTCAGCTCATCTCCCTGGATACATACACACAAGAAAAACTGAATGGGATAAAGTGAGTAACAGAAATGCATTTCTGGTATGCATTGAAATGAGGTGGAATATTAAATCAACTCATCTTGCTGATAGAAACTCTGTTGTATGTGGGGAAGAGTGACTGTTTTCTCAACAATTTCATCCAAGTGCTTTCTGATATGTGACTGTCAAATAATGCAGTTTTGTCAGATGCTGTGTCAATCTGCACAACTGGAGCATTCCTGTCACATAACATTTTGAGTAGCGGGGAATATCCCTCCAAGAACAACAGGAATTTAAAGTTAGCTCCTATGCAGACTGTCCAGAAAATATATCTCCTTTCAGATGGGGAGCGTGCCTATCTGCGCAGGACCTCTGATACTTTTGGATTATAATAAACTCCAAGGCAAAGCTGAGAATGATGATACTGAGGCTTTTCAAAAAGCCACAAAGTTGACTAAAGGTGGGTGAGGGACAGCTAATGCAGTATTGGTCTCATGTAGAAGATGTGAGTTCATGTCTCAGCTTTGTTTTCATTCTCCTTTTCCACTGGCACATTGTTTTATTTTCACTTTGACTCACTTAATACTTTTAGACAGTGTGTCATGTCTGACTCCAAACCATGACAAATAATGGGATAGCACATCAAGGATTAAAGTAAGAAAAGCAAAGATGCACTGAAAAGTACTGGAGCTGATTGTACCTTTCTCTGTCAAATGTTGCTCAAGAACCATACTAAAAGTGTACATATGCCAAAAAGCAAAAAAACAAAAGTTTCATGCAAATAAAACATTTCATAAACAAACATTTTTCAATCAACTTAAAAAAAAACCATTTCACACAATGTTTGTACATGTATTGAAGATGTGCATATTGTAGGGGGTTAAATGATTTTCTGATATTTTTCTCTAAACTTGTTCCACTCTGTATTAAAGATTGCTTGCTTTTCAATTACATGGTTTTCCATTTTATTACATATCTCAATTATAATGAAACTTGAATTTGTAATCGATTTTTCGGTTATCGGTGTGCTAGTTATGCACTATCAATAATGGCTATGAACTAACATATAATGTATCACGTGAGGTGCTCTTGTAAAAAAACCCCAACTATATATATATATATATATATATATATATATATATATATACGTGTATATGTATGTGTATATATATACATGTTTGTATGCATGTACACACACACACACACACATATATACAGTATATGCTCCGCACTGTGTGTTTATATACTCATATATTTATTCCATCCAGCTACAATGCTCTGCACTGTGTCTATATGTATATATATATATATATATATATATATATACACACACTACCGTTCAAAAGTTTGGGGTCACTTAGAAATTTCCTTATTTTTGAAAGAAAAGCACTTTTTTTCAATGAAGATAACTTTAAACTAATCAGAAATACAATCTATACATTGCTAATGTGGTAAATGACTATTCTAGCTGCAAATGTCTGTTTTTTGGCGCAATATCTACGTAGGTGTATAGAGGCCCATTTCCAGCAACTCCAGTGTTCTAATGGTACAATGTGTTTGCTCATTGCGTCAGAAGGCTAATGGATGATTAGAAAACCCTTGTGCAATCATGTTAGGTCTGCAATGCTGTAATTGCTGCAAATGGAGGATTCTTTGATGAAAGCAAAGTTTGAAGGAAAAAATTATTATTTCAAATACAAATCATTATTTCTAACCTTGTCAATGTCTTGACTGTATTTTCTATTCATTTTACAACTCATGGTGGTAAATAAGTGTGACTTTTCATGGAAAACACAAAATAATTGTGTGGGTGACCCCAAACTTTTGAACGGTAGTGTATATATATATATATATATATATATATACAGTGGGGCAAAAAAGTATTTAGTCAGCCACCAATTGTGCAAGTTCTCCCACTTAAAAGATGAGAGAGGTCTCCAATTTTCATCATAGGTATACCTCAACTATGAGAGACAAAATGAGAAAAAAAAATCCAGAAAATCACATTGAAGGATTTTTAAAGAATTTATTTACAAATTATGGTGAAAAATAAGTATTTGGTCCCCTACAAACAAGCAAGATTTCTGGCTCTCACAGACCTGTAACTTCTTCTTTAAGAGGCTCCTCTGTCCTCCATTTGTTACCTGTATTAATGGCACCTGTTTGAACTCGTTATCAGTATAAAAGACACCTGTCCACAACCTCAAACAGTCAGACTCTAAACTCCACTATGGCCAAGACCAAAGAGCTGTCAAAGGACACCAGAAACAAAATTGTAGACCTGCACCAGGCTGGGAAGACTGAATCTGCAATAGGTAAGCAGCTTGGTGTGAAGAAATCAACTGTGGGAGCAATTATTAGAAAATGGAAGACATACAAGACCACTGATAATCTCCCTCGATCTGGGGCTCCATGCAAGATCTCACCCCGTGGGGTCAAAATGATAATGAGAACGGTGAGCAAAAATCCCAGAACCACACAGGGGACCTAGTGAATGACCTGCAGAGAGCTGGGACCAAAGTAACAAAGGCTACCATCAGTAACACACTACGCTGCCAGGGACTCAAATCCTGCAGTGCCAGACGTGTCCCCCTGCTTAAGCCAGTACATGTCCAGGCCCGTCTGAAGTTTGCTAGAGAGCATTTGGATGATCCAGAAGAGGATTGGGAGAATGTCATATGGTCAGATGAAACCAAAATAGAACTTTTTGGTAAAAACTCAACTTGTTGTGTTTGGAGGAGAAAGAACACCATACCTACTGTGAAGCATGGGGGTGGAAACATCGTGCTTTGGGGCTGTTTTTCTGCAAAGGGACCAGGACGACTGATCCATGTAAAGGAAAGAATGAATGGGGCCATGTATCGTGAGATTTTGAGTGAAAACCTCCTTCCATCAGCAAGGGCATTGAAGATGAAACGTGGCTGGGTCTTTCAGCATGACAATGATCCCAAACACACCGCCCGGGCAACGAAGGAGTGGCTTCATAAGAAGCATTTCAAGGTTCTGGAGTGGCCTAGCCAGTCTCCAGATCTCAACCCCATAGAAAATCTTTGGAGGGAGTTGAAAGTCTGTGTTGCCCAGCGACAGCCCCAAAACATCACTGCTCTAGAGGAGATCTGCATGGAGGAATGGGCCAAAATACCAGCAACAGTGTGTGAAAACCTTGTGAAGACTCTCAGAAAACGTTTGACCTCTGTCATTGCCAAAAAAGGGTATATAACAAAGTATTGAGATGAACTTTTGTTATTGGCCAAATACTTATTTTTCACCATAATTTGCAAATAATTTTTTTTTTTTCTCATTTTGTCTCTCATAGTTGAGGTATACCTATGATGAAAATTGGAGACCTCTCTCATCTTTTAAGTGGGAGAACGTGCACAATTGGTGGCTGACTAAATACTTTTTAACCCCACTGTATATTTATATTTATATGTACATATGTATACTTGCTGCTCTTGTTTTTTTCTCTTGCCTTCTGATTGTTGCTCTGAGTGTTGCTATCCCTGTGCTGTTGCAATCCTGGAATTTCCCCATTGTGGGACTAATAAAGGCTTATCTTCTCTCTCTCTCTCTCTCTCTCTCTCTCTCTCTGAGTGGGTGTGGTCGTGAGTGCGAGCTGAGAGCGTGTGACAGCGTGAGTGAATTATTTCAAACTTTTCTCTATCTTTTGGTGTTTAAGGTGTTTTTTTGTTAAATAATCTTAATTTTTGTTGTCTTCTGTAGCTGGGGTGGGGTAGGCGTTTTGGGAGGGGGGTTTCTGCTGCCAGCTCTGCTGGTCAGCATGGTTTTGGAGCGAGGCTCCGGTTTTGAGCAGCTGACACGCCGCCATGCTGTCAAACTGACACCGGCTGTCAGCTGCTCGGTGGAGGAATGTAGTCTGGCTGTGGGGGAGCTGGTCGGTTATGAAAGCATTAGATCAGCTTCGAGAATGAATAGTGCCGTGGTGATTTTCCTGGATAGTATTGTAACGTCGGGGCCATTTTAAGGGAGCCAGGGATTTCCCAGCATGCTTTGCCAGTTTGAAACGTTACTGTGTGTGTGTTAAATGTGTTACTTCTGAGTTATACTGCTGTGTCATTATAACTGCATTATAATGGCCCAGCAGTGTTTAGCAGGATTAGGGCAAGATGTATCATGTGTGTGTAACCGTGATGTAAACAGAGGTCTGTGAGAATGACCTCCGCTCCTGTCTGTGCTGAGAAGCAGGTTGGGGGTCGGGGTGTGTGTAAAATAAATCTGGTTGATCACAGCCATCTGCTCCATTGTCTTTTTGTGTGAACCCCTGCAAACGTCACACTGGTGTCAGAAGTGGGATATGGAGCGAGATGAGGATCCAGGCGGAGGTACAGCGGCCGGAGCGATTCATCGCTCAGCCGGGAACGGAGTGTAGAGCTGAGACGCCGGCCCCTGGAGAGCTTCGCCGCGATGGACGGAGCAGAGCAAACCAGCCCCGCTTCCCGCCCTTTTCAGGGCAGGACGGGCTGGCGATTCCAGAGCGACTAGGAGCGGCAATCGACCGGGAGATGACAGTCTCATCCATTCAGCAGCGGGCCAAGATTCCCCGCTACAACGGCGAGAACCTGTTGGATGACCACCTGGCCCAGGTCGAGCTGGCTGCCGCGCTGATCATCAGAGGAAACCACCGTGCTGAGAGCGAGTGGAGGAGGAGCTACGGCAGATCACAGCAGCGCGTGCACGAAGGAGACAGCCGTGGCGACGCGAGGAAGGACGGCTTCCGCTGCACAGAGCCAGGGTACATGGCATGGTACTGCCCCGCACACAGCGCATGACAAACTGGCCCCTCGCCGACGCTAAATTAGAGCGAGGTGGCATGGACGGGAAAAAAAAGCCGCCTCCTGCAGATGCTTCCCCCGGCAGATGACGTCACAGAGGCGCAGGAGCGACGCAGCGGAGCGAGCAGGACGAAGATGCGGCCACTTTCCAGGCGCGGCAAAGGCTGGACGCATGGATGCGGGCCAGCGGCCGCCTGGGAGAACTGGCAGCGGTGGGAGTCGGCCGGAGCGGGCCTGGGACTCCCGCTGCCAGGGAAGGGACTGTGCGTGGTCCTACAGAGGCTGTCAGATGTGTCCATCCGCCCGCTGATGGCCAAACCGGAACCCTACCCCAACCAGATGCTCTGACCGAGACTCAGATGGCCCGTGCATGCCGCCCTGGCACCGGGCTGACTCGCGTTGGATTTCTGAAAGTGGACTTTGAATTTTCTGGGGACAGAAACCAGTCCAGGGGGGGGCAGTGTAACGTCGGGGCCATTTTAAGGGAGCCAGGGATTTCCCAGCATGCTTTGCCAGTTTGAAACGTTACTGTGTGTGTGTTAAATGTGTTACTTCTGAGTTATACTGCTGTGTCATTATAACTGCATTATAATGGCCCAGCAGTGTTTAGCAGGATTAGGGCAAGATGTATCATGTGTGTGTAACCGTGATGTAAACAGAGGTCTGTGAGAATGACCTCCGCTCCTGTCTGTGCTGAGAAGCAGGTTGGGGGTCGGGGTGTGTGTAAAATAAATCTGGTTGATCACAGCCATCTGCTCCATTGTCTTTTTGTGTGAACCCCTGCAAACGTCACAGTATTGAAAAAGTTAACCGGGTAGTGGAGAGCAGGGTTGTGATTAAAGACACACTGGTTCCTGTTCTGTCTCTGGTAAATCCCGCGAAGAGAATTACAATCTCAAATGTCCCACCATTTTTAAAGAATGAGCTGTTGGAGAAGGAGCTGTCGAGACACGGGCAGCTTTTGTCCCCGATTAAGCACATCCCTCTCGGTTGTAAGTCCCCGCGTTTAAAGCATGTCATGTCTTTTAGGCGACAGGTGCTCATGATTTTAAAGAATAGCGAGGAAAGCCTCAACCTCGTATTTAAATACCGGATTGACGGCTTTGATTATACCATCCACGTCACCTCCGATAATATGAAGTGTTTCGGCTGCGGAATGGAGGGACATTTGATTCGATCATGCCCTCAGGGAGTGGGGGGTGATCACTCGGGGGAGGCCGCTAGTGCGGCCTCGGGGCCGTCTGGTGACGGAGCGGCTTTGCCGCCCTCCGAGGCTGACGGCGCTACCGCGCCGTTGGGCGTTTCAGCCGAAGCCGCGGGGCCGTCTGGCGGCGGCGCTTCGGCCGAGGCCGCGAGGCTGTCTGGCGGCGGGGCGGCTTTGCCGCCCTCCGCAGCCGGCCTGTCGATCATAACTGAAACAGCAACAACAGTTAAAGCACATCGCGGGGCTGCTGCACAGACCAACATTGCAGA
Source organism: Pholidichthys leucotaenia (assembly GCA_020510985.1). Taxonomy (NCBI): domain Eukaryota; kingdom Metazoa; phylum Chordata; class Actinopteri; order Cichliformes; family Pholidichthyidae; genus Pholidichthys; species Pholidichthys leucotaenia. The sequence continues at coordinate 108,043,661 of CM035845.1, forward strand.
CAAGGGTGAGATTACCGAGAGGGATCGCGCTGAGGGTCAGACAGAGGAGCCGAATGAGGCCCAGGTAGATGGTGGGACCAGAAAGATGAATATAAAAGCACAGCACAGGGTGAGCGAAAGACAGGAAGAGACAGCTACCAGGGTGGCTGAGTCAGTGTTGGAGGATGAGGATGACATCGAAATAGATGAAGAGTTATGTAAAATCCCCATCAAGCGGAAGAATTTGGAAACCAAACAGCAGAGGGTCAAAGTAAAAAGGGTTGTCAAAGACAGTTCTGAGGTTTCTCTATCTCAGCCAGATTCTTATGCTGGGTCTGAGATAGAGAGTGATGGTGAAAGCAGTGATGATGTGGCCAGTGGAGGCGGTTACCCCTTCACAAAAATACAGAAGTTTTTGCAGGACACTAAGGGGGTCAGAATGGTTAAAGTTGAAAGCTTCTTCCCTGATCTAAAACGCTTTGTTGACTCTGCTCGGGCCTACATGAAAAATAGGGGAGAGCTTGAGCAGGAAAGTTTCACTGATCAGGAGATCTACAGACTAAAAAAGCTTGTACTAAAAGTTAAGAACCAAATTGCCCAGGATGATTAGTCTTTTATCGCTCATTCTTTCTTTTCTGTTTTTATATTGGCTTTGCCCTCTTATATACATGTGTAGTTTTAATTTTGGCACACTCAACATCAATGGAGCAAGAGAAATGTCCAAGCGAGCGAGTGTTTTTACTCTTGCAGAATGCAAGAAAATTAATGTTCTGTTTGTTCAGGAGACTCATAGTTCTGAGGACAATGCTGCTGACTGGAAGAGGGAATTTCAGGGTGAAGTTATTTTTAGTCATAGAAGCAGCAAATGTGGTGGGGTGGGTATTTTATTTTCTCGAGATTTTATTCCACTTTCTTATGACATTGATGAGATAATTGCAGGCCACATTTTAAAAGTTCGAGCTGTTTTTGAGAATGTGAAAGTTGTTTTTATAAATGTGTATGCTCCAACCGTAGGCACAGAAAGATTGGCCTTTTTAAATATTTTAGATGACACGATCAAAAATTGCAGTGATGATGACTTTTTATTTGTGGGAGGTGATTTTAATTGTACAGAAAATCCTCTTATGGATAGGAATCACCCAGAGCCACATGCTGCATCCCAAAGAGTTTTAAAAGGTTTCATAGAAGCTCATGATCTGTGTGATGTGTGGAGAAATTTTCATGGCAAGGCTAGACAGTACACGTGGAGCCATAGAAAGGACAATATTTTGTCCTTAGCTAGACTGGATAGGGTTTACAGTTTTAAGCACCATTTTAGCATTTTTAAAAGTGCTTTTATAGTCCCTGTTGGCTTCACAGATCATTCCCTGGTTCAGTGTTGTGTTTTTATCAAGAATATAAAGTGCAGTAGTGCATACTGGCATTTTAACACGTCACTTTTATCGGATAACAGTTTTAAAACTGCTTTTATGTTTTTTTGGAGTAATTTTAAATTGACAAAATCAAATTTTAGTTCTTTGCAGCAGTGGTGGGATGTAGGGAAGAGCCAAATAAAGAATCTGTGCCTACAGTATACTCGCAATGTCTCTGGAGACTTGGCCAGGTCTGTCAGGGACCTGGAGAGAGAAGTAGTGGAGCTGCAGTCTTTGGCAGGCTCCACAGGAGAAAGAGGACATTTTGAGGCCCTCAATGGCAAAAAGTCTGTTCTAACTGACCTACTGGGTGTGGCTGCCAGGGGCGCTGTGGTACGCAGTAGGTTCCAGAACATCGCACTAATGGACGCTCCATCTCATTTTTTCTTTGGTCTGGAGAGGAAGAATGGTCAGAGGAGGATGATCCACTCTCTCAGCTCCGAGGACGGGCGGCCGATCCATGAGTCTGCGGAGATCCGTCGCTTTGCAGTTGCTTTCTACAAGGATCTCTTTAAGAAAGAATTTGTTGAGAATCCACACGCACTGAGTCATTTTTTGACGGACTTGCCAAAAGTGATGGCTGGCGTGAATGCGGAGCTGGAGAGCGGGATCACTCTGCAAGAACTGGCAGTGGCTGTCCAGTCTCTTCAGTGTGGAAAAGCCCCAGGGATAGATGGCCTACCAGCGGAGTTCTACAAGGCGTTCTGGTCTGAGATCTGTGAGGACTTGCTGGAAGTACTGTCTGACAGTCTGCGGAAGGGTCACCTGCCCCTAAGTTGTAGGAGAGCAGTCCTCACCCTCCTTCCAAAAAAAGGCGACTTGAAAGACATTAAGAACTGGCGTCCGGTGGCCCTCCTCTGTACTGACTACAAAATTCTCTCCAAAGTGTTGGCTACCAGACTGAGGAAGGCGATGGAGCAGGTCATCCATGTAGACCAGACCTACTGTGTACCTGGTAGGTTGGTTACAGACAACATTTTTTTAATTCGTGATGTTTTGGACCTCTCCAGCTCATTGGTCAAAGAACTTGGTCTTATTTCAATAGACCAAGAAAAGGCGTTTGACCGAGTTGAACATCCATACCTTTGGCAGACATTAGAGGCCTTTGGTTTCAGCTCAGGGTTCATCGCCATGATCCAGGCTTTGTATAGAGACATTGAGAGTATTCTTAAGATTAATGGTGGTTTGAGTGCTCCTTTCAAAGTTGAGAGGGGTGTCCGACAGGGCTGCCCCCTCTCAGGTATGCTGTACTCTCTTGCCATTGAGCCCCTCCTTTGTAAACTAAGGCAAGGCCTCACTGGTTTTAAAGTCCCCAACTCTGACTCTGTTTTTAAAGTGTCTGCCTATGCTGATGACGTTGTTGTTTTTACAAGAAATCAAAACGATGTAGACTACCTTTTAAGAACTGTTAATCTTTTTGGTGAGTGCTCCTCAGCGAGAGTGAATTGGGGTAAGAGTGAAGCTGTTGTGGTGGGGGGGAGACCACAAAAAATTGCCCTACCTGGTGGCCTCTCGTGGACACAAGGTGGTTTTAAATATCTTGGTGTGTTTTTAGGAAATCAGACTTTTACTGAGAAAAATTGGGAGTGTTTTTTAGAAAAAACTGAAGGAAGACTAAAAAAATGGAAATGGATTCTGCCAAACTTGTCCTTCAGAGGTCGTGTTTTAATTATCAACAACTTGATTGCTTCAATGCTGTGGCATCGACTGTCTTGTCTGGACCCTCCACCCAATTTGCTGGCCAGAGTGCAATCTATAGTCGTGGACTTTTTCTGGGACCGTCTTCACTGGGTTCCACAGAGTATCCTGTTTTTACCGAGGGAAGAAGGTGGTCAAGGGCTCATCCATCTGGCCAGCAGGGGGGCTGTCTTTCGCCTGCAGTTCATTCAGCGACTGCTGAGTGGCCCCCTTGACCTTGTGTGGAGACCTATTGCCAGGGCTGTCCTGGCTCGCTGTGGAGGGCTTGGACTAGAGGAGTCGCTGCTTTTAATGGATTTAAGGGGCCAAAAACTCCCAGAACTTCCCCAGTTTTACCAAAGTGCTTTTAAAATCTGGGGACTTTTTAAAAAGAACTCTCCCCAGGCTTCCTTGTCGCCTTTCTGGCTTTTAAAGGAACCACTTGTGTTCGGGACCCGTTTTGATGTGGGCAATGTTTTAGGACCTTTTGTTTTAAAAAAGTTTATTTTTGCAAAGGTTACAACGCTGGGACATTTGGTGAATTTATGTGGTCCTAACTTGGACAATGCTGTTGCCCTGTGCTCGGCTCTTGGCGTCTCTTCAGTCAGAGTTATAATGAACTTGTTGAAAGATTGGAGAGACTGCCTGTCTGCAGAAGAACACTCTGCTATTGTTTTACACTGCGAAAACTCTGTACAAACTGCTGATGAACCTTTTCCTTTTAGTATTTTATCTCCTGATTTTAAAGATGGCACTGGTGTGTTTTTAAACTCTGAGCACATTAACATTTGTGACTCTCCTGGTAAAAAAAATGTATGGACTTTTGGTGAAAATTCTAAATGTGAATAAGTTAAAAGGTCGAGCTGATACACCATGGAGGAAACACTTGGGTCTGGGTCCTGAGGTGAGGCCTGACTGGAGAGCACTCTATAAACCACCATTAACTAAGAAGGTTGGAGACCTACAATGGCGAGTTTTACATGGTGCTGTGGCTGTAAATGCTTTTATCTCTCTTTTAAACCCAAATGTTGTTGAGGTTTGTCCATTTTGTCCTCAGAAAGAAACTGTGTTCCATTGTTTTCTGGACTGTAACAGACTGCAATTGTTGTTTGTTTTTTTGGGGAAGCTGTTTTATCTGTTTGGAGAAGTCTTTTCCCAGCAGATTTTTATCTTGGGCTTTCCATATAGACAGAGGACTAAGAAAAAGAGTGAACTCTTAAATTTCATCCTGGGTCAGGCTAAAATGGCTATTTATGTTAGTAGGAAAAGAAAAATTGAACAACTGCTGGATTGTAATGTAAAAGACATGCTGGTTGGCATGATTAAGGCTCGAATAGTGATTGATTACAATTACTATCATCTGATGCAGAATGTTGAAACCTTTGAGGCTATGTGGTGCTTTAAGCACATCCTGTGTTGTGTTAAGGAGGGGAAAATTATCTATGGTATAATCCTGATGTAAGAAGCAAGTTTTTTGTTTTAGTTTTCCTTGTTTGGTTACTTGTGTCTTTGATTTCTTGTCAGTGAGACATTTTTCTTTTCCATTGCTTCTTTTAGTTGTTGTGTTTTTCTGTTGAATTTGTGACAATAAAGGTGTGTTGAAAAATCAAAAAATCTCTCTCTCTCTCTCTCTCTCTCTCTCTCTCTCTCGTGCGCATGCGTGGGCGTTTGTGGGAGCAGGGGTGTGGAGTGGTGTGGAGTGAGTACTTTAAACTTTGTATTTTCTAACTTTTTCTCTATCTTGTGTGTTTGAGGTGTGTGTGTTTAATATAGTGGGTTGAGTGTGTGTGTGCTGGGGTGTGAGTGTTGGGGTGAGGGTGTTGGGGAACGGTAGCTTCTGCTGCCTGTTTTTCCCGGCCGGCCATCATGCCGGTGATTGATGGTGGTGTGGAGTTTGAGCGCTTGACCCGGCGGCATGGCATGAGAATCCTCCCGACAGTTCCCTGTTCTGTGGAGGAGGCCAGCCTCGCTGTAGGACAGGTGGTTGGGCATGGCAGCATAAAATCAGCATCGAGGATGAACAGCGCAATTGTCATCTTTCTGGATTCAATTGAAAAAGCTGATCAGGTGGTGGAACAGGGAGTGGTCATAAATGACACTTTTACTCCTGTTCTACCACTGGCGAACCCTTCTAGGAGGATCACCATCTCAAACGCTCCTCCTTTCATTAAAAATGATCAGCTGGTCAGAGAGTTGTCCCGTTTTGGCCAAGTTGTTTCCCCCATCAGAATGGTCTCTCTGGGTAGCAAGTCCCCCCTGCTGAAACATGTTGTATGTCACAGGAGGCAGTGTTTTATGGTGTTAAAAGACGGCTCTGCTGAACTGAACGCGTCCTTTAACTTCAGGATTGACGGCTTTAGCTACTTGGTGTTTGCAACATCTGAAACCATGAAGTGTTTTGCGTGTGGTGCAGAGGACCATCTTATTAGATCATGTCCTGAAAAGGCGAACACAAAGCGCACTGTCAGTAAGAAAGGTGACGCCGCTGTTTCTGGTGGTCCGGAGGGTAGCGCTACATGTGGTGCGGCGGATGCCGCTGCGGCGCCCGCCTCTGCTGGGGTGGTCGCGGCTGCGGCTGCGGCCGTGTCCGTATCCGCGTCCGCGTCCGCTTGCGCTGGGGCAGCCGCAGCCGCGGTAGTTGCCCCCCCAAACAGTGATGGTGGGGAATTTCTGTCTGGCGGCAGCTCCGATCATTGTGATGAGCCTGTCGCCCGGAGTAAGGAGGTGGAGGGTGAAATGAGTGCAGTTAAAGGAAAGAACATGGATGAACAGACTTTGCAGGCGGGGGAGGAGCGGTTTGAGGCTGTGGCGGACACTCAGAGTAAACACTGCATGACAAACGTTGTAGTTGACGAGGAAATGCAGGGATGTAAGTTTGTTGAGGAGGATCCTTTTAAAGCTGCACAAAAAAGGAAAAGTGCTGAAAACTTGCAGAGCTCTGCTAAATCTAGTAGGGTTGGGAATTTAGATTTACTGGATGAGAGCGTCTCTGACGAAAGTGGAGCTGAGTCTGAAATGATGCAGACGCAGACGCAGGAGGAGCAAAGCTCCTATTGTTTTACCAAAATTAGGCAATTTCTCCAGGTGACTAAGGGGAGCAGAGCTGTGAAAGTGGAAAATTACTTTCCAGATCTGGAGTTATTTGTGGCATCAGCTCGCAAGCTGATGAAACTGAATGATGGGAATGAGACTTTTACTGATCAGGAAATATATTGTTTAAAGAAACTGGTTGTCAAACTGAAACCACAAATTACTAACAGTCATGTTGACTCTTAGTTTGTTTCTTCCCTTTTATGCTATGTGTGTGTTTTTTTACTGTACCTTATTTTTATCCTTTTTAATGCCCCACCTTAGAATTGGCACTCTTAATATAAATGGGGCCAGGGATGATGTAAAAAGGGCCTCTCTATACAAGCTTTTTAATTTAAAGAAACTTGACGTGCTGATGGTCCAGGAGACTCACAGCACTGTAGACATTGAGTGCCAGTGGAGAAAAGAGTGGGATGGCTGCATTTTTTTTAGCCACAAATCCAATAATAGTGGAGGGGTGGCTGTACTTTTCTCTAGGGGTTGTGTGCCTGTCTCTTATGAGGTAGAAGAGGTGGTGAAAGGACATGTGCTGTTGCTAAAGGTACAGTTTGAAAACGTGAACTTGGTTCTCATAAACGTGTATGTGCCAACCCAGAGAGCAGAAAGGATCAGGGTCTTTAATATGCTATCAGATACGGTTAGATCCTGTAATCCAAATAGTTTTTTATTTCTGGGGGGTGATTTTAACTGTACATTAAACCACAGACTGGACAGGAACCATCAGGAGCCTCACCCTGCTTCTGCCAATAGGCTGAGGGAACTAGTGAAGGCACATGAGATGGCCGATGTGTGGAGATCACATCATGGGGACCAGAGGCAGTACACCTGGAGCCATGCTAAAGATAACCTCTTATCTATGGCTAGGTTAGACCGTTTCTATGGTTTTAAACATCAAATGAGTGTTTTTAAAAATAGTTTTATCTGTCCTGTTGGTTTCACTGATCACTGCCTGCTGATTTGTTCTGTTTTCATTGAAAATGTAAAGTGTAAGAGTGCTTTTTGGCATTTTAATAATACACTTTTAAATGATGTGTTTTTAAGGGAGTTTTTCATGATGTATGGAAGTCACACAGGGAACAAAAATCTTCTTTTAGTTCTCTCCAAATGTGGTGGGATTTTGGTAAGGCACAGATAAAACAATTCTGCCAACAGTACACTCAAAATGTCACTCGTAGCTTGACTCAATCCTTGAAAGTTCTGGAGACTGAGGTGGTAGAGCTAGAGGAGTTGCTCAGTTCTACAGGAAAACAAGAGCACTTAGAGGCTCTTAAGTCAAAAAGGTCAGCTTTGGCTAGCCTGCTAGGGGTCACCGCACAGGGTGCTCTGGTCCGCTCACGCTACATGGATGTAGCTCTGATGGACTCGCCCTCCCAGTACTTTTTTGGACTGGAGGGGAAAAATGGACAGAGGAAACTCATTCACTCCTTGTTGGACGATGACGGGAGAACAATCTCCACAGCAGCAGAGATCAGGAAATATGCTGCTAGCTTTTACAGTGACTTGTTTAGAGCAGAGTGGAGGGAAGACACGTCACTGGGCCAGGTCTTCCTTGATGGTCTTCCAGCGCTCTCAGAGGACCTTGTTGCCAGCTTGGATGCTCCACTGTCTCTGTCTGAGCTGTATACGGCGCTAATGAGCCTCCAGAATGGAAAGTCACCAGGCATAGATGGTCTCTCTGTGGACTTTTTTAAGGAATTCTGGCCCCTGCTTGGTCCAGACCTGCTGGAGGTTCTCCAAGATAGCTTGAAAAGGGGGACCCTACCCACGACCTGCAGGAGGGCCATCATCACACTGTTGCCGAAAAAAGGGGACCTCCAGAGCCTAAAGAACTGGAGGCCAGTCTCTCTGCTCTGCACGGACTATAAGATTCTTTCGAAAGCTCTGGCCCGAAGACTGAGAAAGGTGATGAGTGAGCTCATTCATGTAGACCAGACTTACTGTGTGCCTGGCAGGCTGATTAGTGACAATGTCACTTTAATTCGGGATGTTTTGGAGGTCTCTGGTTCATTGGCGGTGGAAACTGGTTTGATTTCAATTGACCAGGAAAAGGCGTTTGATCGGGTTGAACACCAATATTTATGGACAGTTTTAACAGCTTTTGGGTTCAGCCCAGGCTTCATAGCCAGGATACGGGTCTTGTACAGTGACATTGAGAGTGTGCTGAAGATAAATGGGGGCCTGTCTGCCCCTTTAAAAGTCCAGAGGGGGGTTCGGCAGGGCTGCCCTCTCTCAGGGATGCTGTACTCCCTCGCCATAGAGCCTTTGCTTCACTGCCTGAGAAGGGATCTATCAGGAGTTACTTTTCCTGGCTGTGACACCACGTTCAAGCTGTCGGCCTATGCAGATGATGTAGTCATTCTGCTAAACAAGCAGAGTGACATTGACGTTCTGGTTAGGAGTGTCAATCTTTTTGGCCAATTTTCCTCTGCAAAAATAAACTGGGGAAAAAGCGAGGCTCTGATGGTGGGGGAGAAACTAGAAAATCAGCTTACGCTGCCTGGTGGGTTGATTTGGAAAAAAGGAGGTTTTAAGTATCTTGGTGTCTTTATTGGAAATCAGCAGTTTGAGCAAAAAAATTGGGATGGGGTCATAGAGAAAATTAACGGGAGACTAAACAAGTGGAAGTGGCTAATGCCAAGAATATCTTTTAGAGGAAGAGTGCTCATTTTAAATAATCTTGTTTCCTCAGCCCTGTGGCACCGCCTCATGTGCATGGACCCCCCTGCTGGTTTGTTGTCCAAAATTCAGTCTGTTTTGGACAACAAAACAGACTGAATTTTGGGGAGGTGGACTCCACTGGGACTTTTTTTGGGGACTTTTTTGGGGAGGTGGACTCCACTGGGTTCCTCAAGCCCTGTTATTTCTTCCCAAAGAGGAGGGGGGGCAAGGAGTGATTCATTTAGCTAGTAGAGGTGCTGCTTTTAGACTGACTTTCATACAGAGACTGCTGACGGGCCCCCAGGACCTGGTATGGAGGCCTTTGGCCTGTGTTATTTTACAGGGAGTCCTTGGGCTTGGGCTAGACCTCCCTGTGTTTTTAATGGATTTTAAGAACTCTAATGCACTGTCTTTACCCAGTTTTTACCGCAGTCTCTTTTCAGTGTGGACTCTTTTTAAAAAACAGAGAGGGCCATGCGATTCCCTCTACTGGTTGTTGAGGGAGCCGCTGGTTTTTGGTGGTCGCCTTGGTGTCCTGCCGGGAGTTGGAAGGACCTTCCTTGATAGGCTGTGTTCCAGGAACGTTCTCACTCTGAAGCAAGTGGTGGAACTGGCTGGTCCTGGCCTCAACAACGCCTCAGCTTTAGCAGCTCATCTTGGTGTCAGGTCAAATCGTTTCATCGATGGTCTTCTTGCACACTGGAAACAGGAGCTTCATGGACTTGAGCACTCCCTACTCTTGGACTTTAGCAATGGCACGCTGCAGCCGGAAAGCACGGACCCCTTTCCCTCTCTCACGCTCTATATGGACTTTGACGTCGCTCCTTGCTCCTTACTGGCATTCTGTGCTCCCACTGGTGTGGACTTTGGAGGAGCCAGTGGTAAGGCACTCTACAGACTGGTGGTGATGGCACTCAACAAGGACAGATTGAACACCTGTGTGGACACTCCATGGAGAGCCTATTTTAGACTAGGAAAAGGGCATCGGCCTGCCTGGAGGGCTGTTTATAAAGCCCCTCTCCCTAAGAGGCATGGAGACTTACAGTGGAGGGTCCTACATGGTATTATAGCAGTCAATGCTTTTGTTTCTGTGATTAACAGCAGTGTCAGTGATCAGTGTGTTTTTTGTTCCTCTAGGGAGACAGTTTTTCATTGTTTTATTGAATGTCAGCGCCTGAGTGGCCTCTTTGAACTTCTTACAGAACTTTTTCACATTTTTAAGGAAGTTTTCTCTAAGCAGGTTGTCATTTGTGGTTTTATGTACAATCGTCGTTTTAAGCAGAAGTGTCAACTACTGAACTTTGTTTTAGGGCAAGCAAAGTTGGCTATCTATGTAAGCCGGAGGAGAAAACTTGAAAATGTTGAGAATGATGTTGATGTCAAAATTTTATTTGTGAGGCTACTTAAAGCCAGAATCAGGCTGGACTTTCAGTTTTTTATGGGGAATGGGGATGTGGAAGGTTTTAGGACCCTCTGGTCCCTGGAGAATGTCCTCTGTTCAGTTCGTGATGGACAGCTTTTTTTGGGGCGTTTTTTGGGGGAATAATTTTCTGTGTAATATAGCATGACATAGAAATTGTATTGAATGATGGACAAGTGTGTTTATTAAAGATCTTTTAAAAATCAAAAATCTCTCTCTCTCTCTCTCTCTCTCTCTATATATATATATATATATATATATATATATATATATATATATATATATATATATATATATACAGTATATTGTGGGCAACATATGTTGGTTACATATGCTCCACAAATATATTGCTGTGTGTTGATTGTATTGTGTGCTGCACTTCTCAAGGAACAAAAGGACTGAGCCTCTGAGAGAGCTTTCGGGAGGTAACGGGAAAGTGTGAGGTTTGGCCTTTGTTTCAAGGAGATGACCTGGAGAGATTTCCGGACCACCGGAGACTAAGGGACAATGGTGTGAAGTTCAGAGGAGTTACATTGTGACTGGGATTAAGTACCATGTGACTGTATGTTTGATTAAACACCATGTGACTGCAGTTTTGATGTCCGGGGTATAAAAGACAGATGTGAGATAATTCATCCTCTTTTTTCTGCTTTGAAATTGTTGGAGTATGTGTTTGTGAATAAAGCTGAACCTGAGGAATAAACTCAGTCTCATCCTTCCGCACATCCTCCACAATATATATATATATATATATATATATATATATATATATATATATATATATATATATATATATATATATATATATATATATATATATATATATGTATATATGTATATATGTATGTATATATATATGTGTGTGTGTGTGTGTGTGTGTGTGTGTATATATATATGTACACTACCGTTCAAAAGTTTGGGGTCACTTAGAAATTTCCTTATTTTTGAAAGAAAAACACTTTTTTTCAGTTAAGATAACTTTAAACTAATCAGAAATACACTCTATACATTGCTAATGTGGTAAATGACTATTCTAGCTGCAAATGTCTGGTTTTTGGTGCAATATCTACATAGGTGTATAGAGGCCCATTTCCAGCAACTATCACTCCGGTGTTCTAATGGTACAATGTGTTTGCTCATTGCGTCAGAAGGCTAATGGATGATTAGAAAACCCTTGTGCAATCATGTTAGGTCTGCAATGCTGTAATTGCTGCAAATGGAGGATTCTTTGACGAAAGCAAAGTCTGAAGGAAAAAATTATTTCAAATACAAATCATTATTTCTAACCTTGTCAATGTCTTGACTATATTTTCTATTCATTTTACAACTCATGGTGGTAAATAAGTGTGACTTTTCATGGAAAACCCAAAATAATTGTCTGGGTGACCCCAAACTTTTGAACGGTAGTGTATATATATATATATACAGTATATATATATATATATACATACACACACATCCAGTATCTCACAAAAGTGAGTACACCCCTCACATTTTTGTAAATATTTTATTATATCTTTTCATGGGACAATACTGAAGACATGACACTTTGATACAATGTAAAGTAGTCAGAGTACAGCTTGTATAACAGTGTAAATTTGCTGTCCTCTCAAAATAACTCAACACACAACCATTAATGTCTAAACCGCTGACAACAAAAGTGAGTACATGCCTAAGTGAAAATGTCCAAATTGTTCCCAATTAGCCATTTCCCCTCCCTGGTGTCATGTGACTCATTAGTGTTACAAGCTCTCGGGTGTGAATGGGGAGCAGGTGTGTTAAATTTGGTGTTATTGCTCTCACATGCTCTCATACTTGTCGCTGGAAGTTCAACATGGCACCTATGGCAAAGAACTCTCTGAGGATGTGAAGAAAAGAATTGTTGCTCTACATAAAGATGGCCTAGGCTATAAGAAGATTGCCAAAACCCTGAAACTGAGCTGCAGCACGGTGGCCAAGACCATACAGCAGTTTAACAGGACAGGTTCCACTCAGAACAGGCCTCGCCATAGCCGACTTGAGTGCATGTGTTCAGTGTCATATCCAGAGGTTGTCTTTTGAAAATAGATATATGAGTGCTGCCAGCATTGCTGCAGAGGTTGAAGGGGTGGGGGGTCAGCCTTTCAGTCCTCAGACCATATGCCACACACTGCATCAAATTGCTCTGCATGGATGTCCCAGAAGGAAGCCTTTTTTTAAAGATGATGCACAAAAAAGACCACAAACAGTTTGCTGAAGACAAGAAGACTAAGGACATGGATTACTGGAACCATGTCCTGTGGTCTAATGAGACCAAGATAAACTTATTTGGTTCAGATGGTGTCAAGCGTGTGTGGTGGCAACCAGGTGAGGAGTACAAAGACAAGTGTGTTTTGCCTACAGTCAAGCATGGTGGTGGGAGTGTCATGATTTGGGGCTGCATGAGTACTGCTGGCACTGGGGAGCTACAGTTCATTGAGGGAACCATGAATGACAACATGTACTGTGACATACTGAAGCAGAGCATGAGCCCTTCCCTTCGGAAACTGGGCCACAGGGCAGTATTCCAACATGATAACGACCTCAAACACACCTCCAAGACGATCACTGCCTTGCTAAAGAAACTGAGGGTTAAGGTGATGGACTCGGGGGAATCCTCAAACAGAAGGTGGAGGAGCGCAAGGTCTCTAATATTCACCAGCTCCGTGATGTCGTCATGGAGGAGTGGAAGAGGATTCCAGTGGCAACCCGTGAAGCTCTGGTGAACTCTATGCCCAAGAGAGTTAAGGCAGTGCTGGAAAATAATGGTGGCCACACAAAATATTGACACTTTGGGCACAATTTGGAGATTTTCACTTAGGGGTGTACTCACTTTTGTTGCCAGCGGTTTAGACATTAATGGCTGTGTTGTTGCCATCATTGTGTAAAGCGACCCACTCCACCTGATTCAACAAGGCAACACGTTGAGACAGCAAATACTTCAAGAGAACTGTCTAGACCAGGGATGGGTAACTTTGGTGGTAGTGAGGGCCACAAAATTTTTTCCTCACTTTCCGAGGGCCAGATTTACATGTAAACCTTCCATGTGTGTATCCTGGAGTGGTGCCCTAGTTGGTAGAGCATCCGCCCCACAACCCAGAGGTTGTGGGTTTAGATCCCAGCCGGGTCATACTAAAGACCATATAAAAATGGTATTGTCCACCTTCTGGCTTGGTGCTCAGCATAATAGAATGGGGAAACGAAAGTTAATGCACAGAGCTACCAGAGGTCTGATCTCCCACTGTAGCTTTCACTACTTACAGTAGCTGTGTGGCCTAGGGTCAGTGAAATGGAGATAGGCGTCGCCCCATACACCACCTGGTGTCCCACATGCTGTGGAAGGGATTAACTAACTTCCGTGGGGGGTGGGTATTATTTTCTGCAAAGTCAAAAGTTTCACAATTGAAAATGTTTTATCATATTGTATTTAAAATTACTGATAAAATTATATCTGCTCTGCAATGGACTTGCGGTCTGTCCAGGGTGTACCCTGCCTCTCGCCCAAAGATGCTGGGATGGGATAGGTTCCAGCCCCACCATCCTGCGCGACTCGAAAAGGATTAAGCAGAAGATGGATGGATGGATTGATGGATGGATACAATTATATCATGACCAAATTTTTAAAACTCTTTCCATCAAAATGATGACCAAAGAGAAATTCTGGATGATAATTAACAAAAAAGCCAAGAAAAAGGAAATATGACAAGGCTTAGCTTGCTCTTGGATTTATCATTTGTGTGGAGGGGCAGAGAAATAGCTATGTGTAGGTGGGCTTGGTAATCGTCTGGCTCCCCAAAATGGTGAAGAAAAGAAAAAAGTTTAAGAGCCACTGGTATAAATGAACAAAAAAATCAGCAGATTAAAATGACCACAGTCTCTGAGCTTTTATTGCTGACATGGGATTGAAACAGTGTCAGTGCTTTAGTCACGCTCTTTAGAAAGAAACCTCAAAGCTTTGAATCTTTTTCTGCATAATTAGAAGGAAAGCCTCCAAGCTCCATGAGGCTTCACCTGCCAAACAAGAATAAATTCTTGTTTAAAAACAGTCTACTTTGTACATTCACAGTACTGCCGTTTATAGCCTATTAATGCGGTCTTAGCATGCAACACATACCTTACAACATGCCCACTGTGGCTCCCTCACTCTCGCTATCTCGCTCCACCACTGGCACAGAGCAGCGCCTAGGTTTTGATTAAACTTCCCTCTGCTGGCAGACTCTATAATTGCATTAAAATTGCAGTTCCAAATACGGTCAAATGTGACATAAATAAATAATTGACAGTCCGCCAGTTGCCCATCCCTGTTTTAGACAATGCTTTATTTGGGCTTTTACACTCTAGTTTTATGTTAGTTAGCTTAGGCTGTATTCTGTACTGTGACATAATTATCGGCCCAGGAAACACGCACGCAGGCTCAGGTAAGATTCAACAGCTTTATTCAACAGCAAGGGGTGTTTGGATGCGTGTATGTGATATGTATATGGGGTGTGGGTGAACAATGAGTGTCGGGAACAGAACAGCATGCCGTGCAGCCAGGCAACCCTATGGGAAGAGCAAAGACAGAAATATGAGCTGGGCTTCACCATAAGGGAGAGATATGCTGAGTGTTGCTTACTTGCAGATGGGAAGGTGGCTGGTGTTGGCTAAGGATCTTCGGCCTGGGAGACAGCGCCCTGCTGTGCACACGACGAGGCGAGGAGATGAGGGGAGAGGAGATGGCGAGGATGGGAGAATCCACCGCCAGGGAATCCACCTGTGCACAGGGGAGAGACTGGTAGACAGGTAAGTGGTAAAGCAGCTTATGTGCTGACTAGAAGAGCAGCAGGACGGGAAGAGACAATCCTGCTGAGGGTTTGAGCGCGTAGAAACACAGATGGCTCCAGACCGATGCTCTGGGCCGAGTGGGCTAAATAGCCCGTGATTGACGAGGCACAAGTGTGCGCGCAGCTGAGGTAGATGACAGGGAGCGGCAAGTTGTGACAGTACTCCCCCCCCCAGCAGCGCCTCCTGGCGCTGGCTTATCCGGGTGCGCCCGGTGGAACTCCGTGATGAGATCTTTATCCAGCACAAAAGAAGAGTGCACCCAGGATCTCCACTCCGGGCCATATCCCTCCCAGTCCACCAGGTACTGCAGCCCGTGACCTCGACGCTGGGAGTCCAGGATGGATGCAACCCCCCAGGCCGGGTGGCCGTCGATCATCATGGGAGCGGGCGGTGCCCTAGGGGGCGGACAGAGTGGGTCGGAGATCACGGGCTTGATCTTAGACACATGAAACGTGGGGCACACACGGAGGGAGGGGGGGAGGGCCAAACGTACAGCCACCGGGTTAACAATTTTGGAGATGGTAAAGGGACCGATGAAGCATGGAGCCAGCTTCCTCTTCTTGGCCTTAAGATTAATGTCCCGGGATGATAGCCAGACCTGTTGGCCCACCTGGTAACTGGGGGCCGCCTTCCTGTAGCGATTAGCCATGGTGCTGTTGGGCACCGCTGTGCGTAAAAGCGCCTTGTGCGCCCTGGTCCACAGGCTCCGGCAGCGTCTCAGATGCGCCTGGATGGAAGGAACGGCCAACTCACTCTCCTGCTCGGGAAACAAGGGGGGGTCGTAGCCCAATGACGCCCGGAAGGGGGACATCCCGGTAGCCGATGACCGTGTCGTGTTGTGGGCATATTCCACCCAGGCCAGGTAAGAGCTCCAGGAGGATAGGTTGGAGGAGGTGACACAGCGCAGGGCAGCCTCCAGCTCCTGATTGGCGCGCTCACACTGCCCGTTGGATTGAGGGTGGTGACCGGAAGAGAGACTCACCGTGGCCCCCAGGGCGTTGCAAAAGGACCTCCACACTTGGGACACAAACTGGGGCCCCCGATCGGATACGACATCCACTGGGATCCCGTGCAGCCTGACCACATGTTGGACAAGGAGGTCGGCCGTCTCCCATGCCGAAGGGAGACCCCGGAGTGGCACAAAGTGGGCGGCCTTGGAAAAACGGTCCACAATGGTCAGAACAGTGGCGTAGGAGTTGGAGACAGGGAGACCAGTAACGAAGTCCAGGGCGATGTGTGACCAGGGCCTGCCCGGGACCGGCAGGGGCTGGAGTAGGCCCGCGGGGGTGGGGTGGGGGGAAATTCGGGGTCTTGCTAGTAGCACACTGGGGGCAGGCCCGGACGTAATTGGCGACGTCCTTCTGGAGACCGTGCCACCAGAAAGAGCGTTGAAGGAGATCCACCAGTCGGGAGACGCCAGGGTGACAGGTGAGCTTGGACGTGTGGGCCCAGTGAATGACATCCCCCCGCACTACTGATGGAACGAAGAGCCTCCCATCCGGGCCGCCGCCAGGATCCGGTTTGGTCTCCTGCGCCCTGCGGATCTTGTCCCTGATGGACCAGGAAACCGCCCCTACAACACACGAGCTGGGCAGGATGGTGTGATCCAGCTCCTCCGAGGTCTCAGGGGCAAACTGTCTGGACAGGGCGTCGGGCAACCCATTCTTGGAGCCTGGACGGTAGGTGATCGTGAACCGGAACTGAGCAAAGAACAGAGACCAGCGCGCCTGGCGGGCATTCAGGCGTCTGGCTGACCTTAAATACTCCAGGTTCTTGTGGTCCGTCCAGACCACGAAAGGCTGAGCTGCCCCCTCCAGCCAGTGACGCCACTCCTGCAGCGCGAGCTTAGCAGCCAGCAGCTCCCTGTTGCCAATGTCATAGTTGCGCTTAGCTGCCAACAGGCGCCGGGAGAAGAAGGCACAGGGCCGCTTGACTCCATCCACCGGTGAATGCAGGGAAAGCACCGCCCCCACCCCCGTGTCAGACGCGTCCACCTCTACCAGGCACTGCAGCATGGGGTCCACCTAGGTTAGGACCCGGGAGGAAGAGAACTCCGTCTTCAGGGTCTGGAATGCGGTTGCTGCCTCCTCGGTCCACTGGAAGGGCACCATGGGTGAGGTGAGGCGGGTCAGGGGAGTGACGATGGCGCCGAAATAGGGAACAAAGCGACTGTAGAAATTGGCAAAGCCGATGAACTGCTGCACCTGTTTCCTGGAGGTAGGAGTGGGCCACTCGACCACCGCTTTAACCTTGGCGGGGTCGGGGAGGATCTGGTTATGGGAGATGACAAAACCCAGGAAAGAGGTGGTCTTGGCATAAAACTCACATTTCTCCGCTTTGATGTAAAGTCTGTTCTCCAACAGCTGCTGCAGAACCCGCCTCACGTGGGCCTGGTGCTCCTCCCGAGACCTGGAGAAGATGAGAATGTCGTCGAGGTACACGAAGACAAAGATCCCTAGGAAATCTCGCAGGACATCATTGATGAGCCACTGGAAGACGGCGGGGGCGCTGGTGAGCCCGAATGGCATAACTAGGTATTCAAAGTGGCCGCTGGGCGTCCGAAAGGCCGTCTTCCACTCATCGCCCTCCCGGATCCGGACGAGATGGTAAGCGCTGCGGAGGTCTAGCTTGGTGAACCAGATGGCAGTGTGAATGGAAGGCAGTGTCCATGAGAGGCAGGGTGTATCTATCTTTCACCGTGATGTCATTGAGGGCTCTGAAGTCGATGCACGGGCGCAGGGAACCGTCCTTCTTGGAGACGAAAAAGAAGCCGGCACCGAGTGGGGATGAGAAGGGCCGAATGATCCCAGCGCTGAGCGACTCCCTGATTTAAGTGTCCATAGCCTCACGTTCAGGGACAGAAAGGCTGTAGAGGAGGCCAGATTGTAACGGCGCCCCCGGGCGGAGGTTTATGGCACAGTCATACGGGCGGTGAGGAGGAAGAGACATCGCCTTGGACTTGCTGAACACGAGCCCCAAGTCATGGATCTCCGGGGGCACCAGGGTGAGGTCCGGAGGAGAGGAGACAGGAGCAGGTGGAGGACAGGATGGGGCGCAAGCCGCAGACTGAAGACAGGTGCCCATGCAGAAAGAACTCCACGAGAGGACACTCCCAGATTGCCAATCGAGCACGGGATTGTGGAGGTGCAGCCACGGGTAACCCAGGATGACGGGGGCCGCTGAGGATGACAGGACATACAGGCTAAGGTCCTCTCGGTGTTTGCCTGATACAGTAATTGGCACTGGCCTGGTGCGATGTGTCACTACTCCCAAGGGCGAGTGAGAAAGGGTGATGAGGTTAAGGGGAGCTGACAATGGCTGACAGGGGATGTCCAAACGGGTTGCCAGGCTCTTGGAAATGAAGCTTTGTTCTGCCCCCGAGTCCACCAGTGCGTGAGTGAGGTGACCGGTAAAGTTGTGGCAAAACCTAATGGGCGAGGAGCAGTTGGAGAGGGGATTTGGCCAGTTGGTGTCCGCGAGGCCCCCTACAGTGACTCGCGGACCCCCCCGTTTGGCTTGGCCGGGCATTGCTCCACGGTATGCTGATCGCCTCCGCAATACATGCAGAGGCCCAGCTCCCGGCGGCGTTGTCTCTCCGCTAGGGGGAGCCTGGTTTGCCCGACCAACATTGCCTCTGGCTCATCGGCGGACTCTGGAGCGGGTAACGCCAGGGGGCGAGACTGAGAGGCGCGGGCGGAGAATCCACGCAGGCGCCTGATAGACTTCCGCTCAGCGGCCCGCTCCCGCAGTCTATTGTCTAAACTAATGGTTAGGGAGATTAGCTCGGACAGTCGCCCTGGAAGGTCCCGGCTGGCCAACTCATCCCACAGACCAGAACTGAGGCTGCGGAGGAAGATGCTGCAGAGAGACGCCTCGCCCCAGCCAACCTCCTCCGCTGCCACCCGGAAGTCAACAGCGTAATCAGCCGCCGACCGGCTGCCCTGTTGGAGGCTAAGGAGCCGGTCAGCGAGGACGCTGTCACGACGCGAGTGGTCAAACACCTCGAGAAAGTCCCGCACGAACTGGTTGTAGGAGAGGTTTGCGTAGCTGGGCTTCGACACGACGGCGTAAGCCCAAGCTAATGCTCACCCCTCCAACAGATTAGCCATGTAACCAATTTGGCTATGGTCTGAGGGGAAATCCCCGGGAACACGCAGGAACACCGACTCACATTGTAAGATAAACCCCCGTGCCTCACCGAGCTTCCCGTTGAAGCGAGCAGGAGTAGGGATCGGAGTGAGCTGGGTCGGCGCTCCCGAGCTAGGCTGGCCAGCCGCGGGGACAGCCGAAGCTGATCTGCCATGATGAGCCGGGGGGAACGCCTGCTGTGGGTCAAGACGGTCCAACCGGTGAGTTATTGTGGTCAATTGATTTAATATTACTTGCTGCTGATGAGCTATCAAATCCAGCCGAGCCTCAAGGGTGGAAAGACGGCATGCGAGCCCGCTGTCCGCTGGGCCGCCCTGCTGGAGCTGTACTGACATAATTATCGGCCCAGGAAACATGCACGCGGGCTCAGGTAAGATTCAACAGCTTTATTCAACAGCAAGGGGTGTTTGGATGCGTGTATGTGATATGTATATGGGGTGTGGGTGAACGATGAGTGTCGGGAACAGAACAGCACACCGTGCAGCCAGGCAACCCTATGGGAAGAGCAAAGACAGAAATATGAGCTGGGCTTCACCATAAGGGAGAGATATGCTGAGTGTTGCTTACTTGCAGATGGGAAGGTGGCTGGCGTTGGCTAAGGATCTTCGGCCTGGGAGACAGCGCCCTGCTGCGCACACGACGAGGCGAGGAGATGAGGGGAGAGGAGATGGGAAGGACGGGAGAATCCACCACCAGGGAATCCACCAGGGAATCCACAAAAAAAAAAACAACAAAAAAAAACAAAACAAGATGGCGCCCACAGCGGCCGCCATGGTGTATCGCTGCCCTTTAATTTTTATAATTTGTCTGTTTTTGTTCACTGATTGTGCATCTGCCGGTTCATACACCCGTGAAGAACTACTAAATATCAGGACTCTCACCCCCATGGACCTTCTTCCAGTTTTTTTAGCTCCTGCCGTTGATCTGATCCATTGTTTGGCCAAAAAAGCAAGACGGCGGAAAAGAGGGAAGAGAGGAGGGATTCTCGCTCGGCTACGAAAAAGAGGCTCGCGAACAGCCTTGCCTGGCATATTTCTATCCAATGCCAATTCTCTCCTGAACAAGGTAGAAGAATTAAGACTGCTGATGCGTTTCAAGGACCTCGCTTCCTCGTCTGTCATCTGCTTCTCTGAGACCTGGCTTAATGAGAACATTCCAGATAGCGCGATCAGCCTCGAGGGTTTCCAGCTGATTCGTGCTGACCGCGTCACAGAGCTGTCCGGTAAGTCTATCGGAGGAGGAGTGTGCTTCTATATTAACAACAGCTGGTGCTCTGATGTAACGGTGATTTCCAAACACTGTTCTCCCGCCCTGGAATTTCTTTTCATTAACTGCAAGCCATTCTATTCCCCGCGCGAGTTTGCCTCATTCATTCTCGTCGCTGTGTACGCCCCTCCTGACGCGGACACGCGCGAAGCTCAGCGCGTGCTCGCAGATCACATCCAACTTACGGAGCGGAATTTTCCAGACTCCCTGGTTATCGTGGTGGGCGATTTTAACCAGAGCAATCTGAGTCACGAGCTCCCCCGCTACAAACAGTGTATTAAATGTCCAACCAGAGGAAATAACACGCTAGATCACTGTTATACTTCAGTAAAGGACGCATATCGCGCTGTTCCCCGCGCTGCGCTGGGACTATCTGATCACGTGATGGTTCACCTCATCCCCACATACAGACAGAGACTGAAACTCACTAAACCTGTTGTGACCACCACAAAGAAATTGACCAGTGAAGCTGGAGAGAAACTGAACACATGCATGGAAATAACTGACTGGGACATGTTTAAAAGAGCCACACATGATCTTAATGAGTACACATACACTGAACTCATATATCAACTTCTGTGAAGAGCACATTCTCCCATCGCGCACCAGGATAAGATATTCTAATGACAAGCCTTGGTTCACAGCTAAGCTCAGACGGATCAGGAAGGAGAAGGAAGCAGCGTTGAAAAGTGGAGACAGAGACTGCTACAGGGAGGTCAAATATCGGTTTAACAGAGAGCTGAGGAGAGCTAAATCTGTATATTCTGAGAGACTCCAGCAGCAGTTCACTGCTAATGACTCGGCTTCTGTGTGGAGAGGACTGAGGCAAATCACCAACTATCGGCCTCAGGCTTCTAAAGGTCAGGATGACAAAGCCCTTTGTCAAAGACTGTCCCAACACTATGCCCGTTTTGACACCTCGTCAGCTGTGTCCAACTCACCCACTCCACCCAGCTCCTCTGCCTCCTCAGCCCCTAATTCATCAAGAGCGGTCCCCCCCTCCTCCTCCTCCTCCTCCCCCCCTCCCCTTGTCATCAGTGAGCAGGACGTGCACAGACAGTTCTCCAGACTGAACCCGCGCAAGGCCCCCGGGCCGGACGGTGTGTCTCCCTCCACCCTGAGACACTGTGCGAAAGAGCTGGCTCCTGTCTTCACAGACATTTTTAACACCTCTCTTAAGCAATGTCACGTGCCGACCTGCCTCAAATCCTCCACCATCATCCCTGTCCCCAAGAAGCCACGGATTACTGGACTTAACGACTACAGACCTGTAGCGCTCACCTCTGTAGTCATGAAGTCCTTTGAGCGCCTAGTCCTGTCTCACCTCAAGTCCATCACCACACCCCTCCTAGACCCGCTGCAGTTTGCCTACCGTGCTAACAGGTCTGTGGACGACGCAGTCAACCTGGCCCTCCACTCCATCCTGCAGCACCTGGACTCCCCGGGAACCTACGCCAGGATTCTGTTTGTGGACTTCAGCTCCGCATTCAACACCATCCGCCCCGATCTGCTCCAGGACAAGCTGTCCCTGCTCAACGTGCCTGACTCCCTCTGCAGGTGGATCACCGACTTCCTGACGGACCGGAGACAGCATGTGCGGCTGGGGAAGTCTGTCTCAGACTCTGTTAGCATCAGCATTGGATCACCCCAGGGCTGTCTACTTTCCCCCCTACTCTTCTCCCTTTATACCAAATCCTGCACCTCCTCCCACCAGTCTGTTAAGCTGATTAAGTTTGCGGACGACACCACCCTCATCGGGCTCATCTCCAACGGTGACGAGTCCACCTACAGGGAAGAGGTGGCCCAGCTGGTGTCCTGGTGCAGCCACAACAACCTGCAGCTGAATGCTCTGAAGACAGCGGAGATGATTGTGGACTTCAGGAAAGTCACATCCCCCCTGCCCCCCCTCACCATCACAGGCTCTCCCATCACCTTTGCAGATTCCTTCCGCTTCTTGGGCACCACCATCACCCGAGACCTCAAATGGGAGCCAACCATCAGCTCCCTCATCAAAAAGGCCTAGCAGAGGATGTTCTTTCTGCGGCAGCTGAGGAAGCTCAAGCTACCCACCAAGATGTTAGTGCAGTTCTACACGGCCATCATCGAGTCCATCCTCACCTCCTCCATAACTGTGTGGTACGCAGGAGCCACTGCCAGGGACAGACTAAGGCTGCAGCGCGTCGTGCGCACTGCTGAGAAGGTGATAGGCTGCAAGCTCCCATCTCTCCAGGACCTGTACATCTCCAGGACCCGGAGGCGTGCTGGCCGGATCATAGCCGATCCTTCACATCCTGGTCACGTGCTGTTTGCCCCCCTCCCCTCAGGTAGAAGGCTTCGGTCCATTCGGACTAAAACCTCTCGGCACATGAACAGCTTTTTCCCCTCTGCCATCAGACTGCTGAACACTAAGTGACTTTTGACTCTCGTGCACTATGTACAGCAGCTCAACCAGACTCATGTCATTCATCACTGTTTTTCTGTTGCATTATTGACTGCACTATGTGGTACTTCACATTATCTGCTACATGCTAATTTTTTAAACTGCCTTGACTAGTACTACTCATTATTACTAGTATTATTATTATTATTACTTATTATTACTTATTTTTCTACACTTATTGCACGTTTCTAGTCCTTTAGTTTTTTAGTTTATCCCTTTTTCTCATTATGTTTTTAATGTTGCAGCATGGCACCGAGACAAATTCCTAGTTTGTGTATCACATGAACAATGGCAATAAACCTGATTCTGATTCTGATTCTGATTCCACCTGTGCACAGGGGAGAGACTGGTAGACAGGTAAGTGGTAAAGCAGCTTACGTGCTGACTAGAAGAGCAGCAGGACGGGAAGAGACAATTCTGCTGAGGGTTTGAGCGCGTAGAAACACAGATGGCTCCAGACCGATGCTCTGGGCCGAGTGGGCTAAATAGCCCGTGATTGACGAGGCGCAGGTGTGCACGCAGCTGAGGTAGATGACAGGGAGCGGCGAGTTGTGACATACTGGAGTTATTCAACCAATGAACATTAGCCACAATCTGGCATCAACCAAAGATCTCAGCAGTGATGAAAAAAGAGGTGGGCTGAGCTGGGGCTCATTAATATTTACATCAAAATGCGTTGAGACAGGTTGATCTGAGGAATGCTGCTTAAGCTGGGGGAGAAAATAGTGCTGCATCATTTAAACCCTGATGTAGTTTTTATGAAAGCTTGTCACAGACATTTCAGTAAGACCTCTGCGAACTGTGTCCAAAAAACTGTGGAAAAGGTGTATGTCCTCTTTAAGGGTGGATTCACACTACAAGTTTGGACCACCTTTTACTGACGTTTTGACAAACATCTGCCTGTGCTGGAAAAAGTTGGTAAAAGTTAATGATAATTGGTGTTTGCACTGGCAAAAGTTGTGTTCTTTGAAAATTTTCAGCCTGCTGAAAATTTGCAGACGTTTGGAAATACATGGTGTTGAAAGCTGTGCTCAGTTTGTAAAAGTTCCTGGGTGCTGGGCTAAGTTATGCAGAGTTTACCGAAGTCAGCCTAAGTTAAGCCCCACTGGCAAACGTTGACTGAAATGTTGGTGGAAGCAGATGCTTTTAGACCAAAACTCACTTCAGACAAGCACGGACGAAAAAGAAATGGAGAGAAGGGGGAATTAAAAAAAGAAAAAAAAATATACATAATCTCCCAAAAATGTGACAGCGCAAGAAAAAAAATCTCCTCATTGCAAAATTAACTGTTCTTAATTTTCTGCTCCATGCATAATCATTCTCCAGGATTTATTGGTTCATCTTCCATTGTGGGGACTCAAACAGTGCTGATGTGGTGTCAAAAAGTAAATGACATTTATTTTATGTTATTTTAATGGAGAGAGTTGTAATAGTCAAAATATAATCACTCACCATTTTATTTATATGATGATAGGCTAAGTATTTTTTTTTAATTCCATCTACATTCACATTTTGGACTTAAGGGCAGAGCGCCTAAGGGAGTGGCCAATTTTACTAATAACACGCAAAATTATGAACACAGACACAGTCACTTCATTTCAGTAATGACCACCCATCCACCAAGAGCACCGCAAAACTGGCACAGGCACAGCTGATGAGGAAGCGGGTCATCAACAAAGGCACAGAAACTTCAGAGGAGCATAATATGTTTGTTTTTTTTAAAGCTTTCTAAAAGTTTTGTTTAAGCGCAAACCCCCCAAAAATAGTTTATATTTGTTCATCATATATCAAAGTTTTGATTTTCATTTCACATGGCAGACTCCTTTGTTTAATTTGTACAGTGGTGTGAAAAAGTGCTTGCCCCCTTCATTATTTCTCTTTTTTTTTTTGTATATTTGTCACACTTAAAAGTTTCAGATCATCAAACAAATTTAAATATTAGACAAAGATAACACAAGTAAAACACAAAATGCAGTTTTTAAATTAAGGTGTTTATTATTAAGGAGAAAAAATCCAAACCGACATGGCCTTTGTGTGAAAAAGTGATTCCCCCCCCCCCCCAAAAAAACAACTAATAACTGGTTGGGCCACCCTTAGCAGCAGCAACTGCAATCAAGCATTTGCAATAATTGGCAGTGAGCCTTTTACAGCGCTGTAGAGGAATTCTGGCCCACTCATCTTTGTAGAATTGTTATAATTCAGCCACATTGGAGGGTTTTTTGAGCATGAACCGCCTTTTTAAGGTCATGCCACAGCATCTCAATCAGATTCAGGTGAGGACTTTGACTAGCCTACTCCAAAGTCTTCATTTTGTTTTTCTTAAGCCATTCAGAGGTGCCCCCTCATGGATCGTGCCCCCTCATGGATCGTCACCTTATCGTGGTGGGGGGGTTTGCGTGCCCCAATGATCCCAGGAGCTATGTTGTCTGGAGCAATTTGCCACTGATAGGGTCACCCAAGACAAACTGGTCCTGGGTGAAGGGCCAGACTAAGAACGATCCAACAGACTCTTATGATAAATTCTATATCAAGGATTCAGTGTACCCCGCCCTGTATGGGGTTACCGGGGCCCCACCCTGGAGCCAGGCCTGGGGGAGGGGCTTGAAGGCTAGCGTCTGGTGGCCAGGTTTCCACCCATGGGACCCGGCCGGGCTCAGCCAGAAGGAGTTACATGGGTCCGCCCTCCAGTGGGCTCACCACCTGCAAGAGGGATCATGGGGGTCCGGTGCTATGTGGATTAGGTGGCGGTCAAAGGCGGAGACCTTGGCGGACTGATCTCAAGCTTTCTAAACTGGCTTCTGGTATGTGGAATGTCACCTCTCTGGTGGGGAAGGAGCCTGAGCTGGTGTACGAGGTTGAGAGATACTGCCTAGATATAGTCGGCCTCACCTCAACACACAGCTCCGGTTCCGGAACCAGTCTCCTGGAGAGGGGCTGGAGCTTGGCCTTTTCTGGAGTTGCCCCGGGCGAGAGGCGACGAGCAGGGGTGGGTATTCTTGTATCCCCCCACCTTGCTGCCTCTATATTGGAGTTTTCCCCGGTGGACGAAAAGGTTGCTTCCCTGCGCCTTCGGGTTTGGAAACGGGTCCTGACCATCATTTGTGCCTATGCACTAAATGATGTTTCAGAGAACCCACCCTTTTTGGAGTCTGTGACTGGGGTGCTGGAGGGTGCTTCTCTTGGAGACTCCATTGTCCTACTGGGGGACTTCAATGCGCACGTGGGCAATGACAGTGAAACCTGGAGGGGGTGATTGGGAGGAACGGCCTGCCCGATCTGAACCCGAGTGGTGTTCAGTTGTTGGACTTCTGTGCTAACCACAGTTTGTCCATAACGAACACCATGTTCAAGCTTAAGGGTGTCCATATGTGCACCTGGCACCAGGACACCCTAGGTCGCAGGTCGATGATCGATTTCGTTATCATGTCATCAGACCTTGGCCACTGAACAGATCTTCCCAGGTGTTGGAAGTGTTTTGTAGTCGACTATCACGACAAAATGCACCAAAAACAACCAGTGTCGACGTGCTCGCAATGGTAAACATAGAGGACTGTGTCACACTCGTGACGTCACGCAGAACTCCGGCTGCACTTCCGGTTAATCGGCGGATTTGTCTGATTTTTCAGGGCGGGAAATTCAAAATCGCGATTTTCTCCAAGATTCCGGGATCTGTGGAGGGGGTGCCAATGATAAATTATCTTTATAATTGTATGTACTATCACCCAGTGCCGTTCAATGCCGTTCAGTTCAGTTCTACTTGAAAGGAGTCAGTTGAGGTGGTATGGGCATCTGATTAGGACGCCTCCTGGACGCCTCCCACTTGAGGTGTTTCAGGCACGTCCCACTGGGAGGAGACCCCGGGGCAGATCCAGGACTCGGTGGAGAGACTATGTCTCCCAGCTGGTCTGGGAATGCCTTGGTATCCTCTCTGAAGAGCTAGAGCAGGTGGCTGGGGAGAGGGAAGTCTGGGCTTCTCTGCTTGAACTGCTGCCTCCGCGACCCGGACCTCCGGAAAAGCGGTAGAAGATGGATGGATGAATGGATGGCATTCAGAGGTGGACATGCTGGTGTGTTTTGGATCATTGTTCTGCTGCAGAAGCCAAGTGCGTTTCAGCCTGAGGTCACGAACAGATGGCCAGACATTCTCCTTCAGGATTTTTTGTTAGACAGCAGAATTCATGGTTCCATTTCCCACAGCAAGTCTTCCAGGTCCTGAAGCAGCAAAACAGCCCCAGACCATCACACTACCACCACCATATTTTACTGTTGGTATGTTCCTTTTCTGAAATGCTTTGTTACTTTTACGCCGGATGTAATGGGACACATACCTTCCAAAAAGTTCAACATTTGTCTCGTCAGTCCACAGAGTATTTTCCCCAAAGTCTTAGGGATCATCAAGATGTTTTCCGGCAAAACTGAGACAAGCCTTTATGTTCTTTTGGCTCAGCAGTGGTTTTCGTCTTGCAACTCTGCCATGCAGGCCATTTTTGCCCAGTCTCTTTCTTATGGTGGAGTCATGAACACTGACCTTAACTGAGGCAAGTCAGGCCTGCAGTTCTTTGGATGTTGTTGTGGGGTCTTTTGTGACCTCTTGGATGAGTTGCCGCTGCGCTCTTGAGGTGATTTTGGTCGGTCTGCCACTCCTGGAAAGGTTCACCACTGTTCCATGTTTACACCATTTGTGGATAATGGCTCTTACTGTGATTTGCTGGAGTCCCAAAGCTTTAGAAATGGCTTTTCACCCTTTTCCAGACTGATATAGCTCAATTACTTTGTTTCTCATTTGTTCCTTAAGTTCTTTGGATCACAGCATTGATGTCCAGCCTTTGAGGATCTTTTGGTCTACTTCACTTTATCAGGCAGGTCCTATTTAAGTGATTTCTTGATTGTGAACAGGTGTGGCAGTAATCAGGCATCAGTGTGGCTAGATAAATTGAACTGAGCTTTCCAAAGATGTGATAAACCACAGTTAATTTATGTTTTAAGGGGAGGGGGCAATCACTTTTTCACACAGGGCCATGTAGGTTTGGATTTTTTTTAACCCTTAATAATAAACACCATCCATCTATCCATCCATCCATCTTCTACCTGTTTTCCGGAGGGCCGGGTCGCGGAGGCAGCAGTTCAAGCAGAGAAGCCCAGACTTCCCTTTCCCCAGCCACCTGCTCCAGCTTTTCAGAGAGGATACCAAGGTGTTCCCAGACCAGCTGAGAGACATAGTCTCTCCAGCGAGTCCTGGGTCTGTCCTGGGGTCTCCTGCCAGAGGGACATGCCCGAAACACCTCAAGTGGGAGGCGTCCAGGAGGCATCCTGATCAGATGCCCATACCACCTCAACTGGCTCCTTTCAATGTGGAGGAACAGCGGTTCTACTCTTGTCACCTTATCGTGGTGGGGGATTTGTGTGCCCTAGTGATCCCAGGAGCTATGTTGTCCAGGGCAATTTGCCTCTGGTAGGGTCACCCAAGACAAACTGGCCCTGGGTGAAGGGCCAGACTAAGAACGATCCAACAGACTCTCATGACAAATACTAGAACAAGGATTCAGTGTACCCCGCCCGGTATGGGGTTACCGGGGCCCCACCCTGGAGCCAGGCCTGGGAGAGGGGCTCGATAATAAACACCTTCATTTAAAAACTGCATTTTGTGTTTACTTGTGCTATCTTTGTCTAATATTTAAATTTGTTTGATGATCTGAAACATTTAAGTGTGACAAACATACAAAAAAATGAAAAATCAGGAAGGGGCAAGCACTTTTTCACACACTAAACAAATTAAGCACTACTCATGAATAAATTGATTACTGACCAATGAGTTTATTTTTCGTCGGCCTCCGTCGGTCTATGATGACCATGGAAGAGAATCCTAAACATCTACTCTGCTGGAACAGCACCGCCTGTGGCTGAACAGGCCGATGCGCGAATGGCAGTCCCTGTCACACAGGTCGCACTTGTGGGTGGTCTCCGTGCTGCTGGGTCTGTGGCGGTTCTTCCTGCGGGTCCTATTTTCATCTGCTGCAGCAGTCAGTCTCTCTTCACCCGCCTTGAGCTGTCTGGTAAGGGTGCCTCTCCATTTGGAGCGGTCCGTTGCAAGGTCCTCCCAGCGTTCTGTGTTGATCTCCAGGGCCTTCATGTCTCTCTTGCAGACGTCTCTAAAGCGCAGCTGTGGGCGGCCAACGTTTCTCCTGCCAGTCGCCAGTTCTCCGTAGAGGACGTCTTTGGGGATTCTGCCATCCTCCATACGGTGAACGTGGCCTAGCCAGCGGAGCCTGCGCTGCCTGAGTAGAGTGAACATGGATGGAAGGCCGGCGTGGGACAGAACTTCTGTGTTGGGCACTTTGTCCTGCCAGGATATGTCCAGGATGTGGCGAATGCAGCGCAAGTGGAAGGAGTTCAGTCTCTTTTCCTGCCGGGCGTATGTTGTCCACGTCTCACTCCCATAGTGCAGTGTGCTGATGACGCAGGCGTTGCACACTGCCATCTTCGTCTTGACAGAGAGTTTGGGATTCTCCCACACTCGTGTGGTGATGCGAGCGAGTGTGAAGGCTGATTTTCCAATCCTCTTGTCAATCTCTGTATCAAGGGAGAGGTTGTTGCTGATTGTGGACCCCAGGTACGTGAACTGATTCACGACCACCAGCTCATAATCGTCAATGGTGATGGTTGGTGGTGCTTCCGTGCCTTGCGCCAAGACGTTAGTCTTCTTTAGGCTGATGGTAAGCCCGAAGTCCTTGCATGCCTGGGAGAAGTGGTCCATCAGGGTCTGAAGCTCCTGCTGTGTGTGGGTTGCAACTGCAGCGTTGTCTGTGCACAGCATGTCTCTGATTAGAGCCTCGCGTACTTTGGTTCTGGCTTTCAGGTGGGCGAGGTTGAAAAGCCTGCCGTCAGATCTTGTGTGCAGGTAGATTCCCTCTGTTGCTGTGCTGAAGGCATGCCTCAGGAGCATAGCAAAGAAAAACCCAAAGAGGGTTGGCGCAAGTACACAGCCCTGTTTCACTCCGCTGCGTATGTTGAATGGCTCTGAGACGTTGCCATCGTGCTGCACTATCCCCTGCATGTTGCTGTGAAACGATTCGATGAGGCTTTGCAACTTTGGCGGGCATCCTATCTTTGGCAGGATCTTGAAAAGGCCCTCTCTGCTGACCAGATCGAATGCTTTGGTGAGGTCGATGAAGGCGACGTACAGGGGCATGTTCTGTTCTCTGCATTTCTCCTGGAGTTGGCGGATGGAGAATATCATGTCTACCGTCGATCGCTCAGCGCAGAAGCCACACTGAGACTTGGGGTAGACACGCTCGGCAAGCTTCTGTAGACGAACGAGAACAACTCGTGCGTAGACTTTGCCAACAACGCTGAGGAGGGAGATGCCCTTGTAGTTGTTGCAGTCGCTTCTCTCCCCTTTGTTTTTGTAGAGGGTGATGATCTTGGCGTCCCTCATGTCCTGTGGTACGGCACCTTCCTTCCAGCACTGGCAGAGGACATCATGCAATGGCAGCAGTAGGGCGGTCTTGCAGTGCTTGATCAGGTCGGGGGGTATGTCGTCGTTGCCGGGTGCCTTGCCAGCGGCCAAGCTATCAATGGCCTTGCTGAGTTCGTCGATGGTTGGCTCGGCGTCAAGTTCGTCCATGGATGGCAGGCAGCCGACGGCATCAAGGGCTGACGGTGTCACGGTGTTCTGTCTGGAGTAGAGATCGGAGTAGTGTTCCACCCATCTCTCCATCTGCTTGTTCTTTTCTGTGATCATCTCCCCAGTGGAGGATTTGAGGGGGACCGTCTTGCTCTGAGCCGGACCAAGTGCTTTCTTGATGCCATCATTCATACCACGGACGTTCCCTGTTATGGCAGTGGTTTGAATATCTTGGCTGAGCTGAGTCCAGTACTCGTTGGCACAGCGCCGAGCAGTCTGCTGAACTTTGCTTCTCGCAGCCCTGAGAATCTGGAGATTCTTCTTGTTTGGGTACTTCTTGTACTCAGCAAGTGCTGAGCGCTTGGCTTCAATGACAGGGGTCATCTCGGTCAACTTGGCATCAAACCAGTCCTGTGACTTCGAGGTCTTCCTCCCAGAGGTAGCCAAGGCTGTGCGGTGGATGGTGTTTTGCAGCTCTTCCCACTTCTGCTTTGCAGATTCTCCTTCTCGTGGTACACCAAGTTCCTTCTCAAAGGTGGAGGCAAACTGCTCAACAAGTTCTGGTTGGGCCATCTTGTTGGTGTCAATCCGTGCCTTTCCAGGCTGTCTAGCATGATGGAATTTCTTCAGCTGCAGTTTGACCTTGCAACACACCAATGAATGGTCTGTGTCACAATCTGCACTCTGGAATGAACGGGTGATTAGCACATTCTTCAGTGAGGTGTGCCTGGTCAGGATCAAGTCCAGCTGGTGCCAGTGCTTTGAGCGCGGATGTTGCCAGGAAACCTTGTGTTGGGGCTTGGTCTTGAAGAACGAGTTTGTGATGCACAGATCGTGATATGTGCAGAACTCGAGCAGCTGCTGTCCGTTGTCGTTCATTCTGCCCACGCCAAATGGTCCGAGACAGGAGGGCCAGGAGTCATGGTCAGCACCCACTCTGGCATTGAAGTCTCCAAGGAGAATGAGTTGTTCAGAGTTGGGGATGATCCTGACAGTTGTTGCGAGATTCTCGTAGAACTCGTCTTTTGCCTCTGGTGTGGCTGTCAGTGTTGGGGCATACACACTGACGAGGGTGACTGGGCCTTGAGTGGTGTTCAGGCGGAGGGTGTGGAGTCGTGCAGAGCCATTGCTGCCCGGTTCCACCATCTTCAGCAAGGTGTTCTTCACTGCGAAGCCCACTCCGTGTTCCCTGTGTTCGTCACTGCCCTTTCCCTGCCAGTAGAATGTGTAGTCCTTCTCTCTCAGTGTGCCTGCGTCAGCCAACCGTGTTTCCTGGAGAGTGGCGATATCCACTTCCAGTCTCTTCAGCTCATTATTGATGATGGCAGTCTTCCTGGTGTTGCCGATGTCCTTGAGGTTAGCAATGAGTCCTGTCATCATAGTGCGGACGTTCCAAGTTCCCAGTTTTAGAGTTGGTCTCTTTTGTTTTTTTGTCTTGCCTGGTGCGAAGGTTCTCAGCCTGCCGTTCGGACTTCTCCTCATCCCCATGCACCCAATGAGGAAAGCAAGCTGTGGCGGGACAACACTTTATTGGCTAGGGGCTGCCCAGCTTGAGGCGGGCGGTAGCTGTCCAGTGAGATCCAATGATCCCTCCCACCGTCGGGAACAACCCCTGGCGCCGCGCTCTACGCCAATTGAGCGGTGGCTTATAACCGGTAACTGTCATTCCCCGTGTTTTGTCTACGCCAAAGGCGATGCTGGAGTGTCCTCTCCAGTGATCCGGTGTTCTACCTTCCAGCGTTGGGCGTTGGTAGGATTCAAGCCTGGGCAGGAAGATATGGAGGACAAGATGTTGCCCATGCAGCATGTCCCCCCTCTCCACGTCACTGATGAATCCAAAGGAACAGCAGGGCTGCTACAGTTTGGCACCAACGCCGTCGCAGGAGTTGCCAGAACGATGTTGAGCACAACAGAGAACTGCCTTAGGGGCTCCGACTCCGGATTTTTCCTCAGGGTTGACTCCCGAAGCCTTTCCCGTGACCGGGTGTGCCGCAAGGCAGCGGAGGTTTGAAATCAGGGTTTACCTTCCCCTAGATGGGCTACCTTCCCAGGTTGACGAGCCACCATCTACCCGAAGCATCTGGTTTTAAGGCGCCAGAGATCCGCCCTCGCCCCTTCTCCTATTAGTAAAAGCAGTTCCGCCGGGCTTAGAGACTAAACCACACGGGCAGGCTAGGAGTTGGACTTAGTTGTCAGAGGCTTTTCGAGACGCACGCCATAAGGAGCATTTTATGAGCGCTGGGAGCTTAACCCCAGTGCCGCTCCTGGCTATGAGCCAGGAGCAGCACATTATTAACACAAGAACTAACTAACTAACTAACCTGCACTTATATAGCGCTTTTCTAGTCACAAAGACCACTCAAAGCGCTTTCATTAATACTAACCCTCTATTCTAAGGGCCTATAGGAAACAAATATCTAGGGACAATTTAGAACAGCCAATTAACCTAACATGCATGTTTTTGGCATGTGGGAGGAAACCGGAGAAATCCCGGAGTAAACCCACGCAACACGGGGAGAACATGCAAACTCCACACAGATCACTGTTGGTCGGGGGCTGGGATCGAACCCACGATCCCACAATCCCCACAATCCCCCGTCCAAGGGTAAACTGTGCTGCCGCAGTGCTAACCACTGCGCCACCGTGCAGCCCATCAGAACCATCAAGATGGTCTGATGGAGACTATGGGATTTTATTATGTGAATAACTTTGTTTTAACAAAATCTACAGGTCTCCCAGTCCATGACTTTTCATAAATACTGTATGTGCGTTTTATCTTTTCTGAAATCTGGAACATAATAAAATTAAACACATATGATTTCACTTATTCCTCGGACAGCCACAGCAGAGACTGCTGCCACTAAGTTACTACGATGTTGCAATGTCAGGGGATGGATCTGTGCTCCTTTTGTCCACTCCAGGTAGGAAGGGCTGTACTCTTTTATGGATACAAATTCATTGTTTAGGAAAGCTTTTTAATTTTATTTATTTTATGTATTTGACCTTTATTTTACCAGGTAAAATTTTTGAGATCCAGTTCTCTCAGGGATGTCCTAGTGTTTTATCATATGTACTTAATGTTTGCTTTTATTCTTGTTCTTAATCCTATTTGTGAAGAGATTTCCCCCAAGATGTAAAGTGCATTATAAATGAAATGTATTATTATTATTATTATTATTATTATGCTGCATATAAACAAATTTAAAAATATCCTCTGCAGCTGATGTCTTCAGCACAACACCGATCTCTGTGAGATCATTTCTGTTCATATTAATCTGTTCTGTCATGCCAAACAAAGTCATGTGCAGGGAGAAGCTTCTCTCTCTCTGGCCATGCACCCTCAGTTCTCGCCGGTGTCTCGGGACCAACAATCGCGCGTTGACATGACAACTCCTACAAATACATATGCAATGGTAAATGGCTTTCACTTATATAGTGCTTTTTCCTCATCTCTAGATGACCAAACACTGATGTCAGCGGACCTGTGCTGAGTATTCATTTGCTTAAGTTAACCTATGTAGGCAACAACTACACATATGCTAGCCTAAGTTGGCAAAAGTTTACCAACACTGAATACAATGCTGGCAAATGCTAGCAAAAGTTCATAAAAGTTGGTGCATGCTGGATTTAAAAAAAAAAAAAACCTGCTCACAAACGTAATTTCGCAGATGTTTGGACAAATTTCTCTGATTTTTCACAACATTTGTAAAAATTGGTCCAAATACTATAGTATGAACCCAGCTTAAATAACTTTGGCCTCTGCACACTTTGCAGCATCAGCTATCAAAGCCTTTTTAATTTTTTTTAGCTCACTTTGTCTGCACCACTTACTTCTTTCTAACATTATGTTTTGGCATAGATCCAAATTTTATTATTATTTTTTTTAATTCTGATAGACTGGGCACATCCCCAAAAAAACTAGGCCTATGTTTGTGATCGTTGTGGACTGACAAGGGCTACAAAGACTTTACACTTGAAAAATAAATAAAAACCCTCAGGTGGCTATTTATGTGCAGTATTTGAAGATATCTGAAATTACTGACCTTATCTCCTCCAGTACTTCAGTGCTGTCAGTGAGAATCTCATTAATCTCATTAATCTGCAACAACAGTAAAAACATGACTTCTATTACTATGCTTAAACTGTAGAAAAATGTCCTGAAATATCTTTAATCATTCCACCTGCTATACCTGTATTATTGTGCCTTTTTTTTTTTTTACTGTAGAGGTCATAAAAACTGTCAGCAGTTATGCAGTATTTATACCTCATCTGTTCTTCTGGGATGTCCAAAGGTGAGACAGTGTTAATAAAAAGCTGAGCAGATTTTATCCTCTGTTTCAGGTGCTTGTTTTCTAAGTGCAGTAGGCTTTGTAGTACCAGCATACCGGTTCAGAAATAGGCAGAACTGTGACTGTTTACAATAATGTGCATGATTTGTAGAGCATTGCTGTGTGAACACTGGAGGGTTCCACGTTTGGGGCACCTAGTAGCTGGGTCATTCTTTGTATTGAATTTGCATGCTTTCTGTCTCTCTCTGTGCTCCAGTTTTCTTCCACAGTCCAAAGATATGCATGGAGGTGAATAATATACGCTTGTCTGTTTTCTGCATTGCCCTGGTGAGATGTTCACTGCATGCTCTACCTTTGAACCAATGACAGCTAAAATTCTCATAACATTACACATAGCTGAGCCCAGCATTATCTTATTAGTTCATTATTGCCAAGCTGAAAGCAGCAAATGTGATGGTGCTGTGTCCATCATCCGTCTGTCCATCCTTGTCTCCACATTTCAAAAATATCACTGCTCTTCCGAAGCAACTGGCCCAATTCTCACCAAACTCACACACAGTGATCCTCAGCTGCACCCAGGTTGTGTTCAGGGTCAAGGTCAAAGGTCAGGAGATCTGGGCCCTTTTATGGCTTCAGCATGCTGGGATGAGCAACTCTGTCAACATCTGCTATGTGTTTCTCATCACAGTCAGTTCACATGGCCAAGAGGTATTAGAATGAAGAGACCAATGCAGGATGGGAGCACAGTAAAATCCCACTGAGTGTAAAACTGCTCCACTCACCTCACTCCTGGGGAACCTGGGGGAACATGTTGTTTGAAGATTACCTTCAATTATGACTGGCAATAACAAGGACATGAGAATAAAACCATGATGGGAATCATTTATAGCCCATTATCAGAGACAAAAGCACACTGTTGTTGTTAATAGACTTTTAATACAAGCAATCTGAAATAATTACAGACCATTCAAACACATGGGAACAACTGTGATTTAAAAAAATCTGCAGATAAGAAATATTGATGATATAGACCTCCATCCATCCATCCATCCATCCATCCATCTTCTATCGCTTTTCCGGAGGTCCGGGTCGCGGAGGCAGCAGTTCAAGCAGGGAAGCCCAGACTTCCCTCTCCCCAGCCACCTGCTCCAGCTCTTCAGAGGGGATACCAAGGCGTTCCCAGACCAGCTGGGAGACATAGTCTCTCCACCGAGTCCTGGATCTGCCCCGAGGTCTCCTCCCAGTGGGACGTGCCTGAAACACCTCAAGTGGGAGGCGTCCAGGAGGCATCCTAATCAGATGCCCATACCACCTCAACTGACTCCTTTCAATGTGGAGGAGCAGCGGTTCTACTTTGAGCCTCTCCCGGATGACTGAGCTCCTCACTCTATCTCTGAGGGTGAGTCCAGCAATCCTACGGAGAAAGCTCATTTCAGCCGCTTGTATCCGCAATCTCGTTCTTTTGGTCATTACCCAAAGCTCGTGACCATAGGTGAGAGTAGGAACGTAGATTGACTGGTAAATCGACAGCTTTGCCTTAGAACTAAGCTCCCTCTTCACCACAACAGACCGGTACAATGTCCGCATCACTGCAGATGCTGCTCCAATCCGTCTGTCGATCTCTCGCTCCATTTTCCCCTCACTCGTGAACAAGACCCCAAGATACTTAAACTCCTCCACTTGGGGCAGGAGCCTGTCCCCAACCCGGAGAGGACAATCCACCTTTTTCCGGCTGAGGACCATGGACTCGGACTTGGAGGTGCTGATTCTCATCCCAGCCGCTTCACACTCAGCGGCAAACCGTCCCAGCAAGAACTGTAGGTCATTGCTGGATGAAGCCAACAGGACAACATCATCTGCAAACAACAGAGATGAGATCCTGTGGTCATCAAGCATGACACCCTCCATTCCCTGGCTGTGCCTAGAAATCCTGTCCATAAAAATTATGAACAGGATCGGTGACAAAGGGCAGCCCTGGCGGAGTCCAACTCTCACTGGGAATGACTCCGACCGAGTGTTGGCAATACGAACCAAACTCTCACAACGGTCGTACAGAGACCAAATAGCTCGTAACAACAAGCCCGATACCCCATACTCCCGAAGCACCCCCCACAAAAATCCACGAGGGACGCGGTCAAATGCCTTCTCCAAGTCCACAAAACACATGTAAACTGGTTGGGCAAACTCCCACGAACCCTCAAGAATTCTCGAGAGGGTAAAGAGCTGGTCCGATGTGCCACAGCCAGGACGAAAACCACATTGCTCCTCCTGAATCCGAGGTTCGACCAACGGCCGGACTCTCCTCTCCAGTACCTTGGCATAGACCTTCCCAGGGAGGCTGAGGAGTGTGATCCCTCTAAAGCTGGAGCACACCCTCCGGTCCCCTTTTTTGAAGAGAGGAACCACCACCCCGGTTTGCCATGCCAAAGGCACTGCCCCCGACCTCCACGCAATGTTGCAGAGGCGTGTCAACCATGACAACCCAACAACATCCAGGGCCTTGAGGTACTCAGGGCGAATCTCGTCCACCCCCGGGGCCCGGCCACCAAGGAGATTTTTAACCACCTTGGCGACCTCAGCCCCATGATAGGCGAGTCATCCCCCTCGTCCCCAAACCCTGCTTCCTCTGTGGAAGGCGTATCAGTGGGATTGAGGAGATCCTCGAAGTATTCCTTCCACCGCCCGACGATATCCCCAGTTGAAGTCAACAGTGTCCCATCCGCACCATACACAGTGTGGACAGGGAGCTGCTTTCCCCTCCTGAGCCGCCGAACAGTTTGCCAGAATCTCTTTGAAGCCAACCGAAAGTCTTGTTCCATGGCCTCACCGAACTCCTCCCATACCCGGGTTTTTGCTTCAGCAACCACCCGAGCTGCACTCCGCTTGGCCTGCCGGTACACCTCAGCTGCTTCGGGAGTCCCACAAGCCAACCAAGCTTGATAGGACTCCTTCTTCAGCTTAATGGCCCCCCTCACCACTGGTGTCCACCACTTGGTTTGGGGGTTGCCACCACGAGATGCACCGACCACCTTGCGGCCGCAGCTCTGGGCCGCCGCTTCAACAACAGAGGTGGAGAACATGGCCCATTCAGACTCCATGTCTCCAGACTCCCTCGGAATGTGGTTGAAGTTCTTCCGGAGGTGGGAGTTGAAGACCTCCCGGACAGGGGCCTCAGCCAGACGCTCCCAGCACACCCTCACTATACGTTTGGGTCTACCAGGTCTGAATGGCTTCCTCCCCTGCCATCGGATCCAACTCACCACCAGGTGGTGATCAGTTGACAGCTCTGCACCTCTCTTCACTTGGGTGTCCAAGACATACGGTCGCAGGTCTGATGATACGATAACAAAATCGATCATCGACCTGCGACCTAGGGTGTCCTGGTGCCAGGTGCACATATGGACACCCTTATGATTGAACATGGTGTTCATTATGGACAGACTGTGGTTAGCACAGAAGTCCAATAACTGAACACCACTCGGGTTCAGATCGGGCAGGCCGTTCCTCCCAATCACCCCCCTCCAGGTTTCACTGTCGTTGCCCATGTGCTCATTGAAGTCCCCCAGTAGGACAATGGAGTCTCCAGGAGGAGCACCCTCCAGCACCCCAGTCACAGACTCCAAAAAGGGTGGGTACTCTGAAACATCATTTGGTGCATAGGCACAAATGATGGTCAGGACCCGTTTCCCAACCCGAAGGCGCAGGGAAGCAACCCTTTCGTCCACAGCGGAAAACTCCAATATAGAGGCAGCAAGGTGGGGCGATACAAGAATACCCACCCCTGCTCGTCGCCTCTCGCCCGGGGCAACTCCAGAAAAGGCCAAGCTCTAGCCCCTCTCCAGGAGACTGGTTCCGGAACCGGAGCTGTGTGTTGAGGTGAGGCCGACTATATCTAGCCGGTATCTCTCAACCTCGTACACCAGCTCAGGCTCCTTCCCCACCAGAGAGGTGACATTCCACGTACCAAAAGCCAGTTTAGAAAGCTTGGGATCAGTCCGCCAAGGTCTCCGCCTTTGACCGCCACCTAATCCACATAGCACCGGACCCCCATGATCCCTCCTGCAGGTGGTGAACCCACTGG
The DNA here is from genome assembly GCA_020510985.1 of Pholidichthys leucotaenia. NCBI lineage: Eukaryota > Metazoa > Chordata > Actinopteri > Cichliformes > Pholidichthyidae > Pholidichthys > Pholidichthys leucotaenia. The sequence continues at coordinate 108,082,588 of CM035845.1, forward strand.
AGGGCAGACCCATGTAACTCCTTCTGGCTGAGCCCGGCCGGGTCCCATGGGTGGAAACCCGGCCACCAGACGCTAGCCTTCGAGCCCCTCCCCCAGGCCTGGCTCCAGGGTGGGGCCCCGGTAACCCCATACCGGGCGGGGTACACTGAATCCTTGATATACAATTTATCATGAGAGTCTGTTGGATCGTTCTTAGTCTGGCCCTTCACCCAGGACCAGTTTGTCTTGGGAGACCCTATCAGAGGCAAATTGCCCCGGACAACATAGCTCCTGGGATCACTGGGGCACGCAAACCCCCCCACCACGATAAGGTGACGATCCATGAGGGGGTGATATAGACCTCTGAGATTTTAATGTCATGTCATTTTAATGACATTTTCTCCATGTTCTCCATGTCAGAAACAAACAATTAAAATCTCAGAGGTCTGATATAGACCTCTGAGATTTTAATTGTTTTCTGACATGGAGAAAAAAAGCTAATGCAAAATAAAATAAGCCATTTCTCATTACATACAGTGCGTCCGGAAAGTATTCACATCACTTCACTTTTTCCACATTTTGTAATGTTCCTTATTCCAAAATAGAATAAATTAACTTTTGTCCTCAAAATTCTACACACAATACCCCATAATGATAATGTGAAAAATATTTTTTTTTTTAGATTTTTGCAAATTTATTAAAAATAAAAAACTAAGAAATCACATGCACGTAAGTATTCACAGCCTTTGTTCAATACTTTGTTGATGCACCTTTGGCAGCAATTACAGACTCAAGTCTTTTTGAATATGATGCCACAAGCTTGGCACACCTATCTTTGGGCAGTTTCACCCATTCCTCTTTGCCGCACCTCTCAAGCTCCATGAGGTTGGATGGGAAGCGTTGGTGCACAGCCATTTTCAGATCTCTCCAGAGATGTTCAATTGGATTCAAGTCTGGGCTCTGGTTGGGTCACTCAAGGACATTCACGTTTGGCATTCATGCCAAAGTGTTCAATCTTTGTTTCATCAAACCAGAGAATTTTGTTTCTCATGGTCTGAGAGTCCTTCATGGGCCTTTTGGTAAACTCCAGGTGGGCTACCTTGTGCCTTTTATTAAGGAGTAGCTTCCATCTGGCCACTTGACCATACAGGCCTGATTGGTGGATTACTGCAGAGATGGTTGTCCTTCTGGAAGGTTCTCCTTTCTCCACAGAGGAACGCTGGAGCTCTGACAGAATGACCATCAGGTTCTTGGTCACCTCCCTGACGAAGGCCCTTCTTCCCTGATCGCTCAGTTTAGACAGCTGGCCAGTTCTAGGAAGAGTCCTGATGGTTCTGAACTTCTTCCATTTATGGATGATAGAGGCCACTGTGCTCATTGGGATCTTCAAAGCAGCAGAAATTTTTCTGTACCCTTTCCCAGATTTGTGCCTCAAGACAATCCTGTTTCAGAGGTCTATAGACAATTCCTTTGACTTCATGCTCAATTTGTGCTCTGGCATGCACTGTCACCTGTGGGGCCTTATATAGACAGGTGTGTACCTTTCCAAATCCTGTCCAATCAACTTAATTTACCACAGGTGGGCTCCAATTAAGCTGTAGAAACATCTCAAGGATGATCAGTGGAAACAGGATGCACCTGACCTCAATTCTGAGCTTCATGGCAAAGGCTGTGAATACTTATGTACATGTGATTTCTTAGTTTTTTATTTTTAATAAATTTGAAAAAATCTCAAAAAAACTTTTTTCATATTGTCATTATAGGGTAATGTGTGTAGAATTTTGAGGGAAAAATGAATTTATTCCCTTTTGGAATAAGGCTGTAACATAAGACAATGTGGAAAAAGTGAAGTGCTGTGAATACCTTCAGGATGCACTGTATTGTGCCTTATGTAACTCTGTATCTTCAATGCTGCAGTTAATTCTGACTTTGATCATAGTCCATTTAAATTGGGCATCATTCTCAATGATAATCAGTCATTGTTCTATGATAAAGAAAAGAAAGAAAGTCAAGTGTAAGGTCCAAATTGTAGTCATGCTGCATTTCTTACTTTGTGGTATCAGCACTCCTTTTATTTCACCACACATTCAGTCGTATCAATATTTTTTCAAAACTATGACAAAACATACTGATTCTACTACATACAGTGTTGTGAAAAATGATTTGCCTCATTGTGATTTCTTATATTTTTGCATATTTGACACACTTACATGTTTCACATCATCAAACAAATTATAATATTAGACAGATAACCCGAATAAATACAAAATGCAGTTTTTAAATAATAATTTCATTTATTTAGGGAAAAAAGCTATCCAAACCTACCTGGCCCTGTGTGAAAATGTAATTGCCCCCTAAACCTAATAACTGGCTGTGCCACCAGTGGTGGCAACAACTGCAATCAAGCATTTGTGATAACTGGCAATGAGTCTTTTACATCGCTGTTGAGGAATTTTGGCCCATTTTTCTTTGCAGAATTGTTTTAATTCAGCCACACTGGATGGCTTGCGCTTGAGGTCCTGAACTGGTGGCCGGATAATCCTTCAGGATTTTCTGGTGAGAGCCGAATTCATGGTTCCATCAATTACAGCAAGTCATCCAGGTCCTGAAGCAGCACAGCAGCTCCAGAATATCATGCTACACCGACCATGTTTGACTGTTGGTATGAAGTCCTTTTTTAAAATGTTGTGTTAGTTTTACTCCAGCTGGAACAGGACACACACCTTCCAAAAAGTTCAACTTTTATCTTTTCAGGCCAGAATATTTTACCAAAAGTCTTGGGGATCATCAAGATGTTTTTTTTTTTTTTTTTGGCAAAAGTGAGACAATTATTTGTGTTCTTTTTGGTCAGCAGTGGTTTTCATCTTGGACCTTTCCCATGGATCCCCAGTCTCTTTCTTATTGTTGAATCATGAACCAGTGTCCAAAGTGAGACAACTCAGGCCAGCAGTTCTTTAGATGTTGTTCTGGGTTTTTGTTTCTCATCTGTTTTTGAATTTCTTCAGATCGAGGTATGATGTGTTGCTTTTTGAGCTCTTTTAGCCTACTTTGTCAGATAGATTCTATTTATATGATTTCTTGATTCACCAGGTCTGGCACTAATCAGGCCTGGGTGTGGCAAGTGAAATTGAACTCAGCTTTTCAAAAAATGTAGTTAATCAGAGATAATTCATGATGTAACAAGGGGGGGGGCAATTACTCTTTCAAACAGGGCCAGGTAGGTTAGAGAGATAGATAGATAGATAGATAGATAGATAGATAGATAGATAGATAGATAGATAGATAGATAGATAGATAGATAGATAGATAACTTTATTGTCTGCCCCAGTCGGTGACAGAAATTTTTCTTTGACATGGCTACAATATAACACATTCAGCACTCTCAGGACATGTTCAAACTGAATGAATGAATGAATGAATGAATCTTTATTTTGGATAGATTAAAAGTAGAGATTAAAAAAAGAAACAGAATAATACAACAAAGGGGGAAAGAAAATCCAACAAGGTCAAATTGGACAATAACTCCTCTGATTATACAGTTCAACATAAGTTATCCGAAATGGGTGATGGCTGAAGCCGCAGCTTATATTGCCCACCCATATTCCATCCAAGAATTCAAAAGAAAAACAAAACAAGAGCGATTACAATTCAGAACAAAGCTAAGACAAAATGTGACAAAAAGACTAAGCAACAACACAACGCAGACTGGATATGACAATCCTTATGTGATTTTACATATCATCTTGTATATATGTTTGGAGTATTTCTTCCTTTAGTTTTTGTTTAAATTATCCAAGCGTTGTACATGATTTTAATTCAGGTCCAAAATCGTTCCATAATCTGACTCCCTGCACTGAAACACAGTGTTGCTTGGTGGTAGTTCTCACTGAAGGTTTTTGAAATATACATGTTCCTCTGAAATGATATTGTTTCTCCCTTATTTGGAACAACTTTTGGATATTTGCTGCCAGTGATAGATTCTTCACTTTAAACATTATTACTGCAGTTTTAAAGTCAACCAGATCTTTCAACTTGAGAGCTTTTAATTTAAGAAAAAGTGGGTTTGTTGGTTCCCTGTAAGCAGCTTTGTTTATTATTCTAATAGCTCTCTTCTGAAGCATAAAGACTGGATATATGTTTGTTTTATATGTATTTCCCCATACTTCAGTACAATATGTCATGTATGGGAGTATTAATGAATGATGCAAGGTATATAGTGTGGGTTGATTCAGCAAATATTTCACTCTGTGTAGTATTGCAATTGATTTGGATATTTTACCTTTAATATAATTAATATGTGACTTCCAACACAGTTTATTATCAATTATTACTCCAAGAAATTTAGTTTCAGATACCATTTCAATCACAACACCATTTACACTGAGTTTAGATACTAAGTTGTTGTGGTGGTTGTTAAAAACTATAAATTTTGTCTTACTTAAATTGAGCGTTAATTTGTTTGAATCAAACCACAGTTTAAGCTTTCCTAATTCCTTTCCGAGTGTATCCAAAAACTCACAAAATAAAAACAATTTTAAGGCTTTGAGTGTGACTGTCACTGAATTGTGACATAACCCCTAGTGGTCAAGAGTGGTAAATATTTTTGTCAATAAAATAGTTCAGATTTCCAAGGCTATAACTTGAAAGTGGTAAGAGATAATGGCTTACTGTCAATTAGAAAGATGTAAAATAGGATCCAAAGTTTCAAATAGGAGCTATATTGAAATACAAAACTCAGCCAGAAGCAGACTTTGGATGTATTTACACAAAGAATGGTTCAGTCTTTTGACACCGTTTTTTGTACAGGGGTACAGTACGTTATCATCTTATCTTCAAAGTATATGAACAAGAAATCAGTACAATGTAAAAAAAAAACAAAGAAATTTGTCACTTACCGGGGGCTAAGGGGACTCGCTCACTGCTGTGGTCAGTGCATTTTTGTCCATCGTAGTTGTTATTTTGCTTTCTGTGGGTCATTTATGCTCTCTACCACATCTACAAAGTCTTATGATTATCCCACATAAATTTCGCTTGTATCCCGCGGCTATTTTCCATGTACGAAGCTGTCTAAGTGACGGTGCACGACGATGGATGATGGCCATATTAGTGTTCTGAGCTAAAAGAAGGGAATACAGGAAAAGGAAGTGAGGAGTTCTTCTTCTCTGGTGTATTACATGTCAGCCATGATTCCTCCAACACGTGTCTGCCACCTTTTGAACTGCCATGATCAGTACAAGTCATCAGTATAGCAGGGGAGTACAGGGATGTCAGAATTAGTTGACAAACACAGCACCGCGCTTTGCCACTAGAGGCACGTGAAATCTCACACTCAAAGTAAATGTGGTTAAAAAGGACACAGCAAATAAAACTGAGGACCTGTGAGGACCTCACCTGGTCCAACAACACCACATCACTGGCCAAGAAGGCTTAAACTTGCCTCCATTTCCTCCGCAAACTGAGGAGAGCACAAGCCCCATTCCCCATCATGTGCTCATTCTACCAGGGCACCATTGATAGCTTCCTTACCAGCTGAAGCATGGTGTGGTATGGAAGTTGCACTGCCTCCTGCCGGAAGACACTACAACAAACAGTGAAAGCAGCCAGCAAGATCATCGGTGCCCCTCTGCCCCCCCTCTCGGATCATCTACCTCACCCGCAGAGCCATCAACATTGCAGGCAACACCTCCCACCCCTCACACTCCTTCAGTCCCCTGCCCTCGGGGAACAGGTACCGGAGCCTCCAGGCCCGCTCCACAAGACTGCTAAACAGCTCTGTTCACCAAGCCATGAGGATCCTGAACTCTGTCCACCCTCCATCCCCCACCCCTGGACCGTAACGAACTCACCCGCACAATAACTACCTCAGCTGTTGGCACAGAAAGACTGGCACACCAACAGTAATACACCTGCTGCTGTATGTCTCTGCACTTTACTGCAACTATGTGCAAAAATGCCATACCTGCTGCTGTCTGTTATTGCAATACTGATCATGTGAAGTCCAATCTATCGCTGTCTGCACCTACACTACCGCACTGAACTTGCTGCTACAAGTATTATGTCTCTACTTTTCTGTATATAGGTTTGCTGGGTCTCATCATTCATCATTTATCTTTATTTGCACTGGATTCAGTTAATGAAGTGCAAACCTGAATTAAAATATGTCTGCTGACATTAAAAGTTCTCAGTTTCCTCGGCAAATGGAGGGGTTGAGCTTTTTTTTTATAAACAGAGTCAACATGACGTGCAAAAGACAGGCTGCAGTCCACCTCTATTCCCAAATATTGAAAAACTTGAACTTGTTCAATAGACTGACACTGGATACTGAGGGGTGTAAACAGAGTACAGTGGTGTGAAAAAAAGGTGTTTGCCCCCCTCCCTGATTTCTCATTTTTTGTGTTTGTCACAAATGTTTCAGATCATCAAACAAATCTAACACAAGTAAACATGAAATGCAGTTTTTAAATAAAGGGGTTTATTATTAAGGGAAAAAAATCCAAACTGACATGACCCTGTGTGAAAAAGTGATTGCCCCCTAAACCTAATAACTAGTTTGGCCACCCTTAGCAGCAACAACTGCAATCAAGTGTTTGCGATAACTAGCAATGAGTCTTTTACAGCACAGTGGAGGAATTTTGGCCCACTCATCTTTGCAGAATTGTTGTAATTCAACCACATTGGAGGGTTTTCGAGCATGAACCGTCTTTTAAAGGTCATGCCACAGCATCACAATTGGATTCAGGTGGGGACTTTGACTAGGCCACTCCAAAGTCTTCATTTTGTTTTTCTTAAACCATTCAGAGGTGGACATGCTGGTGTGTTTTGGATCATTTTCCTGCTGCAGAACCCAAGTGCGCTTCATCTTGAGGTCACAAACAGATGGCTGGACATTCTCCTTCAAGGTTTTTTGGTAGACAGCAGAATTCATGGTTCCATTTCCCACAGCAAGTCTTCCAGGTCCTGAAACAGCAAAACAGCCCCAGACCATCACACTACCACCACCATATTTTATTGTTGTTATGATGTTCCTTTTCTGAAATGCTGTGTTACTTTTATGCTGGATGTAATGGGACACACACCTTCCAAAAAGTTCAACTTTTGTCTCGTCAGTCCACAGAGTATTTTCCCAAAAGTCTTGGGGATCATCGGGATGTTTTCTGGTAAAACTGAGACAAGCCTTTATGTTCTTTTTGCTCAGCAGTGGTTTCATTTTGCAGCTGTGCCATGCAAGCCATTTTTGCCCAGTCTCTTTCTTATGGTGGAGTCATGAACACTGACCTTAACTGAGGCAAGTGAGGCCTGCAGTTCTTTGGATGTTGTTGTGGGATCTTTTGTGACCTCTTGGATGAGTCATGGCTGTGCTTTTGGAGTAATTTTGGTCGGCTGGCCACTCCTGGGAAGTAGAAACTGTTCCATGGAAACTGTTCCATGTTTTCACCACTTGTGGATAACGGCACTCACTGTGGTTCGCTGGAGTCCCAAAGCTTTAGAAATGGCTTTATAACCTTTTCCAGACTCATATATCTCAATTATTTGTTTATCATTTGTTCCTGAATTTCTTTGGATCACAGCATGATGTCTAGCTTTTGAGGATCTTTTGGTCTACTTCACTTTGTCAGGCAGTGTCATGTACTGAGTTTTTCATTTTTCCCCAAACTCAGTTTCATGACTTTCCTGTGTATTCATATTTATCTGCCATATTGTTATTTCTTGTGAGTTCCATACTGCCTTCTGTTATCCCTTTATTGATCATTATTTGTTGCCTGTATTTAGGTTCTGTTCGCCATTTTCCTGTTGTGTCTTATTTCTGCAGTTTTTGATATATATTATTTAGGATGTCATTTTATTTTGTTCTTCCTGTGTTCCCTTTCTCTGTTGACAGCTGTCAGGGTTTGTCAGCCTCATGTGGGCATGCCCTGCCGCCTGTCAAGCTGCCAGCTTCCCCTCCTTCACCTGTCACTTCCACCAGCTGAACCCAATGATTAGTTTTTGCTCTTTTCTCCTGTTCAGGCCAGCCCATACCTGTGATTACTTCTGTTATCAGCTCGTTCACTATTTAAGCACTATCAGTTCACATTATTGTTGCCACTACCTTGTTTGTGTTGGATTCTATGTCCTTCCCTCAAGTGTTCCTTGGGACATTGATTCTTCAACCTGCCTCGTGTCCTCCTGAGCAGTCTGCTCAGGAGCGCTATTCCCTGTAAGTTTCCTTGCGTTTGCATTTTGAGTTTTGCACTTTTGGACGTTAGTTTTTGTCAATAAATATTGCAAAATATCATCCAGCAAGTGGGTTCCTCTTTATCTCCGTGTGCCGCGTAAAGGCGCACATGACAGGGAGGTCCTATTTAAGTGATTTCTTGACTGAGAACAGGTGTGGCAGTAATCAGGCCTGGGTGTGGCTAGAGAAATTGAACTCAGCTTTCCAAAGATGTGATAAACTACAGTTAATTTGTTTTTGTTTTGTTTTGTTGTTGTTGTTTTTTTGGGGGGGGCGATCACTTTTTCACACAGGGCTATGTAGGTTTGAATTTTTTTACCCTTTATAATACACCCCTTCATTTAAAAACTTCATTTTGTGTTTACTTGTTATCTTTGTCTAATATTTAAATTTGTTTGCTGATCTGAATGTCATGATCCTCAGCATGGGTGGGTGCTGTGCTCCCATTAGAAAGAAAGAAAGAAAGAAAGAAAGAAAGAAAGAAAGAAAGAAAGAAAATGGCGCTCCACTAAATTAGATGAAACCTATTTAGCTTGGAGAAATCATCTTCAAATTTGTAAAAAAAAATCTCTTAGGAATGCTTGAACAAGTTATTATTCTGCATTAACAGAAGAGAACAAGGTTTCTTTTCAGCACTGTAGCCAGGCTGACAAAGAGTAAGGACGCTGTCAAATCTAGCATTCCCTTAGAGCTTACTAGTCAGGATAAAATTTCATCTATCAGAGATAAAATCAGTCAGATTCTTCCCACTGTTAACTTAAATACAGCAACTACTACAACTCCTTCAATTGATATCTGTTTGGATGAGTTTACTCCAACTGACCTTTTAGAGTTAGATAAAATAATTTCTTCATCCAAGCCTTCAACTTGTCTTTTAGACTCTATTCCTACCAGGTTATTTAAAGAAGTCTTCCCATATTTTGGTAGCTCTATTCTTCAAATAATCAATTCTTCATGAACATTAGGCCATGTGCCGCAGGCTTTTAAAACTGCTGTAATTAAACCCTTACTTAAAAAGCCAACACTGGATCCAGGAGTTTTAACTAACTATAGACCAATCTCTAATCTGCCTTTCATTTCAAAAATCTTAGAAAGAGTCATTGCTATGCAATTATTTGACCACTTGGAGGGAAATGTGACATGATTAGGGACCCAGGAGACAGACGCTGACACGAGTAGATAGTAGACAATTATTTATTAATTAAGATAATGAGTGTTAGGTGAGTGAATGAGTGAATGAGTGCGTGGCTGTCTGGTCACTGGAGCTGAGCGATTCCTGCGGCGACCTGGCAACCCTGGAACACACAAGCACAGGGGATTATTACTGTTCACATGAATGGAAAGCTGAAGCTTGTGCTGCTTACTTGCAGGTGCCACAGAGAGAATCCTGCTGGCTCCGTGTGCCCGTGCGGCATGGTGCGCGTGGTGCTCGATGCTGAGTTGGTGAGGAGGCACTCCGAGGTGGAGGAGATGGCGTCCCTTCAACAGGGGAGGTAAGTCCGCCGCCAGGGAGGTCCACCTGTGCACAGGGGAGAAGGCTAGGAAAGGATGAGTGAAGAGGTATCTTACGTGACGTGGCTTGGCTTGACGACTTGGCTTTGGCTCTGGCTTGAGGTCGTATCCTCGACGTGTTGCAAGGTAAAGGCGACAGATGACTCCGTGCAGAGCAGTCTGAGATCCTGGCTTTTAAAGCCCGTTGATTATCACCAGCCGGTGTGTGCATAGCTGAGGATGATGATGACGGCCCAGCGGCCGCCATGACAGTACTCCCCACTCTAGAGGTGCCTCCAGGCACCTGCCCAATCCTACCTGGATGCGCCCGATGAAAATCGCGGATCAGCTGCTTGTCGAGGATCAACGCTGGGCGAATCCAGGAGCGATGCTCAGGACCAAACCCCTCCCAGTCCACCAAATACTGAAGGCCCCGACCCCGCCGGCGGACATCCAAGATGGCAGTCACCCCCCAAGCTGGATGGCCATCGATCATCCTCGGGGGGGCAGTAGCCGCGGGGGGCAGGCACAGAGGGTCGGCGATATATGGCTTGACCTGGGAGACGTGAAAGGTAGGGCAGATGCACATAGAAGAGGGGAGAGCAAGAGCGCACAGACACAGGGTTGATAATATGAGAAATCACATAAGGACCGATAAAGTGCTTGGTCAGCTTGCGCTTCTCGGCCGGCACATTGATGTTCCTAGTGGACAACCAAACCTTCTGACCCACCTTATAGTCGGGGGCGGGCCTCCGGTGGCGGTTGGCCACCTGGATGTTACGTTCCGTAGTCCGAAGGAGGGCTCTGCGGGTGATGGACCAGATTCGCCGACAACGCCTGGCATGAGCCTGCACTGAAGGGACCGCTACCTCCTTCTCCTCCTCAGGGAACAGTGGTGGATCAAACCCCAGAGACGCCTTGAAAGGGGACATCCCCGTAGCAGAGGACAACGTGGTGTTATGGGCGTACTCGATCCAGGGTAGAAACGTGCTCCAAGAAGAGGAGCAGGAAGAGATGACACAGTGAAGCGCAGCCTCCAGCTCCTGATTAGCTCGCTCGCACTGACCGTTGCTCTGCGTCAAAATCTCCCGGGACGTGGTGAAACACCGATTCACACTGGAGCAAAAAACCTCGCGCTTCCCCGAGTTTTCCGCTGAAGTGGGCGGGGGTTGGCACGGGAGTTAGGCGAGGTAAAGATGGTTGGTTAATTTGGCTAGTAGGAGAGGCTACGGGGGCTTGAGATGCCCCGGCAGTCGGGGGGAACTCCTGGCGTCCTTCCAGACGGTCCAGCCGGCTGTTAACCTGAGTTAGCTGGTTCAAAATAACTGTCTGTTGGTGTGAAATCATATCTACTCGGGCGCTAAGAGTGTTTAAACGGCACGCCAGCGCGCTGTCAGCTGGGTCATCTTGACGGAGTCGTACTGACATGATTAGGGACCCAGGAGACAGACACTGACACGAGTAGATAGTAGACAATTATTTATTAATTAAGATAATGAGTGTTAGGTGAGTGAATGAGTGAATGAGTGCGTGGCTGTCTGGTCACTGGAGCTGAGCGATTCCTGCGGCGACCTGGCAACCATGGAACACACAAGCACAGGGGATTATTACTGTTCACATGAATGGAAAGCTGAAGCTTGTGCTGCTTACTTGCAGGCGCCACAGAGAGAATCCTGCTGGCTCCGTGTGCCCGTACGGCGTGGTGCGCGTGGTGCTTGATGCTGAGGTGGTGAGGAGGCACTCCGAGGTGGAGGAGATGGCGTCCCGTCAACAGGGGAGGTAAGTCCACTACCAGGGAGGTCCACCTGTGCACAGGGGAGAAGGCTAGGAAAGGATGAGTGAAGAGGTATCTTACGTGACGTGGCTTGGCTTTACGACTTGGCTTTGTCTCTGACTTGAGGTCGTATCCTCGATGCATTGCAAGGCAAAGGCGACAGATGACTCCGTGCAGAGCAGTCTGAGATCCTGGCTTTTAAAGCCCATTGATTATCACCAGCCGGTGTGTGCACAGCTGAGGATGATGATGACGGCCCAGCGGCCGCCATGACAAAATGGTTTATTTGAAGAGTTTCAGTCTGGGTTTAGAATCCATCATAGTACTGAAACAGCTTTAGTGAAGTCACTAATGACCTCCTTATCACATCTGATAATGGACTTGTTTCTTTACTTGTCCTTTTAGATCTTAGTGCAGCTTTTGATACTATCGATCAAAATATTTTACTTGATAGATTAGAACACCATGTTGGACTTAATGGAACTTGGTTGCAGTGGTTTAGATCTTATTTATCTGATCAGTTCCAGTTTGTTCATGTCAATAATGAGTTTTCTTCCAACTCAAAGCTCAGTCATGGAGTTCCATTGTGTTCCATCTGTGTTCCATCTGTGCTAGGCCCTATTCTTTTTCGTTTATACAGTGCATCCTGAAAGTATTCACAGCGCTTCACTTTTTCTACATTTTGTTATGTTACAGCCTTATTCCATAAGGGATTAAATTCATTTTTTCCGCAAAATTCTACACACAATACCCTAAAATGACAATGTGAAAAAAGTTTTTTTTGAGATTTTTTCAAAATTATTAAAAACAAAAAGCTAAGAAATCACATGTACCTAAGTATTCACAGCCTTTGCCATGAGGCTCAAAATTGAGGTCAGGTGCATCCTGTTTCCACTGATCATTCTTGAGATGTTTCTACAGCTTAATTGGAGTCCACCTGTGGTAAATTCAGTTGATTGGACAGAATTTGGAAAGGAACACACCTGTCCATATAAGATACCACAGGTGACAGTGCATGCCAGAGCACAAATCGACCATGAAGTCAAAGGAATTGTCTATAGACCTCCGAAACAGGATTGTCTTGAGGCACAAATCTGGGAAAGGGTACAGAAAAATTTCTGCTGCTTTGAAGATCTCAATGAGTGCAGTGGCCTCCATCATCTGTAAATGGAAGAAGTTCAGAACCGCCAGGACTCTTCCTAGAACTGGCCAGCTGTCTAAACTGAGCAATCAGGGGAAAAGGGCCTTTGTCAGGGAGGTGGCAAAGAACCCGATGGTCACTCTGTCAGAGCTCCAGTGTTCCTCTGTGGAGAGAGGAGAACCTTCCAGAAGGACAACCATCTCTGCAGTAATCCACCAATCAGGCCTGTATGGTCAAGTGGCCAAATGGAAGCCACTCCTTAGTAAAAGGTACATGGCAGCCCACCTGGAGTTTTCCAAAAGGCCCCTGAAGGACTCTCAGACCATGAGAAACAAAATTCTCTGGTTTGATGAAACAAAGATTGAACACTTTGGCATGAATGCCAGGCGTCATGTTTGGAGGAAACCAGGCACAACTCATAACCACACCAATGGTGGTAGCAGCATCATGCTGTGGGGATGTTTTCAAGCGGCAGGAACTGGAAGACTAGTCATGATAGAGGGAAAGGTGAATGCAGCAATGTACAGAGAGATCCTGGATGAAAACCTGCTCCAGAGCACTCTTGACCTCAGACTGGGGCGACAGTTCATCTTTCAGCAGGACAACGACCCTAAGCACACAGCCAAGATATCAAAGGAGTGGCTTCAGGACAACTCTGTGAATGTCCTTGAGTAGCCCAGCCAGATCCCAGACTTAAATCCAACTGAACATCTCTGGAGAGATCTGAAAATGGCTGTGCACCGATGCTTCCCATCCAAACTGATAGAGCTTGAGAGGTGCTGCAAAGAGGAATGGGAGAAACTGCCCAAAGATAGGTGTGCCAAGCTTGTGGCATCATATTCAAAAAGACTTGAGCCTGTAATTGCTGCCAAAGGTGCATCAACAAAGTATTGCGCAAAGGCTGTGAATACTTATGTAGTACATGTGATTTCTTAGTTTTTTATTTTTAATAAATTTGTAAAAATCTCAAAAAAAAAAAAACTTTTTCACATTATCATTATGGGGTATTGTGTGTAGAATTTTGAGGACAAAAGTTAATTTATTCTATTTTGGAATAAGGAACATTACAAAATGTGGAAAAAGTGAAGTACTGTGAATACTTTCCGGACACACTGTATATGCTTCCGCTAGGCAACATTATTAGAAAGCAACTAGTTACTTGGAAAAGTAACTCATGTTACGTTTAAATGCATACTTAAATCATCTTGCACACATAACAAGATCAAGGGCCCCTTGTTCTCATCAGAAAAAAGAAGAAAAAGAAAACATGAGAAAAAAAATTCTTATCTTACAGAGAAAAAATGTCTCAGATTTACATAAACTAATGTAATCAGTAGAAAGTCAGAAATTTACTAGAAATAAAGCTGTAAATTCACAGAGAAAATTTTGGACCCCCTGGTGGGCCGTTTTTGGCCCTGGATCAGCCCATTAAAAACACATATTTAGAGGATTTATTTGCATGAAATAGTTGCATATCACAACAGCATGTAAATGAATAAGATAAAATGAAACAGAAAGTACAGATAAATGAAAGTTCACCACTTGGAAGAAGCTGTTCTTTACTGCAGCAAATCACAGTCACTTTTTCTCTGTGCGTAAGAAAACTTTTTAATGCGGACATTAAATGCAAGTTTCTTGCTCAAAAATTACTCATGTTTAGCCACAGAGGTAAGAGCTCTTCGGGGCTACTCACTGCTCGGGCAACAGACAGTCAGGGCTCAATATGAGAAGTCACCACCGCCATGGCATTTCTTCTTACCGGGTTGCAGCGTGAACTGCGGCAGGGCAGGAAACCAACCTGCGGAGGAGACTGAGAGCTGCGCCAGATATGGTAGGGTAATTTTATTTGCTCTAAAAATATCTATCCATTTTAATAAAACGAATAACGCGAGTAATGCATCTGATCAAATTTCAGTAACTGTAACATATTACTGAATTTTTAAACAGTGATTTAGTTATACAGCATGTTACTGCAAAAGTAGTGGTGTTACAGTAACGTGTTACTTTGTAACACGTTACTCCCAGCACTGTTTTTGAGTTGTCTGTAGTCTTAGGTTTGTCCTTATAGTCCTGTCCTTTTATTGTGTGTCATTTTATATCCACGGTATTATTTGTATCTTTTGGGGTTGTGTGTCTTATTCTTGTTTCATGATTTAGTTTCCAGTCTGTGTTCTATTTTGACAGTGCCCTGTGCGGCTTCCGGCTGTCAAACTTTGTTTTGCATGCTGCACAGCTGTCATTCATTGTGTTAATTATCCTCGCTCTTGCACTCACACCTGTTTATCATGTGACCTACACCTGTAAGCACTTGTCACTTGTTTCATATCTGCTTGCCCTACTTAAGGATTGCTGCGCTGATCTCTCATCACAGCACCATTCACTAAGCTCACATGGGTATTCCCTGTATTCCTCTCCCTATGTGGCAGTTTAGTCCTGACGTGCATCCCACATCGTCCCTGGCATTCCTGCGTGCCTTAGCCTTTCGCTATTCCGGACTGTACTGCATTTATCTTGCCTGATCTTCCTGCTTGTAAGTTTTGTGTCTTGTTATATTTGTGTTTTTCACTATTAAATTGCAGACTCGCAGTTCCAGCGTTTGGGTCTTGAGGGAGAGACTGTGGAACAATCGACATGTGTTTATCCGTGTGAAATGCAAAGTGTACCAAGCGACAGTACTGGCTGCTCTATTGTACGGTGCTGAAACTTGGACTGTCTACAGAGTGCAGGTGAAGAAACTCCACGCGTACATGATGAGACACCTTCGAGCCATAATGAACATCTCATGGAAAGACAAGATAACCAACATAGAAGTGTTGTCTGTGTCGTCTGTGTGTCTGTTTTTACGCACTTTAATGTGTTTTAACGAAATTCTTTGTGTCATTTTTGTCCTAGAATGTTTGTGGACTGTATAACGAAGAGCTCTCTGGTTCCATCAATATGGATTTCCTCCCCATTTTTGCACTGCTGCTTCTTTCCCACTGGCTCTGTGTCTCTGAGGTAAGCGCGATCGTGATCATGCCGGGGAGAATACAATATTCCAGGGACATGTTACTGCATTTAAACACGGATAATGCAGCATCTGTTTTTGAGTCTGTGCCGCAACTGCTGGACTTTATTTTAAGAGACTCTCATGGACACAGTGATGAAAAGAGAGACAAGAGCAGGAAATGCGCAAGGCGTGGAGGCGTGAAATTACGCCTGAGGAGACGTCAGTTTAATAACATTCCTCTCCCTTCCATGATTTTGGGGAACGTACAATCTCTGAGGAACAAAGCAGATGAAATTCAAGGGAATGTACACTACCAGAAGGACTTCAAGAGCTGCTGTGTCATGGCTTACACGGAGACGTGGCTTACTGCGCATGACTGGGACGCGAACCTGTGGATTGACGGCTTTGGAGCCCCACTTCACTTGGATCGGCAGGAAGAGGTAACGGGGAAACGTCAGGGGGGCGGCGTATGTTTATATATTAATAAACAGTACTGCACATCTGTCACGGTCAGAGAGCGCACCTGTACACCCAATGTGGAGCTGCTGTCCGTATTGCTACGCCCCTTTTATCTGCCTTGCGAGTTCCCCAAACTTTTCATCACAACTGTGTACATTCACCCGAAGGCAGACGTTGACTCCGTCTCCAGCACCGTCTTTGATGTGGTACAGCGGCTGCAGTCAATTTCTCCAGAGGTGCCAAACCTTATTCTTGGGGATTTTAACCATGTTTCTTTAAAGAAGACACATAAAAACTTTTATCAGTATGTCTCCTGCCCAACCAGGTGAAAAAAGACATTGGACCTGTGCTATGGATCCATTGAGAGGGCCTATAAATCACTCCCCCTTCCTCCTTCAGGATCCTCAGATCACAGCTGTGTACGTTTGCTGCCCACATATAAAACTGCTCTCAGAAGAGGCAAGGTGAAGACCAGAGACATAGATGCATGGACAGAGGATTCAGTGCACTGCCTCCAGGAATGCTTTAACTGTACAGACTGGGAGGTTTTCACACTGTCCTGCGGGGATGATTTGGACTCTTTGGTGGACGTCACATGCTCATACATGGCTTTCTGTAAAAATATGATCGTTCCACGTAAACGTGTCAAAATATATCCCAACAACAAGCCATGGGTTACAAAATCAGTTAAATCCCGCTTACAGAGGAAAGCACTTGCCTTTAAACAGGGGTCTGTTTCTGAGCTACAGGTTGCCACAAAAGAGCTGAAGTCCGAAATTTTAAGAGCAAAACAGAATTACAAATCAGAATTGGAAAGTAAGATGGCAACAAAGAAACTTGGTTCAGCCTGGGCCAGTATGAAAACTATTGCAGGCCTTCAGAGCACAGAGTGCAGTAATCATGTGTTTTTAGATGGTTTTAATTCAGACACAGAGCTGGCTAATGCTCTTAATTGTTTTTATAGTTGTTTTGACTCCTTTGATTTTAGCACAGAAACCCAAGATTTGAAACAGAAACTCAAAGACAATCGGCACTTTAATATTGAGGTGCAGGATATTAAAAGGGAGTTCTGCACTGTAAAAGTGAACAAAAGTCAGGGCCCTGATAATATACTGTATGTGGGCGCCTGGTAAAGTCCTGTGCACATGAACTGAGTCCTGTATTTCATTACATTTTCAATAAGTCCTTACAGACACAACATGTGCCCAAGATCTGGAAAGAAGTCGTGGTTGTTCCCGTTCCAAAATCCAGCTATCCTAAAACGGTAAACGACTTTAGACCAGTTGCTTTGACTTCAATTTTAATGAAAATTTTTGAAAAACTGGTCAGATGTGAGGTCCTAAAGCAGACTGAACATGCATTGGATCCTTTGCAGTTTACCTATAGGCCTCACAGAGGAGTGGAGGATGCCACTGTCACTCTGTTTATCATGCTTTTTAAACGTCTGGATTTTAATGGGACACATGCCAGGCTTTTATTTGTGGACTTTTCCTCTGCATTTAATACAATCCAACCTCATATTTTAGTTGAAAGGCTCCTGCAACAATTTGATTTGAGCAATAATCTGGTGGGTTGGATTCTGGATTTCTTAACCAACAGGACGCAGAGAGTAAGGGTCAATGGTACATTGTCTGACCTAAAGTGCTCTTCTACTGGCTCTCCTCAGGGGTGTGTGTTGTCACCACTACTCTTCATCCTGTACACAAACATGTGTCGGAGCAGACATGACAACAGACACATTATAAAGTATGCTGATGATTCAGTTATTGTCAGTCTCCTCCAAGATGCTGAGAGTGGCCACGGCCCAGTAGTTGATGATTTTGTTCACTGGTGTGAGGATTCCTACCTGCCTCTGAATACGACAAAACCTAAAGATATGATTATTGACTTTAGGAGGAAAACTTCCAGGCACAAAGTCACCGTACTAAAAGGTCAGACCACTGAATGTGTACAATCCTACAAATATCTTGGGACGATTAGTGATAGTAATTTAAACTTTGAAGAGAACTGTGAAAGGGTGTGCAAAAAGGGTCAGCAACATTTGCATTGTTTGAGGAAACTTGAACACTTCCAAATTGACCGAACCATAATGACAGTGTTTTATCGGGTTTTTATTGAATCTGTTTTATCCTTTTCTTTAGTGTCATGGTTTGGTCAGATAAAACTGAAACAGAGGAAATCCTTGGATCAGATAGTTAGATGGTCCAGTCATTTGCTTGGTGAGTCACAGCTGAGCCTGACACCCTTGTACACCAGACAGGTACAGAGGATGGCTACCTCCATTTTAAATGATGACTCCCACCCTTTGCACTGCCACTTTCAGCTTCTTCCCTCAAGACGGAGGTTTGCTGTCCCAAAAAGTAAAACCCAGTGTTACAAAAACAGCTTTGTTCCTGCTGCTGTCAGAGAGTTGAACAAGTTGTAACAATAATTGCACATAATTTAGGTATTATTATTATTTGGGCTCTAAGAGAAGGTGATCGGCTGCAAGCTCCCATCTCTCCAGGATCTGTACATCTCCAGGACCCGGAGGCGTGCTGGCCGGATCATAGCCGATCCTTCACACCCTGGTCACGTACTGTTTGCCCCCCTCCCCTCAGGTAGAAGACTTCGGTCCATTCGGACTAAAACCTCCCGGCACATGAACAGCTTTTTCCCCTCTGCCATCAGACTGCTGAACATTAAGTGACTTATTGACTCTCGTGCACTATGTACAGTAGCTCAACCAGACTCATGTCATTCATCACTGTTTTTTCTGTTGCATTATCAACTGCACTGTGGTACCCCATATTATCTGCTACTTAAGATAAGATAAGATAAGATAAGATAAGCCTTTATTAGTCCCACAACGGGGAAATTCCAGGATTGCAACAGCACAGGGATAGCAACACTCAGAGCAACAATCAGAAGGCAAGAAAAAAAACAAGCAAGCAAGAGCAGCTAATATACATATGTACGTATTACTATAAAATATATATATATACACACACACACACAGACACACAGTGCAGAGCATTGTAGCTGGATGGAATAAATATATGAATATATGAACACACAGTGCAGAGCATTGTAGCTAGATGGAATAAATATGTAAATATATAAACACCCACAGTACGGAGCATTGCAGCTAGGTGGAATAAATATGCAAGTATATAAACACACACAGTGCGGAGCAATGTAGCTAGATGGAATAATATGTAGATATATAAATATATAAACACACCCAGTGCTGAGCATTGTAGCTAGATAGAATAAATATGTAAATATATAAACACACACAGTGCAGAGCATTGTTGCTAGATGGAATGAAACAGCATAACCGTCTACTTAGTTATCCTACATGGTATGATTATGTGCCCATACATATTCTCACCCTCCATAGCGACCGGTATGTTCCTAGTTGTATGCCGGAGGGGACCATTGTGTAAGTCTATTGCATCTTTTGCATTCAAAAAACTATTAGTTTGTTACGTCTTTTTGCTATCTCTGCGAGCAGCCCTGCTTAGGTTGTACAGTCTGACAGCCGTTGGTAGGAAGGACCTACGAAACCTCTCGGTTGTGCACCTGGGATGATGTAGTCTGCTGCTAAATGAGCTCCTCAGTGCATTCAGTATGTCCTGCATAGGGTGGAACTCGGACTCCAGCAGAGATGACAGTTTAGCCACCGTCCTTCTCTCTCCTATCTCCTCCATCGGATCAAGGCGCTGCCCCAGGACAGAACTAGCTTTCTTAATCAGTTTGTTCAGTCTCTTCCTATCGGCTGCAGTAATGCCACTGCCCCAGCAGACCACTCCAAAAGTGATGGCTGATGCCACCACCGTGTCATAGAATGACTTCAGCAGCGCCCCTTGTACACCAAAAGACCTGAGTCTCCTCAGCAGGAACAGCCTGCGCTGTCCCTTCTTGTAGAGTGCATCAGTATTGTGTGACCAGTCTAGTTTATTGTTCAGATGAATACCCAGGTACTTATAGGATGTCACCATCTCGATGTCTGTTCCCTGTATATTTACTGGTACTGTGAGGGGCTGCCCATGCCTGCGGCAGTCCACCACCAGCTCCTTAGTTTTCCTCGCGTTGATCTGGAGGCAGTTCCGATGGCACCAGTCCACGAAGTCCTGGATAAGCCCTCTGTACTCAGCTTCATCTCCATTGGAGATGAGGCCAACGATCGCAGAGTCATCAGAGAACTTCTGTAGATGGCAGTGTGTTGTGTTGTGTGAGAAGTCCACAGTATAAAGAGTGAACAGGAAGGGAGCCAGCACCGTTCCCTGGGGGGCCCCCGTGCTACTGATGATCGTGTCGGACACACAGTCCCGGGTTCTCACAAACTGAGGCCGGTTCGTGAGGTAGTCCAGGATCCATGATGACAGGTGCTGGTCCACCCCTGCGCGCAGCAGCTTGTCCTTCAGGATCATCGGTTGGATGGTGTTGAAAGCACTGGAGAAGTCAAAGAACATGATCCTCACCATATTCCCGGGCTTCTCCAGGTGGGACAGAGAACGGTGAAGGAGGAAGATCACCGCATCCTCCACCCCAATGCCATGCTGGTAGGCGAACTGGAGTGGATCCATCGCTGGTTCCACCAGGGGGCGGAGGTGAGCAAGGAGCAGTCTCTCCAGGGTCTTCATCAAGTGGGACGTCAAGGCCACCGGTCTGTAGCTGTTCAGGTCTTTGGGGTGGGAAGTTTTTGGTACAGGTACCACACAAGATGTTTTCCACAGCTGTGGTACCCTCCCCAGTTTCAGGCTCATGTTGAAGATATACGTCACAATCCCACACAGCTGGTCTGCACAGGACTTGAGGAGCTTTGCGCTGATGCCGTCCGGTCCCGGCGCCTTCCTCGCCTTGATCTTCCTCAGCTCCGTCCTCACCTGGGTCCTGGTCAGGGTCAGGATGGGGGGCTGTGTGTTGGGAGTGGGGGGGTGTTGGTGGAGTGGGGAGTGGGCAGCAGGACTTGATTTCTTTAGAGGCAGCAGTGGTTGTTGTGCAGTCAGGGGGGAGGGCGGTTGGTCAAATCTATTGAAAAACAGATTCAGGTTGTTCGCCCACTCCCTGCCCCCTGTGGCCTGGGGGGAGGAATTCTGGAGCCCCGAGATGGTTTTGAGGTTTCTCCAGACCCCGCTGATGTCGCTCTGTTGCAGCTTGTCCTCCATCTTCTTCCTGAAGCTGTCCTTGCCTTCTCTGATCTTTCTCCTCAGCTCCCTCTGTACGGACTTCAGCATCTCCCTGTTCCCTGACCTGAAGATCCTCTTCTTCTCTCTCAGAAGTGTTTTTATCTCAGGGTTGATCCAGGGTTTGTTGTTTGAGTGACGCCGTATGGTCTTGGTGGGAACGGATTTGTCCACACAGAAGCTGAGGTAGCCCGTGAAGGTGTGAATGAGGCCATCGATGTCCTCACCATGTGGATCGCAGAGCTGCTTCCAGGCGGTGGCTTCAAAACAGCCCTTTAGGGTGTCCATTGTCTCCTCAGACCATAACTCCACAGTGTGCATGGCCGGAGGTTGTCTGTGCACTAGGGGTTTGTACACCGGCCGGAGATGAACCAAGTTGTGATCCGATCTCCCGAGTGGGGGGAGTTGTGATGAGGTGTACGCCTCCTTAGTGTTTGCGTAGAATAAATCCAGTGTTTTATTGTCTCTAGTGTGGCATGTGACATACTGGGTGAACGTGGGTAGAATGGGAGACAGTGAAACATGGTTGAAATCGCCTGAGATGAGGAGAAGAGCATCTGGGTGTTCTGTCTGCAGCCTGCTGGTTACTGAATGGATGACGTCACGTGCTGTCCCAGCGTTCGCCGTCGGATTTGCATAAACAACAATGCAGATCACGTGTGAGTGTTCTCTCGGGAGATATGTAGGCCTCATGCTAACAGCTAGCAACTCAATGTCTTTGCTGCAGTGTCGTTGTTTAACAGTGATATGTCCCGGTCTGCACCAGTTGTTGTTAACATACATTATCACTCCACCGCCCCTAGCCTTGCCACTGTCTGGTGTTCGGTCAGCTCGTATCATGTGAAAACCCTCCAGCTCAATGTTAGCATCTGCTGCTAGTTCAGTTAGCCACGTCTCAGTAAACAAAAGGAGAGAGCACTCCCGGTATGTGCTATCATAACGGGAGATAGCCGCTAGCTCATCTAACTTTCCCAGTATCGACCGTACATTTCCCATGACAACAGATGGAAGGGAGGGTCTGTACCTTATATTTTTTGTCCTCCGCCTTACTCCAGCCCGGCAGCCGCGGCGTTTTCGCCTCAGTTCTCTCGGTATGTCGAGTTTTTCCAATGGGACCGGGTGGCGGTTGAATGCTAGCAGCTGTTCCCTGCTGTATCGTATCCTGCTATAGACAGTGGCTCCGTCCACCGGCTCAGGAGACATTTAGGACGATCTGTGTGTCCGTGATATAAGTGGGGTGAAAAAAAAAAAAGACGGATCAAAAGAGAGAGGAAGGGAAAAAGACTCGGAATCGAGCCGCTGTTGCAAAAGGCAGCCTACTCGTGTGGCGCCGAGAGAAAAAAAAAAAAAAAAAAAAAAAAAAAAAAAAAACTTGCTAATTTTATATACTTGCTAATTTTTTAAAAACTGCCTTGACTAGTACTACTCATTATTACTATTATTATTATTATTATTATTATTACTTATTTTTCTACAATTATTGCACATTTTTAGTCCTTTAGTTTTTTAGTTTATCTCTTTATCTCATCATGTTTTTAATGTTGCAGCATGGCACCGAGACAGATTCCTTGTTTGTGTATTACATGAACAATGGCAATAAATCTGATTCTGATTCTAAATCTTTTATTGGGTTTTAGACCTTTGAGTTTTTAACCTCTTTGACTAGTCTTTAACTTTTTAATATGACACTTCTCTCTTATCACTGGTTTTTCTCTCATCTCTTTGTCTTTATATCCTGATTGATGGAGCCCTGAGTATTTTTATCATGTTTATAGTCAGCTTCATGTGTGCCTGTGTTTGTGTTTATGTTGAATGTAATTGTGGCTTGTAAATGTGGATGTCACCAGACTGCAAAACAAATCTACCTATGGGTACAAATAAAATAACCTGAACCTGAACCTGAAATGAGCTGGTCTACCATCAGTGGAGGACATGCTAACACAGATGAACCTCAGATGGCTCGGATATGTTGAGAGGCTGGACCACCAGCGTCTCCCTCGGCAGTTACTCTACTCACAGTTGTGCGAGGGCAAACACAATCAGGGAAGACCAAGGCTCAGATTTAAAGACACTGTAAAAAGAAACTTGAAGAAGTTGGTTATAGGCAGGAGTTCCTGGCAGTGGAAGGCTAAGGACAGCTGCATGGAGGAATCTGATCAGACCTAAATGAAACAGTCATTGTCGCCCACGACAGACTGCTATGATGATGATGATGACTCTCCCTATGTGGCAGTTTAGTTCTGATGTGCATCCCATGTCGTCCCTGGCATTCCTGCGTGCCTTAGCCTTTCACTATTCCAGACTGTACTGCATTTATCTTGCCTGATCTTCCTGCTTGTAAGTTTTGTGTCTTGTTATATTTGTGTTTTCACTATTAAATTGCAAACTCACAGCTCCAGCGTTTGGGTCTTCGTCCTGCCCCTGCCGGGCCAGTTTATGACACTGAAACATTTAAGTGTGACAAACATACAAAAAAAATTAGAAATCAGGCAGGGGGGAAACACTTTTTCAAACCACTGTAGTTAAGTTTCTCTTTGCTCCCGTAGCACAACTCCTTAGTCTTTGTGGTCTTTAACTGTAGAGAGTTTTGATTAAAAGTCTGAGCTAAATCGTTGACTGCCTGCTGATAGCGGGTCAGTGCAGTTCTGTCAGGTGAGCCACCAGGGCCATGTCATCTGCATATTTTAAAAGAGTCCTTCCTTCACTGTTACAGGAGATGTTGTTTGTGTACACAGAGAACAAAACCGGAGATAAAACACAACCTTGAGGAAGACCTGTGTTTTAAATTGACTTGTTAGATGTAAAACCATTTAAAAACATCTGTTGTGGCCTGTCATATATATAAAAAAAAAAAAAAACTCTGAATCCATAAAATCAATGTTGGGTGAACCTGTAGGTCTGTCAGGTGATGTAGCAAGGTGTCTGTGTGTACAGTGTTAAAAGCAGAAGAAAAGTCCATAAACAAAATCCGTGGGTATGGGTGTGAAGAGTCCAGCTGTTTGGTGACAGTATCTAAGACAAACTGGGGGGCATCCAGTTTGTGTGACTGCATATTGGGCAAAAAGTCACACACCACTCGTTCCATACAGTTACAGAGCACAGAGGTCAGGGCCACTGGTCTGTGGTGTTTTCTGTCATGGTCTCTCGTGCGCCATAAATGAATGAAAAACTCAAGTGCTGGAGTAGATTGTGCCATTTATTAACGTATACTGTAACAAATTCACAAGTCCAGTAACCACACTAATGCAGACAGTAGCAATGATAGAATAATGGCCGCCAGACAAACAGGGAAGCCACCCAGATATCCCACAGCCTGGGAGATGCCTGGTGCTGATGAATGCTGGGCACACAGAAAAAGGCACACATACTCATGGCTGTGGAGATCCGAGGCTGTCCGTGTCGTCTGGTGAGTGGGGAGTAAAGGCAGAGTTGGACACTAACATTAAGGAATCCTCCGTCTTGAAATGTTAGGCTAACAAGCTGAATGAAGTCATACAACACTCATGGAGGTACACGCTACCACGAATGAAGGTGAATGCTCCGACAATCTCTTTTCCCAAACGCAACGTATTTATTATCCTGATGCAAATGAGGAAAGAGATTGCTGGTGTGAGGAAGCGTGGGCTGGACGTGATTGAACCAGGTGTGTAGGAGTGCATGTATGAGCGTGTGAATGGGAATGAATGGAGTGTGAGTGTATGTGTGTGAGAACACCCAAGATGAAGCACAGCTGACGGCATTTGGCAGGAGGTGTGCCCAAGCTGTCAGGATAAGAAGTCAGAACGGGGTTTGGAACACCAAACCCAGATTCATGACATTTCCGGTCCTTAGGGTGAGACTTTTGGCGGACTGGAATAATGGTAGATTCCTTCCACTGATCAGGGACACATCCAGAATCCAGGAGATGCTGAAAAAGTCTGGTGAGGACTCTGCCTAAATGAGTGGAACATTCTTTGAGGGCCCTGCCTCTGAGCCCATCAGGGCCAGGGGCTTTGTGTTGGTTGACTCTTGAATAGCTTTTTCCCCTTAATGAATTAAATCATCATTTAAAAACTGCATTTTGCATTTACTTGGGTTATCATTGTCTAATATTAAAAGTTGTTTGATCTGGAACATTTAAGTGTGACCAATGTTTTTTATTATTTTATTTTTATAGGATTTTTTTCATAGATAGTAAATCAGTTTCACAATATTTTATTTTTGCAACTGAAGAAGAAAAAGAAATGCTAGCCAGCCAGTTTTTACTCTATAATACATTGCTGCCTTGTCAGAGCAGTTGGTGTCACTATATGCAGCAAACAATCCCCTTTGATTTCACACAGTGATGCATTGAAGGCTCGTATTAGGAATCTATTAGTAATGAGTGGGACTACTGCTGTAAAGTGCAGAAATTTTCTCCTAAAGTAGCCCTACCCAAGCATTACTAATTTTCTGTTTGTTTAATGTCCAGTTGGAATAGTTCCAGACATGAGCTCTCATGTACTACACAACAGAGCACTGATTTTCCATTGGTATTGATTATTGGTATTTTTGACAGAAAAAAATTATTTGTAGTTGTCATAAAGGAATCAAAATCTAAAAGGAAATTGCCTACTAAACTTAAGTGAGACCAGTTAATGTTGTAAAACATACTTTAAAAGGGTGGTTTTGTGCATATGGAGATTTCTCAGTAGCCTTGGAAACTCAGCAGAGTGACCTTCTTGTGATATTCAGAGCAATTGATCTTGAACTTTTTTTTACTGCTTTGCAAAGGTTTAAGAAAACACCAAGCTTTTTCAACTTCAGACCAAAGAGAGGAGGGAATAGTCACTGATAGAAGTATAATGTGTCTTTGTATTTCACAGCAATCAACTGTAATATGCTCGCCCCCTTCTCTGTAAATTACCTTGATTGCTCAAAGGCTAAATTGTAAAAGGAACACAGTGGGATTTTGCTCTCTCAGGTTTCTTACTTTGTATATTAAATGCCTTACAACGCTGCTGAAGTGGATTCACTACATGCAATTCTTTTGAGTCAAATTTGGATACTCTCAGGCCATTTGTGGACATATTTGTCTTTAGATATTTAGATCATTGGGAGATGACACTTTGTGTGTCACATTCTAAACACATGTCTGTTGTTAGTGTCTGTATTCGTGTCTTCCATTAAAACACTTATCTACCCACACATACACCCACAAAGTTAGAGACTGGGTCAAAAAGGGAAAGGAAACACTAAAAACATGTCAGCCATCGTATGGTTTTTACCTTTAAAAGTCCAAAACTATTATCGTAATGGTGTTTGAATCTGAAAAATGGATGACCCTGAAGAATATCCCATTGTGGGGCCACATTGTTATACATCCAAGGCCCTTCTTCAACCCCCTCCGTGTCAAGGCTTTTCGTCTAATGGCTGAAATAGTACTTCTCCACTATCTTTTTTCATGAGGAGCCATTCAAAAAGTGCCAAAAGGCATCTTACCACACTCCTGGGGATTGGTCATGTCATGTTATGCCTGTTAGGCGTGTCATTGAGTAGGCTGTGTGCGCACCAGAGGAAACAGAAGAGTCAATACTGCAGTGATCCTTTTATATGCAAAAGAAGAGCACCCATTTAAAACTCAGTGGTGGTAAATATAGATTAAACAGTTGGAGGAACAGATCTTACCTATTTCAGCTGACTATGGGCACCATGCAATGGCAGACAGATCTACAAACAGTTTAAGTAAAATTGTGTGTCATATTTGCATGGGTAATTTTTTTTTCTTCACATTAACACATAGATACACACATACTGTATGGGGGGGGGGGGTGCTGAAAAGTTCATAGTGATCAAATTTGACCAAATATGGTTTATTTTTCAACATCGTCTCTCTTTTGGTCCACACACTTCTTCCATCGGTGTTACAGCACTGCGGTTGAAAATTAAGCCACATTTGGTCAGATTTGACCACTATGAACTTTTCAGCCCCCCCCCCCCCACACACACACACACACCCTCGTATACATACTGGCCAATATTCACCTTAGTGACTGTTAATGGCAAATGAGATCGCAGTACTGGCAAATATTTTTTGCGTCAGTGTGTGGTGGATCAGTGTTTAACAGTAGGCAGGATGAAGGGGGATCCTTGGGAGCAAAATGACCCAAAAGCATCCAGTTTGTTAACCTGCAATTCCCCCATCCCCATTATTAGTGCAACAATAATTTCTACAGTACAACTGAATATGTCATTAATCCTTCTTCTGTGTTTGTAGTGGATCTAGGCGAGCATGGTACCATCTTGCCCTGTGTTGTTCCTTGTATTGCATAAGCTCTCTCATCAGGAGCAAGGGCGGAGATTGGTGGCAGCTGGCTGATCATCCACACCTGTGGGTAATCACTGGTACCTGGCTTTATAAACATAGCCATATAATATGATAGTTGCGAGACTCTTTGATCTCACCGCTGCTCGGTCACGTGGTTCATGGAGCTCCAAATAGTTCCAAACAACGGCCTTGCTATATTGGTGTGTTAATGGCAGCTGTGACAATCTGCGGTATTAACAGCATTTTTTAGCCATATTAGGTAAATATTCAGAATACCTATCAGTAGGTACATTGTTTAGACTTATAATGAAAAGATTTAAATGGATTAAGATATAAAGAGCAGATTTAAAAAGTCTGCCAGAGTATGTTTTGGAGGGAAGGAGAACTGCTGATTCACACTGATGAAAGCTGCAGTGTAAATATCACTGCCTAGGCTAGCTGTGCAGCCTTATAATATAATAAGGTAATGCTGTGGAGACCCACCACACTCTGCAAGGACATTCCTCACACTCAGCAGGTCTGGAGGAAGCAGAGAACAATTTGCATACAGAGGACAATTCACAGACAGAGAGCCCCTGGGGGCAATCAGAACAATGGACTGTTGTGTATACATCCCCAGGATGAGGGAGAGGACATCTGGGCGCCAGTTGGTCATGCTAATCATGTGTATTGACTGATATGCTAATGTGCCATGCATTCTCTTTCTGTATCACTGTTTAAAAGAGCTTGTGTGACATGTCTCAGCAGCACAGTAGTTCACAGAGCTAAGATGTGTGTCTCATTATGATGGAGGAAATAAACCTTTGCAACCTTCCAGCTTGTCGCATCTCGCCTGATCTTATTCCTCCACAATACCTTATATTATGGCTTCAGTGAACTGAGTACTGAATTATCAACTTTTCAGTACAGTTCAGTTCAATTCAGTACTTATCTGAATTGAAAATATGTAGTAAAAAAAACTGCCGTCAGTCAGTTGGATGTGATTTAACTAAGTTTCTAGGGGTTGTGCACTTTACTACTAAACCTTTCAAGTTAGGAAAGATTTTCTGTGAATGTAAATCTAACACATTAAGGCTTCTCAGTAAATCTGAAGATTGTGAAAAATTTATTTTTTATAATTCAAAAGATATACTTTCATATGTTGAGTATTCGGGAGTGCCGTGGCGGAGCGGTTAGCACTGCGGCAGCACAGCAATTCACCCTTGGCCGGGGGATCCTGGGTTTGATCCCAGCCCCCGACCAACAGTGATCTGTGTGGAGTTTGCATGTTCTCCCCGTGTCTGCGTGGGTTTACTCCGGGATTTCTCCGGTTTCCTCCCACATGCCAAAAACATGCAAGTTTGGTTAATTGGCATCAACTGGAGATTCTAAATTGTCCTTAGGTGTGACTGTGACAGTGAATGGTTGTCTGTCTCTCTGTGCTGGCACTGCGATAGACTGGCGATCTGTCCAGGGTGTACCCTGCCTCTCGCCCAAAGTGCTGGGATAGGCTACAGCCCCCCCCCACCCCACCGGGACCCGAAAAGGATTAAGCGGAAGAAGATGGATGGATGGATGGATGTTCAGTATTCATTACAGGCACAAGGAAATATTTCAGGCCTTTTTAAATTCAATTTTGATTGTAGTTTTTGAAATTAAAATGTAAATCATGATATTCTATTTACTGAGATGTACGAGTACATAAACATTACACTGTACTCTGAAAACTAGTGACTAAGCATTGTGGAAAATACTAAATAAAAGAAGAGGCCTTTGTAACACAATGTAGTCAAGGTGCAACAGTCTGCTTTATGAAAACATTCAGTGTAGCACAAAAGCCATGAAATTGTATTTTTTAGAATAAAAATTAATAAAAATGCAAAGACATGCTCTCTTTTTCTCATTTTTCACTCTGAACTTCTACCTGACAAATGACTGTCAGCTAATAGCAGTGAGCAGCATGTTGGCACCATTGCCTCCTCTTCCAGGTGGGACTGGGGTTGCATGATTGAATTTAAATAGATAATAACAGCACCAGTGCTTCAAATAAAAGCAAGCCTTTTTTCTGTTTTTGATTCATCCATATTGTAACATCACATAATTGTGGAAAATGAATATTTTCCTCCAATGTCAGAAGGGTTTGACTTCATAAATTGTATTTTGATGCCAAAAACAATGAAATCCTAAAATGTTCTCAGATCAGTTTCTCAGCATGATTATCTGTGCAGCTTATGGATGCACAAATCAAGCTGAGAACATGATCCAGATGTTTGGGTTCCAGCACACACAGAAGGGAGAAAAGATGTCTGAGACAAGTTAGCAGAAACAACATTACTTTAGTGAAAGAGTACAACAACAGAAAACTTTATGCAATACCTTTATTTCCAAAAAACATTTTTCCAAGCTCAAACATTTATGACTGCACATAAACTGTGATTGGTTTATTCCTCCAAAATTTTAATCATTTTTGCATACATTTGCTACTTTTGAGATGGTTTTTATATTGAAATAAAAAAATATTAAAAATGTTTTAACATAACTAATTACTTTTTTCTTAATTTTTATATTAAATGTGCAACTTTTTCATGCACATTTTTTAGTTTTTATGCATTAGAGAACTATTTGGATAACTTTAGATTTTTCTCTTAAATGTGTTCACGAGGAAAAAAAATATGGTGAGCTATTTGATGCAAGAGAATATTTTACATTTATAAATATGCCAGTTGTTTCCAGAATATTTTTGATTGGTTTTAGCATTCAATTCTTGATTTACTGCTAAAATAAACACACATCATTAACACAATTTCCATTACTTCTACTCCATCAAGTTGTGTAGATCTGAATTGTTTCCACTTGGTTTACAACTGC
This sequence comes from Pholidichthys leucotaenia, assembly GCA_020510985.1. Lineage (NCBI taxonomy): Eukaryota > Metazoa > Chordata > Actinopteri > Cichliformes > Pholidichthyidae > Pholidichthys > Pholidichthys leucotaenia. The sequence continues at coordinate 108,112,940 of CM035845.1, forward strand.
ATTAAATAATAAAATTCGTCGCCAAATGTTATGTCCATAATCTGTAACCCAATGACGAGGTGCAAACAGAACTCAGCTTTATTGTGGACTCACAGACCCAAGGCACTCCTATACAAGGAGAGGCAAAGGTCGAAGAGACCACATCCCTTCCACCTTGGCCTTTTATACCCAGGGTGGTGGCTGAATCGGAAAGGTGGAGCCACCACCCTCATCACACAATAATATCATATTTTAATATATAACATTAACTTAAGTGGTAAAATGACCAAAACAACGGCCATTGATTAAGTTACACATGATTATTAAGCAGACACTTTGTGAAATGAATGGGGGTCTATGGGGAAAAATTCATTGTTTGGAACTAATCGCTGCTTCATGACCCACGTGACTTTCGCATTCCACAGTTTCTGTTGAAGTCTATTGGAGTGTCGCAACTATCATATTATACGGCTATGTTTAAAAGGTCCAGTCAAAGAACTGATCACTGTGGGCTCTTTACATGGAAAATCCTGTCTGCTGCCTACCGTCTTTGGCTCCTGCATGCTCATCTATCAATCAGCCTCTCAACTTCTTGCTCTACATCCACACATTCTGTGCCCTGGAAATGAGAAATAAGACCTTTACTCACCTTTGCAAATCCCCTGATGATCTCCTTACCTCAGGATCAATTCCACCTGTGGAAGACTCCAACCTGGACCCAAACTCCCCTGTATAATCTCAAGGAACAATACTTTCCAATTCATCAACATAATGATCCTTACCTCAGGTACCTCAGGTCCATGACCTAAGCATTGGAAACCCTCATCTGGAGAACACTCTCGTACCTCAAGTAAGAACTCTCTCCTGCAAAATATTAAGGGAGTGTCTACAGATACGGAAGAGTTGACAATCCAACAAAACCTTTTCACAGCAACCCAAGCCTGCTGCAGCTGTGGTGTAGGTGAATAGGGTGGTTGACCTCTGATCAAAGTGTTGGAGGTTCACATCCTGCTCTGGCCACCATGCCCACCATTTTACATGAGATGGAATTTAGAATTAATATTAAGAGGCTAGCCTTAGGATTTGGGAGAGTGCAAGGTTAAAAAGGTAGTAAATAGATATTAATTAAAAAACTGAAACAAATAAACCCTTCAGATTTCAGTATCTGTAATCTGCTGCCTTTAAGATATGGCATCAATAGAAGATAATTTATGTTTTGTCAGTTCCTTTTGTCCAAATCTGATTCATTCATGTTTTGTAGCATTCTTGCTAGCATGAAGCATGCGCAGTGTTCTTCTTTGCATTACTACTTGAGTGCCTGACAATATAGCCACAGTTGCCCAATCAGTGAAAAGATGGCCATAAAAGATATTTTTTCAGCACTCTGCCATCCACACGAGTACGGCTTAGAATTATGTTTCCCGAGGTAAAATATCACAGGGCGTGCTAAGGTGTCAAAGCTAAAGGTAACATCAATAAATCATTGCCCAATTATTTTGTGATACTAATGATTACTGTAAACACACTGGGAATATTTAGCTGCCTCTATCAGCCTCTGTGCAGTACTTTACTTTCTGTGGAAAATCAAGGATGTTTTGTGTGTCTCTCCCTTGGAATTTAAACTCTTTCATTTCTTCTATACTGAGCACTTTTATTCTAGCATTTATTCATTCTTCTGCTTCTCTTGAGCCTGAATAGCCATACCCGTTACAGTTTCAACTTCTTTTTCTTCAATTTATACTTACACTATTAATTTATACTTCCTTTTAGGAAATTGTCTACCAATGCTCTGGGGTATCACTACGGCCTACTGAACTGTATAAGTCCTCTTCAGTTCACAATTGATATTTATTTTTTTTCCATTTTGTTGATTTTTTTGTTTCCAAGGTGCTGCCACTTACCCTCTCGCAGTCTCTTACCTCTAAGACAAAAGTTTAGAAACATGCTGATAAAGATTGTAATATGTATGTTTCATCTGTCTGGCATTTAAAGAACCCAGATTCTTTACTGTCAAAGTAATTGTGAAGGGGAATATGCTCATAATTAGTAAAAACCAATTAATAATCAAAGGTATATTGTATCAGGGATGATATATTTAGCATCATACAGCATTCAGTTCCAAAAAAGTCAAGATGGGTTGTGTGTCAGGGCTAATTTTCGTAGTCTCTATGAGACTCAGATTTTAGAAGTTTTAAAATGGGGAAAAGCTGTGAAAAGTTATGTCATCATTTTCAAAACCATCCATATAGTCATATTCTGAAATTAGGAACTTATATTTTTTTTTCTTATTCTATGATCTACTTTTTATTATTAGTTGGAGATTTTGACGTTTCCTTTCCCATTCTCCTTATTCCAGTCAGTCATTTCCTCCCAAACCTATTATGTGCATCATACGCATACCAACACTCACTTTCTCTCATTCTACCTTCTCTAATCAATAATGGATTGAGCCACACAGTGAAAGAACTCCTCTCCTTCTTTTTGACCAGCTCAGATGCTGAGTTAGAGGGCACCATCTATCAGAGCTGTTACACTTCCAACCCCTGCTGCCGCTGTTGCTGCAACGTGATTAGAAATTCCAAGTGTGTGACTGTATGTGTGTACACTTGCAAAAGGGCAGGAAGCGCAATTTGATCACATAGCATTAGTCCGGGAGCTTCACATTTCTCTCCGTAACCCCCTATGAAGACGTTACTCATTAAAGATGCTGCACTCGATGAACATCAACACTGTGTTACAATAACCGAGTAAGTGCTGGCATCATTATGGTGACTGAAATCATTATACTGACAGCATAGCAGGTGGTGATGCAACTAAGACCTGAGCTAATCCTCACAACACTGTTTGGGAGGAGGAATATTCCATGTAAAGGGCACACATAACCAAGCCAGTGTGGTTCAATAATGCAACTTTGTTCTTTTTAAACTATCTGCCATTGGTTACAAATATACAAGCCAAAGAAGACAATAGCATTAGTTTACAGTTTGTACTTGTATCCTTTTAAATCTCTTTCTGTACAGAGACTCAGACCTTTATTCCCTTAGGTCACCGTTTTCTTTCAGTTTTGATGTGTGTGCATGCGTGTTTTTGCACTCATATTACCAAATAGTACAGTTAAGGTGATCCCCCCCAGGGATCAAATGTAGTTTGTCCTTTTTGTAGTGTGGGGTCTATGCCAGTACTCCACCTGGGGCTACGATAACCTAATGACCAGGAAGCAGACAGAGAAATCCTGGTTCAGTCTTTAAGGGATACAGAGTGGACTAGGGAGAGCTAAACAGAGGGATGAAAAGTGGAAAAAAGATATGTACATATAAGGATGGAACAGTGTAACAGCTGGATTCACATCAGTAACAGTGAGCAGAATGGCAGTCATGTTGTAGTTTACATTGCTAATTTCTTTCTCAAATGTTCAACACAAAGTCTACAGCACACACAGGCTTCTTCAGACTGAAACAGCTTTTCCTGAGCAGAAGACACACACCTGTCTGCTCTGGAGAGTGTTGTAGCCCCTGCATTCCAGCACACTACTACAACACTGTGATCATCCACAGTGTATTTCAACAGCCCTACTTCCTACTTGGTGCCCAGGGAATATCAGTTAAGGGAACTTTCCTCAGTTAATATAAACAATAACTGATCTTAGCTTGCTGGTAATGTTAGCAATAATACTTTGTTTCACTCATATTTGAGGTGCAATCCCCAACAGCACGCATGCATAGTGCCAATGTCGGCCCAGCGTACCAACTTTAGAAATACATCTTATTGAGGATTTGTAGTAACATCATCAAACCAAGTGACATTCTGTCTCCACCTCCATATTGGTAGGCAAGCCATAATTTTTTTTTTGATTTTGTATACTTTGTTGATCCCCAGAGAGGAAATTGAGGGCATCTACCTGGATGGATGAAGCAGCCACGATACGGCACTATCCCTTAACCATTCGCACACACATTCACACCTAGGGCCACTTTAAGAGTCTCCAATTAACCTAACCTGCATGTTTTTGACTTGTGGGAGGAAACCGGAGAACTCCCGGAGTAAACCCACGCAGACATGGGGAGAACATACAAACTCCACACAGATCACTGTTGGTCAGGAGCTGGGATTGAACCAGGAATCCCATGGCCAAGGGTGAGTTGCTGTGCTGCCGCAGTGCTAACCACTGTGCCACCGTGCTGCCCCCAAAAAAGGGGCATGTTGTGCTGCCAATGTGTCAGCGCGAGATTAGAGTGGCATACATTTCAACTCTGACCATGGTTACTACATGCATGGCAGTAGGTTGTCATAATAGACAAAATAAATCCACAGGAACATCTTTTTATAGGCTTCTATCAAATCCAGTTCGGAGAGCCCAGTGGGTAGTGGCAGTCAGACTGGAGGGTTGACATCCTTCCAGCACAAGTCAGAGCTGCAGCGATCATTTCATCAAGGGTAAGTACATGTACAAACACGTGGGCTTAGGCTACGAATGGAGACCCAGGAATAGCGATGGTTGGTCTCAGACTTATATTTGGTGTTTTATTATGCAGGGAAGCCCACTGTCTCCAAACTACATTGCTTTGTTGTTAAACATACAGATTCACCTCAGAAAAATAAAGCAAGACTGGCCCTGGGTAGTTTTCATAGAGGGACATCAACAAAACAGAAGAAATTGCAATTTCCCAGTTTGGGATCAATAAAGTACATTTATCTAAATTAGGAAAGTTATTTTGTTGTTTTGGAACTTTTGCAGGAGCTAGTTGTTTAGGTCAAAAGAGAAGAAACTTTCCCCCCTCAACACCAGGTTAAGTTTATAATTATATGTCTGTATTTTAAATGAGTTGACTTCCACTCCCACTTAACCTGTGCTATGCGGATGACGTGGTGTTTTTCGCCACGCATATAGACATAACCGCTGAGGCACTGGATCTGCTTGCAGAGGAAGCATCACCTCTGGGCCTTACCATCAGCTGGGCAAAGACAAAGATCCAGTCACTGTCAGACTTCTTGCCACCACCATCACAAATCATCACCATCAACAACCAGCCTGTTGAGATTGTCAACGACTTTGTCTACTTCGGATCTAAGATCACCAGCTCCTGCTCGTCAGACCCAGAAATTACTCACCGCCTGCAGCTGTCTCACAGTGCTTTTGGCTGCCTCCAGAGAGTCTAGCGGAGCGGGAAGATCTGCATGACCACAATGTTGTGAATCCTGTATGATCGCTGTCCTCCTTTACTGGTCTGAGCCTGGACCCTATCCACCACAACCACCCACCATCTGGATACATTCCATCAGACCTGCCTCTGTAAAATCCTTGGCATCAGATGGTTCCACCACACAATGAGGTCTACAGAAGGGCTGGCTGCCCCATCCCCATCTCCACCATCATCAGAAGAGGGAGGCTGTGGCTTCTCGGCCACGTGGCCAGGCTGGAAGACAGGACACCAGCCAAGCAGGTCCTCTCTGCCAGCGTTCGTCCACTCCCCTCTCGAGGGCTGGCATCACTCCCAAGGGCGGCCCAGACTGTCCTGGACATCCCAGATTGCAAAGATAAGACCTCTGGCTGACCATCTCGCCCCAGGCCAAGATTGCCCTGCTTTCAGACGATTGGCCGCAACGGTCAGTTAAGTGGCTAGGTGATGATTAAATTAAGTATTTTGAATAAATTATCAACTAAAAAGTTGGTATATTTTTTTTAGCCACTCTCTGCCTCCTGCTGGCTGGGGCTGTTTGTGTCTGTTCATTAAATTTAGGATTTTTTCCTATTCAATAGTTGAAACAACATGGCTCCGTGACCAGAAAATTGGGCAGACAGGCTCTTTCACTTTTCCGTCTTTGTTCCATTCACAAAACTTGCCTACCAATGTGGTGGCCCAAACAAACAGCACGTGACCAGTGATACCACTTGTAAATCCTCGATAGAGGTTGTTTGCACATTGGTAAGATGCCAGCATTAGGTTGGAGACCAAAAATTTTAATCTTTTTGCTGCTCCCTTTCAGGGTTGCCACAACAAAACATGATCTGATATCATGATGGCGCACACATTTGCAAGGATTTTATTTGGTCTTTGGTATGACTCAGTCATGAAACCACAACCTTTTGGTTGTGGGGCAGATCATAATTTAATAGTAGTGCTTTTAACCTTGAATAACAAAATAATTGCAGTCTTAAAGAGCCAATCTAAATAAATAAAGGTCACAATTATCATTTCCCTTATGAAAACTGAAGTGGTGGCCTAGTGGAGAGCATCCACCCCACATCTGGAAGGCTATGGGTTCACAACCAGGCCATACATATAAACATCCATCCATCCATCCATCCATCCATCTTCTACCGCTTTTCCGGAGGTCCGGGTCGCGGAGGCAGCAGTTCAAGCAGAGAAGCCCAGACTTCCCTCTCCCCAGCCACCTGCTCCAGCTCTTCAGAGGGGATACCAAGGCGTTCCCAGACCAGCTGGGAGACATAGTCTCTCCACCGAGTCCTGGGTCTGCCCCGGGGTCTCCTCCCAGTGGGACGTGCCTGAAACACCTCAAGTGGAAGGCGTCCAGGAGGCATCCTAATCAGATGCCCATACCACCTCAACTGACTCCTTTCAATGTGGAGGAGCAGCGGTTCTACTCTGAGCCTCTCCCGGATGACTGAGCTCCTCACCCTATCTCTGAGGGTGAGTCCAGCAATCCTACGGAGAAAGCTCATTTCAGCCGCTTGTATCCGCGATCTCGTTCTTTCGGTCATTACCCAAAGCTCGTGACCATAGGTGAGAGTAGGAACGTAGATTGACTGGTAAATCGACAGCTTTGCCTTAGAACTAAGCTCCCTCTTCACCACAACAGACCGGTACAACGTCCGCATCACTGCAGATGCTGCTCCAATCCGTCTGTCGATCTCTCGCTCCATTTTCCCCTCACTCATGAACAAAACCCCAAGATACTTAAACTCCTCCACTTGGGGCAGGAGCCTGTCCCCAACCCGGAGAGGACAATCCACCTTTTTCCGGCTGAGGACCATGGACTCGGACTTGGAGGTGCTGATTCGCATCCCAGCCGCTTCACACTCAGCGGCAAACCGTCCCAGCAAGAGCTGTAGGTCATTGCTGGATGAAGCCAACAGGACAACATCATCTGCAAACAACAGAGATGAGATCCTGTGGTCACCAAGCATGACACCCTCCATTCCCTGGCTGCGCCTAGAAATCCTGTCCATAAAAATTATGAACAGGATCGGTGACAAAGGGCAGCCCTGGTGGAGTCCAACTCTCACTGGGAATGACTCCGACCGAGTGTTGGCAATACGAACCAAACTCTCACAACGGTCGTACAGAGACCGAATAGCTCGTAACAACAAGCCCGATACCCCATACTCCCGAAGCACCCCCCACAAAAATCCACGAGGGACGCGGTCAAATGCCTTCTCCAAGTCCACAAAACACATGTAAACTGGTTGGGCAAACTCCCACGAACCCTCAAGAATTCTCGAGAGGGTAAAGAGCTGGTCCGATGTGCCACGGCCAGGACGAAAACCACATTGCTCCTCCTGAATCCGAGGTTCGACCAACGGCCGGACTCTCCTCTCCAGTACCTTGGCATAGACCTTCCCAGGGAGGCTGAGGAGTGTGATCCCTCTAAAGTTGGAGCACACCCTCCGGTCCCCTTTTTTGAAGAGAGGAACCACCACCCCGGTTTGCCATGCCAAAGGCACTGCCCCCGACCTCCACGCAATGTTGCAGAGGCGTGTCAACCATGACAACCCAACAACATCCAGGGCCTTGAGGTACTCAGGGCGAATCTCGTCCACCCCCGGGCCACCAAGGAGATTTTTAACCACCTTGGCGACCTCAGCCCCTGTGATAGGTGAGTCATCCCCCTCGTCCCCAAACCCTGCTTCCTCTGTGGAAGGCGTATCAGTGGGATTGAGGAGATCCTCAAAGTATTCCTTCCACCGCCCGACGATATCCCCAGTTGAAGTCAACAGTGTCCCATCCGCACCATACACAGTGTGGACGGGGAGCTGCTTTCCCCTCCTGAGCCGCCGAACAGTTTGCCAGAATCTCTTTGAAGCCGACCGAAAGTCTTGTTCCATGGCCTCACCGAACTCCTCCCATACCCGGGTTTTTGCTTCAGCAACCACCCGAGCTGCACTCCGCTTGGCCTGCCGGTAAACCTCAGCTGCTTCGGGAGTCCCACAAGCCAACCAAGCTTGATAGGACTCCTTCTTCAGCTTAATGGCCCCCCTCACCACTGGTGTCCACCACTTGGTTCGGGGGTTGCCACCACGAGATGCACCGACCACCTTGCGGCCGCAGCTCTGGGCCGCCGCTTCAACAACAGAGGTGGAGAACATGGCCCATTCAGACTCCATGTCTCCAGACTCCCTCGGGATGTGGTTGAAGTTCTTCCGGAGGTAGGAGTTGAAGACCTCCCGGACAGGGGCCTCAGCCAGACGCTCCCAGCACACCCTCACTATACGTTTGGGTCTACCAGGTCTGAATGGCTTCCTCCCCTGCCATCGGATCCAACTCACCACCAGGTGGTGATCAGTTGACAGCTCTGTACCTCTCTTTACTCGGGTGTCCAAGACATACGGTCGCAGGTCTGATGATACGATAACAAAATCGATCACGATTACATATAAACATACATATAAAATACGAACATATAAAATCCTAGCCAGATCAAATATGTGAACCATCACAATATCAGATGACGATATGCTGTGGTGACCCTGAAAAGGAGAAGCTGAAAGATTAAATTTTAGGTCTTCAACCCACATAGCAAAATTGGACTGGCCCGGTTCTGGCCCACACAATGCACTTATACTCGGCCCACATGCTGCAAAGAATGACGACCCTTTAGTGGCCCAAATCTGGTTTGCCAGCCTTCTGGCAAACTAGATCTGGGCCACAAAAGGGCCGTCATTCTTTGCAGTATGTGGGCCGAGTATTAGTTTTGCTATGTGGGAACCTAATGCTGACGTCTTGCCAATATGCAAACAACTTCTATAAGATGTATTCCTGTGTGAAGTGATGAAGGGTTGTTTACTTCTTTTCTGCTCAGCTCTCAGTTCCCTTTGAACTGAACATCTTTTGCTGCAGCTCACTTAACACAGCTGAATTCCCTATGCAGTCCACTTCGTAGGGCACGACTGGGTGATTGGAAGGCATCCTAAAAACTCTTTACCCAGCACCATTCCATCAATCACACCCAGTATCTCTACTGTGTCATTAACAGTTAGCCATGGAAGGGGGAGTTCACTAGAGTATTGAGACTCCCTCTGGACTGCTGCTCTACTCTCTGCAGAGACAGTCTCCTTTACTCAGAAAACCAAGAATATGATTGTACCATATGATTAGGAGATCCCTTAATGAAATAAGTTTCTGTTTTAAGACTTAGCTTGGATGTTATATCAATCATAATCAAATTGTTTATTGTGACATTTTGGGCATACACCAATTCCATTGTTTAAATTGAGCTAACATTAGCTTGCTAATGAAACATCTGCATAATAACAGCATGCTCACATTAGCATCAATGCTAATGCTAGCATGCTAACATTATTATGTAGCTGTCTCATAAGTTAGCATGCCAATGTTCTAATGTCAGTGCTAATGTTAGCATTGACACTAATGCTAGCATGCGTCTTCATCTTCAACATCTCATTGAGTAAAGCTGTTGTCCCCACGTGTTTCAAAACTGCAACCATAATATCAGTCCCAAAGAAGCCCGTCCCATCCAGTTACGACAATTACTGGCCTGTAGCACTGACTTCCATCATAATGAAGTGCTTCAAGTGGCTGGTCATGCAGAACATCAGGCCCACCCTCCCTCTCTCCCACAACCCATCTCAGTTTGCATACAGGTCAAACAGATCCACAGAAGATGTCGTTGCGGCTGCTCTCCATCCAGCCCTCACCCACCTGGATTCAAAGAACTTCTATGTGTAAATGCTGTTCTTGAACTTCAGTTCAGCATTCAACACAATCATCCCCCAGCACCTAATATTGTCATGAATTTGCCTCTTTGAGGCAGAGAGAACAAACCCAGGCACTGAACTGCAAGCTTATGAGATTTATTTTTAACAAAAACAACAAACAAAGTCCAACAAGATACTCAAAATGACAAAATAACAACAAAGGAAAAACTTACAGGAGTTGAATGCCAGAGCAGAAACAGGGTTCTGACAGGGATAAAGACAGGCTTGAATTCAGCCTGGTGAGTCAAGGCAGCAGCAATGAGAATTAACAACAACTACCCTTAAATAGGGATCAAAATCCATTAAATAACAAGTGACAATTGTGGGTTCACCTGAGCGAGCAAAAGGAAATAATGTGTGATGATGAGAACAGCTGGGAGAGGTGAGGGAGGAGCAGCTGGATTGACAATTTGACAGGCGACGCCCCCAGCAGAGCACAAACCCGGAAATATCGCCTGACAGCTGTCAACCGGACTGGCGCCTAGCGGCTGCCCCGGCCTTGGATGCGCTCTGCAGAGCGTGCCCAAATGCCAAGTCACGTTTCGTTACCTTGTATTCATACATGTGTAATGACAATAAAGTTGAATCTCAATCTCAATCTCAACCCAGAGAAAAACACCATAGAATAAATATAAAGAATAAACATAATCACTGCAGACTGATAATTCATTATAAATAGATATGAAACAAAACTGGAGCCTAAACAGAACAACAGTCTGTCAAGTTGATCAAGTTTGCGGACGACACCACCCTCATCGGGCTCATCTCCAACGGCGACGAGTCCGCCTACAGGAGAGAGGTGGCCCAGCTGGCGTCCTGGTGCAGCAATAACAACCTGCAGCTGAACGCTCTGAAGACAGTGGAGATGATTGTAGACTTCAGGAAAGTCACTACTCCTCTGCCCCCCCTCACCCTCTCAGGCTCTCCCATCACCACTGCTGATTCCTTCCGCTTCCTAGGCACTACCATCACCAGGGACCTCAAATGGGAGCTGACCATCAGCTCACTCATCAAAAAAGCCCAGCAGAGGATGTTCTTCCTGCGGCAGCTGAGGAAGCTCAAGCTACCCACCAAGATGTTAGTGCAGTTCTACACAGCCATCATCGAGTCCATCCTCACCACCTCCATAACCGTGTGGTACGCAGGAGCCACTGCCAGGGACAGACTAAGGCTGCAGCGCGTCGTGCGCACTGCTGAGAAGGTGATCGGCTGCAAGCTCCCATCTCTCCAGGATCTGTACATCTCCAGGACCCGGAGGCGTGCTGGCCGGATCATAGCCGATCCCTCACACCCTGGTCACGTACTGTTTGCCCCCCTCCCCTCTGGTAGAAGACTTCGGTCCATCCAGACTAAAACCTCCCGTCACATGAACAGCTTCTTCCCCTCTGCCATTAGACTGCTGAACACTAAGTGACTCTCGTGCACCATGTACAGCAGCTCAACCAGACTCATGTCAATCATCACTGTTTTCTTCCTGCATTACCGACTGCACTATATAGTTCTCCACAGTATCTGCTGCTGGCTAATATATATTTTAACTGTTGACCAGTATCACTTAATCTTATCCTACACTTTATTACATGTATAGTTTATTTCTCTTATCTTATCATGTTTAATGTTGCAGCATTGTACCGAGACAAATTCCTAGTTTGTGTACTACATGAACAATGGCAATAAACCTGATTCTGATTCTGATTCTGATTCTGAGAAAGCAGTACTGAAACTCAAAGGCACAAAATGTGATAAAAATATATAAATACAAAGAAAGAGCCACAAGGCTGAGTCTGGCAGAAGGTCCAGAACTCAGCTCGTGACAAATACAAAAACTCAGACACTTTTGGGACACAAAACCTCTCTCTGTAATTGGGTGCTGGACTTTCTTACAGGGAGGCCACAGAATATGTGGGTCGGCAGCAACACCTCCAAGACCATCACACTGAGCACAGGGGCCCCACAAGGGTGCGTGCTCAGCCCGCTGCTCTTCACCCTGCTGACCCTCGACTGCGTACCAGCCTACAGCACCAAGCACATCATCAAGTTTGCGGATGACACAATGGTGGTGGGCTTCATCACAAACAATGATGAGGCCAACTACAGAAATGAGGTGAGCCAACTGGTCCAGTGGTGTATAAACAATAATCTCTTCCCGAACACAGGGAAAAACTAAGGAGATTGTGGTCAACTTCAGGAGGGGACACACACAGCATCCCCTTCTGATCATCGATGGAGCACCTGTTGAGAGGGTGAGCAGCGCCAAGTTCTTGGGGGTACACATCTTTGAGGACCTCACCTGGTCCAACAACACCACATCACTGGCCAAGGAGGCTCAAACTCTCCTCTATTTCCTCCACAAACTGAAGAGAGCACGAGTCCAACCCCCCCATCATGTGCTCATTCTACCTGGGCACCACTGACAGCATCTTCACCAGTTTCATCACTGTGTGGTATGTAAGCTGCACCACCTCCTGTTGGAAGACACTACAACGCACAGTGAAAGCAGAGCAAGATCATCGGTACCCCTCTGCCCCCCTCTCAGACATCTACCTCACCTGCTTCACCCGCAGAGCCATCAACATTGCAGGTGACACCTCCCACCCCTCACACTCCCTCTTCAGCCCCCTGCTCTCGGAGAAAAGGTACTGGAGCCTCTGAATCCACTTGACAAGATTGCTTTGTTCACCAGGCCATCAGGACCCTGAACTCCCCCCCCCCCCCCGACTGTAACACACTCACCCACACAATAACTACCTCAGCTGTTTGCACAGAAAGACTTGGCACACCAACAGTAATTGCATCTGCTGCTGTTTGTCTCTGCATCTTTCTGCAACCATTTGCACAAATGCCATACCTGTTGCTGTCTGTTTCTTATGGCAATATTGATCATGTGCAGTCCAATCTTTCACTGTCTGCACCTACACTACTGCATTGAACTTGCAATTATGGGTATTACAGCTCCACTTTTTCTGCATATAGGATTGCTGGGTTTTATCTTTATTTATTTGCAATACAGGTAGCATTACTGTAAATAGACTGCTGTTGCTGTTTTTCATCCTTATTCCTTATTGTGCACACCACTAAGAGAAAGAGAAACAACATTTCAATCCTCCTGTATGTCCTGTACGTATAGAAGTATTGACAAATAAAAATCTTTGAATCTTTTTTGAATCATTTTGTGTTGTGGCTTTTGTATTTTGGTGAGCTCTCTGCAGCGCTGAAGATATCTGTCAACAAGGTGAATATGGATATATCAGTCGATGTATCTGTGCATCCCTAATTATAATGGATGTAAAGATATTTGTGTGATAGCTGGCTTGTTTGTTGTTGTTTTCTTTCATTCTTTTTAGTACAACAAACCACTCTTTAATCTCTTCAAGTTTTTTCAATCTTTGATCAAGCTCACTTTGAAATGCATAAATTAAACTTTGCAAATTTATGTACCGGGAAGCTCAAAGCAATTAACTCAGAGCAGTGACATCGTTTGCAAATTACTATAAGACTCATGCCACACACTTTAATTAGATATTATTTTCAAAAATTACTCAGCATTTAGCAAGAACAAACTAACATGATAATAAGGGATCATAAAGGACATTATAAAGGAAAATAAAATAAGTAGTAGAAATTATAAGGAGACTATATTCAAAAAGATTCCTGAAAATTGGAAAAGAAAGAAGTGAACGACTGCTGAGAATCAATGAAAGAACCCTTAGGGAGCATATAAAGCAGGGACAAAGGAAGAAAGACCAGTAATAGATTGTCAGCAGGAACTTGCATGGACAAGCCATCAAAGAAAGTAAAGAGAAAAGAGGAGTGGTATAGAAAAAAACATGACTACAGAACAAAGTCAGAATTAATTAACCTAATGAATTTTTTACAAAGTGTTTAAAGATGGCAGTGACTCACTGTCCTGCACTGTAAAAGAACAGTCAGCAAGCTGAAAATCCTGCATGCAACAAGATGTGGATGTTTATATGCAGAATGCTGGATTGAGAGTGTGCACTCTATTTTGTCTGTGAGTTTCCATGCATACGTTTCTCTGTATGTGTGTGTGTGTGTGGTGTGTGGCAGGCAGACGGGATTAATAATTCACCTGAGGCAGAAATCAGAAGGGTGTTTTTGTTTGAGAGGGAGAAAAAGAGGGACCTTTTGAGATAGCTGTGCTATATGCATGCTTGCACAGATTGCCAAATCACACCCCTGGTAGAAATATGGAGCTGGTGTAAGATGGTGGAAAATGTGTAATATGCTTTCTTTTGAGAAAGGAAAGGAAGATGTGGGCAAGGGAGAATGTAAGAGCTGGATAATGACTAAAAATAAAATGAAAGCTTCAATATTTTTGCAAAATTCTTTGAAAAAAGTTTTGAGGCAATTGAGATCTGACTGCATGTGTCAAGATCAGCTAAATAATTGAAGCTTTTAATTAGATCATATATTAGTTTTTTGCTTTGTGTTTTATCAAAAAATTACGATTTTACTAGTTTTGCAAAAAAAAAAAAAAAAAAGAAAAGAAAAGAAAATGTCAATCCATGCTCATAGTTCAAATAAATGATGAGTCAACAGATTTTAGCAGAATTTTTCTCCCATGTGTGAGCTGGGCAGGAGCAAAAGAGGAAGACCACAGAGAAGATTCATGGATGTAGTGAAGGAGGACATGGAGAGGGTTGGTGTGAGAGAAGAAGATGCAAGGGACAGAGAGAGATGGAGGCAGATGACCGGCTGTGGCGACCCCTAAAGGGAGCAGCCCAAAGAAGAATTGTTGAAATAAACCCTATATTCATATTTACAGTGACTCTGTCTGATGGCTGTAGCAATGTCCTGGTCCACCTTTGATAAAAGCAGTGTATTATTTTCCCACATTAAAGTTTAACTATTGTGGTGACTGATGCTTTCTTTAAACAGGAAGTTTTTTGACTTTTCCTGCCATCCACCAGACAATTTGATGTAACCACTACTCTTCAACTCTTCAACAGTTTATGAATCTATTCATCTCTCTATACAAGTGGACTGACTCCCGTTCTTGTGAAGCTGGCCATTTGGAAACATGGCTTCAAGCTTCTTTTTCATGCTTCAAGCTAGTTTTGCATGCCTCCAACTACATTCAAAGTGATTGTATTGGATATTCAGCTTTGCAAAACTGCAAATGATACCAAATCAATACTGTGCCTGAATGGACTTCAAGTAGAAACACATGCTGTGCTGTGTCTGGAGAATTACAAACCAAGATGAGCCTGTCTGGACATTATTTGTAGTTTTATTTCCTGTACAGATTGTAATAAGTAACTCGTGATTTGTTTCAGACACCAAAACCTGTGTGTGTGTGTGTGTGTGTGTGTGTGTGTGTGCACGTGCGTGCATGCGTGTGTTTTCAACTATTGCTACCTCCACCAAGGAGATAAAGTAATTGGGGTAGTTCGTCTGTCTGTCTGTTAGCAGGATTATGTAAAAACTACTGGACGGATTTTGGTGAAAATTTCACCAGAGGTAAATTTGGCCCAAGGATGAACCCATTAAATTTTGGTGTTGATCTGTGAGTGCATACCTCCACCAAGGACCTTGTTTGTATTTGTGCAGCAGGATTACACAAAAACTTCTGGATGAATTTGGATGAAATTTTTACCAGAGGTGGTCCTTGGTGTTATGTCTGAATATGGAACCAAGGACGCGGCCAGTTGTCAAATTGAACACATGTTTATTAGAGAGGCACAGGCGCAACACACACACAGCCACCAGGCAGAGGAAGTGGCCAAGAGGACATCCTTCCTGCCTGCAGTCTTTTTATAGTCATGGGTGGTGGCATGACCGGAAGGCGCAGCCACCACCCCGTGCCACACAAATAAGATCACCAAATATTTTTTTGATTTTTTTTTTGATTTTGTATACTTTATTGATCCCCAGAGGGGAAATTGAGGGCATCCACCTGGACGGATGAAGCAGCCACGGTACGGCACTATCCCTTTAACATTCGCACACACATTCACACCTAGGGCCACTTTTACAGTCTCCAATTAACCTAACCTGCATGTTTTTGGCTTGTGGGAGGAAACCGGAGAAATCCCGGAGTAAACCCATGCAGACACGGGGAGAACATGCAAACTCCACACAGATCACTGTTGGTCAGGAGCTGGGATCGAACCAGGGATCCCATGGACAAGGGTGAGTTGCTGTGCTGCCGCAGTGGCATCCATTGCGCCACCGCGCCGCCATATGAACCATACAAATAACTGTGTAACATTTCCCTCCCCCCTTACAAAAGTCCAAAACACACACACACACACACACACACACACACAATTCAGACCCACCCCAATTTAGGACCCGAATCACGCACTAACATAACGTAACCTAATGTACACAAATTGGCCTAACACAATCACACCCAAAACAACTAAAACTAGGGGGGAACAGGTGGACTACCGTCCCACCTCCACACGGCAAGACGGATTATTCTGTCTTCTGTACTAAAGAAAAGTTCATCTGTAAACAAAAAATAACTGCCGTGTTCCTACGCTAAAATAAAACACACAAAATGATCCTAAACTATATACACACAGCACAAAAAGATGACCCCGTGGGCCCCCTGGACCGTTCTTTCATCAATCCACCACTGGAGACAGCTAGCCTCCTGGGCAGGTCGCCTCAGCACTGGTGCGCCTCCTCTTCATCACCACCGGTCGCTCTGCTCATCCAGGCCCACGTTCTACAGTCCCCTCCAGGGCACGCCACGGCTCAATCGGGTGCTCCCACAAACCGTCTAGCAGCTGGAGATGAGCTTCCTCCCGAATCCAGGCCTTGACCCCCAGAGAGGTCCCGCTGGGCCTGCAGGGTCTATGCTTAGCACGTTGTTCTACCATGCCTGACAGTCCGGCCCAGACCCCTTTTAACCCCACCGCCGCCATCGCCGTTGTGTCCCCGTTCACCGGCCCCCTTCAGCCGAAATCCGGGAACAGGTGAAACCAGCCTCTCAACGTCGCCTGTTGTCACAGGCGTCCTGCTGTGCCGCCCAGTACCCTCGTCCAGGGCGACTTGAGCTTTGGCACAGGGACCCTCCTATGATGACCCTGAGCGATATTGGTCTTGCTCACTCTCCAGGGTGCCAGGCAGTTCCTCATCCCACACTGCGCAATCTACCACTCCCAGGATCAGATGGTCCCACATCTTGGCTGATTTGCACTGAGCCATCAGTTCCCACGTTCCCACTGTGGCCAGCCGTCCTCCTCCACAACCACAAAGCGGCGCCGGCTCACTCTCAATCCTGACGTGCGGGGAAAAACGTCTCACAGTCGTCCAATCCAGCACAGAGCCCACCATTCCCACGTCGATCCATAAAGGCACTTCCACCCCGTCCCACTCCACCATACAATATGTGTGTCCGTTGGTACTCGGGGACACAGCATGGACAACCGTGGGTGCGCGAGAGTCCTCTTTGTGCCATGGACTTTCTCGCTCTGATCTGTGGCATACCCTGGTGACATGAAGCAAGAGGCCACACTTGCCGCAGCGTTCCACTCTTGCCAAACAACCTCTGGCCTTGAAACGGTGCTTCACGGACCCACAGCCCTCACCTTTGGGCTTTCCCAGGCAGACCTCACATTCCCAGTGCTAGTGTCATCCTTCACGCTTCCCACCCTGACTGGGTCCACTGCATGCACGATCAGTGGTGATCCCAGATATTGGTGTGACAAGCTCTCATTCAGCTCCCGTGACAGTTTATCCGGAGCGTCCAGCAGTTGAGCTAATTCGATAGCTGCGGGTAGTGTCAGTTTGCCCGAAAACATAAACTGCTTTGACCTAATTGCAGTGCTGTTGATACACTCCGCCAACTGACTGCAAATCATCTCTTCTTCCAATGGTCTGAGCTGGCACCTGCTGACCAACAGCCCCAAGTCCGCCACGAACCACTGAATAGACTCGCCCACCCATTGGCGGCGCTGTCAATACCGAATCTTGCAAGCCATGGCATTTTCCAGGGTACGAAAATAGCACGCCATTAGCTCAACCACTTCGACAAAACTATCACAGTCACCCAGTGTGCTCAGAACATGCTGTTCCTCCACCGCAACATTGTGCACCAACAACTCACGTGCCCTCAGCTTATCCAGCTTCCAAAGGTTCAGTGCCACCATGTGCATCCAGAAACCGGCACACCACCTCGGCCAGGAAACTGGTGGCTCTTTGGAGGGCTCCAGAAATGGCCGAATTTCAGACTCACACACTTTCATATTTTGTTTTAATCATCCACTTTTATCCTTGTTGCCAAATGTTATGTCTGAATATGGAGCCAAGGAAGAGGCCAGGTGTCGAACTGAACACATGTTTATTAGAGAGGCACAGGTGCAACACACAGACACACAGCCGCTAGGCAGAGGAAGTGGCCAAGAGGCTGTCCTTCCTGCCTGCAGCCCTTTTATAGTCACGGGCGGTGGCATGACCGGAAGGTGGAGCCACCACCCTGTGCCACACAAATAAGAGCACCAAATATGAACCATACAAATAACTATATAACACTTGGGCTAGAGAGGAACCCATTATATGTTGATCCCACAATGCATCCCTCCACCAAGGCTTCTCACAGTGTGTTAGCAAGAATCCTCCAAAACTACTGGATAGACTTTGATGCAGTTTTCTCCAGAACTGGCTCGTGGCCTACACACAAACCTATTACATTTTGGAGATGATTCATGAGGGACAGAAGGCGCCTTGGTGGTGGTATGTGCTTTCTGAGTGCTTTTCTAGTTTTATTGGTTACTATTTACTCGAAAACTACCTGACAGAATGCACGAAAAATTTCACCAATGGGACAATAAAAGTACATCTTATTTTGTATAACCTCCACCAAGGAATGGTGAAAGGTAATGTTTCTGCCAACATCTGTTTGTTTACACTGTTAGACACTACAAGCAGTGTTACCAGTAAGTTACTGTAATTTAGAATTTACAGTACTATACTGTAATTCAATTACAGTATAGTACTGTAATTGAAACAATGCAACGATGGTTCCTTCTTTAACTGAAGGCTTATTAATCTAAATATCATTATCGGCAATACCAAAATGATAAATGACTGAATTAAATCTCTTTGTACAGACTACTGCTTAATTAAAAAATGTGCACTGAAGCCATTACATTAGTCTAGACACAATAAGAAACTGTATTTTCAAACACTACAGCAATGTACAGTAAATGACTGGATGTTACAGCTGAATTCAACAAAAATTCCCATAATGCAACAGAAATTACAGTAACTCCCTGGAAAAAATTTTTACAGTATCAAACTGGGGGAAATATGGTATGTAACTGTAGAAATTACAGCCATGTCTAACAGTGTGTTTGTCTGTCCATCAGATTTGGATAAAATTGTCGCCAGAGGTGGCATTTGGCACGTATGAACCCATTAGATTTTGGAGGTGATCCATGGGCACATACATCCACCAAGGCCCTATCTTGCAATGCACAGATGGATGGAGGTACAGAGGGATTGCAGTTCAGACAGATGGGCGAATGAAGGGAGGAGGGAAAGGGAGAGGGGAGGGAGGGACAGGGCCTTGGCAGAGGTATGACTTCTCTTTGAGTGCCCTCTAGTTTTATTAATGCATTTTCAAGACAACCCCAGTAGACACCGGGGTGAGTCATAAATGTGATTTGGTCACCACACGCTTCAGCGACTGCAAAGACACAGGTCTATGGCAGGTTGTGGGTCAGACCCAGATGCTTCGGTTTTGCCTTTTTCTAGTTCTTGATTAAAAAAATCTTTCAGCAAAGTGTAATGGGCACAAATTTTTCCACCTTCTGATGAAATTTAATATACACTCACACCAGAATTCCTCTTTAAATATAATTTGTTTTTGGAGGAGCAGCGGGAGAACTTGAGGTTAAAATCCATTATTGTCTCAAAGGAAGGTGGTGGATGAGTGTATGGACTAAGAGCTAATATTCAGATGGTGGCTGAGCAGCAGCAATTGTGAGATTTTAACTCCAGTCCACAACAGATATGAATGCACAAGATTAATCATAAATTTATGAGCACAGACAAGACTACGGGGATGGATGTTGGTGGACTGGGACTGGTTGGAAGTTGTCACGGGCCAAAGGTTTTTGTGAGAGAATAGAATGTGGGGGAAGCTTCACATATTCAGATACTGATAATGCAGGCACACACACACACACACACACACACACACACACACACACACACACACACACACACACACACACACACCTCAGCATCAACTCAACTACTGTGACCCTTAGGCATCTCTGATGGCCAATTTCCAATGTAAATTAGCCATCTCTACGCGGAACATGGCTGAAATGCCATTACTCATGCAGATATTGTGAAATCAACCATTAGTGACAGAAACCTCATGAAAGGTTGTGAGGCTCTGGACTGGAATGCTAATTATTATAATCGAGCTTCCCAGCTTAAGCAAGGGGGCAGAGACTTCAGTAGTCAGTGGTGACCGACCATAATAAATATCTTGAATCAGTTCAACTTATTATGTTCAATGTACTCTTATTTTGTGTGAGTTTTCACACAGAATAAGTGCGTCTATTGCCAAAGCTTTTGTTTGATTTACTTGGAAAAAAGATCCATATAGAAAGAGGACTGAATGAAACCAATTTAATGAGTCAACAAGATAACAGTTTTACTATTTACCATTTGTAGAGTAAAGAAATCTAAGATATATAAAGAACATGTTTGATTTCTATAACAATATGGTCAATATGGTGAATAAAAAGATGGTGAATAGAAGTGTTAACACACAGTACACCTCCAAAACACTTTGATTTTGTTATATTCTTTGCGGTTTACCAGAGTGGTGGCCTAGTTGATAGAGCATCTCCCCCACAACCGGGTGGCTGGGGTTCAAATCCCGGACGGGTGATACCAAAGACCAGATAAAAATAATACTTTCTGTCCTGTAGCTTGGTGCTCAGCATAATAGAACAGGGTGAGGAGTGGTTACACCTGTCCTGTATTAGCTTTGTAAAGTGACCGAGATGTGGTTGCTCGCCTCATAGGTGACTAATAATAATTTGAAGTTTAAAATGTGCTATAAGGTTTTGGTATTTTGTTGACAAAAGTCTAATGGAGGTAACACCAGTTTTTAAAATTTTAATGCACTGAACTGATTGCAACCATTACTGTTACTAGGTTATTTTCTGTCACATCCTAATAAAATTAAATTAAGTCACGAAATAAAAATTTAACCAGCATCCATATGAATGAGCAAACAGCAACAGATGAAAATAAAATAGCACAGACCTCCATCAGTCAGGGTTGACCATGGGTGAAGCAGCTCTGGTTGTCTGCTCGCCTGGAGCAGCATCGTCTGTGGCTACATAGACCTATGCGGGAGTGGCAGTCTCTATCGCAAAGGTCACACCTGTGTGTAGTCTCTGGTCTGTTGGAGCTGCTGCTTTCCTTCCTGCGTGCTCGTTTTTCTGCAGCAGAGGTCATCATTTTCTCCTCCCCTGATTTCAGGTGTTGCTTCAGGGTCCCTTTCCACTTTGCACGGTTACCTGCTAGGGTGTCCCAGGTCTCTGTGTTGATGTTGGTGGCCTTCATGTCTCTCTTAACGACATCTTTGTACCAGAGCTGGGGGCGATTATTGGATCTCCTCCCAGAGGCTACAAAATGCTTGTAAAAAGAAAAATTATCTCTATAATTTTTTTTAATTAAATTAAGAACTAAAGAATCTGAAAAAAAAAGATATTGTGGAGCGTGTAAATGAAGAGGCAGATTAGTTTCAGCCGATTTATTACACATCTCTCACATCAAGCATAGACAGAATGACATTCAAGTAGAAGTTCTCTTAAATACCATGACATTCTTCTAGAATCTTCTCACACACAAAAGATGATCTTCTCGTCCAATCGCAATCAACCCACTCATCCTTAACACCTCCCTGTTATCTTACTAGGGTATCTAGAATCTTCTCACACACAAAAGATGATCTGCTCGTCCTTTGTTCTTGTCTAAGATGGTATACAATTAGGATCTCCCCAGGTTGCCCCCCCCCCAGCAACTTAGATAGGACCAAAGGATAACAGTCCACATGCTGTGATAGAACCATTAACATCAGTCCACATGCTGCTTGGGCTTCAGTTTTCTCCCATATCTGCTGTAACCAGAATTCGCCACCTCCGTGGCTCTGCCCTGCCTTTGGGGGGCTGTTGTTTGGGGGGGGAACCTTTCTGTCTGTCCGTGTGGGTGCTCTGAGGCATCGTCTCTCTGGGGCGCTCCCCGTGTGGGTCTTCCACGCCGAGGGGCCCTCGCCAACAGCACTTGCTTGTCCGCCACAACGAAAGCAGGTTTGAGTCTGTCTATGCCAATTTTTTCCCTCCTACCCCCAAGTCTAGCAAAAAATGCTTATCCCCTGTTTCCAGCACTCTGAACGGTCCATCATAGGGTGGGCGCAGTGGAGGGCGGTGGGCGTCGTGTCTGACAAAAACGAACTCCGCGTTCTTCAAAGTTTTAGGCACAAAAGCGCACGGAAAACTGTGGTGGGCAGGGCCCGGCAGCGTGCCTGTGTTTGCGCTACGCTGCAAAAGCTGAGACGGGCAGCTGCCTGGTGCGGGATTATCTGGCAGAAACTCCCCGGGCAGCCGGAGTGGTTGTGCAAAAACGAGTTCTGCCGGGGAAGCTTCCAGATCCTCTTTAGGCGCGCAGCGCAACCCCAATAAAGCCCACGGTAGCCTGTCTACCCAATTTGCATCCGTCAATGAAGCCCTGAGAGCCGCTTTCAATGATCTATGAAAATGTTCGCATAACCCATTAGCCTGTGGGTTGTATGCGGTTGTGCGGTGAATTGTAATACCCAGGCTGCGGGCCATCGCTGACCAGAGTTCAGAAACAAACTGAGGGCCTCTGTCGGTCGTAATTTCCGACGGGACTCCAAAACGCGCCACCCATGTTGTTAAAAAAGCGCGTGCCACCTCCTCGGACGTGGTTGCCGCCAGCGGAACCGCTTCCGGCCAGCGTGTGGTGCGGTCCACCATTGTCAGGAGGTGCGTGCACCCCTGTGATGGCAGGAGGGGGCCCACGAGGTCCACGTGAACATGGTCGAACCTCTTAGCTGGAATACGAAACTGACATAACATTCGGCTCAGGAGACGCACGCACACAGGCTCAGAGTAGTTCAAATAGTTTATTTGCAACAGGAGTGACTGGATGTGTGTCTGCTGGATGTTAATGTATTGGTGGTGGCGTCTGCTTCTGACACAGGGGCAGGAGACCGTACAGCCGGCAACCCTATGGGAGAAAGCACAGAGACACAGGGTGACGAGCACACACCAACACAGGAGGAGAATAGGCGAGGGAGAAGCTTACTTGCTGGGAACAGATGACTGGCACTACAAGGCTGGAACCCGGGAGACAGCCACCTGCAGGGCTCGGTGCAACAGCGAGGAATGACGAGGGGACGGAGTGTCCGCCGCCGAGGAATCCACCTGTGCACAGGGGAGCAGACTGAGAGAGATGAGGTAAGGCGTTCTTACCACACTGAGTCGTGCTGAAGGATTGCTTGCTTATCATGGAAGGGAGATGAAGTCTAACGGCTTCAGGCCGAGGCTCAGGGCGAGGCGGCTTTTATCCCTCGCTGCTGATGACGAACAGGTGCGCGAGCAGGTGGCGCCGCTGATGAACGGCGCGGCGTGACAGTACTCCCCCCTCTAGCAGCGCCTCCTGGCGATGGCTTATCTGGGTGCGCTCGGTGGAAGTCCGCGATGAGCGATGGGTCCAACACAAATGACGAGGGTACCCACTGTCGATGCTCGGGCCCATAGCCCTCCCAGTCCACCAAGTACTGCAACCCACGACCCCGGCGCCGAGAGTCCAGGATGGAGGCGACGGGCCAGGCCGGATGGCCATCAATCATCCGGGGCGCGGGTTGCGCAGCAGGAGGGGGGCAAAGGGGGTCGGTGACTGCCAGCTTCACCTTTGACACGTGGAAGGTGGGATGTATGCGGAGGGAGGGGGGAATAGCCACGCGCACAGCCACCGGGTTGATGATCCGGGTGATGGGATAGGGACCCATGAACCGCTGTGCCAGCTTTCTCCTCTCGCCTTTTAGAGTGACGTCCTGGGTGGAAACGTAGACACGTTGCCCAACTCTGTACGCTGGGGCAGGTCTTCTATGCCGGTCCGCCACAGTCCTGTTGTGCTCCGCTGTGCGTAAAAGCGCATTGCGCGCGGCAGTCCAGATGGAGCGGAACTGCCTGAGATGTGCTTTAACTGAGGGGACAGGTACCTCACTCTCCTGCTCCGGAAACAGCGGGGGGTCGTAACCCAGGGACGCCTTGAAGGGAGACATCCCTGTAGCAGAAGAGCGAGCAGTATTATGAGCATATTCAACCCAGGCAAGATGGTTGCTCCAGGACGTGGGTTTGGATGTGGTCACACAGCGGAGCGCAGCCTCCAGCTCCTGATTGGTCCGTTCACACTGCCCATTGGATTGGGGGTGATGGCCGGAGGAGAGGCTCACCTTGGCTCCGATGGCGTTACAGAATGACCTCCAAACCTCAGATGAAAATTGGGGGCCCCGGTCCGAGACCACGTCCACCGGAATCCCGTGCAGCCTGACCACGTGTTGGACGAGGAGATCCGCCGTCTCCAGGGCAGTAGGGAGGCCTCGCAGGGGGACGAAGTGCACAGCCTTGGAGAAACGGTCCACGATGGTCAGGATGGTGTCATAGGAGTTGGAGATGGGGAGTCCGGTGACGAAATCCAGCGCGATGTGCGACCAGGGCCTGCCAGGGACGGGCAGGGGCTGGAGCAGACCCGCTGGAGGGGCATTTCCCGACTTGCAGGTGGCACAGATTGGGCAAGCCCGGGCGTAGCGGGCTGCGTCCCTCCGCAGGCCTGGCCACCAAAAGGACCGTTGGAGGAGGTCTATCATCCGGGAGGTGCCAGGGTGACAGGTGAGTTTGGAGGTGTGCAGCCAGTGGATGACCTCTCCTCGGACCGCGGATGACACGAACAGCCTCCCCTCCGGTACGCCGCCAGGATCAGGTTCCACTTCCTGCGCCTTCCGGATCTTGCCCTCAATGTCCCACGAGACAGCTCCCACGACGCACGACCTGGGCAGGATGGAGTGGGGCGTTTCTTCCGACTCCACGGGGGTGAACTGCCTAGAGAGGGCGTCAGGCAGGCCGTTCTTAGAGCCAGGCCTGAAGGTGATGGAGAACTGGAACCTGGCGAAGAACAGGGACCAACGCGCCTGGCGGGCGTTCAGGCGCTTGGCAGATCGTAAATATTCCAGGTACTTGTGGTCCGTCAGGACCACAAATGGCAGGTTCGCCCCCTCTAGCCAGTGGCGCCACTCCTGCAGGGCGAGTTTGATAGCCAAGAGCTCTCTGTCCCCCACATCGTAATTCCTCTCCGCTGGGGACAAGCGCCGGGAGAAGAAGGCGCAGGGCCGTTTGCCGCCATCGTCCGGCGACCGCTGGGATAGCACTGCTCCCACTCCCGTGTCCGAGGCGTCTACCTCCACAATGCACTGCAGCGCGGGGTCGACCTGGCGAAGGACCCGGGAGGAGGAGAACTCCGCTTTCAGCGCCTGAAAGGCGGCAGCGACCTCTTCAGTCCACCGGAACGGGACCTTTGGGGACGTGAGGCGGGTCAGTGGTCCGACGATTGAGCTGAAGTTGGGGACAAAGCGGCGGTAGAAATTGGCGAAGCCCACGAACTGTTGCACCTGCTTCCGTGATGCAGGTGTAGGCCACTCCACCACCGCCTTCACCTTCTCGGGGTCAGGAAGCACCTTGTCGTGGGCGATGATGAACCCCAGGAAGGAAGTAGTTCTGGCGTAAAATTCGCATTTTTCAGCCTTTTTTTTTTTTT
The DNA here is from genome assembly GCA_020510985.1 of Pholidichthys leucotaenia. Classification (NCBI taxonomy): domain Eukaryota; kingdom Metazoa; phylum Chordata; class Actinopteri; order Cichliformes; family Pholidichthyidae; genus Pholidichthys; species Pholidichthys leucotaenia. The sequence continues at coordinate 108,138,714 of CM035845.1, forward strand.
TTTTTTTTTTTTTCTTTTTTTTTACTTATTTGTACCCGTAGGTAGATTTGGTTTGCAGTCTGGTGACAAGCCACCGGCTGCTGGTCGCTGCGTGCGCGAGCGCCCTAAACCTACATGTTTTTGGTGTGCGGAAGGAAACCGGAGAAATCCCGGAGTAAACCCACGCAACACGGGGAGAACATGCAGACTCCACACAGCTCACTGTTGGTCGGGGGCTGGGATCGAACCCACGATCTCGTGATCCCCGCGATCCCCCGGCCGAGGGTAAAACTGTGCTGCTACAGTGCTAAACCACTGCGCCACCGTGCAGCCTTCACGTATAGTCGATTCTCCAGCAGTCTTTGGAGGACCCACCTCACATGGACCTGATGCTCATCTCTGGACTTGGAGAAGATGAGAATATCATCCAGGTAGACGAACACAAAAAGGCCAATGAAGTCCCGGAGGACGTCATTAATGAGGCGCTGAAAGACGGCAGGAGCGTTGGTCAACCCGAACGGCATTACCAGGTATTCAAAGTGGCCGTTCGGGGTACGGAAGGCTGTCTTCCATTCATCTCCCTCCCGGATCCGGACGAGGTGGTAAGCGCTGCGTAGATCCAGCTTGGTGAACCAGGTCGCCCCCTGGAGGGAGTGAAAGGCAGTGTCCATGAGGGGCAGGGTGTAACGGTCCTTCTCAGTGATGTCGTTGAGGGCCCGGTAGTCAATGCAAGGGCGGAGGGACCCATCCTTTTTTCCCACGAAGAAGAACCCTGCCCCCACGAGTGACGATGATGGGCGAATTATCCCAGCACTCAGTGATTCCTTCAGGTAGGCGTTCATTGTCTCCTTCTCCGGTGCTGACAGGCTATAGAGTCGACCAGAAGGTAAGGGAGCCCCCTGGCGGAGGTTGATGGCACAGTCATAGGGCCGATGAGGGGGGAGAGACATAGCTTTCGCCTTACTGAACACCATACCCAGGTCGTGAAATTCCGGGGGCACCAGAGACAGGTCCGGGGGTGCAGCGTCCGTCGCAGGGGGAGAAGCGGATGGAGAGCAGGCAGCGGACTGAAGGCAGGTGCCCATACAGAATGTGCTCCATGCCGATACCCCAGCTGACTTCCAATCCAGGACAGGGTTGTGAAGGCGTAGCCAGGGATACCCCAGGATGACGGGCGACACAGAGTTGGGAAGGACATAAAAGATCATCTCCTCCCGGTGGTTTCCCGAGATGATGACCGGAACAGGGATGGTCTGGTGTGATACTCTCCCAAGGGAAGCACGGGAGAGGTTGACAAGGGAGATGGGATTTTTCAGTGCCTGACAGCGGATGCCCAAACGGGTTGCCAGGCTCTGTGAAATGAAGCTGCCTTCTGTGCCCGAATCCACCAGTGCGTGGGTGAGATGCCCAGTGGGGTTGTGGCAGAAACGGATGGGCAGCTTCAATTGGGTAAGTGGATTTAACCGGTTGACATCCGCGAGGCCCCCTACAGTGACTCGCGGACCCCGCCGACTGGCTTTCCGTGGACAAAGCTTCACCGTGTGTTGGTCATCTCCGCAATACATGCAGAGATTCCACTCACGGCGGCGTTGTCTCTCCGCAGGGGAAAGCTTTGTCCAGCCCGTCACCATCGGCTCCGACTCCTCGGGGCACGATGGTGGCGGCGCCGCCAGGGGGCGAGCTTGGAACAGGCGCGGCGAGGCTTCGCGAGGGCGAGAAGAAGACAACTTCTACCCCGAGGAGCGCTCGCGCAGCCTGTTATCCAAACTGATCGCTAGAGATGTTAGCTCCGCTAGCGTCTCAGGGATATCCCGCCCAGCTAGTTCATCCCTCAGATCATCATTGAGACTGCGGAGGAAAAGGTTCCTCCCAGCCTAACTCCTCCGCCGCTACCCGGAAGTCGACCGCATAGTCCGCTGCCGACCGGCTTCCCTGCTGGAGAGCGAGAAGCCGATCGACCTGGACCGTCTCGGTAAGAGCATGGTCAAAGACCTCCAGGAAGCGTCTCACGAACTGGTCATACGTGAGGGTGGCATAACTGGGCTTCGCCATTACGGCGTAGGTCCAAGTTAATGCTCGCCCCTCCAGGAGATTCCCGATATAACCAATTCGGCTATGATCTGAGGGAAAGTCCCCGGGTACCCGGTGGAAAACGGACTCACACTGCATAATAAACCCCCGCGCTCCGCCGAGCTAACCGCTAAAGCGGGCGGGGGTTGGAATGGGCGTGAGCCGAACCGGTGCACCCGGAACCTGCTGGACGGCCACTGGAGCAGCAGGAGCTGCGCCACCCTGACGAGCCGGGGGGGACGGCTGCTGAGGGTCCAAATGGTCCAACCGGTTAGTTATAGAACTCAACTGATTAAAAATCACCTGTTGCTGATAGACTAATTGATCCACTCGAGCCTCGAGAGTGGAAAACCGGTGTGCGAGCCCGCCGTCTGCCGAGCTGCTCTGCTGAAGCCGTACTGACATAACGTTCGGCTCAGGAGACGCACACACACAGGCTCAGAGTAGTTCAAATAGTTTATTTGCAACAGGAGTGACTGGATGTGTGTCTGCTGGATGTTAATGTATTGGTGGTGGCGTCTGCTTCTGGCACAGGGGCAGGAGACCGCACAGCCGGCAACCCTATGGGAGAAAGCACAGAGACACAGGGTGACGAGCACACACCAACACAGGAGGAGAATAGGCGAGGGAGAAGCTTACTTGCTGGGAACAGATGACTGGCACTACAAGGCTGGAACCCGGGAGACAGCCACCTGCAGGGCTCGGTGCAACAGCGAGGAATGAAGAGGGGATGGAGTGTCCGCCGCCGAGGAATCCACCTGTGCACAGGGGAGCAGACTGAGAGAGATGAGGTAAGGCGTTCTTACCACACTGAGTCGTGCTGAAGGATTGCTTGCTTCTCATGGAAGGGAGATGAAGTCTAACGGCTTCAGGCCGAGGCTCAGGGCGAGGCGGCTTTTATCCCTCGCCGCTGATGACGAACAGGTGCGCGAGCAGGTGGCGCCGCTGATGAACGGTGCGGCATGACAGAAACGGCTCCAAGGGAGCCTTCGTGTGTCTGTGTACTTTGGCTCGTTGGCACGCCATGCAGGCTGCCGCCCACTCTTTCACTTGTTTGCGAAGGCTCGGCCACACGAATTTCTTCCCTACCATTTTGACCGACACGCGCACTCCCGGGTGCGCCAAAGAATGAATCGAGTCAAACACGCGGCGGCGCCACGCGGCCGGGACCACGGGACGCAGGCGCCCCATGGAGACATCGCAGATTAGGGGGGGCATGCCGTCTTGCAGCACCCTGCTCTCCAGCCTTAACCCTGTTGGTCCAGACTGGAGCGCGCGCACGTCCGCGTCACTAACCTGCTCCACGGCCATGGCTGCATAATCTATCCCCACGCAGACCGGGGCCGCCACGGCGCACGAGAGGCAGTCTGCCACTACATTCAGTTTACCCGACACATGCTGAATATCGGTAGTAAACTCTGAGATCGTGGCCAGCTGTCTCTGCTGCCGGCCCGACCATGGTTCTGAAACCTTGGCCATCGCAAATGTTAGCGGCTTGTGGTCAACGAACGCGATGAAACTGCGCCCTTCCAGCCAGAACTGGAAGTGGCGAATGGCTAGGTGGAGAGCCAGCAACTCCCTGTCGAATGCGCTGTATTTACGTTCACTGTCGCTCAAAGTCCTGCTGAAAAAGGTGAGCGGCTGCCAAGCCCCGGCTACGCGCTGCTCCACGACCGCCCCTATGGCCACATCTGAAGCATCAGTGGTGAGCGCTATGCGGGCCGTTGTGTCTGGATGTGCCAGCAATGCGGCGTTTGCCAGGGCTGATTTAACTTCCGAGAATGCCCGCTCTCGCTCCGGGGTCCATTCGACCTTATCCGCGGGTTTCTGTTTTTTGAGCGTGGCGTACAATGGTTGCATGAGCTGCGCTGCGCTGGGAAGGAAATGGTTATAAAAGTTTACCATTCCCCAAAATTCTTGTAGCGCCCTGACCGTTTGCGGCCGGGGAAAATCCGCCACTGCACGCACCTTGTCAGGCAGTGGGATCGCTCCTTCGGGAGAGACGTGGTGCCCCAAAAAATCAATATCCATCACTCCGAACTGACATTTCGCTGGGTTGATTATTAACCCGTGCTCTTCCAACCTCCGGAAAACTGTCAAGAGGTGGGTTTCGTGTTCGTCTTCGGATGCGCTGGCTACCAGGATATCGTCCAGGTAGACGAACACGAACGAGAGATCGCGCAGCACTGCATCCATCATGCGTTGGAACGTCTGTGCCACTCCTTTCAACCCGAATGGCATGCGCAAAAACTCGAATAAACCGAACAGAGTTATTACCGCTGTTTTGGGTATGTCCTCAGCGCGCACTGGGACTTGGAAAAAATGCGCGCCCCGGCAAGGTGAACGGAAAAATCCTGTATGTGGGGAATTGGGTAGCGATCGTGCGCTGTGGCGTTGTTCAACCTGCGGAAATCCCCACACGGTCGCCACGAGCCCTCAGCTTTAGGGACCATGTGTAGCGGGGATGCCCATGGGCTGTTTGAGCGCCTGATGATGCCCATCCTTTCCAGATTGGCAAACTCCTCGCGCGCTATGGCCAGTTTAGCTGCGTCCAAGCGCCGAGGTCGTGCAAAAACGGGCGGCCCGGTGGTGGTGATAAAATGCTCCACCCCGTGTTTAGCGATGGCTGCCGAAAACGTCGGGACTGTGAGTGCTGGGAACTGGGTGAGCAGTGTGTGGAACTTTCCGCCTGCTGCTGTGACGTTGGCTTGTGCTGTCGGCCGGGTCACTCGAGCTATACAGGGGAGAGAGTCGAAAGACAGTGCATTAACTAGGCGCCTGTTAGCAAGATCAACCAGTAAATTATGTGCACACAGAAAATCAGCCCCCAGTATATGATAATCTAATGCTGCTATGACAAAAGTCCACTCATATGTGCGGCCGTGTAGAGACAAGAGTAGAGTCTTCTCACCAAAGGTCTTAATCTCCGAGCCGTTCGCTGCCGCCATCTTGGGGCCGCTAGATCCTGCCAGCCGGTCAGCGTAGGTCGGCCAGATGAAACTCTTCTGGGCGCCGGTGTCCACGAGGAAATGCCTCCCCGAGCGTGCGTCCGTCAGGTAGAGCAGCTTCTTCTCCTCCCCGAGGGTCGCCGCTGCTACGGACCCTCAGCCTTGGCGTTTTCCCGAGCGCTGGAATTGGCACGGTGGCATACATCTGCATGCGTTCTCTCCGAAGCGGCGGTGGTAGGAACAGAGCGTGTCTCTCTGGCGCTCCTTGGCCCCCACTGCTGCTGCCGTCGGTGGCTCCTCGCCTCCTCCGGTCGTCGCGCCGAGCTCCGTTGCTGCCGCGATGGTCGTGAACGCCCTGGTGGCGATGATGATTCGGTCTGCTTCCCGGGCTAGCGTACGATAGTCCCACTCGGCCAGCAACGGCGAATTGGCCAGGGTCGCTCTCGCCGCTGTAGGAAGGTTCCGGAGGAAGAGGTGGGTAAACAGAAAGTGGTCGTCGTCCATGCCGTTTAACCTCAGCATCTTCTCCATTAGGTCTATGGCCGACCCATCTCCCAACTCGGTCCGCATCAGAAGTCTCTCTGCTCTCTCACCGTCCGAGAGTGTGTAGCGCTGGATGAGCGCAGCCTTCAGCGCCTCGTACTTGCTGTCGGTTGGTGGCTGATCGAGCAGGCTCTTTACGTGCTGAGCTGTGCGGGCGTCGAGCGCTGCGACCACATAGTGGAACTTGGTGTCATCTGCCGATATTCCCCGGAGGGCGAACTGCGCCTAGATGATGTGGAACCAGGAGCACAGGTTGTGCTGCCAGAAATCCGGTAGCTTGATTGCGACAGCACATGCGTGGCTGGAGGTTCCCGTCGAGGTCGGCTCCGGGGGTCTTGATTCGTGTTCCATGATACGTCTTGGGTCACCAGTGTGGAGCGTGTAAATGAAGAGGCAGATTAGTTTCAGCCGATTTATTACACATCTCTCACATCAAGCATAGACAGAAAGACATTCAAGTAGAAGCTCTTCTCTTAAATACCATGACATTCTTCTAGAATCTTCTCACACACAAAAGATGATCTTCTCGTCCAATCGCAATCAACCCACTCATCCTTAACACCTCCCTGTTATCTTACTAGGGTATCTAAAATCTTCTCACACACAAAAGATGATCTGCTCGTCCTTTGTTCTTGTCTAAGATGGTATACAGTTAGGCTCTCCCCAGGTTACCACACCATAAAACATATAAAAATAAAATTAACTGAAATGATACGAACTATTAAAAAAATGATACTATAGGAAAATGTTAAATGAAAATAAGAATGATATGAAAGGAGTCTGGGATATATTAAATAAATTAAGAAAAAATGGAACTAAGAAAATAATATATCCAGAGTATTTTACTGATAATTGTGGTGATAATTATGATAAGAACATGGTAGTGAATAAGATGAATATATTTTTTGTCAATGTTGGACCAGAGGTGGCAGCAAAAATTCCAAACCAAGGAAGAGACACCGTGAGTGAGACGTTGATTGGAAATAACCCTCAGTCAATCTTTCTCTCAGCGGTGGATGAATTAGAGGTAAAATCTGTTGCTGAAAAGTGTAAAAATAAATTATCTACTGATTGTGATGGTACTGATATGGCACTAGTAAAAAGAACTGTGGATGGCATATTAAAACCATTTACATATATTTGTAATCTATCATTTCAAACTGGCTCTTTCCTGCAGAAAATGAAAATAACAAAAGTAATTCCATTATTCAAGCAAGGAAATAAACACCACTACACAAACTACAGACCAGTATCGCTCCTCCCACAATTTTCAAAGATTCTGGAAAAAACTTTTCAACACCAGATTAGAAAACTTTTTAAATAAACATGATCTGCTTAATCAGAATCAATATGGATTTAAAGCAAAGAGTACAACATCATTAGCAATAATAGAAGCAACAAAGGAAATAATAAATGCATTAGATCAAGGAAAATATGCAATTGGCATATTTATAGATTTTAGAAAAGTATTTGATACAATAAATCATTCAATACTTCTTAATAAACTGCAAATGTATTATATTAGGGGAATGGCACTGAACTGGGTTACAAGTTATCTATCTGAGAGACAACAGTTTGTGAAGATGGGATAATATCTGTCTGGATGTATGGGAACTGCTCGTGGAATCCCCCGGGGGTCAGTATTGGGCCCCAAATTATTTAACATATATAGAAATGATGTATTCCAAGTTTTTAAGTTATTAAAAATAATATTATTTGCTGATGATACTAATATATTTTATTCTGGAAATAATTATAAGGAGCTAATCCATACTCTAAATAATGAATTAAATAAGCTAAAAAATGGATGGATAGTAATAAATTATCACTAAATATAGATAAAACTAAGGTAATGATATTTGGTAATTGTAAAAATAAAGAAGATATACATATTCATATAGATAATGTACAGTAACAACTTTTTGCCACACAATATGCAAAATCTTTTTAATCAGAGAGAAGGGGAATACAATTTATGGGGGAATACAAAATTTAAAATGCACCTAGTAAGATCTACTCGGAAAAGTTTTTGTGTGTTTGTGTGTGGGGTAAAATTGAGGAATGGGTTGGGGGACAAACACAGGCAATGTCCAAACATCCATATATTTAAATCAACATATAAAGAAATGATTTTTGAACAATATAAAAATGACATTACAATATTACAATGTGTCTTTAAGATAAGATAAGATAAGATAAGCCTTTATTAGTCCCACAACGGGGAAATTCCAGGATTGCAACAGCACAGGGATAGCAACACTCAGAGCAACAATCAGAAGGCAAGAAAAAACAAGCAAGCAAGAGCAGCTAATATACATATGTACATATTACTATAAAATATATATATACACACACACACACACACAGACACACAGTGCAGAGCATTGTAGCTGGATGGAATAAATATATGAATATATGAACACACAGTGCAGAGCATTGTAGCTAGATGGAATAAATATGTAAATATATAAACACCCACAGTATGGAGCATTGCAGCTAGGTGGAATAAATATGCAAGTATATAAACACACACTTTAATGAAGTGTGTGAAGTTCTCTTTAATGAAGAAAGGTTCTTATTGTTGTTATTGCTGAATATATATATGCTGAGTTATTGTTGAATATATAGGCTGAATACTATTATCATCGATATCATTATTACTAGAATATAACAACGGTGTTATAGTATCATGATTGTTGTCTAGGATGGACTAATTTAAAGTATTATATAGGCCATGCGGTATTATTGTTATCATTATTATTATTATTATTATTGTTTTGTTTTTTTATTACTTATTTTGTACCCGTAGGTAGATTTGTTTTGCAGTCTGGTGACAAGCCACCAGCTGCCGGTCACTGCGTGCGCAAGCGCCCCGTGTCCCTAGCCTGCATGTTTTTGTTATGTGGGAGGAAACCGGAGAAATCCCGGAGTAAACCCACGCAACATGGGGAGAACATGCAAACTCCACACAGATCACTGTTGGTCGGGGGCAGGGATCGAACCCACGATCTCACAATCCCCGCGATCCCCCGGCCGAGGGTAAACTGTGCTGCCACAGTGCTAACCACTGCGCCACCGTGCAGCCAGTTGTTGTTGTTATTATTGTAACTACTATATGGCAAACTATTATTATGGTTATTATTATATGATTACTTATTGTGCCGTGGTATTGTAAGCCATTTGGGGGTATATGGTGGTATGTATGGTGATTATGATGATGATAATATTGTCTATAATGATATTAAACATACCAGAAGTATTTACTTATTATTATTACAATTATTATTAGATGTTAGTATTATTGTCATTATAAACTATCATTGTATTATTTCTATTGCATAATTTAATTATAAGATGCATTATATATTATGGTATTGTATAATGAATGTATAATGAATGTAATTATCGGATGAATAATGACTAGAATGATATTATATTTTATTGAGTAGGGAGAAGGGGTGCGGCTATATAAGCGTTGGCTTCTCCCCACTCCTCTTGAACAAGGAAATTTTTCATGTTTATTTTTTTAGTTTTGATTCCTTGTTTTTAATTTTTTTTGTCTTGATGTTCAAATCAATCAATCAATCAATCAATCAATCAATCAATCAGATGCCAGTTTTCCATTCAGGATGTCTTTTGGGATGCGTCCATCTTCCATGCAGTAGATATGGCCTAGCCAGCACAGCCTGCACTGTCTGAGGAGAGTGAACGTATTGGGAAGTGCCGCGTGATTCAAGACATCTGCATTGGTTACCCTGTCTTGACAGGATATGCCCAGGATGCGGTGGATGCTTCGCAGGTGGAAGGTGTTGAGTCGCTTCTCCTGTCTGGCATATGATGTCCATGACTCACTGCCGTATGCTGATGACACAGGTGTTATACACTGCCACCTTAGTCTTCACCCACAGCTTGGGGTTTGTCCACACTCTGTTTGTGAAGCGAGCGAGTGTTGTAGCTGCCTTCTCGATCCTCCTGTCTATTTCTGTGTCAAGGGATTGGTTGTCGGTTATGGTAGAGCCAAGGTAGGTGAAGTGGTGGATGACGTCAAGTTCATGGTCATCGATGGTGATGGTAGGTGGTGATTCAGTGTCTTGTCCCAGGACATTGGTCTTTTTCAGGCTAATGGTGAGTCCAAAATCCTTGCAGGCCTGTGAGAAGTGGTCCATCAGTGTTTGCAGCTCCTGTTGGGTGTGTGTTGCAGCTACGTTGTCAGCAAACAGCATGTCTCTGATGAACGTTTCATGAACCTTCGTCTTGGCTCTGAGGCGGGCAAGGAAGAACAGCCTGCCATCTGACCTGGTGTGTAGGTAAATTCCTTCAGTTGCAGTGCCAAAGGCATGCTTTAGGAGAACGGTGAAGAATATCCCAAAGAGTGTGGGAGCAAGGATGCAGCCTTGTTTGACACCACTGTAGATGCTGAAGGGGTCGGAGGAACTCCTGTTGAACTGCACAGTCCCCTTCATGTCTGAGTGAAAAGACTCGATCATGGACTGCAGCTTTGGTGTGCAGCCTATCTTTGGGAGAATCTTGAATAGGCCATTTTTGCTGACAAGGTCGATCTTAACTTCCCTCATGTCCTGTGGTACAGCCACTCCTTGCCAGCACTGACAGAGGACTTCATGCAATGGGAGCAGGAGGGTAGTGTTGCAGTGTTTGATCAGGTCCGGGAGAATCCCATCGCTGCCTGGGGCTTTGCCTAAGACCAAGCTGTCGATGGCCTTCCTGAGTTCCTCTATGGTTGGCTCCATATTCAGCTCCTCTATGATTGGCATTCACTTGATGGCGTCAAGAGCTGTAGGGGACACTGTGTTCTGTCTGGAGTAGAGGTCGGAATAGTGTTCCACCCATCTCTCCATCTGTTGGCCCTTGTCTGTAATTACTACTCCAGTGGAAGATTTGAGGGGAGCTGTCTTGCTCTGGACTGGTCAGGGCACCTTCTTGATGCCATCGTACATCCCTCTAACATTGCCTGTAGCAGCAGCTGTCTGGATGTCTTCACTGAGCTCTGTCCAGTATTCGTTGGCACAATGCCTGGCAGTCTGCTGAGCCTTGCTCATGGCAGCTCTGAGAATCTGCAGGCTCTTCTCACTGGGTGACTGCTTATACTCAGTGAGGGCGGCGTGCTTGGCTTCGATGATGGGAGTAATCTCTGTGGACTTTTTATTTATTTATTTATTTTTTATTACTTATTTTGTACCCGTAGGTAGATTTGTTTTGCAGTCTGGTGACAAACCACCAGCTGCCGGTCGCTGCGTGCGCAAGCACCCCTTAACTCCCTAACCTGCATGTTTTTGGCATGTGGGAGGAAACCGGAGAAATCCCGGAGTAAACCCACGTAAACACGGGGAGAACATGCAAACTCCACACAGATCACTGTTGGCCGGGGGCAGGGATCGAACCCACGATCCCCGTGATCCCCTGGCCGAGGGTAAAACTGTGCTGCCACAGTGCTAACCACTGCGCCACCGTGCAGCCCAAACCTTGGCCTTGGCCTCAAACCAGCTGTGAGACTTGGAGGACTTCTTCCCAAAGGTAGCCAAGGCGGTACGGTGCATGGTGTCCTACAGTACTTCCCATTTCTCTGTGGCAGAGTCTCTGGGCTGTGAATTTTACATTTCCTTCTCAAAGGTCTCTGCAAACTTTTCCACAAGGTCTGGTTGAGATATCGTGCTGACATCAGTGCAGGATTTCCCTTGTTTCTTTGAGTGGTGGATTCTCTTTGGCTGTAGGCTGATCTTGCAGCAGACCAGGAAGTGATCTGTGTTGCAGTCCACACTGTGGTAAGAGCGTGTGTGGAGGACATTCTTGATGGTGGCACACCTGACCAGGATAAGATCTAGCTGATGTCAATGCTTTGGGCGTGGGTGTCTCCAAGAGACCTTGTGCTGAGGCTTGGTCCTGAAGTAGGAGTTGGCAATGCACAATTCGTGGTAACTGCAAAGCTCAACCAGTCATTGGCCATTCTTATTCATTTTCCCCACACCAAACTGTCCAAGACAAGAGGGCCAGGAGCCATGATCTGCACCCACTCTGGCATTGAAGTCACCCAGGAGAACAAGTTGCTCATTGCTGGGGATGCTTGTGATGATGGATGTGAGCTTCTCGTAGAACTCATCCTTTGTGTCCAGTGTGGAAGACAGTGTTGGGGCATACACGCTAACAAGGGTGACTGGGCCTTCAGTGGTGTTGAGGCAAAGAGTGAGGAGACTCTCTGTGCCATTGCTGCCTGGCTCTACCATATTCAGTAGGTTGTACCTCAATGCAAAGCCGACTCCATGCTCCCTTGGCTCGTCAGAGCCTTTCTCCTGACAGTAGAATGTGTAGTCCTTCTCCTTCAGCAAGCCTGAGTCAGCAAGGTGTGTTTCCTGATGGGTGGCAATGTCAACATGCAGCCTCCTGAGCTTGTCATTGATGACAGCTGTTTTCCTGGAATCACTGATGTCCTGAAGGTTTTCAAAAAGACTGGTCATCATTGTCCGAATGTTCCAACATCCCAGTTTCAAAGCTGGTTTCTTTCATTGTTTTGTTTTGTTTCCTGGTGTGAAGAATGCAGTCTGCAGTTTGGACATTTCCTAATCCCCATGCACCTAATGAGGATGGCAGACTGTGGCGGGACAACACCTTACTGGCTGGGGGCTGCCCAGCTTGAGGTGGGCAGTAGTTGTCCACTGAGATCCAAGGATCCCTCCCACCATCGGGAACAACCCCTGGCGCCAAGCTCTACGCCAATCGAGCAATGACTTATAATCAGTAACTGTTGTTCCCCGTGTTGTGTCGATGCTGCAAGCAAAGCTGGAGTGACCTCTCCAGGGTGTAGGGTGTGAGTTTGTGTTGGTGAGTGTTGCTGGATGCTAGCCTGGGCAATGTGATATGGAGGACAGGCTGTTGCCCATGTAGCATGTCCCCCCTCTCCATGTCGCTGATGGATTCAAAGAAACTGCAAGGCTTGCAAGGCTGTTACAGTTTGGCACCAGTGCCATCGCAGGAGCTGCCAGAATGAAGTTTAAATCAACAACGGACTGCCTTTGGGGCTCCAACTCCAGATTTTATCTCAGGGTTGACTTCGGAAGCCTTTCCTTTGACCGGGTATGCCGCAAGGCAGCAGAGGTTTGAAATCAGGGTTTTCTTTCCCCTAGATGGACTACCCTCCCAGGTTGTTGAGCCCCATCTACCCGAAGCATCTGGTTTAAAGGCACCAGAGACTCACCTTCGCCCCTTCTCCCGTCAGTAGAAGCAGTTCCGCTGGGCTTAGAAGCTAAGCCACATGAGCAGGCCAGGAGTTGGACTTGGTTGTCAGAGGCTATTTGAAACTCATGCCATAAGGAGCATTTTTTCAGTGCTGGGCGCTTATCTCCAGCACCACTCGTGGCTATAACAACCTTGGAACCTTGAATAATAGGCAAACATCTATTTTTAAAGTGTAAATAAAAATAGTTTTACCAAATGATATGAATTGCTTTGTATGTAAAAGTTGTTTTTAGCAAAGTATCCATTAAAAGTTACTTGAGTAGTGTGCATGTGTGTGCTCACTAATTTTAGGAAGGATTTTTTCTTAAATTTGTTACTCTCCTTGTAGATTTGCATTTTTTTCATAAAAGTGTGACTGTTATCTTGTTCTTGTCTTGTTATATGTTATCTGATATCTTGGAAATTTGTGATCTTATAAATTCACACTTTTGTGATAAATTTGTGACTTTTTGCGCACAAATGTATATATTACTCATAAAATTACATTTTTTACTATAAACTTTTCATATGTAATTTTGCAAATGTTTTCTTGTATATTTTCTTACCCTCTGTTATATCTGATAAATGACCAGGCAGGAGGTGAGTCTTCATGCAGCAACTAACTAACTTTATTATGTGAAGTTGAGTTTATATACAGAGTGGGCTGTGCCCGCCTGACGTCACCCTTGGGGAAAATTAAATATGAATTATCAATATTAAAGAGATATTTTCTGAGCTAAAACAGAAGAACGATGATTTTAACTTTGATTTTAATGAAATGAAGTTTAAAAAGTTACTAAAATGACTAAAGATGCATTTAAATAGTCATTTCTAGTAAGCAAAAGTTATTGCAGTATAAACAATGCCAAACACAGTTTTTAAAAATTTAACAGCCATGCATTTTTCGTATTTTTAATGTAATTTTAACTACCTCCAGGTAAAACAAAAATAAAACAAACAAACAAACAAACAAAAAACAAAGGGTACACTTGCAGCTTGGAGGCCCTGTAGTGGCTGAGAGGGGCATTGCATTTGTACATTCTGCTTTGTAGCCAGAAACGGCTCACATACAGGACTATCAGCATTAAATATTGGCACTAAATTCAACAGTCTCCACACTCATTCAAACTAACCAATCACTGGTCTTTCTGGTAAGATTTTCATCTGTGTATGTGAGCTCTTAACACTGGGATATTGGACATTATTGAATGTAATTGGTTAGCTAGCATAATGTTAAATATGTCCACTCATCTCTGGCGTCACTAGAAGCCCCGGGCTCACACCACGACATTAATAGTTTGACAGGCCTCACTGCTTGCTTCTCCCCATCTGCTCTTCTTTGTCTACATTCCTCCCTCTGGCTCTCCTTTCTCTCACTCTTTGCTCCTTACTTTCATTTTGTTGTATCCTCTTGCCTTTGGACAGTTGCAGGCTGCAACTTTAACGTCAAAGGTAAACTCTTTTCACTTTTTTTTTTTTTACTCAGGCTTTGACAAGATTGACAAAATGCTGTTTATGACACTTTAGTATGCATATATATGAGAAGGGTTGGGTTGATCATGCTTTACGTGAATTGCAGCAAATTAAAATACTTTTACCAAACTTACATAGAACCAACTCCTTCCCTCTCTCTAATCCTGAAAAAATCAAAAATCTGCTTTTTAAACCAACAGATTGAATCATAAAATCTGTCCGTTTTTAATCCTGGTTGACAAGTTTTGGTTTATATATAAACAATTATACTCATAGAGCATTGGAAAGATAAGATTTGGACATATGCAAACATTTCCTGAGCAAACCTTTCCAGCTTTACTTTAGTAGCTGGCTTTGTCATTATATAAGCAAGCATTTGCTCAGTAGGACAATACTCCAGAAGTACTTTTCCACTGTTTACAACCTCTCTTATGAAGTGGTATTTAATGTCTATATGCTTACACCTTTGCCTGTTTACAGGGTTTTTGGCAAGTGCAATAGTGCCTTGGTTGCCTTCATACACTTTTGTTTGTGCATAATCATAACTGTCTAGTCCCTTCAGTAGTTGTTCCAAATATATACACTACCGTTCAAAAGTTTGGGGTCACCCAGACAATTATTTTGTGTTTTCCATGAAAAGTCACACTTATTTACCACCATGAGTTGTAAAATGAATAGAAAATATAGTCAAGACATTGACAAGGTTAGAAATAATGATTTATATTTGAAATAATAATTTTTTCCAGATACTCAACCTGCTCAAAGAAAGGTCAGTTTTATAGCTTCTCTAACCAGCTAAACTGTTTTCAGCTTGTTGTGTTGGGTTCTTTTATAAATAAAGACTGCTGCTTTGGGTGAACACGGAGCCTCCTTTATTGACTGGCTGCAACACATTAACACACGAACTCCGCCATATTATTCTCTATCATGCTGTATACCTGACAACATCCGGTCTGTGTCGCCCCCTAGTGGCTCCACATATGTAATGCCTAGATTACACCACATCCCCCTTACTGAAGCTAGGTTGACCCCTTTTAGCTGAAAACACAAAATACATTTTTATATGAGATCTTTTTCCGTTCCCTTTTGTCAACTAACTATGACAGCATAAATTTAACACATCACCCCCTTTAACAAATCTGTAACATTTCTTTTTTTTTTCACACTGTTGCCATGTAAGAACATATTATGCAAAGGCCTCTTATTTTCTATTTAAGGAAGGCATTTTTAGAACTCAACTCTGCTTTCACGAATATTAACATGCAACTCTACAGATCCAGTCTCTTTGGTTTTATCACTTCTCTACCAGACCTGGTTCTAACAACACCTGGTGTTTCCTGTGCATTGGGCTCAGAAACAGTTTCTGTAGGAGTGTCTTTTCCATTTGACTGGGTCCGTTGTGGTTCCATCTCAGTCTCTGGTATTGACATAGGCACAAGATGAGTGCGGTTCCTCCTGATTGTCCCTTGTGGTCCACTGATGACATAGGACCGTGTAGTTTTGTGGACAGATGTCACTGTGCCCTGTGCTTTCGCATCTGTAATCCAAACAGAGTTTCCGGGTAACAGTTTATCCAAATCTCTCGTTCTGTGTCTTTTGTTGAAACATTCTGTTTGCCTCATCCGTCTCTCCTTTTCCACGTGACGAATTTGTTGCAGATTCGGCACGCATGGCTGCAAGGCCTCTGGAAGCATTGGCAGGGTGGTACGAAGCCTACGCCCCATGAGAAGCTGTGCTGGGCTGTAGCCATTTGCCAACGCTGTGGTTCTGTAGGCTAACAGTGCTCGGTATGGATCACTGGCTTTCTTAATTAGGTTTTTGACTGTTCTGACAGCTCTTTCTGCTCTTTCTGCTCTTCCACGCCTCCAGGACCCGGAGGCGTGCTGGCCGGATCATAGCCGATCCCTCACACCCTGGTCACGTACTGTTTGCCCCCCTCCCCTCTGGTAGAAGACTTCGGTCCATCCAGACTAAAACCTCCCGTCACATGAACAGCTTCTTCCCCTCTGCCATTAGACTGCTGAACACTAAGTGACTCTCGTGCACCATGTACAGCAGCTCAACCAGACTCATGTCAATCATCACTGTTTTCTTCCTGCATTACCGACTGCACTATATAGTTCTCCACAGTATC
Source organism: Pholidichthys leucotaenia (assembly GCA_020510985.1). Lineage (NCBI taxonomy): Eukaryota > Metazoa > Chordata > Actinopteri > Cichliformes > Pholidichthyidae > Pholidichthys > Pholidichthys leucotaenia. The sequence goes on from CM035845.1 coordinate 108,155,088, forward strand.
TGCTGCTGGCTAATATATATTTTAACTGTTGACCAGTATCACTTAATCTTATCCTACACTTTATTACATGTATAGTTTATTTCTCTTATCTTATCATGTTTAATGTTGCAGCATTGTACCGAGACAAATTCCTAGTTTGTGTACTACATGAACAATGGCAATAAACCTGATTCTGATTCTGATTCTGATTCTCACTGTTACTTTGGGGGTACCTGGGACTACTGGTCACGTGCTCAAAACAGTACTCCTTTGCAAAGTCTTACATTTCCTGACTTGCGAACTGCGGGCCGTTATCCGTGATCAGTATCTCTGGTATTCCGTGACGTGCAAACATAGACTTTAAATGCACAATGACATTGGCAGAGCGAGTTGGGCTGAGCTGGGCAATCTCTATATACCTAGAGAAGTAGTCCACTAATAACAGGTAGTTTTTGTCTTGTAGCGTGAACAAATCAGCTCCCAACTTCTGCCATGGCCTTTTTGGTAAATCTGTGGGCATTAAAGGCTCTCTCACATTAACTCTTTCCTGCATGCACTATCTACATTTGAGTACAACTTCACTGATCTGGTTGCTTAAACCTGGCCACCATACAGCCTGACGGGCGCGCTCTCTGCATTTAACCACCCCCTAGTGGCCCTCATGTATCTTATCCAAAACTGCATTTCTCATGTTAGCAGGGATAACTAACCTCGTGCCTCTCAGTAGTAGTCCGTTATGCACACTCAAAACGGCTCTCTCAGACCAGTAGTGCTTCACCGCTCCCTGTAGCTGGTTACGATCTGGCCAGCCTTCTGTGCAGTATTTCATGACTTGTGAACAGACGCTGTCGGACTGCAGTTGCTCTTGGAGATCTGCAAGATATTTGCTGCTTGTAGGGAGTCCCTCTAGCACAGAGTCAACATAAATGTTAGTGTCCTCCATAAGATCTGTGTCCGTGTGAGTAACACTGTTTGTGAGCGGTAAGCGTGAGAGCGTGTCGGCAGTGGTGAGACTTTTGCCCGGGATGTGCTTTATAGTGTATGAGTACCTCATTAGGCGCATACGAAATCTCTGTATACGCGGTGGAAGCGCATCCAAAGCTTGTCCTCCCAGTAGACTCACTAGTGGCTTATGATCAGTTTCTAGTTCAAAGTGCAGACCCAGGATAAAGTCATTGAATCTTTCGCATGCCCACGTGAGAGCCAGCACTTCTTTTTTCCAGCTGGGCGTAGCGCTGCTCTGTAGGTGTCAATGATCGAGAAGCGTAAGTAACTGGTGACCACACGTCTCTCTCCTTCTGTAGCATGACTGCCCCCAATCCGTATGAAGAGGCATCTGCAGATATTTTCTGTGGTTTGTTTGGGTCATAGAGCTGCAATACAGGAGCAGAGGACAGTTCTTGTTTGAGATTACAAAACGCATTTTGTTGTTCATGCCCCCAGTACCACATGTTCTTTGTTGAAAGCAAGTCTCTCAATGGTTTGTCCTTTTCAGAAAGGTTCGGAATGAACTTCCCCAGCTGGTTCACCATTCCGAGAAAGCTCCTGAGCTCACTCACGTTGCTTGGCTCTTTCATGTCCTGAAAAGCTTGGGTTTTGTCTGGATCTGGCCTCATTCCTTCTGCTGAAACAATAAACCCAAGAAATTTGACCTCTCTTTTGCCAAACTCACATTTTGACATATTCAACGTAACGCCGGCTTTCTCCGCGCACTTCAAGACAGCGTGCAGTCTTGCGTCGTGCTGCTCCTTCGTGGATCCCCAGACCAGGATATCGTCCACGTGACAGACGACTCCGTCGAGACCCGATGTAACCTCTGTCACCATCATGTTTTGGAAATGTTCAGGAGCACTGGAAATACCAAATGGCAAACGGTTGAAGTGGTATCTGCCAAATGGCGTAATGAATGTGGTGAGAAAGGCCGACTCTTTAGACAGTGGTATTTGCCAAAATCCCATATTTGCATCAAGCTTTGAAAAATACTGAGCACCTGTGAGCATGCCTAGCGTTTGGTCCACAGACGGGAGGATGTATCTTTCGTGACACACTGACTCGTTTAAAGGTGTCATGTCCACACAGATACGCACCTTTTCTTTGTCCTTTTTGGGAGCTACAACCATGCCACAGCACCAACCTGTTGGCTGCTCCACGCGACTGATGACTCCCAACTTTTCCATCCTCTCGAGCTCTTCTTTCACTTTACCCATGAGTGGCAGTGGCACACGCCTTGGCACCTTGAGCGAAAAGGGCTTAGCATCAGGTTTCAGTTTAATTGTGTATGGCTTTTGAACAAGCCCAAGTCCATCGCATAACTTGGGATACGCTTTTCTCACTGTCTCTTGGTCTATAGTGTCAACTCTGGCAATTAGTTTCAGTCTCACGGAAGCTGTTCTACTCAGTAGTGCCATGCGCAGATTTTTGACAATATACATTTTCTCAGTAGCGCTCTTGTCACCGTATGTAATAGTCTCTGTCATAGACCCCAACACGGTTAGTGCAGTTCCACCCGGTCCGTAGAGTGGTTTTTGTGCCTTTTCCAACTGTTCATTTTTCTTCTTGAAGATTTCAAATGTTTGGTCAGAAACCGCTGTGACGTCCGCTCTGGAATCTAACTTAAAAGTCACTTTATTTCCTCTCACGTTTATGTCTGCCAGCCATGGATCCGCCCCTAGATCCACTTCACCCAGAAAAAGTCCATCTGCATTGTCAGTGACCTCATTCACAGTTGGGTTGGACCTACAGACTCTAATATAGTGTCCACGTTTTTTACAGTTATGGCATTCCGCGTTTTTAGCTGGGCACTGTACTGCTGCATGTGCTGGTGCTTTGCCACACTTGGAACAAACTTTACTGTCTTGTTTTGTCTGCTGAGGCCTTGAGGACTTAATCTGTTTTTGTTCCTTGATTATGAACTTGTTTGGCTTGGCTTTTCTGATGTGTACCGCATCCACGGCTGTTCTGTTAATGCTAGTTTCACCTCTTAGGTCAGTTTGTTGTCGTTTTATTTCTTCAGATTGTCTTGCCATTGTTATAGCTTTAGCTAGGGTAAGATCTTTGTCAAGCTGCATTCTTTCTGACAGCGACGAATCTTTCAGACCCACTACAAGCCTGTCTCTCAAGAGGTCATCATGAAGTGCACCGTACTCACAGTTTTCTGCCAGCGCGTAGAGTGCTGTTATGAACGAGTCTACTGGTTCTGCCGGCTGTTGCACTCGCTTGTTGAATTTTGCTCGTTCATAAATCCCGTTCTTTCTGGGAACGAAATGTCTATCAAAGGCTGTTTTAACGGCATCGTACTGCTGGCGCTGCACACTCGTTAGCTCGAGCCCTCTTAGCACGTCGTCAGCCTCATCTCCCATGCAATAAACCAGCGTATTTACTTGGTTCGCCTCAGCTGAGTTATTCAGGTTACTTGCCAGTCTAAAACGCTCAAAACGTCTTATCCACTTTTCCCACTCTTGGGGTCTCGCAAAGTCGAAGGGCTCCGGTGGTTTAATGGTGAAGGTTGCCGCTGGAGTAGCCGCCGCCATTACTGGATCAATTGGTGCAGCTGCAGCTCTTTGAACTTCGTCTGGCATAGCCGCTAGCCGGTTGCAAAGCTGACTTTTCTCACCTCAAAGCGCACCAACTTCTGACACCATGTTGTGTTGGGTTCTTTTATAATTAAAGACTGCTGCTTTGGGTGAACACGGAGCCTCCTTTATTGACTGGCTGCAACACATTAACACACGAACTCCGCCATATTATTCTCTATCATGCTGTACACCTGACAACATCCGGTCTGTGTCGCCCCCTAGTGGCTCCACATATGTAATGCCTAGATTACACCACACAGCTGTGCTAACATGATTGCACAAGGGTTTTCTAATCATCCATTAGCCTTCTGACGCAATGAGCAAACACATTGTACCATTAGAACACTGGAGTGATAGTTGCTGGAAATGGGCCTCTATACACCTATTGCACCAAAAACCAGACATTTGCAGCTAGAATAGTCATTTACCACATTAGCAATGTATATTAGATATTAGAGTGTATTTTCGATTAGTTTAAAGTTATCTTCATTGAAAAAAACAGTGCTTTTCTTTCATAAATAAGGAAATTTCTAAGTGACCCCAAACTTTTGAACGGTAGTGTACATTCCTGCATTGCTGATGCTAAGGCAATGTATTCCACTTCACAAGTAGATTGTTGGTTGTTTTCTTGTCTTCCATGAGATCAGAGAGCTTCCTTCACTCAGACTGACAGAATAACCTGAAATACTACGCCTGTTCTCTCTGATGCCCAATCTGCATCACTGTAAACTTTTAGACCAAATTTACTTACCTTTAAGGTAGCTGAACACATATTTAACAGTGTTCCAGTGTTCCTCAGTTGGATCATTAAAGTGCTGGGAAAGTTTACTGAGAGCAAAACTCAAGTCAGGTCTAGTGCATGTGGACAAATATATTAAACTTCCCACTGCCTGTCTGTACTTTCTTTGATCAGTCATTTTTTCAGCATCTTCTGTATTTCCCCTCTGGGGATCAATAAAGTATACAAAATCAAATCAAATCAAATCAAATAATCAAGTTTCAGTTTACATGGTGTCCCTCTGGACCGACAATCGTTCATTTCAATCCTTTCCAGTATTCTATTCACATACCTTTCCTGTGACATGACAACATGGCCTTCTGTTTGTTCAAAGTCTATTCCCAGAAAATATTTCAATCTTCCTAGAGCTTTCATTTTAAACTTTTCAGTTAGTGTTGCTTTAACACTTTTCAACACTTTTTTTTTTTTTTTCCACTTCCGGCACCACACGAGTCGGCTGCCTTTTGCAACAGCGGCTCAATTCTGAGTCTTTTTTTCCTTCCTCTCTCTTTTGATCTGGTGACAACTCTCTGATCCGGCACACCTTTCACTTCATTTATATCACGGACACACAGATCGCCCCAAATGTCTCCCGAGCCGGTGGACTGAGCCACTGTTTATAGCAGGAGATGGTACAGCAGGGAAGAGCTGCTAGCACTCAACCGCCACCCGGTGCTAACGGAAAAACTCGACATACCGGGAGAACTGAGGCGAAAACGCCGTGGGTGCTGGGCTGGAGTAAAGCGGAAGACAAGAAATATAAGGTACAGACCCATCCTTCCATCCGTTGTCATGGGGAATGTATGGTCGTTACTGGGAAAGGTAGATGAGCTAGCGGCTATCTCCCGCTACGATAGCATATACCGGGAGTGTAGTCTGTATCTATACACAGAGACTTGGCTAACCGAATTAGCAGCAGATCCTAACATTGAACTGGAGGGTTTCCACGCGATACGGGCAGACCGAACATCAGACAGTGGCAAAGCAAGGTGCGGTGGAGTGATAATGTATGTTAACAACAACTGGTGCAGACCGGGACATATCACTGTTAAACAACGACACTGCAGCAAAGACATTGAGTTGCTAGCTGTTAGCATGCGGCCTACATATCTCCCGAGGGAATACTCACACGTGATCTGCATTGTTGTTTATGCAAATCTGACGGCGACCGCTGGGACAGCGCGTGACGTCATCCAATCAGTAACTGGCAGGCTGCAGACAGAACACCCAGATGCTCTTCTCCTCATCTCAGGCAATTTCAACCATGTTTCACTGTCTCCCATTCTACCCACGTTTACCCAGTATGTCACATGCCACACTAGAGACAATAAAACACTGGACTTATTCTACGCAAACACTAAGAAGGCGTACACCTCATCACAACTCCCCCCACTCGGGAGATCAGATCACAACTTGGTTCATCTCCGGCCGGTGTACAAACCCCTAGCGCACAGACAACCTCCGGCCATGTGCACAGTGAAGTTATGGTCTGAGGAGGCAATGGACACTCTAAAGGGCTGTTTTGAAACCACCGCCTGGGAGCAGCTCTGCGATCCACATGGTGAGGACATTGATGGCCAAACTCACACCATCATGGACTACATCAGCTTCTGTGTGGACAACACCGTTCCCACCAAGACCATACGGTGTTGCTCAAACAACAAACCCTGGATCAACCCTGAGATAAAAACACTTCTGAGAGAGAAGAAGAGGATCTTCAGGTCGGGGAACAGGGAGACGCTGAAGTCCGTACAGAGGGAGCTGAGGAGAAAGATCAGAGAAGGCAAGGACAGCTTCAGGAAGAAGATGGAGGACAAGCTGCAACAGAGCAACATCAGCGGGGTCTGGAGAAACCTTAAAACCATCTCTGGGCTCCAGAATACCTCCCCCCAGGCCACGGGGGGCAGGGAATGGGCGAACAATCTGAATCTGTTTTTCAATAGGTTTGACCAACCGCCCCCCCCCCGACTGCACAACAACCACTGCTGCCTCTAAAGACATCAAGTCCTGCTGCCCACTCCCCACTCCACCAACACCCCCCCACTCCCAACACACAGCCCCCCAACCTGACCCTCATTAAGACCCAGGTGAGGATGGAGCTGAGGAAGATCAAGGTGAGGAAGGCGTCGGGACCGGACGGCATCAGCGCAAAGCTCCTCAAGTCCTGTGCAGACCAGCTTGTGGAGTACATCTTCAATCTGAGCCTGAAGCTGGGGAGGGTACCACAGCTGTGGAAAACATCTTGTGTGGTACCTGTACCAAAGACTTCCCACCCCAAAGATCTGAACAGCTACAGACCAGTGGCCTTGATGTCCCACATGATGAAGACCCTGGAGAGACTGCTCCTTGCTCACCTCCGCCCCCTGGTGGGACCAGCGATGGATCCACTCCAGTTCGCCTACCAGCATGGCATTGGGGTGGAGGATGCGGTGATCTTCCTCCTTCACCGTTCTCTGTCCCACCTGGAGAAGCCCGGGAATACGGTGAGGATCATGTTCTTTGACTTCTCCAGTGCTTTCAACACCATCCAACCGATGATCCTGAAGGACAAGCTGCTGTGCGCAGGGGTGGACCAGCACCTGTCATTATGGATCCTGGACAACCTCACTAACCAGCCTCAGTTTGTGAGAACCCGGGTCTGTGTGTCCGACACGATCATCGGTAGCACGGGGGCCCCCCAGGGAACGATTTTGGCTCCCTTCCTGTTCACCCTTTATACTGCGGACTTCTCACACAACACAACACACTGCCATCTACAGAAGTTCTCTGATGACTCTGCGATCGTTGGCCTCATCTCCAACGGAGATGAAGCTGAGGACAGAGGGCTTATCCAGGACTTCGTGGACTGGTGCCATCGGAACTGCCTCCAGATCAACGCGAGGAAAACTAAGGAGCTGGTGGTGGACTGCCGCAGGCAAGGACAACCCTTCACAGCACCAGTAAATATACAGGGAACAGACATCGAGATGGTGACATCCTATAAGTACCTGGGTGTTCATCTGAACAATAAACTAGACTGGTCACACAATACTGACGCACTCTACAAGAAGGGACAGCATAGGCTGTTCCTACTGAAGAGACTCAGGTCTTTTGGTGTACAAGGGGCGCTGCTGAAGACATTCTATGACACGGTGGTGGCTTCAGCCATCACTTTTGGAGTGGTCTGCTGGGGCAGTGGCATTACAGCAGCCGATAGGAAGAGACTGAACAAACTGATCAAGAAAGCTAGCTCTGTCCTGGGGCAGCGCCTTGACCCAGTGGAGGAGATAGGAGAGAGAAGGATGGTGGCTAAACTGTCATCTCTGCTGGAGTCCGAGTTCCACCCTATGCAGGACATACTGAATGCACTGAGGAGCTCATTTAGCAGCAGACTACATCATCCTAGGTGCACAACCGAGAGGTTTCGCAGGTCCTTCCTACCTATGGCTGTCAGACTGTACAACCTAAGCAGGGCTGCTCGCAGAGATAGCAAAAAGATGTGACAATCTAATAGTTTTGAATGCAAAAGACGCAATAGACTTACACAATGGTCCCCTCCGGCATACAACTAGGAAAATACCGGTCACTATGGAGGGTGAGAATATGTATGGGTACATAATCATACCATGTAGGATAACTAAGTAGACGGTTGTGCTGTTTCATTCCATCTAGCTACAATGCTCCGCACTGTGTGTGTTTATATATTTACATATTTATTCCATCTTGCTACAATGCTCCACACTGTGTGTTTATATATATATATTTATATATTTACTCTATCTAGCAACAATGCTCCACACTGTGTGTTTATATATTTACACATTTATTCCATCTAGCTACAATGCTGCGCACTGTGTGTGTTTATATATCTACATATTTATTCCATCTAGCTACAATGCTCCGCACTGTGTGTTTATATATTCATATATCTATTCCATCTAGCTACAATGCTCTGCACTGTGTTTATATATCTACATATTTATTCCATCTAGCTACAATGCTCCGTACTGTGTGTGTTTATATATCTACATATTTATTCCATCTAGCTACAATGCTCCGCACTGTGTGTTTATATATTCATATATCTATTCCATCTAGCTACAATGCTCTGCACTGTGTTTATATATCTACATATTATTCCATCTAGCTACAATGCTCCGCACTGTGTGTGTTTATATATTTACATATTTATTCCATCTAGCTACAATGCTCCATACTGTGTGTGTTTATATATCTACATATTTATTCCATCTAGCTACAATGCTCCGCACTGTGTTTATATACTCATATATTTATTCCATCCAGCTACAATGCTCCGCACTGTGTTTATATATTTATATATCTATCCCATCTAGCTACAATGCTCTGCACTGTGTATGTATATATATATATATATATATATATATATATATATATATATATATATATATATATATATATATATATATATATATATATATGTACATATGTATACTTGCTGCTCTTGTTTTTTTCTCTTGCCTTCTGATTGTTGCTCTGAGTGTTGCTATCCCTGTGCTGTTGCAATCCTGGAATTTCCCCATTGTGGGACTAATAAAGGCTTATCTTATCTAATCTTATCTTATCTTATCTTAACACACTTTCATTACTAGCTGCTATGATCAGATCGTCAACCCATATGATCAAGATTACCTTTTCATTCTGTTTTTCTTTTGTATAGCTATACACAGTGATCAGACGGATTCTGTACAAAACCATTCTGACTCAAATATGTATGTAACATAGCATTCCAGTTTCTGCCAGACTGCTTCAGACCATAGAGAGACTTGTGCAGCTTGTACACCAGTTTTTCACCCATTTTTGATTTTACCTCATAACCTTCTGGCTGTTCAACATATAACTCACAGTCAATAGGTGCATGCAAATATGCTGTCTTAACATCCATCTGATGAAGAATTAAATTCTCCTAAGCTGCCTTTTGCATGATGACCTTCACACTGGTCATATCAGCTGTGGGTGAGAATGTCTCATCATAGTCGATTCCTGATTTTTGACTGTAGCCTTTTGCTACAAATCTCCCCTTGTATTTTTCTGAACCATCAGACTCACTCTTGAGAGCATAAACCCATTTACCCCTCACTACATGTTTGCCTGGTGGCAACTGGGTAAGACTGAAGGTCTTGTTTTCTTTTAGTGATTGCATCTCCTCATCCATTGCATTTTTCCACTTCCTTGAGTTGGATGAAGCAATGGCTTCCTTGTAGGTTTGAGGGATGTCACACACTGCTCTGTAACAAAAATCTAATACATGTTTGTAGTTGTTCTACCTTTTCATCCATCTCAAAGTCCTGTAGGTAAGTTGGTTTCTTTCTCACTCTCTGTGGGTTCTTCCTGGCTGTGCTCTCAGCATCAGCTCCAGGCTGAAGCATTTCAGTCTGTTTTGGAGAAATCTCACAAACACTATTTTCATTACCATGACTTGATGCACTGTTTCCATCAACTTTTTCTTTACTGTCATGAACTAGTGGATCGACTTCTCTGTCACAATAAATGTGTGGCTCAGATGTTTGTGTCTTCTTCTCATTTGTTGTTTTGGCTGTGAATTTCACTAACCTGTGTTTTTGGACTGTCTCTGTATCTGGATAACATACCAGATAAGCTGGACCGTTTTTATCATGGCCAATAAAAACACCTTGTTCGCATTTGGGATCTAACTTCCCTTTCTCTTGTTTATAGGTGAAACACATGCTTCCAAATTTCTGCAGCTTGGAAATGTTTGGTTTGACACTTGTAAAAACTCATATGGAGTTTTCTTTGTGTGTCTACTGAAGCACCTGTTCCTCACATAAGCAGCTGTCTGAACAGCATAGTTCCACAATTTTTCTGGCAACCTACTCTCTAATAGTAAACATCTGGCCATCTCATAGAGGGTTCGCCAACCTCTCTTGGCTCTTCCGTTTTGGTGGGGTGAATAACGTGCAGATCTTTCATGCCTTATCCTATTCTTAGTCAAAAGTTCTTGGAAATCTTTGGTTGTGAACTCAGTACAATTATCTGAACGGGTACACTTGACTTCTCCATAAGGTGCAACATCTGCCAAAATTTTTTCTGTGGCATTTACTGCATCGTTTTTGACTTTAAGAAAGTACACAAACATGGTATCTGAGTAGTCATCTGTGAAAGATTGTGCACATCTGTGCCCCTCTATGCTTGGGGTTCACATTGGGCCCACCAAATCAGTATGGACTAGCTGTAAGGGTTTTGTAGCTTTTCTGTCTGGCTCCCTGTTTCTAGTCTGTGTGAACTTGCCCTGTGTACACACTTCACATAACTGAGCTGGCTTAACCACACTCCCTTGTATCACCATGCCTTTTACAACACCTTGTAGTTTTTGTACATTGTCATAATTACAATGACCCAAATTTCATGACAGGTATGCATGTTATGGCATACTTTGCATTCGTCAACATTTTGTTCAATGGATGGATAGATGGATGGATGAATATCAAACCTGCTACTGTCCTTTGTGGTCATGTGACTGTCCTCTTTCTTGAAGGTGACTGTCGCTCCTCCGTTTGTTGCTCTTGCCACTGAGAAGATGTCGTTTGGGTACAATGGCATGTAGAGTGCTTGACGTGGCTTTGCTCTATGCTGTCGTCCAGTATTGTCCAGTAGATAAATCACAGCTGTACCTCTGTGCTGGGCTATTCCGATGCACTTGGTCCCGTGTGCCAGTTCAACTGAGTGGGTCTTTGGTTGAAACACGTCATCAAAGCTCTGGAACTTATTTATATCATTCACAATGTGAGATGTAGCTCCTCCATCCACCGTGATGCCTTTCATTCTTACATTGTTTGCTGATCTTTCATTCTTTGAATATTTTGCCATGAAGAGATGATCATCATCAGCTTAATGTTTCTCATCTGCAACTTTTCTGGCACCATCTTGTTCTCTCTTTTTCTTGCAGATGGATTCTTTGTGTGTTCTGCTTTTGCAGTGATTGCACCATAATTTTTGGGTGCACTGTCTTGCTTTGTGTCCTTTTATTCCACATTTGTAGCATGTCATATTGGCATCTTCATCCTTCTTATTGTTAAAGGACTTGGACATTGTCTGCTTTGTTTTACACTTGTTCTCATAACATTGTTGATTCAACTGTTTTAATCTTCTCTGCTTCTTCATAAAATCATAGCCTTCTTTTAAAGTCTGTGAATGTAACATTGTCTTTGTTTTGTGTTACATGTACAGCAAGTCGCTTGAAAAGGTCAGGTAACCCGCCAAGTACCATGGCTATAATTAATCTGTCACTCAGGGTTTCACCAGCATCTCTCAAAGCTGTAATGAGGTTCTCGGCTCTGATTATATAGTCTGTGACACTTTTGCTGCCTACCATACGTAACTTCGTCAATGATGTGTAAAGATCTACTATCCTTGGCTTGCTTTTCCCTGAATAATGATCCTTCAATATTTTCTGGGCTTTCCTGCCATCATCAGCAGCTTCATGTCTTATTAGCGATAGGCTTTTGTCATCTATCAGTCTTATTAGATCAGCATAGCAATCAGCATTATTATGTCTGTCTGCAGGTAACTGCGCTTCAATACCTTCACGAGGTTCTTGCAGGATTGTGTCTTTTAACTTTAAGATGTGCATGTGACCAAGAAATCTTGTTTCTCACAGGTCATACTTATCTTCTGATCCATTGAAAATAAGTTGTGGTACCATTACTCCTGATGCTTTGCGGCCTGTCATCTTTGACCGCTTTTTTCAAGCTAATAGTCTTTTGTTCTACTGCTCATGTTACTCTACCGTTTGTGTAATACTTCACAAAACTTCAGTTAGTGACTTTGTGGTGTACTTATCTCCAGGTTGGCTCATATCCTCCATAGAAGCTCTGTGTTATACTGTACCTCCCGTAAACTTCTAACAACTTTTAGCCATTAGCCTTCAATGTCCAACTTTACAATGGGCCCATAACTTGTTAGACGGTGTGCATAGTCCTCATCTTGCGTGTGGAGAATTAGCAAACGCCGCTATGACTTTTAGCCTTCTCTGGCATATTTATTTATTCTCACCAACAGGATGTAACGACCATGACCAGAATCTTTTCCTCTAATACAAATGTGGGATCTCTGCTCCATTTTCCCTCTTCTTCTCCCGTTACATTCAGGAAGCATATGCACATAATGCACCTTCAGAATAAAAGCATGTGTCACAATGAGTAAAGGCGTTCACATATAATAATACTTAACCTGGTCATTTCAACCTGTTTTTCCATAAAGAATTTTGCTTGGTTGAAGCTCTTACAGTGTTTGGGTAATTTACTAGGGTTTTATTTTTTTTTCTAAGAAGCCCTCAGTCCTTGATAAGTGATCACAATCCTGTACGTGTCATAATGATCACAGATGTGTGTTCAGCAAGAAGTTTGTCCTTTAATTATCCAAATGCCAAGAAATATGCACACAATGTGAGCATGCTAAATATTCATTTAAAATTTTTCCCATCAGTGGTGTACAGTTCTGTCTTCTTTTACTTCAACCTTCATGGAATACTGCATAAGCCTGGTAAGACTGTTACAAAATGGGATGAGTATGGGATAAAAACTGTGGTTGAAAAACAACAAACTACTAAAATGTTTCAAACTGTAAATCATGCCAAGGTATTGTGGGATCCGACGATGAAACCTAACGGCTTTTTTGGAGGTCATCTCAATATTAGGAACATTGTCTCTAAAACAGAACAAATACAACAACTATTGACAAATTCAAATCTTGACTGCCTATGCCTCTCAGAAACCTGGTTAACCCCAACAACACCTCCAGCTGTTTTCATTGTACCAGGGTACAATATCTATTGATAAGAAAGAAAAGATGGCAGGGGAGGAGGGGTCATGATTTATTTAAAGGATGGTTATCAGTGTATACAACTTGACATTGCTGAAAATATGCTAGAATGTGTTGGAGTTAAAGTTGTACTATCACCAGAAATGTCTTTTGCTTTGATTGTGATCTATCATCCTCCATCCTCTAAGGACACATTCTTTAATTGTCTATCAAATGTACTGAAACAGTTTGGCAGCAAAGAATTAATCCTCATGGGTGATTTCAATTTGAATTGGCTTTGTAAAACCCGAAACAGAATTTAAAGGACATCACCAATAAGTTTCAGATGATCAGTAACTCAACTAGAATAACCTATTCATCTCAAAACTCTCTTTGATTTGATCTTTACCAACAAACCTGACCGCATTAAAAAAAAAAAAATCTAATTACTGGCATGTCTGACCTTAATCTCACTTTACTAGTATGCAAATTGTCAAAATCACGATGCAAAAAGCCTACTGATAGTGGAAAATATATCTCGTACATACCAAAGAAAAACACAGAAACATTTGAAAATGAGTTACAGCACGTAAAGTGGAATGAAATAAGTTGTGATACCAAACTGTGAACAGACATGTGAAAATATGATATCAACAATCAAAGAAATTATCTCAAAATATAAAATAACAACACTATGCACAAGAGAAAACAGGATCTACCTTGGCTAAATGAAAAATTATGGAATCTCATGAAAAAAGGGACTTAGCTCTTAAAAAATGGCTAAAAACTGATTCAAGTACAGATAGACTGATGTTTAAAAATCTCAGAAATGAAGTCACCCTGCAGCTCCACAAAGCAAAAGCAAATATCTTCTTAGACATAATCAAAAATGCAAAAGGGAACAACAAAAAACTCTTTAAATGTATTGAGAAACTCACAGGAAAAAAATGCAAAAAAAAAAATGAAGTCATACAACTCAATTTGAATGGAAAACTTCACTCAGATAGCTTAGATATAGCCAGCAATTTTAATGAGTATTTTGTCAAATTGGTACAAGAACTGGGTCTGAATTTTACCCAAACATACCCGTACCAAATTAAAATAAATCATGAAACTGACCTAACCTTAAACCCACAAATGAGGTAAAGCTTAAAATTTTATCATCTCTATCAGAACTAATGAATAAATCAATACATGAAAATATGTTCCCTGATGCATTGAAACCCGCCATACAGTCAATCACTCAGTCCTTTCTAAACCAGGGGTGCCGAACCTGGGGCTCCTGGAACGTTCAGGTTTCTGTGGAAAATTTTCTCATTTCACTTCTTAACTGGTTCAAAGATTTGCAAATAAATTGCTGCTGTTGTGCATGGGTGTAAGGGTGCCTACAGAACACATGCACAACAATGACAAATTATTTGCAAATCTCTGGATCAATTAAGAAGTGAAATTAGAAAATTTCCCACTGAAACCTGAATGCTCCAGGAGCCCCAGGTTGGGCACCCGTGTTCTAAACTATCAGGATATAAACTGTCCATAAATACCCTTAGCTGGTTAAAATCTTATCTGTCTGGTCGCTCCCAGTGTGTGCACATAAACATTACTGTATCCCAATCAAAGGTATGCGCCATGGGAGCACCACAAGGTTCAATTTTAGGCCCACTGCTGTTTACTTTGTATATTAATGATTTGCCACCAGTATGTGAAAATGATATAAAAATTCAGATGTTTGCAGATGACACAGTCATCTACACACATGGGAAGAATGCCAAACAAGTGGCTGACAAGTTAATGATAGCAATGGAGAAAGTGTCAAAATGGCTTAATCAATCATGCCTCACTCTAAACGTAGGGAAAACAGCTACCATGTACTTTACCAGCAAACAAAATCATACGCACTATCCAACTATAACTGTAAATGGAGCAAATATAGAAAATGCAGCAGAGTTTAAAGTGCTGATGACACGTTTTTGACTTCATCTGATTTTTCAACACATAATACAATATGACGAAATAGGTTGGTCTGTGCAGTTCTAAGTCAAACAGGCTTTTTTTTCACACGAATATCTGATGTTTTCATGAGCGCCACGTCACCAATTGCGTCAGTGGCTGGAAAACCCCACGGCCATGTTGTAACGTCATTGACAGAACACAGCGCTTGGCTGCCCATTGTACACACAGGATAGAAGCAGTAGAAAACATTGACAATGGTTCCAGCACATGTAGTCTGGAATTGGTTTGTGTTGTCCAATCTTCAGACGATTATAGTTCTGAAGAATGGGATGACAATGAAGAATCTGGGGGCATCAGACCTTATAGGTTTGAGCCGTGCCAAGAGGGCATCGTGCCAAGTGAGTCAGACTCAGTGACAGTCAGCTGTTCATGTTTTGTGTGCATCATCTGCTGTGTTGTCAGCCAGCCAATATTGCCAACACTCTCACAACGTGTTAGCCACTCCACATAGCTGTGGTTCTGTTGCGCCTTTGTAGCAATGTAGGCTCTGGGGCGCTACTGTGGTTAACACGTTTCCTCTCCATGTTTGCTGGGCGATGCCGGCCCTGAACGCCTACTGTTTGTGTTTCTGTGTATTTTTGTAAGTCTTCACCTTTTGGGATCAGTCTTTATATTCAATACATGTGCTGTGGTGAATCCTACGTGTAAATCCATTCATCATAACCCTCCATGCGCTCTTACGCAGGGCACAGAGAGGGAGGATGAAATAACAAGGATTTACGTGCAGGGTTCACCACAGCACATTTAATACAGAACGAAAGACAATTCCCAAAAAAGTGAAGACGTACAAAAAACACAAACACACTTACTGATGGCGTTCGGGGGCCGGCATCACCCAGAGAATGAATGAGAGGAAACGTGCTAGCCACAGGTGCGCCCCAGAGCCGACATTGCTTCAAGGACGCATGAGAACCACGGCGAACATGGAGTGACTAACACGTCGTGAGAGTGCTGAAAATAATGGCAGACTAACAGCAAAGATGACAATACTATGGACCAGCAGTGTGTTACTGGCAAACGGCTGCGAAGTACATGCACTGCTGGTGATGGTGTGATGAGAAGCACCTGGGCGAGGACCGAGAAACGTGATCAGCAGGAGGGAAATCAGCTGGTGATAATGATAGAGGGGACGTGGCCGGACTGGCAAGAGTCAGCATGCGATCACAGAAAGTAGGTCAAAGCTGCGCATAAATCCATTAATCCTTCCGCTCCTCGTGCCCTCCTCCTGTGTAAAAGCACACGAGGAGGCTTATGACAGTTGGAGCTGAAGCGTTTGATGTGGTCTTTCACGGCCTGCTGTTTATCTAAGCCTGCGACACAACGCGAAGGCATAGCCATAAAATTAAAACAAGAAACCAAAGAAACTGTGAGTTATAAAGCTGCTGGCATTCCAGTCAACAACACCAGAGTCTGTTCTGTCAATTATGTCATTGGGGTGCCGCCCTTAATTTGGTGGGCGGCACCACAGTCCAGCCAGCAACTGGTTTTTTGATGATAACTAGTTTATGCAGGCACGGTTGTGAATATTATATTGGTCATCAACAATGACTTTTGGGTTTACACAACATGCTAAAAAATGTCAAAATTGTGTCTTCAGCCCTTTAACCACTTGCGCTCCGTTGTTCCACAGGCGGGCAAGTCTCTGCGTCCTATGACGCACGAGGGCGCACGAGAGCGCGCTCTTGCGCCCTCGTGCGCATGACGCATGATAAGGATATTGATGGTGATGGTGTAGGTGGTGTGCCCTCCAAGCGCCACTGAAAAAAAAATCTGCAAACACAGCCGCGAACAGATTAGTTCATCTGATTGACCTCTCATTCGACTAATTAGAGCCTTGAATTGGGTTTCTGAAACCTTGAGGAGCCAATGAATGAAAATCTAGGAAGGAGGACCCGCCTACTGTGAACGCAGGAGCCAATTGAAGCACAGAAATTCAGGCTGGGTGAAGCGATATTTACTGCTGCAGAAGGACTCTGTACGAATCTACTACAGACCCAGGCTCACCCAGCAGCATGGAGAACACCCACAAGTGGGACCTGCACTCATTCCAGCAGAATAGACGGAGGCCGACGACACAAGTCGTAAATCATTCGCCAAAACGGCAATAATGGAATTATGTTGATCGGGTTCCACGAGCGGAGTAGCGTCGCGTTCGTCTGACAATGGGGGAAGAGCTGTTCGCCGCGACTCTGCTGCTTTGAAGAGGTAAGGTGTTATAAGCTAAATTATTATTTATCCCTGAAAACTGTAATCCAAAAATGACTTTTGACCGATCGGTAAATTAAAACTGTACTGCGCACGAAGTACGTGCGCCGCGATAAACGGTTCATTTGCCGTGTTCGGACCGTGAACACGCCCCCCCCCCCCGCTGCAGAAGAGGAGCGGGGGGGGGGGCACGGTCCTAACGCCCCCCGGTCCGCGGGAGGAAGCATATCAGTCTATTCCATCATGTAGCGATGGCCCTCTTCTGTAGTGAGGGGGGGGGGGCGTTCACGGTCCGTTCACGGTTCCCCCCCCACACACACACACAGTAGCGAGGGGGGGGGGGGCGCTGTGAAAGCATGCAAGGAGTGTAATCCGTCATGTAGAGGGCCGAATTTGGTCCTTGGTAGCGGTGGGGGGGGACGACCCCCCGCCCACACACACACACACACAGACACAGCCCTGAGTGTGACCTTTCATTAGAGCCTAAAATGAAGATTCTACATTGAATTATTCAAAAGTTACAGACGTTTTTCCAAACTGTGCCATTTGGCACAATTTGGCACAGTTCCAAAACGCCTGGGAACAGCCTGAGAACAAAGCTGTGTAAAATATTCATTTTTTGTGGTATTGTTACCAAATTTGGATCTCAGCTGGATAACACTTGGTTCTACATTTCTGTTGCATTTTCCAGCCGGATCGGACAGCTGTGTGTTATTTACAAGCATTTGTATCCAAAAAAACACTGTGTCCAATTTTTTTTTCTTCAAGTTCAGTATGTTTAGATGACTGTAACTCAGTGGCCGGAGCACGTAGAGAGATTATGTTTTTTTTGCCAAAAAATTCAAAGTGTTTTCTTTTAAATGAGACCAACCCCGTGAAGATGCTGCAAAGGGTTGAATAACAGCTTTCGATTTACTTTGGGCACGTTATTTTTTGGCATTTTTAGGAAAATTGCCCGGAGTGCAAGTGGTTAAGTATTTGGGTGTCACTTTAGATCCCACACTCAGCTTTAAAAAGCACATAAAATGGATGAGCCACACTCTGAAATATACCCTTGCAAACTTTCATTGCATCAGAAACTCACTTACTTTAAAAGCGTCAAAAACCTTTCTGAATGCCATGATTTTGACACATTTCTCCTACTGCATCTCTTGCTGGCCACAAGCCAATAGTATGACTCTGAAACCCTTGGAATCCCTGTATAAACAATCCATCAAAATTCCGAATAAGAAGACATAACAGTATCACCATTGTGGTATACTTGCCAAACACAAGATGTGAAGCTTTTAAAACATGATTATGTATGCAAATATACGGTAGATCTTTAAAATTATCCATGATTCTGCACACCCACCCCTTAAGACTTTTGTGTACCTGACTTCTGAACAAAATACCAGAGTAACAAGGACTTCCTCTAGGTGGAATTGTTGCATCCCCCAACGTAAAACTGCTTTTGGACAATCAGCATTCTCATACAAAACTATAACAGAATGGAACAAGCTCCCCACTGCTTTGAAGACCAGAACAAATTACAGAGACAGAGACTAAAAAATGGATTTTAAGTAATCAAGCCTGCCAGAATTGACTCTCTCCCTCAAAAGGAGAAATTGTAAAAAAAAAAATTGTACTCTTAAATTGTTTTTTATTTGTGCCGTCTCTCTTATCTTTTTACCTTTAAACATACTCCCTGCTTGTTTCAGGGTCAACAGTTTCTGAAACATGACCTGAATTGCTTTCTATATATGCTGTTTTTCTTTTAATATCTTCCTGCCTGCCCCAGGGACTAGATGGAAATTAGTGAGAACGCTACAGTCTGATACAAAGCATCTTTACCCTGTGTTTAATGTTTTTGTTTTTTTTTTCTGTACATGGTCCCGGATAAATAAACCAATAAACTAAACTAAACTAAATATATTTTTATTCCACACAATGTTTTATGCAGGCTTTGTTGTCACTTTTTGAGATATACCATATATAACTACCACTACTTACAGCAGCTTGCTATGATTCCCCATGTGCTTTTATGCAGCGCACAGAGGAAAGAATGAAAATCCTCATGCAGGAGTACGTTGTGCGTCTTTATTAACAGAAAGTGTATAAACAGTTCAAAATAGCAGATGAGTTGTACAGGATATACAAGGAAGTCCTCCAGGATGCTAAAACAACGCCACCGAGAGTGATGGGGTACCGGAAAACTGGCAGGGCATCTAGTCATGAGTAACGGAGTACAAACACTGAATGGAACTAACACAGTGTTGGATAATGATCCGGAAATCTCTTCCAGTAGACACAGGGCTTAAATAATGTCTAACCTAATGAGGAAAGAGACTGCCGGTGTGTGTAGCATGGTGCGAGTGAAAACCAATAATGAGACACAGCTGATACCACTGACAGGAGAGGGAGGCGTGGCTGCGCTGTCAGGGAGCTGAGCGAATCCCAGAGGCTCCCTGAAAGTGCCTGATGGAAAATAAGAGGCAAAAATACACAAAGACCAAGCAGCCACAGCGTCATAGAACTGGACTTGAAACATCAACCCCAGTTCATGACAGAGCCTCCCCCTCAAGGGGGGGGGGGGGCGACCAGATACCCCAGGAACATCAGAAGGAAAAAAAAAAGGACCCCCCCGTCCCGCAGGAACAAACAAGCAAACCAGAGCGGGCGGTGGGGGAAACAGGTTAGGAGGGAACCAACAAGCAAAAAAAAATAACAGAAGAGCAATATACAAGAAAAATGAGGTGAACCTCCTCCCAACCCCAAACCTAGAACAATACCCCCCAGCCCAGGAGTCCAAAAAGTTCAGGGGGCCGACCAGAGTCTCAGGCCCAAGGGGTGACAAAAGGAGGCCAGTCGGGTGGTCTGTCCAGGTCCAAGACCAGTTGGACCACCCGGGAGAGCGGGTAAGATGGCCGGCCAGGGAAACTGGGCCACCTAACCCCACGACACAGATCATCGGGTGGATGAACTGGGTCTTTCAATTCAATTCAATTCAACTTTATTTAAATAGTACAATTTCACAACAACAGTCATCTCATAGCACTTTCAACTGTCGGGGAAACTCCCACAATTGCAGAAAGACCCCAGCAATCAGGCGATGCCCTGTGAGCAAGCGCTTGGCGACAGTGGAGAGGAAAAACTCCTTTTTAACAGGAAGAAACCTCCAGCAGAACCAGGCTCAGGGAGGGGCAGTCATCTGCTGCAACTGACTGGAGGGTGAGGGGAGAGAGAAGACGAAAAGAACAGACATGTAGAGAGCAAACAGCATGATGAGGACTTGATCTATGGGAGAGAACAAACAGATGTTAATGACCAGCAAAAATATTTCATTGAGAGTGAAGAAAGGAGTGAAGCCCAGTGCATTACTGGAGATTCCCCGGCTGTCTAAACCTATTAGCAGCATAACTAAGAGAGGGTTCAGAGACACATGATCCCTCCCTAATTGTAGGCTGTATCAAAAAGGAAGGTTTTAACCCTATTCTTAAAAACAGAGATCGAGTCTGACTCCTGAATCCAGATTGGCAGCTGGTTCCTCAGGACAGGAGCTTGATAACTGAAGGCTTTGCCTCCCATTGTACTTTTGGAGATTCTAGGTACAGTGGTACCTCTACTTACGAACGTCTGTACATACGGAATTTTCAGGTTACGAGACGCCTCAACGGGAAAATATTGCCTCTAGTTACGAACGAAATTTCAGGATATGAAAGGCAAAAAAGTATGCGCTCCTCGCAGCTTCCGTAGTTTACCGAACGTAAACATACCTGTAGCTGCTCTGCCATTGGCTATCGCCTAGCATCTTCCTGGTATCCCATTGGCCACGAAGTTTTTTTTTTTTTTTCCAAAACTTTATGCGTTTGGTTGATCTCGCCAAAGAATATGGCCGTAATACATCAACGGTCAGCACGGTATTAAAACAAAACGAAGCACTTACAAGCCGACAAAAGCAAACGTCCTTGGATCAGAACATGAACCAAAGAAGGCAAAAGGTGACGACGTTTTGTTTTTTTTTTCATCTCAAACGACGTCGACGACGATAGCAGTTAAAGGGTAAATGAACATAATTTTTATTATTCTTTCTCTTTTATTATTCTCTTTTATTATTCTTTCTCTCATTTTAAACTCTCATTTTATGTTTATTGTGCAGTAATCTAATTGTAACATGTATTTGTTACATGTTTTGATGCGTTTTTACGATTTATAAAAAAATTTATGCCCGAATTTTGGGGGCTTGGAACGGATTATGGCATTTACATGTAAAACGCGCCTCTACTTACAAATTTTTCACGTTACGAGAATTCTTCCGGAACGAATTAAATTCGTAAGTAGAGGTACCACTGTATTACAAGTAATCCTGCATTTTGGGAGCGTAGTGCTCTGTTTGGATAATAGGGTAGTATCAGATCTTTTAAATAAAAAGGGGCCTAATTGTTAAGAGCTTTGTAAGTGAGAAGAAGGATTTTAAACTTAATTCTAAACTCTATGGGAAGCCAATGAAGGGAGGCCAGAACCGGAGAGATATGATCTCACTTTCTAGTACCTGTTAAAACTCTTGCTGTAGCATTTTGGATAAACTGAAGACTTTTTAAAGATGTTTTAGGACAACCTGATAATAAAGAGTTACAACAATCTAATCTAGATCTAACAAAAGCGTGGATCAGTTTCTCAGCATCACTCTGAGACAAGATGCTCCTAATCTTGACAATATTGATTACTATCATCCGGCTTCATTGACAGGTATAATTGTGTGTCATCTGCATAACAATGAAAATGTATATAGTGCTTTTCTAATAGAAGCGGGGTGATGCTAGCATGTAGATCAGTCGTCTCAGTTTATGCACAGAGAAAGGAATCGGACATCTGGCCACTGTCAAATTCCAAATAATATTTGTTTATAGTTCAAAGTCCACTCAGAACATAAAAAACTTGATGAAAAAACAAACCACAAAGGCTGACTCTTCTGATTTGTCATGGTAAAGCAAATTAGATTTAAACTTAGTCTAAATCAAAACAAATCTTGGCAGGGTAATTTAATAAAAAAGATGTAAAATAGGAAAAAGGTGAATTTTAAAAAAAAATCTTGAAAAGGTTTCAGAAAACATGGAGTTTCACTTTGGGCATTAATGTGAGTTTCATGATGGCTCTCCTAAGACTTTCTTCAGACATTCTTAAAACTGACCAGAAGACTGAACAAAGAACAAGTTTTACTTTGGCGGGTGGGACAGTCTATGGTTAACAACTGAGCCTGACCAATTACATTAAAAGATTTGGATGGGTTTTGCCCAATAGTGTAACTTTTTGACCAGTCACACTGAGTTCCTTTGTTTGAGTTGGTGTCGTAAAAGTTTTCCACACAGGACTGACTGACTTTGAGGTTGGAAGCTGATTGGTCAGTTCACAGTCTGTGCAACGTGAGCTTCAAGGAGACAGAGAAACAGTGTTTGATATGAGAAGGGATGCAATATATTAAAGCATAAATTCTCTAAGACTTGAGTGACTAAGACATTCTACTTAACAATAAAGGAACAAAACAATGTGCCTACATTGTAAATGCAATTTTTTTTATAGTGGACATGCAAAATTAGTTCTTCGTAAAAATAAAGAAACAAATATCAAATCATATATCAAAAAAAAAAAAAATTCCAAACCCATTAGCGTCCATTAATGTCCATCCAAATTCTTCAATAGCAGATGTCGTCTGTGGAGAAGGATGAGTTAGTTCACAGTTCACAATTCTGAAGCAAAACAGAGAAAATATTCAGTCCTCAAGGGAAATAATTATATGTTATGCATTGGGGGGGCAATGTTGGACTTTCACAGTTTTTTGAGAAAAAGGGGGGAACTCCTTTGCTTGAATCTGGACAGCGTCATGCCAACATTCAAGATTCAAAGATTTTATTTGTCAATACTACTATACGTACAGGACATACAGGAGAATTGAAATGCTGTTTCTCTCTCTTCAGTGGTGTGCTCAATTTAAAAGAAAAACAAACAAAAGAAAAAAAGGAATAAGGCTGGAAAAACAACAACAGCAGTCTATGTACAGTAATGCTACCCGTAGTACAAATAATGATGAAAGATAAAACCCAGGCATCCCATAGTGCAAATAAAGATAAACAACAAAACCCAGCACTCCTATATACAGAAAAGGTAGAGCAATAATACCTGTAGTTGCAAGCTCAGTGGGGTAGTGTAGATGCAGACAGTGATAGATTGGACATCACATGATCAATATTGCAATAACAGACAGCAGCAGGTATGGCATTTGTTCAAATAGTTGCAGTAAAGTGCAGAGACATACAGCAGCAGATGTATTATTGTTGGTGCGCCAGTCTTTCTGTGCCAGCAGCTGAGGTAGTTATTGTGTGGGTGAGTGCATTACGGTCCAGGGGTGTGGGGGAGAAGTGGACAGAGTTCAGGATCCTGATGGCCCTGGTGAACAAAGCTGTTTAGCAGTCTTGTGAAGTGGGCCTGGAGGCTCTGGCACCTTTTCCCTGAGGGCAGGGGGCTGAAGAGGGAGTGTGAGGGGTGGGAGGTGTCACCTGCAACGTTGATGGCTCTGCGGGTGAGATAGATGTCCAAGAGGGGGGCACAGGGGCATTGATGATCTTGCTAGCAGCTTTCACTGTGTGTTGTAGGCTTTCCAGCAGGCGGGGGTACAGCTTCCATACCAGACCGTGATGCAGCTGGTGACCATGACTGTTGTTATGCTGGCTCCCATGGTAGCTGCAGTGTCAGGTTCACCTGCAGTGCCAACTTTCACATCTGCTGCGCAGGGGCCCATGCCCACTGTCCCATATGCATTCACCACAGCTCCAGTGCCTGCTCCGCGGTGTCTTTCAGCTCCAGTGCCAACTCCATGGCACCTCCTAGCACCAGTACCTGCTCCACAGCACCTCCCTGGTCTGCAGCGCCTCCCTGCACCAGTACCAGCTCCAGCTGTTTGCGGTATGCGCGTCACAGCTCCAGTCATCCCTGAGGTGCACACAACGGCGTTGGCTGTCCCCAAGGTGCACACAATGGCCTAGGCTGTCCCTGAGGTGTACACAACGGCTCCCGCTGTCCCAGAGGTGCACACCACAGCTCCAGCTGTTCCTGAGGAACATGTTTCTCTTCCTGCGCATGTGTCAGCATCTGTAAATGTCACGTCACGTCAAAGCGTTATCTTGTCCGCTTTTGTTTGTTTTTATTAACTTCGTTTTTTATTTTTTTTTAAATCTCTTTTTACTGATATTAGCTTTTTACTTAGTGTTAGCTTAGTGTTGGCCTAGCAGAAAGCCCGATCAGGCACACAGGTGAATCAGACCCCAGGCAGGGCTGTTTTCACCAGGCTAGGCTAACCTGTTTTTAGCTGTTCTTAGCTGTTTTTTGTTAGCTAGCTATCCACTTCTCGCCTGGAACGTCATGGCTCCATCCCTGATGTGTGTCAGCTGTGTGTCCCTCCTTAAGGACATTTCTGAGTTGGAATTGAGACTCTCCAACCTCTATAAGATTCGGGAGGCTGAAGACAACCTAGATACTATAATTCTAGGGCGGACATCGGCCCCGGCAACCGACTCGCAGCTGGCAGAGATGACTACTTACCTGGGTGAATTTAGCACATCGCCATCCACTTCCACCCCTGCTCCGGTCTCCTCAGCTGTCCAGGACCCAAGCAATAAACACTAGCTTCAGCTCGGAGCTAAACCCAAAGCCCTGGGTGGTTTTTCACATCCTCAATGTGTGCCCTGGGCCTTGGTTGGGCCAACTAGCAAACATCAGGGATTGACCAGACATGGCCGCACTTCCTCTCTTCCCCTATTACTGGAAAACAGATTCAACATCCTTTCCCTGGAAGATTTTCCCCACCTGGATGTTGATCATCATCCCATGGCCACCCCTCCTCCTTCAGCAGCGGCCCAAACTCACAAGCCCCGGATTAAAACTACTTTAGGTGTGCCAAAAAGAAGAGAGCGCATCACACCGCCATCACAACAACGGCAAAATTATCCACCATTTCAGAGGCCACTGGCAAGGCTCCCTCAGACAACGTTGGTAATTGGTGATTCAATTATGAGGAACGTCAGAAGCAGGTACTGTGTCACTAAATTTTTCCCTGGGGCTAAAGTGTCAGACATTGAGGCTCTTACCCCTGACCTGACATGAATACCCCCACGCTACAACTGTCATTGTGCATGTTGGATGCAACAACATCCCAGATGAAGCGTCTGAGATCTTAAAGAGAGACTTCAAGAGCCTTCTGTCCACTCTTAGGAACTGTGGCAGACGTGTGTTTATTTCTGAGCCATTGGCACCTTTCAAACGAGGTTGCAATTATTTTAGCAGAACTCTCAGCCTTAATACCTGGTTGTGTTCTACATGTCCTACTTTTAACATTGGTTTTGTAGACAATTTCAACCTGTTTTGGAACCGCCCATCACTTATGAGGCCAGATGGCATCCATCCAAATTGACTTGGTGCACATGTTTTAAAGGACAATCTGTTCTATTCCTTTCAGCATTTTTTAGTACAGTGACTGAAATTTGGTGCGTTAACTCACCCCAAAGTTCCTGGGTCTGCCAGCCAGCCCTTCTTTGTTTCCACTTATCATATTAATCCTATTAATCCAAATAATCCTCACTGTTTAGATCAGTCTTCAATTTATAACCCCGTAGAGATTGTTTCTGTCTCCTGTTACCCAAAATATTATAACCCAAAACAAATACAACATAATTTGATGAATACACACCTTTCTGCAGCTCCTCCTCATCCGCCACCCCTCAACTTAGCCCTGTCTTCCCCCTCAGAGAATCTTTGTCTACTCCCCCCCAAAGTTAATAAAAATACAGTATAATGTATAAACATCCCAAAGTGATTAAACAAATAGTTGGTAAAACTCAAATTACACATCGAGTCTCTAAATTTAATGATTTGGCCTCTCTTCCTCCTCATAATTTAAAAATTAAATGTGGTTTGTTAAATATTAGGTCTCTAACTCCCAAGTCTCTACTAGTCCATGATCTGTTAATTGATCATCAGATTGATTTAATATCCCTTACAGAGACTTGGCTAGGGAAAGATGATCATGTTGGTTTAAATGAATCAACTCCCTCTGGTTATCTAAACTATCATAATCCCAGAAGTGCTGGTCGTGGAGGTGGAGTAGCAGCAATTTACCATTCTAAATTATTAGTTAAGGTAAAGCAAAAATCATGTTTTAATTCCTTTGAGGGCCTGGTCCTCAGTATGGGGCATGTTAGCAATCTTAGCTTAAACCCAATTTTCTTTGCCATAGTTTATCGTCCTCCCTCAGCCTACTCAGAGTTTTTATCCGAATTTGCCAAATTCTTAGCTGATTTAGTGCTGAAATCAGATAGAATAATTATAGTAGGGGATTTTAATATACATGTTGATGTAGATAGTGACTGTCTTAATAAGGCATTCAATTCAATATTAGACTCAATGGGGTTTTCCCAGAAAGTAGAAAATTCTACCCATTATCTCCACCACACATTGGACCTTGTTCTAACTTATGGCATAGAAAGAGAAAATCTGGTAGCGTCTCCTCATAATCCTGTACTGTCAGACCATTGTCTGTTAACCTTTGATTTCACTATTCCTGACTATTTGACTCCTAAAGAAAAATGCTACTACAGCAGATGTCTTTCAGATGATGTTGTTACCAAATTTATGCAGATTGTCTCCTCTATGCCATGTGTCAACACAACGAAAATAAAAGATGGAGAGCTTGCTCCTTCTGTAGTTGATAGCATGGTAGATAGTGTTACAGCTTCTCTGCATCAGACTCTAGACTTGGTGACCCCTTTAAAAAGAAAAAGTCAAATCAGAGATTTCTAACCCCTTGGTTTAACACAGAAACTCATAGCTTAAAACAGAAGACTCGTCAATTAGAAAGAAAATGGCGTTCCACTAATTTCGATGAAATCTATTTAGCTTGGAGAAATCACTTCTTAATTTATAAAAACAATCTCTTAGAAAAGCTAGAACAAGTGATTACTCTGCATTAATAGAAGAGAATAAGAATAATCCCAGGTTTCTTTTCAGCACTGTAGCCAGGCTGACAAAGAGTCAGGACTCTGTCAATCCTCGCATCCCCCTACAGCTTACTAGTCAGGAATTTTTGAATTTTTTCAATAATAAAATTTTATCTATCAGAGATATCAGTACAGCAACTACTACAACTCCTTCAATTGATATCTGTTTGGATAAGTTTATTCCAATTGACCTTTTAGAGTTAGATAAAATAATCTCCTCATCCAAGCCTTCAACTTGTCTTTTAGACCCTATTCCTACCAGGTTATTTAAAAAAGTCTTCCCATTTATTGGTTGCCGTATTCTTCAAATAATCAATTCTTCTTTAACTTTAGGTCATGTACCGCAGGCTTTTAAAATTGCTGTAATTAATCCCTTACTCAAAAAGCCAATGCTGGATCCAAGAGTTTTAGCTAACTATAGACCAATCTCTAATCTCCCTTTCACTTCAAAAATCTTAGAAAGAGTTGTTGCTACGCAATTATTTGACCACTTGCAGGGAAATGGTTTATTACCTCCGCCAGGCCAGGAGGAGGTTATGTTTTTGCCAGCGTTTGTCTGTTTGTTGGTTAGCAAGATAACTCAAAAAGTTTTGGACGGATTTCGATGAAACTTTCAGGCGTTGTTGGAAATGGTACAAGGAAGAACTGATTAAATTTTGGGGATGATCTGGATCACCGTCTGGATACAGGAATTTTTTAAAGGATTCTTTAACATTGTGAGATACGGCCATTTTCAACATGTGTGCAGGCGCAATGGAGGGCGCTGGTCGTCATGTCTGACGAACACAAACTCCGCATTCTTCAAAGTTTTAGGCACAAAAGCACGCAGAAAACAGTGGTGGGCCGGGCCCGGCAGCGTGCCTGTGTTTGCGCTACGCTGCAAAAGCTGAGACGGGCAGCTGTCCGGCGCTGGATTATTTGGCAGAAATTCCCCGCCCAGCCATAGGGGCTGCGCAAAAACAAGTTCTCTGCCCGGGAAGCTTCCAAATCCTCTTTTGCCGTGGAGCGCAACCCCAATATAAAACCCATGGCAACCTGTCTACCCAATTTGCATTCGTCAGTAAAGCCCTGAGTGCTGCTTTCAGTGATCTATGAAAACGCTCGCATAACCCATTGGCCTGTGGATTGTACGCCGTTGTGCGATGAATTGCAACGCCCGCAGCCTGGGAGTTTGCAGATGGAGGACATGGACACAACACCAACACTTCAGTTTATTACCTCCGCCAAGGAGGTAATGCTTTTACTACTGAACCACTAATCCTATCATTGTGAATCCAATTACTAGTCATATGTTTTCATGGTCAAGGAATCTGAAAACGTACACACAAACACTGTATGGGGGGGGGGGGGAACTGTGGCGCTTGGCGGAGGTCTGCACTCTCTGAGTGCTTTTCTAGTTTGAAGAGTTTCAATCTGGGTTTAGAATTCATCATAGTACTGAAACAGCCTTAGTGAAGGTCACTAATGACCTCCTTATCGCATCTGATAATGGACTTGTTTCTGTACTTGTCCTTTTAGATCTTAGTGCAGTCTTTGATACTATTGACCATGATATTCTACTTGATAGATTAGAACACTATGTTGGACTAAATGGAACTTCGCTGCAGTGGTTTAGATCTTATTTGTCCGATAGACTTCAGTTTGTTCATATCAATAATGAGTTTTCTTCCAACTATAAGCTCAGTTATGGAGTTCCACAGGGATCTGTGTTAGGCCCTACTCTTTTTAGTTTATATATGCTTCCGTTAGGCAACATCAATAGAAAGCACTGTATATATTTTCACTGTTATGCAGATGACACACAATTATACCTGTCAATGAAGCCTGATGATAGTAATCAACTAGCCAAGTTAGATGCCTGTCTTAAGGAAATCAAAGCTTGGATGACTTGTAATTTTCTGCTATTAAACCCAGATAAGACTGAAGTCATTCTTATTGGTCCAAAAAACCTTAGACATACCTTTCCAAATCAAACTCTTAATTTGGATGCGGCTACTCTTTCTCTGAATAGCTCTGTGAGGAACCTTGGAGTTATTTTTGATCAAGATCTGTTTCTTAATTCACATATTAAATTTGTTTCTAAGACTGCCTTCTATCATCTGTGTAATATCCTTCCAGGTGGATGCCCTCAATTTCCCCTCCGGGGATCAATAAAGTATACAAAAGATTAAAAAAAAATATTGCCAAGATTAGGAGCATCCTGTCTCTGAGTGATGCTGAGAAACTGATCCACGCCTTTGTTAGCTCTAGATTAGATTATTACAATTCTTTATTATCAGGTTGTCCTAAAATATCTTTAAAAAGTCTTCAGTTGATCCACAATGCTGCTACAAGAGTTTTAACAGGTACTAGAAAGAGAGATCATATCTCTCCGGTTCTGGCCTCCCTTCATTGGCTTCCCATAGAGTTTAGAATTAAGTTTAAAATCCTTCTTCTCACTTACAAAGCTCTTAATAATCAGGCCCCTTTTTATACAACAGATCTGATATTACCCTATCATCCTAACAGAGCACTACGCTCCCAAAATGCTGGATTACTTGTAATACCTAGAATCTCCACAAGTACAATGGGAGGCAGAGCCTTCAGCTATCAAGCTCCTTTCCTGTGGAACCAGTTACCAATCTGGGTTCGGGAGTCAGACTTGATCTCTATTTTTAAGAATAGGGCAAAAACCTTCCTCTTCAATATAGCCTACGATTAGGGAGGGATCATGTGTCTCTTAACCCTCCCTTTGTTTTGCTGTTAATAGATTTAGACTGCCGTGTGACTTCCAATAATGTACTTGGCTTCTCTCCTTTAATGTTTGCTCTCTTTATGTCTGTTATTTTCATCTTCTCTATCCCCTCACCTCCCAGCCAGTCGCAGCAGATGACTGCCCCTCCCTGAGCCTGGTTCTGCTAGAAGTTTCTTCCTGTTAAAAGGGAGTTTTTCCTTTCCACCATCGCCAAGTGCTTGCTCAAAGGGGATCGCCTGATTGCTGGGGTCTTTCTGCAATTGTGGGGTTTCCCCTACATTTGAAAGTGCTATGAGATGACTATTGTTGTGATATGGTGCTATATAAATAAAGTTGAATTGAATTGAATAAAGTTAAAGTTGAATTGAACTGTTCTGCCCGAGGTGCATGCTCCGGTTCCTGCGGCTCATCCAGAGGTGGTCACTCAAGCAGCAGTGGACCAGGAGCTCAGGCAAGTATTTTTCTTTAATTTTTTAACATCAATGTTAGTAAAGACTTGTCGAGCTCCTGGTAATTGTGGTGGCGCCTCCCTCACTCTCTGCTCTCCCCTGTCCGAGGTGGACGTGTCAGGGAAGGATTCGCAGGAGGACCATGCTTCAGCCATCATCCCAGAGGTTGGTGGACCTCCAGCCATCATCCCGGTGTTCGGTGGGCTGCCACCCATCTTCCCAGAGGTCGGTGAACCTTCAGCCGTCATCCCAGGGGTCATAGGACTTCCACCCATCATTCAGGAGGTCGTCGAGCAGTCTGCTCCATCTTCGCTGCCTGGGGTCGCCGCTTCTCAACTGCTGTTGGCCCCTGTGCCGAAGGCCCCTCAGGCACTCACCCCAGAACCCGTAACTCCTATCTTGTTATCTCCAGAATTAAAGACTCCTGTGTTGTTATCTCCTGAACAAAAGGCTCCTAAGTCATCTCCTGAGTACAAAGATTCTATGTTGACATTTCTAGAGTGTAAAAATTCTTTGTCGTTAGCTCCAGAGTTTGAAATTTCCATGTCATCATCTCCTGAGTACAGAATTTCCATGTTACCTCCTGAGTGTAAAGGTTCCATGTCATCTCTTGAGTTTGAGGGTTCTTTGTTGTCATCACCCCCCGAGTGCAAAATTTCCATGTTGTCTTTTCCAGAGTCTACAAGTTCCATGTTGCCATCTCCAGAGTTTAATCTGTTAAACTTTCAGTGCGCAATGGAAAAAAAAGCTGTATTTCTGGTCTTCCAGTACAGACACAGCCATTTTCAGGAGTGTTTGATTGGTTTAGAATGAGATTGACATCTCACTCGACCAATAAGAGCCTTGATTTGGGTTTTTAAACCTTGAATAACCAATGATCGAAAACCTAGCAAGAAGGACCTGCCCATCAACGACCGCGAATCCAACGAGCCAGTTGAAGCTAAGTAATCTGACAATGGTCCTGTCGTTTAGCCAATCAATTTCTGACTTCAATGACCCCCTACATGCATTTGTTCCGTGTTTATATTTCCAGTAAAATGCCATGCGTTCCCGTGTGTAAAATCTCTTTTGACTCAGCCGCTGTGTGACGCCGCATTTCTTTGTGATGCTCTCCAGAAGGGTCAGAGTAACATTAGCCATTATTTTACTTGTTTTGAAAAATGGTTCACAAACCGAAAGGGCATGCATGAAAGCATAGATGGGTTGACCAGGTCGCGTGACCGGGACGACGAATCGGTAAAAGAACAATGGTGGTTGCAGCTGACGATCGTCAGACGCCAGCGGACAGTACCAGTGCTTTTGTGGGCAGGTAAGTCTTATAATCTAAATTATTCTTTATCAATAAAAATAGTAATAAAAATAACTTTTGACCAATCGATAATTACAAGGGTCCTGCATGGCGACAAGTTTTTGTGTGAGCCGTGTAGGGAGGGGGAAGGTTTATTTGTTACTGTGTCCATCCATCCATCCATCCATCTTCTTCTGCTTTTAGTATTTTTATTTCACTGTAGGCTATTTTTTCCTGTAAAAAAAGGAACTGTGCTGTGTATGTCTGGGTTATTATGCCTTTGTTTTACTGTGTAAACGTGATCTGGTGAAATGGAGCCCTGACCAAGTGAGCACACTAATATGAGCAGCCCAGGTGCACCTCGGTATTCAATCTGTACATTTTCAATCCAATGATTTACAAAGTGATTCAGAATTTTCTAAAGCCTCATTCAGAACATTATAGTCCCACAGACTTGGTTTTCATCTGGGGCAGCATTTATAAATCACTGGATGGAGAATGCACCTGTACATGTACAGATTGGATTCCGTGGTCCACTTGGGGTGCGCACTTGGTCAGGGGTCCAGTTGACCTGTATCTGTGCAAACTCATGAGATAGTGAACTCTGGAAAAATTGGAGGGGGGAGGGTTGCTTTTGTGTATACTTTAGTGAAATGTATTAATTTTTCGCATTATTTTTCTTCCACTGTAGGCTATTTTTGCCTGTAAAAAAAAATAGGAACTGTGCTGTGTATGTCTGGGTTATTACTCCTTGGTTTTACTGTGCAAACTGCTGAGATAGTGAACTCTGGAACACAGTTTGGCACAGTTCAAGAACGCCTTGTTACAACCTGAGAAAAAAGCTGTGTAATACATTCATTTTTTGTGGTATTGTTACAAAATTTTGACCTGACCTTGAAAACACTTGGTTCTACATTTCTGTTGTGTTTTCCAGCCAGTACCTGACAGCTGTATACTATTTGCAAGCATTTGTATCTAAAAAAACACCCAGGCGAACTTTATTTTCTTCAAATTCAGTATGTTTAGTTGATTGTTACTCAGTGGCAGGAGCACTTAGAGAGATTATGACTGTTTTGCCAAAAAATTCAGAGTGTTTTCTTTTAAATGAGGCCAACCCCATGAAGATGCTACAAAGGGTAAAAGAACAGCTTGTGATTTACTTTGGGCATGTTATTTTTAGGCGTTTTTAGGGAAACTGAACAGAGTTTAACAGGTTAAAATCTCCACATTATCATCTGAGTTTAAAGTTCCCATGTGGTCATCTCCTGAGTTAACATTGGTGTTGTAGGTCTTAAGTTTCAGCTTGAGACTAGATTTCCAGATGTTGCTGAGCTTTGAGAATGCATTACAGGCTTTGGCCAATCTGGATTTGATAGCAGGCATATGGAATGTTAACCTTGACCTTTGACCTTTTGACCCCAAACCCATAGTCTGAGGTCAGGATTCCAAGATGAACCTATGTACCAGGTTTGGCGGCCCTATCTTTACTTGTTATATAGTAATAGTGCACATGGAATGCTAACCTTGACCTTTGACCCTCTGACCCCAAACCCTTATTCAGAGATCATGATCCCAAAGTGAACTTGTGTAGTAAAGTTTGGTGATCCTAGCTTTCTTTGTTGTTGAGATATAGTTTATAAGCCATTTTGATGTTGACCTTTGACTTTGCAAATCCCAAAACCAAAGTGACACTTCAGGGTCACAGGGTGAACTTGTGTACCAAGTTTGGTGACTCTAGTTTTACTCATTGAACAGTAATAAGGTATAGGGAATGTTAACCTTTGATCTTTCGACCCCAAACCCATAGTCAGAGGTCAGTATCCCAAGGTGAACCTTTATAGCAGGTTTGGTAGCCCTAGCTTTACTCGTTTTATAGTAATAGTAAATTTAGCATCTACCCTTCACCGTAGTGCAAATTGAATGTTAGCTTTGACCTTTGACTTTTTGATACCAAACCCATAGTCAAGTGAGGGTGCAAATCATCCAAGATGCTTCTTAGATACAACTACTGTATCAATTTAAAAAGCCTGCATCATTTCATTCAGTAGTTTTTGCATTTAGAAAATTTAGGGAAAATCTGACCTCTGACCTTTGACCTCAAGGCCGTCTGATGAGAGTGAAATTGCAGTAAGTGCATCATCAGAGTAAATCAAACCATAGAACCAAGTTTCAAAGCACTTGAAACAAAACTGTAGGAAAAGTTGATTTCACAAGACAGTTACTGTTTATGAAGTGAGGTGAAATTAGAGGTCATAGATCAGGGGCTACAACTCCTGCAAAAATCACCCGATCAGAGCCAATTTGCAATATGCATATCATCAGTATATATCACACTATGGTACCAAGTTTCAAAACAGTTGGAATAAAACTGCAGGAAGAGTTGATTTCACAAAAGCTGGACAGACGGACTGACGGACAGACAGACTGACGGATGGATTGACCCATAACATAATCCATCTTCAGTCTTCACCCAAAGGGCTCTTCGACCCCTTTGACCTTCGACTGGTGGGGAATAAAAAAAGTACAGGAGAACAGCTCTGAAACACTGACAATCGCAACTTCCAGGTAGATTGGAAGCAATGCCTATAGATGGCACAATTCTCAGTATATTGTAATATTGAACAGCTTGATAGACGTGTGAATTGTTTATACAGCCATGGACAAAATTGTTGGTACCCTCTGTTAATGAAAGAAAAACCCACAATGGTCACAGAAATAACTTGAATCTGACAAAAGTGGCAATAAATAAAAATTCTATGAAAATTAACCAATGAAAATCAGACAATGCTTTTAAATTGTGGTTCCACAGAATTACTTTAAAAAATAAACTCATGAAACAGGCCTGGACAAAAATGATGGTAGAAAACACTGAAAATAATGTGACCATAGGGACATGTTCAACCAAGATGTATCCTCTAATTAACATCTCAGGTGTCTACAAACTTGTAATCAGTCAGTCGGCCTATTTAAAGGGTGACAAGTAGTCACTGTGTTGTTTGGTGACATGGTGTGTACCACACTAAACATGGACCAGAGGAAGCAAAGGAGAGAGTTGTCTCAGGAGATCAGAAAGAAAATTATAGACAAGCATGTTAAAGGTAAAGGCTATAAGACCATCTCCAAGCAGCTTGATGTTCCTGTGACTACAGTTGCACATATTATTCAGAAATTTAAGATCCACGGGACTGTAGCCAACCTCCCTGTACGTGGCCGCAGGAGGAGACGGATAATACGAATGGTAACAAAAGAGCCCAGAACAACCTCTAAACACATTCATGGTGAACTCCAAGGTCAAGGTACATCAGTGTCAGATTGCACCATCCGTCATTGT
The DNA here is from genome assembly GCA_020510985.1 of Pholidichthys leucotaenia. Lineage (NCBI taxonomy): Eukaryota > Metazoa > Chordata > Actinopteri > Cichliformes > Pholidichthyidae > Pholidichthys > Pholidichthys leucotaenia. Next base: position 108,190,243 of record CM035845.1, read on the forward strand.
TTGGGCCAAAGTGGACTTCATGGGAGACGACCAAGGAGGACACCACTGTTGAAAACAAATCATAAAAAAGCCAGACTGGAATTTGCCAAACTGCATGTTGACAAGCCACAAAGCTTCTGGGAGAATGTCCTATGGACAGACGAGACAAAACTGGAACTTTTTGGCAAGGCACATCAGCTCTATGTTCACAGACGCAAAAATGAAGCATACCAAGAAAAGAACCCTGTTCCTACTGTGAAACATGGAGGAGGTTCTGTTATGTTCTGGGGCTGCATTGCTGCATCTGGCACAGGGTGTCTTGAATCTGTGCAGGGTACAATGAAATCTCAAGACAATCAAGGTATTCTAGAGAGAAATGTGCTGCCCAGTGTCAGACAGCTTGGTCTCAGTCGCAGGTCATGGGTCTTGCAACAGGATAATGACCCAAAACACACAGCTAAAAACACCCAAGAATGGTTAAGAGCGAAACATTGGACTATTCTAAAGTGGCCTTCTATGAGCCCTGATCTAAATCCTATTGAACATGTGTGGAAGGAGCTGAAACACGCCGTCTGGAGAAGGCACCCTTCAAACCTGAGACAACTGGAGCAGTTTGCTCATGAGGAGTGGGCCAAAATACCTGCTGAGAGGTGCAGAAGTCTCATTGACAGTTACAGAAATCGTTTGATTGCAGTGATTGCCTCAAAAGGTTGTGCAACAAAATATTAAGTTAAGGGTACCATCATTTTTGTCCAGGCCTGTTTCATGAATTTGCTTTTTAAAATAATTCTGTTGAACCACAATTCAAAAGCATTGTCTGATTTCACTGGTTAATTTTCATAGAATTTTTATTTATTACCACTTTTGTCAGATTCAAGTTATTTCTGTGACCATTGTGGGTTTTTCTTTCATTAACAGAGGGGTACCAACAATTTTGTCCACGTGTGTAGCTAGTTTCACAAATTTTATTTCTAACATCTGTTTGTGCTACATGCACTGGGATGAGGAAATCCTTCCCCGGGGTTAAATATCCAGTCGCTATGAGCTGAAGTTGGGAATCTGACAGTACTCATGTCAGTTTTCACCAGTGTTGGGCAAGTTACTAAAAAATAGTAACTAATTACAGTTACTACTTACTACTTTTCAAAAGTAATTGAGTTACTTTACCAATTAAATTAAATTAAATTAAATCAAATTTAATTTAATTTAATTGGTAAAGTAACTCAATTACTTTTGAGTAATTGTAACTCAATTACTTAAAGGGTCCCCATCCCCCCCAAGCTCTCAGTGTCTAAAATGCAATTAAAATTGAGGTGACAGCAGCCCCACTGCGCAGCAAAGGTATCCCCTTCTCTGACACAGTGCGGCACACTCCCACCCCAAATCCCTAAATGTATTCAAGAAGATGTATATTTCACCCAGAGTCAGGGGGAGGGGGAGGGCGGGAAATAAGACTGGGAGGGAGGCGGTCTAAAAGCGAGGCTGTCCCTCCCCCAGAAGCCAGCTTGCAAACTGGTTTATGAGGCCACCCACTGCCCCCAAATCCCAACCCAGGGCGAGGGCCGCCAGTGCGAGCAACCCAGGACCCACCAACATCATGCCCTGGTGCTCCCAGCACCACAAGCATGACGGGGCAGCCATACCCATTCCCACTCATTTTACACACACAAACATGGACCACAATAGTCACAATAGTGAACAATGGGCTGGACCCACATGGCGCCCCACATGCCAAGCGACACCCCCGAGCGCCCACCCAAGCCCACTGACCACCCACCCCAGATGCACACCGACAGCGGCACGCCACCCTGAAGCCACCACCACTCCGGAGCAACCCGACGGAAACACGGCCACCAGCCCATGCAAACGGCCCCCCCCAACCACCGCAGAGCACCAACACACAACCCAATGACACCAGGGGAAATGCGACAAAGCGCCCCACCCCACGATACAACAGCAGGATTAATTAAGGATTAATTAAGGATTAATTTTGATTACATGTGTCATGTGTGGAGCTGGTGTTTTGGCTCTGCCCATGATTTGTGGCTGTAGCTTCTGATTTGTTGTTAAATGGTTCCAGCTGGCAGGTTGAGCCCTGAGCTTGCTCTTGCCAGTCTACAGCCACACCCCTCTCTCTACCAGACACTCACCAGCTGTTAGTTATTTTCTCATTTGTTCCTGTCCACACACACACACACACACACACACACACACACACACACACACTCTTGCACAGACTCCCACCACACACCTGTGTCCACTTGTCACTCATTAGCCTGCTTGGTATTTATTGAGAGACAGTGGGGACATTCAGTGTTGTGGCGTCAGTCTGCACTACACGGTTCAGTCTGTAGTCACCAGCTGACATAATCCCCTGAAGCTGCTGGCACCTTTTTCTGATGGACTTCTACGGTGTTGTTTCCCCAGAGCCCACTGAGCTCCAACGCCCCATGTAAGTCTCTTGTCTTGCTCGCCCTTCTCTCTCTGCAGCCCAGTTCTGCCCTGGGAGCATGTGGGGCTTCCTATCTAGCCAACTGAGCTTGGGCGTCCATCGCTTGTGTGCCAGACTGTGCTTCCAATGAACATTTTCCCTGTATTTGTGTATTTTTGAGTTTCCTCTTTCTGTTAATAAACATGTTCACTTCACCTGTGTTTTGGCCTCGTATTAATTCTATTGTCCATTGTGAAGTTACGCAGCAGACATGACAACATGATCTGCCTCTCCTGTGGCTGGTGTCACAGATTTGCACCTGTCACATGATTGGTCAAAAAGTATGAAAAAAAAAAAACCCCAAATAAACCCAGCTGTACCAAGCATTTCACATCACTAGATGGCAGACACATATAGCTTACTGGCCTTTACTGGAAGACCGAGATCAACAAACCAGAAATGTGTCGAATTTGATATCACTTCCAGAGCGCAGAAGAAGAGCTGTATAAACAGTTGTGCAACATATTTCCACAGGGAGGAAAAATTTGCTCCAAATTTTGTCAACTATGATTCTAAAAGGGATTATATAGCTTCTGAAGGGAAATATTTACCGTAGAGTGGACTTGGAGTGGAGGAGAGACTCCACTTTGTGTGGGTTCTACAATAAGGGAAGCAGGATCAGCGTCAGCAGAGACCGTTTTAGCTGTCTCAGCAGCTTCAATAGACTTCCCTATTGTGGACATAACCTCCCGCAACACCTCTTCAAGGTTCGTAGGAGCCTGGGAGGTGCAACAACAGATGACAATACACCAATATATAGAACTTGCAACTATATATATTTCTTTTTACAAATGTGTATTATTTACAAATACAGTGGGGTAAAAAAGTATTTAGTCAACCACCAATTGTGCAAGTTCTCCCACTTAAAAGATGAGAGAGGTCTCCAATTTTCTTCATAGGTATACCTCAACTATGAGAGACAAAATAAGAAAAAAAAAATCCAGAAAATCACATTGAAGGATTTTTAATGAATTAATTGGTAAATTCCTCGGTAAAATAAGTATTTGGTCAATAACAAAAGTTCAACTCAATACTTTGTTATATACCCTTTGTTGGCAATGACAGAGGTCAAACGTTTTCTGTATGTCTTCACAAGGTTTTCACACACTGTTGCTGGTATTTTGGCCCATTCCTCCATGCAGATCTCCTCTAGAGCAGTGATGTTTTGGGGCTGTCGCTGGGCAACACAGACTTTCAACTCCCTCCAAAGATTTTCTATGGGGTTGAGATCTGGAGACTGGCTAGGCCACTCCAGGACCTTGAAATGCTTCTTACGAAGCCACTCCTTCGTTGCCCAGGCGGTGTGTTTGGGATAATTGTCATGCTGAAAGACCCAGCCACGTTTCATCTTCAATGCCCTTGCTGGTGGAAGGAGGTTTTCACTCAAAATCTCACGATACATGGCCCCATTCATTCTTTCCTTTACACGGATCAGTCGTCCTGGTCCCTTTGCAGAAAAACAGCCCCAAAGTATGATGTTTCCACCCCCATGCTTCACAGTAGGTATGGTGTTCTTTCTCCTCCAAACACGACAAGTTGAGTTTTTACAATAAAGTTCTATTTTGGTTTCATCTGACCATATGACATTCTCCCAATCCTCTTCTGGATCATCCAAATGCTCTCTAGCAAACTTCAGACAGGCCTGGACATGTACTGGCTTAAGCAGAGGGACACATCTGGCACTGCAGGATTTGAGTCCCTGGCGGCGTAGTGTGTTTCTGACGTAGCCTTTGTTACTTTGGTCCCAGCTCTCTGCAGGTCATTCACTAGGTCCCCCCGTGTGGTTCTGGGATTTTTGCTCACCGTTCTCATGATAATTTTGACCCCACGGGGTGAGATCTTGCGTGGAGCCCCAGATCAAGGGAGATTATCAGTGGTCTTGTATGTCTTCCATTTTCTAATAATTGCTCCCACAGTTGATTTCTTCACACCAAGCTGCTTACCTATTGCAGATTCAGTCTTCCCAGCCTGGTGCAGGTCTACAATTTTGTTTCTGGTGTCCTTTGACAGCTCTTTGGTCTTGGCCATAGTGGAGTTTGGAGTCTGACTGTTTGAGGTTGTGGACAGGTGTCTTTTGTACTGATAACAAGTTCAAACAGGTGCCATTAATACAGGTAACGAGTGGAGGACAGAGGAGCCTCTTAAAAAAGAAGTTACAGGTCTGAGTGCCAGAAATCTTGCTTGTTTGTAGGTGACCAAATACTTATTTTACTGAGGAATTTACCAATTAATTCATTAAAAATCCTTCAATGTGATTTTCTGGATTTTTTTTTCTCATTTTGTCTCTCATAGTTGAGATATACCTATGATGAAAATTGGAGACCTCTCTCATCTTTTAAGTGGGAGAACTTGTACAATTTGTAGCTGACTAAATACTTTTTTGCCCCACTGTATGTACATTTAATAAAAAAAACACACACTTGTCACAATCATACCCCAAAATATATTTACAGGATTCACAGTTTTCTAGTGTCCGTTCCAGGTGACCTGTTGAATCACCTCTAGCCGTTAATAGGGTTCGGGCTTCGGCTCGCCATCCAGATCTGGGGAATCCATGTTCTGGTCAAACCAGTTCAAAGAAAAAAAACCTGACCATGCTAATGACACGTGCGTCATGGGGTTCCCGCGCCTAACGGCGTTAACAGCCTTTGGATCCCAATCAATCTCAAGTTTTGTCCAAGCAAGGGCTGCTATTAGCATGTTAGCTCATCGTCTCTGTGAGGAATCGCGTTCTCTCGGTCGTGTCTCGGCAGTGTCTGACAGCGTTCTGCATATTACACACAGACCGAGCGAGGGAACGCGTGACCCCATTGGCTGGCGTGACCCCATTGGCTGTTGCTGCCAAACAAATGACGCAGCCATTTGTTGCTCAGTATACCAAATGAAAATATCGGGAACGTTGTCAAAACTTTCCAGAAAATGTTCCTAACTATTTATGAACATATTTTATGAACTTGTATTGTATTTACATACCCATCTACAAAATATCTATTCCCATTGTGAAATGAGTGTCCCCCCTTCTTCTTAAAGCGGTATTGACATTCATAATTCCATCCACATTTTTAACACTGGGTTACACTTAGCTAAACCCCTCAGGTTGCTAAGATAAGCCTCAGTAACACTGCCCCCTACAGTTTTAGTGTACACATCCATTAGGGCTTGAATGCAGTACTTAACATCAGGATTGTCAGTGGATGGAAAGAAGTATGGCAACGCAGGTACTAATGTTTCAACAGCTAACCCCGACTCGAACTCTACAATGTGACTTTTGTCAAATTCAGACGGGTTATCATCAATGCTAAGCACCCTACGAATAGTGCCATGTTGCTCTTGGAGCTCAAAAATGTCTGTGTCTCTTTCCTTATCAACAACACCACTGACAATGACTGCATTAGGGACTTTAACACCATGTTTTTCCACGATATCCATTTTTATAGTTTATAAACTATTTGGTCAGGGGTCAAAACAGAATCCACATCCGTTGTCGCAATGCTCCAGGCTCCTGGCTGCCCTCGCCAGATTTTTGTAACACCACTGTTAACACCCACTTGTGTGTATGTGTAATATTACTTTAGGTGTAGTCTTGTACCCTTTTGGTAGTACTGGGTATGGCAGTGTAGTTACCTTTAACCTACTACCTGGACAGAAGGGACAATTGGGCCAGGTCAGATAGACTACAGGGTTCGTAGGAGCCTGGAGGACGTAACAACAGATGACAATACACCGATATGTAGAACTTGCAACCATATATATTTCTTTTTACAAATGTGTATTATTTACAGATATGTACATTTGATAAAAAAAAAACCCAAACACTTGTCACAATAATATATAAAAAAAAATAAAAATAAAAGAGAATCCCCAAAATATACTCCAAATATATTTATAATATATACAGTCCTTTGGTGTCAGCTCCAGGTGACCAGTTGGGTCACTTTTACCAGTTCATAGGGTTCGGGCTTCGGCTCGCCATCCAGATCTGGAGATTCACACTCTTCTGGTCCAACCAGTCCAAACAAAAAAACCTGACCAAGCTAAGTGACACGTGCGTCAGGGGGTTCCCGCGCTCAACGGCGTTAACAGCCTTTGGATCTCAATCAATCTCAAATTTATCCAAGGCAAAGGCTGTTATCAGCACGCTAGCTCACCGTCTCCGTAAAGGAACGCGCTCTCCCGGTCGATGTCTGCAGCAACTGACAGCGTTCTGCATATTACACACAGACCGAGCGAGGGAGCGCGTGACCCCATTGGCTGGCATGACCCCATTGGCTGTTGCTGCCAAACAAAAGACGCAGCCATTGGTCGCTCAAAATACCAAATAGAAACATTGGGAACTTTATCAAAACTCCCCAGAAAATGTTCCTAACTATTTATGAACATATTTTATGAACATATATTATATTTACATGCCCATCTTCAAAATATCTATTCCCATTGTGAAATGAGTGTCCCCCCTCCTTCTTAAAGCGGTATCGACATTCATGTTTCTATTCGCGTTTTTAACACTGGGTTACACATCCACCTCTAGAGGGATGGCCAAGGGAGGCCGGGCCATCAAGTGGCTGGCGCGGCACCCCCACCCCATCCACAGTGAGCCTTCGCCCACCCCAGCACCCCCAACACACACCCCGGGAACCCACAGGCCCTCACGCCTAAAGAAGGTAGCAGCAAGACGTGGGAGCCCCACGGGGGGGCCAGCCTCCCCAGTCCAAGGGAGCCTACGTGGCCAGGAGGTGCCACCCGTCAGTCCAACACCTCCCAACCAGCACACACACCCATTACCACACACTCATACCCTCATGCTCTTACACGCACCCACACACACTCACACATTCTCACTCATCCTCTCCTCCACACACTCCCACACCACGACCCACCCACTCTCACCCACTCCTGTACCCGCCCTGTCTCGCCAGCAGATGACATGGTTCCTCAAATCATCACTGACTGATGATAATCAAACCTCAAGCAACGTAGATTCTGTGCCTCTCTACTCTTTCTCCAGACTCTGGGACTTTGATTTCCAAATGAAATGCAAAATTTACTTTTATCTGAACAGAGGTCATCTGCTGGTGTTGGTCCACTGTGTTTTATCAAGACCAAAGTCAGCGCAGTTGTCTACCAGGAAATTTTAGAGCACTTCATACTTCCCTCTGCTGACAAGCTTTATGGAGAAACTGATTTCATTTTCCAGCAGGACTTGGTACCCCCCCTTCCCCCACACACTGCCAAAAATATCAAAACCTGGTTTATTGACCATGGCATTATTGTGTTTGATTGGCCAGCAAACTCTCCTGACCTAAACTCCATAGAGAATCGATGGAGTATTGTCAAGAGACACCAGACCCAACAATGCAGACGAGCTGAAGGTCACTATCAAAGCATCCTGGACCTTCATAACACCTCAGTAGTGCCACAGGCTGATCACCTTCATGCCACACCACCCTAATACAGTAATTAATCCAAAAGGAGCCCTGACCAAGTATTGAGTGTGTACATGGACATACTTTTCAGTCGGCCAACATTTCTATTAAAAAACTATTTTTTAAAAATTAATTTTATGTAATATTCTAATTTTTTGAGAAACTGAATTTGGGGATTTCATGGGCTGTAATCCATAATCATCAAAATTAAAATAAATAAACACTTGGAATATATCACCCTCTGTGTAATGACTATAGATAATGTAGAAGTTTAACTTTTTTGAATTGAATAACCTAAATAAATCAACTTTTTGTTAACATTCTAATTTATTGAGATGCACCTGTAGATAATCTAATAACCATTATCATTCTGTATTTAAGTATTTTTTCACTAGTAGCCAGTCCATTCATGCACTCCTGCCATCTAGTGGTTATAAATAGTAACTGTTAAATATGAAATCCTTTGTTAATAATGTGATTTTTCTTTATATCAAAGCAGATTTTATTGGGTAGTCTTAATCAATAGTATTCACATCTTCACATTTGATCCAGGCGAAGGCCTGAAATAAATTTTTAATTAAATAACATTTTTTTAAACAATAATAACAAAAATAATAATAATAGTATGTTTATTTGTAGAGCACTTTTCACAGACAGGGTCACAAAGTGCTTAAGAGTAGTTAAGAGAATGACATTAGTTTCCCATTTAAAAACTTAGCTGTTGCCAGTAAGTCTATAAATTTGGCCATTTTTGTTTTTCAGCATCATTAAAAAAAATCTCCCTGTCCCTGTTGGTCTGTAATACCATTCTATGACACTCCAGGAAACCCTTTGCATGTTCAGACCACCTGGTCTGTGCCACATTGCTTCAAGGGGACTGGTTTGATGAATATCACAAGGCATTCCCTGCAGTTACACTGAGCTGCACCTTGAAGGCATATCCAGTGCTCAGTGGAAGCAAGCTGAAGACAGAACTTAGCCTCCTTGACACCAAGGATGAACACAAATCCTGCTGTGGTGCTGTGGATCTGCTTCAGTTTTTCATGGACAATAACCTGTCAGAGGTATTCTCAGAGACAGTTACACTCTGTAAAATTATTATCACAACACCTATGACCACCGCGGACGCTGAAAGGTGTTTTTCGACATTGAAAACGATTAAAACATTCCTCAGGAGCACCATGACTCAGGAGAGACTGAATGCCTTAGCCACTCTCTCCATGGGAAAAAAAAAGCTTGTGACTGACAGGACTAACTTTAACCAGAAGGTCAGAGAAAAATTTGCTAGCTTGAAAGACAGGAGAGCTAAATTTCTGTACAGATAGTTTGCACTACTACTGATACTCATGCAAAACCATTAGTACAAAGAGATTTGTTCATAAATGTGCCATTTGATTGATTTGGTGAATCCTACAAGTTCTCGTGATCTGTTGTATCTTGAAATTTAGTACAGGTACTAACAAAATTTAGGAGTTGTCCAGACTAGTAAAAGTTTTGTGTAGTTTGCTGTTGTTCTAACCTGGTTTCCGCTTTCTCTTCTTTCCGCCTCCCCACCCCTCTGTTATGTCCACAAACCTGGCAATGACGACCGATGAGGACGCTGTCGTTGAACTGAACTTTATTACAATAATAGCAGTAGTACAAAGCACGTGTAGTAGTATCTCACTCTAACCGGCTCCCAACCAACTCTCATGCCAACCGCAAATCAACACGTCCTGAGATGGCGGACCGCCCAAATATACAGTGGGGCAAAAAAGTATTTAGTCAGCCACCAATTGTGCAAGTTCAAAATGGAAGACATACAAGACCACTGATAATCTCCCTCGATCTGGGGCTCCATGCAAGATCTCACCCAGTGGGGTCAAAATGATCACGAGAATGGTGAGCAAAAATCCCAGAACCACACGGGGGGACCTAGTGAATGACCTGCAGAGAGCTGGGACCAAAGTAACAAAGGCTACATCAGTAACACACTACGCCACCAGGGACTCAAATCCTGCAGTGCCAGACGTGTCCCCCTGCTTAAGCCAGTACATGTCCAGGCCCATCTGAAGTTTGCTAGAGAGCATTTGGATGGTCCAGAAGAGGATTGGGAGAATGTCATATGGTCAGATGAAACCAAAATAGAACTTTTTGGTAAAAACTCAACTTGTCGTGTTTGGAGGAGAAAGAACACCATACCTACTGTGAAGCATGGGGGTGGAAACATCATGCTTTGGGGCTGTTTTTCTGCAAAGGGACCAGGACGACCGATCCGTGTAAAGGAAAGAATGAATGGGGCCATGTATCGTGGAGACCTCTCTCATCTTTTAAGTGGGAGAACTTGCACAATTGGTGGCTGACTAAATACTTTTTTGCCCCACTGTATAGTGGCATGGTGATGTTAGCCGCAGGCCGTGTACCACTCCAAATATCCCACGTTCATACACCCCCCCTCCCGAAAAAAATCTCAAAATATAATATAGCATTAGCAGATTAGCCCTCCCCAATTTAATATACCAAATTCCCCTTAGCAATAACACATATTATTAGTACTTAAACATACATTTCTTAAGTATTGCATATATCAAATAATTAACATTCTTATTCAGGTAAGTATGCAATCACTTGTTTTATATTTTAAAGAACCTCTTTTTAGATATATAAATTGTAAAGAACACTCTTGTTTGTTTTTTTCAAGAACATAGTAACACCTAAGAACTAGGGTCCGTGGGTAGACCACCATGGGACCCAACACGACTGGGTGGGTTATTCTGCCACCGTCTCAGCCGTGCTCCTACCTGAATAGTCTTTTTTTTTTCTCTCACAGTCTTCCACGGGGAAAGCAGTTCTGCCTGAGAGGCTTTGTAGCAGGCCCGTGGTGGCCACATCCCCGGAGCTGTCAGACCCCGGGGACCAGGGCCAATCTTCATGACACTGAGGCCTGGGTCCCACACTACGGCAGCTGATTCCCATGAAGCCTCGCAGCCATCTGGACATGCCACAGCTAGTTTGTGTGCCGAACTGAACTGTCTGTCAGTTGAAAGCATGCTGATCCCAGTTTCGCCACGATCCTCAGCGGCGCCCGTTGTCCCGTCGGCTGTGGCCCAGTCAGTCACCATCCTGGTCTCTCTCCGGTGCAAACCCAAATCCAATCCATGACTTGGAGCAGCACCTTGCTCGGTTTCATGCGTTGTTGTGATCCCGATGGCTCTGCGTGCTCATCCAGCTTGGGACCTCCATCATGCTGTGGCGGTTCTGTCGTCACCGTGTTTGTTGCAGACCCTTCACCCGTTGTCTCCGTCATTGTTACCATAGCCTGAAACTCATCGTGGGTACGGAAGGTGTCCGGTGTCTCTCCAGTGTTGCTCGTTGAAGTGGAGTCCTTACCCTTCGGTTCGGTCATAACCTCCGTAGCTTGTTGAGAGTGGGTGCGGAAGCAGTCCGGTTCCTCCTCTCTCCCATCTGAAGTGCTCTGCTGTGCCGCATTGTGAGCTGTGTTTGTGCCCGGTTGTTGTTGCTGCGCTTCAGGGCTCTCTACGTGCTCAGGCTCCCTCTCCCGTGGCTCCAGTTCTGGCTGAGCAAGGGACGGAGGCGAGTATGGCTACCCCTCTTCCGGGCGGCTCTCCTCCTGAGAGCACGGGGTGGATGTTTTGGTGTCAGTGTCATTCTGAATCACCTCATCTTACACCACACTGTCGTCGTCGAGGTCTGTCGTGCTCCAGTTGCCGCACCCGGACCATTCGAACTCAGCGCTGTCTCTGATAGTGAAGCCCAGCGTATAGAAAAGGTCACATCCCATAATGTCACCATGCGCTGCTATCTGGAACGTGAAGCTGTACACAGTTTTGGACTTGTAGTAAACCATCAGCTCGACCATTCCCACATTGCACAGTCTGTGACTGCTGTGTCCGTACAGCGGCGTTGGGTTCTTCTTAATTTTGTGGCTGGGGCAAAACGTCTTCACCGTGGCCTAGTTTAACATCGACCTCATCGCCACTGTGTCGAGCAGGAGCGATACGGCTGCCCCCTCTAACTCAACCATGCCGAATGTATAACCGTTGTTGTTGGGGCTTACCGTATGAATGATTGTTGTTGGTGGACGATTCTGCTTACTTGGCAGGCTCCACGGCATCTGCGACCAGCACACTCTGGTGAAGTGGTTTAAGCGTCCACACTTGTTACACTGTTGTCCTCTTGCCGGGCAAAAAAGTGCTCTGTCCTGGTGCGTTGGGGACCCACAGCCACCACAGATGGGGCCTCTCGGAGTGGACCTTCAGTTAACGGTGTTTGTCTCATGCTCTTCTGCCGTGTCCTCCTCCTTCTCCGTGCCCACCACGTTAGCTAGTGTCGTCTATCTGGGTAGCTTCTGTGTTTGGCACCCACTTAGCTCCGTGGCTAACCTCTCCGCTGCCTCAAGCTGGAATGCTAGCTCTATCGTGCTAGCTAGCATCATGTCCTTTGGCACTGTTAGCGTCTTAGCTCATAGCCTCGGGTTACACGTGTGCTTAGCTAACTGGTCCCACACCATCTCATCCTCCAAAAGTCCAAAGTGGCACATGCTAGCCAAATGTCTCAAGTCAGCGACTAATTGTTGAACTGACTGACAATGCTATCACATTGTCTGGTGTAGCAAAGTAGCTAGCAAGAAGCTCAACAGCATCCATATATGATTCCGTTGGACCCAATGTGTGGAAAATTCTCTGGCCTTCTATGGCGAGGCTGTGGACAAGAAGTGCTCATTTCCTTACTTTGTTGAGTTTTCCCAGGTCCAACACTGCAAACATAGGTTTCAAATGCATCCAGCCATCGTGGCTACGGGACTTTTGGTTCACCCGGGGACTCCAGAAATGGCCATAGCGGTCTCAAGCATGCCTCCATGGTTTAACCTCTCGTTGCCAAATGTTATGTCCACAAACCTGGCAATAATGACCAACGAGAATGCTGTCGTTGAACTGAACTTTATTCCAATAATACTAGTGGTACAATGCATGTGTGGTAGTATCTCACATTAACCGGCTCCCAACCAACTCTCATGCCAACTGCATATCAAAACGCTCTGAGATGCTGGACCGCCCAAATATATAGTGACATGGTGATGTCAGCCACAGGCTGCGTACCACTCCAAATATCCCACATTCATACACCACACCCTCCCTTCCCCATTTCCCTGTCAGGTCTATCATGGATAAAACAATTTAAATAAAGTATTCAAAGTTATTACAAGAGGAGTCTATAAATAATATACAGTACATAGATATATGCTGAATAATAATAATAATAATAATAATGAATTTGCTCCTTTTGGCAAAGTAAAGCTGTTTAACACAAAAAAGCCTTATTCATGCTGCATTTCCCCTCTGGTCCGCTTTGGTCCGCGTGCACTTTGGATGAGCCTGGCACACATGCGGCATTGTACATGCTCGCTTTTTTCATCTACTAGGCCAAGCAGTTGACGCATGCGCACAACTATTATTTGTAGTTTCGCCCCAGCCCTATGAGTAGCGCAATTGTGCTAACATGCCAGTTTGAATTCTATTCAATTTTTCCTTTTTAACGATATGGTAACGTATCATCACTTCCGGTGTTGCTGGTTATCTGTGGTTTGCTCTCCTCATTCTCCCGAGGATTTTGCCTTTAATTGTATTTTAATCACTTTTTTCCATCTACCGTTAGCTCTCACTTCTGTTTATCAAGCCTCTTGCACTTGTGTGCGCACTCAGTGTCATCTAATCACCCTCTTTATCCTTCTGTTCAGCTTTTATCAGTGTTTTTGTTAGCTTCGGGTTAGCCACTAGCTATGGCTACTAGCTCTCTTTCCTCTCCTCCTCTGGTGTGCGCTCTATGTCAGATGTTTAGCTACACCTCTGCCTCTTTTAGTGATAACGGTAAATGTAATAAATGTTGTCTTTTTGAGGTGCTCGAGATGAGGTTGGCTGATTTGGAATCCCAGCTCCACTGCATTAAAACACCGTCTGCACCAATTAATAATGATGGATACCCCTTAGGTACAGCGTAGCTCCCTAGCTTAGGGCGGCCTGCTAGCGGTCCTCCGGTCCTCCTCAGCAGCGAGGAGACTGGGTGGGTGACGGTGAGAAGGAAGCCTAGCCACAAAGCCCCGGTTAACCACCAACCTGTTCATGTTTCTAATCGCTTTTCCCCGCTCAGCGATACACGCGCTGAGGAAAAAACTCTGATCATTGGCAACTCTGTAGTCAGAAACGTGAACTTAGAGACTCCAGCGGCCATAGTCAAATGCATTCCCGGGGCCAGAGCAGGCGACATCGAGCCAAATTTGAAAATGCTGGCTAAAAGTAACTGTAAATACTCCACAATTGTTATCCACGCCGGCATTAACGACGTCCGACTCCGGCAGTCGGAAGTCTCAAAACTTAACGTGGAATTGGTGTGTGACATTGCACAAACAATGTCTGCCTCTGTAGTATTCTCTGGGCCCCTCCCCTATCTGACCAGTGATGACATGTTTAGCCACTGGTCATCCTTCAACCGCTGGGTGTCTGTGTGGTGTCCTGCAAACAATGTGGGCTACATAGACAATTGGAACTTATTTTGGGGAAAACCTGATCTTATTAGACAAGACGGCGTCCATCCCACTTTGGATGGTGTGTCTCATTTATCTAACAATCTGGCATCATTTTTATCCAAATTTCCAAAACTTTTGACAACTCAGAGTTGGGACCAGGAAGCAGAGTCGCAGTCTTACACGCCTCTCTGTAGCTCCTCTTCATCCGCCACCCCTCAACTTAGCCCCTGTCTTCCCCATCAGAGAATTATTGTCTGCTCCCTCCAAAGTAAATAAAAATATAATGTATAAGCATCCCAAAGTGATTAAACAAAAAGTTGTTAAAACTCAAATTATACATGAAGTCTCTAAATTTAATGATTTGGCCTCTGTTCCTCCTCATAATTTAAAAATTAAATGCGGTTTGTTAAATATTAGGTCTCTAACTCCCAAGTCTCTGCTAGTCCATGATCTGTTAATTGATCATCAGATTGATTTAATATCCCTTACAGAGACTTGGTTAGGACAAGAGGATTATGTTGCTTTGAATGAATCAACTCCCTCTGGTTATTTAAACTGTCAAAATCCCAGAAGTTCTGGTCATGGAGGAGGAGTAGCAACAATTTACCATTCCAAATTACTAGTTAATGTAAAGCAAAAAACATGTTATAATTCCTTGGAGGGCCTGGTCCTCAGTATGGGGCATTTTAGCAATTTTAGGCTGAACCCAATTTTATTTGCCATAGTTTATCGTCCTCCATCAACCTACTCAGAGTTTTTATCCAAATTTGCCAACTTCTTAGCTGATTTAGTGCTGAAATCAGATAGAATAATTATAGTAGGGGACTTTAATATACATGTAGATGTAGATAGTGATTGCCTTAATCTGGCATTTAATTCAATGTTAGACTTGATGGGGTTTTCTCAGAAAGTAGGAAATTCTACCTATTATCTCCACCATACATTGGACCTTGTTCTGACACATGGCATAGAAACAGAAAATCTGGTAGTGTCTCCTCATAATCCTGTACTGTCAGACCATTGTCTGTTAACCTTTGATTTCACTATTCCTGACTATTTGGCTCCTAAAGAAAAATACTACTACAGCAGATGTCTTTCAGATGATGTTGTTACAAAATTTATGCAGATTGTCTCCTCTATGCCATGTGTCAACAGAACGAAAATAAAAGATGGAGAGCTTGCTCCTTCCGTAATTGATAGCATGGTAGATAGTGTTACAGCTTCTCTGCATCAGACTCTAGACTTGGTGACCCCTTTAAAAAAGAAAAAGTCAAATCAGAGATTTCTAACCCCTTGGTTCAACACAGAAACTCTAGCTTAAAACAGAAGACTCGTCAATTAGAAAAAAATAGCACTCCACTAATTTAGATGAAATCTATTTAGCTTGGAGAAATCATCTTTTAATTTATAAAAAATCTCTGAGAAAAGCTAGATTGAGTTCTTATTCTGCATTAATAGAAGAGAACAAGAATAATCCCAGGTTTCTTTTCAGCACTGTAGTCAGGCTGACAAAGAGTCAGTACTCTGTCAATCCTAGCATTCCCTTAGAGCTTACTATTCAGGACTTTATGAACTTTTTCAATAATAAAATTTCATCTATCAGAGATAAAATCAGTCAGATTCTTCCCACCGTTAACTTAAATACAGTAACTGCTACAACTCCTTCAACTGACATCTGTTTGGAACAGTTTACTCCAATTGACCTTTTAGAGTTAGACAAAATAGTTTCCTCATCCAAGCCTTCAACTTGTCTTTTAGACCCTATTCCTACCAGGTTATTTAAAGAAGTCTTCCAATTTATTGGTAGCTTTAATTAGTTTTTTGTCACATTTTGTCTTAGCTTTGTTCTGAATTGTAATCGCTCTTGTTTTGTTTTTCTTTTGAATTCTTGGATGGAATATGGGTGGGCAATATAAGCTGCGGCTTCAGCCATCACCCATTTCGGATAGCTTGTGTTGATCTGTGTAATCAGAGGAGTTATTGTCTAATTTGACCTTGTTGGATTTTCTTTCCCCCTTTGTTATATTATTCAGTTTCTTTTAATCTGTACTTTTAATCTAGCCGAAATAAAGATTCATTCATTCATTCATTCATTCATTCATTCTTTATTCTTCAAATAATCAGTTCTTCATTAACTTTAGGCCATGTACCACAGGCTTTTAAAACTGCTGTAATTAAACCCTTACTCAAAAAGCCTACGCTGGATCCAAGTGTTTTAGCTAACTATAGACCAATCTCTAATCTCCCTTTCATTTCAAAAATCTTAGAAAGAGTTGTTGCTACGCAATTATTTGATAACTTGCAGGGAAATGGTTTATTTGAAGAGTTTCAATCTGTGTTTAGAATCCATCATAATACTGAAACAGCCTTAGTGAAGGTCACTAATGACCTCCTTATCGCATCTGATAATGGACTTGTTTCTGTACTTGTCCTTTTAAACCTTAGTGCAGCTTTTGATACTATCGATCATATTATTTTACTTGATAGATTAGAACACTATGTTGGACTTAATGGAACTTCATTTCAATGGTTTTAATCTTATTTATTTGATAGGTTCCAGTTTGTTCATGTCAATAATGAGTTTTCTTTCAACTCAAAGCTCAGTCATGGAGTTCCACAGGGATCTGTGCTAGGCCCTACTCTGTTTAGTTTATATATGCTTCCGTTAGGCAACATTATTAGAAAGCACTGTATACATTTTCATTGTTATGCAGATGACACACAATTATACAGTACCTGTCAATGAAGCCAGATGATAGTAATCAATTAGTCAAGTTAGAAGCCTGTCTTAAGGAAATCAAAGCTTGAAGGACTCGTAATTTCCTGCTATTAAATTCAGATAAGACTGAAGTTATTCTTGTTGATCCAAAAAAACTTAGAAATACCTTTCCAAATCAAACTTTTAGTTTGCATTTGCTTACTATTACCAAGATTAGGAGCATCTTGTCTCAGAGTGATGCCGAGAAACTGATCCACACTTTTGTTCGCTCTAGATTAGATTATTGTAACTCTCTATTATCAGGTTGTCCTAAAACATCTCTAAAAAGTCTTCAGTTGATCCAAAATGCTGCTGCAAGATTTTTAACAGGTACTAGAAAGAGAGATCAGATCTCTCCGGTTCTGGCCTCCCTTCATTGGCTTCCCATAGAGTGTAGAATTAAGTTTAAAATCCATCTTCTCACTTTCAAAGCTCTAAACAATCAGGCCCCTTTTTATTTAAAAGATCTGATATTACCCTATCATCCTAACAGAGCACTACGCTCCCAAAATGCTGGATTACTTGTAGTACCTAGAATCTCCAAAAGTACAATGGGAGGCAGAGCCTTCAGTTATCAAGCTCCTCTCCTGTGGAACCAGCTGCCAATCTGGATTCGGGAGTCAGACTCAATCTCTGTTTTTAAGAATAGGGTTAAAACCTTCCTTTTTGATATAGCCTACAATTAGGGAGGGGTCATGTGTTTCTGAACCCTCCCTTAGTTATGCTGCTATTAGCTTTAGACAGCCGGGGGACCTCCAATTATTGCACTGGGCCTCACCCCTTTCTTCACTCTCAATGAAATATTTTTTTTTTTGCTGGTCATTAATATCTGTTTGTTCTCTCCCATAGATTGAGTCCCCATCGTGCTGTTTGCTCTCTACATGTCTGTTCTTTTCATCTTCTCTATCCCCTCACCCCCCAGCCAGTCGCAGCAGATGACTGCCCCTCCCTGATCCTGGTTCTGCTGGAGGTTTCTTCCTGTTAAAATGGAGTTTTTCCTCTCCACCGTCGCCAAGCGCTTGCTCACAGGGGATCACCTGATTGCTGGGGTCTTTCTGCAATTGTGGGGGTTTCCCCTACAGTTGAAAGTGCTATGAGATGACTGTTGTTGTGAAATGACGCT
The DNA here is from genome assembly GCA_020510985.1 of Pholidichthys leucotaenia. Classification (NCBI taxonomy): domain Eukaryota; kingdom Metazoa; phylum Chordata; class Actinopteri; order Cichliformes; family Pholidichthyidae; genus Pholidichthys; species Pholidichthys leucotaenia. Next base: position 108,208,540 of record CM035845.1, read on the forward strand.
ATATAAAGTTGAATTGAATTGAATGTCGGTCACTAACAGGACCATCTGAAATATTGCCAAGAACCTGATGGATTTGTTCATTTTTGTCAGTCCTTTGATTCCACTGTTGATGCTAATTATATATTTTTTCTAACTTTTTGGATCTCAGACAGGAGAACTTCAGTTTCCTTCAAGAATTTTTTTTTTTTTACACTTTGAAACCATTTTTGTGAATGAAACGTCTGGCCAGACCATGGGAAGCAGGCTTTTTTTGGTAGTTTTAGGGCCTCAGTTGTGCAAATCTTCAATACTAGTGAATGCATGCTCTCTTATACAGGGATGTGATTCACCATATTTACCTTGACTGTTGACATACTTTTGTACGGACGTATGTGTGTTTGTTGTTGTGGTTTGTTAATTGAGACAATAAATCCAACTCAGTCACGATTGCTGCCGCCATGACCAATCATGGCGACATCCACATTGGTGTTTGAGCTCAAAGCGGAAAAAAGGAAGAATAATAATGACGATTTCTTCTTCTTTGCTGTATTCCATGTCAGCCATGATTCCTTCGGTGCGTGTCTGCCACCTTTTGAACTGTCAGATCAGTACAGATCAGTACAAATTCTCAGTATAGCCGGGGGACGTCAATGAGTTGACAGGTGCAGTTGCTGCGCCGTGCCACTGGGGGCGTGTGACCCGTCCATGAAATGTAGACAGTTAAAGGGTTAACAATGTTTATACAAGGTCAGATTTTGTAAACTGAATAAAGTTTTTTTTCAAAAGGGTGGAACTTCTGGGTCATGGAGGTAAGATTTCTTTTCAAATAGCGCCTCACTGTGGAAATTTAGGCATCCAACACATGCATGTATTGCAATTCTCACTGAGAGTTGACAGTAAATTGCTGTTAGTAATTAATGGTTACTAGAACACCTTTGAAGTGGAGTGATACATATCCAGTGAAACATTGGAGTGCAGTTATCATGGATTATTGTTACTCCTGGAATCCTTATTGTCCAATCAAATTGCTCAGTCAGAACTGTTGTATAAACATGTTTTTAAAACCCTGGTTTAATTGGCATTTATGGGCAAAGTTAGTGTGTTCAACAGCTAAATGGTAAGACTCTACTTACTCTAGTACGGGGTCCTCAAATGTTTTTGTCAGGGGTCTGCATTTGTTTTTTCCAGTGGACCAGAGGTCTGGAGCAGTGCCAATGAGCTGGATGGGCGGATATTTCATACAGAACATTTTCTCCAGAGTAAATATTGAGGGCACACTATAAAGGTTTCTCCTCGCCCACTTCCGCCCCCTGGTGGGACCAGCGATGAATCCACTTCAGTTTGCCTACCAGCATGGCATAGGGAGGAGGATGCATTGATCTTCCTCCTACTTTGTTCCCTGTCCCACTTGGAGAAGCCTGGGAGCACTGTGAAGATCATGTTCTTTGATTTCTCCAGTGTTTTCAACACCATCCAACCAGTGATCCTGCAGCACAAGCTGCTGTGCACAGGGGTGGATCAGCACCTGTCATCGTGGATCCTGGACTACCTCACAGACCAACCAGTTTGTGAGAACCCAGGACTGTGTGTCTGATACCATCATTTGCAATACAGCCCCCCCCCCCCCCCCCCCCCAGGGAACAGTTCTGGCTCCCTTCCTGTTCACCCTCTACACTGTGGACTTCTCACACAACACACCACACTGCCATCTACAGAAGTTCTCTGACAACTCTGCGATCGTCAGCCTCATCGCTGATGGTGATGATGCGGAGTACAGAGGACTTATCCAGGACTTCATGGACTGGTGCCTGCGGAACTGCCTCCAGATCAATGCAAGGAAAACTAAGGTACTGGTGGTGGACTGCCGCAGGCGAGGACAACCCCCCCACAACACCAGTAAACATCCAGGGAACAGACATTGAGATGGTGACATCTTACAAGTACCTGGGTGTTCACCTGAACAATAAACTGGGCTGGTCACACAACATCAACGCACTCTACAAGAAGGGGCAGTGCAGGCTGTTCCTCCTGAGGAGACTCAGGTCTTTTGGAGTGCAACAGGCACTTTCTGAAGACCTTCTACGACTTGGTAGTGGCATCAGCCATCACATTTGGAGTGGTCTGCTGGGGCAGTGGCATCACGGCAGCCGACAGGAAGAGACTGAACAGGCTGATCAAAAAAGCTAGCTCTGTTCTGGGGTGGCACCTTGACCCAGTGGAGGAGATAGGAGAAAGGAGGATGGTGTCTAAGCTGTCGTCTCTGCTGGAGTCCGAGTTCCACCCCATGCAGGACATGCTGAATGCACTGAGGAACTCATTTAGTGGTAGACTGTGCCATCCTAGGTGCCTGACGGAGAGGTTCCGCAGGTCCTTCCTACCTATGGTTGTCAGACTTTATAACCTAGCCAGGGCTGCTCGTAGAGGTCGTATTAAACATACTAATCGTAACAACTGTAACAATCATTACTGAGTGTGGCAACAACACTGATGATTCAAATGTGAAATATACTGTCTGGGTACATATTCATATTCTGCAGTGTAACTTAACAAACCATAATGCTGTTTATTCCATCTAGCTGCAATGCTCCTGCACTGTGTATCTGTGTACATATGTATATTCATTTACTGCTTTGGCTAATCAGATCTTATCTTATCTTATCTTGTCTTATCTTAAATATTATTGTTGTCAGTCACAAATTTATGAGAAAGAATGTACAAATGAACAGTTATGGGGAAAAAAGCTGCAAATTTAAAAGAGAAGAAGTCATAAAATTATGAGAAAGAAAATTGCAAATTTAAAAGAAACAATTGCACATTTACAAAAAGTCAAGTTTACCAGAAAAAAGTTGGAAATTTAATGAGAAAAATATGTAAATTTACAAGAAAAAAACACATCTATTTTAAAAAGGTTACAAATTTGCAAGAAAAAAAATGTAGATTTAAGATGCAAAAACAGGAGATTTAAGAGGAAAAAGTGGCAAATTTACAACAAAAAAGTTTTACATTTGCAAATAAATGTAGAAAGTTAATGAAAAAAAGTTACACATTTATGAGAAAGGCTGCAAATGTTAAAGAAAAAATCCCCCTCCCCCAAGGACCCCTTTGATTTATGCCCATGTCACCATGCTGTTCTGCTGTGGGAGGAGCTGGGTGAAGACAGCGACTTTCAGCGGCAGTTAGCGGAACATTAGTGTGTCACATGGGGTGAGACGCCGTGTCATCCAGCGCTCAGACCATATTCCCCCTCAGCCCGGTTCCTTCTGTGACAGCATCTCAGCGGGTTTCCAGCTGTCAGTTATACGGGACGGCTGGAGCCCAATTAACCCTCATCAGCTGAGGCGCTGCTAATGAGTTTAAAAGGGAGCAGCTCCGATCATTCGGGGCTGTGACTTCGCTCATCATAGGCTGGAACCCCTTCGTCTGGCGCTAGCCTCCGGCACATCGTTCTGCATTATATATGAGTGTTCCACTTGTATGGTTATTTGTGCCTGTTGGCCCCAGGAGGCCGTGTTCCTTATTTCCTTTCTCTCACCACAATAAAACATCACAAACTCACTGGCTCGCCCTCGGCTCTCATTGTGTGGCTCGCGAGGGCCACACTTAACAGTAAGTCACAGCCAGCGAGTTGACGGCGGCTGTGAGTTTGCCGTTGGACTTGTGTCTTCCCTGTCTGGGTGCCTGCTCTTAGAACATGCTGTCTCCCAGGAGTCGCGTTCGGCGCCAGGGCGACGAGCTGCCAGCCATCTTGGAGGATGTCGACGGGACGCTCTTCTCTGCCACCCTGGACGACAACCCCTACGAAAGATGCTGGCACCTGGATTTTGCTGAGAATCTCCTGGACAGTCTCCCTCGCCATTCCAACCATCCAGCACAGCGAAAGGAGCTCCGTGGGTTGGAGGGAAATCCCGGCAGGAAGCCGAAGAGGAGGAGACGTCCCCCTTTGCTTCGGGATCCCGTTCCTGCCTCCACTCCGGCCCGGGAGTTCACGCCATCCAGAGGGTTTTCCCTATCCAGCAAGACGTCACTCGGGATTCCCCCGGAGGATCTGCAGCTGACTGCTATTAAGGTCTGGGACCGAGTGGCTGCTGCTCGCTCCGCTGTGCACCCGTCTGCTATTATGAAGCATGTGGCGGCGGCTGTTAGACTGGTGGAGAGGAGCCCAGGGCTGCGGGACTTCTCCGAGTTCGACGCCCTCCTCGCCTCGGTCTCTGCTCAGGAGTGGCGATTTCCGGATCTCACTTTCGCTTCGCCCCCTGTGAGTAGCCGTCGTCACACAGCCTATTCTTCTCAGCATGAACCCTGTCTGGATCCAGTTCCGCGTCGCCGCAATGTCTCATCCTCCCACGCAGCTGTCACTCCTGTGCCTCGTCTGAGAGGAGATCCCGCAGCCTCGTCTCCCGAGCCACCTCCCTCCGCTGTTACGCCAGCGCTCCGGGCCCGGCTCATCTCAGCCATCACCCCATCCTCCTCGACGCGCTCCCCGGCTGCTGCGTGCATCCAGAATCCTGACCTGGTGAGCTCCCTCCTGGAATCAACATGAGCGGCTCCCCGACGTCCTCCCAGGGGGTCCTCCGTTACCGCCCGGCGGGGAAAGGGAGGAGCAACGTCCACTACACCAGGCACCATCCAGCCTCCAGGAGACAGGCAAGTCCCAGTTTTTTCACATTCACCTTGTGATTTGCTTTGTCAAACTCCTGGAGGTGGCGTTCGGGGTTCGCAGCTCCCCAAACTCCCACCACCTGCTGTAGCTGTAATCATTAATCCTGCACCCTCTGTGTCTCCCTCCGCTGAGCGGTCTCCGGTGCCAGGCCAACGTCATGGGATGAGAAGGGGGCCTGCGGTTCTGGGCAGCCTGGTTCCAGTTCCGCAGCTACGCCATGAACGGAGGAGGAAGGCGGATTGCTACGTGGAGCCTGCGCCGACAACCAAGCGTCCCTGGGTCTCCACGGAGGAGCGGTCCGGTCCAGCGGGACGAGGTTCTCCTGCCACCACGCTGTGTGGGCTGTTGGCGTGGACACCGGTGCCGGAGGACGCACAAGCTGCGCTTTCCATCATGCCAGCTGCGGAGCCCGATGCAGCTGAGTGGGAGCCTGACGACGACCTCCTGATGCTGGATCCCGGATCTTCGCAGTCCTGGACGGCGTCAGAACCCGAGATCAGGCAAGTGCTCTTTCTTACCTTTCTTCTCCTTACTTTAGAGCACTTTTGCCTGTCTCCAGGGGAGGTGAGCCGGGTGCAGCCGTCCGCTGCGTCCGAGCTTATCTCGCTGGGTTCTGGCGCTGCCGGTGATCCTGATCCCGGTTCTGTTTTCTCTCCTGAGCCTTCTCCCAGGGTCGACGGTGAGGAGCTGCCATCGCCCGTGGTGCCAGAGGGTCCAGGTTTGACATCGGAGTTCGGTTCTGGTGCGGCGCCTTCCCAATCGAGGTCCGACGTGGGTTCGACGGAGACCCAATCGGGGTCCGACGTGGGTTTGTCAGAGACCCAATCGGGGTCCGACGTGGGTTCGACAGAGACCCAATCGGGGTCCGACGTGGGTTCTGCACCAGCGGTGCCCAGGTCCGGTGAGGGAGCTGCAAATCCCCTGCCACCTGACGTTGGACCACCTCGTCATCAACTCTTCCCCAAGCCTCTTCCACTAGGGCCCTTTTGGACCTCTCCCTCTCCCCTACGGACTTGGTGGTTGAGCGATGCGGGTCGGCCGCCGGAGGGTCTGCCGTGTCCATTCGGTTCACTTGTGCGGCCGCCCGACCCGCTAGACTTTCTGTTCGGTGATCTGGTTCGGCCTCCCGAGGAACTGTGTTTTCTGGCCTGGGGTTCGGGTAGGCCGCTGGAACTTTTCCCTTCACCCCTGTTAGCGGTATGGACGCTGGGTGCGGGGAGACCCCCCGAACTGAATGTCTTTTGCTGTGCTTGTGTTTGGGTGGGTACAGTTAAACTGTTATTACTGTTCCGCGTTTAGCGTGATTTTTTTTTTTTTTGGTTTCACCTCCTATTTGAGGGATGCTGCAATGGGTTATTTTCGCCCTTGGGAGTTTTGTTTCCTCTCGTTTTGGGGTCTCTGGGGTTGATTTTCTTTGTATTTGTCTGTACATGGTTTATGGAGTATTGTGGGTTTTTTTTCTCCCTGTGTTTCGGGCCGTTGTTTCCACATTATCTTCTGCCTAAATGTTTTTTTTTCCTTACCCGTGTCATGGTTATGGAGTATTGTGTTTTTTTTTTCCTCCCTGTGTTTCGGGCCGTTGTTTCCACATTATCTTCTGCCTAAATGTTTTTTTTTCCTTACCCGTGTCATGGTTATGGAGTATTGTGTTTTTTTTTTCCTCCCTGTGTTTCGGGCCATTGTTTCCACAATTATCCTCTGCCTATATGGGTTTTTTCTTCTCCCTCATGTTGTGATTTATGAAGTGTTGTGGTTTTTTTCCCTGTGTTCCGGGCCGTTATCTCCACAATTTTCTTCTGCCTAAATGGTTTTTTTTCTCTCTCTCTTTCTTGTTGTGTTTTATGGAGTATTGTGTTTGGGTTTTTCCCTCATACTCTGTATTTGTTTATTGTCGATTGTTTTTTTTTCCTTCCCTGATTCTCTCCCTCCTGACCTGCACCCTTCCGCCCACCCTAGGTAGAGGGGGGGGGGGGGTCTTGGGTGTTACGGGCTGTTCGGAGTCCGGCCGTGAGGAGGGGGCCCTGTCACATGGGGTGAGACGCCGTGTCATCCGGCGCTCAGACCATATTCCCCCTCAGCCCGGTTCCTTCTGTGACAGCGTCTCAGCGGGTTCCCAGCTGTCAGTTATACGGGACGGCTGGAGCCCAATTAACCCTCATCAGCTGAGGCGCTGCTAATGAGTTTAAAAGGCAGCAGCTCCAATCATTCGGGGCTGTGACTTCGCTCATCGTAGGCTGGAACCCCTTTGTCTGGCGCTAGCCTCCGGCGCATCGTTCTGCGTTATATGTGAGTGTTCCACTTGTATGGTTATTTGTGCCTGTTGGCCCCACGAGGCTGTGTTCCTTATTTCCTTTCTCTCACCACAATAAAACATCGCAAACTCACTGGCTCGCCCTCGGCTCTCATTGTGTGGCTCGCGAGGGCCACACGTAACATAGTGCACGTAATTGCACCAGAAATGGGTGCACCCACACACATGCGCAATGAGTGCGGTCTTACTGCTACAGTGGCAGCAAGGCCATGTTGGTTGGTCAAATCTGCTGTTTGAACGGAATGATCACAAGCACAGGTGTTGCTCATTGTGCATACACAACCTGAAGGCAGCACAGAGAAGCAAATATATTAGATAAAGCTAAAATAAAATAAGCAGTAACATAGTCCTTCAGTCAAAAACACAGAATTTCTAACATATAATTATCAGACTTCTAATAAAAATCACTTGCGTTAATGAACCCTGTTACATATCCTTTATTGGATTATTTTCTTTACATGGCCACTTGAATAATCAGATAACTCTTGAAATCCAATCATAACTGGTTTATTTGTGTACAAGTAAACATGGACATTGCTACCATTTGATATGTCCATGTCACTGTACTGCCCCCCCCATCCCATCTTTAGGACTTACAGCAAGGAGCCTTTTCAAACAAACTTTTATTTAGGATTACTGAAGCACAACAATAGACTCTGCATGTTTGACTGTCCTAATATGTCTTCTCTTCTTGCACTTCCTTGACCACATGTTGTCAAACAGAAACTCCATTGCTATGGAAACTGTGCACTTTTAACTAGGGAGGAAGGAAAGAGGAGGGTGAGAACAAAGGAGCACAAGGCTGCTTTACTTATATTTCACGTACACAACTCAACTGTGGCTACAATGGCAGGCTGACCATAATTTTAATGTGTTGCGTTTGGGCCTCAACAGTCTTGAACATAAAGTCGTTGAATGCACCATGAAGTGGACCTTCTTGTAACCTCACTAACGGTATAGAAGGGTATCTTTGTCAACAATACGAGACTGAATAGTTTTTCTTCACTATTTACATCCTATATATTTTTCTTTCTTTAAATCTTTCTTCTCTAAAGATATGACATTTGCATTACGTGGCTTTTCTTATTTTACAGGGGAAGTGAATGATCACAGAAAAATGAAGATGCACCCCTTGAGGATGTCTTTACTCCCTCATCGCTTGAAGCCCTGATCTCTCAAGGGTTCCCCTGAGTTTTGAGTAATGGAAAAGCACTTAAGGTGGAAGTGGAATTTCCCTAAGGAGACTTGTCGAGTGGAAGTCAACAAGTGTCATAGACAAGCATGAAAGACAAAAAAGCAACCTGAGTGAGAAAGGGGGAGGCAGGAAGAAAAGGTTCACGTGAGATGGATTACGGGAAGGAATGTAAGCTCCCATATTCAGTTGCTAATGTGTGAAAACAGAAGGTATTACAGAGAGATAAAGAGAAAAGGATAGGCATTAGGAAATGCTGAAATAATTATGATTGAGGAACAAAAATGAAGCAAGGTAAGAGAATTGGGTTAGAAATTGCAAACTAACATTTGAGGATCTGATTTGCAATACTGGATGTAAGTAAATTACAAGTAAATCTTGTAAATCAAGAAAGAGTGGTACTTGGTGGCCCTATTGTGGAGCATTGTGTCACTATCAGTGCTGGGAAGTTACTTAAAATTACAAATTAATTGCAATTACTAGTTACTTCTTTTCAAAAGTAACTGAATTACTTTTCCAAATTATAGCATGATTAAAGTAATTAGTTACTTGGAAAAGTAACTTTAACGCTTTCAAATGCATACTTAAATTATCTTGCACACATAGCAAGAAAATTAGATTAATGAATTACATTAGGAGCTTATTATTATTATCAGTGGGCAGGGTGAAAGCAGAGTGTTTCAGACAGAGCTTCCCAGACAGTTTTTATGTTGGTGTAGCTGAGCATGTGTCAGTGGGTGAGACATAAGACTGTCCATGTTTATCTGACCTCTATGATATGGATTAATCTGATGTGCAGTAATCCAAAGAAAACTTTCATTTTTCCCAGTCCAAATGTCTGCTGTGGCAGAGACATGATCCAGTCCCGAAAATGTCTTTTGGAGATAAAATCCATTTTTGAATAATCTTTATCCAGGTAGTATGATTTTTTTTTCCTGCAGTGGCTCAGAGGCTCAGCTGTCTGAAGGCAACTGACTCAACTGTTGACAATGATCGTACTGTATGTTTTCCACAATGTATCTGGCAATCAGTCAGTACAATTCTTACTGGGTCACAGACTGTTCAGATGCATACCTGTGTTTGAAATCCAGCTGTGGGTCTTAAGATTCAATTCAACTTTATTTATATAGCGCCATTTCACAACAACAGTCATCTCATAGCACTTTCAACTGCAGAGGAAACCTCCACAGTTGCAGAAAGACCCCAGCAATCAGGCTATCCCCTGGCGATGGTGGAGAGGAAAAACTCCCTTTTTCCTCTCCACCAAAGAAGCTCCATCATCAGCGGTGTTAGCATAAGCATGGTGATGTCATGAATTGCCCTTCGGGGCAGAAAGGTGAGACCCACACGCTGAACTGTGAGTTTGGGAGATTTATTGAAAAAACAACAAACATAAAGTCCACACAGTGCTCTAACAGAAAATACAAACAATGGGCAACTTACTAATACAGCGCACCAGAGCAGGGACAGGGCTCTGGTGGAGACGAGGAGAAACTTCCTCAAGACAGTGGCAATCAGAAATGAAAATAACTGCCCTAAATAGGGTCAAAAACAATTTACATAAGTAGCGACAGGTGTGGGTCACATGACCGGGAAGAAGAAGCCAATGATACATAATAGGTCCAGCTGGGGGCAATGGGAGGAGAGCGGTTGAAGCTGACAGCTGACAGGGGCGACGCCCACAGGAAGCACAAAACCTGGAAACGCCCTTGACAGCTGTCAACCCAACAGTAAAGAACTAAAGAATAAAATAACAAATGCAGACTGAAATATAAATGTAAATTAATACAAAATAAGAGCGTAACAAAACTAAAACATAAACAGGAAAATAGCAAACAGTACAAGAATCACAGAAACCCAAAAGGCACAAGATACAACAAATATGTACATATAAGGAAAAAGCCATGAGACCGAGCCTGGTGGAAACCTCCAGTGCTCGGCTCATGACAGAGCCCCTCTCTCGAGGGGCGGATACCAGACACCCCAGGGTAACATCAAAAAGAAAAAGAAAGACCCTTCCCCACACAATAATAAACCACCCCGGGAGGGTGGGGGGTGGGGGAACAGGCTAGGAGGGAACAAAACAAAACCCCGCTCAGGATCCACACTGGGGAAAACCCTCAACTCCCCTAAGCCCCCTGGACGGAGGAACTGGATAGTTCAGGAGGACGACCGGAGTCCCAGGCCCACCAGATGGCACGATGGAATGAGTCGGGTGGCCTCCCAGAGAATGTGGGCCACCCAACTCTGTGGCACAGTCTGTCGGGTGGTCTGCCGGAGTTTTTCAACCACCTGAACACTGAACAGAAGAGGTGGTCCAGGAGGCGGTTGCCCGACGGGAAGGGCAAATAGTGGGCCCAATGGAGGAGTCGGTGGTACCAAGACGATGTCAGGTGAAGGAGAGGGAACCACGAATGCCTTGGGCTGATGAGGGGGAACCACGACAGTGTCTGGCAGAGGAGGGGGAACCATGATGGTGTCTGGCAGAGGAGGGGGGGACCACAACAGCATCAGGCAGGCCTGTAGCACCCTCGGTGGTCCTGGACTGGGACATTGCAACACCCACGGTGGCTCCGGGCTGGAGCGGAGCCGCATCCACGGTGGCTCCAGGCTGGAGCGGAGCTGCACCCATGGAGGGCCCGGGATGGGCCATAGCTGCACCCACGGTGGGCCCGAACTAGGCCATATCTGCACTCATGGTGGGCCCAGACTGGGCCATAGCTGCACCTGCGGTGGCCCCCGGGCTGGAGCATAATGCTGACAGTGGGCTCACACTGGAACTCAGCACCCAAGTTATTTTTAAGCTGGGGTGCAGCACCCACAACGGTCCCCAACTGGGACATAGAACCCACGGAGACCCGGACAGAGGAGGAGCTGCACCCACGGAGGTCCCGGGCTGGGATGGAGTACCCGCGAAGACCTCATCCGGATGGGGAGGAGCACCCATGGAGGTCCTGGGCTTGGACGGAGCGCCTGCGATGGGAGGAGCTGGACCTATGGGGATCTCAGGCGGCGAGCCGGAATCCACAGAGTTTTCTGGCTTAGCTGGACAATCCTCGGCGACCCTGGGGGAAAGTTCAGGCAAGAGAGACAGAGAAACAGGGTCAGGGTCACCAGCAGCAGTGGAGCCCAGCGAAGTGAGCTTAGGTGTAGCTGATGGCTGCACATGGCTCTCCCCACCAAGAGCCCAACAAGATCTCTCCAAAATTGAGACAATGAAAACAAAGGAGAGCACTTGCCTGAGCTTGAGCTCCACCACCATCCAGGACTCTGTCGATCCAGGTCCTCTGGAAGTCCAGCTTGAGCTCTGCTGTGACGGCCCCAGCAGCAGGCATGATAGTTGATGCAGTCCTGGGACCCCCCAGTGATGTGACTCACACAGGTGGCTCGCCTTGTGTGGTGACAGGAGGTCGATTTCCTGCCGGTGCTGGATCCCACTCAGCTGAGTCCCGGGGATGTGTCATCGTTGGCGCAGACGTCAGCTCGGTACCAGCACTCTCCCTTCATCCAGACGGTGGCTGCAGGCTGGGACTAGGTCCTTCATAACCATAGGCTCCTCCATTGTCCGGTGGCTCAACTCTGTAGTCGGCGGACACTCGGGGAGGATAGGAGGAGACACGGAGAGGGCAGGTGAGAAATTAATGGCCGCAACAGGCAGTGAGGGCTCAGCGGACTGCAAACCCTGAGTCTCACTACCGGGAATCAGGCAAGGCATATCATCATAAAATGAGGGAGAGTGAATTGACACTTGCCTGTGTTCCTGGGGCTTGATGTTTCCTGCTGCAGCAGGTGTAGCCTCATCCCTCTCCATGGTTACGGTGGACATGGGCCCCTCAAAGGATCGTGGAGGAGCAGCCCCTGTGGACACGGAGGCGGGCGGAGCTGGATGAAAAACAGATAACCTCTCGGCAGTGGAAGACAGTGCCGAGGAGAAGCAGGATACAGCAGCTGCGGAGAGGGAAAAGGCTGGCAATGTGGCCGGAGAGAAAAAGCATTGAGATTCACTGCTGAGGGAGGCTTCTGCCTCAGTGTAGGGGAAGTTGCTGCCTGAGAGGCGGGAGTGTTCCCACCCCAGGAGCAGGATGACGGCATTGTCATGGAGCTGATGGAGCAGCAGGTGAAGCTGGAGGCGGGTGAGGAGACGGTGGTAAGGAGGACCACCTCCCCGCCGGCACTGACCTCTGCTTCTTTGGGAAGCTCCTCTCCCTTCGCAGTGCCACCATCAGCATGATCCTTTCTATCCCCTCAGCATGCTACGCGAGCTGAGGGCACAGGTGAGCAGCCGCCTCCGCGAGGCCCTGGTACCAAAGAGCGTCTTCTGATTTAAGAGCTCCGTGTGCATTGGAGATGAGGGTCATCCACCTCTATCAGTGTCCTACAAAGCTCCCACCCCAGGCTCATTGGGTACGTACGCCCGCCCGCCCATAGACCCAGGTCAGGGACCATGCTGAGCTCCACAGAAAACAAGTGAGTGAAACCCCCCCAAAAACCCAAAACAAACGAAAATCCACAAACTCAAAGCAGCTGGGTCTCTACTGGCTGCTATCTTCTGTCATGAATTGCCCTTCAGGGCAGAAAGGTGAGACCCACGCACTGAACTGTGAGTTTGGGAGATTTATTGAAAAAACAACAAACATAAAGTCCACACAGTGGTCGAACGGAAAATACAAACAATGGGTAACTTACTAATACAGTGCACCAGAGCAGGGACAGGGCTCTGGTGGAGACGAAGAGAAACTTCCTCAAGACAGCGGCAATCAGAAATGAAAATAACTGCCTTAAATAGGGTCAGAAACAATTTACATAAGTAGCGACAGGTGTGGGTCACATGACCCGGCAGAAGAAACCAATGATACATAATAGGACCAGCTGGGGGCAATGTGAGGAGAGCGGTTGAAGCTGACAGCTGACAGGGGCGACACCCACAGGAAGCACAAATCCCGGAAACGCCCTTGACAGCTGTCAACCCAACAGTAAAGAATAAAATATCAACAAATGCAGACTGAAATATAAATGTAAATTAGCACACAATAAGAGTGTAACAAAATTAAAACATAAACAGGAAAATAGCAAACAATACAAGAATTACAGAAACCCCAAAAGCACAAAATACAACAAATATGTACATATAAGGAAAAAGCCATGAGACCGAGCCTGGTGGAAACCTCCAGTCCTCAGCTCATGACAGGTGAGCTGACTAGCTTTTTGGAAGCCTTAATTGGATGCCTCTGAAGATCTGACTTACTACTTTTTGATGTGGAGTAGTTCTTCACCGACACATAGTATTCAGCCCACCAATATATTTTTGTCCTTAATCTCGAGAAAAGAAAAATAATGTATTTCAAACTTCAAACTTTATTTATATAGCACCTTTCATTCAACAAAGTGCAGTTCAAACTGCTTTACAGTTAAAAACAATTCCAGATAAAACAAAAACAAAACAATAAAAAGACACAGAGAGCCTTCTTGAACCCCTCCTATCCTGCCCCTACTCTTATCCAAAATGTCCATCCATCTGAACCCTCAACTCACTCCAGACCCCACCTCCTCCCATCACGACCCACCCCTCCCAAAAGTAATAATAGGTATAGTTAAAACATGGCTGAGCACTGAGGACCAGAGTGAGGAAACGCAATCATAGGGGGATCGTCAGGATCAGGAGCCGGCCTCAACCCACAGCTGCAGAGACACCGCCACAGCGGCCAACCCAGCCCATCCTGACAGAGGAGTCCACACTATAATGTAGGGATACCAAGCATTTAGGGAGTGGTGCGGCACCTTACGTGTGACATCACCACATCTAATATACGTATATTGGGACATCCCGCCATTTCAGGGAATCAGAGTCGAGAGTTGGGTTGGACAGTGTGAAAATGTAGCATCGAGGCGAGGCAGATTTCAATTTTCCATTAGTCCATTTATTTCAATAATCTTACAAGCAAAGGTTTCCAGGAAAACATCTGACACGATCCTTCAAACAAAATGCACTTTGCCAACCAAGAAGCATACCAAGAACAATAAGCAATCTGCAATCAGCAATCAGCCATCAGCAATCTGCCATGTTACTCGATATCTCACACCTGTTATATAATATACGAGATAATTAGGGCTGATTAGCCCCTACCATAATCGCAGGTAAAACAATCAACATTCCTATTCTTAACACATACCCACTAACATCTAAAAATACATAAATAATTTCCCCAAGTATATACAATATAAATATAAATAACATACAATAAATAGCAATATAAATAATTCAATAAATAATTTCAACCCTTATTTACAAATGTTAAACCACCCCTCTAACTTACCATACATGTTTCCTTCCTGCTGGTGTCCCATAAAAGGCCCTCAACCCCTCACAGAGTCTTTTGCCTGGACACCCACAGGAAGCATGTTGGCAAAGGTATGTGAAATAAATCCTTTATCAATTATTTTACCAAATACTTAACCATAATAGTTATCTCCCAAGGGCATTCAGATTAACAAAGACAAATCCCAAAATACTGTGTGCATTTTAACAAATAATCATACTGACATTTACAACATTACAAATATAACATAATCACACAATACAACAAGTCATACAGTGGTGACATCCCATCGTCACAGATAGTATAGTATGTGAGACACCTGTGGTAGGCAATTAGCCCTGAACATGTTCCTGTACTCTTCACTATTACTTGTAGTAAAGTTCACCAAATGGTAGCATCCTTGTCGGTCATCATTGCCAGGTTTGTGGACATAACATTTGGCAATGAGAGGTTAAACCATGGAAGCGTGCTTATGACCACATTGGCCTTTTCTTGAGTGCCTGGGGGAACCAGCAGTCCCGTGGCCACGTTGGCTGGATGCATTTAAGACCTACATTTTGGTGCTAGATTTGGGTAAACTCGACAAAGTAAGGAAAAGAGCACTGCTTGTCCACAACCTTGGCCTAGAAGGCCAGCGAATTTTCCACATTCTAGGTCCGACTGAGTCTTATGTGGATGCCGTCGAGCTACTAGCTAGCTACTTTGCCACCCCGGACAACATGATTGCACGACAAATCCATTTTCACCAGAGACACCAAAGGGTTTGTGAGTCCATACAACAGTTCGTCGCTGACTTAAGGCATTTAGCTAGTATGTGCCGTTTTGGACTGCTTGAGGATGAAATGATGTGGGACCAGTCAGCTGAGCACACATGTAATGCTAGGCTAAGAGATAAAATGCTAATGGCACCAAACGACATGATGCTAGCTAACACTATCAAGCAAGCGTTCCAGTTAGAGTCGGCACAAACGTTAGCTAAATGGGCGCCAAGCACAGAAGCTACCTGGACAGACGACGTTAGGTAAGATGGTGAGCCCGGAGGCAGAAGAGAACTCGGTGGAAGAATTTGAGAGGCATGCCATTAGCCGAAGGTCAGCCTCGAGATGCTCCGTCTGCGGGAGCTGTGGGTCCCCCGACACATTAGGACAGAGCACATTTTTGCCCGGCCAAAGGACAATGATGTAACAAGTGTGGGTGCCTGAACCATTTAGCCAGAGTGTGTCGATCGCAGACACCGTGGGGCCCAACAAGCAAGCCAGCCTGCCCGCCAACAATGACCATCCATGTGGTAAGCCCCGACATCAACAGTTATTCATGCAGCATGGTGGAGCTAGACGGGGTAGCCATACCGCTCCGGCTCGACATGGTGGCAGTGCAGTCAATGTTAAACTGGGTCATGGTGAAAAGTTTTTCCCAACCACAAAATCCAGAAGAACCCAATGCTGCTGTATGGTTATGGGTGTCACAGACAGTTCAATGTTGGAACTGTTGAAATGACTGTTTATTACAAGTCTAAAATGGTGTATGACTTCTTGTTCTAAGTGGCAGCACACGGTGACAACATCATGGGATGCAACCTCTTCTACAGACTCGGCTTCACCATTAGGGACAGCACTGGGCTGGAATGGTCCAGATGCAGCAGCTGGAGCACAGAGGACCTCGAAGTTGACGAAGTGGTGTGGGATGAAACAATCACAAGTGACACTGACACAAAGTGTCCACCACACGCTCTCAGGAAGAGAGCCGCCCGCGGGGGGGGGGGGGGGGGCAGCTGGACTTCCCTACGTCCTTAGTTCAGCCAGAACCAGAACTGGAGCCAGAGGGAAGAGAGCCTGAGCATGCAGAGAGTCCTGAAGCACAGCGACAACCGGGCAGAAACAATACTCCCACATAACACGGCAGAGCTCCTCAGACAGAGGAGAGGAGGAACCGGACGACTTCCGTACCCTCACTCAACAAACCCTGACCGAGCCGACGTGTTAAGAGTCTGCCTCAACAGCTGACACCAGAGAGGCTTCGGACACCTTCTGCACCCACGATGAGCCTCAACTAACAACGGAGACAATGGGTGAAGGGTCCACAATGAACACAGTGACTACCAAACCGCCACAGCATGACGGAGGTCTCAAGCTGAACCAGCACGCAGAGACACCGGGAGAGCAGCAATACATCAAACTAAGTAAGGTGCCGCTCTGGGTCATGGACTGGGTTCGGGTCCGCACCGGCGAGAGACCGGGACGACGACTGACCGGGCAACAGCCAACAAAACACTGGACGTCGCTGAGGATTGTGGTGAAGCTGGGAATGGCATGTTTCAGGCTGACAGATGGTTCAGCACACTAACCAACTACAGCGTGTCCAGGTGGCTGCTCCAGACGGTGAGGCTTCGCAGGAGTCGTCTACCGCAGAATGGGATTCGGGGCCCAGCATCATAAACATTGGCCCTGGGGATCCCACAGTTCCAGGGATGAAGATGTCATAGGCCCGCCACAAAGCCCCTCAGGCAGAACTGTTCTCCCCATGGAAGAGTGTCCGCAAAAAGACTGTTCAGGCAGGAGCATGGCTAACACTGTGGCAGAATAACCCACCCAGCCGCGATGGGTCCCGTGGTGGTCTACCCACAAACCCTCGTTGTTAGGTTCTGGTTGTGTTCATGTTCATGTAAAAAAAACCAAAAAACAAAACAAAAAAACAACAACGAGTGGCGTTCAGTTATTGGACTTCTGTGCTAACCACAGTTTGTCCATAACAAACACCATGTTCAAGCATAAGGGTGTCCATATGTGCACCTGACACCAGGACACCCTAAGTCGCAGGTTGATGATCAATTTTGTTATCGTGTCATCAGATCTACGACTGATGTCGTAGATCTTGGACATGACTGTCCAAGTGTCTTGGACACTTGGGTAGAGAGGTGCAGAACTGTCAACTGATCACCACCTGGTGGTGAGTTGGAGCCGATGGCAGAGGAGGATGCCTGGTAGACCCAAACATATAGTGAGGGTGTGCTGGGCGCGTCTGGCTGAGGCCCCTATCCGGAAATTCGTCAACTCCCACCTCCGGAAGAACTTCAACCACATTCCGAGGGAGTCTGGAGACATGGAGTCTGAAGGGGTGATGTTCTCCACCTCCATTGTTGAAGTGGCTGCCCAGAGCTGCGGCCGCAAGGTCGTCGGGGCATCTCGTAGTGGCAACCCTCGAACCAAGTGATGGACACCAGTGATAAGGGGGGCCATTAAGTGGAAGAAGGAGTCCTATCAAGCTTGTGGGACTCCCGAAGCAGCTGAAGAATAATTTATTGTGTGAGCAGCAATATGGGTTCAGACACAAGAGGACAACTGCATTTGCTCTAATGGAATTTATAGAAAAAATATCAACTGCCATTGAAAATAAAGAGTATTCAGTTGGGGTATTCCTGGATTTTAAAAAAGCATTTGATACAGTGGATCATAATTTATTATTAAAGAAACTACAAAATTGTGGTATTAGAGGAGTAGCACTGTCCTGGTTAAGTAGTTACTTAAAGAATAGATTTTTATTTTTTTTATTTTTTTTATTTTTGTTACTTATTTGTACCCGTAGGTAGACTTGGTTTGCAGTCTGGTGACAAGCCACCGGCTGCTGGTCGCTGCGTGCGCGAGCACCCTAAACCTACATGTTTTTGGTGTGCGGGAGGAAACCGGAGAAATCCCGGAGTAAACCCGCGCAACACGGGGAGAACATGCAAACTCCACACAGCTCACTGTTGGTCGGGGGCTGGGATCGAACTCACGATCTCATGATCCCCGCGGTCCCCCGGCCGAGGGTAAAACTGTGCTGCCACAGTGCTAAACCACTGCGCCACCGTGCAGCCGTGAGATATCACGATAGATATCAGTATGTATGTGTTGGTAACGAAAACTCACAGTTACTGAAGGTTACTTGTGGAGTCCCACAGGGTTCAGTTTTGGGGCCATCATTATTCAATATGTATATAAATGATATATGTAAAGTTTCAGAAAAAATGGACTTAATATTGTTTGCTGATGACACTAATCTATTATGCAGTGGAAGCAATCTGGAACAACTTCTGGATACACTCGGAAAGGAATTAGGAAAGCTTAAACTGTGGTTTGATTTAAACAAATTAACGCTCAATTTAAGTAAGACAAAATTTATAGTCTTTAACAACCATCACAACAACTCAGTATCTAAACTCAGTGTAAATGGTGTAGAGATTGAAAGGGTATCTGAAACTAAATTTCTTGGAGTAATAATTGATAATAAACTGTGTTGGAAGTCACATATTAATTATATTAAAGGTAAAATATCCAAATCAATTGCAATATTACACAGAGTGAAATATTTGCTGAATCAACCCACACTATATACCTTGTATCATTCATTAATACTCCCATACATGACATATTGTAATGAAGTATGGGGAAATACATATAAAACAAACATATATCCACTCTTTATGCTTCAGAAGAGAGCTATTAGAATAATAAACAAATCAGCTTACAGGGAACCAACAAACCCACTTTTTCTTAAATTAAAAGCTCTCAAGTTGAAAGATCTGGTTGACTTTAAAACTGCAATAATAATGTTTAAAGTGAAGAATCTATCACTGCCCGCAAATATCCAAAAGTTGTTCCAAATAAGGGAGAATCAATACCATTTTAGAGGAACATGTATATTTCAAAAACCTTCAGTGAGAACTACCACCAAGCAACACTGTGTTTCAGTGCAAGGAGTCAGATTATGGAACGATTTTGGACCTGAATTAAAATCATGTACAATGCTTGGACAATTTAAACAAAAACTAAAGGAAGAAATACTCCAAACATATATACAAGATGACATGTAAAATCACATAAGGATTGTCATATCCAGCCTGTGTTGTGTTGTAGCTTAGTTTTTTCTTTTTTTCTGTCACATTTTGTCTTAGCTTTGTTTTTGAATTGTAATCGCTTAGCTTAGCTTAGCTTAGTTTTTTTTTTCTGTCACATTTTGTCTTAGCTTTGTTGTTGAATTGTAATCGCTCTTGTTTTGTTTTTTTTTTCCTTCTCTTTTTTTCTCTTTTGAATTCTTGGATGGAATATGGGTGGGCAATATAAGCTGCGGCTTCAGCCATCACCCATTTCGGATAACTTACGTTGAATTGTATAATCAGAGGAGTTATTGTCTAATTTGACCTTGTTGGATTTTCTTTCCCCCTTTGTTATATTATTCAGTTTATTTTAACCTGTACTATCCGAAATAAAGATTCATTCATTCATTCATTTATTCATTCATTCATTCATTCAAGTGTACCGGCAAGCCAAGCGGAGTGTGGCTCGGGTGATTGCTGAAGCAAAAACCCGGGTTTGGGAGGAGCTCAGGGAGGCCATGGAACAAGACTTCTGGTCGGCCTCAAAGAAATTCTGGCAAACTGTCCGGCGGCTCAGGAGGGGGAAGCAGCAACCTGTCCACGCTGTGTATGTTGCGGATGGGGCACTGATGACTTCGACTGGGGATATCATTGGGCGGTGGAAGGAATATTTCAAGGATCTCCTCAATCCCACTGACACGCCTTCCATAGAGGAAGCAGGACTTGTGGACGAGGGGGATGACTCGCCTATCACAGGGGCTGAGGTCCACAAGGTGGTTAAAAATCTCATTGGTGGCCGGGCCCCGGGGGTGGATGAGATTCACCCTGAGTACCTCAAGGCCCTGGATATTGTAGGGATATCATGGTTGACATGCCTCTGCAACATTGCCTGGAGGTCGGGGGCAGTGCCTTTGGCATGGCAAACCGGGGTGATGGTTCCTTTCTTCAAAAAAGGGGACCGGAGGGTGTGCTCCAACTTTAGAGGGATCACACTCCTCAGCCTCTCTGGGAAGGTCTATGTCATGGTACTGGAGAGGAGAGTCCGGCCGTTGGTCGAGCCTCGGAATCAGGAGGAGCAATGTGGTTTTCGTCCTGGCCGTGGCACATTGGACCAGAGAATCCTCGAGAATCCTCGAGGGTTTGTGAGAGTTTGCACAACCAGTTTATATTTGTTTTGTGGACTTGGAGAAGGCATTTCACCACGTTCCTCATGGTTTTTTGTGGGGGGTGCTTCGGGAGTATGGGGTATCGGGCTTGTTGTTACAAGCTATTCGATCTCTGTACGACCATTGTGAGAGTTTGGTTTGTATTATCAACACTCAGTCGGACACATTCCCAGTGAGAGTTGGACTCCGCCAGGGCTGCCCTTTGTCACCGATCCTGTTCATAATTTTTATGGATAGGATTTCTAAGTGCAGCCAGGGAATGGAGTGTGTCATGCTTGGTGACCACAGGATCTCATTTCTGTTGTTTGAAGATGATGTTGTCCTGCTGGCTTCATCCAGCAATGACCTACAGGTCCTACTGGGACAGTTTGCCGCTGAGTGTGAAGTGGCTGGGATGAGAATCAGTACCTCCAAGTGCGAGCCCATAGTCCTCAGCCGGAAAAAGGTGGATTGTCCTCTCTGGGTTGGGGACAAGCTCCTGCCCCAAGTGGAGAAGTTTAAGTATCTTGGGGTCTTATTCACGAGTGATGGGAGAAGGGAGCGAGAGAATGACAGACGGATTGGAGCAGCATCTGCAGTGATGCGGACGTTGTACCGGTCTGTTGTGGTGAAGAGGGAGCTGAGCTCTAAGGCAAAGCTGTCGATTTACCAGTCAATCTATGTTCCTATGGTCATGAGCTTTGGGTAATGACCGAAACCGGAGTGGTGGCTCAGTTGGTAGAGCATCCGTCCCACACCCGGGAGGCAGGGGTTCAAATCCCAGCCGGGTCATGCCGAAGACCATATAAAAGTGGAACTTCCTGCCATCCAGCTTGGTGCTCAGCAATAATGGAATGGAGGAAGGAAATCTGTGGCGGCGCCTTGCATGGCAGCGGCCCTCTGATTCTACACTTGGGGTGTGTGCGATTAACACAGTAGATAGGTAAAACACAATCTCGTTCTACTGTACATGATTGGTTGTACAGTTGAATGACAATAAAGGGTGATTTAATTTTAATTTAATTTAGAAAGAACGAGATCGCGGATACAAGCAGCTGAAATGAGCTTTCTTCGTGGGATTGCTGAACTCACCCTCAGAGATAGGGTGAGGAGCTCAGTTATCTGGGAGAGGCTCAGAGTAGAATAGCTGGTCCTCCACATTGAAAGTAGCCAGTTGAGGTGGTATGGGCTTCTGATCAGGATGTCTCCTGGACGCCTCCCACTTGAGGTGTTTCTGGCACGTCCCACTGGTAGGAGACCCCAGTGCAGACCCAGGACTCGCTGGAGAGACTATGTCTCCCAGCTGGTCTGGAAACGCCTTGGTATCCTCTCTGAAGAGCTGGAGCAGGTGGCTGGGGAGAGGGAAGTCTGGGCTTCTCTGCTTGAACTGCTGCCTCCACGACCCGGACCTCCGAAAAAGTGGTAGAAGATGGATGGAAGGATGGAAGTGTGTGTTTTGATAAAATGTTTTGAATAGTTGTAATCAGTGTATATACTGTATATTGCCAAAACTTGAAGTATAAGACTGCCTAATGCAATTTTCAGTTGAACGATTTCGCCTGATCAGCTAATTCTAATTATTTTCTGTGAATTTTCATTATGTTTGAATAGCCTCATTTAAAAATGTTTGTGTGAATCATAGAAATAAGCTGCATTTAATAAGTAATTAATTAGTGGGATTTACTTACAATCTGGGGAGGGCACATCTGCCAATATTAATCATAGTTTTCTCCAATTTTGCACGGGGTGGGGTGGAATGTGGTGTAGGGATACCAGGTATTCAGGGAGTGGTGCAGCACCTTACGCTTGACGTCACAACGTCTTATACATACTGGGGCGACCTGCCTGTTATGTATGAGGAATGAGGGACTGGAGGTTCTTCTGTCATGCAGCAAATTAACACTTTATTATGGGAACAGAACTATTTATACACAAGGGCCGTGCCTGCCTGATGTCACACCAGGGGCGGGTACGGCAGCACGCACACACCACACTCACTACACCACACTTCCCCTCCCGCTTACAAAAATGCAAAACCACACACACAATCAAAACCCTCCCCAATTTAGGAACCGAATCGTGCACTAAGGGAACAAGGAATCATGAACTGTAGGAGAATGATCTATCACAATCACACAAAGCAACTAAAACCAGCATTTTTCTTTTTTTAAATATACACAAAATAAGTAAAATAATCCCAAATCATACATACTCACATGCACACCAGCAGAGTATGTGTATACATATTTACATCAAGGGTAGTTAAGTCACACCTATGTCACCGGCAGCCTCATTCCTCGGGACCTCCCGTGCTGATGTCCGGCACACTGTCTCTCCATGCTCATCGGTCCACTCCCAACCGCTTTCAACACCACCGCAGCTGCCATTGTTGCCTCGAACACTTCGGCCCCCTGTGGCCGAACTCCAGGGAGACCCGAAGCCTGCTTGTTGGTGCTGCTCGCTGCCTCGGGCGCCTCCCCATAACACCCAGCAGCCTCATCCAGGTCGCTCCGCTGTGCCACCTCCATGTCTGGCTGCCGCTGCTCTCCCCCGGGGCCCTCAGTGACACTCTCGTCAGTGTCACTCCCCGACCCGGGCGTTTTGTCGCTGCTCTCGGTACCCTCGTTCCAGGCGCTCCGCTGCATCGTCTCCATGCCTGGCTGTCGCTGTTCTTCCTCGGGGCTCTCAGCTTCCATGGTCCCGCTCACTCGCTGCCTCGCCTCCAGCTGCAGGGATGACTCCTGCTGCTCTCCCTTTCCGCTGTCGTTCCACACCGCGCCGTCCGACTCAACAGCACTATGGTGCTGTACCGTGCTGAGCTCCTTGACTGGCCCGTCATCTTCATTGACCAGGTACTCCTCCACTAGTGGCCCCGGTCCTATCTCAAAGTCTAGCTGGTAGCTGGTAGCTTGCTTTTGGCGCAAAGTTAGCTTAGTGATTAACCTGTCCATAGGCACCGAATGGGCCGTTAGCTTCTCCAAGCTAACTAGCTTAGTCGTTCCTGGTGCCAACAGCTCCATTACCCACAGCTTCGTGGTCCTCGTGTGCTCGTCGAAGTACTCAGCCAGCCCCTCGACGGCACCCTCATAGTACTCTGTTTCATCCAACGTACCGAGAATTCTTCAGCCTTCTGCGCCGAGATGGTGGGCCAGAAGTGCTCGCTGTCATCTCCCGTCGAGTCTACTTAAGCCAAGTGCCCTGATGTAATCCTCGAACATGGCCCTCCACTGCAGCCACAGGATCACCGGCTCCCCCATGTACTCTAGAAATGGTGATAGTGGTGGAGGCAGCCCGTACGCTCCCATAATTTTTCTCCTTGTCGCCAAATGTTATGTATGGGGAATGAGGGACTGGAAGCTTTTTTGTCATACAACAAATCAACAGTTTATTATGGGAACAGAACTACTTATACACAAGGGCCGTGCCCGCCTGACATCACACCAGGGGTGGGTACGGCAGCACACACACACCACACTCACTACACCACACCACCATTTCAGGGAGTCAGAGTCAAGAGTTAGGTTGGATAGTATAGTATGTGAGACACCTGTGGTAGGCAGTTAGCCCTGACACGTGCCTGTACTCGTCACTATTACTTGTAATAAAGTTAACCAAACGGCAGCATTCTTGTAGGTCATCATTGCCAGGTACAAAACATATGCCACAACCAACAGGCTGTGACTGAACTCCCCCATCACACCAAGCCAGGGCCACCACCACAGCAGCATCCCAACCACCAGAGCCAATTACAGCTCCCAGTGCTGACAGCCCCCCAGTGAGGAAACACTAGAGCTAATAATAACATAAGATAAAATAAAATACAACAGAATTCAATAAGAAGCAGAGTAAGATCGTGAGTAAAAATAAATAGAGCATAAAATAGTTAAAGGAATAATAATTATACCCATACATAAAATGTAATGCAAAACTGAATTAAAATAATCTAAAAATATAAAGATATATAAAAAAGTAGAATAGCTAAATAAATATATAAACATGAATGATAAAATTAGTTAAAAGCTAAACTAAACAGGTTGGTCTTGAACCTCCTTTTAAAAATATTAATGCTCTCTGCAGCCCTGAGGTCCTCTGGCAGTCCGTTCCACAGACGAAGAAATGGGAGGAGACAGTTGCTGACCGGAGCTTTACCCACTCTAGCAGGAAATGTTGGAGCCTCATCCGTCGCCTAGGAGCTGCACAGAAGCCCCCTAGCCAAAGCCGAGCATCTGTCATACCCAACCAAGTTGCATCCCACCTACTGACCATCGCCAAAGCACCCCAAGACAAAGACACCAGAAGAGCAGTTACAACTGAGCTAAAAAAACACCAAAAAATGCCCGTAGAGGAAACGAACCCTGAACCCTTCGAGGCTGCTGAACTGGAGAAAGTCCTACAGGGCCTAAAATGTGGAAAGGCAGCAGGATATGACAACATCTTCCCAGAATTCCCAGAATTCATGAAAAATCTTGGCCCCCAAGCCCTAACCTGGTTGACACAACTCTACACAAGGATCACACAAACAAACTCGATCCCAAAGAAATGGCGGACAGCAAAGGTCATTGCTATACCAAAACCTGGCAAAGACCACAAACTACCAGCAAGCTACCGCCCAATCTCCCTACTCAGCGTTCTTTATAAAATCATGGAGCGCCTGATACTGCAACGTATTTCCCCAGGAATAGAGGAAATTCTAATTGTGGATCAAACAGGTTTCCGCAAGGACCGCAGCACAGGAGAGCAAGTACTGGCCCTAACCACCTTCATCGAAAATGGTTTCGAGAGCAGACTGAAGACAGGGGCTGTGTTTCTCGATCTTACAGCCGCCTATGATACAATCTGTCACAAAGGCCTCCTCCTGAAACTTACAAAGGTGATCCCTGCCTGGGCATCAGCAATTATAAAAACCCTGCTGACCAACCGAAGGTTCAGAGTCCACCTCGGTCAGAACACAAGCGCATGGAGAACGCAGAAAAATGGACTCCCACAAGGCTCAGTTCTAGCTCCAACCCTGTTCAACCTCTACATAAACGACCTGCCCACTACAAAATCCCGCAAATTCATCTATGCAGACAACATCTGTTTGGCAGTCCAAGCACCAGACTTTGAGCCACTGGAACGAGTGCTCACGGAAGATCTTGCCAAACTGGACCAGTTCTGCAAAACCTGGCACCTAAAACCAAGCCCAGCAAAAACTGTCTCGAGTGTATTCCATCTCCACAATGTAAAAGCTGCCAGAGAACTAAACATCCACCTGAGTGGACTTAAGCTTAAGCACGCCTCGAATCCAACCTACCTTGGAGTGACCCTTGACAGGACCCTATCCTTCAAGGAACATTTAAAGGGGACGGCTGCTAAGGTGAAGGCACGAAACAACCTGCTCTGCAAGCTCGCTGGTGCAAAATGGGGAACGGCAGCCTCCACCCTGCGCACCTCAGCACTGGCCCTTTCATACTCTGTAGCAGAATATTGTGCTCCTGTCTGGTCCAGGTCATCCTACACACACCACGTAGACACCCAGCTCAACACAACCATGAGAACCATAACTGGGACAATCCGCTCAACACCACTCCCCTGGCTCCCTGTACTGTCAAACATAGCCCCCCCACACATCCGGCAAGCAGCACTAACTCAAAGGATGCTTCAAAAAGCCAAAGATTCTCCTCACTTACCAATCTATGCAGATATCTACACCCCACTCACTGCCCGACTTCCATCCAGATGGCCGATTTGGAAAAACCCTTCCCCAGCTGACTTCACCATCCAGACAGCTTAGCAAGAGGAATGGGAGACCAAGGAGGTCCCAAACAAACACCTGGTGACAAACCCCAACAGGTCCCAGGCACCAACCTCCCAAGGAGACAGTGGTCTACACTCAATCGCTTCAGGACTGGACATGGCCCCTGCTTGGCCAGCCTTCACAGATGGGGTAGCCCTAGCCCACTGTGTGCATGTGGAGAGGAGCAAACAATGGAACACATCATAGAGGCTTGCCCACTCCAAAGACTGGAAGGAGGATTACACACTCTCCATACAGCAAACCAGGAGGCAAATGCTTGGCTTGAGGACTTTGCATTTGCTAAATAAATAAATAAATTAAAAGGCCAGTACCAGAGGACCTCAGGGTCCGCAAGGGTCGATATGGTAAAAGCAGTTCAAATAAATAAGAAGGACCAAGACCATTAAGAGCTTATAAACTAATAAGAGAACTTTAAAATTGATTCTAAAACTCAAAGGGAGTCAGTGCAGCGATTCTAAAACCGGTGTAAAATGCTGTCTCTTTCTGGTCTTCGTCAGCACACGGGCTACTGAATTCTGTAATAGTTGTATGTTACTGATCATCTTTTTTTTTTTCTAGAAGACCAGAAAAGAGAGCATTGCAATAATCAGTACAACTGGAAATAAAAGCATGCATTAGCATTTCTGTATTTTCTCGAGAGAGAAACGGGCAGACTCTGGCTATATTCTTTAGATGATAAAATCCAGTTTTTAAAATATTAACATGTGGAATAAAATTAAGCTCAGAGTTGTAAGGGTTCCTGTTCGTCCTGCCTCTCTCTGTCCCCGATGATTGAGCTTTTCTCCCAGCAGCCGTATCACCACCTGCAGCCAATTAGTGGGGCAGTATACGTAAGCAGGACACCCTCACTCCACTCTGTCTGGTCGTGTCTGATCTCCAACCCGCCTGTACCCTGTCTGTTACTTCACTGTGATTAATCTTGTGCCTTGTGTTTGCCGTGACCTGTCCCTTGCCTGTTTGTAGACCCTATGCTTGCCTGTTGTCTTGAATTTTTCTGTCCACCTTGTGTGAAATTGCTGTGCTCAGACCCCAGCCTGCTCTTGGACTCTGGAAATTGCCCTACGGATTGGAATTGGACATTCTTGGATTGTACACAAAGTAAGTCGACTTACTAACGCTCATCATTTATATCATCACGCCCTTCTCCCCAGCCCCCAGGCCTGGCCGGCCTCTTCTCTCTCTCCCTTCATCTGCACTTAAGAGCTCCTACCCTGATGTTCACCATCTGTGGATTGGCTGCCATTCCCTGATGCTTCACTAGGAAAAACCTGTAAGCATACAAACACATTTATCTCCCTGTCGCCATATCATATGCTCATCACTGTCTCTGTTCTCCTCTCCCCCAGGGTTCCCAGATCCTCATCACCACCATTTTGCAATATTATTGTCAATAAAATCATTGTTTCACTTACCTTAAATGTTGTCTTCCATGTCTGCTCTTGGGTTGAGTGTTCAACACCATATCAAAAGTTAAAAATAACGCCCAGGTTTTTAACTTGTTTTGATGGAATAAAACACAGTGTTTGTAATTTTGGTAAAAGTTTCTCGCTCTGAGTTTCAGGACTGATAATTAAAACTTCAGTTTTGTCCTGGTTGAGCGGTAGGAAATTCTCTGCCATCCAGGACTTAATGTCTGAAATGCAGTTAAAAAGGACATCAATTTGTGCTGGGTCTTCAGGAGGCATGGACATGTAAAGCTGGGTCTCATCAGCATAACTGTGGAAACTAATTCCGTGTCCCCTGATAACATTGCCAAGTGGCAGCATGTACAAATTAAAAAGGATTTGACGTTAAACTGAAACTTGGGGAACACCACAATCCATATTGTATCTCTTTGATTAGGAGTGTTCACCCAGGGGGGCATAAAATTCTCTGCCAGGGAGGCAGGATTTAAACCAGTTAAAAACGGTGCCTGAGAGGCCAATCATGGCTGCACGGTGGCGCAGTGGTTTAGCACTGAGGCAGCACAGTTTACCCTCGGCCGGGGGATCGCGGGGATCATGAGATTGTGGGTTCGATTCCAGCCCCCGACCAACAGTGAGCTGTGTGGAGTTTGCATGTTCTCCCCGTGTTGCACGGGTTTTCTCCGGGATTTCTCCGGTTTCCTCCCGCATACCAAAAAACATGTAGGTTTAGGGCGCTCGCGCACGCAGCGACCAGCAGCCGGTGGCTTGTCACCAGACTGCAAACCAAATCTACCTACGGGTACAAATAAGTAACAAAAAAAAAAAAAAAAAAAAATCATATTGTGCAATCTGTTTAAAAGAATATCATGGTCTACTGTGCTAAATGCTGTGTTTAAATCCAGTAAGACCAGGGCCGAGAGCATGCTCTTGTCCATATTAGTTCTAAGATAATTTAAAAGCTTAATCAGGGCCATCTTAGTACTGTGATATGACCGAAAACCAGATTGAAATGTTTCATACAAATCCTGAGTATTCATGATTTCAGTTTCATTTCCATGAAAACAAAGTTGGCGCATCTGTTCCACCAGTCAGACTGATTCATGACTCTTTGTGACAGGTCATGTCAAGTGATGATTTGTGTAAAAAAAGAAAATAATTTATACAGTGCATCTCAATAAATTAGAATGCCATCAAAAAGTTAATTTATTCCAATAATTCAGTTCAAAAAAGGAAACTTATTGTTTATAGATTCATTAAGATAAGATAAGATAAGCCTTTATTAGTCCCACAATGGGGAAATTCCAGGATTGCAACAGCACAGGGATAGCAACACTCAGAGCAACAATCAGAAGGCAAGAAAAAACAAGAGCAGCGAGTATACATATGTACATATAAACATAAATATATAGGCACACGGTGCGGAGCATTGTAGCTAGATGGAATAAATATGTGAATATATAAACACACACACAGTTTGGAGCGTTGTAGCTAGATGGAATAAATATATGAATATATAAACACACACACAGTGTGGAGCGTTGTAGCTAGATGGAATAAATATATGAATATATAAACACAGTGCGGAGCATTGTAGCTAGATGGAATAAATATGTGAATATATAAACACACACACAGTGTGGAGCATTGTAGCTAGATGGAATAAATATATGAATATATAAACACACACACAGTGTGGAGCGTTGTAGCTAGATGGAATAAATATGTAAATATATAAACACACACAGTGCAGAGCATTGTAGCTAGATGGAATAAATATGTAAATATATAAACACACACACAGTGCGGAGCATTGTAGCTAGATGGAATAAATATGTAAATATATAAACACACACAGTGCGGAGCATTGTAGCTAGATGGAATAAATATGTAAATATATAAACACACAGTGTGGAGCATTGTAGCTAGATGGAATAAATATGTAAATATATAAACACACAGTGTGAAGCATTGTCGCTAGATGGAATAAATATATAAATATATAAACACACACAGTGCGGTGCATTGTAGCTAGATGGAATGAAACAGCATAACCGTTTACTTAGTTATCCTACATGGTATGATTATGTACCCATACATATTGTCACCCTCCGTAGCTACCAGTCTTTTCCTAGTTGTATGCCGGAGGGGACCATTGTGTAAGTCTATTGCGTCTTTTGCATTCAATACTATTAGGTTGTCACGTCTTTTTGCTATCTCTGCGAGCAGCCCTGCTTAGGTTATACAGTCTGACAGCCGTTGGTAGGAAGGATCTGCGAAACCTCTCAGTTGTGCACCTAGGATGATGTAGTCTGCTGCTAAATGAGCTCCTTAGTGCATTCAGTGTGTCCTGCATAGGGTGGAACTCGGACTCCAGCAGAGATGACAGTTTAGCCACCATCCTTCTCTCTCCCATCTCCTCCACTGGGTCAAGGCGCTGCCCCAGGACAGAGTTAGCTTTCTTGATCAGTTTGTTCAGTCTCTTCCTATCGGCTGCTGTAATGCCACTGCCCCAGCAGACCACTCAAACAGTGATGGCTGATGCCACCACCGTGTCGTAGAATGTCTTCAGTAGCGCCCCTTGTACACCAAAAGACCTGAGTCTCCTCAGTAGGAACAGCCTGCACTGTCCCTTCTTGTAGAGTGCGTCAGTATTGTGTGACCAGTCTAGTTTATTGTTCAGATGAACACCCAGGTACTTGTAGGATGTCACCATCTCAATGTCTGTTCCCTGGATGTTTACTGGTGCTGTGAGGGGTTGTCCTTGCCTGCGGCAGTCCACCACCAGCTCCTTAGTTTTCCTCGTGTTGATCTGGAGGCAGTTCTGTTGGCACCAGTCCACAAAGTCCTGGATAAGCCCTCTGTACTCAGCTTCATCTCCGTTGGAGATGAGGCCAACGATCGCAGAGTCGTCAGAGAACTTCTGTAGATGGCAGTGTGTTGTGTTGTGTGAGAAGTCCGCAGTATAAAGGGTGAACAGGAAGGGAGCCAAAACTGTTCCCTGGGGGGCCCCCGTGCTACCGATGATTGTGTCGGACACACAGTCCCGGGTTCTCACAAACTGTGGCCGGTTTGTGAGGTAGTCCAGGATCCATGATGACAGGTGCTGGTCCACCCCTGCGCACAGCAGCTTGTCCTTCAGGATCATCGGTTGGATGGTGTTGAAAGCACTGGAGAAGTCAAAGAACATGATCCTCACTGCATTCCCGGGCTTCTCCAGGTGGAACAGAGAACGGTGAAGGAGGAAGATGACCGCATCCTCCACCCCAATACCATTATACACAGAATGATATATTTCAAGTGTTTATTTCTTTTAATTTTGATGGTTATGGCTTATAGCTTATGCTGTCACCTGCACCACTGATGCTCGTCACTGAAGCTTCTTGCAGGGAATCTTTCACTGGGTTGCAAGGCCCTCTGAAATAAAATTCTGTTCAGCCCGAGTCAAAGCGGAACTGACCTGTTCAGTGTGATTGAGCAGTAATCTAATGGGTAATGTGAAACATGCCTATGGGGGTCCAGGTGGATTGCCTGCTAACCCCCCTACTGCAACTGGTGGGCAGCACCCTCTCTTAGTGGGACGTTGATCTGCTGAGTAAACTGCTTGCTCACAATAGAGACACAACCCCACCTTGTGGCATCTCTCCCTCGAGCATTCTCATACTTTATTGTCCAGCTTAACGACGTGGGAGATTAGCGCTTCTAGTGACTTGAGTTCCTCCAGAAAATGGGCGAGTTTGTCGCGGAGAGTGTAATTTAGGCTGTGGGAAAATGCTGCATGCAGCGCAATGTCATCCCAGCTCGCGGAAGCCGTGAGGACCTGAAAATTGATGGAGTGCTCGGCTGGTGATCTAGCCCCTTGGCAAATCATCATGAGCCTGGAGGATGCTGTCCCCTTGGAATGATCAAACACCCGGGAAAACGCTTCTGTAAAACGGTTGTAGGTGTATGAGTCATAAGTCAGACCCTGGATAATAGCTTGGGCCCATGAGAGGGCGTGCTCATCAAGACACCCCATAAGATAAGCTATCCGACTGCAGTCGAAGGTGAAATCAACCGGGACGCGGTCAAACACAAGCTGGCACTGTAAGAAGTACCCGCTGGCGTCCCTCAATCTGTGGTGATCCGTGCTGTGTGTTTTCCTTGCTCATTAATTATCTTCCACAGCTGCGGTTTCATTCACACCTGAGCCTCCCAATTAGATGGCCTTTATTAGGAGTGGAGCCCTGCATTCCTGCACGGAGACGTCAACGGTCCAACAGGGCGAAAGAACTCCATGACGTGAGTTTACCCTTCTCTTCAGCTGGGAGTTTCACCTCCCTTTCTACTAAGTTATCAGCACCTCATTGTCTGGGAGTTTCGCCTCCCCAACTCAACTGTAAGCTACCTATAACTGGATGTTATCTTTTGCTCCTGCCTTTTCCTGTTCCTCTTCCTTGTGCACAGGTGGACCAACCTCCAGGTGGACCTTCCCCAGCGCTAGGCGGCAGACCGGATCTCAGCCCATGAGCCGGAGGCTCCACTCTCTCCCCAGCTCCCTAAGTGCCTCTGCCCCCAGACTGAACTCTCTCCTGTTTTCCCCTCAGCGGAGGTTTCACCTGCACTCAGCACTGTTATTATCTACACGGGCACCTCTTCACCTCTACGGGACCCTGGTAGCCTGGAAAAGGAGAGAGGGCTTCTTTGTGCTTCTGCTACTCCCACCTGCTCCGTAAGGCTATTAATTATTCTGATAATTCAGGTAATTGTTGCAAGAAAACTCATATTCTCTTCTCTTCTCTCTCTCTGCAGGGTTGCCAGACCACTCCCGCTCTAAACACACACATTCACACACATTCACTCAGTCAATAAGGATCATTGTGATTCTAACTGAGTCTGTTGTCTGCTCTTGGGTTTGGGTCAGTACATCTCCGTGTAGAAAACCCAGCAGACTGTGCTACTGCACAAAGACTTAACACCATGGAGGCTCGATTAGATCAGCTTACTTACCAACAGCAAGTGATCTTGAATCAACTGACTCAAATTAATTCCCGGCTCGATCAGCTTACCTTGGCGCTGCCCTCCCGGGCTGCTTCTGGGGGTTCAGCCGGGCCACCGCATCCCACTGCTCCTCCTGTGCAGCACACTTGGCTTACAACAGTTCCCACACCTACCCGTTTTAACGGTAAGATGGGGGTGGCTCGAGGGTTCTTACTTCAGTGTAGTCTTGTGTTTCAGCTGGTGCCGGAGGATTTTCCTACAAACCATAGTCAAATCAGTTATGTTATGAATTTACTGGAGGGGCGGGCCTTAGCCTGGGGTTATGCTGTAATGGCCCATCCCGATTATCCCAACGACACTTATGATCAATTTATTTCTGAGTTTACTGAAGTTTTTGATCATTCTGACCGGGATAATGTCCTAACCACCCGTCTCCTTAACCTTCGGCAGGGGGTCAGGTCTATAGCAGACTACTTGGTAGACTTCCGGGTTGTTGCAGCAGAGGTTGGGTGGGAGGATGCATCACTATGCAGCATTTTCTCACGCAGTCTCAGTCATAGTCTTCGGGATGAATTGGCTAATTTACAGAAACCCTCCTCACTACATGAATTAACCTCTTCAGCCATAAGTATTGATAATCAGTTGAGGGAGCAGGCTAGCGAACACCGTTTTTCTAATCGCTCGGACTCTCAGTCTTGTTTTTCCCTTCAGTCTCCTCTCCCTGCCCTCCCTCCCTCTGAATCTCCTGAGGCTGAGGAGCCTATGCTTGTGGGCCGTTCTAAGTTGCTTCTTGCAGAACGACAACGCCGCCGTGACCTTGGATTATGCATGTATTGTGCCAGTGCTGATCATGAGGTCGCTTCCTGTCCCAATCAGCCAAAAGGGGAGTCCGTTTGTCACAGCAGGGGGACTGACGGACGTGGGAAAAGCTAAAACCGTTTTGGTTTCAGGTAACCATCAGGAGCATCTCAGTTATTTTGTTTTACCCATTTCTGCCTCCCCTATCATTTTAGGTTACCCTTGACTTAGACTCCGCAATCCCGTTATTGATTGGCAGGCAGGGAGGATCATTTCATGGGGTACTTTTTGTTTAAGTGCTTGTTTACAGTCTGCAGTCTGTTTTCCCTCGATGCCTATTATTTCCCCGCCCACTTACTTGCCCGACTTCTCATCGGTTCCCCCTGAGTACCATGACTTGGCCCAGGTATTCAGTAAAGCGAAGGCTCTTCCTCTGCCCCCGAATCGCCCTTATGACTGCACCATTAACCTCCTGCCAGGGGCTCCATTGCCATCTAGCTGGCTTTGTAGTCTCTCTGCCCCAGAACGGGAGGTGATGGACAAATTTATTAAGGAGTCTTTAAGCTTGGGCATCATCAGGCCTTCTTCATCGGCGGTGGGGGATGGAATTTTTTTTTTTTTTTGTGGGAAAGAAGGACAGCTCCCTTCGTCCATGCATTGACTTTAGGGAGCTTAATAACATCACGGTGAAGGATAAGTACACTCTGCCACTCGTCAACTCCACTTTTGATTCACTCCAGGGGGCCACTGTCTTCACTAAACTGGACCTGCGTAATGCCTACCACTTGGTCTGGATTAAGGAGGGGGATGAATGAAAGATGGGGTTCAGCACTCCTAGTGGCCATTTTGAGTATTTGGTGATGCCTTTTGGGTTGACGAATGCGCCAGCAGTGTTCCAGCGGCTCATCAACGACGTGCTGAGGGACTTTTTGGGTTCTATTGTTTTCGTGTACCTGGATGACATCCTCACCTTTTCCCGTTCTTTAGAGGACCATTGGGTGCATTTGAGGAGGGTCCTTCAGCGGTTACTGGAGAATCAACTCTATGCCAAGGCGGACAAATACAGTGGGGCAATAAAGTATTTAGTCAGCCACCAATTGTACAAGTTCTCCCACTTAAAAGATGAGAGGTCTCCAATTTTCATCATAGCCTCAACTATGAGAGACAAAATGAGAAAAAAAAAATCTAGAAAATCACATTGAAGGATTTTTAATGAATTAATTGGTAAATTCCTCGGTAAAATAAGTATTTGGTCAATAACAAAAGTTCATCGCAATACTTTGTTATATACCCTTTGTTGGCAATGACAAAGGTCAAACGTTTTCTGTAAGTTTTCACAAGGTTTTCACACACTGTTGCTGGTATTTTGGCCCATTCCTCCATGCAGATCTCCTCTAGAGCAGTGATGTTTTGGGGCTGTCGCTGGGCAACACGGACTTTCAACTCCCTCCAAAGATTTTCTATGGGGTTGAGATCTGGAGACTGGCTAGGCCACTCCAGGACCTTGAAATGCTTCTTACGAAGCCACTCCTTCGTTGCCTGGGCGGTGTGTTTGGGATCATTGTCATGCTGAAAGACCCTGCCACGTTTCATCTTCAATGCCCTTGCTGATGGAAGGAGGTTTTCACTCAAAATCTCACGATACATGGCCCCATTCATTCTTTCCTTTACACGGATCAGTTGTCCTGGTCCCTTTGCAGAAAAACAGCCCCAAAGCATGATGTTTCCACCCCCATGCTTCACAGTAGGTATGGTGTTCTTTCTCCTCCAAACACGACAAGTTGAGTTTTTACAATAAAGTTCTATTTTGGTTTCATCTGACCATATGACATTCTCCCAATCCTCTTCTGGATCATCCAAATGCTCTCTAGCAAACTTCAGACGGACCTGGACATGTACTGGCTTAAGCAGGGGGACACGTCTGGCACTGCAGGATTTGAGTGCCTGGCGGCGTAGTGTGTTACTGATGGTAGCCTTTGTTACTTTGGTCCCAGCTCTCTGCAGGTCATTCACTAGGTCCCCCCGTGTGGTTCTGGGATTTTTGCTCACCGTTCTCGTGATCATTTTGACCCCACGGGGTGAGATCTTGCGTGGAGCCCCAGATCGAGGGAGATTATCAGTGGTCTTGTATGTCTTCCATTTTCTAATAATTGCTCCCACAGTTGATTTCTTCACACCAAGCTGCTTACCTATTGCAGATTCAGTCTTCCCAGCCTGGTGCAGGTCTACAATTTTGTTTCTGGTGTCCTTTGACAGCTCTTCGGTCTTGGCCATAGTGGAGTTTGGAGTCTGACTGTTTGAGGTTGTGGACAGGTGTCTTTTATACTGATAACGAGTTTAAACAGGTGCCATTAATACAGGTAATGAGTGGAGGACAGAGGAGCCTCTTAAAGAAGAAGTTACAGGTCTGTGAGAGCCAGAAATCTTGCTTGTTTGTAGGCGACCAAATACTTATTTTACTTGGGAATTTACCAATTAATTCATTAAAAATCCTTCAATGTGATTTTCTGGATTTTTTGTTTCTCATTTTGTCTCTCATAGTTGAGGTATACCTATGATGAAAATTGGAGACCTCTCTCATCTTTTAAGTGGGAGAACTTGCACAATTGGTGGCTGACTAAATACTTTTTTTCCCCACTGTATGAGTTTCATACTTCTTCCACCACCTTCCTGGGGTTTTTCATTGCTCACAAGGAGATCCGAGCTGACACGGGTAAGGTAAAGGCAGTAGTGGAGTGGCCAGTGTCTTTTTCCTGCAGGCAGCTGCAGCAGTTTCTGGGGTTTGTTAATTTGTACGAGTGATTTATCCATAGCTAGATTGTGGTTTCTCTGCCGCTCACCTGCCTCAACTCCTCTAAAGTCCCTTTTCAGTGGTCAGAGGAGGCGGGGGCAGCATTCTCAGAACTAAATGCTCTTTTCTCCTCTCCCCCTATCCTTGCCCAGGTAGACCCGTCCCTTCAGTTCCTGGTAGAAGAGGATGCCTCGGACTCTGGGGTGGGGGTGGTCCTGTCACAGCGCTCAGCCTCTGACAGCGAGGTCCATCCCTGTGCCTTCTTCTCCCGACATCTGTCACTAGCCGAGGGAACTATGATGTAGGGGATCGGGAGTTACTGGCAGTTAAGCTGGCCTTGGAGGAGTGGCACCACTGGCTGGAGGGAACCTCGCTGCTGTTAGTCGTCTGGACAGACCATAAGAACTTGGAGTACCTCAGAACGGCGAAATGGATGAATTCCAGACAAGCCCGCTGGTCTCTGTTTTTTTGCAGGTTCAAATTCACCATCACTTATCAGCCAGGGTCCAAAAACACCAAACCTGATGCGGTCTCTAGGCAGTTCTCCCTGGACACAACCTTGCCGGAACCGCACCCTATCGTGTCTCCCTCGTTCATTGTCGGCATGCTCTCCTGGGAGATCAAGGAGAGAGTCAAAAAAGTGCAGGAGGCAGAACCCAACATGGGTAGGAGTCCGGCGGGGCGAGTTTACGTCCCTTCCTCAGTCCGTGGTCAGGTCATTGATTGGTCACACTCATCTAAGGTCATGTGTCACCCTGGGATGGCTTGCATTTTGTCTCAGCTGCAGAGGACCTTCTGTTGACTATCTACGAGAAAGGATGTCAATGAGTTCGTTTGGACCTGCCCCCAGTACGCCACCAGAAAATCTTCTTCCTCTCCTCCCTTGGGACTGCTGCATCCCCTACCCATCCCCAGCAGACCTTGGTCTCATGTGGCTTTGGATTTTGTGACTGGGCTTCCCCCCCTCCGCTGGACATACTGTTATTCTCACCATCGTTGATTGGTTCTCTAAAGCAGCCCACTTCATTCCCCTTAACAAGCTCTCATCAGCTAAGGAGACGGCGGACCTGTTTGCTTTGCACGTGGTCCGGCTTCATGGGATTCCAGTGGACATAGTTTCAGACCGGGGTCCTCAGTTTGTGTCTCAGGTTTGGTGGTCCTTTTGCAAGTCCATTGGGACAATGGTTAGCTTATCTTTGGGGTATCATCGTCAGAGTAATGGCCAGTGTAAGCGTGCCAATCAAGAATCGGAGGCTGCCCTGAGGTGTGTCACAGCTTCCAACCCTGCATCATGGAGCTTGTACCTACCTTGTGCTTCTGCTATTCCCACTTACTCCGTAAGGCTATTAATTATTCTGCCAATTCATCTAATTGTTGCAAGAAAACTCATATTCTCTTCTCTTCTCTCTCTCTGCAGGGTTGCCAGACCACTCCCGCTCTAAACACACACTCACACATTCACTCCTTCAATAATGATCACTGTGATTCTAATTGAGTCTGTTGTTTGCTTTTGGGCTTTACGTGAAAACATGTCACAATTGATCATTATAATGGGTAGGTGTGGAGATAAAGAGGGAACGGCTCAGCCGGGAGGAAGAGCTAGCTAGCTGTAGCAGTGGGAGAGACGGTGGAGGGGGTTGTGACAAGGTCCTGAACTGTGGTCTTGAGCTGAGCCAAGCGTTCGGTAAGTTTATTAATTTAATTCAAAAGGACCTGATGCTAATGCTTAACCTGATCTAACCACTGCTCAGAAAACCCAAGCTGATCTTTTATCGCTTCCATCCTTGGTCAGTTGGATCAAATTTGCTGGTGATGTACTGTTAAGGAGTGAGGCGTGTGACCCAAAAGAAGACAAGGGAGGTGTGATGACTGGC
Organism: Pholidichthys leucotaenia; assembly: GCA_020510985.1. Lineage (NCBI taxonomy): Eukaryota > Metazoa > Chordata > Actinopteri > Cichliformes > Pholidichthyidae > Pholidichthys > Pholidichthys leucotaenia. Next base: position 108,246,639 of record CM035845.1, read on the forward strand.
TCTCTGCCATTATCTTTTACAGCTGAGCGCACACCTGATCCCCATCACTCACGGGCTATATAACCTGCTCTGCCTGTAGACTGGCACGGAGCAGTCTGTCTCCCTGGCTACGTGAAGCTCTGCGCTCTTCATTCCAGCCATACATTCAGCCCTCATCATCCCTGCCACTGCGGCTGAGCCTGGAAGGATTTTCCTCACCTCCAAGTAAGCTCACCATTCTACTCACCTGTTCTGCATTATCCCCTGTGCACAGGCGGAACTCCCAGGCAGCGGAATCTTTTCCTCGAGGCGGCGGTCATCACCTACCTCTCTCCCTCGCACCGACCTTCATCAGTAGCAATGTGTGGCAGACGCTGTTTTCCTGGATTGCCTTGGGGCCAACCTTTGTTCCCCAACGCAGCTGTAACAGTAAGCCTCACTTACTTCACCTATACACTCGAGTGTGGAACTGCGCTAACACTGTGCCTCTGCTCTGTTCATAGGGTTGCCAGATTGCATGGCGCTCTGCTCACTCCCAGCTGTTACGAGTCTACGAATCCACGCACTCACATCCACATTCACTACACACACACGCACCCACGCACAAACACTATTACAATAAAGATCATTGAACCTACTCTTGAGCTTGTGTCTGTTCCCTAGGTTACCAATTATGTCAGTATGGCTCCGTCAAAACGACCCAGCAAACAGTGCGCTAACGTGCCAAGTAAACAACTTAGAAGCTCGAGTAGATCAAATAACTTACCAGCAGCAAGTCATTCTTAATCAGCTGGTCCAAATTAACAGCAGATTGGATCGCCTGGACAGACAGCAGGTGTTTCCTCCGGCTTCAAGTAGCACTCCGGCACCCGTTAGCTCTTCACGTAGCCAAGCTAATCAGGTTCCCTTGGCCCGACTCACACCGGTTCCCACTCCCACTCGGTTTAATGGTAAACTAGGGGAGGCCCGGGGATTTCTTCTCCAGTGTGAGATATTGTCTTTCACCGGGTTGCTGGGGATTTCCCAACCGATCACAGCCGTATTGGCTATGTTACTAATTTACTGGAAGGGCGGGCTCTTGCGTGGGCTTATGCAGTAATGGCTGGACCTAGCTACGCTAATCTTACTTATACCCAGTTTGTTAGCGAGTTGACCACTCCAACCAGGATAATGTGCTCACCACCCGGCTGTTAAATCTTCGACAGGGGGGCAGGTCCGTGGTGGACTATGCTGTCGATTTCCAGGTGGTGGCGGTGGAGGTGGGGTGGGAAGATGCCTCATTATGCAGCATCTTTACTAGGAGTCTGAGTCCAAGCCTGCGGGATGAGCTAGCCCGCTTAGAGAAGCCGGAGAGGCTAACAGAGCTAATTTCCCTAGCTATTAGTTTACACAACAGGCTGAGGGAGTGGGCAGCTGAGCAGAAGACGCCCGGATGCTCGGGCACCCAGTTTTGCCGCTCCCCTCAGTCACCCTTACGGGCCCTGCCTTCGGTTGAGTCGGCTGAAGTATCAGAGCCTATGGTAATGGGGAAAACTAAATTACCTTTGGCAGAAAGACAGTGCTGTAGAGAGCTTGGCCTGTGTATGTATTGTGGTAGTGATGAACATGAGATTATGTCTTGCTCTGTTCGGCCAAAAGAGGGAGTCTGTGCATCGCAGTAGGGGGACTCACAGACACACCCCAGTTAAATTCCCTCTCCAAGTGTCTTTTACCCATCGGGTCCATGCACAATCGAACAGAATATTGTACACACGCCTTGGTGGACTCGGGAGCTGAGCAGAGTTTCATCTCAGGGGAACTGGCAACCCGATTGGGGCTTCCCTGCCGTTCACTGAAGACACCCCTGAGGCTCATTGCTCTATCCAAAGCCCCGCTGACGGTAGTGTCTAAGCAAACTGCCCCCACCCCTGTCATCATTTCCGGGAACCATTGGGAAGACCTGAGCCTTTTCGTCCTGCCGGTCGCGGCTTCCCCAGTTATTCTGGGTTATCCCTGGCTCCGGCTCCATAACCCCTCCATCGACTGGCGCACTGGTAATGTGGATGCCTGGAGCCCTTTCTGTCTAAGTGCATGTCTGCAGTCCGCTGCATGTTCACCTTCCAAGCCCTTGGCTACTCCCGTCACCCCGCCTCCCAATCTCACTGGGGTCCCCCCTGAATATCATGACCTGGGGGCGGTGTTCAGTAAATTTCAGGCGTTGTCTCTCCCTCCCCATCGGCCCTACGACTGCTCTATCAACCTCCGGGCTGGAGCCCCGCTGCCAGCGAGCCGCCTCTACAGCCTGTCTGCTCCGGAACGGGAGGCTATGGATTCGTATATTAAGGAGTCCCTCAGCTCTGGCATCATCTGCCCATCATCTTCGGCGGTGGGGGCAGGATTTTTTTTGTCGGGAAGAAGGATGGCCCCCTGAGGCCGTGCATTGATTTCCGTGCCCTCAATGACATCACCATTAAGGATAAGTACACCCTCCCTCTGATGGACACGACTTTTGATTCCCTTCAGGGGGCCTCCTACTTCACCAAGCTGGACCTCCGTAATGTGTACCATCTGGTGCGGATCAGGGAGGGGGATGAATGGAAGACTGGGTTCCAGACCCCAAGTGGGCACTTTGAGTATTTGGTGATGCCATTTGGACTGACCAACGCTCCAGCCATCTTCCAACGCTTGATTAAGGGCGTGTTACGTGATTTGAGATGAGATGAGATGAGATTCAACTTTATTGTCATTACACATGTATGAATACAAGGTAATGAAACGTGACTTGGCATTTGGGCACGCTCTGCAGAGCGCATCCAAGGCCGGGGCAGCCGCTAGGCGCCAGTCATAAAGAAGAAAAGAAAAAAGAAAAGAAATATGACACAATAGGCGAGAGAAAAAAACATGTTTTATCAAATTGACGCTTAATGGGTAAGCGAAATTTTGATTGCAGGCAAAAAAACCCTCAATGCATATTTAGCAGTAGTGGACAATCACACAGCAGAGGGAGGGAGAGCAGTGTGTGTATATTTGCATGTCATTGTGTAGTGTAAATGTAACAGTTGTTAGTGAGCAGCAGAGGGCGCCTCCTGGCAGTGGATAGATGTTATAATCATGTGACTTATAATCAAGTCCAGAGTTCAGAGTCTATCTCTCTTTCTCTCTTGCTTGCAGAAGGCACATGGGCATTGTCCTTGAGAGTCCAATCCGCTGACGACAACAACTGATTGTTGATTGTATGGGTAGACATAAGAGCCGGTTCTTCCGCTAATCTCAGTCAGGAGGAATGTAAACACGGGGCAAACAAGGTCAAATCAAATCAAATCAGCACAGTGCACTCAGAGAGTAGAATTTTGTCCTCACCCATGTAATTCTGTGCTTCCATTATATATGCAGGCTTAAACTGTTTTTCCATAGAGAGCACAGGGCTTTCAGATGTATTCCTTCACTGAATCACTGTCATTCAGTTCACCGTTTGCCGCTACTCATGCCCTCCCCAACTGGTCGAATTTGATGAAGGAGCTGGCTGGGTCCGCTTGATCCGCTCTCTCACCTTCCTTCAATTTCTGATGCATCAGGGAACTCCACAGCCAAAAATAGAAGTCCTGAGATCATAGCCAATAATATTGCCATAGACGCATGGATTCCAATGTCCATGAGTCTCTCGTAGGTTCCAATTCTTGGGCTCCCCCTTGGCCCAATTCTTGTTGAAAATAGTGACAATAGCACATTTAAGCCGCTTCCAAATCCATAATTTCCGTTTAGATTAAGATTCAGCAGAAGAAGAGCGACTAAACACAGACAAAAACGCAACATTGCAAAAGCTGGGAATAGATCAGGAAGGCAGGGGAGGAGGGAAGAAAAATGCGACTGCTCTCTCTCAAGGCAAGAAGGAAAGATTTCCTGGGGTCATTCGTCTTCGTTTATCTTGATGACATCTTGATCTTCTCCTTATCATTGGAGGAACATCAAGTGCACGTGAGGTGGGTTCTGCAGTGGCTCTTGGAAAATAAACTGTATGTGAAGGCCAAGAAATGTGAGTTTCACACTTCTAAGACATCATTTCTCGGTTTCATCATTTCTCACAACCAGGTCATCCCGGACCCTGGCAAGGTGAAGGCGGTGGTGGAATGCCCCCCCCCCCCCCCCAGGAAGCAGCTCCAACAGTTCCTGGGGTTCGCTATTTTCAACCGCTGCTTCATTAACAACTACAGCGTCATTGCTCTCCCCTTGACCCGCCTCACCTCCCCCAAGACAGTTTTCCGGTGGACTGAGGAGGCTGCTGCTATGTTTGCTGCCCTCAAGGAGCGATTCTCTTCCTCCCCCATCCTGACGCATGTGGATCCCACTCTTCAGTGTCTGGTGGAGGTGGATGCCTCAGACTCAGGGGTGGGGGCTGTGCTTTCCCAGCGATCTCCGGTGGATGGGGTGGTCCGGCCGTGTGCGTTTTTTTCCTGCCGATAGTCGCCTGCGGAGAGGAACTATCATATCGGTGACAGGGAGCTTCTGGCAGTGAAACTTGCACTTGAGGAGTGGCATCACTGGTTGGAGTGGGCCACCCAGCCGTTCGTCATTTGGATGGACCAGAAGAACTTGGAGTACCTGAGGATGGCCAGATGACCCGCCAGGCCTGCTGGTCCCTGTTTTTTGGGCGCTTTAATTTTACCATCACCTACCGGCCCGGGTTGAAGAACACCAAGCCAGACGCTCTTTCCTGTCACGCCGCGCCGCTCATCAGCGGCGCCACCTGCACACGCACCTGCACATCATCAGCGGCGAGGGATATAAGCCGCCTCGCCCTGAGCTTCGGCCTGAAGCCGTCAGACTTCCCCATGCATCGCTGTGAGTTCCTTCACCCTCAGCGGATCTCTCTGGTAAGAAGACCTTACCTCCTTTTCCTTCCTAGTCTGCTCCCCTGTGCACAGGTGGATTCCCCGGCGGCGGACGACGCCTCTCCATCACCTGTTCCTCACTGCTGCACCGGGCTCTCCAGGTGGCTGTCTACCGGACCTCGTCCCTTGTTGTGCCAGTCATCTGTCCTCTCCAAGTAAGCTCCTCTCTCACTCTTGTATCTCCTGTGTTGGTGTGTGCCCGTCACCCTTCTCCTTGTGCTTTTCCCATAGGGTTGTCCGGCTGTACGGCCTCCTGCCTCTGTGCCCGAAGCAGACGCCGCCATCAACACATTTACATCCCGCAGACACACATTCATTCACTCCTGTTGTTAATAAACTATTTGAACTACTCTGAGCCTGTGTGTGTGCGTCTCCTGAGCCGTGCGTTATGTCATTTCCAGGCAGTTCGCTCTGGACACGACGGAGGTGCCCGATCAGCCCATCCTCCTGTCATCTTGCATTGTGGGTGCCCTCTCATGGGACATTAAGGAAAAGATCTTGAGGGCACAGGAGGCCTAACCGGACCCGGGCGGGAGGCCAGCGGGTAAATTGTATGTTCCCTCTTCTGTTCGGGGCGAGGTGATTCACTGGGCTCACTCCTCCAGCAGGCTCACTTGTCACCCGGGGGGGTCCCGCACGATCAGCATCCTTCAGAGGTCGTTCTGGTGGCCATCTCTCTGGAGAGATGTCGCCGACTACGTCCGCGCCTGTCCTCAGTGCGTTACCGGTAAGACACCATCCTCTCCTCCTGCAAGGTTGCTCCACCCTCTCCCTACTCCCGGCAGACCCTGGTCTCACATTGCACTAGATTTTGTTACTGGTCTTCCTCCATCTAATCATCACACTGTTGTTCTCACTATAGCGGACCGTTTCTCCAAGGCCGCCCACTTCGTCCCACTGCAGGGGCTGCCCACGGCGAAGGATACAGTGGATCTGCTGGTGCAACATGTGGTGAGGTTACACGGGATACCCACAGACATCGTCTCTGACCGGGGTCCCCAATTTGTGTCTTGAGTTTGGAAATCATTCTGTAATGCTCTGGTGGCCACGGTGAGCCTATCCTCTGGCTACCACCCACAGAGCAATGGACAGTGTGAGAAAGCCAACCAAGAACTGGAGGCTGCACTACGCTGCGCCATCTCCTCCAACCCTGCGTCATGGAGCACGCACCTCCCGTGGATCGAGTACACCCACAACTCCACGGTGTCGTCGGTGATCGGTACATCACCTTTTGAAGCCTCCTTGGGTTACAATCCCCCGCTTTTTCCCAAGGAGGAAGGGGACATTGCCGTACCATCTGTCCGGGTCCATCTAAAATGCTGTCGACGGATATGGAGTATGGTCCGGGCGGTGCTCCAACGCATGGCGGAGCGCAACTCCAGGGTAGCTAATCGCAGCAGGAGACCGGCTCCACCCTACCAGGTGGGTCAACAAGTTTGGCTTTCTACACAGCATATTAACCTCAAGGCGAGGATAGAATAGGAAACTATCTCAGCGCTTCATCGGGCCATTTCCCATTGAGCGGATTATTAATCCTGTGGCTGTGCGCCTGACTCTCCCCCCTCCCTCTGCATCTGTCCTACGTTTCATGTGTCACAGGTTAAACCTTTTTTCTCCAGCCCTCTCTGCCCCCCTCCCAGGTCTCCACCTCCACCAGTGGTGATCGACGGTGACCCAGTGTGGAGGGTCAATTCCATCCTGGACATCTGCCGCTGGGGTCGTGGCCTGCAGTATCTGGTGGACTGGGAGGGGTATGGTCCCGAGTGGTGCTCCTGGGTGCGTCCATCCTTCGTGTTGGATAGTCAACTCATCAGGGATTTCCATCAGATGCCCCCAGGTAGGCTGGATCAGGTGCCAGGCGGCAACTCTTGGGGGGGGGGGTACTGTGATGACTCGCTCTTTGCCATTATCTTCTACAGCTGCGTGCACATCTGCTCCCCATCACTCACGGGCTATAAAACCTGCTCTGCCTGTAGACTGGCACGGAGCCATCTGTCTCTCTGGCTACGTGAAGCTCTGCGCTCTTCATTCCAGCCAAACATTCAGCTCTCGTCATCCCTGCCGCTGCAGCTCAGCCTGGAAGGATTTTCCTCACCTCCAAGTAAGCTTGCCATTCTACTCACCTGTTCTGCGTTATCCCCTGTGCACAGGCGGAACTCCCAGGCAGCGGAATCTTTTCCTCCAGGCGGCGGTCATCGCCTACCTCTCTCCCTCGCACCCACCTTCGTCAGCAGCGTTGTATGGCAGATGCTGTCTTCCTGGATTGCCTTGGGGCCAACTTTTGTTCCCCACCGCAGCTGTAACAGTAAGCCTCAGTTACTTCACCTATACACTCGAGTGTGGAACTGCGCTAACACTGTGCCTCTGCTCTGTTCATAGGGTTGCCAGATTGCACGGCGCTCTGCTCACTCCCAGTTGTTATGAGTCTACGGATCCACACACTCACATCCACATTCACTACACACATACGCACCCACGCACAAACACTATTACAATAAAGATCATTGAACCTACTCTTGAGCTTGTGTCTGTTCCTTGGGTCAGCCAATTATGTCAGGAGGAAGCAATAATAGAAGTAACAATAATCTTTATTACAATAATGGTGCAAAATAACGTGCAAAGGAGATTTTCTCGAGGATCTGGCAACCCTTTGATGAGTGTGCAGAGGGACAAGTAGGTATAACTGAAGAGAAGGATCATGGCATTTTACTGTTAGTTTTTGTGCTTAAACTTTCACAGAGGGGAGAGCGGCTGGGAACAGGTGAAGGAATTCCATGCTGGGAAAGCAGATTGCCAGGGGGAGAAGTGCTGTGGTGCTGCAAGGGAGTTTCCTAAGGGTTTGTTGGAAACAGGCTGGCCAGTCCTGAGCGCTGGGATTGAGAGTGAAGAGCAGTGATGACAAACGTTGTTAAGTTGGCATACATCGGGAAGTGAGGGTCTGCACCATGCAAGAAATCCAAATCCAATCCAAAAGGCTATTTCCAAAATCCAGAAACAGGCCAGGGTCAGAGGACAGCAGATAGATAATGGCAGGCAGACAATTCCAATCCAGAAGGCAGTGTTTGGGTCTAGGACAAGCACAAGGTCAAAAGCACAGCAATGCAATACAAAACATAGATTTTGAGCTCACGCTGTGTGCAGAATAACGTTGCTAGGCAGAGTGAGGGGGAGAGCACCCAATTTAAAGGGCTTCTTCTGATTAACAGCAGGTGATGAACAAGGCTGCAGGGTGTGAGCCTAATCAGAGGGGGAGAGAGGCAGGTAGACAGAGCACACACAGGGACTATTACACTCCTCTCCGACCAGAATCACATGGTTTACAGCTGTAGCATCAACATCTCCTCAAGCCAATCCAGGAGATCACTTTTCTTCATTTTAAAGCAGCTCTCACTCAAGGTCTGGTCAAGAATGCTGTCTTCAACAGGACCCCAGTGTAAATAACTTCACTTTTGTAGAGATAGACTTGATAAGGATTTGCTTTTAAAGGCTTAAGTGGGCCATAAAACGCGTGAAGTCCAGATCCTCAAAATGGACAGTCCATGCTGATAGTATCTGCTCTAAAGGAACTGATGCTCTTAAAAAGTCATAAACTTCTTAAGTGGGCAGATATATGGCCTTCTTCCTCCTTTGGACGGATCCCGGGACCCTCTCACCTGTCAGAGACCTAAAACAATTATCTAAGATAAGATAAGATAAGATAAGATAAGCCTTTATTAGTCCACAATGGGGAAATTCCAGGATTGCAACAGCACAGGGATAGCAACACTCAGAGCAATAATCAGAAGGCAAGAAAAAAAACAAGAACATCTAGTAAACATATGTACATATTACTATAAATATATATATAGACACACAGTGCGGAGCATTATGGTTGGTGAATGTGCAGCAGAAAGTCTAAGCTCTCTCTCCGCGGATGCGGCGGGCCAGCTGGAAGTCTTTGGGCATGATGGTGACCCTCTTAGCGAAGAAGAGACACACCAGGTAGGCCTCTCTGGTCTCCTGCAGAGCCATGACGGCGAAGCTCAGGAAGCGCAGGTGGGTCTTGAAGTCCTGAGCGATCTCCCTCACCAGGCGCTGGACGGGCAGCTTACAGATGAGCAGCTCCATGGATTTCTGGTAGTGACGGATCTTCACTCCGCCGGTGGCCGGAGCGCCTCTCCGAGCAGCCCTGGTGGCTAGCTGCCTCCTGGGGGGCTTCTTCCTCCAGTAGATGTTACGGGCGGTCTGCTTGGTTCTTGCCATCGCTCTTTATTATTCTGTCTTATATTTCTTGCACGCCGCCTAAACTTCAGCCCGCCACCCGCGTCGTTTTCGCTACAGCTCCCGGTATGTCAAGTTTCCCATTAGCACCGGGCAGCGGCCAAGTGCTAGCTAGCACCAGCTCCTCCCCGCTGCAACGTCTCCTGCTGCAAACAGTGGCTCCGTCCGCTGACCCGGGAGATCCCCGGGGCGATCCGTGCGTCCGTGATATATATACAGAGTGAAAGGTGTAGAAAGAAGAAGGAAGATAAAAAAGGCTGTTGCAATGGGCAGCCGACTCGTGTGGCGCCGCCGGTCCGGCGGAACCGGAACCGGAGTCTACAAAATCATCTACAGCTCAACAGTACCTCCTAGTGGACATCTATGGAATATGTTTCATTGTGTAATCTGACTTTCCATTCTGACTAAACATTAAGCTTTTCTTCCAGCTATCATCTCCCCGGGATCCCAAAGACACTGTGGAAATTCATCACCCTTTTGATCACCGACCAGGGTTTGCAGTAATTCATTAATCCTTGATTTAAATTTGAGTGCATGTATTAGGAACATGTATTAGGAATGTTTATTTTCATGAGTGTTATTCAAATGAATGTTAATATTATTAGTAATCGTATAAATGCACGATCACTGAATATCAGCCAAGTCACTTAATTTAGTTAGATTTTACATTGAGCACATAATTTCATAAGAACTGAATGGGTATCAATCTCCGTACGCTACCATTCATGATAACCACTCCCTAGACTACCTTCCACTGGATAATGCCCCTTTTCATTTGATTGGCTGTTCCCAAACAAAAAGATGTTCCCTCATTGGACAAAAGCCTATTCAAACTCCTCTTTATGAAAGATGATTGGCCTGTCTTGCGGCCGGCCCTGTTTTTGACCCAGCAGCGTGCTTCAGTTAAATGCGTGAGAGCCGCCCTGCATGAGTGAGAGAGAGAAAAAATGTAGGAGGAGAGGAAGAGAGATTAGATGAAGAAGTTATGAGAAAGGAAAAGATCTAGATCGGAAAAAGAACAAAAGAAAGTTTTTGATTTCACTTCTTCAGAGTTCTTTGTAGTTCCTTGCAGTTTTTTTTGGTCTAAATTGTTCTGTGAAGTTTAAGAAGTCTTTTGTGTGTGAACTTTGTCAAATCCTGTGTTAGTTTTCTTGTTTTTCTGGGGGCAGCACGGTGGTGCTGGGGCAGCACGGTGGTGCAGTGGTTAGCACTGTTGCCTTACAGCTAGAAGGTTCCTGGTTCAAATCCCCAGGTTGGCAGGGGTTGGAACCTTTCTGTGTGGAGTTTGCATGTTCTCCCTGTGCTGCGTGGGTTTACTCCGGGGGCTCCGGTTTCCTCCCACAATCCAAAGACATGCATGTAAGGTTAATTGGCTGTTCTAAATTGTCCCTAGATATCTCTTTCCTATAGGCCCTTAGAATAGAGGGTTAGTATTAGTGAAAGCGCTTTGAGTGGTCTTTGTGACTAGAAAAGCGCTATATAAGTGCAGGTTAGTTAGTAGTTAGTTAGTAGTTAACTGAGGAGAAATCATGCTTTTCTTACGAGCTCGCCTTAAAGAGAGTCAGACTTTCAAAACCCCTTTTCCTTCTCCTCAGAACCCATTCTTATCCTAGCTGAATGTTTTTTTTAATTTTTTTTTTAATTTTTCTAACTTTCTATGCAGTTAAAGTGGACTTTTAATTTTCCTATTTTAAAGTGAACAGAGATAGTTTTTTTTAACTTTCTTTTCGGCCTCATCCACGCCTGATCCCATAAAGAAACCAGGAACTCATGGGTGAAACTGGCTGAAACATTCTTCCTTCAGTTTTTGGTCTATTGCGTGGCCAGAGACATCATAAATTCGGACGGGTTGCTGAAGGACTCCACGCCTGCTCTGAGATAGTCGTCACTGCTGCTTGTCGCTGTCCACCTGTGAGCCCCCGGCTGAGTCTACACTTATTACGGTTGGTTGTGAACATCAAGAAGCTTTACAGCAGTCGTTTTATCCCTGTTCCAACCTGAAAAACCCCAGCCGGCACCGACCCACTGAACACGTGGACCTACAGTTGTTCGTAAGTGAGACTCCCATTTTCCTATCTGCTGGGTTTAAACGTGATGTCCTAAAAATTTCAATTGCAATTGAACATAACCAGTATTTCATGGTACAATTAGTGCCTCAGCCGTAGGACAAAGCTATAAACTGAAGGAAGATTCTTATTCATTTTTAAGTAACCTCCTTTCATTTTTGTAGATTAATTCAGAAGTTTATTTTTAGATAATCAGCTTATGGAATTTTCCCCCATAAAATTGCATTCTGGTTTTGTTAGATATCTCAGCCTTCCATTACAGTTGAAACATAAAATCTGGTTTCCTCTTGGTTCCACAAAGGTCTATCTCTAGATTTTATGTTCACAAATCCACTAACAGTTGATATGATATTAGACACCTGTTTATCATTTGAATCTGTTTTTCCACCATTTGAATGCCATACCATGTAACCTGAATGAGTTTAATAAAAGTGTAAATGAGAGAAGTTGAAGTGTTTTCCTTTCGCATATATGTTTCCTAGATCATGGCAGGAAAAGAACTCCCTTAAATTTTGAGATTGATCCATAAAGTAATTGAAGGTACGGAAATTAATTAATTGAAATTAAGTTAATAATACAAGTTGTTCTTTTAGAACTGGTGCCCCCTTTTTACGAGTGCTTTCCTATTTTATTTAGTGACTGTAGGGGTGACGGTTTAACTCTGTCCCCTCGCACACCCACTATTAAATAAAATAAATAATTCCTATACCTTATTACATTATATTTTATTAAATAACACTACACAGCAGTAAATATACTTGGGAGGAATGGGATCATTTAGTGAAGTAAAATCACTGGGCTGTTGTCACATTTCAGTCAAACATAAAAAGTCAAACTTACAGCCTATGAGGAAATCCTGGATGACCAAAGTTGATGATAGTTTTGCCATGGTTGGGAGTAGTGTTAGCCGAGCTTGCCAAGTTAGTTAAGACAGTGTGATCACGAGCCCTGCCAGTGTTTCAAGGAGGATGTCAAGATGGGGACCGTATAGACTTTACAGGATTTGAGTCGACCGAATGGAAATACTGACGAGACCCCCGATGGATGTAGTTCCAACAGGGAAAGAAAGCAATGTCCGGCGGGAGATGTAATACATCCAGTGGTGGCTCAAACAGGTGAAGACGAAGCCAAAGTAGTTCTGCCACCGAGTACTGGAGAATCCCAATCACAGGATGATAGATGACACGTAGAAGAAACCAAAGGATGATAAACCAGAGGTAAGCCTTTCCAGACAACACTGTCAGTGAAAGAGCTGTCAGCAAAACAACGAGGTGAAAGCCACGGAGGTCGAAGCTGGAGCTCCTCCACAAACAGATGTCCAAAAATACTAAGGATGGAACTGGGGAAAAATATTTTACTAGGAATCAGTTGCACAGTCGATTAGTCCACTGATTCACAATAAAACAACATAAAATACGGAAGCAGCGGCTGCCAGACACGCCAGCGTTCACTCAGTCAGAAGTCATAATATAGGAAGGAATAATATAAAGACATACTGTACAGCATTTTGTTGGAACAGCTAAAAAATTAATTATCTAAAATCTTGATTTTAGGCCCTTCACTACACATTACAATTGTGTTAAAAAGACTGATCCTGTTAATACTGTACATTGAGGTTTGTTTTCAAGTCAAATTTCATCAAGAACATTATTTTTTATGGGGAATGTTAAATGCTTTTTACTTTTCTCATTACTTTGAAACTAGTGATGATGTGGAGACTAAAGTACTGTCAGTCCATTACTTTTAGAATACGCTTTTAGAATATGTTGTAAATTTAATGAAATGGAAAAAAAATATTGATTTTGCAATATATTTGTGACAACAGAATTGCACTTAGATTTTTTTGCCTCTTGGAGACGCATTTTGATTCATTTTCAAACTGGCTTTCAAAATAATCACTGTTCAGAAAGTAATGCACGTCAATGGTTATTCATTTTAAAAAAATGATATTTTAAGATACTTTTGACGGTAGAGTAGTGTTGTATGGAGGCTTGTGCTTTTTTCATCTCTTTTCTGGTGGGAATCTATTTTCTTTTCCTTTCCTTTTTATGCCTAAAGGCAGAAAAAACAGGCAATTTGATTTAAATGTTGCTTTATTCACAAAAAAACTGTTTCAGACACACTGTTTGGGGAACTTTTTTGGATTCATTTTTACCCCATCCACATGATGGCTTATTTTTATCCAGCTTGTCTCCTCGGTGTCTTTTGCTCACATTCGTCATTTCGCTTTTTGACTATATATCTTTCCCACTATTTTACTGTCAACTCGTGATTTTTTTCCCCTCTTGTTTCTGCCTTGCATTTGACCCATGTCCCTTTTCAGTCTCTGGCTTCATTTGTAGGCATTCTTGTATATCTCAGTCTTTCTGACTCTGTGTATGTGTAATCATTTTTTTCTAGAATACCACATGTATCCATCTCTTCCTCTCATCCTTGACAGCATTTCCCTCTCTGTTTCCCTCTCTGTTTTCCAAAAATAACAAAAAGCGTGGACATGTCCACGCTTTTTATTTTTGGATTCTTTGTTATTTTGTTTTTGGTTATTAATGGTATTCTTAGTTCCTGGTTATGTTGTTTATTCTGATTCCATTCCTTTCATGCCCATTGCGTTCCTTGTCTATTATTAGGCTCTTGTTAGGTCTTTATTGTGTAAAATCCCTTTGTGCTTTCCTGGTCCTTCATTATTTGTGGTGTTTTGTTTTCAAAACACCACAAATAACCTGCCTGACTCTTGGTGAGGACAACCAGGTGCAGCCACCCGCTGCATCTGAGCTTGCCTCGCTGGGCTCCGTCACTGCTGGCGACCCTGACATCTCCTCTTGTTCTGTGTCCAAGTCCTCTTTCAGGGTTGCTGGAGAGAACCCAACACCACTGGATGAATCCATGGGCCCAGGCTTACCACCCGAAGACGCCGTGGGTGCAGCTTCCCCTCTGCCCAAGGCTGTCATCTGGCTTCCACCTCCTCGGGTCGAGGCTCCGTGGGTGCTGCATCCCAGCCGGGGACCATCGTGGGTGCTGCACCCCAGAATCAGTCCTACGTGGGTGCTGCGCTCCAGTTCGGGTCCGCCATAGGCACTGTGCCTCAGCCTGGGGCCTACCATGGGTGCAGTGTTGGTCCAGTCCGGGTCCACCAAGGGTGCAACGTTGGCCCAGCCTGGGCCCACCGCGGGCGCATCCGAGTCCCAAGTGGGGTCCACTGTGGTTGCAGCCATGGCCCAGCCTGGGGTCCACCGCGGGTGCAGCTTAGCTCCAGCCTGGGGTCCACCGCGGGTGCAGCTGAGCTCCAGCCCAGAGCCGCCGTGGGTGCAGCTGTGTCCCCAGCAGGGACCACCGCAGGTGATGTCGGCCAGCTAGAGGATGCCGGGGTCTACATTCCTCTGCTAGACACCATTGTGGCTCCCCTCTCTCCGTCACCAGTTGCTGTGGGGGTTCCCCTCCTCTAGCCTGGCTTCCCACCACTGAACCTTCCGGTGGGTAAGCCGCCTCCTTGTTCACCCCTCAGGTCCTGGAGGCTCAACAGCACTGCCCGGCTGCCCAAAAGACTGGGTCTCTGGGTTGGGTGGTCCATATTCTTCAGCAGGCCACCTGATTCTGTTCTGCGGGCTGTCTACTTGGCCTGGGACTTTGGCTGGCTGCCCGAACCCTGGAGCCCTGGGACTGTGGGGGCTTAGGGGTTTGCCGGGGTGCAGGTGTTGGGTTGAGCTGATTACTTTTTCCCTCCTTAGCCTGTTCCCCCACCTCCCACCCTGGGTAGTTTTTTGACTGTATTCTCCTCTTGGGGGGTGGGGGGTCCTTTTGGTGTTACCTTGGGGTGTCTGAGTACTGCCCCTTGAGGGAGAGGCTCTGTCATGTTCTGAGCTCAGACCCTTACTTTATTTCCTGTATTTATTATCTGTTAATCGGTTTTTGGTTATTTTCTGTACTGGTTTACTTCCCTCTTTCATGGCAGAGCTTTGCTCTCATTCCGAGACACACTGTCCAACTGATTGCTGTGCTTCAGGTTACCTCAACTGCAATCAGTTGGTAATTAGGTCGCCCTGCCACCTGCACCTGCAGCTCGTTTGTGTCATGACTATTTATTTGACTGTGGCACTCCCATTTGGTGCGGCAGCCTCAAGCAAGTTTGGTTAGACTCATATCCCCCTTCCCTGGAGACCAAGCCTCATGTAAGTCTTTCTTGTGTCTTTTTCATGGACTGCTTTTGGACTCACAGTTTCTCTTGCGTTCGCAGAGCAATGCCAGCTTTGGAACGATATTTGTAGCTTATTCCTGTGTTTGCTGTGCCTGCGTTCGCTGCGTTGTAGCTTATTCCTGCATTCAGAGCCGGCATTCGCTCTGCGTTTGCTCTGGAACGTCATTTGTAGTTCAGTCTCATTTTGTATTTTTGTATGTCTAAACCATCATCTTTGAACTGTAATGTTGTTGTTTTTTCTGTTAATAAATGTCCTCACAGCAGTTTAAGTGCTTGTATATTTGTTTTCTATCCAGATTTCCTTAGTACCTTTCCTGATATTTCCTTTTTTTTTTCTCCCCATGCCTTTGTTCATTCTGCCTTTTTTTGCGGCTCCCAAGCCAAGCTAAGCTTCTTTGACATAAATCCTGCTGGGGGGATTGGTATGGAAAAAGTAAATGACATTTGATTTTTAACTTTAATTGATTTACCGTAGCTGAGATGGTCACAGTGAATGGTTGAGCTGAATAACTTGTGTATTGAAGACAAAATTTCCCTGGCTGTGAAATCAATGGCAGAGGAGTTACTGGAGAAAGCCTTTTTCATCAGCACTAAAAGGATGATGTTTTTCTTTTCTCTGTGGTATTTTGTTACATGTCTTTTTTTTTTTTTTTTTAAATTTTCCATCTACAGCAGATGAGTTAACCAAAAATTGTCCTTCTGAGATTTTTTTTTTTCAGCAGTGACAGAAAAATCTGAAAGCTCTGTCACTTTGACAGATTGCACTGAAGGTGATCTAATTAAAGTCAATTAAAATGACAGGTAATAATAGACAGAATTTTTACAATGCTGCTTGTCAAAATGACAGCTGACTAAAAAGTCTAGCACAACCTCTGGTTTATAGTACCAGCACACCCAACAGTATTTTCTTTGGCCCAGTTACCTCCTACACCCCCACTTCCAATGAGGTTGAGACGTGTAAAATGTAAATAAAAACAAAATACAATGATTTTAAAATCCTTTTCAACCTAAATTCTGTTAAAGACACTACAAAGGTAAGGTATTTAATGCCCATAATGCGCCACGCTCTTTCAAAGGAAGACAAGTCTGGACTTCAAGCAGGCCTGTCTAGAACCCACAGTCTTTTACTTGAAAGCCACGCTGGTGTAACACGAGCAGAATGTGGCTTGTCATTGTCTTGCTGAAATAAGCAGGGTTGAACCTGAAACAGACATTGCTTAGATGGCAGCATATGTTGCTCCAAACCCTGTGCGTACCCTTCAACATTAATGGTGCCTTCACAAATGTGCAAGATACCCATGCCATGGGCACCAACAGCCCCCCCCCCCCATACCATCACAGATGCTGGCTTTTGAACTTTGTGCTGATAACAATCTGGAAGGTCCTTTTCCTCTTTAGCCCTGATTTCCAAAAACAATTTGAAATGTGGACTTGTCAGAGCACAGCACACTTTTCCACTTTGCATCAGTCCATCTTAGATGAGCTCAGGCCCAGAGCAACTGTGGCATTTCTGGATGTTGTTGATATATGGCTTTCGCTTTGCATGGTAGAGTTTTAACTTGGTATAGCAATGAATTGTGTTAGCTGACAATAGTTTTCGAAACTGTTCCTAATTCTATGTGGTAATATCCTTTACAGCAGGGGTGTCAAACTCATTCCATGGAGGGCCAAGACCCTGCAGGTTTTACTTCCACCCAGTCTCTTCAGCAGGTGTTTTCACTGATCAGCAATCAGTAGGAAAAAATTCAGAGAAATCACCTGTTGAAGACACTGGGTGGAGGTAAAACCTGCAGGGTCTTGGCCCTCCATGGAATGAGTTTGACACCTGTGCTTTACAGAATGATGTTGGTTTTTAATGCAGGGCCACCTGAGGGATCGAAGGTCATGAGCATTCAGTGTTGGTTTTTGGCCTTGCCATTTACACCCAGAAATTTCTCCAGATTTTCTGAATATTTTGATGATATTATCGACTGTAGATGATGAAATCCATAAATTCCTTGCAACTGTATGCTGAGAAACATTGCTCTTAAACTGTTGGACTATTTGCCCACGCAGCTGTTCACAAAGTGGTGAACAGCTGCGTGGTGAACCCATCCTTACTTGTGAATGACTGACCCTTTCAGGGATGCTAATTTTATACCCACTCATGACACTCACCTGTCTTCAATTAACCCGTTCAACTCTGAACAGGTGTTTTTTGAGCATTCCTCAACTTTCCCAGTTCTTTGTTGCCCTTGTCAAAGCTTTTTTTGCAATGTGTTGCAGGCATCAAATTCAAAACAAGTGAATATTTGAAACAAAAAAACCCCCAAGAAAGTCTATCAGTTTGAACATTATATCTTGTCTTTGTAGTATATTCAGTTGAATATAGGTTGAAAAGGACTTTTTAAATCATTGTATTTAGTTTTTATTTACATTTTACACAATGTCCCAACTTCACCGGAATTGGGATTTGTACATAATTTAACCTGTTTCCTTTTTCTATGTCATTTAATCCATATCTGTGTTCTTTCAGAGAAGAGAAAGCCCATCACCCCTGTGCTGCTGCTCATACTGTATATCAGTGTCTAGGGTTCAACATGCCCTTATGGTTTCACCTGCATAGCTTTAAGGTCTGGATCCATATTGAACGGTTAGATAACCCCTCTTGAAATGAATATCTCACTCAGTTCCTACCATCTTGACTTTTGACAGCTGTAACCCTCTGACTTTATCTTTATTTTTATCTCCATCTTTCTCCTTTCTAGAGTGCTTAAAAGAAAAAAATGAGGCTGAGATGTAGAGAAGGGTTTCGTAACATAGAAGATGTTTTAAACTGAGTCAGCAACTGTCAACAAAATAAACTATGGCAAACAACACCAACAAAATGTATATTCTAATTCGTATTTGTGAATCCAGAGCATAGTGTTTTCAAGGCAAAACAGTGGGATTAAATCATGATCCAAATCTCTCAAATTCTGTGTTTTTGTGATACTCCTGATTTCAATATCCCATTCTAAAGGCCATCATGTTCTCAGGATCATCCTTTTGTTCCAAATGAATGCTGCACATCACTGTTTTCAATGACAGATTAACCAGTGATGTTTTATTGCCTCACCTGCAAAAATCCACCAATCAAGATAACAAACTCCTCCTTGCATTCATAATAGTATAGACTTGGATTCTTGGATTTAATGTCACATACTGTATGCAGCCACATTGTTGTTACACGCTGATTACTGTAAAAAAAGAAACAGGTTTCAATTATATGGGACTATCAATATGATCCCATTGTACTTGTTCTGTCTCAAACAACCCTTACCCTGTAGCAGAATCTCAACCAAAGGACTGGTCTTTCATGCTGCACCGTAATCTCTCTGTGCACCTGCCTCTGTGTGAATGTATTCACACTTTGTCTCTCTTTGCCACTTACAACAATTTAGGTTCTGCTTCCATGCTTGCTATTCATAAAGTGTCAGTGATCCAGGAAAAAATGCTTCAGAGAAAGGAATTCTGGATGTTGAACAGCAGCAAAATGTCTAAACTGCCTGGCTGGGTTTTTTTTTCCGCTTCACAGCAGACTGAGCCCAGGCACTTAAGAGGAATGCACATCCAAACTATCTTGGCCATTCTTCAACTTAAGCCTGATTTTGTTTGTTTTTTCTTGAGCAGGGGTTCTACCTACATAGAATCATTTGCCTCTGAAAAACAGCCTCGATCTTCAGTACCACATGCATTTTTATTAACTGAGCTACTGTTCTAGTTTTGCTCTGACATCATGAAGCCAAAACATCCTTAGTGCAAAGTCAACACTCCTTAGGTATTTTGGGAATGGATGCCGAAAGGACTAGATTAGAGAGAGGTATTGGCAGTGAGAACTGAACCCCAGTCATACAGAAGAGAGTTTTTAGCAACGTTCATGGTGAGCTACAGAGAGCTTTGAAAGATCCTTGAGAGATCACTGAGAGACCAGGAAAGACCATTGAGAGACCAGAAGAGACTGTGGAATGACCAGGAGAGATCGCTGAGAGACTGAGAGATTGCTTCTTTTACTCCTTTACACAGGGATGGAGATAGTTGAGAGATCATTGAATGATAAAAAATGGGCAGATCCCTCAACAATGCTCCAATGGTCCCTCAGTAATCTTTTAGTGATATTCACGGTCACCACAGTCTCCCCAAAGTTTTGATTCAGTCCAAAGCAATCTCTCAATGATAGCCAAAGGAAAGCAACCTCTGAATGAACTTTCAAGGAGCACTCCATGATCTCACTGATCTCCTAGCAATCTTTCAAAGAACTATGTTGGTGTTTCATTGAATGCTCAGCTATCCCTCACTGATCTCTCAGCCATCTCTACTTTTGGAGTGGAAAAATTTGGAGTTCATTGAAAGATCACTGAGAAATCATTGGGAGATTGATGAGATTGTCAAGTGTTCCTTGAGCACTCCTTTACCACTGAATGATCTCATCAATCTCCCAATGATCTGTCAACCATCTTTCAATGATCTTTCAACTCCAAAGTTTTCCACTGTGAAGGAAGAGATGTTGAGAGATCAGTGAGGGATCATTGAGTGTTTGATGAAAAACCAATAGAGTTTATTGAAAGACAAAAGCAGAAGTTGCTGAGAGACCATGTGGAGATTGATGAGATCGTTCAGCACCCCTTGAGAGTTCGTTGAGAGACTGCTTCCCTTTGGTGATTGTTGAGACATTGTTTAAGATTGAGTCAAAACTTGTTTCTTGTTTGTATTTCATACAATGGTGCATATCAGACAAACAGGTATTACAATTTTATGATGTTAGTCTCGCTTCCTATTCTCCTCTGCACAAAATTAGATCACTTAAAAGAACTGAAGATATTGATGAAATATTCCATTTGGTCTCAGCTGATAGAAGACACTGATTTCATATTTGAGATGAGATTCTAAAATGACTTTCTCATTATGGCTTGTTATGAAACTTGCCTAATTAGCACTATTTCCATTATCCAGTAATGAGTCTTTGATCACATTGCGTAGCCCAGAATCATGTGTGATTTCCATAACATGCTGTGACATAATCCACGAGTGATCATGTTAGAGCAGACAAAACTGTAATGTTGAAAATCCTTCATACACTTTTAAGTTTTAGCTTAACTCGACACAGTAGAAGTAAATTTGTAGTAAGATTAAAACTTCATCAAATGCAGAATTCACCATGCCTTGGATTGTTCACCCACTAATCGGGAACGTGAGCTGGGTTTAGATGATGTGTTAGCAAATTCAAGCAAAGCCAAAAGGAACTAATTCAACGGCACAGCGTCTATTGCCCATCTGTCTGTTTGTCCATCTGTCCACATTTCACGGGAAGCTCTACTCCTCCTAGGCAATTGCCCTGATGCTCACTAAACTCACACACAATGATCCTCAGGTGGTGTTCAAGGTCAAGGGCCAAGGTAAGGAGATCTGGGGACTTATTTGATTTCAGAAAAAAATCACTCCTCCTCCTTTTCCTCAGCAGTTGCCTCAATGTTCACCAAAGACGCTCACAATGATCCTCAGGTTTGCCTGCATCTCAATTGTGCTCCAGGTCAAGGTCAAAGGTCAGAATATATGGGCATTTATGATTTCACAAAAATTGCAATGCCTCCTGTGCAATCGCCCCCATGTTCGGCAAGCTCATGCATAATGATCTTCAGTTGAGTCTACATCTAGGTGGTGCTCAAAGTCAAAGGTCAGGAGATCTGACCACCTGGGGATGATTTCATTTAGCTGGAATGGGCTACTCTGTAACTGATGGTCTGGTTGCAATAGAAATCATATCAATTTGTGTTTCGTGATATGCTACAGAATTACACAATTCTCTCCTACTTTAATCCAAGCTGGACGAGTCCGACTGTTAGCACACATTTACAGGCAGAGCTTCTGCTTGATTTATGAGTTGCATAAGTCAAGACTGTCTGTATTTTTTAACCATTTTCAATACTTCAGTACTGCACTGAGTTGTCAGTGGTTGGTGCTTAGTTGGCTGTGCTGACTCACACACGGAGAGCAGCACAAGTTCTGTCTTTTGTTAGGAGAACAAAGTCCAGAGTACATTGGCTAAATTTGATGAGTTTTTTCTTGTTGTTGAAACTATACAATCTTTTAAAGAGATGATAAAACTAAAATCCAGCGGCTTTTATTGTTCACTTACACAGTTCCCTCAGTATTTCTGTTCGCCTTGTCTCGGTTACATTGATTCAAACTGGAAGAAAAAGATAGTTTGGTGTGGAAGCTTTTCTGTAGATTTCAGCTTCCCTTCGCTCCCTTGGTGCCCTCTTTTCTGCTGTGTCATTTCCTGTTGTGACAGTTGATGCGGCTTAGAAAGCCACTGACAATGAACAGCGGCAGAGAATTCCTTGCTGGGGACCACTAGCAAAGAGTGATTTTAAATTCCTTTTGAAAAGTGAAAATCCAAATCTAATCTTGTCCCTTGTTTTCAATTATCAATTAAAATTAGAAAAAAAAATAATAATAATGTGGCTGGTTTCACTGTTCTCAGCACCACCCTGGGGCAGACTGTCCTTGCCTTTCCAAAGATTTTTAAATGTCACAGTGAAAGAATTTGAAAAAGACCATTACCAGTGACATTTTATCATGTGTGTTTATGTGTGTGCGGTACAATCATGCATACATTAAGCATAAATAGTATTTTGCCCAATGCAAACACTAAACCTTGGGCTGTTTGAGATTAGTGCCTGTTCATAACTGGATTTATACACCACTTCACTTTTAGCGTTGTTCATTTTTGACCCCAGATTCACCCGTTCTGTTCGGCATTCTACTTCATAAGGTTTGCAAAGAGGCCCCTCAGTCTGTTCTTCATTGAAACTACAGTACATCACCTTGTACTTTTGTTCATGTGCTATTTCCACATTTAAGCCTTTTCTCTCCCTTAGAGAGCATGCTGCCACACCATATAGTGAGTTAAAACATTCCTTCATTCATTCATCTTCTTCCGCTTAATCCTTTTACAGGTCGCGGGGGTTGCGGGGGGGCTGGAGCCTATCCCAGCATCTTTGGGCGAGAGGCAGGGTACACCCTGGACAGATCGCCAGTCCATCACAGGGCCAACACAGAGAGACAGACAACCATTCACTCTCGCAGTCATACCTAAGGACAATTTAGAATCCCCAGTTTGATGCCAGTTAACCTAACTTGCATGTTTTTGGCATGTGGGAGAAAACTGGAGAAATCCCGGAGTAAACCCACGCAGACACGGGGAGAACATGCAAACTCCACACAGATCACTGTTGGTCGGGGGCTGGGATCGAACCAGGGATCCCATGGCCAAGGGTGAGTTACTGTGCTGCCGCAGTGCTAACTCCAGCTGACTCTGGACAGATTGAAAAACTCCATCAATCACCGACTCATTACCTTGAGTCAGTCCTCTTTTTTAATATGTTGCCTTCGTCCAACTATTGAGAACATTAGGTGATATACTGCATGCATGGTCATCTGCATACAGTATACAGTGAAAGGTTTAGACAGATAGATTAGAATGTGAATTTTGATGTTAATTCAAATGTGGATTAAACAACAATTTGCAATTCCCGGCTTAGGTAGCAAGTAGGGATGATGTTACCACATTTTGTAAATATGGATGAATCCTTCAGAATTCCTAGGTTCCACTGGATATGCAATCCCTTCAGCTTGTTCTCATTCTGCCTCAGGTTGTCCTCCTAGTTAAAAAATGTCAAGAATAAGTCCAAAGAGAGTTGTGCAATCTGTCCACTTTGTTACAGTACCGCCTTATTTCACAAAGCAGGAGTTTTAGTCCGAGCTCCTCCTGATCTTCGCTACCTGGCAGAAAACTCAATAAAATTGTTCTTAAGAACGATCCAGGAAACACTAAAGAAAATGAATTCTGATGTATCTAAAATCTCATTCTCTTGGCTGCACTAGCCAAGGCCCAAGATTGATGGTGAAGAATAAAGCTGGAGTGACAGGTAATTGAGAACTTTACCCTCAGGCTCAGCTCACTCTTTACCAAAACAGTCTAGTTAAACACAGAATGTGGTGACCTTTCATGTTAGTGTAGCTCATGAAAAACACCAATTTAATGACTTATTTTATAATTTTTTACAACTGATGTTTACTCCAGTTTCCCCCAATAGATGACCTACCAATAGTATTCTGCTTACATACCTCAGAGTTAATTTAAAGATCCCATTCACACAAAAATGGTATGTTTGTGGGTTTTAATTTTCTAAACTGCTTTATTGGGTCATATGACTACAGTAAAAAAAAAAGAAAAAATGTTTAAATCTGTCTTCACTTAGAGATAATTGTATTGTAACATTTTGGCAGAAGGCTTCCTTCTCTGGGATCTTCTCCTTATGTCACTGACAAATTTGTCAGTCTTCATTTAGAACCTATCACTGTGCTATCGGCTGTGATGATCCAGTCTCCACCCAGATGAGTGGCGAGCCCAGTGTGCTAGCTTCAGAGCTAACAGTGCTACTAGGGAGTGAGCTTAACAAGTGCAGTTTATATTGTCATTTTTTTTTTTAATATATTTCAGGCACCCTAATAGACATCTTTGTTTCCAGATCATTCACTAATTCATTCTGGCTTATCTTGTTATTATATTTTTGTCATGACACTACCTCAAACCATTAGCATTAGCTTGGTTGGGTGATCAGTAGAGTTGCTAACTGTCCAATTTTAGCTGGGACATCCCGTTTATTGAGCTAAATATGGCTGTCCCAAGTGGGATGTGTGTTGTCTCATATATACAAGGTCACCTTGATGAACGGGTTAGGCTGAGCTGAAGCCCATGGGCCTACGAAGATCAGGGCCTATTCATCAGGACCTGGACTACTCTAACACTGTAATCACAGGTTTTCCTAAAAAGTCCATCAGACAGCTGCAGTTGGTCCAGAACGCTGCAGCTCGAGTCCTCACTAAGACCAAGAAAGTAGATCATATATCTCCAGTCCTCAGATCTTTACACTGGCTTCCTGTCTGTCAAATAATAGATTTCAAAATACTGCTGTTGGTTTATAAAGCTCTGAATGTTTTAGGGCCAAACTGCTTTTCAGATCTGCTAGTCCATTATGAACCACCCAGAGCCCTCAGGTCATCAGGGTCAGGCCTACTATCTGTGCCCAGAGTGAGAACCAAACATGATGAGCAGCATTCAGTTTTTATGCCCCTCACATGTGGAACAAATTCCCAGAAAGCATCAGGGTTGCTGAAACTTTCAACTGCTTTAAATGAAGGTTAAAAACCCTGTTTGCTGTGACCTTTCAGTGGAACAATTGTTAATCTCCTACAATGTACTGTAACTTTTATTTCTTGCACATTTTCTGTCTTATTCTATTTTAGCTTGTTTTTGTTTCTCTTTAATTTACTTTTTAGTTTGCTTTTAAATTCTGTATTCCTTTTGCAACTTGCTGTAATGCTTTAATGTTTGTCATGATTCGCCTCTAATGAGGTGAAGAGAGGGACAGATTCACGAGCAGGGTTCACCACAGACACGTCTATTAACATAAACTTCCAAAAATAGTGTAGACATACAAAAACGCTGAGAGAAAAACTTACAGAGCGACCACGACGAGATGTGGTGGAGAATAACACTGAAGAGACTGCAACTGTAAGGAAGGCCACGACGTAACGTGGCCAGCGAGAACCTATAAGCAAACACATTAATCCAGCAGTGAGCAAAAGAAAACAGGCAGGCTAAATATACAGACTAATGGTTCAGTGATAAGATGCACCTGAGCGAGGAAGCGGGAAGAGTAATCAAGGAACAGGGATCAGCTGTCAAGGTTTGACAGGAGAAGGGGGTGTGGCTGACAGCAGACAGGAGACAACAAAGCCAAAGCCCCTGACCGCTGCCCGTCACAAAATAAATACAAATAACGCCAAAAGCAGACTAGGGAATAACTACAAATAACCCAAGAGGTGATAAAATAACCAAAAATATGAACAGACACATACAAGCATCAAAATACAACAAAACATGGAAACACCAGTAAAATAACGACAAGACCATATGGAACTCAAAACGTAACATGAAACATAGATAACTAAGAAACAGGAAGCCGCCATGGAGCCGGGCTCGGAAGGAGCCTGGATCATGACAATTTTTTTATGTAAAGCACTTTGAATTGTCTTGTACACGAAATGTGCTATACAAATAAACTTGCTTTGCCTATCATGAGCCAATAAAAGAAATCACATTTTTGTTAATTGGTCAAATTCTATGTCCATCACTTGATATATCATGTGTGGCTGCTGATTGGTCTAATTTACAAGCGCCCCACATTGGTACCAGTAACAATAGCCTATCAAAGGAATTATTTTGACGTGACTATACAAGTGCCAATAGGAGGTAAGAAGTAATTAGCTTGGTCAAAATGTCCGGAAAAAGTTTGAAAGTGGTGCTCATAAAATTATTGCGAGGAAAAGAGCTTAGGGAAAACGAATTGCTCAAAAAAGCTTGAAGCGAAAGGATTTTTCTAAGCTGGAGCATCGAGTGGAGGAAGCTGCTAATCACGCACAGAGGAGACAGGTGGGCCATTAAAGCACTCAACTGGAGGAGAAGGGAGAAGAAAGGCCATGAATGTTTACATCAGAAAACTGTGCGTGAGACTAGTGGACTCCTAACCTGGTGAAAAGTGGACTGGATCAAGCATGCTTCCATGGAGTATGACAATATTCACGAGCTGAACTTAAAGGACATAATGAAGCATTTTTCCTTAAAGAAGGCCAGAAGAAAGTTCTTTTAAAAAGGTAAGACACACTATTTGCAGTGTTTCCAGCCACCTGTGCAGGTTTTTCAATTTGCTGCTGCTGTTTGAATCAGGAATACTTCACTGATGTAATTTTATGCCAAAGGCAGAATCTGTCACACAGTAAAAAGGGAAATCTCAGTCAGATAAAATATCCTAAATCAAGGCTTTATGCTTGTTTTTTCTCTCACAAAATAATTTTGACAAGACAAGAATTCCTTTTTTTGTGCAGTTTTCTGTAAGATTTTACTTATTTACCTTTTGTCCTTATTAAAGACAAAAATAGAAAGATAGCCTTTGTCTGACGAAGGCTGCAGTGCACAGCTGAAACATATAAAGAAGATAAAAACATCTTTCTATTTTTGTCTTTAATAAGAACAAAAGGTAAATAATTAAAAGAAGAGAAAATGAACCTACTTGAGCTAAGATTTCACTTACTTTACAAAAGTTTTTACTTGTTTAAACAATTTATTCTTACTTTGTTGGCAGATATTTTTTCTAATTTTAACTAGAATTATCTATTGCCAGAATTTTTTATTTATTTTAAGTAAAATTATCTGCCAACAGAGCAAGAAAAGTTGACTTGTCAAATTGCATAAAACAAGTTAAAACTATCTGAAAGCATGTCAAATTTTCTTACATGTAAACTGCACAGCAAGAATAAATATCTTGTCAGACAAAAAGACAAGCATAAACAGCCTTAATTTATTTCATTTTGCTTATATTTGACTTTTTGAAGGGTAGGTGTGTTTTCTAGCTCAAAGTTGCATTATTTCTCAAAGAGGAACAAAAATGAGGTTGCAATGGCTCAGGAGGTAGAACAGGTTGCCCAATAACTGGAGGGTTGGCAGTTCAAATCCCACTCCCCTCACCTTGCAGTTGTGTCCTTGGGCAGGACACTTTACCCACCTTGCCTCCAGTGTGTTCATGGTTCATGACACTGATGTATGAATGTGAATAAATGTCCGGTGGTGGTCGGAGAGGCCGTTGGCATGGATTGGCAGCCATGTTTCCATCAGTCTGCCCCAGGACAGCTGTGGCTACAGAGGTAGCTTACCACTATCATTGTCTGTGGCATGAATGAATAATGGACTCATTGTAAAGTGTCTTTGGGTGTCATGAAAAGTGCTATATAAATGCAATCCATTATTAAAAACATAGCTATTCTATAAAATCTGAAATTTCTAGGTATACAGTGTGGTATTTTTTTCCTTGCAGTATTACACATGACACTGAATATCAGTATTTTTAAGGTATTATCAAGGTAAAAAAATCCAAGTATTATGACAACACTAATGTCCACAACATCGTGGCAACGAGCAATAGTTAAAATCCTCTGTCCCTTATTTGCTGTGAGAAAGTTGGCAACCCTAGTGATCAGTCTAAGGCTCGCAACCCAGTTATGAGCTAGCCAGCTAAGATTAGCAATCGTAATGTAAGAGGGAGGGCTTGGTTAAATGCAGCTCATGGGCATTTAAATAGACATACTACACTGAAATGAACCATTCTGAGGAAGGCTGCAAAAGATGATTCATAATTATGTTGCAATAATTATTAATTAAAAGCAATTTGGCCAAATTATGCCATGAACATTTCATCTGGACATGTAACAACTGTTAATATGTGGAAAAAGTGCAGTAATGGGACCTTTTAAAAAGAAAAAAAGTCCCATTAATAGGTGACTTTCATGACAGATTTGAACAGGCTAAATTTTAAGTCCTGCTAATTATACAGTATGTCAACCTGCCACTACTTCCATATTGTTAGTAGGGGTGGGAATTGTTTTGTATGAGGAAAGGAACCGGAGTTGCAAAGAACTCCTAGAACAAAGAAGTATATATACAATGGGCCGTGCCCGCCTGGCGTCACACCAGGGGCTGGTACAGCAGCACACACACACTACCACACTCACTACACCACAACTCCCCTCCCCCTTACAAAAATGCAAAACCACACACACACAATCGAGACCCTCCCCAATTTAGGACCTGAATCACGCACGAAGGAACACCAGGGAAAAAAGAACTGTAATAAAACATCCTATCACATTCACACAAAACAACTAAAATCAGACCTAGTCTCTGAAAACACATAAAATAATCCCATACCATACATACCCTCATGCACACCAGCAAGATATATACATCGTATTTACACTTTAACGTTTATGTGACACCAATGTCCGTTGGCAGCAAGGGGTAAAACCAGCCCGGGGGCCCAGGGCAGCCCCAAAGCATCCACCCCCTTGGCCGCTGAAGATAAGACAGGCTTGGAGGCCCCGGGCAGCCCCATGACGTGTGCGCTCCTGGCCGCTGTCTGCCTCCGGGATCAAAAACAATCTCTCCAGTAAGACTGTCCCTCTTCACCATTGCCTGCTTCTTTTCTCGGGACCCGCAGTGCTGCTGTTCAGCACGCCCTCCCTCCATGCTTGTCGGTCCTCCCTGAGTACTTTCAACACTGCCGTCGTGGTCCAAACACTTCGGCCCCCTGTGGCCGCACTCCGGGAAAAACCGAAGCCTGCTCGTTGGCTCCACTCGCTGCCTCGGATGCCTTGCCGTACCGCCCAGCGCCCTTGTCCAAGGTGCATGGAGCTCCGGCTCTGAGACTCTGCCCGACCTCTACAGTGCCCAGCACCTGTTGGTCACTCCTGGGGTTCACAGCATCCCTCTCGTTGGCATCACTCTCTGACCCAGGTGCTTCGACGCTGCTCTCAGCACCCTCATCCCAAGCGTTCTACTGTGCTGTCTCCATGCCCAGTTGTAGCCGGTCTCTCCTGGGACTCTCAGCTTCGCTCTCGTTGGCATCACTCTCCGACCCAGGCATCTTTGTCACTGCTCTCACCACCCTCGTCCCAGGTGCTCCGCTGTGTCATCTCCATGCCCAGCTGTCGCTGCTCTCCCCCGGTGTTCTCAGCCTGCATGTTCCCGCTCTCCCACTGCCCAGCCTCCAGCTGTGGGGATGACTCCCGATGCTGCTCTCCCGCTCCGCTGTCGTCACACACCGTGCCGTCAAACTCACCAGTGCTACGGTCCTGTACCTTTCTGCGCTTCTTGGCTGGCCCGCCATCTTCAGTGGCCGGGGACTCCCCCACCTCGATGCCTAGCTGGTAGCCTGGAGCCCACTTTTGGTGCACGGTTAACTTTGTGGCTAGCTCATCCATAGACACTGAATGTGCCATTAGCTTCTCCAAGCTAACTAGCCTAGCCTCATTTGGCGCCAACACTCCCACCAACCACAGCTTCGTGGTCCTCATCTGTCCGGCGAAGAATTCTTCCAGCCGCTCGACAGCATCCTCATAACGTTCCGTCTCACCCAACATACCGAGAATTCTTCAGCCCAGATGGTGGGCCAGAAGCGCTCGTCATTCTCTCCCGTCGAGTCTTCTTAGGCCCAGTGCCCCAGTGTAATCCTCAAACATGGCCCGCCACTTCGGCCACAGGACCACTTGCTCTCTCGTGTACTCTAGAAAGCATATATGCTCCTTTAATTTTCTCTCATCGCCAAATGTTATGTTTGAGGAAAGGAGTCAGACTCTCATCTTATGCAGGGAACCAACAACACCAACAACCCTTTATTATAGAACACAGAAGTATGTATACAATGGGCTGTGCCCACCTGACTTCATGCCAGGGCGCAGGTACGGCAGCACACACACACTACCACATTCACTACACCACAGGAATCAGAAAGGACCTCACGATACAGTACATACAGTATTGCGATACTTGGGCCACGATGCAAAAATATCACAATACTTACGATCTCTACGATTCCTTAAATATTGTGTTACCATATATTATTTATTTGTTTATTTTTTGTCTTTTGGCTGCTCCCTATTGGTGTCATCATAGCATATCATCTGACATGATTGTTGAACCCAGGAGACAGACACTGACACGAGTAGATTAATTTGACAATTATTTATTAACTCAGTGTAGAGTGATGAGAATGTGAATGAGTGAGTGAGTGCGTAGTAGTCTGGCCACTGGAGCTGAGCGGGTCTTGCTGCGACCTGGCAACCCTGGAACACACAAGCACAGGATGTTACTACAGTTCGTGAGAACGGAAAGCTGAGACTTGTGCTGCTTACTTGCAGAGAGTCCTGCTGGCTCCGTGCCTTGGTGTAGCGTGGTACGCGTGGTGTTTGGTGCTGAGGAGGTGAGGAGGAGAACCGAGGAGGAGGAGATGATGTCCCGTTGTCTGGGGAGGTGAGTCCACTGGCAGGGAGGTCCACCTGTGCACAGGGGAAAACACTTTGACGGGGTGAGTGTTGCTGTTGCTTACGTGGCGTGACTTGGCGAGAAGACTTGATTCCAGCTCTGGCTTGAGGTCGTGTCCTTGACGCGATGTGTGGCGAAGACGACAGACGACTCCGTGCAGAGCAGTCAGAGACACTGGCTTTTAAAGCCTGCTGATTACCGCTGGCAGGTGTGTGCGCAGCTGAAGTTAATGACGGCCCAGCGGCCGCCACGGCAGTACTCTCCCCTCTAGAGGTGCCTCCAGGCACCTGCCCTATCCTACCTGGATCCGCCCGATGGAAATCGTGGATGAGCTGCTTGTCAAGGATCAACGCTGGGTCTATCCAGGAGCGATGCTCAGGGCCAAAACCCTCCCAGTCCACCAAATACTGCAGACCCTGGCCCCGCCGGCGGACATCCAAGATGGCAGTTACCCCCCAAGCCGGGTGACCGTCGATCATCCTCGGGGGAAAGGAGCCGCGGGGGGTGGGCACAGAGGATCGGAGATGTAGGGCTTGACCTGGGAGACGTGAAAGGTAGGGCAAATGCGCATAGAAGGGGGAAGAACTAGGCGCACAGACACTGGGTTAATTATGCGAGAAATCACAAAGGGACCGATGAAGCGCTTCATCAACTTGCGCTTCTCGGCCGGCACATTGATATTTTTGGTGGACAACCAAACCTTTTGACCCACCTTATAGTCCGGAGCAAGAGGAGATGACACAGCAGAGCGCAGCCTCCAGCTCCTGATTGGCCCGTTCACACTGGCCGTTGCTCTGCGGGTGGTACCCAGACGAGAGGCTTGCCGTGGCCCCCAACACCATGCAGAATGCCTTCCAAACCTGGGACACAAATTGTGGACCTCGATCCGAGACAATATCAGCCGGGATACCATGAAGACGGACCACATGCTGCCCCAGAAGATCCGCTGTCTCCCGCGCTGAAGGCAACCCCCGGAGAGGCACAAAATGTGCTGCCTTGGAGAAGCGGTCCACTATCGTCAGGACCGAGGTGAAGTGGTCAGAGGGGGGCAGGCCGGTCACAAAGTCCAAAGCCACATGGGACCAGAGACGGGAAGGAACCGGTAGAGGGTGAAGAAGACCCGCTGGGGGGGGGGAGATGACAATTTCCCAGTGGCGCACTGGGCGCAGGGCCGAACATGGCTGGTAATGTCCTTCCTCAACCCTGGCCACCAAAAGGCTCTCTGAAGCAGGTCAATCGTGCAGGTAATTCCTGGATGACACGCCAACTTAGACGCGTGCCCCCATTGGATGACCTCACTCCTGATAGAAGGGGGAACGAACAAACGGTCCGGGGGGCCCCCACCCGGATCGGGCTCAGTCTCCTGCGCTCTCCTGATCTTGTCCTGGATCTCCCACGAGAGGGCGCCCACCACACAGGATGATGGCAGGATAGTCTCCTCCTGATCCCTGGTGGCCCTCGCCTCGAACTGTCTTGAGAGGGCGTCAGACTTGCCGTTCTTGCTCCCTGGCCGGTAGGTGATCATAAAATTAAACCGGCCGAAAAAAAGAGACCAGCGGGCCTGGCGAGCGTTCAACCGTTTGGCCGTCCGGAGATACTCAAGGTTTTTATGATCTGTCCAGACGACGAATGGCTGGGGAGCCCCCTCCAGCCAGTGCCTCCATTCCTCCAGGGCGAGCTTCACGGCCAGCAGCTCCCTATCACTGACGCAGTAGTTCTTCTCCGCGGGTGTCAGGCGGTGGGAGAAGAAGGCGCACGGCCGGATCCTACCATCCACCGGAGAGCGTTGGGAGAGGACCGCCCCAACTCCAGAATCCGAGGCGTCCACCTCCACTAGGCACTGCAGAGCCAGATCCACCTAGGTCAGGACGCGGGCCAAAGCAAACTCCTCCTTCAACCTCCCGAACGCCGTAGCAGCTTCCACGCTCCAACGAAAGGGGGTCTTGGGGGAGGTGAGGTCAGTCAGGGGCCGGGCGATGATCCCAAAGTTCGGCACAAACTGGCGATAGAAGTTGGCAAAACCCAAGAAACCCTGCAACTGTTTCCTGGACGTGGGCGTGGGCCAATCCACCACCGCCTTGACCTTGGCCGGGTCGGGAAGCACCTGATTGCGAGCAATAATGAAGCCCAAAAAGGAAGTCTTGTCGGTGTGAAACTCACACTTCTCGGCTTTGACAAACAGCTGGTTCTCCAGGAGGCACTGCAGGACCCGTCTCACATGCACCTGGTGCTCCTCCAACGTGCGTGAAAAGATCAGGATGTCATCCAGGTAGACAAACACGAAGGAGTTCAGGAAATCCCGGAGGACGTCGTTAATTAGGCGCTGGAAGACGGCCAGAGCGTTGGTTAACCCAAACGGCATCACCAGGTATTCAAAATGGCCGCTTGGGGTCCGGAACGCCGTCTTCCGCTCATTGCCCTCCTTGATGCGCACCAGGTGGTACGCGTTACGCAGGTCCAGCTTCGTGAACCAAGATGCCCCCTGGAGGGAGTCAAAAGCCGAGTTCATCAGTGGCAGCGTATACTTATCCTTGATGGTGATCTCATTAAGCCCCCGGAAGTCGATACAGGGACGCAGCCAGCCATCCTTCTTTCCAACAAAGAAGAAACCCACCCCCACCACCGAGGAAGACAGGCGAATAATCCCAGAGCTGAGGGACTCCTTAATATACCTGTCCATGGCCTCACGCTCCAGGGCCGACAGGCTATACAGACGACTTGATGGGAGGGGGGGCCCCTGCCCTGAGGTTGATCGCACAATTGTAGGGGTGGGGGGTGAGAAGGGACAGTGCCCGTGACTTGCTGAAAACCACTCCCAGATCGTGGTAGACTTCTGGTACCGTGGACAGGTCCGGGGGCGGCGTCGAAGGCGGGACCACCGATACTGAGGGGGCACACGCTGCAGACTGGAGGCAGGCACCGAGACAAAAAGAGCTCCATGCGGTGATACTTCCGGCTTGCCAATCGAACGAGGGATTGTGGAGACGTAGCCATGGGTACCCCAGGATCACAGGTGAAGAGGAGATGGGCAACACCAAGAACCGGATCTCCTCCCGATGGTTTCCAGAAACTATCACCGACACGGGGGCCGTCTGGTGGGAAACAGAGGTCAGTGACGCCTTTGACAGCGTGACGAGATTGACAGGTGGGCGAAGGGGTTGACAGCTGAGCCCCAGATGGGTTGCCAGGTCTCCGGAGATGAAGCTTTGCTCAGCTCCAGAATCAATGAGGGCATGTGTTGCGTGTTCCCTGTGTTTGTAAATTAGTCTAATGGGGACATGGCAGCTAGTGAGGGGCTTTTTCTGCTTAACGTCCATGAATCCCCCTACTGTGATCCACGGACCTACCCTTTTAACCGATTGGGACACTCAGCTACCCCATGAGACTCATTGCCACAGTAAAAACACAGGCCCAGATCCCTCCGGTGCTGTCTCTCAGCCGCCGAAACCCCTGATTGCCCGATAACCATTTCCGCTTGCTCCGGAAGTTCCTCTGGAGGGGGCAGAGCCAGGAGAGGCGGCCTAGCGGAATGGGGCGTGGCTTACTCAAACGGCTAGCAGCCCTCCGTTCGGCCGCCCGCTCCTTCAGCCTACTGTCCAAACTAATAGTAAGGGAAATTAGTTCACCTAACTTGTTTGGCTTATCCCGTGCTGCTAGCTCATCCCTGAGTTCCGAACTAAGGCTGCGGAGGAAAATGCTGCAAAGCACTGACTCCCCCCACCCGACCTCTGCGGCTAGCACCCGGAAGTCTACAGCGTAATCGGCGGCAGATCTACTGCCCTGCCGAAGGCTAAGCAACCAGTCAGTTAGCACCGCGCCCCGGTCAGTATGGTCAAACACCTCTAAAAACTCTGCCACGAACTGCTGGTAAGTTAAGAGGGAATAGTTGGGTTTAGCCATAACAGTGTATGCCCAAGCTAACGCCCTACCTTCGAGCAGGTTAGAGATATACCCAATCTTGCTGTGGTCCGTGGGAAAATCTCCCGGGACGAGGAGAAACAGTTTTTCGCATTGTAGCAGAAAACCCCGCGCTTCTCCGAGTTTTCCACTAAAACGGGCGGGGGTAGGCACGGGAGTGAGGCGAGGTGAAGATGGCTGGTGTGTTAGACTAGCAGGTGGGGCTACAGGGGCTGATGAAGCCCCAGAGGCCGGGGGGAACGCCTGGCGTCCTTCCAGGTGATCCAGCTGGCTGTTAACCTGAGTTAGTTGGTTAAGTATAACTGTCTGCTGATGGGCAATTAAGTCTACTCGATCGCTAAGGGTGTTAATGCGGCGCGCCAACGCGCTGTCTGCTGGGTCGTCTTGACGGAGTCGTACTGACATGATTGTTGAACCCAGGAGACAGACGCTGACACGAGTAGATTAATTTGACAATTATTTATTAACTCAGTGTAGAGTGATGAGAGTGTGAATGAGTGAGTGAGTGCGTAGTAGTCTGGCCACTGGAGCTGAGCGGGTCTTGCTGCGACCTGGCAACCCTGGAACACACAAGCACAGGATGTTACTACAGTTCGTGAGAACGGAAAGCTGAGACTTGTGCTGCTTACTTGCAGGTGCCTCTGCGAGAGTCCTGCTGGCTCCGTGCCTTGGTGTAGCGTGGTACGCATGGTGTTTGGTGTGGAGGAGGTGAGGAGGAGAACCGAGGAGGAGGAGATGGCGTCCCGTTGTCTGGGGAGGTGAGTCCGCCGCCAGGGAGGTCCACCTGTGCACAGGGGAAAACACTTTGACGGGGTGAGTGTTGCTGTTGCTTACGTGGCGTGACTTGGCGAGAAGACTTGATTCCAACTCTGGCTTGAGGTCGTGTCCTTGACGCGATGCGTGGCGAAGACGACAGACGACTCCGTGCAGAGCAGTCAGAGACACTGGCTTTTAAAGCCTGCTGATTACCGCTGGCAGGTGTGTGCGCAGCTGAAGTTAATGACGGCCCAGCGGCCGCCATGACATCATCACCTTATATCCCAATGATCCGCATGTTGATTTGGCAAGGATTTTTGTGCCGGATGTCCTTCCTGATGCAACCCTGCCCATTTATCTGGGCTTGGCACTAGCCCAGGGAGTAAACTGCCTTGTGCACCCCCTGTGGCTGGGTAACCAACTTTTCTTCGGCCATTCTATTTTTTGCTGAGCACCAAGCTAGAAGGCAGGAAGGACCATTTTTATATGGTCTTTGATATGACCCAGCAAGGACTTGAACCCACGACCTCCCAGTTATGGGGCGGATACTCTACCTCTCATCCACCACTCCGGTGCTACCATATATTACAGTGATCCCTCGCTACTTCGCGCCTCACCTTTTGCGCCCTCAGTGCATCGCAGATTTTTCAAAAATATTCATCAAAAATTCAAAATTGAGAAAAAAGTTGCCCGGGCGCTAGCAGAAGGCAGGGAGACTACACGGAGAGCCGGCACAACTCAAAATCCACCTCTCTGATTCGCTGGCCAGCACCCCCCCCCCCCCAAGAGATTTTGTTCTCGTGTTGGCTCGGCTCGGGAATCTCGCAAGCTGATTGGCCGAGACGTCGCTGCTGCCTTTACGCCTCCTCCTGCTGCCTCTACGCCTTCCCGTCGAGAGAGAGAGTGAGAGAATGAACGTACGTATTATTTATATTATTTATACATTATTTTATGTATATTATTTATATTATTAATATTTTATTTACATGTTTCAAACTATTCTTTAATGTTCTAATGATAACAGATGCATTTATAGGGTTAATATACACTTATTGATATTATATATACGCAAAAAAAATGTATGCAAAAAATGGGGGGGGTGACGCTACTTCGCGGTTTTTCACTTTTCGCGGTCGGTTCTGGACCCCATTAACCGCGATAAGTGAGGGATCACTGTATCTATATATAATTAATTAAAGATTGGTATATTTGATTAAGGATCAGTGCACCAACTCGAGTGTCAAGTATTGCGATACTCTGCCAAATCAGTCTTTTGTCCCAACTCTTGCATCATCTAATGGACTGAAAAGTCAGCTGGTTTTTATTAATCTGGTATCTAGATAGATAAGTTTTGTATTTGTACATTTATTAATAATTTTTAATAAAGTATCACATTACTGTGTCTCTGACTTGATGCAGCATCATCACCACAAAGCTAGGCATATTTCCCCACAGCACTGCAGCATGGCATATACACCTTGACAGTGTCAACACCTTGGTCATTCCTTCATAGTTAAACACAACTGGAATAACCACCTGCTAATCACAGAGAGGATTTACAATATAAGCCAGCTGACCCACCGGAAGATATTTCATACCCTAGTAATAAAACTTTAAACCACCAATCACTGGCATTGGGGAAGAAGAAAACAGCAATACTGTGTTTCGTCAGCTGTGAATCAAGTTATGGATTCAAAGGAGGAGGCCAAGAACTATGGGGAAGGCTATAAATTCTGCAAATGAAAATGGATAACACAGAGGTGGATATGAATGGCTGCGCTGGTGTGTGTGTGCGTGTGTGTGTGAAGCTGTGAATAAGGAAAGGGAAGGATCCTTATGTGACATCAAAGCTGCCACGTGTCATCAGTTCACAACACTACCATTCATGAATCACTTTAACAAATGGCTAAGATGGTATGTGTGCTCTTGAGTTGGGCATGCTGAATGTATGTGGGGTGGTACGGAGCACAAAAGTGAAGCTCTGATGCTGGCTTCCTTAAGTTATCGTTCAACTTGCACTATCTGTGCTTTTGCCCGACTGTGTCAAATGTGAGATGTCTTGTGTGGTGACATGGAAAAGACTGACTGATTCTGACAGTATTTAGAGGGTCAAGAATGATGGGTACAACCTAAAGTTTCCCAGTTGATTACAGTTAAGCCACCTTTCATTTATTCTGATTAGTTCAACTTTAAAAGAAATGTATGTTGCAATCAGTAGGCACCTTAATAACTGAATAAGAGTCACCACTTTAGACTTAATTTGTACTGAATATGCAATCAACGTTAACTTGTTCCTTTTTTAGAATAATTAGGGGGACCTTTGCTAGTTTGACCCCCAAACACACTTCATCATCAAGTCTTTCTTCCCCTGCTAGGTCTGAAGAAGTCCTTGAGGACTCCTTAATTAGTGAAAACCAGTGAAACTCTGACAATGTTGGCACGATGCGCCAAATCACTACATCATCACAACCCTTCTGGAACTTCTAGAACATTTTTCCCTTCTACACATCATCTCTAATGTAATACAACCTTTGGAACTTTTGATCTTATTCACAAGTTTTTAAAAAGGCAGGATAAATTGATGGAACTATAAAGGCAGCTATAGTAAAGTTATTTTCACTTCTCAGAGCATGACAAAAGAGAAACAGTTGTTCTTAAAGGAGTTAAGCATGAAAAACTGGTATTGTACAGATGTCAAGGTTAAGAGTTGGGCAAACTGTCTCTAATGGTGTGAATAATGACATGGTGTAGATAAGTTTTTTGAGGAAGTCAAGTTAAATGAAGTTGGGGCAAGCCAGAACAATTTCTACAGGCATTATTTTGTCCTCTCGTAAAGGTCTGAGGTCACATAAATATCGGTAAAACTGTGTTTTATTACACTGACATTAAACTGGATAAAATACTCAACCTGAGCGAAAAACAGAGAATGCAGTTCAGCACCCGGTGAAGCTACACACAGACAAAGGGATACACATTTTCTGCACTAAACAACCACAAGAAAATAACCAAATAAATAGTCTGAATAACACATGCATCACATACAGGTACATCTCAAAAAATTAGAATATCATGAAAAAGTTCAATATTTTTTGTCACTCATTTCAGAAGGTGAAACCCATATATTATATAGATTCATTACACAGAGAGTGATATATTTCAAGTGTTTATTTATTTTAATTTAGATGATTATGGCTTACAGTCCATGAAAACCCCAAATTCAGTTTCTCAAAAAATTAGAATATTACATAAAATTAATTTAAAAAAAATAGTTTTTATTAATAGAAGTGTTGGCTGACTGAAAAGTATGTCCATGTACACACTCAATACTTGGTCGGGGCTCCTTTTGGATTAATTACTGTATCAATGTGGTGTGGCATGGAGGTGATCAGCCTGTGGCACTGCTGAGGGGTTATGAAGGTCCAGGTTGCTTTGATAGTGACCTTCAGCTCATCTGCATTGTTGGGTCTGGTGTCCTTCATCTTCCTCTTGGCAATCCTCCATAGATTCTCTATGGGGTTTAGGTCAGGAGAGTTTGCTGGCCAATCAAACACAGTGATGCCATGGTCATTAAACCAGGTTTTGATACTTTTGGCAGTGTGTGTGGGGGGTGCCAAGTCCTGCTGGACAGTGAAATCAGGTTCTCCATAAAGCTTGTCAGCAGAGGGAAGCATGAAGTGCTCTAAAATTTCCTGGTAGACGACTGCGCTGACTTTGATCTTGATAAAACACAGTGGACAAACACCAGCAGATGACCTCTGTTCAGATAAAAGTAAATTTTGCATTTCATTTGAAAATCAAAGTCCTAGAGTCTGGAGAAAGAGTGGAGAGGCACAGAATCTAAGTTGCTTGAGGTTTAGTGTGAAGTTTCCACAGTCAGTGATGATTTGAGGAACCACGTCATCAGCTAGTGTTGGACCACTGTGTTTTATCAAGACCAAAGTCAGCACGGTCGTCTACTAGGACATTTTAGAGTGTTTCATGCTTCCCTCTGCTGACAAGGTTTATGGAGAAGCTGATTTCACTTTCCAGCAGGACATGGAACCCCCACACACTGCCAAAATATCAAAACCTGGTTTAATGACCATGGCATCACTGTGTTCGATTGGGCAGCAAACTCTCCTGACCTAAACCCCATAGAGAATCTATGGAGGATTGCCAAGAGGAAGATGAGAGACACCAGACTTAACAATGCAGACGAGTTGAAGGTCACTATCAAAGCAACCTGGACCTTCATAACACCTCAGCAGTGCCACAGGCTGATCACCTCCATGCCACACCACACTAAAGGAGGACCTAAAGGAGGAAGGGGGAGTGATTTATATGCCCTCTCTACGGATCCATAGCACAGGTCCAATGTCTTTTTTCTCCTGGTTGGGCAGGAGACGTACTGATAAAAGTTTTTAAGTGTCTTCTTTAAAGAAACATGGTTAAAATCCCCAAGAATAAAGTTTGGCGCCTCTGGAGAAATTGACTGCAGCCGCTGCACCACATCAAAGATGGTGCTGGAGGCGGAGTCAGCGTCTGCCCTCGAATGAATGTACACAGTCGTGATAAAAAGCTGGGGGAACTCGCGAGGCAAATAAAATGGGCGTAGTGACACAGACAGCAGCTCCACATTGGGTGTACAGATGCGCTCTCTAACCGTGACAGATGTGCAGTACTGCTTATTAATATATAAACATACGCCGCCCCCTTGACGCTTCCCCGTTACCTCTTCCTGCCGATCAGAGCGGAGTGGGGCTCCAAAGCCGTCAATCTACAGGTCCACGTCCCGGTCATGCGCATTAAGCCAAGACTCGGTATAAGCCATGACACAGCAGTTCTTAAAGTCCTTCTGGTGGCGTACATTCCCTTGAATTTCATCCACCTTGTTCCTCCTTGTTCCACCTTGTTCCACCTTGTTCCTCAGCAATTGTACATTCCCAAAAATCATAGAAGGAAGAGGAATGTTACCAAACTGACGTCTTTTCAGGTGTAATTTCACGCCTCCACGCCTCCACACGTTTCCTTCTCCCGTCTCTCTTTTCACCGCCGTGTCCATGCACGTCTTGATTTTATTTGATTTTATTTATGCAAATTTGTGTACTATTTTGAAAACGTTCAGTTGGGTTGTCATCATTATTATTTGGAGTGCCTAGTCCGGGTACATTGGATGTTTTTAACCCTAGTAAATTGAGTTAATTTGGGGTATATATGGTCTGGCTGATGGCCTCTCTGTGTGAATTTACTTTAGTTTTTTCTGGAGTTCGCCTGGCACGTATGACTGGTATTAATTGGGTTGAATGTCTATGTTAATTTGGTTTAATTGAATTGTGTTTTTTTTATCTGGTTTGCCCCTTTGTTCATTTTACTCTGTGTGACCAGGGTGGGGTGGGGGCCCGCCTGTAGGATATGTCTTGTGTTTTATTGTATGTATTGTTTGTTATGTTACAGGATTACTTTTAGTTAGAAACACGGCCTAATTTTATTTCTGTTTACATTTCCCTGTTCCAAGTGGCAGAATGAGCCGCTCAGCCATGTTGGGGGCGCTGGCGGTCTACCCAGCCCCTGAGTCACAGTTGTGTGAATGGATAGGTGTTTTATTTGTTTCTTGTACATATTTTGGAGTAATGCGTGTGTCGGGTGTTGGGTGGGTTATTTGTGTGCTTGGCATTTTTTTTGGGGGGGGGGGGAGGGTGTTATGTATGGAAACAGGCTGGCATTAGCAAGATGGTGGCCGGGTTGGTCATGGGACAGACCGGGGTGGGCACTACCGGTTTCTGGCGGTGACGCCACCCTAGGTATAAAAGAGTGGGCAGAAGAGGCTCTGCCTCTTTCATCGTGAAACCAGCTGGCCAGCAGAAGAGTGCCGTAAGCCTCTGTCTATAGTTAAGTGTTATATTTAATATATATATATATATACAGTATATATATATATATATATATATATATATTCAACAATAACAACAATAACAATTTTTCTTCATTGAAGACACATTGTAATATTATTGTCCTTTATTTTTATATTGTTCAAAAATCATTTCTTTATATGTTGATTTAAATATATGGATGTTTGGACATTGCCTGTGTTTCTTCCCCAACCCATTCCACAATTTTACCCCACACACAGACACACAAAACCTTTTTCTAATAGATCTTACTAGGTGCATTTTAAATTTCGTTTTCCCCCATAAATTGTATTTCCCTTCTCTCTGACTAAAAAGATTTTGTACACTTTGTGGCAAAAAACTTTTCCTGACTTTAAACATTAACTGTGCTGTATAATAATCAACAAGATCCTGTAATTTCAATAACTTTGAAAGTAAAAACAAAGAATTAGCATGTTCAAGATACCCGACTTGGTGTATAACACGGACTTCCCTTTTTTTATTTTGTAATATTAGCAATGAATTAAGTGTACTTTTATAATTGTTACCCCAGACCTCTATACAATAGGTCAAGTATGGAAATACTAATAAGCAATACAAGGTATGAAGCAATTTGTAATCTAGGACTTGCTTAATTTTATATTTATAATTATTTATAATTATTATTTATAATTGCAATATTTTTTGTGACTTTGTTTTGTATGTATCTGATGTGTGGTTTCCAACTAATTTTATCATCTAGTATTACGTTCCAAAATTTGATCTCCTTAACATTTTCAATAATTTCATTATCTATATGAATATGTATAGTTAGGCCCAAAAATATTTGGACAGTGACACAAGTTTTGTTATTTTAGCTGTTTACGAAAACATATTCAGGATACAATTATATAATCAATGTGGGATTAAAGTGCAGACTCTCAGCTGTAATTTGAGAGTATTCACATCCAAATTGGAGCAAGGGTTTAGGAATTACAGCTCTTTAATACGTAGCTGCCTCTTTTTCAAGGGACCAAAAGTAATTGGACAATTGACTCAGAAGGCTGCAAAAAAAAAAAAAAAAAATAAGGCTGCATGGGCTCTTCCGTCATTAACCTGTCATCAATTAAGCAGTTAAAAGGTCTGGAGTTGATTCCAGGTGTGGCGTTTGCATTTGGAAGCTGTTGCTGTGAACACACAACATGCGGTCAAAGAAGCTCTCAATGGAGGTGAAACAGACCATCCCGAGGCTGAAAAAAAAGAAGAAATCCATCAGAGAGATAGCAGAAATGTTAGGAGTGGCCAAATCAACAGTTTGGTACATTCTGAGAAAAAAGAGTGCACTGGTGAGCTTGGGAACTCAAAAAGGCCTGGACGTCCACGGAAGACAACAGTGGTGGATGATCACAGAATCCTTTCCATGGTGAAGAACAACTCCTTCACAACATCCACTCAAGTGAAGAACACTCTCCAGGAAGAAGGTGTATCAGTATCTCAGTCTACCATAAAGCGAAGACTTCATGAGAGTAAATACAAAGGATTCACCACAAGGTGCAAACCATGAATCAGCCTCAAAAATAGAAAGGCCAGAATTGACTTTGCCAAAAAACACCTAAAGAAGCCCAGCCCAGTTCTGGAACAGCATTCTTTGGACAGATGAGACTAAGATCAACCAGTACCAGAATGATGGGAAGAAGAAAGTTTGGAGAAGAATTGGAACAGCTCATGATCCAAAGCACTACATCTTCTGTAAAACATGGTGGAGGCAGTGTGATGGCATGGGCATGCATGGCTTCCAATGGCACTGGGTCACTTGTGTTTATTGATGATGTGACAAAAGACAGAAGCAGCCGGATGGATTCTGAAGTGTATAGGGATATACTTTCTGCTCAGATTCAGCCAAATGCAGCAAAGTTGATTGGACGGCGCTTCACCAATGATCCAAAACATACTGCAGAAGCAACCCAGGAGTTTTTCAAAGCAACGAAGTGGAATATTCCGCAATGGCCGAGTCAATCACCAGATCTCAACCCAATCGAGCATGCATTTCACTTGCTCAAGACAAAACTTAAGGCAGAAAGACCCACAAACAAGCAACAACTGAAGACAGCTGCAGTAAAGGCCTGGCAAAGCATCACAAAGGAGGAAACCCAGCGTTTGGTGATGTCCATGGGTTCCAGACTTCAGGCAGTCATTGCCTGCAAAGGATTCTCAACAAAATATTGAAAAGTAACATTTTTACTTAGGGTTATGTTTATTTGTCCAATTACTTTTGAGCCCCTGAAATGAGGAGCGTTTGTATAAAAATAGCTACAATTCCTACATGTTTAATCATATATTTTTGTTCAACCCCTTGAATTAAACCTTGAAGTCTGCACTTCAATTCCGTTGTAGTTGTTTCATTTCAAATCCAATGTGGTGGCATGCAGAGCCCAAATCATGAAGATTGTGTCACTGTCCAAATATTTCTGGGCCTAACTGTATATCTTCTTTATTTTTACAATTACTAAATATCATTACCTTAGTTTTATCTATATTTACTGATAATGTATTACTACTATCCATCCATTTTTTTAAGCTTATTTAATTCATTATTTAGGGTATGGATTAGGTGATTATAATTATTTTCAGAATAAAATAGAATAGTATCATCAGCAAATAATATTATTTTTAATAATTTAGGAACTTGGAATATATCATTTCTATATATGTTAAATAATATGGGGCCCAATACTGGCCCCTGGGGGACCCCACAGGCAATTTCTATACATCCAGACAGATATTCTCCCATCTTCCAAACTGTTGTTTCTAAGATAAATAACCTGTAACCCAGTTCATTGCCACTCCCCTAATACCATACAATTGCAGTTTATCAAGAAGTACTGAATGATTTATTGTATCAAATGCTTTTCTAAAATCCATATATATACCAATAAACTAGACTGGTCACACAATACCGACACACTCTACAAGAAGGGACAGCACAGGCTGTTCCTACTGAGGAGGCTCAGGTCTTTTGGTGTACAAGGGGCGCTGCTGAAGACATTCTACGAAACGGTGGTGGCATCAACCATCACCTTTGGAGTGGTCTGCTGGGGCAACGGCATTACGGCAGCCGATAGGAAGAGACTGAACAAAGTGATCAGGAAAGCTAGATCTGGCCTGGGGCAACGCCTTGACCCAGTGGAGGAAATAGGAGAGAGAAGGATGAATGAATGAATCTTTATTTCGGATAGATTAAA
Organism: Pholidichthys leucotaenia; assembly: GCA_020510985.1. NCBI lineage: Eukaryota > Metazoa > Chordata > Actinopteri > Cichliformes > Pholidichthyidae > Pholidichthys > Pholidichthys leucotaenia. Next base: position 108,290,725 of record CM035845.1, read on the forward strand.
AGTAAAGATTAAAAAAGAATCAGAATAATATAACAAAGGGGAAAAAAATCCAACAAGGTCAAATTAACAATAACTCCTCTGATTATACAGTTCAACATAAGTTATCCAAAATGGGTGATGGCTGAAGCCACAGCTTATATTGCCCACCCATATTCCATCCAAGAATTCAAAAGAAAAACAAAACAAGAGCGATTACAATTCGGAACAAAGCTAAGACAAAATGTGACAACAAAAAAAACTAAGCAACAACACAACACAGACTGGATATGACAATCCTTATGTGATTTTTACATGTCATCTTGAATATATGTTTGGAGTATTTCTTCCTTTAGTTTTTGTTTAAATTGTCCAAGCGTTGTACATGATTTTAATTCAGGTCCAAAATCGTTCCATAATCTTACTCCTTGCACTGAAACACCATGTTGCTTGGTGGTAGTTCTCACTGAAGGTTTTTGAAATATACATGTTCCTCTGAAATGATATTGTTTCTCCCTTATTTGGAACAACTTTTGGATATCTGCGGGCAGTGATAGATTCTTCACTTTAAACATTATTACTGCAGTTTTAAAGTCAACCAGATCTTTCAACTTGAGAGCTTTTAATTTAAGAAAAAGTGGGTTTGTTGGTTCCCTGTAAGCAGCTTTATTTATTATTCTAATAGCTCTCTTTTGAAGCATAAAGACTGGATATATGTTTGTTTTATATGTAAGATAAGATAAGATAAGATAAGCCTTTATTAGTCCCACAATGGGGAAATTCCAGGATTGCAACAGCACAGGGATAGCAACACTCAGAGCAATAATTAAGAAGATACGGAAGATATAAATAAGAGCAGTGGATATACATACATACACATCAATATGTAAATATACTGTATACAAAGTGCAGAGCATTGTAGCGAGATGGAATAAACAGCATAACTGTCTACTTAGTTATCCTACATAGTATGAATATGTACCCATACATATTGTCACCCTCCGTAGCGACCCATACTGTCCTAGTTGTGTATACTGGAGGGGACCATTGTGTAAGTCTATTGCGTCTTTTGCATTCAGTACTATTAGGTCGTCATGTTTTTTTGCTATCTCTGCGAGCAGCCGTGTTTAGGTTGTACAGTCTGACAGCCGTAGGTAGGAAGGACCTGCAAAACCTCTCGGTTGCGCACCTGGGATGATGTAGTCTGCTGCTAAATGAACTCCTCAGTGCGTTCAGTATGTCCTGCAAAGGGTGGGACTTGGACTCCAGCAGAGATGACAGTTTAGCCACCATCCTTCTCTCTCCTATCTCCTCCACTGGCCCCAGGACAGAGCTAGCTTTCTTGATCAGTTTGTTCAGTCTCTTCCTATCGGCTGCTGTAATGCCACTGCCCCAGCAGACCACTCCAAAAGTGATGGCTGATGCCACCACCGTGTCGTAGAATGTCTTCAGCAGCGCCCCTTGTACACCAAAAGACCTGAGTCTCCTCAGTAGGAACAGCCTGCGCTGTCCCTCCTTGTAGAGTGCGTCGGTATTGTGTGACCTGTCTAGTTTATTGTTCAGATGAACACCCAGGTACTTGTAGGATGTCACCATCTCGATGTCTGTTCCCCGGATGTTTACTGGTGCTGTGAGGGGTTGTCCTTGCCTGCGGCAGTCCACCACCAGCTCCTTAGTTTTCCTCGCGTTGATCTGGAGGCAGTTCCTATGGCACCAGTCCACAAAGTCCTGGATAAGTCCTCTGTACTCAGCTTCATCTCCGTTGGAGATGAGGCCGACGATTGCAGAGTCGTCAGAGAAACTTCTGTAGATGGCAGTGTGTTGTGTTGTGTGGGAAGTCCGCAGTATAAAGGGTAAACAGGAAGGGAGCCAAAACCATTCCCTGGGGGGCCCCGGTGCTACCGATGATTGTGTCGGACACACAGTTCTGGGTTCTCACAAACTGTGGCCGGTTTGTGAGGTCATCCAGGATCCACGATGACAGGTGCTGGTCCACCCCTGCGCACAGCAGCTTGTCCTTCAGGATCATCGGTTGGATGGTGTTGAAAGCACTGGAGAAGTCAAAGAACATGATCCGCACCACACTCCCGGGCTTCTCCAGGTGGGACAGAGAACGGTGAAGGAGGAAGATCACTGCATCCTCCATCCCAGTGCCATGCTGGTAGGCGAACTGGAGTGGCTCCATCGCTGGTCCCACCAGGGGGCGGAGGTGAGCAAGGAGCAGTCTCTCCAGGGTCTTCATCATGTGGGACGTCAGGGCCACTGGTCTGTAGCTGTTCAGGTCTTTGGGGTGGGAGGTCTTTGGTACAGGTGCCACACAAGATGTTTTCCACAACTGTGGTACCTTCCCCAGCTTCAGGCTCAGGTTGAAGATGAGCTCCACAGTCCCACACAGCTGATCTGCACAGGACTTGAGGAGCTTTGCGCTGATGCCGTCCGGTCCCGACACCTTCCTCGGCTTGATCTTTCTCAGCTTCGTCCTCACCTGGGTCCTAGTGAGGGTCATGTTGGGGGGCTGTGTGTTGGGAGTGGGGGGGGTGTTGGTGGAGTGGGGTGTGGACAGCAGGAATCGATGTCTTTAGAGGCAGCAGTGGTTGTTGTGCGGTCGGGGGGGGGAGGGCGGTTGGTCAAACCTATTAAAAAAACAGGTTCAGATTGTTCGCCCACTCCCTGCCCCCCATGGCCTGGGAGGAAGTATTCTGGAGCCAAGAGATGGTTTTAAGGTTTCTCCAGACTCCATCGATGTCGCTCTTCTTCCTGAAGCTGTCCTTGCCTTCTCTGATCTTCCTCCTCAGCTCCCTCTGTACAGACTTCAGCACCTCCCTGTTCCCCGACCTGAAGATCCTCTTCTTCTCTCTCAGAAGTGTTTTTATCTCAGGGTTGATCCAGGGTTTGTTGTTCGAGCAACACCGTATGGTCTTGGTGGGTACGGTGTTGTCCACACAGAAGCTGATGTAGTCCGTGATGGTGTGAGTGAGGCCATCGATGTCCTCACCATGTGGATCGCAGAGCTGCTCTCAGGCAGTGGTTTCAAAGCAGTCCTTTAGAGCGTCCATTGCCTCCTCAGACCATAACTTCACTGTGCACATGACCGGAGGTTGTCTGTGCACTAGGGGTTTGTACACCGGCAGGAGATGAATCAAGTTGTGATCCGATCTCCTGAGTGGGGGGAGTTGTGATGAGGTGTACGCCTCCTTAGTGTTTGCATAGAATAAATCCAGTGTTTTATTGTCTCTAGTGTGGCATGTGACATACTGGGTAAATGTGGGTAGAATGGGAGACAGTGAAATACGGTTGAAATCACCTGAGATGAGGAGAAGAGCATCTGGGTGTTCTGTCTGCAGCCTGCCAGTTACTGAGTGGATGACGTCACACACTGTCCCAGCGTTCGCCGTCGGATTTGCATAAATAACAATGCAGATCACGTGTGAGTATTCCCTTGGGAGATATGTAGGCCGCATGCTAACAGCTAGCAACTCAATGTCTTTGCTACAGTGCTGTTCCTTAACCGTGATATGTCCCGGTCTGCACCCATTGTTATTGACGTACATCATCACCCCACCGCCCCGTGCCTTCCCACTGTCTGGTGTTCGGTCTGCCCATATTGCGTGGAAACCCTCCAGTTCAATGTTAGCATCTGCTGCTAGTCCTGTTAGCCACGTCTCTGAGAATAGGAACAGGCTACACTCCCGGTATATGCTATCGTAGCGGGAGATAGCCGCTAGTTCATCTGTCTTTCCGAGTATCGATCGTACATTCCCCATAATGACAGATGGGAGGGCGGGTCTGTACCTTATATTCCTTGCCCGCTGTCTTACTCCAGCTCGACACCCACGTCATTTTCGTCTTAATTCTCCCGGTATGTCGAGTTTTCGCGTTAGCATCATGGGCCGGTTGAGTGCTAGCATCTGGTCCCTGTTATACTGCCTCCTGCCAGAAACAGTGGCTTCGTCGGCTGAATCAGGAGACATTTGGGCGATCTACGTGTTCGGATGGAATAAAGTGACGCTGAATCATAAAGATTGGCAAGCGAGCCAGATAGTAACAGAAATGGGCAGAAATTGATCAGCTGTTGCAAAGGGCAGCCTACTCGTGTGGCGCCCCATACTTCAGTACAATATGTCATATATGGGAGTATTAATGAATGATACAAAGTATATAATGTGGGTTGATTCAGCAAATATTTCACTCTGTGTAGTAATGCGAATGATTTAGATATTTTACCTTTAATAAAATTAATATGTTACTTCCAACACAGTTTGTTATCAATTATTACTCCAAGAAATTTAGTTTCAGATACCCTTTCAATCGCTACACCATTTACACTGAGTTTAGATACTAAGTTGTTGTGATGGTTGTTAAAAACTATAAATTTTGTCTTACTTAAATTGAGCGTTAATTTGTTTGAATCAAACCACAGTTTAAGCTTTCCTAATTCCTTTCCGAGTGCATCCAAAGGTTGTTCCAAATTGCTTCCACTGCATAATAGATTAGTGTCATTGGCAAACAATATTAAATCTATTTTTTCCGAGACTTTACATATATCATTTATATACATATTGAATAACAATGGCCCCAAAACTGAACCCTGTGGGACTCCACAAGTAACCTTCAGTAACTGTGAGTTTTTGTTACCAACACATACATACTGATATCTATTCTTTAAGTAACTACATAACCATTTATCTTTTGTTCATATGAAAGACAAAAAATAAAATAGAAAGATGTCTTTACCTTCTTTACATGTTTCAACTGCACTGCAGCCTTCGTCAGTGCACTGCAGCCTTCATCAGAATGTTCTGATGAAGGCTGCAGTGCAGTTGAAACATGTAAAGAAGGTAAAGACATCTTTCTATTATATTTTTGTCTTTCATATGAACAAAAGATAAATAATTAAAAGAAGACAAAATGAACCTATTTGACGAACTACATAACCAGGACAGTGCTACCCCCCAATACCACAATTTTGTAGTTTCTTTAATAATAAATTATAATCCACTGTATCAAATGCTTTTTTAAGATCCAGGAATACCCCAACTGAATACTCTTTATTTTCAACGGCAGTTGATATTTTTTCTATAAATTCCATTAGTGCAAATGCAGTTGTCCTCCTGTGTCTGAACCCATATTGCTGCTCACACAATAAATTACTCTTCATTATGAAGTTGTCAATTCTCTCATAGAATATTTTTTCAAGTATCTTGGAAACTTGTGGCAATAGTGAAATTGGTCTATAGTTTGAAAGTTCCCCTCTGTCACCCGTCTTGTACATTGGAATTACTTTAGCTATTTTCATTGCATTGGGAAATATACCTGTTTGGAGAGACAGGTTACAAATATACGTCAGTGGTTTCACTAAGCATTCAATAATAGCTTTGACTAAGAGCATGTCAATACCATCACAGTCCGTAGATGTTTTACTTTTAAACGATTTAACAATTTCAATGACCTCTCTCTCATCTGTGTTCTTTATGAAAATGGAGTCTTTTATAGCAGTGTTTTTGCTTATTGTATCACCCGTAGGTGCCATAATGGGTATTTCTCGAGCCAAATTAGGACCAATGTTAACAAAAAAGTTATTAAATTCATCTGCAGGTGAAGCTGCATTCACACTCTGAGTCGTTTTATTATTTTTTGAAAAATTGGTTGGGTAACTTGTATTTCTGTTTTTATTTCCAAGAATATTGTTCAGTATTGTCCATGTATTTTTAATATTGTCTCTGTTTTTCTCCAGTTCTTTACTGTAATAGTCTCTTTTATTATATCTTATTATACTGTATATGTTAACTTATTTTTGTATGTTTTATACGGCTGCTCTGCTTCTTTTGTCCTTTTCTTTAGAAAAGCTTTATATAATAAATTTTTCTTTTTACACGCCTTTTGTAATCCTTTGGTTAATCATGGCTTATTGACAAATTTATGTTTAAGCTTTTTCTTTACTAATGGACAATTTTTTTTCAATAAGAGTGCTTACAATGTTCATAAATGTGTCATAGGCTTCATTTACATCTGGTACATAGACTTTTGTCCAGTCCTGCTTCAGCAAGTCTTCTTTAAAAGTACTGATTGCATTTTGTGATTTGTATCTGAATGATTTTAAAAAAAATTTCTGTATTGGCCCCCGTGTGGCCATGGATAAGTGCAAAGGTTGGCAAATGGTCACTTATATCATTTATCAATAATCCATTTTCTATTTTCTTATCAATAATATTAACAAACAGGTTGTCAATAAGTGTAGCAGTGTGAACTGTGATTCTACTGGGATGTGTTATTGTGGGATATAGACTCATATTGTACATAGACTTCATGAACTCTGTAATTACATTTTGTTGATATGGATTTAGTAAATCAATATTGAAATCTCCACAAATTACTACCATTTTCTTACTAGTGATATTATTGTACAGCTCGACTAATTTATCTCTGAATGTCTCAATGCAAGTTCCCGGCGTTCTATATATACAACTTATAATTAGATTTTTTGTTTTATCTTGGTCAATCTCAACAGTAACACATTCTAAAATCCCTGGTAGTGCAAAGGACATTCCATCTACAAGTTTACACCTATACAGGTCATCTATATACAGTGCAACACCGCCACCCTTTTTTTGAGATCTGTTAATATGAAACATCTGATATCCCTTTATTGCCATCAGAGGAGCCTGCTCTTCATTAAGCCAAGTTTCAGAGACTGCGATAGCTGTAAATTTTCTGTCTAGCTGTTTTAAGTAGTCCTGAATCTGTGGAAAGTTTTTGTTAAGACTTCTGCTGTTGAAGTGTATTATTGATAGTTTACCATCTAGTTGCACTTGACTTATGAATTGCTTTTCAGTGTAATATTCACAATGATTATGAATATTATTGAAAAAGTGGTTATCAGGATCAATATCATTCTCCATCTCTTGTAGTTTATGTTTAATGGCATATTTTCAGAGTTTGAATTTCCTCACTCTGTGTCAAATGACTTCCTCCAACTGGGGATAATTGATGTCTACTCAAGTCAGTCATAAGTTTTTTTGTTTGTTTTGTTTAGTTTTTTTTTTTAAGTACATTGACATGGTATGTCAAAAGAACTATTCTTGCCGTGTGTGTGGATATGGATTATCATAGTCTCTTAATTTTCTTAATCAGTGTTCATCTATATTTATTTAAGTCAGTAACATCTCTGATTATTATACTCTTTGCTTCCTCAGGTGTTCCATTTAGTTTGATCCAAACTCTACAATTTCTTGTCCATGTTGGCTGGATGGTGGCTAAACTGTCATCTCTGCTGGAGTCCGAGTCCCACCCTATGCAGGACATATTGAACGCACTGAGGAGCTCATTTAGCAGTAGACTACATCATCCTAGGTGCGCAACCGAGAGGTTTCGCAGGTCCTTCCTACCTACGGCTGTCAGACTGTATAACCTAAGCAGGGCTGCTCGTAGAGATAGCAAAAAAACATGACGACCTAATAGTATTGAATGCAAAAGACGCAACAGACTTACACAAATGGTCCCCTCCAGTATACAACTAGGACAATATCAGTCGCTACGGAGGGTGACAATATGTATGGGTACATATTCATACTATGTAGGATAACTAAGTAGACGGTTATGCTGTTTATTCCATCTTGCTACAATGCTCCGCACTTTGCATATATATTTATAGTATATTTATGTGTATGTATGTATATCCACTGCTCTTATTTATATTTTCCGTATCTTCTTAATTATTGCTCTGAGCGTTGCTATCCCTGTGCTGTTGCAATCCTGGAATTTCCCTATTGTGGGACTAATAAAGGCTTATCTTATCTTAATTGCATATTTTCCTTGATCTAATGCATTTATTATTTCAATTCAATTCAATTCAATTCAACTTTATTTATATAGCGCCATTTCACAACAACAGTCATCTCATCAACTGTAGGGGGGACCCCCACAGTTGCAGAAAGACCCCAGCAATCAGGCGATCCCCTGTGAGCAAGCACTTGGCGACGATGGAGAGGAAAAACTCCCTTTTAACAGGAAGAAACCTCCAGCAGAACCAGGCTCAGGGAGGGGCAGTCATCTGCTGCGACTGGCTGGGGGGTGAGGGGATAGAGAAGAAGAAAAGAACAGACATGTAGAGAGCAAACAGCACGATGGGGACTCAATCTATGGGAGAGAACAAACAAATGTTAATGACCAGCAAAAAAAAAATATTTCATAGAGAGTGAGGAAAGGAGTGAGGCCCAGTGCATTACTGGAGGTTCCCCGGCTGACTAAATCTATTAGCAGCATAACTAAGGGAGGGTTCAGTAACACATGATCCCTCCCTAATTGTAGGCTATATCAAAAAGGTAGGTTTTAGCCCTATTCTTAAAAACAGAGATCGAGTCTGACTCCCGAATCCAGATTGGCAGCTGATTCCACAGGAGAGGAGCTTGATAACTGAAGGCTCTGCCTCCCATTGTACTTTTGGAGATTCTAGGTATTACAAGTAATCCTGCATTTTGGGAGCGTAGTGCTCTGTTAGGATGATACGGTAGTATCAGATCTTTTAAATAAAAAGGAGCCTGATTGTTTAAAGCTTTGTAAGTAAGAAGAAGGATTTTAAACTTAATTCTAAACTCTATGGGAAGCCAATGAAGGGAGGCCAGAACCGGAGAGATATGATCTCTCTTTCTAGTATCTGTTAAAACTCTTGCTGCAGCATTTTGGATCAGCTGAAGACTTTTTAAAGATGTTTTAGGACAGCCTGATAATAAACAATTACAATAATCTAATCTCGAGCTAACAAAAGCGTGGATCAGCTTCTCAGCATCACTCTGAGACAAGATGCTCCTAATCTTGGCAATATTACGCAAATGATAGAAGGCAGTCTTAGAAACAAATTTAATATGTGAATTGAAGGACAAATCCTGATCAAAAATAACTCCAAGGTTCCTCACAGAGCTATTAAGAGAAAGAGTAACTGCATCCAAACTGAAAGTTTGATTTGGAAAGGAATTTCTAAGGTTTTTTGGACCAACAAGAATGACTTCAGTCTTATCTGAATTTAATAGCAGGAAATTACAAGTCATCCAAGCTTTAATTTCCTTAAGAGAGGCTTCTAACTTGGCTAATTGATTAGTATCATCTGGCTTCATTGACAGGTATAATTGTGTGTCATCTGCATAACAATGAAAATGTATACAGTGCTTTCTAATAATGTTGCCTAACGGAAGCATATATAAACTAAAAAGAGTAGGGCCTAGCACAGATCCCTGTGGAACTCCATGACTAAGCTTTGAGCTAAAAGAAAACTCATCATTTACATGAACAAACTGGAACCTATCAGATAAATAAGATCTAAACCACTGCAACGAAGTTCCATTAAGTCCAACATAGTGTTCTAATCTATCAAGTAGAATATTATGATCAATAGTATCAAAAGCTGCACTAAGATCTAAAAGGACAAGTACAGAAACTAGTCCATTATCAGATGCAATGAGGAGGTCGTTAGTGACCTTCGCTAAGGCTGTTTCAGTACTATGATGGATTCTAAACCCAGATTGAAACTCTTCAAGTAAACCATTTCCCTGCAGGTGGTCAAATAATTGCGTAGCAACAACTCTTTCTAAGATTTTTGAAATGAAAGGGAGATTAGAGATTGGTCTATAGTTAGCTAAAGCTCCTGGATCTAGCGTTGGCTTTTTGAGTAAGGGTTTAATTACAGCCGTTTTAAAAGCCTGCGGTACATGGCCTAAAGTTAATGAAGAATTGATTATATGAAGAATAAAGCTACCAATAAGTGGGAAGACTTCTTTAAATAACCTGGTAGGAATAGGGTCTAAAAGACAAGTTGAAGGTTTGGATGAGGAAACTATTTTGTCTAACTCACAAAGGTCGATTGGAGTAAACTCATCAAGACAGACATCAATAGAAGGAGTTGTAATAGTTACAGTATTTAAGTTAACTGTGGGAAGAATCTGATTGATTTTATCTCTGATGGATGAAATTTTATTATTGAAAAAGTTCATAAAGTCCTGACTAGTAAGCTCTAAGGGGATGCTAGGATTGACAGAGTCCTGACTCTTTGTCAACCTGGCTACAGTACTGAAAAGAAACCTGGGATTATTCTTGTTCTCTTCTATTAATGCAGAGTAATAACTCGTTCTAGCTTTTCTAAGAGATTTTTTATAAATTAAAAGATGATTTCTCCAAGCTAAATAGATTTCATCTAAATTAGTAGAGCGCCATTTTCTTTCTAATTGACGAGTCTTCTGTTTTAAGCTACGAGTTTCTGTGTTGAACCAAGGAGTTAAAAATCTCTGATTAGACTTTTTCTTTTTTAAGGGGGCCACCAAGTCTAGAGCCTGATGCAGAGAAGCTGAAACACTATCCACCATGTTATCAATTACAGAAGGAGCAAGCTGTCTATAGCTTATTTCCGTTGTGTTGACACATGGCATAGAGGAAACAATCTGCATAAATTTGGAAACAGCATCATCTGAGAGGCATCTACTGTGATAATATTTTTCTTTAGGAGCCAAATAGTCAGAAATAGTAAAATCAAAGGTTAACAGACAATGGTCTGACAGTACAGGGTTATGAGGAGACACTACAAGATTTTCTATTTCTATGCCATATGTCAGAACAAGGTCCAATGTATGGTGGAGGTAATGAGTAGAATTTCCTACTTTCTGAGAAAACCCAATCGAGTCTAATATTGAATTAAAAGCCACATTAAGGCAGTCACTATCTACATCTACATGTATATTAAAGTCCCCTACTATAATTATTCTATCAGATTTCAGCACTAAATCAGCTAAGAAATCAGCAAATTCGGATAAAAATTCTGAATAGGTTGATGGGGGACGATAAACTATGGCAAATAAAATTGGGTTTAACCTGAAATTGCTAAAGTGCCCAACACTGAGGACCAGGCCCTCAAAGGAATTATAACATGTTTTTTGCTTTACATTAACTAGTAATTTGGAATGGTAAATTGTTGCTACTCCTCCTCCACGACCAGAACTTCTGGGATTTTGACAGTTTAAATAACCAGAGGGAGTTGATTCATTTAAACCAACATAATCCTCTTGCCCTAACCAATTCTCTGTAAGGGAAATTAAATCACTCTGATGATCAATTAACAGATCATGGACTAACAGAGACTTTGGAGTTAGAGACCTAATATTTAATAAACCACATTTAATTTTTAAATTATGAGGAGGAACAGAGGCCAAATCATTCAATTTAGAGGCTTTATGTTTAATTTGAGTTTTACCAATATTTTGCTTTATCACTTTGGGATGCTTATACATTATATTTTTATTTACTTTGGAGGGAGCAGACAACGATTCTCTGATGGGGAAGACAGGGGCTAAGCTGAGGGGTGGCGGATGAAGAGGAGCAGCAGAGAGGCGTGTAAGACTGCGACTCTGCTTCCTGGTCCCAACTGTGAGTAGTCATGGTTTTGGAAATTTGGATAAAAAAGATGCCAGATTGTTAGATAAATGAGAAGCACCATCCGAAGTGGGATGAATGCTGTCTCGTCTCATAAGACCAGGTTTTCCCCAAAAAGAGCTCCAATTGTCAATGTAGCCCACGTCATTTGCAGGACACCACACACCACACAGACAGCCAGCGGTTCAAGGATGACGAGCGACTAAACATGTCATCACTGGTCAGATTGGGGAGGGGCCCAGAGAATACTACAGTGGCAGACATCGTTTTTGCAAACTCACACACCGATTCTACATTAAGTTTCGTGACTTCCGACTGCCGGAGACGGATGTCATTAATGCCGGCGTGAATAACAATTGTGGAGTATTTACAGTTACTTTTAGCCAGCATTTTCAAATTTGACTCGATGTCGCCTGCTCTGGCCCCTGGAATACATTGGACTATGGCCGCTGGAGTCTCTAGGTTCACGTTTCTGACTATAGAGTCGCCAATGATCAGAGCTTTTTCCTCAGCGGGTGTGTCGCTGAGCGGGGAAAAACGATTAGAAACGTGAACAGGTTGGTGGTGAACCGGGGCTTTGCGACTAGGCTTCCTTCTCACCGTCACCCACCCAGTCTCCTCGCTGCTGAGGAGAGCCGAGGAACCGCTGACAGTGGGACCTAAGCTAGCTAGCTCCGCTGCAGCTAATGGGCGTCCGTCGAGATTAACTGGCGCAGATGGTGTTTCAATGCAGCGGAGCCGGGATTCCAAATCAGACAACCTCGCCTCGAGCGCCTCAAAAAGACAACATTTATTACATTTACCGTTATCACTAAAAGAGGCAGAGGTGTAGCTAAACATCTGACAGAGAGAGCACACCAGAGGAAGAGAGGAAAGAGAGCTAGTAGCCATAGCTAGTGGCTAGCTAGTGGCTGGAGAGCTGGAGAGCAAACCACACAGGCAGACAGCAAAACAGGAAGTGACGATACGTTACCACAAGGAAGTGACGATCCAATTTTCCTTTGTTACTTCTATTATTGCTAATGATGTTGTACTCTTTGCTCTAAATCCATATTGATTCTGATTAAGCAGATTATGTTTATTTAAAAAGTTTTCTAATGTGTTGTTGAAAAGTTTCTCCAGAATCTTTGAAAATTGTGGGAGTAGCGATACTGGTCTGTAGTTTGTGTAGTGGTGTTTATTTCCTTCCTTGAAAAATGGTATTACTTTTACTATTTTCATTTTCTGCGGGAATGAACCAGTTTGAAATGATAGATTACAAATACAGTGGGGCAAAAAAGTATTTAGTCAGCCACCAATTGTGCAAGTTTTCCCACTTAAAAGATCAGAGAGGTCTCCAATTTTCATCATAGGTATACCTCAACTGTAATGACGAGGCACACACACACCGAGTATCAGTCAGAACGTTTACTTGTCACTGCAACTGCAACCAACAACTAACCACAGTGGCTCATGTACAACTCCTTTTATACTCAGGTCATGGCCAGGGTCATACTGCCCTCTTGTGGTGACTCTATATGAACTTCACATATCAATACAGCTCCCTTTTTTTTTTAAGTAAAGGTCATGTCCACTATAAACTTTTTCTCAAATTTCAATAAACAAATAAACTCCATTTCTTTTTTTTTTTTTTTTACATCTTTGTCAACCTTGTACACTGAATCACAACTTTAACATTTTCTCTGTTTACACTCAACATCAACACATTTTTTTTTTTTCATTCATCTCAGTACTCCTTACATTTCCTCAATCAATCTTTTCGGTTTCACAATTTGCCTTTGTGAGCATCTCCTTTGTGTCACCTCAGTCTGTTCGTTAGTGTCTGTCTCTATGTTCTGGTTCTCAGCCATTTCTGGTTGTTCGGTTTGGCTGGGAATTGGCATGTCGCTTGTTTCACTGTCTGTGACTCTCAATTTTGTCTGAGGCACTTTCAGTAAGTGACGTCGGTTTCGCCTCATTGTTTTCCCATGCTCTGTGATGACTTCATATGATCTGGGAGTTGTTTCTTTGACCACTTTTGCCAGCGGTCCCCATTCTCCATCACATCTCACTCGCACAATGTCCTCATGTGCAAGTGGTCTCAGAGGTTGTGCTGTTCTGTTGTACAGTTCAGTTTGCCTCTCATCACGCCTCACATCTCTCTTTTCCATCACCTGAGATGCTGATGGAAGTCACGTTCTGAGTTTTCTGTTCATGAGCATTTCTGCTGGGGACAGTCCATTCTCCAGTGGTGATGCTCGGTAATTCAGGATCGCCAGATGTGGGTCTTCTGCATTGTCTGCAGCCTTTTTCAGTATGCGCTTCACTATTTTCACCCCTTTCTCTGCTAACCCATTCGACTGTGGGTACAGAGGGCTTGAGGTCACGTGCTTGAACCCATATGTGTCTGCAAAGTCTTTGAAGCACTGACTCGTGAATTGTGGTCCGTTATCGCTTACAACAGTCATAGGAATTCCATGGCGTGCGAACATTGTCTTTGTATGTGCAATCACTCTTTCTGCTGTTGTGTCACTCAACCCTGCAAACTCTGGGTAGGTGGAATGATAGTCCATGACTAACAGATAGTCCTTGCCCTTAAGCTGAAATAGATCCATGCCCACTTTTCTCCATGGCCCTTGAGGCTTCTCATGGGGCCTCATAGGCTCCTTTGGCTGTTGATACCTGTGGCGCTGGCAAGTCTCACAGCGCTGCACATATGCCTCAATGTCCTTGTGCATGTTGGGCCAATACAAAACATCACGTGCACGTCTTTTGCACTTTTCAATACCCAAATGCCCCTCATGCACTAATTTAACCATTTCTGATCTCATGGAGGTAGGTATGACTATCCTTGTACCCTTTAACAGAACCCCATCTAACACAGACAGTTCACCTTTAAAGTGTTGGTAAGGCTTGTCAATCATAACCTGTCCTGGCTGATGTATCTGTTCCATTACTCTTTTTAGTTTCTCATCTTTTTGTGTTTCTTTCACTATCTTTGTCCATTTTGCATCTGACACTGGCATGTGTGCCTTAATAGAGTCTACATGTATTTGCACAGCTTCCTCTGTTGTGCTGCTGGTGTTGCTCAAGCTAGCCCTACTCAGCGCATCGGCTACAATTAGTTGCTTGCCTGGTGTAAACTCAAATTTCAAGTCATATTTCTGTAATCTTAACATTAGACGCTGGATGCGCGGTGGTGCGTCACCCAGTGGCTTCTGTGAGATAGCAATCAGTGGTTTGTGGTCTGTTTCTAGTATTACTGACCGTCCATACACATATTCGTGAAACTTCTCACATCCAAACACTGCACCTAGAGTCTCTTTCTCTATTTGCGCGTAATTTCTTTCTGCGCTTGTCATGGTGCGCGATGCGTATGCGACTGGATACCACTCTGTGTCATATTTTTGCAATAGCACAGCTCCTAGGCCGGCTTTGGACGCATCTGTGGACACTTTTAGCAGTTTGTCCTGATCATAGAATTTTAACACTGGCTCCTGTATTAGACTGCTTTTGAGCCACTCCCATTCTCTGGCATGCTCTGCCATCCACTTCCACATTGTATTGGTCTCTAACAAGCTTCTAAGAGCTATTGTGTTAGCTGATAAATTTGGGATAAATTTCCCCATGTAATTGACTAGCCCTAAGGCTCTTTGCAAGTCAATTTTGTCCTGCGGTACTGGCAGCTCTGCTATGGCCCGCACTTTTTCCGGATCTGGTTGCACGCCTGCCCCAGATAACTTCTCTCCCAGGTATGTAATCTCCTGTACTCCAAATTGGCACTTACTCTTATTCAGTTTCATACCTGACTTTTGCGCCTGTGTGAGAACTCTTGCCAACTTTTCGTCGTGTTCCTCTTTTGTTTTTCCCCAGACTACCACATCATCAAGAAAAACTCCCACCCCTTCTATTCCGTCAAACAATTGCTGCACAGTTCTATGGAAAATTTCAGGGGCTGAGCTAATCCCGAACGGCATTCGTAGAAAGCAATGCCTTCCGAATGGCGTATTAAATGTGCACAATTTAGCGCTTTCCTCATCGAGCACTATTTGGTAAAACCCAGATTTGGCATCTAATTTTGTGAAGTAACTTGCTCCACTCATTGTGCTGGTTATGTCAGATTTTGTTGGTAGCCTGTAATGCTCCCGCTGTATTACTTTATTTAGATCTTTCGGATCTATGCACAATCTCAAATCTCCATTTGGCTTCTCCACTATAACTAGGGAGTTAACCCATTCAGTTGGTTCCTCAATTTTTTTGACCACTCCGTCTGCTATCAGTGAGTCTAGTGTTTCCCTCAGCCTCTTTTTAAGAGCTATTGGCACTTTTCTTGCTGGATGTATGACTGGCTCTGCATTCTCTTTCAGCCTAATTTTTTGTTTGCCTGGTAGGCGGCCTATTCCTTTGAACACCTCTTTGTATTCTTTCACCCAGTCAGTGTGTTTGTGCCTACTTGTTGTAGCCTCTGTATTTTCTCGTGCTGTCACCTTGTCTGTATCAATGACATTCACCCTCTTGATCAGACCTAGCTGATCGCATGTTTTCAAACCCAAAATTGCTTGTCTATTTCCATCAACAAGTACAAACAATGCATTCACTGTCTTGCATTCACTGCATTCATTGTCAGTGTAACCCTGCACATTCCCTTAGTGGGTATTGGCTTATCATCATATGTTCTCAGATTAATCTTTTTATCTCTTATTTTCGGTTTGTTTTTCAGTCTTTTAAAATCTTTCATTGGCAGGATGTTTACCTGCGCACCTGTGTCGAGCTTCAGTGACATGTCCGTGCCATTCATATCCAAGCACACTATCCATTCGTCAGCGCTCGTCTCTCCCTCGATGGCGTCCACGTAAAACTGATCCTCTTCGCTGTCGCTCTTTTTCTCCACGAGTTGCACCCTCTTCTTCGAGAAGCAGGTCTTTGTGAAGTGATTCTTTCCGCCACACTTGCGACATTCCTTCCCGAATGCTGGACACTGCTTCGGCGCATGTTGCCTTCCACACCGCTCACAGTTCCCGCGCGCGCGCTTTGCATCTCTTTTCCTTGCATACAACGTTCCTTTCGGCTTCGCACGCTGCACTGCATCGACTTCAGCAGTCTCTCTTTCCTTGCTGCTAAAAGTCTTTAATTGTGCCTTTGTACTCTCAGACGCTTGGCAAATCTGTATCGCTTTCTCCAGCGTTAAGTTAGTCTCTTTCAGTAATTGCATCCGCAATTTGTTGTCCTGGACCCCAATTACAATTTGGTCCCGTATCATTGACTCACTCAATGTTCCAAAGTTGCATGACTGACATTTCAACCGTAGGTCTGTGACATACAGCTCGATGGACTCTGACTCTTTCTGAAGTCTTTTTCTGAACACAAACCTCTCGTACGTTTCATTCTTTCTCGGTGTGCAATAATCGTCGAACTTCTTCATTACGACGTCGAATTTGCCTTTTTCTTCTTCCGTGAAGATGAATGTGTTGAACACATCTAGCGCCGCTCGCCCTGCTACTGTTAGCAGTAATGCTATCTTCCTCTCCTCGTCACGGAGACCGATAGCTAGCGAATAAAGTTCAAAACTTTGTTTGAATGCTTTCCAGTTCTCGTTGACGTTACCGGTCAACTTTAACTCGTCCGGCTGTCGAAGAGCGTTCATCTTCGCCGTCGGTTCGTAGTTTTATCCTGGTACCATGTAATGACGAGGCACACACACACCGAGTATCAGTCAGAACGTTTACTTGTCATTGCAACTGCAACCAACAACTAACCACAGTGGCTCATGTACAACTCCTTTTATACTCAGGTCATGGCCAGGGTCATACTGCCCTCTTGTGGTGACTCTATATGAACTTCACATATCAATACATCAACTATGAGAGACAAAATCAGAAAAAAAAAAAAATCCAGAAAATCACATTGAAGGATTTTTAATGAATTAATTGGTAAATTCCTCGGTAAAATAAGTATTTGGCCAATAGCAAAAGTTCATCTCAGTACTTTGTTATATACCCTTTGTTGGCAATGACAGAGGTCACACGTTTTCTGTAAGTCTTCACAAGCTTTTCACACACTGTTGCTGGTATTTTGGCCCATTCCTCCATGCAGATCTCCTCTAGAGCAGTGATGTTTTGGGGCTGTCGCTGGGCAACACGGACTTTCAACTCCCTCCAAAGATTTTCTATGGGGTTGAGATCTGGAGACTGGCTAGGCCACTCCATGACCTTGAAATGCTTCTTACGAAGCCACTCCTTCGTTGCCCGGGCGGTGTGTTTGGGATCATTGTCATGCTGAAAGACCCAGCCACGTTTCATCTTCAATGCCCTTGCTGATGGAAGGAGGTTTTCACTTAAAATCTCACAATACATGGCCCCATTCATTCTTTCCTTTACACGGATCAGTCGTCCTGGTCCCTTTGCAGAAAAACAGCCCCAAAGTATGATGTTTCCACCCCCATGCTTCACAGTAGGTATGGTGTTCTTTTTCCTCCAAACACGACAAGTTGAGTTTTTACCAAAAAGTTCTATTTTGGTTTCATCTGACCATATGACATTCTCCCAATCCTCTTCTGGATCATCCAAATGCTCTCTAGCAAACTTCAGACAGGCCTGGACATGTACTGGCTTAAGCAGGGGGACACGTCTGGCACTGCAGGATTTGAGTCCCTGGCGGCGTAGTGTGTTACTGATGTAGCCTTTGTCTCCAGGAAGTAGGTGTATCAGTATCTAAGTCTACCATAAAGAGAAGACTTCATGAGTGTAAATACAAAGGATTCACCACAAGTTGCAAACCATTAATCAGCCTCAAAAATAGAAAGGCCAGAATTGACTTTGCCAAAAAACACCTGAAGAAGTCAGCCCAGTTCTGGAACAGCATTCTTTGGACAGATGAGACGAAGATCAACCTGTACCAGAATGATGGGAAGAAGAAAGTTTGGAGAAGAATTGGAACAGTTCATGATCCAAAGCACACCACATCTTCTTTAAAACATGGTGGAGGCAGTGTGATGGCATGGGCATGCATGGCTTCCAATGGCACTGGATCACTTGTGTTTATTGATGATGTGACAAAAGACAGAAGCAGCCAGATGAATTCTGAAGTGTATAGGGATATACTTTCTGCTCAGATTCAGCCAAATGCAGCAAAGTTGATTGGACGGCGCTTCACAGTACAGATGGACAGTGATCTAAAACATAATGCAAAAGCAACCCAGGAGTTTTTCAAAGCAAAGAAGTGGAATATTCTGCAATGGCTGAGTCAATCACCAGATCTCAACCCAATCGAGCATGCATTTCACTTGCTCAAGATAAACTTAATGCAGAAAGACCCACAAACAAGCAACAACTGAAGACAGCTGCAGCAAAGCATCACAAAGGAGGAAACCCAGCGTTTGGTGATGTCCATGGATTCCAGACTTCAGGCAGTCATTGCCTGCAAAGGATTCTCAACAAAATATTGAAAAGTAACATTTTACTTAGGGTTATGTTTATTTGTCCAATTACTTTTGAGCCCCTGAAATGAGGAGCGTTTGTATAAAAATAGCTACAATTCCTACATGTTTAATCATATATTTTTGTTCAACCCCTTGAATTAAACCTTAAAGTCTGCACTTCAATTCCGTTGTAGTTGTTTCATTTCAAATCCAATGTGGTGGCATGCAGAGCCCAAATCATGAAGATTGTGTCACTGTCCAAATGTTTCTGGGCCTAACTGTATATTGGAATAGGACAAAAAAATCTATATGGGGAAATTACACAATGATATGATATCATTACTGACACGACACTGTATATATTATTACATGGTTAAAGTTGTCTGCCCGTGTGGTTTAGTCTCTAAGCCCGGCGGAACTGCTTTTACTAATAGGAGAAGGGGCGAGGGCGGATCTCTGGCGCCTTAAAACCAGATGCTTCGGGTAGATGGTGGCTCGTCAACCTGGGAAGGTAGCCCATCTAGGGGAAGGTAAACCCTGATTTCAAACCTCCGCTGCCTTGCGGCACACCCGGTCACGGGAAAGGCTTGGGGAGTCAACGCTGAGGAAAAATCCGGAGTCGGAGCCCCTAAGGCAGTTCTCTGTTGTGCTCAACATCATTCTGGCAGCTCCTGCGACGGCGCTGGTACCAAACTATAGCAGCCCTGCTGTTCCTTTGGATTCATCAGTGACGTGGAGAGGGGGGACATGCTGCATGGGTAACATCTTGTCCTCCATATCTTCCTGCCCAGGCTTGAATCCTACCAACGCCCAACGCTGGAAGGTAGAACACCGGTGCGCATCGGCTTGTTCCAGCAGAGTAGACGTTTAGGATTCTCTTCCATGGTCATCATAGACCGACGGAGGCCACCGGTTTGTTACTTTGGTCCCAGCTCTCTGCAGGTTATTCACTAGGTCCCCCCGTGTGGTTCTGGGATTTTTGCTCACCGTTCTCGTGATCATTTTGACCCCACGGGGTGAGATCTTGTGTGGAGCCCCAGATCGAGGAAGATTATCAGTGGTTTTGTATGTCTTCCATTTTCTAATAATTGCTCCCACAGTTGATTTCTTCACACCAAGCTGCTTACCTATTGCAGATTCAGTCTTCCCAGCCTGGTGCAGGTCTACAATTTTGTTTCTGGTGTCCTTTGACAGCTCTTTGGTCTTGGCCATAATGGAGTTTGGAGTCTGACTGTTTGAGGTTGTGGACAGGTGTCTTTTATACTGATAACGAGTTCAAACAGGTGCCATTAATACAGGTAACGAGTGGAGGACAGAGCACCCTCTTAAAGAAGAAGTTACAGGTCTGTGAGAGCCAGAAATCTTGCTTGTTTGTAGGTGACCAAATACTTATTTTACTGAGGAATTTACCAATTAATTCATTAAAAATCTTTCAATGTGATTTTCTGGATTTTTTTTTTCTCATTTTGTCTCTCATAATTGAGGTATACCTATGATGAAAATTGGAGACCTCTCTCATCTTTTAAGTGGGAGAACTTGCACAATTGGTGGCTGACTAAATACTTTTTTACCCCACTGTATATGTAAATGGTTTTAATATGCCAACAACAGTTCTTTTTACTAGTGCCATATCAATACCATCACAATCAGTAGATAATTTATTTTTACACTTTTCAACAACAGATTTTACCTTTAGTTCATCCACTGCTGAGAGAAAGATTGACCAAGGGTTATTTCCCATCAATGTTTCACTCACGGTGTCTCTTCCTTGGTTTGTAGTTTTTGCTGCCAACTCTGGTCCAGTATTAACAAAAAATGTATTCATTCTATTCACTACCATGTTCTTATCATAATTATCACCAAATTATTAGTAAAATACTCTGGATATATTATTTTCTTAGTTCCATTTTTCCTTAATTTATTTAATATGTCCCAGATTCCTTTTATATCATTCTTATTTTCATTTAACATTTTCCTATCCACTTTATTCCTAGGCCCCATGATGCCTTGTGTGACTTATGGTAGCAACTTCCGGTAGTAGTTTAGAACGTATGGTTGTCACTGAAATGGGATACTTTTCCTTGTAAAAAAAAAAACAATGACTTTGGCATCAGAAATGCGGGAACACGGCCTCTTGCACCTCAAAGCTGTAATATAATCACACCACTTCCCACGACTATCGAGGGGTGGGAAGATGACCTTATAAAGTGGCCTCATAAACAGTAGCTCCATTATTTAGCACCACTGCTAAGATGCTAACGCTGTAAACAAATGACCCGTGCTGGCAAAATGAGCCACTTTGAGGACATTTTCAAAACTGATGTAGCGTTATTTCCATATTCTGTATTGAAAGATCTTCAAAATGATTTTTAATTTGTAGGTAGAGGCGCGGTGGTGGAGTGGTTAGCACTGCGGCAGCACAACAACTCACCCTTGGCCGGGGGATCCTGGGTTCGATCCCAGCCCCCGACCAACAGTGATCTGTGTGGAGTTTGTATGTTCTACCCGTGTCTGCGTGGGTTTACTCCGGGATTTCTCGTTTCCTCCCAAATGCCAAAAACATGCAAGTTAGGTTAATTGGCATCAAACTGGGGATTCTAAATTGTCCTTGGTATGACTGTGAGAGTGAATGGTTGTCTGTCTCTCTGTGTTAGCCCTGTGATGGACTGGTGATCTGTCCAGGGTGTACCCTGCCTCTCGCCCAAAGATGCTGGGATAGGCTCCAGCCCCCCCGCGACCCGAAAAGGATTAAGCGGAAGAAAATGAATGAATGAAGTGCACAAACACTAACCTGGAAAAAAGACAATTTGTTTATATTTTGGCTAGATTAAAAACTCGCGTTCGATCAGTCGGGAGTTATGTCGGCCACAAAAGCATAGGTATTTTTAGAAGGTACAATTTCTAAGCTTTCCAATGATACCAGACACTCATGGGATTTTTCCTGGGACTTTGCCGCAACTAAACAAAGAAAGAGTCATGATTTTTGACTTCTTGTTGCCTGTACTCATAATGACGCGGTGTGTATTCCGACCAGCACGTCTCCACTGCAATAAAGTCTGCTGCATTTTGTAAAAATATGTTGGACATAATCAAATTTACCTTAGAGCAGACATGTGCCACAACAACGTGCTTGGATGTCATCTGTCACCGTGTGGTGAGAAGCCTCCATTTATCCAGTCTGGCACAACCACGAACACCAGCAACAAGTACCAGAACTACTCCAAAACATTCAAAAAATACAAAAACTAGAAGAGCTGAAATTAGCAGCCACTTGAGTGCAAAACACGTACAGTATGTAGACTTTACATTAAAATGAATCTGAAAAACTTTTTAAAACACTATTTTAAATGCCCCTGCTACTCCATTCTTATTGACTGATTTAACACTACATCAGCCAAAACCGGAAGCTCCGCCCATAATCGTTCCTACAGCAGCACCCCCAGGAATGAGGTGGATAGTATAATTTTTTACTAGTTCATATTATTTCTGTTAATTTATTTTTATAAATTTTATATCTTTTTCAGATTCTTCAGTTCTTAATTTACTAAAAATTTTATAGAGATAATTTTTCTTTTTACAAGCATTATGTAGCTCCCTGGTTAACCACAGGCAATTTTTGTATTTATATTTTTTTATTAATTTCTTTAATTGGACAGTTTTTTCATATAATGATTTAAATATATCAATAAATTTATCATATGCCAAGTCCACTTCTTTCTCTCTATAGACAACACCCCAATTCTGTAACATTAAGTCATCTTTTAAAGCATTGAATCTATCTTCTGTTTGTATTCTTTTATAAATAACCTTTTTACATGGTTTACTATTATTCTTACTCTCATTAACCCCGTAATTAACGTCTAAAGAAACAAATACAGGCAGGTGGTCACTAATGTCATTTATTAGTTTACCACTCACCATATTATATTCAATAACATTGGTAAAAATGCTGTCTATCAAGGTAGCACAGTGTGTCGTTATTCTCCTAGGTTTTGTAATCTTTGGAAATGAGGTTAAGCTATACATTGTATCTAAGAAATCTTCAGTTGATTTCTGTTTTTTTTTTTTTTTTGCTTTCATTAAATCTATATTAAAGTCACCACAAATAAAGATATCTTTTTGTCTTATTTTTGTATACATCTTTTCCATACCATTTCTAAATTGTTCCATATCAGATACCTGTGCTCTCTATATACAACTTACTATTATTTTTTTTATATTTTCCATCATAATTTCAATTGTTAAATATTCCATAATTTCATTCACTGTTGATGTCATGTTGTCCACTTTTTTACTTTTTAAATTTCTATCAACATACAGTGCTACCCCACCACCACTTTTACATTTCCTATTTTGTGTGTACATCTCATACCCATGCAGTTCAAAATTTACATCTTTTTCTCCATTAATCCATGTTTCACTTATTGCTATAATCCTAAATGGGGTGTTAAATTGATTTAAAAACTCCTTAACACTATCAAAGTTGGCATAGAGACTCCTACTATTAATATGTATTATTGTCAATGTCTGATCCGAGTTCATAATTCCATGTAATTGTTGCTCATCATAATAAGCACGCTTATTGTTAATATGATTAAAGTAGTTGTTATCTGGGTCAATATCACCTAAAATAGCTTGTGGTTGCTGTTCAATATTTACAAAGGTTTCAGCTTCAATTTGACCCAATACACTTCCATTATTAAATGAGGAAGGATGATTGGTAAAAGAGTTGATCATAAGTTGTGTCAACAATGTAAACTAAAAAGAAAAAAAAAGAGAAAAAAAACAAAAAACAAAACAAGAAAAAAAAATCCACTCATAATCTTACTGTGCTGTTATTCGTGCATAAGAGCTAAGGTTTAAATTTGTCTAATTCCTCCATATCTCTAATCATTATTACTTTAGCTTCTTCTGGAGTGCCAAGCAGTTTTATCCACACCTTACAGTTCTTTGTCCATGTCAATTGCATTTTTCCCTGTTTTCTGAGAGCCCTGGCTTGTCTACCTATTTCAGAGTTCTTTTATGTTAAATGTTCGTTTACATAGACAGCCGTTCCTCTCAGTTTTCTTGCTTGTCACAGAAGATCAGTTTTTGCTTTCCTGTTGACAAATCGGATTATAATTGCTGGTTTTCCTTTACTGTCTTTTCTAGGTAATGTGTGGCAAGCCGAAATAGTCTTATTGTCCACAACAATGTATTTAGAGTTGAAAAAATTTAATACCTGCTGCTCAAGAGTGTGTGATTCTGCCAGTGTCACATCCTCCCTATCCTGGTTTTCAATTCCAGCTGTCACACGTGCATAGGAATGGTGTCTGGTGTTAAGACTGCTCACAATGTCATCATCCATTCTTGTACTGTATATTGTTCTAATTCATGCACACATCTTTCTTACTTACACAAATGGTTCCCTCCAGCATACAACTAGGACAATATCAGTCGCTACGGAGGGTGACAATATGTATGGGTACATATTCATACCATGTAGGGTAACTAAATAGACGGTTATGCTGTTTATTCCATCTAGCTACAATGCTCTGCACTGTGTATATACAGTATATTTATATATTTATGTGTACATACGTATATTCACTGCTCTTATTTTCTTATCTTCTTAATTATTGCTCTGAGTGTTGCTATCCCTGTGCTGTTGCAATCCTAGAATTTCCCCATTGTGGGACTAATAAAGGCTTATCTTATCTTATCTTTCTAAGAAATTAATTTTCTTGTCTTTTTCCATAATTTCAGCCTTTAATTCACACACTTGTTCCATAAGGTCAATAACCAGAGTTTGTTGTTTTGCTATCGTAGATATTTCTTCAGACATAAAATTTAGTGAGAGTTTGATCTCCTCCAACTCCTCTCCATTTGTCTGATTCTTTTTCGGCGGCATAATGACTAGTCTGTGACATAATTTCTGGACCCAGGGGACAGAAGACAAACTCGAGGAATACAATTATCCTTTTATTCACCCAAAGTGCTGTGTGTGAGTGTGTGTATGTGTAATGGTGTGTGGAGTGCTGGTGTCGTGCTGGGGCTGAGCAGGTCCTTGTTCTGCCTGGCAACCCTAAGTAGAAAAAGCAGAGGTATTAGCGCTGCACACAAGCAGGAGGTGTAATTAAGACTGCCGCTTACTTGCAGGTGGCAACGCGGAGCCGCAGCTTGTCTTGTGAGCGGCTGCCAGGGGAAGAGTGTCCAGCTCGGTGACGAGGAGCGGGGGAGAGCCTCCGGTGCCGGGAAGGAGCTGCGCTACCGCCGGGGAGAGAGGGTCCGCCGCCTGGGGGGTCCACCTGTGCACAGGGGAAAGGAACTTGGCAAGGTGAGTGCTGAGATCGCTTACGTGTTTCACCGTGGTGCGCTTGGTCCTACGAGGAGCCTAGTTGAGGCTGTTGACGAGAGACGTTTCTCCGCTGATTTGGCAGACGGCTCCGTGCTGAGTCGTTGGCAGACCTGGCTCTTAAAGCCCGCTGATGACTGGCGACAGGTGTGCACACAGCTGAAACAGATGATGGCCCTGCGGGTTCCATGACAGTACTCCCCCCTCTAGAGGTGCCTTCTGGCACCTGTCCTATCTTACCTGGGTGCATCCGGTGAAAGTCACGGATGAGCTGTTTATCCAGGATCAGAGACGGACGCGCCCAGGATCGATGATTGGGGCCAAATCCCTCCCAGTCTACCAGGCACTGTAGGCCATGACCCCGCCGACGGACATCCAAGATGGTGGTAACTCCCCATGCCGGGTGGCCATTGATGATCCTCGGAGGAGGGGGTACCGCGGGGGGCGGGCAGAGGGGGTCGGAAACGACGGGCTTCACCTGGGAAACGTGGAAGGTGGGACAGATGCGAAGGGAGGGGGGTAGAGCTAGGCGGACAGCCACAGGGTTGATTACACGAACAACGGGGAAAGGCCCAATGAAACGCTTGGACAGCTTGCGTTTCTCTGCCTTCAGGTTAATATTGCGCGTTGAGAGCCATACCTGCTGACCCACCTTGTACTCGGGGGCCGGTCTCCTGCGGCGATTGGCCATCCTGATGTTGCGTTCCATGGTCCGGAGGAGAACCATGCGGGTGGTGGTCCAGAGCCGGCGGCAGTGCCTGACATGGGCATGGACAGAAGGCACCGCCGCCTCTTTCTCCTCCTCTGGAAACAGTGGAGGGTCGTACCCCAAGGATGCCCTGAAGGGGGACATACCGATCGCTGAGGAAACCGTGGAATTGTGGGCATACTCAATCCATGGCAGGTGACTGCTCCATGAAGAGGGACTGGAGGCAATGACGCAGCGCAGGGTGGCCTCCAGCTCCTGATTCGCTCGCTCACACTGCCCGTTGCTCTGGGGGTGGTATCCGGATGACAGGCTCACCATTGATCCTAACGCTTGACAGAACGCCCTCCAAACCTGCGACACAAACTGAGGGCCCCGGTCCGAGATGATGTCCATGGGGATGCCATGGAGGCGAACGACGTGCTGAATCAGCAGGTCCGTCGTCTCCTGCGCCGTCGGTAACCCCCGGAGAGGGACAAAGTGGGCCGCCTTAGAGAAATGGTCGACGGTAGTCAGGATCGTCGTGAATCGATTCGATAGTGGGAGGCCTGTCACGAAGTCCAAAGCAACGTGTGACCAGGGGCGACTAGGAACCGGCAGGGGGTGGAGCAAACCAGCAGGAGGCAAGGAGGAAGACTTCCCGGTGGTGCACTGAGCGCAGGCCCGGATGTAGTTATTGACGTCCTTCCATAGCCCCGGCCACCAAAACGCCCTCTGGAGGAGCACAATTGTGCGGGACACTGCAGGGTTGCATGCAACTTTGAGGCATGAGCCCATTGAATGACCTCACCCCGGACCGGCGTGGGAACGAACAACCGCCCTGGGGGGACGCCTCCTGGATTGGGCTCAGCCTTCTGTGCCTTCAACACCTTCTCCCGGATGTCCCACAAGAGGGCGCCCACGACGCAGGATGGGGGAAGGATGGTCTGATCTTGGTCCACAGATACCTCCGCCGAGAACTGCCTGGAGACGGCATCCGGTTTAGCGTTCTTGGACCCGGGGCGGTAGGTGATGGTGAAGTTGTGCCGACCGAAAAAGAGGGACCAGCGGGCCTGACGAGAATTCAACCGCTTGGCCGTCCTCAGATATTCCAAGTTCTTGTGGTCGGTCCAAACTACAAAAGGCTGGGCAGCACCCTCCAGCCAGTGGCGCCACTCCTCCAAAACGAGCTTCACAGCCAGCAGCTCCCTATCACCGATTCTGTGGTTCCTCTCCGCTGGTGATAGGCAGTGCGAGAAGAAGGCGCAGGGGCGGATCACCCCGTCTACTGGAGAACGCTGAGAGAGTACCGCCCCCACCCCGGAGTCCGATGCGTCCACCTCTACCAGGCACTGGAGAACAGCGTCCACCTGCATCCGGATGTGGGACGACAAAAACTCCCTCTTGAGTGTATTGAATGCAGCTGCGGCCTCCTCCATCCACTGGAAAGGGATCTTTGGGGATGTGAGACAGGTCAGCAGCCGAGCCACTGCACTATATTTAGGCACGAAGCGGCGGTAAAAATTGGCAAACCCCAAGAACTGCTGCAGTTGCTTCCTGGATGGGGGGGGGGGCATTCCACCACGGCGTTAACTTTGGCCGGGTCGGGGAGAACCTGGTTGTGCGAGATCACAAAGCCGAGGAAGGATGTCCGCTGAACGTGAAACTCACACTTCTCGGCCTTCACATACAATTGGTTCTCCAGGAGCCGCTGGAGGACCCGCCTCACGTGCACCCGGTGCTCCTCAAGCGATCGGGAGAAGATGAGGATGTCATCGAGATATACAAAGACGAAGGCGCCCAGAAAATCCCGAAGGACGTCGTTAATTAAGCGGTGGAAGACGGCCGGAGTGTTGGTCAACCCAAACGTCATTACCAGGTACTCAAAGTGGCCGCTTGGGGTCCGGAAGCCCGTCTTCCACTCATCTCCCTCCTTGATCCGAATGAGATGGTACGCGTTGCGTAGGTCCAATTTAGTAAACCAAGAAGCCCCCTGGAAAGAGTCAAAAGCCGAGTCCATGAGAGGCAGGGTGTATTTGTCCTTTATAGTAATGTCATTTAGGCCCCTGAAGTCAATACATGGCCGCAGGGAGCCGTCCTTCTTACCAACAAAGAAGAATCCCGCCCCCACCACTGAAGAAGACGGGCGGATGATCCCAGAGCTGAGCAACTCCTTGATATATGTGTCCATCGCCTCCCGCTCCGGAGCAGACAAGCTGTACAAACGGTCCAATGGAAGCGGGGCGCCAGCCCGGCAATTGATAGCGCAGTCATAAGGGCGGTGGGGGGGGGGGGGGGGGACAGCGCCTGAGATTTACTGTAGACCGCCCCCAGGTCGTGATACTCCACTGGTACCTTGGACAGATCCGGGGGAGGAGACACAGGTGGGGCCACAGACACAGACGGAGCACATGCGCGGACTGCAGGCATGCACTGAGGCAGAATGAACTCCATGAAGCGATGCTCCCTGTTTGTCAGTCAAATGAGGAGTTGTGCAATCGCAGCCAAGGACAGCCCAGGATGACCGGGGAGGTGGAGGAAGGCAGCACCAGAAAACGCAGATCCTCCCGGTGGTTCCCAGAAACAATCATTGACACCAGGGCAGTCTGTTGAGAGATGGCTGTTAAAGGGGCCTTAGATAGGGCAATCAACTTGAGCGGTGGCTGGAGAGTTTGACATGGGAGCCCTAACCGGGTTGCCAGGTCCCCTGATATGAAACTCTGCTCAGCCCCCGAGTCAATCAGTGCGTGAGTGGAGTGTTCAGTGTGTTTGTAAATGAGTCAGATGGGTACGAGACAGCAGGTGAGGGGTTTTGGCTGGGAAACGTCCGTGAGTCCCCCTACTGTGACCCACGGACCTCCTCTTTTAACCGACTCATACAGTTAGCCAAGTCATGTGAACTACTACCACAATAATAGCACAGCCCTAACTCTCTACGGCGCTGTCTCTCAGCAGGCGAAATCTTAGAGCGCCCGACTACCATATCCTCCTGCCCCGGAAGTTCCTCCGAGGAGGGCAGGGCCAACTGAGATGACTGTGAGGAACGAAAAAACTGCGCGCTCGAGCGGCTAGAAGCTCTTCGCTCAGCGGCTCGTTCCCTCAGCCTGTTATCCAAGCTAATAGTAAGTGATATTAGCTCATTCAAACGTTCTGGTTTATCCCGTGTAGCTAGCTCATCTCTTAGTCCCGGGCTTAAGCTACGGATAAATATGCTACATAATGAAGCGTCTTCCCACCTGACCTCAGCGGATACTACCTGGAAATCGACCGCATAATCCGCAGCAGACCTACCGCCCTGTCGAAGGTTTAGCAGCCGGGTAGTAAGCACTGTGTCCCGATCGGTGTGGTCAAACACTTCGTGAAATTCGGCCAGGAATTGTTGATATGTTAAACTGGCGTAGCTGGGCTTAGCCATAACGGCATACGCCCAGGCTAGCGCCCTACCTTCTAGCAGATTAGCTATGTAGCCTATCTTATGATGGTCCGTGGGGAAATCCCCCGGCACCCGTTGAAAAACCGTCTCACACTGTAAGATAACCCCCCGGGCCTCCCCGAGCTTCCCACTGAAGCGAGCAGGCGTAGGCACCGGTGTGAGACGGGTTAAGGGGGTCTGGCTAACCTGGCTAGGCGGGGGGCTAGCGGGGCCCGATGGTGCCCCGGAAGTTGGTGAGAACGTCCGCTGTCCTTCCAGACGATCCAACCAGCTGTTAATTTGGGTCAATTGAGTTAGGATAACGTTTTGCTAGTAAATTAACTGCTCAACTCGAGCGTCTAGGGTGTTAAGACGGCGTGCTAGCATGCTGCCCGCTGGGTCATCCTGATGGAGCCGTACTGACATAATTTCTGGACCCAGGGGACAGAAGACAAACTCGAGGAGTACAATTATTCTTTTATTCACCCAAAGTGTTGTGTGTGAGTGTGTGTATGTGTAATGGTGTGTGGAGTGCTGGTGTTGTGCTGGGGCTGAGCAGGTCCTCATTCTGCCTGGCAACCCTAAGGAGACAAAGCAGAGGTATTAGCGCTGCACAGTAGCAGGAGGTGTAATTAAGACTGCCACTTACTTGCAGGTGGCAACGCGGAGCCGCAGCTTGTCTTGTGAGCGGCTGCCAGGGGAAGAGTGTCCAGCTCGGTGACGAGGAGCGGGGTAGAGCCTCCGGTGCCGGGAAGGAGCTGCGCTGCCGCCGGGGAGAGAGGGTCCACCGCCTGGGGGGTCCACCTGTGCACAGGGGAAAGGAACTTGGCAAGGTGAGTGCTGAGATCGCTTACATGTTTCAACGTGGTGCGCTTGGTCCTACGAGGAGCCTAGTTGAGGCTGTTGATGAGAGACATTTCTCCGCTGATTTGGCAGACGGCTCTGTGCTGAGTCGCTGGCAGGCCTGGCTCTTAAAGCCCGCTGATGACTGGCGACAGGTGTGCACACAGCTGAAACAGATGATGGCCCTGCGGCCGCCATGACAGTCTGATTGGAATCAAAGGAGAGGCTCACCTGTTCGCTAGTACAGGAGCTGAAGTACACCCGATGGCTAGTGGAGGCCACCAGCTGGCTTTGTCGTCTAATTATAGCTGTTATCTGGCGGTGAGGCCAAAGCTCTCCCAATGGCTAGTGAAGACCGCTAACTGGTGTTATCATCTGGTAGCTGGATCTGCCGGTGAAGCCAAGGAAGCCAAGGCTGCCTCTGTAGCTAGTGGAGGCCTCTAGCTAATGTCATCCTATCTGGCAGTGAATCCGAAGCTCTCCCGGTGGCTAATGAAGACCGTTAGCTTGGGTCGTAGTCCGGTAGTGGGTATCTGGCAGTGAAGCCAAAGCTTCACCGCTAATGGAGACCGCCATTAGCGGGCTAATTGTTGGCTATGGAGACCGCTAATGGAGACCATTGTGGCTAATGGAGACCGCCAGCTGGTGTTGCAGCCTGATAGTGGGCATCCAGAGGTGAAGCCAAAGCTCCTTCGGTCCAAGTTGGTGCCTCCAGCTAGCGTTGTTGTCTGGTAGGTGGTATGTTCACCAATTCTCCCGCTTCTCACCACTACTTATCAGCGAGCTTGAATCTGTTGGCTTTGCCACTAATAGAACAGTATTGCGCATGTGCCCGCAAACCCCTGCCAGAGGAAAATATTGAGCAATCCACCAGTAATGGGTGAACAAATGCCTGTCTTAACAATACAATCAATTACAATATCATGGTTGGTAATTTAAGATAAGATAAGATAAGATAAGCCTTTATTAGTCCCACAACGGGGAAATTCCAGGATTGCAACAGCACAGGGATAGCAACACTCAGAGCAACAATCAGAAGGCAAGAAAAAACAAGCAAGCAAGAGCAGCTAATATACATATGTACATATTACTATAAAATATATATATACACACACACACACACACACAGACACACAGTGCAGAGCATTGTAGCTGGATGGAATAAATATATGAATATATGAACACACAGTGCAGAGCATTGTAGCTAGATGGAATAAATATGTAAATATATAAACACCCACAGTATGGAGCATTGCAGCTAGGTGGAATAAATATGCAAGTATATAAACACACACAGTGCGGAGCAATGTAGCTAGATGGAATAATATGTAGATATATAAAAACACAGTGCGGAGCATTGTAGCTAGATGGAATAAATATATAGATATATAAATATAAACACACCCAGTGCAGAGCATTGT
Organism: Pholidichthys leucotaenia; assembly: GCA_020510985.1. Lineage (NCBI taxonomy): Eukaryota > Metazoa > Chordata > Actinopteri > Cichliformes > Pholidichthyidae > Pholidichthys > Pholidichthys leucotaenia. Next base: position 108,322,204 of record CM035845.1, read on the forward strand.
AGCTAGATGGAATAAATATGTAAATATATAAACACACACAGTGCAGAGCATTGTTGCTAGGTGGGATGAAACAGCATAACCGTCTATTTAGTTATCCTACATGGTATGATTATGTGCCCATACATATTCTCACCCTCCATAGCGACCGGTATGTTCCTAGTTGTATGCCGGAGAGGACCATTGTGTAAGTCTATTGCATCTTTTGCATTCAAAAAAAAAAAAAAAAAAAAAAAACTATTAGTTTGTTACGTCTTTTTGCTATCTCTGCGAGCAGCCCTGCTTAGGTTGTACAGTCTGACAGCCGTTGGTAGGAAGGACCTACGAAACCTCTCGGTTGTGCACCTGGGATGATGTAGTCTGCTGCTAAATGAGCTCCTCAGTGCATCCAGTATGTCCTGCATAGGGTGGAACTCGGACTCCAGCAGAGATGACAGTTTAGCCACCGTCCTTCTCTCTCCTATCTCCTCCATCGGATCAAGGCGTTGCCCCAGGACAGAGCTAGCTTTCTTAATCAGTTTGTTCAGTCTCTTCCTATCGGCTGCAGTAATGCCACTGCCCCAGCAGACCACTCCAGAAGTGATGGCTGATGCCACCACCGTGTCATAGAATGACTTCAGCAGCGCCCCTTGTACACCAAAAGACCTGAGTCTCCTCAGCAGGAACAGCCTGCGCTGTCCCTTCTTGTAGAGTGCGTCAGTATTGTGTGACCAGTCTAGTTTATTGTTCAGATGAATACCCAGGTACTTGTAGGATGTCACCATCTCGATGTCTGTTCCCTGTATATTTACTGGTGCTGTGAGGGGCTGCCCATGCCTGCGGCAGTCCACCACCAGCTCCTTAGTTTTCCTCGCGTTGATCTGGAGGCAGTTCCGATGGCACCAGTCCACAAAGTCCTGGATAAGCCCTCTGTACTCAGCTTCATCTCCGCTGGAGATGAGACCAACGATCGCAGAGTCATCAGAGAACTTCTGTAGATGGCAATGTGTTGTGTTGTGTGAGAAGTCCGCAGTATAAAGAGTGAACAAGAAGGGAGCCAGCACCGTTCCCTGGGGGGCCCCCGTGCTACTGATGATCGTGTCGGAAACACAGTCCCGGGTTCTCACAAACTGAGGCCGGTTCGTGAGGTAGTCCAGGATCCATGATGACAGGTGCTGGTCCACCCCTGCGCGCAGCAGCTTGTCCTTCAGGATCATCGGTTGGATGGTGTTGAAAGCACTGGAGAAGTCAAAGAACATGATCCTCACCATATTCCCGGGCTTCTCCAGGTGGGACAGAGAACGGTGAAGGAGGAAGATCACCGCATCCTCCACCCCAATGCCATGCTGGTAGGCGAACTGGAGTGGATCCATCGCTGGTTCCACCAGGGGGCGGAGATGAGCAAGGAGCAGTCTCTCCAGGGTCTTCATCAAGTGGGACGTCAAGGCCACCGGTCTGAAGCTGTTCAGGTCTTTGGGGTGGGAAGTTTTTGGTACAGGTACCACACAAGATGTTTTCCACAGCTGTGGTACCCTCCCCAGTTTCAGGCTCATGTTGAAGATATACGTCACAATCCCACACAGCTGGTCTGCACAGGACTTGAGGAGCTTTGCGCTGATGCCGTCCGGTCCCGACGCCTTCCTCGCCTTGATCTTCCTCAGCTCCGTCCTCACCTGGGTCTTGGTCAGGGTCAGGATGGGGGGCTGTGTGTTGGGAGTGGGGGGGGTGTCGGTGGAGTGGGGAGTGGGTAGCAGGACTTGATTTCTTAGAGGCAGCAGTGGTTGTTGTGCAGACAGGGGGGAGGGCGGTTGGTCAAATCTATTGAAAAACAGATTCAGGTTGTTCGCCCACTCCCTGCCCCCCGTGGCCTGGGGGGAGGTATTCTGGAGCCCCGAGATGGTTTTGAGGTTTCTCCAGACCCCGCTGATGTCGCTCTGTTGCAGCTTGTCCTCCATCTTCTTCCTGAAGCTGTCCTTGCCTTCTCTGATCTTTCTCCTCAGCTCCCTCTGTACGGACTTCAGCATCTCCCTGTTCCCCGACCTGAAGATCCTCTTCTTCTCTCTCAGAAGTGTTTTTATCTCAGGGTTGATCCAGGGTTTGTTGTTTGAGTGACGCCGTATGGTCTTGGTGGGAACGGATTTGTCCACACAGAAGCTGAGGTAGCCCGTGAAGGTGTGAATGAGGCCATCGATGTCCTCACCATGTGGATCGCAGAGCTGCTTCCAGGCAGTGGCTTCAAAACAGTCCTTTAGAGTGTCCATTGTCTCCTCAGACCATAACTCCACAGTGTGCATGGCCGGAGGTTGTCTGTGCACTAGGGGTTTGTACACCGGTCGGAGATGAACCAAGTTGTGATCCGATCTCCCAAGTGGGGGGAGCTGTGATGAGGTGTACGCCTCCTTAGTGTTTGCGTAGAACAAATCCAGTGTTTTATTGTCTCTAGTGTGGCATGTGACATACTGGGTGAAAGTGGGCAGAATGGGAGACAGTGAAACGTGGTTGAAATTGCCTGAGATGAGGAGAAGAGCATCTGGGTGTTCTGTCTGCAGCCTGCTGGTTACTGAATGGATGACGTCACGCGCTGTCCCAGCGTTCGCCGTCGGATTTGCATAAACAGCAATGCAGATCACGTGTGAGTGTTCTCTCGGGAGATATGTAGGCCTCATGCTAACAGCTAGCAACTCAATGTCTTTGCTGCAGTGTCGTTGTTTAACAGTGATATGTCCCGGTCTGCACCAGTTGTTGTTAATGTAACGGATGCCAACTAGTGCTGTTCGGCGTAGAACGTTAGTAAACCTCCCTCCCAAGGCCTCATACAGTATCGGTAGCGCTGAGCTATCGGTCGGACCTTTAGCTCAGCGCGATCGTGCTGTGTCTCCCATGCTCGAACTGTGTGTTAGTTGACTGAGAGGTCGCGGGTTCGTGTCCCGTGTGGGGCGAACTGCGCAGGATGATCTCTGTCACACTGGTGCCGTGACCCGGATGGGAGTGAGGTTTAAGGGGGAGAGTGTAACGGATGCCAACTAGTGCTGTTCGGCGTAGAACGTTAGTAAACCTCCCTCCCAAGGCCTCATACAGTATCGGTAGCGCTGAGCTATCGGTCGGACCTTTAGCTCAGCGCGATCGTGCTGTGTCTCCCATGCTCGAACTGTGTGTTAGTTGACTGAGAGGTCGCGGGTTCGTGTCCCGTGTGGGGCGAACTGCGCAGGATGATCTCTGTCACATTAACATACATGATCACTCCACCGCCCCTAGTTTTGCCACTCTCTGGTGTTCGGTCAGCTCGTATCGTGTGAAAACCCTCCAGCTCAATGTTAGCATCTGCTGCTAGTTCAGTTAGCCACGTCTCAGTAAACAAAAGGAGAGAGCACTCCCGGTAAGTGCTATCATAACGGGAGATAGCCGCTAGCTCATCTAACTTTCCCAGTATCGACCGTACATTTCCCATGACAACAGATGGAAGGGAGGGTCTGTACCTTATATTTTTTGTCCTCCGCCTTACTCCAGCCCGGCAGCCGCGGCGTTTTCGCCTCAGTTCTCTCGGTATGTCAAGTTTTTCCAGTGGGACCGGGTGGCGGTTAAATGCTAGCAGCTCTTCCCTGTTATATCGTATCCTGCTATAAACAGTGGCTCCGTCCACCGGCTCAGGAGACATTTGGGATGATCTGTGTGTCCGTGATATAAATGGGGTGAAAAAAAAAAGTGATCAAAAGAGAGAGGAATTTAATTAAAGAAACAGCCATAATAATCAAAATGAAATCAAAAGGGCTTGAAATATTTCACTGTGCTTGTAATGCATATTGATTTTACTGCATATGAGATGAGATGAGATGAGATTCAACTTTATTGTCATTACACATGTATGAATACATATACCTTATTTTTTAAATGATAGTGTGTTGTAATTTTCCCCACAGTATTCTAATTTACTAGAATGTACCTAGGGCTTAATTTGGGCCAGATTCAGACAATTCTTGTTCAGGACTGTAACCACTTTAGTGGGATCTGTCACCTCTTGTTTCACTATGAAAATATGTCAATCAATCAATCAATCAATCAATCAATCAATCAATCAACCTTTATTGTCATGATGCTATGCATACAACTGTAGTGCAAGCAAGATGAAATTGCATTTCTCTAGGCATCTGTATTGTAAAAAGAACATAATTTAAAAACACACTCACCCCCCCAACCCCCACCCCGACAGCCATTCACATATCCCTGAGACACATTTGGATATTACAGTAATGTTAACTTATTAACCAGTAAACATACAGGGAACAGACATTGAGATGGTGACATCCTACAAGTACCTTGGTGTTCATCTGAACAATAAACTAGACTGGTCACACAATACCGATGCACTCTACAAGAAGGGACAGCGCAGGCTGTTCCTACTGAGGAGGCTCAGGTCTTTTGGTGTACAAGGGGCGCTGCTGAAGACATTCTACGAGACGGTGGTGGCATCAGCCATCACTTTTGGTGTGGTCTGCTGGGGCAACGGCATTACAGCAGCCGATAGGAAGAGACTGAACAAACTGATCAAGAAAGCTAGATCTGTCCTGGGGCAATGCCTTGACCCAGTGGAGGAGATAGGAGAGAGAAGGATGGTGGCTAAACTGTCATCTCTATTGGAGTCCGAGTCCCACCCTGTGCAGGACATATTGAACGCACTGAGGAGCTCATTTAGCAGTAGACTACATCATCCTAGGTGCGCAACCGAGAGGTTTCGCAGGTCCTTCCTACCTACAGCTGTCAGACTGTATAACCTAAGCAAGGCTGCTCGCAGAGATAGCAAAAAAACGTAATAGTATTGAATGCAAAAGATGCAACAGACTTACACAAATGGTCCCCTCCAGTATACAACTAGGACAATATCAGTCGCTACGGAGGGTGACAATATGTATGGGTACATATTCATACGATGTAGGATAATTAAGTAGACGGTGATGCTGTTTATTCCATCTTGCTACAATGCTCTGCACTTTGTATATATATTTATAGTATATTTATGTGTATGTATGTATATCCACTGCTCTTATTTATATTTTTTGTATCTTCTTAATTATTGCTCTGAGTGTTGCTATCCCTGAGCTGTTGCAATCCTGGAATTTCCCCATTGTGGGACTAATAAAGGCTTATCTTATCTTATCTTATCTTGTCTTATTACAGTTGCAGTTAAAATGATAATAACTGCCTATGTATATATAAAACAATTAAAATGGCTAAGTGAATCTAAGTAGCTAAGAGAAATAAATACTTAAAACTGACTAAAACTATAATATACATATAATATACATAATGCCCATAAAGTGCAGTAATATGTGTGAAGGGTTCCGGATCAACTGTTCAGCATCCTAACAGCTTGTGGAAGGAAGCTGTTGATCAGTCTGGTGGTTCTGCCTCTGATGCTCCGGAATCGTTTGCCAGATGGCAGCAGTTCAAAGTGTTTGTGCAGAGGGTGAGAGTGGTCCTTGACAATGTTCAGTGCCCTGCTCCTACAACGGCTCTGAAAAAGTTCTTGAACAGAGGGGAGGGAAACTCCAATTACCTTCTCAGCTCCCTTAACTATTCTCTGCAGAGCTTTTTTGTCTGACATACTGCAACTGGAGTCCCATGTTGCAATGCAGTACGTCAGAACACTCTCCACCACACCTCTGTAGAAGGTCCTGAGGATGCAAATGGGGAGAGAGGCCTGTTTGAGTTTCCTCAAGAAGTGCAGTCTCTGCTGGGCCCGCTTCCTGATCCCCAAGGAATTCTTGCTCCAGGTCAGGTCCTGCGAGATCTGCACTCCGAGGAACTTGATGCTCTCCACTCTCTCCACGATCGGCCGCTGATGCAGAGAGGGACGTGTTCAGGCCATGACCGCCGGAAGTCGATAATCATCTCCTTCGTATTGTTCTCCCTGCACCAGCCCTCCAGGTCTCTAACTTCTTCCCTGTACATTGATTCCTCATCCATCTGAATAAGTCCCACCACTGTGGTGTCATCCACAAACTTAATAATCCGGTTCCCCCCGTGTCTGGACACACAGTCATGTGTTAAAAGTGTAAACAACAGTGGACTGAGTACACAGCCTTGAGGGGATCCACTGCTCAGCGTGATGGAGTTGGAGATGTTGTTTCCATCATGGACAGACTGAGGTCTCTTGGTCAGGAAATCCAGGATCCAGAGACATGTGGCGGTGTTCAGACCGAGGAGTAATTTCTCCATCAGTCTCTGGGGAATAATGGTGTTAAATGCTGAACTGAAATCAATGTACAGGAGTCTGGCATAGGTGTCTTTCTGATCCAAGTGGGTAATGACAGAGTGCAGGGTGGTGACTATAGCGTCCTCTGTGGAGCGATTTGAACAATACGTGAACTGGAGCGGGTCATGTGATGCAGGGAGACAGGCTGTGATGTGTGGTTTAACAAGCCGTTCAAAACACTTCATCACAATTGGTGTCAGTGCGACAGGACGATAGTCATTCAGACAGGGCACAAGCGCTTTCTTTGCCACTGGTACTATGATAGAGGTCTTAAAGCATCTGGGAACGATGGCCTGACTCAGGGAAATGTTATATATGTCAGTCAGGACAGCCGCCAACTCACTCGCGCAGACTCGGAGCACACATCCCGGGATGTTGTCCAGACCTGCAGCTTTACGTGGGTTGACCCTGATTAGGGTCCTCCGTGTGTCCGCTGCATTGATGGTGATAGCTGGCCCCACAGATGGTGAAGATGGGCCAGCCCTCCCTCTGATTGTCGGGTGTGATGCTTCAAAACGTGCAAAGAAGTTATTGAGCCTGTCTGGAAGCAAAGTGTCATCATCATCGACCCCCTGCCTAGACTTACCAACGTCAATGCCCGTACTCCCTGCCACATCCGTTTGGTGTTCCCTGTGTCACAGAAATGTCCCTGGATTTTCTCCGCATAGGCGCGTTTTGCCGTCTTAATTCCCTTTGCGAGCGCAGACCTGGCTGAGCGGAGGGCAATCCTGTCCTTCACTCTAAAGGCTGCATCTCTGGCTGTGAGCAGCGAGCACACCTCTGCAGTCATCCGGGGTTTATAGTTGCTCTGTGCAGTGAAGGTCTTCAGTATAGTGACATCCTCTATGCACTTTGCGATGTAGCTGGTGACTGTTTCAGTGTACTCCTCCACATCAATCCTGTCTCCCTGAGAGGCTGCTATTTTGAAAACCCCCCAGTCTGTATGCAGAAAACAGCCCTGAAGTGCCGAGGCTGCACCCTCTGGCCGAGGCCTGCGGTTGAAAAATAAACCATATTTGGTTTAAAAATGTAAGTAAAACCAAATTTTTAAGGACATTTAGTGCACAAAATACATTTTGCGATATGTATTGTGTAGCATGATATAGCGAAATTATATCGTGACACATTTTTTGAGCTATATCGCCCAGCCCTATTCTGCGGCATTAGTAATGCAGTGATGCAGCCACAATTTAGACAATGCGGTTTAATTGTCCTCATTAACTATAATTTGTCAGTAGTATAAGATAAGATAAGATAAGATAAGATAAGATAAGATAAGCCTTTATTAGTCCCACAACGGGGAAATTCCAGGATTGCAACAGCACAGGGATAGCAACACTCAGAGCAACAATCAGAAGGCAAGAAAAAAAAAACAAGCAAGCAAGAGCAGCTAATATAAATATGTACATATTACTATAAAATATATATATACACACACACAGACACACAGTGCAGAGCATTGTAGCTGGATGGAATAAATATATGAATATATAAACACACAGTGCAGAGCATTGCAGCTAGGTGGAATAAATATGTAAGTATATAAACACACACAGTGCGGAGCATTGTAGCTAGATGGAATAAATATATAGATATATAAAAACACAGTGCGGAGCATTGTAGCTAGATGGAATAAATATATAGATATATAAATATGAACACACCCAGTGCTGAGCATTGTAGCTAGATGGAATAAATATGTAAATATATAAACACACACAGTGCAGAGCATTGTTGCTAGATGGGATGAAACAGCATAACCCTCTACTTAGTTATCCTACATGGTATGATTATGTGCCCATACATATTCTCACCCTCCATAGCGACCGGTATTTTCCTAGTTGTATGCCGGAGGGGACCATTGTGTAAGTCTATTGCATCTTTTACATTTAAAAACTATTAGTTTGTTACATCTTTTTGCTATCTCTGCGAGCAGCCCTGCTTAGGTTGTACAGTCTGACAGCCGTTGGTAGGAAGGACCTACGAAACCTCTCGGTTGTGCACCTAGGATGATGTAGTCTGCTGCTAAATGAGCTCCTCAGTGCATTCAGTACGTCCTGCATAGGGTGGAACTCGGACTCCAGCAGAGATGACAGTTTAGCCACCGTCCTTCTCTCTCCTATCTCCTCCACCGGATCAAGGCGCTGCCCCAGGACAGAGCTAGCTTTCTTAATCAGTTTGTTCAGTCTCTTCCTATCAGCTGCTGTAATGCCACTGCCCCAGCAGACCACTCCAAAAGTGATGGCTGATGCCACCACCGTGTCATAGAATGTCTTCAGCAGTGCCCCTTGCACACCAAAAGACCTGAGTCTCCTCAGCAGGAACAGCCTGCGCTGTCCCTTCTTGTAGAGTGCGTCAGTATTGTGTGACCAGTCTAGTTTATTGTTCAGATGAACACCCAGGTACTTATAGGATGTCACCATCTCGATGTCTGTTCCCTGTATATTTACTGGTGCTGTGAGGGGCTGCCCATGCCTGCGGCAGTCCACCACCAGCTCCTTAGTTTTCCTTGCGTTGATCTGGAGGCAGTTCCGATGGCACCAGTCTACAAAGTCCTGGATAAGCCCTCTGTACTCAGCTTCATCTCCATTGGAGATGAGGCCAACGATCGCAGAGTCATCAGAGAACTTCTGTAGATGGCAGTGTGTTGTGTTGTGTGAGAAGTCCGCAGTATAAAGAGTGAACAGGAAGGGAGCCAGCACCGTTCCCTGGGGGGCCCCCGTGCTACCGATGATCGTGTCGGACACGCAGTCCCGGGTTCTCACAAACTGAGGCCGGTTCGTGAGGTAGTCCAGGATCCATGATGACAGGTGCTGGTCCACCCCTGCGCGCAGCAGCTTGTCCTTCAGGATCATCGGTTGGATGGTGTTGAAAGCACTGGAGAAGTCAAAGAACATGATCCTCACCATATTCCCGGGCTTCTCCAGGTGGGACAGAGAACGGTGAAGGAGGAAGATCACCGCATCCTCCACCCCAATGCCATGCTGGTAGGCGAACTGGAGTGGATCCATCGCTGGTTCCACCAGGGGGCGAAGGTGAGCAAGGAGCAGTCTCTCCAGGGTCTTCATCAAGTGGGACGTCAAGGCCACCGGTCTGTAGCTGTTCAGGTCTTTGGGGTGGGAAGTTTTTGGTACAGGTACCACACAAGATGTTTTCCACAGCTGTGGTACCCTCCCCAGCTTCAGGCTCAGGTTGAAGATGTACGTCACAATCCCACACAGCTGGTCTGCACAGGACTTGAGGAGCTTTGCGCTGATGCCGTCCGGTCCCGACGCCTTCCTCGCCTTGATCTTCCTCAGCTCTGTCCTCACCTGGGTCCTGGTCAGGGTCAGGATGGGGGGCTGTGTGTTGGGGGTGGGGGGGTGTTGGTGGAGTGGGGAGTGGGCAGCAGGACTTGATTTCTTTAGAGGCAGCAGTGGTTGTTGTGCAGTCAGGGGGGAGGGCGGTTGGTCAAACCTAATGAAAAACAGATTCAGGTTGTTCGCCCACTCCCTGCCCCCCGTGGCCTGGGAGGAGGTATTCTGGAGCCCAGAGATGGTTTTGAGGTTTCTCCAGACCCCGCTGATGTCACTCTGTTGCAACTTGTCCTCCATCTTCTTCCTGAAGCTGTCCTTGCCTTCTCTGATCTTTCTCCTCAGCTCCCTCTGTACGGACTTCAGCATCTCCCTATTCCCCGACCTGAAGATACTCTTCTTCTCTCTCAGAAGTGTTTTAATCTCAGGGTTGATCCAGGGTTTGTTGTTTGAGCAACACCGTATGGTCTTGGTGGGAACGGATTTGTCCACACAGAAGCTGAGGTAGCCCGTGAAGGTGTGAATGAGGCCATCGATGTCCTCACCATGTGGATCGCAGAGCTGCTTCCAGGCGGTGGCTTCAAAACAGCCTTTTAGAGTGTCCATTGTCTCCTCAGACCATAACTCCACTGTGCGCATGGCCGGACGTTGTCTGTGCACCAGGGGTTTGTACACCGGCCGGAGATGAACCAAGTTGTGATCCGATCTCCCGAGTGGGGGGAGTTGTAATGAGGTGTACGCCTCCTTAGTGTTTGCGTAGAATAAGTCCAGTGTTTTATTGTCTCTAGTGTGGCATGTGACATACTGGGTGAAAGTGGGTAGAATGGGAGACAGTGAAACATGGTTGAAATCGCCTGAGATGAGGAGAAGAGCATCTGGGTGTTCTGTCTGCAGCCTGCTGGTTACTGAATGGATGACGTCACGCGCTGTCCCAGCGTTCGCCGTCGGATTTGCATAAACAACAATGCAGATCACGTGTGAGTGTTCTCTCGGGAGATATGTAGGCCTCATGCTAACATCTAGCAACTCAATGTCTTTGCTGCAGTGTCGTTGTTTAACAGTGATATGTCCCGGTCTGCACCAGTTGTTGTTAACATACATTATCACTCCACCGCCCCGAGCTTTGCCACTGTCTGGTGTTCGGTCTGCCCGTATCATGTGGAAACCCTCCAGCTCAATGTTAGCATCTGCTGCTAGTTCAGTTAGCCACGTCTCAGTAAACAAAAGGAGAGAGCACTCGCGATATGTGCTATCATAACGGCAGATAGCCGCTAGCTCATCTGCCTTTCCCAGTATAGAGCGTACATTTCCCATGACAACAGATGGAAGGGAGGGTCTGTACCTTATATTTTTTGTCCTCCGCCTTACTCCAGCCCGGCAGCCGCGGCGTTTTCGCCTCAGTTCTCTCGGTATGTCGAGTTTTTCCAATGGGACCGGGTGGCGGTTGAATGCTAGCAGCTCTTCCCTGCTGTATCGTATCCTGCTATAAACAGTGGCTCCGTCCACCGGCTCAGGAGACATTTGGGACGATCTGTGTGTCCGTGATATAAATGGAGTGAAAAAAAAGGACGGATCAAAAAGAGAGAGGAAGGGAAAAAGACTCGGAATCGAGCCGCTGTTGCAAAAGGCAGCCGACTCGTGTGGCGCCGGGAGAGAAAAAAAATCTATCCATCCATCTTCTTCCGCTCGATCCTTTTCGGGTCGCGGGGGGGCTGGAGCCTATTCCAGTATCTTTGGGCGAGAGGCAGGGTACACCCTGGACAGATCGCCAGTCCATCGCAGGGCCAACACAGAGAGACAGACAACCATTCACTCTCATATTCATACCTAAGGACAATTTAGAATCCCCAGTTTGACGCCAATTAACCTAACATGCATGTTTTTGGCATGTGGGAGGAAACCAGAGAAATCCCAGAGTAAACCCACGCAGACACACGGAGAACATGCAAACTCCACACAGATCAGTGTTGGTCGGGGGCTGAGATCGAACCCAGGATCCCCTGGCCAAGGGTGAGTTGCTGTGCTGCTGCAGCGCTAACCACTCCTCCACCGCGCTGCCCCTTGTCAGTAGTAATAGTTGTGTAATATTCTTTCATGTCTAGATGGCGCCAGTGTGTGCGGCTTGTCATCTGTCACGACCAGCCTTGTTTGTGAAGTTTTTTTATTTGTCTTTTTGCTGTTTTTGATAACTGCCTTCCATAATCCAGACTACCTTTTGGTGTATGATCTCCAGACACTTTTGGATTTATGATTTTATGCCAATGTTTTGGACAAGTTTAATCATCCATCAATCCATCTTCTTCCGCTTAATCCTTTTCGGGTCGCGGGGAGGCTGGAGCCTATCCAAGCATCTTTGGGCGAGAGGCAGGGTACACCCTGGACAGATCGCCAGTCCATCGCAGGGCCAACACAGAGAGACAGACAACCAGTTTAATCAGGATGGATGAAATAAGCCGCCACTATTTCTTTCCGGGATTCCTGCTCACCTGGTTCACAATCCTGTGGCCCTTCCCTTGTTGAAAAAAAATGCCACCGTTGGCGTGCAAAACAGAGTGGTCATCTGGTGAGGTTGAAGGCCAGTTTGAGGCATTCTTCGTGACCTCCAGGGCTGAGCAGATAGAACTTTATCGCCTTTTTCCCTCGCGCTGCTCGCTGGAGCCTGTGATCAGCTGTTTGGTCCCTGTCACCACAATGAAGGGGTTGTTCGGACCCCAGCATTCCTGCTCTCCTTGCCCACGTTGCCTTGGGGTAAATTCACAGAACCTAAGACCACTTTGCCGGGCCTCCCGGGCTTCCCTCAGTCAGCTGTAGATGAAGCAAACCCCCCCGGTTCGCACTGCTGAATGCTCGCTCTATTGCACACAAAACTTTTATTCTGAATGACATTTTTGTCAATGAGTGCATGGACTTCATGTGCCTGACAGAAAAATGGCAGCGTGAGTTGGGCTATAGCCTTCTGAATGAACTGTGCCCACAGGACTGCTCTGTAGTTGGCACTGCCTGCTCATCTGGACGTAGAGGAGGAGGACTTGCACTCATCCATCGGGACTGTTTCCCCTGCAGACTAACGAACCAGGACTCATTGATCACATTTGAGCTTCAAATGACTAAGGTTGAAACAACTTGTCCTCTGTACTGTTTTAATTTACAGACCTCCTGGTCCTGCACACATGTTTTTAGATGAATTTGCAGAGTTTTTGTCTGCCATCATAAAACTGGAGTCATTGTTAATTGTTGGAGACTTCAGCATTCATGTTGGTAATCCCTCCTGTAATACTGCATCGGAATTATGAACCCTAACTGACGCCTGTAACCTGACACAACATGATTTTTCACCTACTCATGAGAAAGGCCACACTCTCGATCTGGTTTTCTCCTTAGGCCTGAGTATTGACGTGTTCCATGTTAACAACAGTTTTATGAGTGATCATTGCTGCATATTTTTTTAATGTAGCTTTTCCTCTTGCATCACCTCATTGTAAAATTGTAACAAACCGGTGCATCATAAATCAGTTTGTTTTTGAGAGGTTTTCAGACCTATTTGACCCTGACTCTCTGTCTCATGAATATAATGACGTTGAATCGTCTGTTCAGTCTTTTAATAGCTATTGCGTCTATTTTAAACATAGTAGCTCCCATTAAACAGAGGGTTATTTCCCCTAAAATATCTTGCCCGTGGATAAACGAAGATATCTGTTGTTTTAGAAGAAACTGCCATAAAGTGGAGCGTTTATGGAAACTGACTAAGTTGGAAGTACACAGACTGCATCTTAAGGGGTTGGTTTCTTCCTTTGAATGAAACGATAAAACAATTCAGATCTGCATATTTTTGACAGTTATTTTCTTCTAACAAAAATAACCCCCAAATTCTATTTGAGACCATCAATAATATTGTCTCTGCCCCCCTCCCTCAGATTCATGTGTACTCAGTGGCTGACTGTAACAAATTTCTTCTGTTCTTTGTAAAGAAAGTTCAAGATCTAAGAACAAATATCTGTCCACCTGATGAGGTCCTGCCCATTAACACAACACTCCCACCTCATACCAGCTCTACCTTTTCACACCCTTGAGGATTTTCACATTCTGTTGAAAAAGGGTCAAATCTTCTTCTTGTCCTCTTGATCCTGTCCCCAGAGTTATGTTTTTAAAAATGTTTGACCTCACTGGCCCTTTCTTGGTTGAGATAATTAACCTTTCTCTCTAAACTGTCTCTGTTCTCAGTTCCTTCAAACAGGCAGTCATTAACCCTGTTCTTAAAAAGCCAAATCTAGATCAGTCTGATCCCAATAATTTTTGGCTTATTTAAAAACTGTTTTTTATGTCTAAAATTTTGGAAAATTTCGTGGCTTAACAGCTAACCTCCTATTTGGAGGAATACAAATTATTTGATGTGTTTCAATCGGGTTTAAGGAAAATCCACTCAACTGAGACTGCTCTTTTAAAAGTCTCTAATAACATTCTGATGGCTGCAGACTCTGGTAAGTACACAGTCTTAGTGCTGCTTGACTTGACAGCTGTGTTCGACACAGCTGACCAGACAGTGTTGCTAAAGTACTTGCATAGTAATTTTAGGCTGCCTGAGTCAGTTTTAGATTGGTTTGCCTCCTATTTTACTGCTAGAACTTTTAGCATTGCAATAAACAATTTTACGTCTGAGCCAAGTGAGTTGTCATGTGATGTACCTCAGGGTTCAGTCCTATGACCTATCCCATTTTTATTGCACTATATGACCCCTCTTGGAAGGCTTATAAGCCTTTTTAAGGATGTGTCCTATCACTTTTATGCAGATGATATTCAGCTGTATTTGAATTAAACAAGCTATCTAACCTAATTGACTGTTTGTCTACCATCAAAAAATGGTTAAACAATAACTTCATCTGAACTCTGATAAAAATGAGACACTGATCATTACACCTGATGTGAAAATTCCTCTCATCAAGTAGTACCTCAGATCTCTGGGCTCCACGGTACGGTCAGGCATTAGAAACCTGGGGGTGCTGTTTGACAGTTCAATGGCCATGGATAGCCATTCAAAGCAACTAGTCAAAAACTGCTTTTTCCATGTGAGGAACATTTCTAAACTCAAAAATGTATTATCAAGCTCAGCTCTAGAGATGATTACACTTTTATTTCATCCAAAATCAATTACTGCAACTCTCTTTTTACCTGTTTTAACAAGGGTTTGTTAAAACGCCTACAGATTGTTCAGAATGCTGTGGCCAGGCTTTTAATAGGAGCTCACAAATGGGACCGTATCACCCCAATTTTAATCACTCTTCATTGGCTACCAGTCAAATTTCATACTGATTTTAAAATTCTAGTTTTGACCTTTAGAGCAATTCAAAACCAAGCCCCAAAATACATTTGTGATCTTTTAACCCCATATTCTTCAGGTCAGGCACTCAGGTCTTCAGGTCAGAATATTTTATCAGTCCCTAAAACTTGCTATAAAACCAGAGGTGATCTGTCATTCCAGTCTGTTGCTCCCCGCTGTCATGTACGTATGCCGGAGCGCACAGGTGAAAGAGAATTAAGCCCAAATGCTGGTGAAGCCGTTCTCATGTTGAAGCGCAGCTATCAGAGAGATCCTATCCCGACCCTCAGTGTACTCCTGGAGCTGAGGGCACCGTCAAGCTGCCACTTCAGCGAGTCCCAGACACCATAATGTGTCTCTTGGAATACATGCGTGCCGCAGAGATCAGGGCGTCCACCTCCATGAGTGCATGGCAGCATTCCCACCCAAGATGCATTGGTTAGCTGCGTCCTCCTGCTGCATCCGTCCTGGTCTTCAAACCAGGTAAGAAAAGCACACAAAAATGAAAAATAACACGTACTTCACCGCTGGGCTTATTGTTGTGGTGGTGGCATTCTGTCATGTACGTATGCCGGAGCGCACAGGTGAAAAAGAATTAAGCCCAAATGCTGGTGAAGTAGATGTGCTTATTAATGGAAAAACATACATACACAAAATGTCCTATGAGTACTGTCCGGAATGAGAGTTAGAGGAAGATGACTGGCTACTACTCCATAGGCTAGCCCCACGCACTCCTGACGGGACAGGGCAGACAGGAAGGGCAAAGAAACAGGAGTGACTTACGAGTGGGGTTGGAGCGGCTTGCTCTGGGAAAACAACACCGTACGCAGTCTGACTCGAGGAGGAACCCATAGAGGAGCCAGGACATCCAACATAGACGAATGCCACCACACTGACTGCTTCACACCGTTACCCATAAGTACTCTGAAGCCTAGTGAGTGACGAGTGGATGCAGGTGTGGTGGCAGGAGTGATAATGAAAGCAAATATGTGTGTCTGAATGAATGTGTGTGTGTGTGTACATGTGTGTGTATGTGTGTGCGTGTGGAACCCCAAGTGATGGCAATCAGCTGATAGGTGCCTGGCAGAGAGAGGTGAGAGGAGGGCTGTGGCTGTAGACTGGCAGAGGAACCAATAATCTGCCATCTGGAAATGATAACAATCAGAGGCTAGGCCACAGGTCATGAAACAGGGCAGGAAAGAACAGCCCCATTCATGACACCCGCTTGGGGAAGGCTCTCCCTCTGTCTCTGTGTCTGACTGATTCGGTTGACTCTTTAAAAAAAAAAAAAAACAGTTGAAGACACCATTATTTAGGCAAGCTTTTAATTGACCGGTGGCCTGGTTTTTATTTATTCTATTATTTTATCATTTCAGTCGTATGTTTTAATGTTTCTTTTTGCTTAAATGGTTGTTATCTTATTTCCTTGTTTTACATTACTCTGCATTTTTATTGTCAAAGCACTTTGTGATCTTTATCTGTGAAAAGTGCTATATAAATAAAGTTCTTCTCACTATTTTGGGACTGTTTGTTTCGTGTGAAGCTGCAGGTGATATCAAAGTATTGGACTAAGTTAAAACAAGTAAATGTTAAAACATTTTCTAAAATTACTGGTTTCTTAAGTTACTTTGTTCAAACTTACCGATGTTAGTTCTGTGGTTAACAGAGAGTATTAACACTCACCTACTTCTGTTTCTGTTTCTGGGGCATCAAAAGACCAATGCATTACATGTGGCCACAGCTTCAAATGTTAATACAGCTGATTTGTAGTGGTGTCTATTCCAACCCCATCACATTACTGCTCCAGTGATCACCTGCAGGTCAAACGGCGTTGACAGAACACATGCACTCGAACGGAAAACTTGTTGGCTATGTGTGGGGCTGATAACAAACATTAAATAGTCTGATAGTCTTTATTTGATTGGCAATAACCGCTTGTTACCGCAGCTTTTATTACAAGTAACGCTATGTGAGGCCCTCATTGACTTACAGATTCCACAGCAGGTGGCCATCATTTAATGCTAAAAAAATAAGATGAAAGAAGAAGAAAATCACTCCTATTTAAAAAAAAGAAAGATTAGGCATGTCATGTATCCCTTGGTAACAGTTCAATGCCTAACACTGAAACACTGGAACCTAGTGATGCTTTAGAAATGTCTATTGCAGTTTCAAAGTCAGCGTCTTGAGACAGCCCACGGATCAGCAGGCAAATGTTTGCGCTCTGAGGAGAGGAGCTCTCCATGGTGCTGCCGCTGCACACACTGCTGCTCCTTGTAAAATCACTCTGTGTGCTACACACAGTTCAGTTACTGCTCCACAGCCCACTTGCAGTTTAGACTGGAAGCATTCCCTAGTGTTGACAGACTCAGTGTCCCCCACCTCCATTAATGTTTGAAGTTACTTTCCAGTGCCTTGAAAAGCAACTTATTATTTTATCTTAAACAGCCCCACAAAAACTTGCTGTCAAACTTATCTGAGGTCAGAAATATTGTAACAGAGGCTGCAGAAAGTTTTGGTTATCACATATGGGGGCTTTTAAAGTCAGGAACATGGAATGAGATCTATAGCACAGCAGGGGCTTTATTATTACTCTTAAAAATCAACAGTAATCTTTGAGTGGTTAGATATATAACTTTTACAAGAAGGGGTAGAACGGGCTGTTCCTTCTGAGGAGACTCAGGTCTTTTGGAATACAGGGAGCACTCCTGAAGACCTTCTATGACTCTGTGGTGGTATCAGCCATCATGTATGGAGTGGTCTGCTGGGGCAGCAGCATCACAGCTGCCAACAGGAAGAGACTGAACAGGCTGCTTAAGAAGGCCAGCTCTGTTCTGGGGTGCCGCCTTGACCCAGTGGAGGTGATAGGAGAGAGGCGGATGGTGGCTAAACTGCTGGAGTCTCTGAGTCCCACTCCATGGGGGACATGCTGAGTGCACTGAGGAGCTCATTTAGTGACAGGCTGCTCCATCCATGCATGATGGAGAGGTCCTTCCTACCTGCTGCTGTCAGACTACAATCTGTACTGCTCATAGAGACCACACATAAGACTATTACTTTGCACAATAAGGAACATTCCTTTCCAATACACTGTTAATATAATAATTATTGAAGGTGGCAGCAACACTACTCATCCAACTGTGAAATATGCTGTTAATATGTATTGCTGAATAATTTAATTTAATAGTAATGCTGTAAATACTATCTTATGATTTTTTTCAACTGTAAAAAACATTTTTATGTCTGAAATAACTCACTGAGAGCGGACGTGAGCCGAACACACACTTTATTATTCTCACACCAAATTATATATAGATGGGTGGCGCTGCCCCTGCACCATGGCTAGTTCACCACGTGATGACATCACCTACGGCGAGTCACCACATCCAAACATCAAATTTACCCCCCCCCCCCCCGACAAACCTCAAAGAACTATTTACCACTAGGGCACCTGGGCACCTGGATAGACCACCAGTGTGCCCGCATGTCCGAGTGGATTATTCTGCCACTGTTGTCGGTCACATCCTAACTACATATAAGTCCAGACTTCAAAAGTTGGTCATAAAGTCCTTTAGGTGGCAGGGTCTCTGCTGAACCTGGACTGAGTGGCACTTGGACTGCGTCTCCGTTGCAGGCTCCGGCAGCCGTTCCTCGGAGGCTGTGGGCCCTCTGTCGCCGGAGTCCCAGCCCGGTCCTTTCGTGTCCGCAGTCGTCTCCTGATCCGGGGCCAAAGTTGGCAACACTTTCCTGAAGCGGCTGGCATGCCACCGTGACCCATCAGTGAGACGAAAGGTGGCTGGGCCCAACTGCGCTGTGATCTGCATCGGCGTTGTCCAAAACGACTGCAATTTGTGGGCGCGGTTGGGGCACCGGATCCAGACCAAATCCAGTACTGCGAGCCCGGGTTGTTTTGCCCGGCGCTTCCTGTCAAAGCTTTGCTTCATGTGTTGCTGTTGTTTGACCACCCTTCCCCTGGGTGAGGGCCTTTCTGTCAGGGTAGCGTCCGATGGGGGGTGTAATTGGTCCAAGAGAAGGCACATTTCACGTCCCAGCATTAGTAGGGCCAGGGATCTACTTGTTGCGGCGTGAGGCAACCCTCTGTAATGTAGCAAGGTGCTCTGTAGTGCGGCTGAAAACAGGAGCCCAAATGCCAGATGTGCCTTGAGACCTTTCTTGAGGGCCTGGTTGAATCTCTCCACCCCCCGTTCACCTGAGGGTAAAAAAGGCATTTTTTTATATGTTTGATGCCCCTTTCTCTCACAACGGCCTCAAAGTCTGCTGAGGTGAACTGCGGTCCATTGTCGGTTGTGATTGCTTTCCGGGGAAACAGTTTCCTGACCGTGGCCGCGCTCAGAAGGGACCTCGAGGCTGCTGTTTCCAACAGCAGCGGCATGTCAATGCCGTCCAGCTGTATTGTGCACCATTTGAATGGTCAGTTCTTGGCGCCAACTGTGTGGGCAGTGGCTGGGCCTGACAGGTGGGCCATTGGATTTGTGGGTGCTGAGCGGCAGACTTTGGAAAAGTGGTTGGCCTTTTTATAGGGGTAGCGTTTCAGTCCCCTGGCTTGGCAGGCGGGTGAATAAGTTTGGTGTCTGGATGAACCACAGTCATTGCAGGGTGAGCACTCACTGGTGTTAGGCTGTTTCCTACCCGACTTCTTCTGGTTATAGTGGGGAGATGTGGGGATGGAGCGCCAGGTGGTGGCGGTGAAGGCCTGCGCTCCAGCAGCCGGGCGAGGGGCCTGTTGGCTAGGCGCCGCTAGCTTTCTCAATAGATGGGTGGCCATTTCCATTTTGGACACCATCCTCACCACCTCGTCAAGCTTTAGGCCATTCCCTGCCAGTATCAACTCATCATGCAGCCACTCATTGTTAGCATTCTCCACTAGCTTATTAACATTATTGTAATTATTTATTTAATTATAAACATATTAGCTCTTCCTCTAGGTGGCCAAAAGCACGTGTGCTCACCAGGAACTGGAACTCGGTGGCACTCTATAGGGTCATCTCCTCCGCACGCTGATGGCTGATGGTTGAAAACGATTCTTTGCGCTATTAAACTACATGTGTCAGTGAAATACCTGCTCATTACAGCCACACAGTCCTTGTATGTGCTCGCCGGGCCTAGGGAGTGAAACACACGCTTCCCCTCGGCACGAGAGTGTGGATTAGCATCCCCTTTAGCCTCTCGTCGCTAGCGTCATTCAGCCCAGCAGCATTGATAAAGGTTTTGAATCTTTCGAGCCAGCGGGGCCAAGGGATTGGTGGCTCACCTGGGAGGGCCAGGAATGGTTGCACGGCTTGTATCACAGTAGGTTTTACCCCCGTTGCCATTGTTATGTCTGAAATAACTTGCTGGGTGCTGTGAGCTGAGCTGAGCACACACTTTATGGCAGATGACCGGGAGAAGTGGAGAAGCACCAGCCTTATGGTCCACTGGGGATCAATACAGGATTAAAAAAAACATAAACAACTATATACAGATGGGTGGCGCCGCCCACGCACCACGGCCAGTTTGCCATGTGATGACATCACCCACGGCAAGCCACCACATCCAAACATCACACTATTCTAGTTTTTATCTTCTTGCACTGTGTCTATACAGCTTTATCTTATCTACACAGCAGTTTGAATTCGTAATGAAGATGGGATACATTGGAATAGTATTAGATGCACTGCAATGCAGTGCACACAGAGTAAATCTAAGCAAGCTTTGGAGAACATACAAACATCACACAAGCCATGTTTACATGGACACAAGTAACTGGATTAAAAGGCTGATCGGAATAAAAATGTTTCATGTAAACACACCAATCTGAATATTCTGACTCAATCACACTCACTCGGATCAAAATTTCCTTCCGACTGAGACGGGTGGGTTATGCCGATTGTTATTCTGATTGGTGCGCACAGAAACACTTTGAAGTTTGGGCAGAAAATATGTTTACTGCGCATGTCTGTACATCAGCCACACGTCGACGTGACGTATTTCTGCCTTTGCAGCAGCTAGCGGAAGACATGGGGGGAGTAAAACAAAACTGGTCTGTATCTTCCTGCTGTCTCCCTGTTTGTCACACGCAGGAGTATGTACTGCTGGGCTTGTAGCTTCATTACGGAGACCAGCAGAAGCAAAAGTGCAGTCTGAATAACACAATACAGGTCCATTTCAAAAAGAGAAAGACACAAAGCAGAGTTTGTTTACATCGGAAGTTGCTTCTTCTTCTACTATTTCCGGAATGTCGGATAATTGTGCGCATGTCAAAATGATTTAGTCCATTCAAACGTGTGACACATGGACACACACGTCCTAATCGGATCAACTTTTTCAGGATCCACGTAAACGGTAAAGTTCTGATCTGAATTGTAATCAGATTGAAGAAATTTTGCACATGTAACCGTGGCTACAGATGGGCCCAACCAGGGACCAGAATGGATTCAGTTGTGCTGGTGATGCTCAAGAAGCTATCTACATTTTAAGCTTTACCTGTGTTACATCATATCATCACATGTAATCGACTTGACCGTGTAGCTGAATTGTCAATCTGTGTTTGGAAGCATTTGAAGACCTTGATCTTTTATGCTAATTTGAAATTTGCTTTGAATTGTCACCATTAGTTGAAAGCAAAGAAAGAAAGAAAGAAAAACAAACATAAAAAGGAACTCGTCAAAGTCAGTAGGAGGTTAATTCTTGCAGCCAGGAGGAACACTGGCACATTGTTGTTGAAATAAATCTGACAGAACAAAATACATTTGCTCTTAGTGCCACCTCGGGACGTGAAACCATCACCCTTAAGGAAACAAATTAAACACAATGGCTCAGTGAAATGACCTCTAATATCTGACAGATCGATTATTTACACCAGTGAATTTAAAGAAATCTTTCACATTTTTCTCCAAAAGCTTATGAAGTTGAGACCGATAGAATCAATACATTTCTACAGATATTCAAACTATCTTTAGAAATTAATATGAAAAACCCTTCAGCAGCTTTAAACCTCTGGGGTCAGGTGTGCCAACAGGTCTTCAAACTGGTTTTGAGTTTATGGTGACAGAGACAACATTCTGACCTCCTGCTCAGTAGGTGTTGGACTCAGCCCAGTTATGCTATTGGCTGTGACCAGCTGTGACATCTTTACCGGCCATAGATATGTAAGCACTAGACAGGATATGGCTAGCTGCTAGGCTTGTCATGTTCCATATACAGTACATAGCTCATATGATTACAATAAATACAATGAACAATTTGTGTATCCCGTTATCACAATAATGCAGGTGCTGTCAACCATTATAATTACCTACAGAATATGGCCCCTCCATTTGCCATGAAAACATCCGCCATGCCCTACGTAGTGCTTATATAAATATCTGTTTACGGCCACTGGAGTCTCATCATCCAACTGCTCAGATGTAAATATGATTTAGGACCAGTATTTTTTCCATCATTTGATTATTTTTTATTATAAAGACTGAAATCCCACACCTTTGGAAACATTTTGTTGATGTATTATTTTTCAAGAATATTTGTTTTCATGAAAATACTCTAGTTCACCTTCAAAACAAAACTACAGTGATGTAAAAAAAAGTATTTGCCGCCTCCCAGATTTCTTATAGTTTTGCATATTTGCCACACTTAAATGTTTCACATCAAATAAATTTTAATATTAGACAAAAATAACCCGAGAAAATACAAAAGGGAGTTTTTAAATGATGATTTCATTTATCAAGGGAAAAAAAAAGCTATCCAAACCTTCCCCCCCCCCCATTACACCATGAGTTAACTGTGATCAACCACATTTTTTGAAAAGCTGAATTCAGTTTTATTAACCATGCCCAGGCCTGTTGAATCAAGAAATCACTTAAATAGAACCCGTCTGACAAAGTGCAGTAGGCTAAAAGTGACATTTTTCTCACAAACAGACCCAAAAGCAGACAGCGAGGAGGCCAGCGTGACTGTGCAAAAAAGTCTTTTATGTTTAAGTTTAATGTTTATTTGAAAGGGATAATACATACTATTCAATTCAATTCAACTTTTATTTATACTAGTGCATACCCGTGCATGCCCGTAGAGGTGATGCCTTGGAACAGAATTCTTGCCAGTTATAGGACAGTTGGTATAGCAACACAACACTAAGTGGCAATCACATGTGACGGCTTTTGTCTGCAGCAAAACATAAAAATCACACAAAATATGCCCTGCCATTTGGGGCTGTTTGCCCCTGCTTGTTACTTCTTCTCCTGCCTGTCACTGTTCTGTGTTATGTTGCTTACCTGTGTCTATATACGTATACTGTATGTCTTGTGGGGAGTTATGTGCTCTGTCTATGTGCTGTCATATAGACATTATCTGGTGGGTCTTCTTCATTCAGACCACTGAAGGGTCTCCTCCTGTCTCAGACGGCTGTGTTGTTCACAGTCATGCTTGCGGCTTACTGCTGGAACCTGAGGTGTTTCATGTTCACGGCATCCTGTCTGACGTGCAGCAGTTCTCCTCATTCTATTGCTTTCCATCTGGTGGGTCTTCTTCTTCTTTCAGACCACTGGTTGAGGGATAGTTGCATTGTAATTCCAGTTCATGGGCACGATCCTGAAAAAATGGCTTTTGACCCTGTGCAGGAAGGCCTGTGCATGCCCGTAGAAACCAAGAAACCAGAGCACCTGGAGAAAATCAGTGCTTTGCTTGGCATTTTACACATTTGTAGTGTAGACTGGCATTCGTCAAGGTGACACATTTGCCATCATGTAGGCATGGCAAGTCGTCCTATGATGTTACACATTTGCCATCATGTAGGCATGGCGAGTCGTCCTATGATGCCTGAGTTCATAGGACGCGCTATGATGATGAGGCAGAGCTCATAGGCTGTCCTATGATGTCCTAGAAATATGCTTTAAAGTCTGTCGTACCCTATGCTAGTGAAGGGTGTCCTCCTGTCTCAGACGGGTGCGATGTACTGCTGGAACCTCAGGTGTTTCATCTTCATGGCATCTTTTCTGACGTGCAGCAGTTGTCGTCATTCTATTGCTCTCCATCTGGTGGGTCTTCTTCTTCTTCTTCGCTGAGACCACTGGTTGAGGGATAGGTGCGTCATAATTCCAGTTCATGGACAGGATCATCATAAAGACACATGGTATAGGACGTCCTATGATGTTCAGGCAGCGATCGTATGACATCATAAAGACACATTTGTCTATGTGTCATAGGACATCCTATGATCTCTGTGGTCTATGTGACATCATAAAGACACATTTGTCTATGTGTCCTATGCACATAGACAAATCTATGTGTGACATCATAAAGACAAATTGTCCTATGAGCTCTGTGGTCTATGTTCAGGTTCAGGTTTAGGTTACTTTATTTGTACCCGTAGGTAGATTTGTTTTGCAGTCTGGTGACATCCATATTTACAAGCCACAAATTACATTCAACATAGACACAAACACAGGCACACATGAAATTGACTATAGACATGATAAAAATACTCAAGGCTCCATCAATCAGGGTATAAAAAGGCAAAGAGACGGGAGAAAAACCAGAGGTAAGAGAGAAGAGTCATATTAAAAGTTAAAAACT
This sequence comes from Pholidichthys leucotaenia, assembly GCA_020510985.1. Classification (NCBI taxonomy): domain Eukaryota; kingdom Metazoa; phylum Chordata; class Actinopteri; order Cichliformes; family Pholidichthyidae; genus Pholidichthys; species Pholidichthys leucotaenia. Next base: position 108,346,601 of record CM035845.1, read on the forward strand.
AGTCAAAGGGGTTAAAAACTCAAAGGTCTAAAACCCAATAAAATATTTAGAACCCAAGTAACATCCTACAAAAATAAGTCACTATAAAATGGAGTTAATAAATAGGTACCTAAATTATGTGCAATATATTGTTACAGCTCGTTCAACTCTTTGACAGCAGCAGGAACAAAGCTGTTTTTGTAGCGCTGGGTTTTACTTTTTGGGACATCAGACCTCCGTCTTGAGGGAAGAAGCTGAAAGTTGCAGTGCAAAGGGTGGGAGTCATCATTTAAAATGGAGGTAGCCATCCTCTGTACTTGTCTGGTGTACAGGGATGTCAGGCTCAGCTGTGACTCACCAAGCAAACGACTGGACCATCTAACTACCTGATCCAAGGATTTTCTCTGTTTCAGTTTTATCTGACCAAACCATGACACTAAAGAAAAGGATAAAACAGATTCAATAAAAGCCCGATAAAACATTGTCATTATGGTTCGGTCAATATAGAAGCGTGCAAGTTTTCTCAAGCAATGCAAATGTTGCTGACCCTTTTTGCACACCCTTTCACAGTTCTCTTCAAAGTTTAAATTACTATCAATAATTGTCCCAAGATATCTGTAGGATTGTACACATTCGGTGTGGTCTGGCCTTTTAGTACGGCGACTTTGTGCCTGGGAGTTTTCCTCCTAAAGTCAATAATCATGTCTTATTCAGCTGCAGGTAGGAATCCTCACACCAGTGAACAAAATTATCAACTACTGGGCCGTGGCCACTCTCACCATCCTGGAGGAGACTGACAATAACTGAATCATCAGCATACTTTATAATGTGTCTGTTGTCATGTCTGCTCCGACACATGTTTGTGTACAGGATGAAGAGTAGTGGTGACAACACACACCCCTGAGGAGAGCCAGTAGAAGAGCACTTTAGGTCAGACAATGTACCATTGACTCTTACTCTCTGCGTCCTGTTGGTTAAGAAATCCAGAATCCAACCCACCAGATTATTGCTCAAATCAAATTGTTGCAGGAGCCTTTCAACTAAGATATGAGGTTGGATTGTATTAAAGGCGGAGGAAAAGTCCACAAATAAAAGTCTGGCGCATGTCCCATTAAAATCCAGATGTTTAAAAAGCATGTTAAACAGAGTGACAGTGGCATCCTCCACTCCTCTGTGAGGCCTATAGGCAAACTGCAGAGGATCCAATGCATGCTCAGTCTGCTTTAGGACCTCACATCTGACCAGTTTTTCAAAAAAACATCATACAGACACATTTGTGACATCATAAAGACACATTTGTTGACACATAGACAAATCTATGTGTGACATCATAAAGACAAATCGTCCTATGATCTCTGTGGTCTATGTGACATCATAAAGACACATTTGTTGTCCTTTGATGCCTGAGTTCATAGGACGTCCTATGATGTTCAGGCAGAGATCATAGGCCGTCCCATGATGTCCTATGAAGCGTGACACACAGACAGACAGACAGACACAGAGATTTCTTGCTTTTATAGAGTGATGATAGCGCGATTTCACAACAACAATCATCTCATAGCACTTTCAACCCCCACAATTGCAGAAAGACCCCAGCAATCAAAGCAATCCCCTGTGAGCAAGCACTTGGCGATGGTGGAGAGGAAAAACTCACTTTTAGCAGGACGAAACCTCCAGCAAAACCAGGCTCAGGGAGGGGCAGTCATCTGCCGTGACTGGCTGGGGGGTGAGGGGATAGAGAAGAAGAAGAAAAGAACAGACATGTAGAGAGCAAACTGCACAACGGGGACTCAATCTATGGAAGAGAACAAACAGATGTTAATGACCAGCAAAAATATTTCATTGAGAGTGAAGAAGGACTGAAGCCCAGTGCATTGTTGGAGGTCCCCCGGCTGTCTAAACCTATTTGCAGCATAACTAAGGGAGGGTTCAGGGGCACATGATCCCACCCTAATTTTAGGTTATATCAAAAAGGAAGGTTTCAACCCTATTCTTAAAAACAGAGATCGAGTCTGACTCCCGAATCCAGATTGGCAGCTGGTTCCACAGGAGAGGAGCTTGATAACTGAAGGCTCTGCCTCCCATCATTTTGCTCTGTTAGGAAAATAGGGTAGTATCAGATCTTTTAAATAAAAAGGGGCCTGATTATTTAGAGCTTTGTAATTGAGAAAAAGAATTTTAAACTTAATTCTAAACTCTATGGGAAGTCAATGAAGGGAGGCCAGAACCAGAGCGATATGAGCTCTCCTTTTAGTACCTGTTAAAACTCTTGCTGCAGCATTTTGGATCAGCTGAAGACTTTTTAAAGATGTTTTAGGACAACCTGATAATAAAGAGTTACAATATTCTAATCTTGAGCTAACAAAAGTATGAATTAGTTTCTCAACATCACTCTGAGACAAGATGCTCCTAATCTTGGCAATATTACTCAAATGATAGATTTACTAAATGATAGATGATAGATTTGATGTCCTTAAGACAGGCCTCCAGCTTGGCTAGTTGATTGCTATCATCTGGCTTCATTGAGAGGTATAATTGTGTGTCATCTGCATAACAATGAAAATGTATACAGTGCTTTCTAATAATGTTGTCTAGCGGAAGCATATATAAACTAAAAAGAATAGGGCCTAGCACAGATCCCTGTGGAACTCTGTGACTGAGCTTTGAGTTGGAAGAAAACTCATTATTGACATGAACAAACTGGAACCTATCAGATAAATAAGATCTAAACCACTGCAACAAAGTTCCATTAAGTCCAACATAGTGTTCCAATCTATCAAGTAAAATATTATGATTGACAGTATCAAAAGTTTCCCTAAGGTCTAAAAGGACAAGTACAGAAACAAGTCTATTATCAGATGTGATAAGGAGGTCATTAGTGAACTTCACTAAAGCTGTTTCAGTACTATGACGGATTCTAAACGGTGGCTAAACTGTCATCTCTGCTGGAGTCTGAGTTCCACCCTATGCAGGACATGCTGAATGCACTGAGGAGCTCATTTAGCTGCAGACTACATCATCTTAGGTGCACAACCGAGAGGTTTCGCAGGTCCTTCCTACCAACGGCTGTCAGACTGTATAACCTAAGCAGGGCTGCTCGCAGAGATAGCAAAAAGACGTGACAACCTAATAGTTTTGAATGCAAAAGACGCAATAGACTTATACAATGGTCCCCTCCGGCATACAACTAGGAAAATACCGGTCGCTATGGAGGGTGAGAATATGTATGGGTACATAATCATACCATGTAGGATAACTAAGTAGACGGTTGTGCTGTTTCATCCCATCTAGCAACAATGCTCTGCACTGCGTGTGTTTATATATTTATATATTTATTCCATCTAGCTACAATGCTCCGCACTGGGTGTGTTTATATATCTACATATTTATTCCATCTAGCTACAATGCGCCACACTGTGTTTTTATATATCTACATATTATTCCATCTAGCTGCAATGCTCCGCACTGTGTGTGTTTATATATTTACATATTTATTCCATCTAGCTACAATGCTCCATACTGTGTGTTTTTATATATCTACATATTTATTCCATCTAGCTACAATGCTCCGCACTGTGTGTCTATATATATATACAGTATATTTATGTTTATATGTACATATGTATTCTTGCTGCTCTTGTTTCTTTTTTTTTCTCTTGCCTTCTGATTGTTGCTCTGAGTGTTGCTATCCCTGTGCTGTTGCAATCCTGGAATTTCCCCATTGTGGGACTAATAAAGGCTTATCTTATCTTATCTTAAACCCAGGATTGAAACTCTTCAAATAAACCATTTCCCTGCAAGTTGTCAAATAATTGCGTAGCAACAACTCTTTCTAAGATTTTTGAAATGAAAGGCAGATTAGCGATTGGTCTATAGGTAGCTAAAACTCCTGGATCCAGCGTTGGCTTTTTGAGTAAGGGTTTAATTACAGCAGTTTTAAAAGCCTGCGGTACATGGCCTAATGTTAATGAAGAATTGATTATTTGAAGAATAGAGCTACCAATAAATGGGAAGACTTCTTTAAATAACCTGGTAGGAATAGGGTCTAAAAGACAAGTTGAAGGCTTGGATGAGGAAATTATTTTATCTAACTCTAAAAGGTCAATTGGAGTAAATTCATCCAAACAGGTATCAGTTGAAGGAGTTGTAGTAGTTACTGTATTTAAGTTAATGGTGGGAAGAATCTGACTGATTTTATCTCTGATAGATGAAATTTTATAATTGAAAAAGTTCATAAAGTCCTGACTAGTATGCTCTAAGTGAATGCTAGGGTTGACAGAGTCCTGACCCTTTGTCAGCCTGGCTACAGTGTTGAAAAGAAACCTGTGATTATTCTTGTTCTATTCTATTAATGCAGAATAATAACTTGTTCTAGCTTTCCAAAGAGATTTTTTTTTTTATATATATATAAATTAGAAGATGATTTCTCCAAGCTAAATAGATTTCATCTAATTTAGTGGAGCACCATTTTCTTTCTAATTGACAAGTCTTCTGTTTTAAGCTATGAGTTTCTGTGTTGAACCAAGGAATTAGAAATCTCTGATTAGATTTTTTTTTCTTTTTTAAAGGGGCCACTATGTCTAGAGTCTGATGCAGAGAAGCTGTAACACTATCTACCATGCTGTCAATTACAGAAGGAGCAAGCTCTCCACTGCTTATCTCCGTTGTGTTGACACATGGCATTGAGGAAACTGCTTAAATTTGGTAACAGCATCATCTGAGAAGCATCTACTGTAGTAATATTTTTCCTTAGGAGCCAAACAGTCAGAGATAGTAAAATCAAAGGTTAACACACAATGGTCTGAAAGTACAGGGTTATGAGGAGACACTATCAGATTTTCTATGTCTGTGCCATATGTCAGAACAAGGTCCAATGTATGGTGGAGATAATGGGTAAAATTTCCTACTTTCTGAGAAAACCCCATTGAGTCTAATATTGAATTAAATGCCAAATTAAGGCAATCATTATCTATATCTACATGTGTATTAAAGTCCCCTACTATAATTATTAATTATAACTATTAATTAATTATTATTATATTAATTATCTGATTTCAGCACTAAATCTACTAAGAATTTGGCAAATTTGAATAAAACTCTGAGTAGGCTGAGGAAGGAAGATAAACTATGGCAAATAAAATTGTGTTTAACCCAAAATTGCTAAAATACCCAATACTGAGGACCAGGCCTTCAAAGGAATTATTACATGTTTTTTGCTTTTCATTAACTAATAATTTGGAATGGTAAATTGTTACTACTACTCCTCCACAACCAGAACTTCTGGAATTTTGACAGTTTAAATAACCAGAGGGAGTTGATTCATTTAAACCATCATAATCCTCTTGCTCGAACCAAGTCTTTGTAAGGGATATTAAATCAATCTGATGATCATTTAACAGATCATGGACTAGCAGAGACTTGGGAGTTAGAGACCTAATATTCAACAAACCTCATTTAATTTTTATATTATGAGGAGGAACAGAGGCCAAGTCATTAAATTTAGAGACTTCATGTTTAATTTGAGTTTTACCAACTTTTTGTTTAATCACTTTGGGATGCTAATACATTATACTTTTATTTACTTTGGAAAACACAAACAGTGATTCTCTGATGGGAAGACAGGGGCTAAGTTGAGGGGTGGCAGATGAAGAGGAGCTGCAGAGAGGCGTGTAAGACTGCGACTCTGCTTCCTGATCTAAACTCTGAGATGTCAAGGTTTTGGAAATTTGGATAAAAATGATGCCAGACTGTTAGATAAAAGAGATGCACCATCCAAAGTGGGATGTACGCCATCTCATTGAATAAGACCAGATTTTCCCCAAAATGAGTTCCAATTGTCTATGTAGCCCACATTGTTTGCAGGACACCACACAGACAGCCAGTGGTTGAAGGATGATATGCGGCAAAACATGTCATTACTGGTCAGATTGGGGAGGGGCCCAGAGAATACTACAGAGGCAGACATCGTTTTGGCAAAGTTACACACCAATTCCACACTAAGTTTTGTAACTTCCAACTGCCGGAGTCGGATGTCGTTAATGTCGTTAAAACTAAGGAGCTGGTGGTGGACTGCCGCAGGCAAGGACAACCCCTCACAGCACCAGTAAATATACAGGGAACAGACATTGAGATGGTGACATCCTACAAGTACCTGGGTGTTCATCTGAACAATAAACTAGACTGGTCACACAATACTGACGCACTCTACAAGAAGGGACAGCGCAGGCTGTTCCTACTGAGGAGACTCAGGTCTTTTGGTGTACAAGGGGTTCTGCTGAAGACATTCTACGACACGGTGGTGGCATCAGCCATCACTTTTGGAGTGGTCTGCTGGGGCAGTGGCATTACTGCAGCCGATAGGAAGAGACTGAACAAACTGATCAAGAAAGCTAGCTCCGTCCTGGGGCAGTGCCTTGATCCGGTGGAGGAGATAGGAGAGAGAAGGACGGTGGCTAAACTGTCATCTCTGCTGGAGTCCCAGTTCCACCCTATGCAGGACATACTGAATGCACTGAGGAGCTCATTTAGCAGCAGACTACATCATCCCAGGTGCACAACCGAGAGGTTTCGCAGGTCCTTCCTACCAATGGCTGTCAGACTGTACAACCTAAGCAGGGCTGCTCGCAGAGATAGCAAAAAGACGTAACAACCTAATAGTTTTTTGAATGCAAAAGATGCAATAGACTTACACAATGGTCCCCTCCGGCATACAACTAGGAAAATACCGGTAGCTACGGAGGGTGAGAATATGTATGGACACATAATCATACCATGTAGGATAACTAAGTAGACGGTTGTGCTGTTTCATCCCATCTAGCAACAATGCTCCGCACTGTGTGTGTTTATACATTTACATATTTATTCCATCTAGCTACAATGCTCCACACTGGGTGTGTTTATGTTTATGTTTATATTTATATATCTATATATTCATTCCATCTAGCTACAATGCTCCGCACTGTGTGTTTATATATCTACATATTATTCCATCTAGCTACATTGCTCCGCACTGTGTGTTTACATATTTACATATTTATTCCATCTAGCTGCAATGTTCCGTACTGTGTGTTTATATACTCATATATTTATCCCATCCAGCTACAATGCTCCACACTGTGTGTCTGTGTGTGTATATATACAGTATATATTTATAGTAATATGTACATATGTATATTAGCTGCTCTTGCTTGCTTGCTTTTTTTTTTTTTTTCTTGCCTTCTGATTGTTGCTCTGAGTGTTGCTATCCCTGTGCTGTTGCAATCCTGGAATTTCCCCGTTGTGGGACTATTAAAGGCTTATCTTATCTTATCTTATCTTAATGCTGGCAAGGATAACAATTGTGGAGCATTTACAGTTACTTTTAGCTAGCATTTTCAAATTTGACTTGATGTCGCCTGCTCTGGCCCCGGGAATGCATTTAACTATGGCCGCTGGAGTCTCTAGGTCCATGTTTCTGACTATAGAGTCACCAATGATCAGAGGTTTTTCCTCAGCGGGTGTGTCGCTGAGCGGGGAAAAGTGATTAGCAACATGAACAGGTTGGTGGTGAACCAGGGGCTTGCGATTATGCTTCCTTCTCACCGTCACCCACCCATTCTCTCCTGGCTGCTCAGGAACGGTGGAAGCCGGGGGATGGCTAGCAGGCCCTATGCTAGGGTTCTCCACTGCAGCTAAGGGGAGTCCGTCATTATTAACTGGTGCTGATGGTGTCTCAGTGCAGCGGGGACGGAATTCCAAATCGCACAACATACTAATGAACATTAATACAAATGTATGTACGCCAGATTTAGCAATAGTGCTAATTTACATCTGTAGTCCCCTGGCGGGTCACAAAAACACACAAACAAACAAAGGGAGTTGAGCAGTTTGTAATGATAACTAATGTAATGATAAATACACGGAGAGTCTGGCAACCCTGCAGAGGAGGAGAAAGAGAAGAGAAGAGAAGAGAAGAGAGAGGTAAGTATTGGCAGTTATGGAACTGAGTCATTGTGGAAAATTGCTAGTTTCTCTTACAGGCTTGGAGAGGAAACCCAGTGGTGAGAAGGTTTTCCTGCAGACTCTCGGCATGGTGGAAGAAGTCCAATAATGGTGAGAATAGCACATGGTGGTAATTGGTGCTTGAGAATTAAGGAGGGAGATTGAGATAATAATGCACATTGGTAAGTTGACTCACTTCGGGAATTGGGTGTAAAAAGTGAAGATCTGGGTTTCATGGCTCTGCCAACAGGAGGTCCGGATCCATCAAGATAAGTCCTGGAAGATAGTAGGGTGTCATAAATCTTTATGTTCATTCCTTGTTCTCTTTGTGATTAATTATGATTCTTGCCTGTGTTTTTACCTTCTGTATTCCCCTGGGTCCTTTGTGATTGTCCTCTGTTTATCTGTTTACCTATTGTTCCACCTCCTCATGTTTCTGTACCCATAGCCACTCTCCCTCATGTGTACTCTGCTCAGCCCTTAATTGTTCCCCGTCTTAGGTTTAGTCAATTATCTGTTCCCACCTGTCCTGTTTTCTATAATTACTTCCCTGTCTATATATGTCAGTATTCAGTGTCAGTCTGGTTGTGGCGTCATAGTCGTGTGTTCCCTCCGGTCTCCTTGTCATTTGGTGAACACCCTTCTGAGTGAGTTTTTGCCTTCCATGGCCCTTTGTGTTCCAGCCCCCATGCGGTGTGTTTGTTTTTGATTCCTTTGTTAATAAATTACCATCTACACTGAAGTCCTGCCTGCGCACTGAGTCCATCATGCCTGCTTGCTGGAGTGGTTTATAACAGTATGACGCCACCACATCAGGACTCAGCAGGTACGGACTACTGGAGCTTTGGTCTCAATGCGGATGATGGGTGGGCAGCTCACACCATTGAAGACCTCATTTCGGATGCCCACACCTCCCATACGCCGGAGGCAGTCCTGAGGTACTTGGCTGCCACAGCCGAGGAAATAGAGGCATACCCCAGCCTGTGGAGATACCCCGAATTGGTCGGGATGTTAATTTCAGTCTCTAACCTCCGGCACATGTGCCGTGAGATGATGAGGAATGTACCTGGGTCGCTGAGGTGTCTGCTGATGAAGAAGCATCCCGAGCTCCGGCACCTCTCTTTTGTCACCACTCTCTGGTGTCCGCTCCAGCTTCGATGCCAGCCTCACCAGCCCCACAGCCGCTTCACAGGCTGGAAGTGAGCTCCCTGTCTACGCCAAAGCTTGTGCTGATGAATAAGCATCCCCTGGCTCCAGCGCTTTTCTCTCCAGCTCCAGCTCCAGCACCAGTTCCATACCACTCCTGTCTGCCGGAGTGATTTATGACATTGGGAGGGTTTTGGGTTGAGAGAATTTGCACTCTCACATGTGGAAGGAGGAAAGGAAAGGTGATCAGGCTTCAGGTTACACACAGGGGAGAAGTGATCCCAACGGCAGCAAGGAGAGAGTCTGACATGGTCCTGTAGGTTGAGGGGAGCTGCTCCTATTTAAGGAGTGGAGCTGATTGCTGACAGGTGGTGAACTCAGCTGTGGAAAATGAGTAATTAAGGGAGAGAGAGAGAGAGAACAAACAGTGTACAGCCAGAATCACTACAAAAAGATTCAAAAAGCAACACATCAGTGGCTCAGGAGGTAGAGTGGTTCGTCCAATAACTGAAGGGTTGGCAGTTCAAATCCCGCTCTCCCCATTCATCCTGTCGTTATGTCCCTGGGTAAGACACTTTACCCACCTTACCTCTAGTGTCTATGACACTGGGTATGAATGTGCATAAATATTCGGTAGTGGTCGGAGAGGCTGTTGGCGCAGATTGGCACCTGTCAGTCTGTCCCGGGGCAGCTGTGGCTTCAGAAGTAGCTTACCACTACAAATGTCTGTGATTTAATAATGGACTCACTGTAAGCCCTTTGAGATGTCACTTGACATGTAAAGTGCCATACAACTCTAATCCATTATTATTCTTATTATTACATCATGCAGCAATCAAAAGAAATTCAAGAAGGGATGAGAAATAAAAACCCAGAACAACATCGAAAGAACTGCAGGCCTCACTTGTCTCAGTGTGGACACTGGTCCATGATTCAACATTAAGAAAGAGACTGGGCAAAAAATACCATCCATGGGAGAGTTCCAAGGTGACTGAAAACCACTGCTGACCAAAAAAAAAAAATAAACCTCACAAAGGCTTGTCTCACATCCTCCCCCCCACCCCGCAAAAAACCCCCAAAACAAAACAAAACAAAACAAAAAAAACCCAAAAAACATCTTGATGATCCCCAAGACTTTTGGGAAAATGTTCTGTGGACTGAATAGACAAAAGTTTATCTGTCTGGAAGGAGTGCATCCTGTTCCATCTGCCACAAAACTAACACAGCATTTCCTAAAAAGAACATCATACCAACAGTCAAACATGGTGATGGTAGTGTGATGGCCTGGGGCTGTTTTGCTACTTCAGGACCTGGATGACTTGCTGTAATTGAAGGAACCATGAATTCTGCTCTCTACCAGAAAATCCTGAAGAAGAATGTCCAGCCATCAGTTTGGGACCTCAAGCTCAAGCGCATTTGGGTTATGCAGCAGGATAATAATCCAAAACATACCAGCAAGTCCACTTCTGAATGGCTTAAAATTTAAAAAAAAAAAAAAAATCAAGGTTCTGGGATGGCCTAGTCAAAGTTGAACTTAAATTCAATTCAGATGCTGTGTAAAATTCCTCAACAGTGATGTAAAAGACTCACTGACAGTTGTCAGAAATGCTTGATTGACTGCCAAGGGTGGCACAACCAGTCATTATATTTAGGGGACAATTACTTTTTCACACCCCCTCATGGATCGTCACCTTATCGTGGTGGGGGGTTTGCGTGCCCCAGTGATCGCAGGAGCTATGTTGTCTGGGGCAATTTGCCTCTGGTAGGGTCACCCAAGACAAACTGGTCCTGGGTGAAAGGCCAGACTAAGAACGATCCAACAGACTCTCATGATGCTAGAACAAGAATTCAGTGTACCCCACCTGGTATGGGGTTACCGGGGCCCCACCCTAGGGCCAGGCCTGGGGGAGGGGCTTGAAGGCTAGCTTCTGGTGGCTGGGTTTCCGCCCATGGAACCGGGCCGGGCTCAACCCGAAGGAGTTACTGTACATGGGTCCACCCTCCAGTGGGGTCACCACCCGCAGGAGGGTCCAGTGCTATGTGGATCAGGTGGCGGTCAAAGGCGGAGACCTTGGTGGTCTGATCCCAAGCTTCTTAAACTGGCTTTTGGTATGTGGAATGTCACCTCTCTGGTGGGGAAGGAGCCTGAGCTGGTGCATGAGGTTGAGAGATACCGGATAGATATAGTTGGCCTCACCTCAACACACAGCTCCAGTTCAGGAACCAGTCTCCTGGAGAGAGGCTGGAGCTTGGCCTACTCTGGAGTTGCCCCGGGCAAGAGGCAACAAGAGCAGGGGTGGGTACTCTTGTTTCCCCCCCCCACCACCTTGCTGACTCTATATTGGAGTATTCCCCGGTGGATAAAAGGGTTGTCTCCCTGCGCCTTCGGGTTGGGAAATGGGTCCTGACCATCATTTGTGCCTATGCGCCAAATGATGGTAAAGAGTACCCACCCTTTTTGGAGTCTCTGACTGGGGTGCTGGAGAGTGCTCCTCTTGGAGACTCCATTGTTCTACCGGGGCACTTCAATGTGCACGTAGGCAACGAGAGTGAAACCTGGAGGGGGGTGATTGGGAGGAACGGCCTGCTCTATCTGAACCCGAATAGTGTTCAGTTATTTGACTTCTGTGCTAACCACAGTTTGTCCATAACAAACACTATGTTCAAGCATAAGGATGTCCAGGACACCCTAGGTCGCAGGTCGATGATCGATTTTGTTATCGTGTCATCAGACCTGCGACCGTATGTCTTGGACACTCGGGTTAAGAAAGGTGCAGAGCTGTCAGCTGATCACCACCTAGTGGTGAGTTGGATGGCAGGGGAGGATGCCATTCAGACCTGGTAGACCCAAATGTATAGTAAGGGTGTGCTGAGAATGTCTGGCTGAGGCCCCTGTCCGGGAGGTCTTCAACTCCCACCTCCGGAAGAACTTCAACTGCATTCCAAGGGAGTCTGGTGACATGGAGTCTGGAGACATGGAGTCTGAATGGACCATGTTCTCCACCTCCATTGTTGAAGCGGCTTCCCAGAGCTGCGGCTGCAAGGTCGTCGGGGCATCTCGTGGTGGCAATTCCCCAACCAAGTGGCGGACACCAGTGGTGAGGGGGGCCATTAAGCTGAAGAAGGAGTCCTATCAACCTTGGTTAGCTTGTGGGCCTCCCGAAGGAGCTGAGGTGCACCGGCAGCCCAAGCAGAGTGCAAATCTGGTGGTTGCTGAAGCAAAAACTTTGGTATGGAAGGAGTTTGGTGAGGCCATGGAACAAGACTTTTGGTTGGCCTTGAAGAGATTCTGGCAAACTGTCCGGCGGCTCAGGAGGGGGAAGCAGCTCCCTGTCCACACTGTGTGTCATGCGGATGGAGCACTGCTGACTTCGACTGGGGATATCGTCAGGCGGTGAGAAGGAATACTTCAAGGATCTCCCCAATCCTACTGACACGCCTTCCACAGAGGAAGCAGGACTTGTGGACAAGGGGGACGACTCACCTATCACAGGGGCTGAGGTTGCTAAGGTGGTTAAAAATCTTGTTGGTGGCCGGGCCTCGGGGGTGGTCGAGATTCGCCCTGAGTACCTCAAGGCCCTGGATGTTGTAGGGCTGTCATGGTTGACACACCTCTCCAACACTGTGTGAAGGTTGGGGGCAGTGCCTTTGGCATGGCAAACTGGGGTGGTGGTTCCTCTCTTTAAAAAAGGTGACCGAAGGGTTTGCTCCAACTTTAGAGGGATCACACTTCTCAGCCTCCCTGGGGAGGTCTATGCAAAGGTAATGGAGAGGATAGTCTGGCCATTGGTTGAACCTCGGATTCAGAAGGAGCAATGTGGTTTTCGTCCTGATCGTGGCACATTGGACAAGCTCTTTACCCTCTCGAGAATCCTTGAAGGTTTGTGGGAGTTTGCCCAACCAGGTTGTATGTGTTTTGTGGACTTCGAGAAGGCATTTGTCCGCGTCCCTCGTCGTTTTTTGTGGGGGGTGCTTCGGGAGTATGGGGTATCGGGTTTGTTTTTATGAGCTATTCGATCTTTGTATGACCGTTGTTAGAGTTTGGTTCGTATTGCCAACACTTGGTCAGACTCATTTCCAGTGAGAGTTGGACTCTGCCGGGGCTGCCCTTTGTCATTGATCCATCCATCCATCCATCCATCCATCCATCCATCCATCCATCCATCTTCTACCGCTTTTCCGGAGGTCCGGGTCACGGAGGCAGCAGTTCAAGCAGAGAAGCCCAGACTTCCCTCTCCCCAGCCACCTGCTCCAGCTCTCCAGAGAGGATACCAAGGCGTTCCCAGACCAGCTGGGAGACATAGTCTCTCCACCGAGTCCTGGGTCTGCCCCGGGGTCTCCTCCCAGTGGGACGTGCCCGAAACACCTCAAGTGGGAGGCGTCCACCTCAAGTGGACGCCTCCCACTTGTCATCGATCCTGTTCATAATTTTTATGGACAGGATTTCTAGGTGCAGCAAGGGGACGGAGGGTCTCATGCTTGGTGACCAAAGGATCTCATCTCTGTTATTTGCAGATAATGTTGTCCTGTTGGCTTCATCTAGCAATGACCTACAGGTCTTACTTGGACGGTTTGCTGCTGATTGTGAAGCGGCTGGGATGAGAATCAGTACCTCCAAGTCCAAGTCCATGGTCCTCAGCTGGAAAAAAGTGGATTGTCCTCTCCGGGTTGGGGACAAGCTCCTGCCCCAAGTGGAGGAGTTTAAGTATCTTGGGGTCTTATTCATGAGTAAGGGGAGAATGGAGCGAGAGATTGACAGACGGATTGGAGCAGCATCTGCAATGATGCGGACATTGTACCGGTCTGTTGTGGTGAAAAGGGAGCTAAGCTCTAGGGCAAAACTGTTAATTTACCAGTCAATCTATGTTCCTACCCTCACCTATGGTCATGAGCTTTGGGTAATCACCGAAAGAACAAGATCACATATACAAGCGGCTGAAATGAGCTTTCTTCGTAGGATTGCTGAACTCACCTTCAGAGATAGGGTGAGGAGCTCAGTCATCCGGGAGATGCTCAGAGTAGAACCGCTGCTCCTCCACATTGAAAGGAGCCAGTTGAGGTGGTATGGGCATCTGATCAGGATGCCTCTTGGACACCTCCTACTTGAGGTGTTTCGGGCATGTCCCACTGGGAGGAGACCCTGGGGCAGACCCAGGACTCGCTCGAGAGACTTTGTCTCCCAGCTGGTCTGGGAACACCTTGGTATCCTCTCTGAAGAGCTGGAGCAGGTGGCTGTGGAGAGGGAAGTCTGGGCTTCTCTGCTTGAACTGCCGCCTCCATGACCCGGACCTCTGGAAAAGTGGTAGAAGGTGGATGGATGGATACTTTTTCACACAGGGCCAGGTAGGTTTGGATACTTACTTACTACTCCTGCGGGGTGAGGGCTGGTGGCCATCACCATGCGTAGAGCCAATCAGGTTAACCAGTGGATGCCAACACTGCCAGTTTTGGGTCAGCTCCTCTGTGTTGTTAACGGCGACTCTGAGCTGTTGGAGGTCTCTCTCCACCACATCAAGCCATCTGGTGCGTGGCTTGCCTCGGGATCTTTTCCACCCTGAGGCCCTGGGGTCAAACATGAGGATTGTGTTTGTCGGGTGTTCTGGTGGGAGGTGGAGGACATGGCCAAACCAGCAGATACGTCACTGTGTAGTAAGGTGGGATGCTGTAGACTGATGTGTATGGGCTCGAAGCCTGTCATTAAAAGTGTCCTGGGGCCACCTGATGTTCTCAATGGTTCTGAGGGCCCGACTATCAAACCCATGCACTCTCGAGGCCACAGTCTTATTCAGTGGCCATGTCTCTGACCCATAGAGTAGAATGGAGAGGACTGATGCATTCTATATGCGGAGCTTCATCTTTTGGGAGATTGAATGATGGCGCCATAGTGGTTTTAGAAGCTATCCAAACCATGAAACCAGAGGTTTTGAAAGGTTTCCCTTAATAAATGAAAATGACCAGAAGCTGCTGCTGGCCTTCTATTGCTACTCAGTGGAGAGCGTCCTCACCTACTGTCTGGGTGTGTCGTACGCTGGCTCCATGGCCGAGAACAGGAAGGCTGTGCAGAGGGTCATCTACACTGCCCAAAAAATTATCGGCAGCTCTCTGCCGTGCCTGGAAGACATCTCCAGAGCCTCCTGTCTGAGAAGGATCAAGGCCATCACAAGAGACCCCTCACATCCCGCCCACCACCTGTTTGACCTGCTTCCCTCTGGATGACGGTTCAGATCGATCAGGTCCCACACCTCCAGACTGACAAACAGTTTCTTCCCCTGGGCCATCCAAACTGCAAACAGTCAGAGGCCCCTCCCTCTGAACACTCACATGCACAGAACTGAGGACCTCTTAATTATCACTATAACTCACCTGTCTTTGCACTCCTCACTTTAATGTAGATTGACCCATCTGTGAAATCACTATTGTACATATTTTCCATAACCCTTGGGCCATTTTACTCTATTATGTGTTCTGCCCTCCACACTCCTATGTACATAGTTCCATCCACAAAATCACTACCGTATCTATGTAAATACAGTACCTGTGAGCTATTTATTTTTTTTACTCTTTCCTTTACCTCAGTCATATGGTTAATTGTGTGTTCTGTAACTATTTTATTTCAAATTCTTCTCTCTTACTTTATTGCACAGTAGCCTGGTGAAGCACCCACAATTCTGTTCTGCTGCACAACTGTACAATGACAATAAAGCCTATTCTATTCTATTCTATTCTATTCTATTCTACACCGATTATCTTTGTCTAATATTAAAATGTGTTTCATGATCTCAAACATTTAAGTGTGACAAATATACGATAATATAAGAAATCAGGAAGGGGATAAATACTTTTTCATGGCAATGTTTGAAAGATTTGATGTTACTGTTATATTCATAACTGAGACAAGCAAGCACACGGTTGCTGCAGTTTAACAGAGCTTTATTATAAACAGAGTTCGGTATATATACAGGCTTACGGCACATGCCCCGCTGACCAGGTGGCTCCACGACGAAAGAGGCAGAGCCTCTTCCATCCACAACTTTATACCATGGGCGGCGTCACCACCAGAAACCGGCAGTAGCCACCCTGGTCTAGTCCATGACCAACCCGGCCGCCATCTTACTAATACAGCCTATTTACATACACAACATTTCTACCCCCCTTCAAAAAATGCCAAGTGCACAAATAGCCCCCCCCCCACCAAATTTGCTTCCAGACTCACGCACTAAAACAAAACAATTACAAAGACAAACAAACAACCTATCCATGCACACAAGCAACCGGGGGGGGGGGGCAGGTAGACTACCAGCACCCCCACACGGCTGGGCGGATTATTTTGCCGCCGAACACAGAGCAAAGCCGTGTAACTAAGAAAATAAAATCAAAATAATCTCAGAACAGCTCCACACAAAATACACAATCACAAGACAAATAATAGCTACTGGCGCCCCCGCCCCCCAACCCCCCCCCCCCCACACTGGGCACATTCCAAAACACTGGGTATATAAATACTCAATTATGGACAATTCACATGGACTAAACACACCCCACCACCCCAAAATTGGGCATATAAAACATTATTTCAATAAAATTTCCTCTCAAAATTAGCAAAATCACATAATTTGCACAAATGAGCCCTTCAAGTCAAAATCCTATAAATAAACACCACAATTATAATGGAAAACATCCCCCACATAGTGCGCACACTCTTCTCTCTCTCTTTTTTTTTTTTAATTAAACAGGGTACCAAACCAGCAGCAGACAAACGTAAACAAGAAAATGAAACACAACCAGACTGAGAAGAAAAGACAGAAAAAAAACAATTGAAAACAATTCTCTCAGTCCTCAGGCAGGTCTTTCTCCTGACGCTTCTGTCTCTTGACCTCAGGGCTCCCACTGCGCCGTCTCATCTCCTCCACCTTGCGCAGCTCATTCGGATGCCTCCAGGTCTGGTGAGACAAGCGTAGAAACCTGTCGCTCCGAACGGCCTCCACTCGAAGCTACCTTCTCCCGTCACGCCGCTCACGCGAGCCATGTTCACCTCTCATCCGGGCCTCAACCCTAGGCTGCACCAGATTGCCGACCTGCAGGGAAGCCCGTGGCCTCCTCCTCCGATGACGTTGGATCTGACTGGTCTCCACCAATGGTCCGGTCGACTCCTGGGCCCAGTCCGTGTTTTCCATGGTTGACCATCTTCCCAAACGATGAAACAACTTGCTCTCTGGTCCCGCTCTTTCTGGATCCAGCGTGGCCACCTTGTCCTTACAGGCTGCCTGTGAGGTCCCATCGTGCCATTCCGTGCCCCCAGTTTGGGCATCAAACAGACTGGCATCGGGTCCAACCTGCGGCATCCTTGCATAGCGCCGAACGTGCTCTCCTTCTTGACACATGTCCAACCAGTCCGATTCTCTCATCTCCACGCCATTCATTAGCAGAGTGGGCCGGCTCCACAGTTCGCAGCCAGACCACTCCTCACCTGACACGTTGGCGATCGAAAAACCCAGGCTATAAAATAGGTTACACCCCATAATGTTAACCCCCACAGTGGTGACATGGATGCGGGCTCGGGCACCACAACCGACCCGTAACAGGCTTCTACCTCCATAAAGCCCACCACAGCCAGCCTATTCAGTCCATAGCCATAATGGTCTCTCTCAGGTTGTTTAATCTCTTGATGGGGAAATAAACTGTTCACGGTCGTCATGTTCAACACTGAGATAACAGCACCTGTGTCAACCAACAGCGGAACCACGACACCGTCGAGCATGACATCACAGCTGATCCTCATAGTCGCTGGGGAGACTGTATGCACGATTGTCGGAGACTTCTGCCCAGCACCTGGATATCTCCAATGGCTCCTGCGTACGAAGTTGTTGCACATCCTGGCGAAGTCCACACTTGCCACATTGCTTTCCTCTCGCTGGGCACACACTGGCTTTATAGCGGTGAACAGGGGACCCACACCCATAACAACAAAGTGTACCAGGGACAGACCGTATCTTCACCACTGTGGCATGCGAGTCACCCCTGGCATCACTGTCATTAGGGTCCCAACTCGGTGCCTTCGTGCGAGCATCATCTTCGCTCCGAAGAGCCTCTTCAGGCAGGCCCCTCGCGATGATCTCCACCGCCTCAAAACGGTGGGTGAGCTCAACAGCCGTGGTCAACGTCAACTCTCCTGGAAACTCCAACAACCTGGACCAGACCGCTTCACTATGAACGTGTTCTGCCAGTTGGTCCCGAATCACTTCCTCTTCCAGGCGTCCAAACTCACACCCCCTCGCCAGCCTATGGAGCTCGACGACGAACGTCGTCACCGGCTCCCCTAACCACTGGTGGCTCTGTCGAAAATGGATGCGTGACGCTCTCATCAGTGCGAAAATGGCACGCCATTAATTCCACCACGCCGTTGAAACTGTCGGCCCCACCCAGACTGTCCAACACTCTCTGCCCCTCAGCGCCCAATTTATGGATTAACACTGACCTCGCACGGAGCCTCTCATGCTCACCGAGGTCCAAGACCACGAGGTAGTTGGTAAAAGACGAGAACCAACGAGGCCATGGCACGGGCGGTGTGCCCGGTGCCTCCAAAAACGGCCGCAGTTCAGCAACAAAACTATCTATTCCTGCTTTTACCTCGTCGCCAAATGTTATGTCCATAACTGAGACAAGCAAGCACACGGTTGCTGCAGTTTAACGGAGCTTTATTATAAACAGAGTTAAGTATATATACAGGCTTACGGCACACGCCCCGCTGACCAGGTGGCTCCACGACGAAGGAGGCAGAGCCTCTTCCACCCACACCTTTATACCATGGGCGGCGTCACCACGGGAAACCGGCAGTAGCCACCCCGGTCTAGCCCATCACCAACCTGGCCGCTGTCTTACTAATACAGCCTATTTACATACACAACAGTTACATCAACCTCTGACCGGGTGAATGTCACTTCCTCAATAGCCTGAGTGGGGCCACTTTGCCTGCAACAGCTCTGTTCATTGAAAAGACTACAACTATGGTGACTGTGACTTGAGTCCCAACAGTCAATCACAAGGCATAACTTTAGCCACCAGCAACTAAGCACCCTGTGATTGGCTTTTGGCACAGAGGTCATAGTTGCCATAGTTGTTGTCTTTCCGGTGATCCTACCTAGAAGCTGAAAGGTACATAGTGCCACTTTAAGTCAGTTGTTATGTTACGTTCTATGTTTGGTTGTACAGTTACACCAGTTGCACTATACGTAGTTCATAATGTTGTGCCTAGTCAGGATAGTCACAGTTACTTTGTTGGTAAAGAGTAAAGCAAAACTTAATTGACAGCCAAGAGGGCATGCAATTTTTGAATGAATGCAAGGGTGATCACATTTTCAAATTTATTTTCCCGCTTTCATCCTCCTTCAACACCGTGAAGATGTGGTAGTGTTTAAGATCTGAAGGGCCTGCTGAATAATGAGTGCAGTTTCTCTGTGTGCAACTCTCCTGCTTGTCTGCCTCTTTTTCATTTCCACTTCCTCTTTAGCTTCTCCTCTTTAGCTTTCCTCCCACTTCTGTTCAAGCTACGTAGAGAAACATCTTGATCTTTTCACAGGTTAATTGTCGTTCTTGTGTTCACATTGTATATTTATTTACTTCACAGACAGCTGAGAGAAGTTTTAAGGGAATAAATAGAGAAAACATAATGTTTTCAGGTTCCTTCCAAGCATGTATTGAGATAGTCTGTTTCTCTCAAGTGCTCCCATTTGCTCTTTATTGTATGGTCTTTGTGTATCCTAGTTCTGTGGTTCTTTTTGTTTGGTGTTCTGTCATGATAAGAAAGTTAATTGAAATAAAGTAAAACTATGCAAATTCTATGGACTTTGTTTTGGAGGATCAGTTGATAAAATTGTAAAAAAACAAAAACAAAAACATGCTTCTAAGCTTATTGTCATTCAAAGGTGTGAGAAGGGTTTAGTTCTTTTTTTATAGGTCAGGATTATGATTGTAGTCTTTGGTCAAATAAAGGAGTGGCACCCATGGACCTTTGGCTGTCTTCTTGGAAGAGAAGCACCTTTTCTGTTGTTTTGGGTTTGCCACATCCTTGATTGCCCGCTCACCTGCACAGCTGAACTCTACAGCGATCCTTCATTAGTTGATTCCAGGAAGCCTCCTGCTCACAATGCTCCTGACCTTTTGACCACTGGACTTGAGGTTGAGAAGGTGGGTTAATGCAGGGTTAGTGGTGTTTTTGCTTCTTTTTGCTCTAATTTGCCAGTATGTGGTCCCACACTTTTTTCCTTTGACTTTGTCTTTGCCAAAGCATTTTTTTAAACTTTCTGATAAGTTATCAAGAAAAGGGATTTAATGTCATTTTTTTTTCTTGTGCGTATACCTTTTCTTCTGTGTTTGTGATCAGGTGGGCAGGTTCAACAGTGTACTTTTGGTTGAGTCAGTGCCTTGCTTTATTTTCTACAAGGGCCCCTACACACAGTAGAAATCGTTGGGTGACCACTGAGAGATCAAAAATTGGCCTGATCTCTCAATTTTCTCCTAAAGCCTTGAAAAAGCCATTTCTGTGTAAATGTTTGGGAAATCACTGTGTGATCAAAAATTCAATTTTCAACAACTTTCATGGCGATCGAGAGAGATCTTCAAAAGATCATTGAGAAATCACTACAAGACCAAAAGAAATCATTGAGGGATCATATAGAGTTTCTTGGACAACTAAAGAGGTGTATATATACAGTATACTTATATTTGAAAGATTTCTAGTGCTCTTCTATCCCCTTTACACAGAGGTGGAGATCACTGAAGATCTAAACGGTCTTTCAATGATCTCTCAGTGATCGGCAAGATCTCTTAATCATCTCTCAGTGATCTTCCAGTGAGCTCAACAGTCACCATCGTTTCCTCAAAGTTTTGACTCAGTACAAAACAGTCTCTCAACGATCACCAATTGAAGCGATCACCCAAGGATCTCTCAATGGAGTCTCAGTGATCTCAGCCACAGTCTTTCAATGAACGTTCAGAGTTCCTTCACTGATCTCTCAGCTATCTCTACCTTCAAGTTGTAAAAATTTGCCATTCATCGAAAGATCACTGACAGATCATTGAAAGATTGCTGAGAGATCATTTGGAGATTGATGAGATCATTGAGTGCTCCTTTAGAGCTCTTTGAGTGATTGCTGAGAGATTGCTTTCCTTTGGTGATCGTTGAGAGATTGTTTTGGAGTGAGTCAAAACTTTGAGGCCATGCAGATCACATGAAGATTATTGAGAGATATTGGTGATTGCTGAGTGCTAACTGAAAGATTGTTGAGAGATCTGACTATTTTTCATCTCTCAGTGATCTCCATCCCTGTGTAAAGGGGGTATAAAGGGTGAGAGTTTTGTTTGTTGTTTTGCCCTTAGAGACACTGAAGTTCTTTAACCCTCAGGTTATGTGTCTTTCTGCTGTGATCAACTACCCTTTTCTCTGCAAATAAACAGCTTTTCTGGCATCTGACCAGTCTTGCTTAGCTTTCTTTGAAGTATTTTGGGTGGGACTCTTACCATGCACACCTCTGTTTGTGTACTCTTGGACAAAAACCTAAAGGAATATTTCATAACCAGTTAGTAAAGGACAAAATAATCAGCAAAGTGTTGCTTTTTTGGTAAGTGGAGGATTTTATCAGCAAGGTTTTTTTTTTTTTGTTAAATTCCTTTCAAGACTAAACAATGGTATCAGGGGTGCAGTGGTCGAAAAGGCAGACAAGCAGAAGGAGAGCTGTAGCAAAACCAGTATCAAATGTAGTTTTTTGTGCTTTTGCTAGATTTTTATCTACTGTTTTGTTAATATTTTTGCATATAAGTTATGCATATATAATGCATATCTAAAGATTTTGTAAAATCCATGGTTGAACAGTACAACAGATAATTAAGATAAAAACATTACATGGATACAGTACATAAATACATTAACTATTATCTGCAAAATAAAGTGTTTGTTTTCAAATAATATGCCAATTAAACAATCTGATTAAAATGTATTTACATCTCTGTGAAAATCACTTTTCATTTTTGAAATGAAGTTTTCTGGATAAGCAGAGACTGTGGCAGATTGTTTCAGCAGAATACTTAGGGTCCTGTTTTGATGGTCATCAGTGGACTTCTACTGCCAGACTTTCCGCCATACAACAGTGTTTTTTGTTTCTGTCAAGCTCCTTGCTCCTTGCTGCTGCCTCCCTTGGGCAGGAAGTGTGTCTGGGGTGGGCACAGGTCCGCTATGCAGGGGGGGGCGGTGGTTGGCCTTCTGATGCCTGGAGCCCAGGACTGGCGTCAGTCCCGCCGGGGGGGTTGCACGGGCTGGCCGGCTTGAGGGCAGGGGGTGTGCCGCACTGGCCGCTTGGTGGCCCGGCCTCCTCTGGCGATCCCTCCTGGGGCAGATGCCTTGCTGTCCTGGGGCTTGATGGCTTCGGGACATTTATGCTACATGGGGGATGCGGCTGCACCCCCCTGAGGGTTTGTGGCACTGTCTTACTTGCTCATAGTTTGGCGGGGGGTGGGGGGGTTGTTGGTGTGGCCTGCCACCCTCTTTGTTATGTTTCCTGGCAATCCACTCACATGCACACGCTCACTTTCGTGCACACTCTCACACACATGCATACACACACATGCACACACGCACATACGTATGTCTCTCTGTTCTCTTACAGGTGCAGATATCAGGCTCGTGATGATGCCTCTTCAGAATCAGAAACAGTCTGTTTGTTGTTTGTTTCAGCTGTGATAGTCTGTTTGTGTTTTCTCTGTTCCTCTCTCTTTTTCTCCCCCTCCCCCTCCCCACCCCCTCACCCACCATCCCTTCTGACCACTTCAAATCTTTTCAATTCCCTTCCCCATTCCCCCGTCAGGTCCATCAGAAGTAAAACAGTTTAAATAAAGTATTAAAGTTATTGCAAGAGCAGTCTATTAATACTATTTATATACAGTACATATCAAATATGAGCAAAGCTCCTAGGCTGCTAGACAGGACCGGGGAAGAAGAAAAAAAGCATTTCAGAGCAAAATAATTGCTACAAATATGTTTCTTAAAATCTTCACAAAAAAACAGGTGGATAATTAAAAGAAATAGGATAGACCGCTAAACCATTCATTCCTCAGTCTCCAACTCATATGATTTTGCAACAAAAATAATTTTTTTGTAAGTTGTCTGTGTTTTTTCAGCTGATTTAAGACAATTATGCACCGCTGAATCCAAAAATAACATCCGTTTCTCTTGATCAGGTCAGGTTTTTATGTTAAGTTATAAGCAGTTGTACAGTAGTTGTACAGGTGTACAGTAAATTGAATAGTAGACACTGATAAAGGTAAGTACATGTAAATTGAATGTTACATTATCATTGTTCAAAATTCAGAGAATTTTAAGAAATAAAAATGAATTTTGCATCATATGAAGCAAAAATACCCGTACATGTAAACAAAAACGTAAGAAAACATGTGGCCATATTTCAAAAAGTTGACCTGATTGAGCAAAACCAATGTGATTTTTGGATTCAGCACATCAAAATTGTCCTAAATCAGCTAAAAAAGTTAACCTGACCAGTGTTATTTTTTTTTATCAAACTTAATTCTACATTTTTATAGGCCAAGCTGTGAACCCCCCCTCCCCCCCCACACACACCCCCAAAAAAGTAGGATTTTGAGGAGTTCATGCATGGGTGATAAGGCAGAGATAACCTTCTATAGCTCCTCAGTCAGAATGAGGGGAAAATGCACCTTAATTGGCATTCATTAGAAACTATTTCTCCACTAGAATACAAATTACTACCTGGGACAATTTTAAAGGGAATTACAGTAGCTGAGAGGAGTAATAATTTAAGAAAACTCAGATTTCAGTATGATTTTTTTTAATGACGATCAGCAATATTGATGATAATTTAAAACAAATTTTATAGGAAATGGGTTGCACTTCATATTCTGTGACAATCAAACATTTTTAAGGCAAACTCATTACAGGCCAAAAATTGAAGATGGCATTGCACAGTAGACATTTAACCACCTTTTAGGTCTGTTTTGTTTTTAAACTATTATCTGTGAGCCAAACATCACCTGTTCAGGGGTCTGACTAAAACTAGAATATCTCACTAGTTTGGATCCAGTGCAATTTTACTTTTGTTTCTTGCCCTGACTTGCTCTAACTTTAAATGGCACATGAACATTAGACCACCATTTGTATCTACCACTGCCAGACACTGCCACAGCATGAAAATAATGCGACAGCCATCAGCCTGCATCCGGATCTGTCTGACTGATGTGCATTCCTGGAGCAAGTGGATGTTATGAGCAGTAGCCTAACAGCATAATGTAGCCAGCACAGCCTCCCAGAAATAATGACATTCTCCAATACTAACCTGCAAAGAGTGGAGGGAACATTGACTCTGGTATGTCTTCAGAATCATAGTGGCACTTAACAAAGTTATTGATCAGCACAAGTCTGTTAGCATGGTAATTAAAGTAGGCCTACAACACAATATGTAGAGGTCGGGATACTTCCTAATTTTGCTGGGGGAGGGGGCATTAAATGTTGGGCAGCAACACTGTTCTTTAAAGCTCTTTTTAATTTTGAAATGTTTTTTTTTTAAATGAATTAGAAATTCAACAATGTCAAAAAGTACTTTCTATATTTATTATAGTGTTACAATAGAAAAACCCAGCCACACGGGGTGCACAAGCCAGTGTACTCCTAGTGTCGGTTCCAAGCCCGGGTAAATAGGGAGGGTTGTGTCAGGAAGGGCATCCAACGTAAAACCTTTGCCAAATCAAACATGCAGATCATGACAAATGAAACTTTCATACCGGATCGGTTGAGGCCCGGGTTAACAACGATCGCCTCCGGTGCTGTTAACCGACAGAGTGCCGGTGGAAGCTGGGCTACTGTTGGTTGAAGATTGAGAGGGAGGAGAGGGGGAAGGCGTGTTAGGAGGGAGAGAGAGAAAAGGAAAGGTAGAAGTGTGGAGGTGAGAGTAGAGAAGTTAAATGAAGGGACTATGACTGGTAAAGGCAGAGAGTTGGCTGATATGATGGAAAGAAGAAAGGTAGATATAAGATAAGATAAGATAAGATTAGCCTTTATTAGTCCCACAACGGGGAAATTCCAGGATTGCAGCAGCACAGGGATAGCAACACTCAGAGCAACAATCAGAAGGCAAGAAAAAAAAAAAAGCAAGAGCAGCTAATATACATATGTACATATTACCATAAATATATATATATATACACACAGACACACAGTGCAGAGCATTTTAGCTGGATGGAATAAATATGTAGATATATAAACACCCACAGTACGGAGCATTGCAGCTAGGTGGAATAAATATGTAAATATATAAACACACACAGTGCAGAGCATTGTAGCTAGATGGAATAAATATGTAAATATATAAACACACACAGTGCAGAGCATTGTAGCTAGATGGGATGAAACAGCACAACCGTCTACTCAGTTATCCTACATGGTATGATTATGTGCCCATACATATTCTCACCCTCCATAGCGACCGGTATTTTCCTAGTTGTATGCCGGGGGGGACCATTGTGTAAGTCTATTGCATCTTTTGCATTCAAAAACTATTAGGTTGTCACGTCTTTTTGCTATCTCTGCGAGCAGCCCTGCTTAGGTTGTACAGTCTGACAGCCGTTGGTAGGAAGGACCTGCGAAACCTCTCAGTTGTGCACCTGGGATGATGTAGTCTGCTGCTAAATGAGCTCCTCAGTGCATTCAGTATGTCCTGCATAGGGTGGAACTCGGACTCCAGCAGAGATGACAGTTTAGCCACCATCCTTCTCTCTCTTATCTCCTCCACCGGGTCAAGGCGCTGCCCCAGGACAGAGCTAGCTTTCTTGATCAGTTTGTTCAGTCTCTTCCTATCGGCTGCGGTAATGCCACTGCCCCAGCAGACCACGCCAGAAGTGATGGCTGATGCCACCACAGTGTCATAGAATGTCTTCAGCAGAATCAGAATCAGAATCAGGTTTATTGCCATTGTTCATGTAGTACACAAACTAGGAATTTGTCTCGGTACAATGCTGCAACATTAAACATGATAAGATAAGAGAAATAAACTATACATGTAATAAAGTGTAGGATAAGATTAAGTGATACTGGTCAACAGTTAAAATATATATTAGCCAGCAGCAGATACTGTGGAGAACTATATAGTGCAGTCGGTAATGCAGGAAGAAAACAGTGATGATTGACATGAGTCTGGTTGAGCTGCTGTACATGGTGCACGAGAGTCACTTAGTGTTCAGCAGTCTAATGGCAGAGGGGAAGAAGCTGTTCATGTGACGGGAGGTTTTAGTCTGGATGGACCGAAGTCTTCTACCAGAGGGGAGGGGGGCAAACAGTACATGACCAGGGTGTGAGGGATCGGCTATGATCCGGCCAGCACGCTTCCGGGTCCTGGAGATGTACAGATCCTGGAGAGATGGGAGCTTGCAGCCGATCACCTTCTCAGCAGTGCGCACGACGCGCTGCAGCCTTAGTCTGTCCCTGGCAGTGGCTCCTGCGTACCACACGGTTATGGAGGTGGTGAGGATGGACTCGATGATGGCTGTGTAGAACTGCACTAACATCTTGGTGGGTAGCTTGAGCTTCCTCAGCTGCCGCAGGAAGAACATCCTCTGCTGGGCTTTTTTGATGAGTGAGCTGATGGTCAGCTCCCATTTGAGGTCCCTGGTGATGGTAGTGCCTAGGAAGCGGAAGGAATCAGCAGTGGTGATGGGAGAGCCTGAGAGGGTGAGGGGGGGCAGAGGAGTAGTGACTTTCCTGAAGTCTACAATCATCTCCACTGTCTTCAGAGCGTTCAGCTGCAGGTTGTTATTGCTGCACCAGGACGCCAGCTGGGCCACCTCTCTCCTGTAGGCGGACTCGTCGCCGTTGGAGATGAGCCCGATGAGGGTGGTGTCGTCCGCAAACTTGATCAACTTGACAGACTGGTGGCTGGAGGTGCAGGAGTTGGTGTAAAGGGAGAAGAGTAGGGGGGAAAGTACACAGCCCTGGGGTGATCCGGTGCTGATGCTAGTATAGTCTGAGACAGTCTTTCCCAGCCGCACATGCTGCCTCCGGTCCGTCAGGAAGTCGATGATCCACCTGCAGAGGGAGTCAGGCACGTTGAGCAGGGACAGCTTGTCCCGGAGCAGAGCGGGGCGGATGGTGTTGAATGCGGAGCTGAAGTCCACAAACAGGATCCTGGCGTAGGTTCCCGGGGAGTCCAGGTGCTGCAGGATGGAGTGGAGGGCCAGGTTGACTGCATCGTCTACAGACCTGTTGGCTCGGTAGGCAAACTGCAGCGGGTCCAGGAGAGGGGTGGTGATGGACTTGAGGTGGGACAGGACCAGGCGCTCAAAGGACTTCATGACTACAGAGGTGAGCGCTACAGGTCTGTAGTCATTAAGTCCAGTGATCCGTGGCTTCTTGGGGACAGGGATGATGGTGGAGGATTTGAGGCAGGACGGCACGTGGCATAACTTAAGGGAGGTGTTAAAAATGTCTGTGAATACAGGAGCCAGCTGTTTCGCACAGAGTCTCAGGGTGGAGGGAGACACGCCGTCTGGGCCGGGGGCCTTGTGCGGGTTCAGTCTGGAGAACTGTTTGAGCACATCCTGCTCACTGATGATAAGGGGAGGGGGGGAGGTGGGGGGGGTGCCTTAAATGAAGTAGGGAATGTGGAGGCTGTGGAGCTGGAGGGAGGGGGGGAGTTGGACACAGATGACGAGGTGTCAAAACGGGCATAGTGTTGGGACAGTCTCTGACAAAGGGCTTTGTCATCCTGACCTTTAGGAGCCTGAGGCCGATAGTTGGTGATCTGCCTCAGTCCTCTCCACACGGAAGCCGAATCATTAGCAGTGAACTGCTGCTGGAGTCTCTCTGAGTACACAGATTTAGCCCTCTTCAGCTCTCTGTTAAACCGGTATTTAACCTCCCTGTAGCAGTCCCTGTCTCCACTTTTCAGCGCTGCTTCCTTCTCCTTCCTGATCTGTCTGAGCTTAGCTGTGAACCAGGGTTTGTCATTAGAGTAACTCACCCTGGTGCGTGATGGAAGAATGTTCTCTTCACAAAAGTGGATATATGAGTTCACAGTGTCCGTGTACTCATCCAGATCATGCGTGGCTCCTTTAAGCATGCCCCAGTCAGATATTTCCATGCACGTTTCCAGCTTCTCCTCAGCATCACTGGTCCGTATCTTCGTAGTGCTCACAACAGGCTTAGTGAGCTTCAATCTCTGTCTGTATGTGGGAATGAGGTGAACCATCACGTGATCAGATAATCCCAGCGCAGCTCGAGGGACAGCGCGATATGCGTCTTTCACTGTGGTGTAACAGTGATCCAGTGTGTTTAATCCTCTGGTGGGGCATTTAATAAACTGTTTGTAGCGGGGGAGATCGTGGCTCAGATTGCACTGATTAAAGTCGCCAGCCACAATAATCAGCGAGTCTGGAAAACTCCGCTCTGTGTGTTGAATGTGATCCGCGAGCACGCGCTGAGCTTCGCGCGTGTCCGCGTCGGGAGGGGCGTACACAGCGATCAGTATAAAAGAAGCAAACTCCCGTGGGGAATAAAAAGGCTTGCAGTTGATAACAAGAAATTCCAAGGCAGGAGAACAGTGTTTGGAAATTTCCGTTACATCAGAGCACCAGCTACAGTTGATGTAGAAGCAGACACCGCCTCCTGTGGTCTTGCCGGAAAGCTCTGTGTCACGATCAGCACGGAAGAGCTGGAAGCCGTCGAGGCGCAGCGCGCTGTCCGGTATATTTTCCCGGAGCCAGGTCTCAGTAAAGCAGAGGACAGCTGAGGAGGCGAGGTCCTTAAAACGCATCAGCAGTCTCAGTTCATCCACCTTGTTAGAGAGAGAGTTGGTATTGGACAGAAATATGCCAGGCAGCGCCGTTGGCGAGCCTCTCCTGCGAAGTCGTACGAGAGCGCCCGCTCGTCTTCCTCTCTTCCGCCGTCTCACTTTCCGAGCCAAACAATAAACCAGATCGGTGGCAGGGGCTAGAAAAACTGGGAGGAGGTCCGTGGGGGTCAAAGTCCTGATATTTAAAAGTTCTTCACGGGTATAAGTGCAAGCAGACACACAATTGACAAACAAAAACAAACAAAGAGCGCAGCGAAGCACCATGTCGACCGCTGTGGGCGCCATCTTGGATGGAAGGCGCCCCTTGTACACCAAAAGACCTGAGTCTCCTCAGTAGGAACAACCTGCGCTGTCCCTTCTTGTAGAGTGCGTCAGTATTGTGTGACCAGTCTACTTTATTGTTCAGATGAACACCCAGGTACTTGTAGGATGTCACCATCTCAATGTCTGTTCCCTGTATATTTACTGGTGCTGTGAGGGGTTGTCCATGCCTGCGGCAGTCCACCACCAGCTCCTTAGTTTTCCTCGCATTGATCTGGAGGCAGTTCCGATGGCACCAGTCCACGAAGTCCTGGATAAGCCCTCTGTACTCAGCTTCATCTCCATTGGAGATGACGCCAACGATTGCAGAGTCATCAGAGAACTTCTGTAGATGGCAGTGTGTTGTGTTGTGTGAGAAGTCCGCAGTATAAAGAGTGAACAGGAAGGGAGCCAACACCGTTCCCTGGGGGGCCCCCGTGCTACCGATGATCGTTTCGGACACGCAGTCCGGGGTTCTCAAAAACTGAGGCTGGTTCATGAGGTAGTCCAGGATCCATGATGACAGGTGCTGGTCCACCCCTCCGCGCAGCAGCTTGTCCTTCAGGATCATCGGTTGGATGGTGTTGAAAGCACTGGAGGAGTCAAAGAACATGATCCTCACCACATTCCTGGGCTTCTCCAGGTGGGACAGAGAACGGTGAAGGAGGAAGATCACCGCATCCTCCACTCCAATGCCATGCTGGTATGCGAACTGGAGTGGATCCATCGCTGGTTCCACCAGGGGGCGGAGGTGAGCAAGGAGCAGTCTCTCCAGGGTCTTCATCAAGTGGGACGTCAAGGCCACCGGTCTGTAGCTGTTCAGGTCTTTGGGGTGGGAAGTTTTTGGTACAGGTACCACACAAGATGTTTTCCACAGCTGTGGTACCCTCCCCAGCTTCAGGCTCAGGTTGAAGATGTACGCCACAATCCCACACAGCTGGTCTGCACAGGACTTGAGGAGCTTTGCGCTGATGCCGTCCGGTCCTGACGCCTTCCTCGCCTTGATTTTCCTCAGCTCCGTCCTCACCTGGGTCTTGGTCAGGGTCAGGATGGAGGGCTGTGTGTTGGGAGTGGGGGGGTGTTGGTGGAGTGGGGAGTGGGCAGCAGGACTTGATGTCTTTAGAGGCAGCAGTGGTTGTTGTGCAGTCAGGGGGGAGGGCGGTTGGTCAAACCTATTGAAAAACAGATTCAGATTGTTCGCCCACTCCCTGCCCCCCGTGGCCTGGGGGGAGGTATTCTGGAGCCCAGAGATGGTTTTGAGGTTTCTCCAGACCCCGCTGATGTCGCTCTGTTGCAGCTTGTCCTCCATCTTCTTCCTGAACCTGTCCTTGCCTTCTCTGATCTTTCTCCTCAGCTCCCTCTGTACGGACTTCAGCGTCTCCCTGTTCCCCGACCTGAAGATCCTCTTTTTCTCTCTCAGAAGTGTTTTTATCTCAGGGTTGATCCAGGGTTTGTTGTTTGAGCAACACCGTATGGTCTTGGTGGGAACGGATTTGTCCACACAGAAGCTGAGGTAGCCCGTGAAGGTGTGAGTGAGGCCATCGATGTCCTCACCATGTGGATCGCAGAGCTGCTTCCAGGCGGTGGTTTCAAAACAGCCCTTTAGAGTGTCCATTGCCTCCTCAGACCATAACTTCACTGTGCGCATGGCCGGAGGTTGTCTGTGCACTAGGGTTTGTACACCGGCAGGAGATGAACCAAGTTGTGATCCGATCCCTCGAGTGGGAGGAGTTGCGATGAGGTGTACGCCTCCTTAGTGTTTGCGTAGAATAAGTCCAGTGTTTTATTGTCTCTAGTGTGGCATGTGACATACTGGGTAAACGTGGGTAGGATGGGAGATAGTGAAACATGGTTGAAATCGCCTGAGATGAGGAGAAGAGCATCTGAGTGTTCTGTCTGCAGCCTGCTGGTCACTGAATGGATGACGTCACGCGCTGTCCCAGCGTTCGCCGTCGGATTTGCATAAACAACAATGCAGATCACGTGTGAGTGTTCTCTCGGGAGATATGTAGGCCCCATGCTAACGGCTAGCAACTCAATGTCTTTGCTGCAGTGTCGTTGTTTAACAGTGATATGTCCCGGTCTGCACCAGTTGTTGTTAACATACATTATCACTCCACCGCCCCTTGCTTTGCCACTGTCTGGTGTTCGGTCTGCCCATATCATGTGGAAACCCTCCAGCTCAATGTTAGCATCTGCTGCTAGTTCAGTTAGCCACGTCTCAGAAAACAAAAGGAGACAGCATTCCCTGTATGTGCTATCGTAGCGGCAGATAGACGTTAGCTCATCTACCTTTCCCAGTAACGACCGTACATTCCCCATGACAATAGATGGAAGGGAGGTTCTGTACCTTATACTTTTTGTCCTCCGCCTTACTCCAGCCCAGCAGCCGCGGCGTTTTCGCCTCAGTTCTCTCGGTATGTCGAGTTTTTCCATTAGCACCGGGTGGCGGTTGAGTGCTAGCAGCTCTTCACTGCTGTACTGTCTCCTGCTATAAACAGTGGCTCCGTCCACCGGCTCAGGAGACATTTTGGGCGATCTGTGTGTCCGTGATATAAATGGAGTGAAAAAAAAAACGGATCAAAAAAAGAGAGGAAGGGAAAAAGAGACTCAGAATTGAGCCGCTGTTGCAAAGGGCGGCCGACTCGTGTGGCGCCGGAAGTACATCTATAGATATACTAGATATACTGTGTGTTCAAGAAACCAGATGGAAGGGAAGCAAGGCTAGGTACATTGGAGGTGGATTTAAACTGTTCTACTATGGTGTAGATAGGAAGAGAAATGGAGTAGGAGTAATCCTGAAGGAAGAGAATGTGAAGAGTGTTCAGGAGGGAAAGAGGGAGTCAGACAGGATCATGAGTTTGAAGCTAGAAGTCAAAGGTGTGATGTTGAATGTTGTCAGTGCGTATGCCCCATAAGTTGGATGTCAGGTAGAAGAGAAAGTGGAATTCTGGAGTAAGTTGGATGAAGTGGTAGAAAGTGTTCCCAGGGTGGAGAGAGTGGTGATTGGAGCGAACTTTAATGTACATGTAGGTGAAGGGAACAGAGGAGATGAGGAGGTCCTGTGTAGCTATGGTCTTAAGGAGAGAAATGTGGAAGGACAGATGGTTGTGGATTTTGCTAAAAGGATGGAAATGGCTGTGGTGAACACATACTTCAAGAAGAGAGAGGAACATAGAGTGACTTACAACAGTGGAGGAAGGTGCACACAGGTGGACTACATCTTATGCAGAAAGAGAAATCTGAAAGAGATAGGAGACTGTAAGGTGGTTGCAGGAGAATATCACTAAACAGCATCTGATGGTAGTCTGTAGGATGACTTTGCTAAGCAAGAAGAGGAAACTCATGAAGGCAAAGCCAAAGATTAAGTGGGGGAAAGTTACAAAAGGAAGAAGGTCACACAGAATTCAGGAAGGAGATGATACGGGCTCTGGGTGGTAGGGAAGAATTGCCAGATGACTGGGAACGTACAGCAAAAATATTGAGGGAAATGAGTAGAAAGGTGTGTGGTGTATCCAGTGGACAGAAGAAGGAAGACAATTAGACTTGGTGGTGGAATGAGGAAGTACAGGAAAGTATCCAAAAATAAAGGTTAGCAAAGAAAAGTGGGATAGTCAGGGAGATGAAGAAAGTAGACAAGAATATTTGGAATATGGGCACATGGCAAAGGAGAGGTGGCAAAGGAAAAGGCATATTGTGAGTTGTATAAGAGGCTGGACACTAAGGAAGGAGAAAAGGACTTGTATTGATTGGTTAGACAGAGAGATTGAGCTGGTAAAGATGTGCAGCAGGTTAGGCTGATTAAGGACATAAATGGTAATGTACAAACAAATGAGACTGTGTTGAGAAGGTGGAAGGAGTACTTTGAAGAGCTGATGAATAATGAAAATGAGAGGGAGAGGATGGATGAAGGAAAGATGATGAACAAGGAAGTCCTGAGGATTAACAAGGCAGAAGTTAGGGCAGCTTTGAAGAGGATGAAGAATGTAAAGGCAGTTGGTCCAGATGACATACTGTACCTGTGGAGGAATGGAGATGTTTTGGAGAGATGGCAGTGGACTTTTTAACCAGATTGTTTAACACAATCTTGGAGAGTGAGAGGATGCCAGAGGAGTGAAGAAGAGTTTTGGTGCCAATTTTCAAGAACAAAGGTGATGCTCAGATTGAAGTAACCACAAAGGCATAAAGTTGATCAGCCACACTATGAAGATATGGGAAAGAGCTGTTGAAGCCAGGTTAAGAGGAGAGGTGACATCAGTGAGCAACAGTACGGTTTCATGGCAAGAAAGAGTACCACCAATGCAATGTTTGCTCCAAGAGTGCTGATGGAGAGGTATAGAGAAGGTCAGAAAGCGTTGCACTGTGTGTTTGTGGATCTAGAGAAAGTATATGATAGGATGCCAAGAGAGGGAGTGTGGTACTGTATGAGACAGTCAAGAGTGGCAGAGAAGCATGTGAGGGTGGTGCAGGACATGTATGAGGACAGCAAGTGTGTGGTGAGGTGTGCTGTAGGAGTGACGGATGGGTTCAAGGTGGGGGTGGGTTTACATCAGGGATCGGCTCTGAGCCCCTTCTTGTTTGCCATGGTGATAGACACGCTGATAAACGAGGTCAGGCAGGAGTCTCCATGGACCATGATGTTTGTAGGCAACATTGTGATCTTCAGTGACAGTAGGGAGCAGGTGGAAGAGAACCTGGAGAGGCGGAGGTATGCTCTGGAGAGAAGAGGAATGAAAGTCAGTAGAAGCAAGACAGAATACATGAGTGTGAATGAGAGGGAGGCAGGTGCAACGGTGAATATGGCAGGAGTAGCAGTAGTGAAAGAAGATGAGTTTAAATACCTGGGGTCAACCATCCAAAGCAATAGAAAATGCACAAGAGGGGTGAAGAAGAGTGCAGGTGGGGTGGAGTGGGTGGAGATGAGTGTCAGAGGTGATTTGTGACAGAAGGGTAGCAGCAAGAGTGAAAGGGAAGATTTACAAGACGGCAGTGAGACCTGCTATGATGTATGGTTTGAAGACAGTGAGACTGACAAAAAGACAGGAGGTGGAGCTGGAGGTGGCAGAGTTGAATATGCTAAGATTTTCACTGGGAGTGACTAGGAGGGACAAGATTAGAAACGAGTATATCAGAGGGACAGCTCAGGTTGAGCGGTTTGGAGACAATGTAAAAGAGGCAAGGCAGAGATGGTTTGGACATGTGCAGAAGAGGGATAGTGGATATATTGGAAAAAGGATATTGAAGATGGAGCTGCCAGGCAGGAGGAAAAGAGGAAGACCACAGAGAAGATTCATGGATGTGACATAACGTTCGGCTCAGGAGACGCACACACACAGGCTCAGAGTAGTTCAAACTGTTTATTAACAACAGGGATGTTTGGGTGCGTGTCTGCGGAATGTTAATGTGTTGGTGGTGGCGTCTGCTTCGGACCCAGAGGCAGGAGACCGTTCAGCCGGCAACCCTATGGGAGAAATTGGACACAGGGTGATGAGCACACACCAACACAGGAGGAGAATAGGCGAGGGAGAGAAGCTTACTTGTTTGGGCAGATGACTGGCGCTTCAAGGATGGAAGCCCGGGAGACAGCCACCTGCAGGGCTCGGTGCAGCAGCGAGGAGAGACGAGGGACGGGATTTTCCGCCGCCGAGGAATCCACCTGTGCACAGGGGAGCAAACTGGAGAGATGAGGTAAGTGATCTTCTTACCGGTAAAGAGGATGCTGAAGAGAATGTGGTAGAAGTCCATGCAAGGGAAATGAAGTCTACGGCTTCAGGCCGACGCTCAGGGCGAGGCGGCTTTTATCCTTCGCCGCTGACGAGTAGCAGGTGCGTGGGCAGGTGGCGCCGCTGATGAATGGCGCGGCGTGACAGTACTCCCCCCTCTAGCAGCGCCTCCTGGCGATGGCTTATCCGGGTGCGCTCGGTGGAAGTCCGCGATGAGCGATGGGTCCAACACAAACGACGGGGGCACCCACTGTCGATGCTCGGGCCCATAGCCCTCCCAGTCCACCAAGTATTGCAACCCACGACCCCGGCGCCGGGAGTCCAGGATGGAGGAGGCGGACCAGGCCGGATGGCCACCAATCATCCGGGGCGCGGGTTGCGCTGCAGGAGGAGGGCAAAGGGGGTCAGTAACCGCCAGTTTCACCTTCGACACGTGGAAAGTAGGATGAATGCGGAGGGAGGGGGGAATAGCCACGCGCACAGCCACCGGGTTGATGATCCGGGTGATGGGGTAGGGACCCATGAAGCGCTGTGCCAGCTTCCTCCTCTCGCCTTTTAGAGTGACGTCCTGGGTGGAAATGTAAACAAGCTGCCCAACTCTGTACGCCGGGGCAGGTCTCCTACGCCGGTCCGCCACAGTCCTGTTGCGCTCCGCTGTGCGCAATAGCGCATGGCGCGCGGCAGCCCAGGTGGAGCGGAACTGCCTGAGATGGGCCCTGACTGACGGGACAGTTACTTCACTCTCCTGCTCCGGAAACAGCGGGGGGTCGTAACCCAGGGACGCTTTGAAGGGGGACATCCCTGTAGCAGAAGAGCGAGCGGTGTTGTGGGCATATTCAACCCAGGCAAGATGGTTGCTCCAGGACGCGGGTTTGGATCTGGACACACAGCGGAGCGCAGCCTCCAGCTCCTGGTTGGTCCTCTCACACTGCCCGTTGGATTGGGGGTGATGGCCAGAGGAGAGGCTCACCTTGGCTCCGATGGCGTTGCAGAAAGACCTCCAAACCTCAGATGAAAACTGGGGGCCCCGGTCCGAGACCACGTCCACCGGAATCCCATGCAGCCTGACCACGTGTTGGACGAGGAGGTCCGCCGTCTCCAGGGCAGTAGGGAGGCCTCGCAGGGGGACGAAGTGCACGGCCTTGGAGAAGCGGTCCACGATGGTCAGGATGGTGTCATAGGAGTTGGAGATGGGGAGTCCGGTGACGAAATCCAGAGCGATGTGCGACCAGGGCCTGCCAGGGACGGGCAGGGGCTGGAGCAGACCCGCTGGAGGGGCATTTCCCGACTTGCAGGTGGCACAGATTGGGCAAGCCCGGGCGTAGCGGGCTGCATCCCTCCGCAGGCCTGGCCACCAAAAGGACCGTTGGAGGAGATCTATCATCCGGGAGGTGCCAGGGTGACAGGTGAGCTTGGAGGTGTGGAGCCAGTGGATGACCTCTCCTCGGACCGCGGATGGCACGAACAGCCTCCCCTCCGGTCCGCCGCCAGGGTCAGGTTCCACCTCCTGTGCCTTCCGGATCTTGCTCTCAATGTCCCACGAGATGGCTCCCATGACGCACGACCTGGGCAGGATGGAGTGGGGCGCCTCCTCCGACTCCACGGGGGCGAACTGCCTGGAGAGGGCGTCAGGCAGGACGTTCTTAGAGCCAGGCCTGAAGGTGATGGAAAATTGGAACCTGGCGAAGAACAGGGACCAGCGCGCCTGGCGGGCGTTCAGGCGCTTGGCAGACCGTAAGTATTCCAGGTTCTTGTGGTCCGTGAGGACCACAAACGGCAGGCTTGCCCCCTCTAACCAGTGGCGCCACTCCTGCAGGGCGAGCTTGATGGCCAAGAGCTCTCTGTCCCCCACATCGTAGTTTCTCTCCGCCGGGGACAAGCGCCGGGAGAAGAAGGCGCACGGTCGCTTGGCGCCATCGTCCGGTGACCGCTGGGACAGCACTGCTCCCACTCCCGTGTCCGAGGCGTCTACCTCTACAATGCACTGCAACGCGGGGTCGACCTGGCGAAGGACCCGGGAGGAGGAGAATTCCGCCTTCAGCGCCTCAAAGGCGGCAGCGACCCCTTTGGTCCACCGGAACGGGACCTTCGGGGACGTGAGGCGGGTCAGTGGTCCAACGATGGCACTGAAGTTGGGAACAAAGCGGCGGTAGAAATTGGCGAAGCCAACAAATTGCTGCACCTGCTTCCGGGATGCAGGTGTAGGCCATTCCACCACCGCCTTTACCTTCTCTGGGTCGGGGAGCACCTTATCGTGGGCGATGATGAACCCCAGGAAGGACGTACTCCTGGCGTAAAATTCACACTTTTCTGCCTTAACGTACAGACGGTTCTCCAGCAGCCTTTGGAGGACCCGCCTCACGTGGACCTGGTGCTCATCCCTGGACTTGGAGAAGATGAGGATATCGTCCAGGTAGACGAACACGAAAAGGCCAATGAAGTCCCGGAGGACGTCATTAATGAGGCGCTGGAAGACTGCAGGAGCGTTGGTCAACCCGAACGGCATCACCAGATATTCAAAGTGGCCGTTCGGGGTACGGAAGGCCGTTTTCCACTCATCTCCCTCCCGGATCCGGACGAGGTGGTAAGCGCTGCGTAGGTCCAGCTTGGTGAACCAGGTCGCCCCCTGGAGGGAGTGGAAAGCAGTGTCCATGAGAGGCAGGGTGTAACGGTCCCTCTCCGTGATATTATTGAGGGCCCGGTAGTCGATACAAGGGCGGAGGGACCCATCCTTTTTCCCCACGAAGAAGAACCCTGCCCCCACGGGTGACGATGATGGGCGGATAATCCCAGCACTTAATGATTCCTTCAGGTAGGCGTTCATCGTCTCCTTCTCCGGCGCAGACAGGCTGTAAAGGCGACCAGAAGGTAAGGGAGCCCCCTGGCGGAGGTTGATGGCGCAGTCATAGGGCCGATGAGGGGGAAGAGACATAGCTTTCGCTTTGCTGAACACCATACCCAGGTCGTGAAATTCTGGGGGCACCGGAGACAGGTCCGGGGGTGCAGCGTCCGTCGCAGGGGGAGGAGCGGACGGAGAGCAGGCAGCGGACTGAAGGCAGGTGCCCATACAGAACGTACTCCATGCCGAGATCCCAGCTGATTTCCAATCCAGGACCGGATTGTGAAGGCGGAGCCAGGGATACCCCAGGATGACGGGCGACACAGAGTTGGGAAGGACGTAAAAGGTCATCTCCTCCCGGTGGTTTCCCGAGATGATGACCGGTAGGGGAACAGTTTGATGTGTCACTCTCCCGAGGGTGGCACGGGAGAGGTGGATCAGGGAGATGGGAGTGTTGAGTGCCTGGCAGCAGATGCCCAATCGGGTTGCCAGGCTTTGTGAAATGAAGCTGCCTTCTGCGCCCGAATCCACCAGTGCGTGGGTGAGGTGCCCAGTAGGGTTATGGCAGAAACGGATGGGCAGCTTCAATTGAGTAAGTGATCCTAACCGATTGACATCCGCGAGGCTTCCAACAGTGACTCGCGGACCCCACCGACTGGCTTTCCGTGGACAACGCTCCACGGTGTGTTGGTCGCCTCCGCAATACATGCAGAGGCCCAACTCACGGCGGCGTTGTTTCTCCACAGGGGAAAGTTTAGTCCAGCCCGTCACCATCGGCTCCGACTCCTCGGGGCGCGATGCTGGCGGCGCCGCCAGGGGGCGAGCTTGGAACAGGCGCGGCGAGGCTCCACGAGGGCGAGAAGAAGAAGACCTCCGCCCCGAGGAGCGCTCGCGCAGCCTGTTATCCAAACTTATCGCTAAGGATGTCAGCTCCGCTAGCGTCCCAGGGATATCCCGACCAGCCAGTTCATCCCTCAGATCACTATTGAGGCTGCGGAGGAACAGGCCACAGAGGGAGCGTTCCTCCCAGCCCAATTCCTCCGCCGCTACCCGGAAGTCGACCGAGTGGTCCGCTGCCGACCGGCTTCCCTGCTGGAGAGCGAGAAGCCGATCGACCTGGACCGTTTCGGTTTGTGAGTGGTCAAAGACCTCCAGAAAGCGCCTCACGAATTGGTCATAGGTGAGGGTGGCATAACTGGGCCTCGCCATTACGGCGTAGGTCCAGGTTAACGCACGCCCCTCCAGAAGATTCCCTATGTAACCAATTCGGCTGTGATCCGAGGGAAAATCTCCGGGCACACGGTGGAACACGGACTCACACTGCATAATAAACCCCCGCGCTCCGCCGAGCTTACCGCTAAAGCGGGCGGGGGTCGGAATCGGCGTGAGCCGAACCGGTGCCACTGGAGCCGGCTGGACGGCCGCTGGAACAGCAGGAGCCGCGCCACCCTGGCGAGTCGGGAGGAACGGCTGTTGGGGGTCCAAGCGGTTCAATCGGTTAGTCAGTTCTAATAATTGATTAAGAACCACCTGTTGCTGATAAACAATCTGATCCACCCGAGCCTCGAGGATGGTAAACCGGTGTGCGAGCCCGCCGTCTGCCGAGCCGCTCTGCTGAAGCCGTACTGACATAACGTTCGGCTCAGGAGACGCACACACACAGGCTCAGAGTAGTTCAAACTGTTTATTAACAACAGGGATGTTTGGGTGCGTGTCTGCGGAATGTTAATGTGTTGGTGGTGGCGTCTGCTTCGGACCCAGAGGCAGGAGACCGTTCAGCCGGCAACCCTATGGGAGAAATTGGACACAGGGTGATGAGCACACACCAACACAGGAGGAGAATAGGCGAGGGAGAGAAGCTTACTTGTTTGGGCAGATGACTGGCGCTTCAAGGATGGAAGCCCGGGAGACAGCCACCTGCAGGGCTCGGTGCAGCAGCGAGGAGAGACGAGGGACGGGATTTTCCGCCGCCGAGGAATCCACCTGTGCACAGGGGAGCAAACTGGAGAGATGAGGTAAGTGATCTTCTTACCGGTAAAGAGGATGCTGAAGAGAATGTGGTAGAAGTCCATGCAAGGGAAATGAAGTCTACGGCTTCAGGCCGACGCTCAGGGCGAGGCGGCTTTTATCCTTCGCCGCTGACGAGTAGCAGGTGCGTGGGCAGGTGGCGCCGCTGATGAATGGCGCGGCGTGACAGGATGTAGTGAAGGAGGACATGGAGTTGGTTGGTGTTACAGAGGAAGATGCAAGGGACAGGGTGAGGATGGAGGCAGATGATCTGCTGTGGCGACCCCTAAAGGGAGCAGCTGAAAGAAGAAGGAGAAGAAGAATGGAAAACATTTAATCCAGTTTACACCTATTTTGCTTCTTTCACCAAACTTTGCCACAATTCTCATGCTGCATCTTTGGAAGAAAAAAACCCACACATTTAATATCAAAATGTGCAACTCAATTAGGAGAGGTGTGCTAGTACAGAGAATTTTCAGTTTATTGGTCAGTTTCCAAAATATACCCCAAAACACTAAATTTCCCCCCATTGAAACAAATAGAGATTTTTTTTATCGAAAAAACTTAAGCCAGACCTTGTCCTACAAACTTAATTTTTGCTTCAAAACATAGGAATTTATTTTGTCTTTCACCACATTCCATCTGTATAATAACAATGCCTTCATATATAGTAGTTTTAAAAAAGTTCTTTCATATTGAACCCGCCAGTGGTGTCCTGCAATATTTGGTATCTTATAAATTTCATCTTTTACGATAACAACTTCAAACTTAGGCAGAAAGAAATTTAACTCACTCATAACAAGGTGTTTTCTGGACTTTCAATATAATTTTACATTAGGTTCTCACAGCTTCAAACCATGATCACCAGGCAGTAGCATAGGCAAAAACAACACAACAACAAAACGTGCATGGCCACTTATGTGATCGGAGCAGTTCACCACTTCTGTTATAGTCTCTGCCTTCAAGGCAGATGAGGGTTGATCTGCCTGGAAGGACAGGACTTAGGGCACAGGCAGGATCAGGTGCAATAATGATTTATTAACAGAAAACTCCAGGATGAAACAAAAGGCAGCATGAGGGCTAGCAACAAAAATTAAAACTAGGCAAAGCAAAACTGACAAGGACGATGATAAGGCATGGGGAAACCACAGGAACAAATGATGCCAGACAGAGTACAAGCACAAACTGACATAAATAGGGGAGCAAACAATTGCATGGATGCAAGACAGCTGGGAGACAATCAGGGCAAAACAGTAACATACGTACGTGAGGGAACGTGGCTAAGAGCATGGGAAACATGAGGGACTGAGAACCATTGGTAAGCAAGTACAGGGGATACACACAAGACTTACACAGAGGACCAAGAGGGACACAGAGAACAGCAACAGGGAAAACAGGGACGGCACGACAGACTAAGGACCTGAGAGCACAAAGGGCAATCACAAAGGAACACAGAAGGTGATAATGATAAATAATGACAATCACAATGACAAGGGAAAACACAACAACATCAAAAAAAACTTAGAGCTAATTAGAGTGGTCCTGAATCAGGCTGATCAGGTTTAGCAGAGGGTATATTGATGCGATCTGTGATAGCCATGTTAGATGTGGGCTGCCCCAGTGATGGTGCCAGCCGCTGGAAGGAAGGTGAGAACAATCAGGCAAGATGTGCTTGGCTGGGACCTCATTTCCCAAATTAGCGATGTGGTCCAAAAGCTGTAGTTTTCTTTCCTGATGGTGGTGGTGGTGGGGTTGCCAACTCTGGCACACATCCCTTTGTTGGTGACATGGTGGAACCATTGGATGTCTAAGATATTTCTGAGGCAGTTTCATTATCAAGCATCAAGGTGGCGATTGGCTACGGCTGAGGGTCCATGTCTTGGAACCGTACAGAAGGATGGGAATCACAGGTACTGAAGATATGGAGCTTTGAAAAAAAATCTGCCATTGTTGTGCATGGGTGCCTACAGAACTCATGTGGAATAATGGAAAAATTCTTTCAATTTTTTGGGACCAATTAACAAGTGAAATTAGATAATTTCCCACAGAAATCTGAACATACCAGCACACAATGGTTGAAAAACATTGCTGTATGGAACTTGCCACTTCTCCAAACTCTGTGCAGGTGAACAAAAGTGATGTGGGCCTGCTGAAGACACCTTATGATCTCAGGATCTGATGAGCAGTCAGTCAGTCAGTGACCTGAATGAAGTAGCATGGACAAACTATCAAAATTTCCATTGGTGTAGTATTCCAGGCATTCACACCCTCTCATCACACTTCACTACTGATTGTCTACCTGATTATAATCAGCTGTGCCAATTACTACACCTGCCCCTCATCATTTCCTGTCTATTCCCATTCTGGGACTGCTGGACTTAACTCTACCTGAGTGTGCTCTCCTGCTGCTACATGTCTTTTTCCCCCTCACCTTCTCCCTGTATGGAGAAAACAAGTAAGCTGGTTCATTTTGCTGCCTTGCAGTATCCTCACCTCATCTATCCAAGG
Organism: Pholidichthys leucotaenia; assembly: GCA_020510985.1. Lineage (NCBI taxonomy): Eukaryota > Metazoa > Chordata > Actinopteri > Cichliformes > Pholidichthyidae > Pholidichthys > Pholidichthys leucotaenia. Next base: position 108,388,945 of record CM035845.1, read on the forward strand.
ATTTCCTACCTGGATTAAACCTGAGGCAGACTTGAGACTCCTGTGGGCAGACCCTAGACTTGACCAGACAGACCTCCATTCTCACCTGGATCCCCAACTTCTTCAACCTGTAAGCCTCGAGCAATATCACACTCCAATAAAACACTCAAGTCCCTGGGCCCGGGGCAATCTTTCACCACCAGCTGTTCTCCCTATAACCTACTTGAAGTTCCTCTCTTACCCTGCAAGAAGAAGCCAGAAGACAGCAAAATATGCTCACCATTTTCCAAAACACCTGTAAAAATAAGCAATGCAAGTTCAAATGCTGGTTGACTTGCCCATTATACTTACCATTCTCCCTGTCTGTTTCCCAAGGCTCCCAGCACAAGCTGCTTTCTTGCTATTTTCCTTTATCAATAAACCCTTTCTTTTACACATCTCTGTGTCTGCATATTGGGCCCATATAATAAAAACATGTCTGTAGGGAGTTTTCTAGTTTATTTTAGTACTTGTGTTGACATTGCTCTTCATTTCCCCCCTAAATGCATTTCCTATATATTCTATTTCTGCTAGACAACTACAATTTAAAATAACTAAAACAAATATATTTACATGCATACACTACCTTTGATTTTGGATCCAGAATCTTTCTAATCACCCTCCCCCCCCCACTTCCCAACACACACATGTGTGCGAGCACACACACACACACACACACACACACACACACACACACACACACACACACACACACACACACACACACACACACCCTTGCAAATACGTCAGTGGTTTAGAAATAAGCCCCAGTAGTAATTTCTTAAGCCCATCAGGTGCATCACTGCCTAAGAAGTACCTTATAAATGGTCTTGTTGCCTGGATACGCTTATAGATTGGACACACAGAAACTCACACAGCTAAACCGCTGCAGTGAAGCAGCAGAGACACTCTGTCTCCCAATGCTCTAGGAAATGTTTTTTCTTCTCTGAGGCGGCCTAAGTGGACTGGTCCACTGAAGCCAACCTTCAGTAATTAACTGTCACAATGCTTCAAAACTAACAAATGGACTTTGTGTCAAGGAAGGCCCATTAATTTACTGCCCTCCCCTCGTCGATCGAGAGCCTATTATCTCCATTATGGCAAGATTTTGTGTTTGGGCATCCTTTTCTGCTAACTTACTTTCCAGACTTGCCCAGGAAAGCTGAGAGTGGCCATGTGAACGTGCAGCTCTTAAACATGTAATATGTCCCATGTGAGGAGACACACGCCATAAATCGAATGAATAACTATGCATGACACCACAAATGTGCTTGTGGACACAAGGACACACTCACTCCATCGCCCACATCAGCATAAATAAATCACCGGGGCATGACTCATGATAATGTAATAAGCAGTGATGCTTGGTACAAAAAGTGCGCATGAAGCCCAACACTTGAGCACACACAAATCATTACATTTGCACTTTCTTTGCACACAGCGCAGTTATGTTTCCCTTCCAGTCAACCATATTTAAAAACTCATACTGCATTTTCTCATTGGCATGACAACCCGGGGGTAAAAATCTTCCATATGTGACACTAATCAGTGCCGCTCGAAAGGAATGGTTGGCCATTTCTCCATGAGGCATAAATAACCAAACAACAGCCAGACTTTGGGATCTGTGTGATTTGTGATACAGCTCATATGTATTGCTCTTCAAATGCAAGGTATTACCAGGGTTCTGCAGAGAACTAGAGAGACTGCAACACCATAGTGGCAGTGTGATCTGGTTGGTCTTTCCTACTGAGACCAATGCATTTTTAAAGCTCTTCAATGCATTATCGGTGGCTTGGTGTGCCCTCAGAGTCTGGAACCATTTTGAGCTCATGTGAAGTCATTTTAGCTGCAATTGCAGCTTTAGAAAGTTAGCACAAAATCCATTTTAAAGTGCCACCTCACCAAATCATTTAACCTGTCTCCCTGATGTCATTTCAGTAAAGGTCAAAATATCACACCGTATATTACCATTACCAACAAAAGGAAGAAAATAATAAATGATAGCAAAAAAGAATAAACAAAACATGCATTAATGTTGTTATTAAAAGCAATAATGTATTAAAACCCTTGACAATCCAGGTAATTTCCTGAAAAATGGCCAAAAATAACGTACCCAAAATAAATCAAAAACTGTTCTTCAACCCTTTGCAGTATTTTCATGGGGCTGGTCTCATTCAAAATAAAACTCTACATTTGTTTTTTTGGGGCAAAACAGTCAGAAGTGCTTTTGTCACTGAGTAACAGTGGTTTGAACATACTGAATTTAAAGAAAATAAAGTTCGCTTGAGTTTATTTATATTTTTTACATATATACAGTGGTGTGAAAAAGTGTTTGCCCCCTTCCTGATTTCTCATTCTTTTGTATGTTTGTCACAATTAAATGTTTCAGATCATCAAACAAATTGAAATATTACATAAAGATAACACAAGTAAACACAAAATGCAGTTTTTAAATGAAGGTGTTTATTATTAAGGGTGAAGAAAATCCAGACCTATGTGAAAAAGTGTGTGAAAAAGTGATTGCCCCCCCCCCCCCGTTAAAATATAAATTAACTGTGGTTTATCACATCTTTGGAAAGCTGAGTTAAATTTCTTTAGCCACACCCAGGCCTGATTACTGCCACAACTGTTCTCAATCAAGAAATCACTTAAATAGGACCTGCCTGAGAAAGTGAAGTAGACCAAAAGATCCTCAAAAGCTAGACATCATGCTGCAATTCAAATAAATTCAATTGAGATCTATCAGTTTGGAAAAGGTTATAAAGCCATTTCTAAAGCTTTGGGACTCCAGCGAACCACAGTGAGAGCCATTATCCACAAATGGTGAAAACATGGAACAGTGGTGAACCTTCCCAGGAGTGTCCAGCCGACCAAAATTACCCCAACAACGCAGCGATGACTCATCCAAAGAGGTCACAAAAGACCGTACAACAGCATCCAAAGAACTGCAGACCTCACTTGTCTCAGTTAAGATCAGTGTTCATGACTTCTAAGAAAGAGACTGGGCAAAAATGGCCTACATGGCAGAGTTCCAAGATGAAAACCACTCATGAGCAAAAAGAACATAAAGGCTCGTCTCAGTTTTGCCAGAAAACACCTTGATGAGCCCCAAGACTTTTGGGAAAATACTCTGTGGACTGATGAGACAAAAGTTGAACTTTTTGGAAGGTGTGTGTCCCATTACATCAGGCCTAAAAGTAACACAGCATTTCAGAAAAGGAACATCATACCAACAGTAAGTTATGGTGGTGGTAGTGTCATGATCTGGGGCTGTTTTGCTGCTTCAGGACCCGGAAGACTTCCTGTGGTAAATGGAACCATGAATTCTGCTGTCTACCAAAAAATCCTGAAGGAGAATGTCCAGCCATCTGTTCATGACCTCAAGCTGAAGTGCACTCGGGTTCTGGCATGGGACAATGATCCAAAATACACCAGCAAGTCCACCTCTGAATGGCTTAAGAAAAACAAAATGATGACTTTGGAGTCCTGATCTGAATCTGATTGAGATGCTTTGGCATGACCTTAAAAAGGTGGTTCATGCTCAAAAACCCTCCAGTGTTGCTAAATTATAGCAATTCTGCAAAGATGAGTGGTCCAGAATTCCTCCACAGTGCTGTAAAAAACTCATTGCCATTTATCACAAACACTTGATTGCAGTTGTTGCTGCTAAGGGTGGCCCAACCAGTTATTAGGTTTAGGGAGCAATCACTTTTTCACACAGGGCCATGTAGGTTTGGATTTTTTTCTCCTTAATAATAAACACCTTCATTTAAAAACTGCATTTTGTGTTTACTTGTGTTATCTTTGTCTAATATTTAAATTTGTATGATGATCTGAAACATTTAAGTGTGACAAACATACAAAAAACTGAGAAATCAGGAAGGGGGCAAACACTTTTTCACACCACTTTAAATACATAGAATGAATTCTAAGCTTTTAATTATGTACGGAATAGCTACAAACTCCCAACAGAATCATTATCAGTTTAGTGTACATCACTGTGCGGGCGGAAAAAGTTCAGAAACAATCCACCCGCCGGTGAAATTTTAAGAGAATGCCACGTAACAGAAGTGCTAATAATTTAGGCTGGCAAGCAAAATGGAATTGAAAATTTATTTTGTTTGGAGTGGTCAAAGCATTTGAAGGTTTCTTTAATAATTAAAGAATGTCATGTCATTAAAAAAGGAAAGTATTATCAACCATTTGAGTCAAATGAGAAAGAAGCAGCTCTTAACAGCTTCCAGTTCACCCACTCACAAGTACACAGTAGAAATCACACTCTCCAATGCCAAGACATTTTTTTGTCAGACCCTTTAAACACTTCTGTGGTAAATCACTCATAAACAAATCATAGGCACCTATGATCTAAGGCTTGGGGGGGCCTCTGGCCTCAGGCACTATGATCCAAATACACTGAATCACCTGTGAAAACATCTGGCTCACTGACACGATGTTGCTTTTGCAGGCTAATCCCACCTCGTAGGGTAATTTGGACCGGCTTGTTCATAAAGTAGACAAGCTGCTGTGTATTTAGAGTGCTAGTGCAAACAAATATTTTCAGTGGATGAACAAATACAAAAGATATATTTACTGACATTCTCCTGGTAGTATCTTTTTTTTGTGTATGTGTGTGTGTGCTCAGGCTTCAATATCTGAGACAAATTTCAGTTTGCATTTAAATATAGTTGGAACTGAAAGGTTACTATAGTGTTTTTTTTTTTTACAAAAGGTAAAAGTTGGACAGTTACATATTTTTCTAAGAAATACTTCTACACTGACTAGATAATCCATAGACTTCACAAGGAGCTTTTTTCCTCTGTAACATACTGCCCATAAAGAACAACTACCAGAATTATGCAGAAACTACTGGATAGATTTGGATGAAGCTTTCACCAGAGGCGGCCCTTGGCCTAAGGATGAACCCAATAGGTTTTGGAGGTGATCTGAGAGTGCATACCTGTTATGTCCACAAACCTGGTATTGAGGAGAAGGACGAGAGGTTGCACTAGAACACAGCTTTATTAGGAACTATGTATAGCAGTACACGGCAAGCACCTGCGGGGACATCCGGCACAAGAGGCCGAGCCATGGCGGCTCACCCCGCTATATAGGGCAGTGCGGTGACGTGACAGGAAGTACACGTCACCACACTGCACTTCACAATAAAGTGCCCATATAACATTTCCTCCCCCCCTTTAGAAAGTCCAAAACAACACATATAATCCAAACCCACCCAAATTTAGAACCCGAATCATGCACTAAAATAACGAAAACTAATGTACTCAACTGGCCTTACACATTCACACAAAATAACCTAAAATTGGGCTGGTGGGTGGTCTACCACACAGCCCGCACGGTACAGTGGGTTATTCTGCCGCTGATATTACTAAAAGTCTTTTTTTTTGAACAACAACAACAACAAAAAATAACTGCCGTTCTCCTAAGCTAAACAACAAACACATGACCTATTAAACAACATTAAGTCTTTTATGCACAGTCACTCAAGTGAATGGTGGGTCAGGCAGTGGGAAAGACAATTCAGCCTGAGGGCTTTTGAGGCGACCCCCCGGGGACCTCCCCCCTGGAGCTTTGGAGCAGGCTCGTAGGGCCCCCTTCCCTGGGGCTTTGAAACGTCCTCGTGGCAGCCTCCCCCCCGGAGCTGCCAGACCCCTGTGGTCAATCTTCATGACGCCAGGGCCTGGGTCCCACACTGCGGCAACTGACTCCCACGAAGCCTTGCCGTCTGGATCCGCCACTTGGGCATGCTGTAGTCTGTTCGTGTGCCAAACCGAATTGTCCGTCAGCCAAAAACACTTTGTCTTCAGCTTCACCACAATCCTCTGTGGTGCCCGTTTTTTTCGCTGGCTGCGGCCTGGTCAGTTGACATACCGGTCTCCTGTTGGCGCAAACTCGAACCCAGTCCATAACATGAAGCGGTGCCTTACTTGTTTTCATGTGCCGTTGTTGCGTTGCCGGTAGCGCTGCGCGCTCGTTCAGCTCGGGACCTCCACTGTGCCGTGGCAGCTCCACTGTCACCATGCCCACCACGGACCCCCCACCCGCAGACTCCGTCTTCGACTGCAACTCGTCTCAGGCCCAAAAGCAGTCCGGTACCACCCCTCTGTCTTCTGAAGTGCTCTGCTGTGCCACGCCGTGCACTGTCTCTGTGCCTGGCTGTCGCTGCTGTGCCTCGGGGCTCTTAGCATGCTCACCCTCCCATCACTCTTACTCCAGCTGCGGGGAAAATGGGGCCAAGTCTGGTTGCTGCTCTCCCTCCGTGTCATCTTTGCTCTCGGCGCCGTGATCACCCACAGTGCTGCGATCACTGTCAGCTCGGAATTCTCCCTCTTCTGCCGTGTTCACCGTGCCAACTAACGCCGTTTGCCCAAATAACTTCTGTGCTTGGTGCCCATTTAGCCCCGTGGCTAATTTCTCCACTGCTACTAGCTGGGACATTAGCTCCCCCATGCTAGCTAGCTTCGTGTCTTTTGGTGCCATTAGTATTTCAACCCACAGCTTCACGCTACGTGTGTGTTCGGCAAAGCAGCTAGCAAGAAGCTCAACAGCATGCTCATATGACTTCGTCGATTCTAACGTGTGGAGAATTCACTGACCTTCTATGCCAAGTTTGTGGACGAGAAGTGCTTGTTTCCTCGCTGTGTTGAGTTTACCCAGGCCCAACGCTGCAATGTGCGCCTCAAATGCGTCGAGTTACGGCGGCCACAGTATTGCCAGTTCTCCTGGAAGCTCAAGGAACGGCTATAGAAGTGCCCCGCACGCCTCCATGAGTTAATCCTCAGTCGCCAAATGTTATGTCCACAAACCTGGTACTGAGGAGACGGACGAGAGGTTGCACTAGAACACAGCTTTATTACGAACTATGTACAGCAGTAAACGGCAAGCACCTGTGGGGACATCTGGCACAAGAGGCCGAGCTATGGCGGCTCACCCCGCTATATAGGGCAGTGCCGTGACGTGACAAGAGGTGCACGTCACCACACTGCACTTCACAAGAAAGTGCCCATGTAACAATACCTCTGCCAAGGCCCTATCTTCCTGCGGTGTATTGGCAGGATTATGCAAAAAACTACCTGATCAATTCTTGATGAAATTTTCACCAGAGGTGGCCCTTGGCCTATGAATGAACCCATTACATTTTTGGAGATGATCCATGAGCGCATACCTCCACCAAGGCCCTAAATCCCAATGTATAGACAGAGAGAGGTACTATGGGACAGACTGACAGAGGTATGGATGGATGGACGGAGGACAGGAAGGAGTGACGGATGAATGAAACCGTGGTGGAGGTATGTGCTCTTTGAGTGCCCTCTAGTTCTTTTTTTAGTTTTTAACTTAATTGAAGAATTATATGCCAAATTCTAAATATAACTGCTCCAATAAATCCTTCCAAAATCAAGCTGAGTAAAATAAAAAAAAATATATTTGTGCATTTACACTTGAAACTTTCAACCTTTCCAAAAACAACCAGTGCTTTTACTTGAAGACACTTGTTCTGTTTATCTTACTTCAGGCTTAGATTTATGTTTATGTGTAAAAATATTCCAAAGACTGTTATTTCTAGCTGGAATAATAGTTATTCGAGTGGCTGCATGTAGGTGGAAAAGGGCATTTCAGGCATTATACTGACTAGGCATGAGTGTTGTTGCACAATGTTGTGTGTGTTCTGACATTCATTATGCATCTGATTTAGCGCGAGAGTGTATGTCTCACTCAGAGCGTGTTTGGGTCCGGCTTGAGATGCATATCACTCCAACTGCTCTTTTAGAGTACTACCCCTCAGGCCAAGAGGCTACAGTGAAATTTGCTTACTGGGTTTGCATTTAGTTTGCCTGCTTAACACAAAAGAGACACAAAATCATGAACACACGCATATAGGCATTAAAGGCTGTCAGTGTTAAACCAAGGGGGGAAGCAAAAATTCCAATTTGGGCTGTCACAATATCTGATATTTATTGCACCGTTATCATGGCAGGAAAATATCATAATAATGCTATCAGCAAAGTGTTACAATGGATAGCACTGTTGCCTCACAGCTACAAGGTTCCAGGTTCAAATCCACAGGTTGGCAGGAGTGGAAGCCTTTCTATGTGGAGTCTGCATGTTCTTCCTGTGCTGTGTGGGTTTCCTGCGGGGGCAGCGGTCTCTTCCCACAATCCAAAGACATGCATGTTAGGTTAATTGGTGACTCTAAATTGTCTCTATAGCTGTCTCTGATAGGCCCTTAGACTAGAGGGTTTGTGTAGCTACTAGCACGTGAGTGGTCTATCTGACTTGAAAACAAGCTATATAAGAACAGGTCCTTATTCTCATATCAATAGAAAATTAGGGAAAAATCCAATCAGTCAAATTCATCTTTAACTTTAGCTATGTCCTCATCCACAGTGTATGTCAAGGATACTCCCTACTCCCTGCTCTGTCCTCAGGGAATATCAGAGAATATTTTCACAGAATTTCTCCATTTGAAACACCCTGCAATGTCCATCAATATGGACATTGATGTTCCATCAATATGGATTTCCTCCCCTTTTTTGCACTGCTGCTACTTTTCCACCGGCTCTTTGTCTCTGAGGTAAGCGCGATCGGGATCATGCCGGGCAAAATACATTATTCCAGGGACATGTTGCTGCATTTAAACACGGATGATGCAGCGTCTGTGATTGAGTCTAAGCCGCAACTGCCGGACTTTATTTTGAGAGACATTCATGGACACAGCGGTGAAAAGAGAGACGGGAGAAGGAAACGCGGAAAGCGTGGAGGCGTGAAATTGCGCCTGAGAAGACGTCAGTTTGGAAACATTCCTCTTCCTTCTATGATTTTTGGGAACGTACAATCTCTGAGGAACAAGGTGGATGAAATTCAAGGGAATGTACGCTACCAGAAGGACTTTAAGAACTGCTGTGTCATGGCTTATACCAAGTCTTGGCTTAATGCGCATTACCGGGACGTGGACCTGTGGATTGACGGCTTTGGAGCTCCACTCCGCTCTGATCGGCAGGAAGAGGTAACGGGAAAACGTCAGGGGGGCGGCGTATGTTTATATATTAATAAGAAGTACTGCACATCTGCCACGGTCAGAGAGCGCATCTGTACACCCAATGTGGAGCTTCTGTCTGTGTCACTACGCCCCTTTTATTTGCCTCGTGAGTTCCCCCAACTTTTCATCACGACTGTGTACATTCACCCGAGGGCAGATGCTGAATCCGCCTCCAGCACCGTCTTTGATGTGGTCCAGCGGCTGCAGTCAATTTCTCCAGAGGCGCCAAACTTTATTCTTGGGGATTTTAACCATGTTTCTTTAAAGAAGACACTTAAAAACTTTTATCAGTATGTCTCCTGCCCAACCAGGCGAAAAAAGACATTGGACCTGTGCTATGGATCCATTGAGAGGGCCTATAAATCACTCCTCCTTCCTCCTGTAGGATCCTCAGATCACAACTGTGTACATTTGCTGCCCACATATAAAACTGCTCTCAGAAGCGGCAAGGTGGAGACCAGAGACATAGAGGTGTGGACAGAGGATTCAGTGCACTGCCTCCAGGAATGCTTTAACTGTACGGACTGGGAGATGTTCACACTGTCCTGTGGGGATGATTTGGACTCTTTGGTGGACGTCACATGCTCATACATGGCTTTCTGTAAAAATATGATTGTTCCACGTAAACGTGTCAAAATATATCCCAACAACAAGCCATGGGTTACAAAATCAGTTAAATCCTGCTTAAAGAGGAAAGCACTTGCCTTTAAACAGGGGTCTGTTTCTGAGCTACAGGTTGCCACAAAAGAGCTGAAGGCCGAAATTTTAAGAGCAAAACAGAATTATAAATCAGAGTTGGAAAGCAAGATGGCAACAAAGAAACTTGGTTCAGCCTGGGCCAGTATGAAAACTATTGCAGGCCTTCAGAGCACAGAACACAGTAATTGTGTGTTTTTAGATGGTTTTAATTCAGACACAGAGCTGGCTAATGCTCTTAATTGTTTTTATGGTCGTTTTGACTCCTTTGATTTTAGCACTGAAACCCAAGATTTGAAACAGAAACTCAAAGACAATCAGTACTTTAATTTTGAGGTGCAGGGTGTTAATAGGGAGTTCTCCGCTGTAAAAGTGAACAAAAGTCAGCGCCCTGATAATATATGTGGGCGCTTGGTAAAGTCCTGTGCACATGAACTGAGTCCTATATTTCATTACATTTTCAATAAGTCCTTACAGACACAACATGTGCCTAAGATCTGGAAAAAAGCCATGGTTGTTCCCGTTCCAAAATCCAGCTGTCCTAAAACGGTAAACGACTTTAGACCAGTTGCTTTGACTTCAATTTTAATGAAAATTTTTGAAAAACTGGTCAGATTTGAGGTCCTAAAGCAGACTGAGCATGCATTGGTTCCTCTGCATTGTGCCTACAGGCCTCACAGAGGAGTGGAGGATGCCACTGTCACTCTGTTTGACATGCTTTTTAAACATCTGGATTTTAATGGGACACACGCCAGGCTTTTATTTGTGGACTTTTCCTCCCCCTTTAATACAATCCAACCTCATATTTTAGTCGAAAGGCTCCTGCAACAATTTGATTTGAGCAATAATCTGGTGGGTTGGAACCAAACAGGACGCAGAGAGTAAGGGTCAATGGTACATTGTCTGACCTAAAGTCCTCTTCTACTGGCTCTCCTCAGGGGTGTGTGTTGTCACCACTACTCTTCATCCTGTACACAAACATGTGTCGGAGCAGACATGACAACAGACACATTATAAAGTACGTATGCTGATGACTCAGTTATTGTCAGTCTCCTCCAGGATGGTGAGAGCAGCCACGGCCCAGTAGTTGATGATTTTGTTCACTGGTGTGATGATTCCTACCTGCAGCTGAATACGACAAAAACTAAAGACATGATTATTGACTTTAGGAGGAAAACTCCCAGGCACAAAGTCACCGTACTAAAAGGCCAGACCACCGAATGTGTACAATCCTACAAATATCTTGGGATGATTATTGATAGTAATTTAAACTTTGAAGAGAACTGTGAAAGGGTGTGCAAAAAGGGTCAGCAACATTTGCATTGCTTAAGAAAACTTGGACGTTTCTATATTGACCGAACCATAATGACAATGTTTTATCGGACTTTTATTGAATCTGTTTTATCCTTTTCTTTAGTGTCATGGTTTGGTCAGATAAAACTGAAACAGAGGAAATCCTTGGATCAGGTAGTTAGATGGTCCAGTCGTTTGCTTGGTGAGTCACAGCTGAGCCTGACATCCCTGTACACCAGACAAGTACAGAGGATGGCTACCTCCATTTTAAATGATGACTCCCACCCTTTGCACTGCAACTTTCAGCTTCTTCCCTCAAGACAGAGGTTTGCTGTCCCAAAAAGTAAAACCCAGCGCTACAAAAACAGCTTTGTTCCTGCTGCTGTCAAAGAGTTGAACAAGTTGTAACAATATATTGCACATAATTTAGTTATTAACTCCATTTTATATTTACTTATTTTTGTAGGAAGTTATTTGGGTTCTAAATATTTTATTGGGTTTTAGACCTTTGAGTTTTTAACCTCTTTGACTAGTTTTTAACTTTTTAATATGACCCTTCTCTCTTACCTCTGGTTTTTCTCTCATCGCTTTTCTTTATACCCTGATTGATGGAGCCTTGAGAATTTTTATCATGTTTATAGTCAGCTTCATGTGTGCCTGTGTTTGTGTCTATGTTGAATGTAATTGTGGCTTGTAAATATGGATGTCACCAGACTGCAAAACAAATCTACCTAAAGGTACAAATAAAGTAACCTGAACCTGAACCTGAACCTGATGTCGCCTCCCTCCTCCGTGCATTACCACAGTAAACATGGACACATGCTGATACTATTGTGAACATTTTATGCTTCTTAAATAAAATATTAATGCAAATATATTTTTATCAGTATCATTTACAATAACCAACATTAGTTTAGCTTGTTAATAACATTAGCAAGAATATTTAGTTTTACTCCTGTTTAAGTTGCAATGACTTATGGGTAATCTTCTTGTCAACTTCCAGTGAAGTGATGTACGGTTGTTCACGTCTTCCTTGCTCAGTTCTCATTTCCCTTTGAACTGAACACCATTCACTCCCTTTGGTTTGGACTCTCACTTAATATGGGGGAATACCCTGTGCAGTCCACTTCAGAGTACACATTACGGCGATCGGAATGCACCTCATAGAAGTTTAGGTCAAGTGAGTTTTCTCGCAAATCAAGCATAGTGATACCATGACCATTAAACCAAGTATTTGGCAATGTGGGCAAGTGCCAAGACCAGCTGGAAAATGAAATCAGCATCTCCATAAAGCTTGTCAGCAGAGGGAAGCATGAAGTGCTCTAATATTTCCTGGTAGACGGCTGCGCTGACTTTGTACTTGATAAAACAAGCACAAGGAGCTGACATGGCTCCCCAAATCAGGTGCCAAGTCCTGTCATCTTGAAACCAAGGCCCCAGAGTCTGGAGGAAGAGTGGAGAGGCACAGAATCCAAGTTGCTTGAGGTCCAGTGTGAAATTTCTACAGTCAGTGATGATTTGGGGAGCCATGTCATCTGCTGGTTTTGGTCCACTGTCTTTTAATCCAGTTCAAAGTCAGTGCGATCATCTACCAGGAAATTTTAGAGTGGGAAGTCTGGGCTTCTCTGCTTGAACTGCTGTCTCCACGACCAGGACCTCCGGAAAAGCAATATAAGATGGATGGATGGGCTACTCTTTACTTCAGACAAAACTTGTAATGTTGATTTAAATTGTAGTAACCATGATCAATGTTAAAAAGGGTGATAATGATGCAGAGACGCATCTGGTTCTCACAATCACAATTTAACCCCTTGCACTCTGGTCAATTTCCCTAAAAACGCCAAAAAATAACATACCCAAAGTAAATCAAAAGCTGTTCTTCAACCCTTTGCAGCATCTTCATGGGGTTGGTCTCATTTAAAAGAAAACACTTTGAATTTTTTGGCAAAACAGTCATAATCTCTCAAAGTGCTCCTTCCACTGAGTAACAGTCATCTAAACATACTGATCTTGAAGAAAATAAATTTCGCCTGGGTGTTTTTTTGGATACAAATACTTGCAAATAACACACAGCTTCAGATCCGGGCTGGAAAATGCAACAGAAATGTAGAACCAAGTGTTATCCAGCTGAGGTCAAAATTTTGTAACAATACCACAAAAAATGAATATATTACACAGCTTTTTTCTTAGGTTGTTCCCAGGCGTTTTTGAACTGTGCCAAATTGTGCCAAATGGCACAGTTTGGAAAAACGTCTGTAACTTTTGAATGATTCAATATAGAAGCTTCATCTTGGGCTCTAATGAAAGGTGAAGGGCTGTGTGTGTGTGTGTGTGTTGGGGGGGGTTGTTTATTCATGAATGAATGAATGAATGAACAAACAAGCCCCCACACACAAAGAAGCATGCCACGTAAAAAATGTGTGGCTTTTTTTTTTACAAGAAAAAATAACCTACAGTGCATTAAAAATTATACTAGAATATTTGTAGTGTAGAAGATAACAAATCCCCCCCCCCCGCTACAGAGGACGGACATCGCTCATCGCTACATGACGGAAAGCGGTGACGGTGCGCCGCGGTCTAATACGCACAGTTGGACTAAAATATCTGCAATATACCTGCAATCCGCTACAGAAGAGTGGGGGGGGGGGTGTTCACAACATGACGGGGGAGCGGTCCGGGTCTGTCATGATGCGATAACGCACAGTTGTAATTTACCGATCGGTCAAAAGTCATTTGGATTACAATTTTCAGGGATAAAGAATAATTTAGCTTATAATACTTACCTGTCCACAACAGCAGAGTAGCTGGCGAACTTCTCTTCCTCATTGTCAGACGAACATGAAGCTGGTCCACTTGTTACGGACTCGTGGTTCTGGTCACACGACCCGGTCAAACCATAATTCCATTATTGCGGTTTTGCGCTTCCATGATTGCGATTTTGGCGAACGATTTTTCAAAACAAATAAAAACAGTAGTAAGAAAAAAAAGACTGGCGAACGCGTGTGTGTCACCCAGCCTTACACAAAACAGCTTTCGAACTTCTGTGCTTCAATTGGCTGGCTGTATTCGCAGCCATTGGTAGGCGGGTCCTTCTTGCTAGGTTTTCAGTCATTGGTTCTTCAAGGTTTCAGAAACCCAATTCAAGGCTCTTATTAGTCGAATGAGAGGTCAATCACATCTAAACCAATCAAAGCACTCCTTTGGCTTTCTGTTCGTGGCTGTGTCTGTAGTGGAAGAACGGAAATGCAGCTTTTTTTTTCAGTGCGCTCTAGGACGCAGCGCCCTTGTGCGCCCTCGTGCACCCTCGTGCGCTCTAGGACGCAGAGACGTGCCCGCCCGCGGTACACCGGAGTGCAAGAGGTTAATTTTACTATTTTGACTACTCTGATGTTGAGAGGATTCTGGCGTGTATATCGGCACTTCTCAGTTTATGGTAAGATTTGTTTTTCTTTGCTCATCAGTCTTATTTTCACTGAATATCAGACCTTGTTACAGTTTTTTGCAATTGCTTACACACTAAAATTAAAACTGTCCCACAATTAGCAAAACCTGACACTCAAAGAGCAAAATACCAGACCAGATATGCAGAATTCTAAACACATTGTCAGCTTCACACTTTTTGCAAAACACTACTACTAATTGGCTGCATGGTGGCGCAGTGGTTTAGCACTGTGGCAGCACAGTTTTACCCTTGGCCGGGGGATCGCGGGGATCATGAGATCGTGGGTTCGATTCCAGCCCCCGACCAACAGTGAGCTGTGTGGAGTTTGCATGTTCTCCCCATGTTGCGTGGGTTTACTCCGGGATTTCTCCGGTTTCCTCCCGCATACCAAAAACATGTAGGTTTAGGGCGCTCGCGCACGCAGCGACCAGCAGCCTGTGGCTTGTCACCAGACTGCAAACCAAATCTACCTACGGGTACAAATAAGTAACAAAAAAAAAAAAAAAATTATATATTTGACAAAGAAATACATCGTGATGCTTCTTCCTTGCAATTTTAAAGCAAAGGCTTTCAAATAAACACATCCATGAAAAAAAAAATTGTTAAACACAGCCACCTGGCTTGCACACATACTGGTGCATAATTATAGTGTGGTAGACTGCAAGTCTAACTTAAAACATTACTGGCACATGCCTCTAGGGGGAACTACCTTTATTGTTCAGCACTGCTACTAAGGGGACACATTAGAATAAGAGTGTGAAAACCCCGCGCAGAATCCATGTTCAGTCATATTATGTGTGTTGCAGAATAAACGGCAGAGTTAGCCAAAGAAATAACTCAAGTGTGATCATTGCTACACGGTAGGATATCACACAATTGGCGACGAGGATTAAAAGAAAAAAATCAGCGGCGAGAAACAGAGAACATTGCAAGTGTGGCGAACTCAAGTGACTCCAGTAGTTCGAGTGCAAGTTCAGAGGAGGAAAAACGAGGTTTCCCCACCACGACGAGCAATGGCGGCTGTAATCGGAACGGTAACCCCTTTTGATAACTCGACTCAGTCATGGGAAGAATATAGTGAAATGTTGGACTTTTTCTTCGAAGCTAATGACATTGAGGAGCCAGACAAAAGGAAGGCTGTACTGTTGAGTGGAGTTGGTGCAACTACTTACAGCTTGTTGAGAAATTTAATAAGCCCTGCATTACCGAAAGATAAAACATACGACCAGCTTACTGCTGAGCTTCAGAAGCACTTCAGCCCCAAACCGAGTGAAATCGTGCAACGATTCAAATTTAATTCACGCATAAGGAGGAACACTGAGTCCATAGCAGAGTATGTGGCAGAATTGAAGAAATTAACACGGCACTGTGATTACAAAGACTCATTGGAAGAAATGTTAAGAGACAGACTTGTGTGTGGAGTGAATGATGACCGAATGCAACGGCGACTTTTATCTGAAACAAAACTCACTTTTGCGAAGGCTTTGGAATTATGCCAAGCGATGGAAACAGCATCTAAAGATGTGAGAGAGATGCAAGGGAAGGTAACAGAGGACACAGCAACGCATGTTCGTGTGCCTAAGACCCAAGTAGGTGTCCACAAAGTGTTGACTGACAAAACTCAGCACAAATTCCCCAGTTGTTATCGCTGCAAAGGCCAGCACAATGCTGCCGAGTGCAAATTTGCCACTGAGCTGTGTCATAATTGTGGCAAGCGAGGGCACATTAAGAAAGCATGTAGAATAAAGGTGGACAGCGCACAGGTGCTGAAAGCGACAGTTAATGGGCAAAAGTATGAAAACAAGGGCCCAGGAAAGGAACAGCGAGCGAATCAACTGAGAGGGGAGGGAGAAAGTGATACAGAAGACATGGATTTTCACACAATTTACAACACGTCAGAGGAGCTGACCAAGGTAGCGCCCATCACGCGTACCATGAATGTTAATGGAATGAAAGTAACATTTGAAGTTGATACAGGCTGTGGAGTAACCATATTAAGTAAACAGCAATATACACAACTGTGGAAGAAAACAGACACAGCAGAATTAAATCCCTGTTCATTAAAATTAAAAACATACACAGGAGAGAAGCTACACGTGCTAGGCATGGCACAAGTGAAGGTGCAGCACGAAAACAAAGAAAAGGACTTACCTGTAGTAGTAGTTGGGAGCGAAGGACCAAATCTACTAGGGCGAAGTTGGCTACAAGAACTGGCCATGATTGATCAGTTGGTGAATAAAGTGGAATCTCAGCCCAAATTGCAGCTGGAGGAGATCCTCGAAAGACACGCTGAGGTGTTCAAAGAAGGCTTAGGACAGCTAAAAGGTGTCACTGCAAAGATTAATGTGGACAAGGAGGCCCAACCACGATTCTGCAAACCCCGACCGGTGCCCTATGCAGTCAAGCCACTGGTCGAAAGCGAGCTACAGAGGCTGCTGGATGACAAGCTCATTGAGCCAGTGCAGGTTGCAGAATGGGCGGCGCCCATAGTCCCAGTGAGAAAGCCGGATGGCTCCATTAGAATATGTGGAGATTACAAACTCACTGTCAATCGAGCATCACGGGTGGATCAGTATCCAATTCCTAAAGTGGAGGACCTCTTCGCACAGCTGAACGGCGGCCGACACTTCACGAAATTAGACATGAGTCACGCCTACCAACAAGTAGTCTTGGAAGAAGAATCAAGAAAGTATGTAACCATCAATACACACAAAGGCTTATATACCTACACACGCTTACCATTTGGAGTAGCTTCCAGTCCTGCTATATTCCAGAGAACTATGGAGGGCATCCTAGGTGGAATTCCGAATGTTGCCATTTATTTGGATGACATCCTTTGTACAGGACCAAATGAACAAGAACATCTGAAAACGCTGAAGGAAGTGCTTCAACGGTTGGAGAAAAGCGGTCTGAGGTTGAAAAGAAGCAAGTGTGAGTTCATGGGAAAAGAGGTGGTGTTCCTAGGCCACAAGATCAACACCAGTGGTCTACACCCTCTAACAGACAAAGTGGAAGCCATTGCGGAGGCGCCTGAGCCACAAAATGTTACTGAGTTAAAAGCCTACCTGGGCTTGTTGAACTATTACCATAGGTTCCTCCCAAAGCTCTCCACGCTGCTGGCACCACTACATACCTTACTTAAGAAGGAAGAAAAATGGTCATGGGGGGTCAAGCAGCAGAAGGCGTTTGAAGAGTCCAAAGCGCTACTTCAGTCCTGTAGTGTGTTAGTGCACTATGATTCAAACAAACCACTCATCCTGGCGTGTGACGCATCACCCTACGGTGTGGGTGCTGTACTCTCTCATCGTATGGAGGATGGCTCAGAGAGACCCATAGGGTTCGTCTCAAGAACTCTTAGTGCAGCTGAGAAAAACTACTCCCAGCTAGACAAGGAGGGCCTTGCAGTAGTATTTGGTGTAAAAAAATTCCACAAATACCTGTACGGGAGACAGTTCGCTATAGTGACTGACCACAAGCCACTAATTTCACTGTTCAGTGAAATGAGAGCCATACCCCAGATGACATCTCAGAGAATTCAGAGATGGGCCGTTACATTAGCAGCGTATGAGTACACCATCGTTTACAAAGCCGGACGGGACCATACGAATGCTGACGCGATGAGTAGGCTACCCTTGGATGGAGGAAGAGACAGCACGCCTGAGGAGGAGGAGAGAGTGCTATTGTTTGAAGATATCGGCGTGCCCCTGGTGAACGCACAACAAATAAAGAAGTGGACAGACAAAGACCCTGTTCTAGCAAGAGTGCGAGAATACATCTTGCGAGGATGGCCGAAGATGAACAGTCCTGAGTTCCTTCCCTATGCCCGACGACAGGATGAGCTCAGCACCCAGGAAGGTTGTATCCTGTGGGGAGGACGCGTGGTTGTTCCACCACCTGGTAGGAATGCCTTACTGCAACAACTACACCAAGCACACCCTGGCATCACTCGCATGAAAGCGTTGGCGAGGAGTTACATGTGGTGGCCCAACATGGATGCAGAGGTGGAGGCGCTTGTGAAGTCATGTGCGGCATGCCAGGAGAACAGGAACAGTCCTCCAGCAGCCCCACTACATCCCTGGGAAGTTCCAGATAAACCATGGAGAAGAATTCACATTGACTACGCAGGTCCATGGATGGGAAGAATGTTCCTGATCATAGTTGACGCATACTCAAAGTGGATCGATGCATATTCTGTGAGTAGCTCTACTTCTACTGTTACAATTGAATGTCTTAGAAAGAGTTTCAGCCAACATGGGCTACCTGAAATCATAGTATCAGATAACGGTACATGTTTTATGAGTGAACAGTTCCAAGAGTTTTCTGAAAAGAATGGCATACGTCACATCACGACTGCGCCATACCATCCTTCTTCTAACGGCTTAGCCGAGAGGGCCGTGCAGACGTTCAAGTCACTCATGAAAAAGATGACAGGAGACTCTATTGAAACCCGAATGTCGAGAGCTCTGTTCAGCTATCGAATAACACCCCAATCTACAACTGGCAAGTCACCAGCTGAGCTGTTGTGTGGAAGGAAGTTGAGGTCAACATTTGACTTAATACATCCAGACTTCAGAAACAAAGTGCATGATAAACAAGAGAAACAAAAAGGTTATCATGACATGCATGCTAGAGAGAGAATACTGAGAGAAGGAGACGTGGTCTACACCCGCAACTTTGGCTCAGGACCAGCCTGGGTACCAGGAGAAATAACAGAAAAGACAGGCCCTGTGTCATTCAAGGTGACATTAGGTCATGGACAAGTGGTGAGGCGACACATCGACCAAGTTCGTGGTAGGAGCTCCATTCCCCTGCCGATGGCACCAGAGGTGTTGTCTGACAACCATTCTGAGGAGAGCATCAACGAACCACCACTTCAGGTGATACCTGAGGTACCCGTCTCTGCAGATTCTACGGGCAGCACTGCAGCAGCCGAAACAGTGGAGCAGTCTGAGTCTTCACCTGCAGTTGGCTCACCAGCCGTGAGAAGATCTCAGCGAGCTAGGAAAGCTCCAGACTACTTGAAGGACTATACTTAGTCAGTAGTGAGTTCCCCAGCCACAGGACAAGAATGCGTCCTGGAACCTCACTGGGATGCGGTAGTCAAACCAATTCCCCAGTTAGACTGTTATGTGTGTTATACATATAAAAAAAAAGAAAAAAAAAAGAGAAAGACATTATGTGTATGGCACATGTGTTTAAGAATAGTTTAATCTAGAGGGGAGGGATGTGGTAGACTGCAAGTCTAACTTAAAACATTACTGGCACATGCCTCTAGGGGGAACTACCTTTATTGTTCAGCACTGCTACTAAGGGGACACATTAGAATAAGAGTGTGAAAACCCCGCGCAGAATCCATGTTCAGTCATATTATGTGTGTTGCAGAATAAACGGCAGAGTTAGCCAAAGAAATAACTCAAGTGTGATCATTGCTACACGGTAGGATATCACATATAGACACACTGATCAGGTTTGTTACAAGTACTATAAAAAGTGCGCAGGTGACATGTCTTCAACAAAAATGGATGGTGTCAGAAGAACAGAGAGAGTGCAGACATGGGTCCTTACAACACTGACCTCATTCTTACATTTTTACATGATATTATCACAGCAGCAAACGATTATGTCTGTATTTGGAGCTAAGGACGAGGCCAGGGGTCAAACTGAAGATACGTTTATTATAGAGGCACTACACAGCACTGGCGCAGCCGTCAGGCAGAAGAGGTGGCAAAGAGACCGCCCCTCCTGCCCGCTGCCCTCTTATAGCGGCAGGTGGTGGCGGAACAGGAAGATGGAGCCGCCACCCGTACCACACAAATAAGAGACCAAACTCTAACACAACACAAACCAAAGGGACCAGATGTGATACATTGTCTTCTGGGACAATGTCTGTTTTCATCATTCTGCTCTGATCCAAAACTGGTTTCATCAACATACAGAATTTACAGTCCGATACCTTCCACCATAGTCCCCCTTTCATAACCCCACAGAAGAGTTCTTCTCAGTGTGGCGGTGGGAGGCTTATGATCTCTGACCGTATTTCCAGATGTCCCTCATTCAAGCCATGGAGCAAGCCTGTGACCAAACTGATGCAGCATCAATACCAAGGGTGGAGTCATGTCACTCCTGAAGATTCTTGCCACGTTGCCTTGCACATGAAAACATAGACTGTGACATTGATGAGGCCCTGTGGCCAGATCCATAGGTGGAGAGATGATGCTCTTTTTTTTTTTTTTCCCATTACTGATGTGGAAACTTTGTTACTATTGTAAGCTTACAGTATAATGGTACGTTCAGTAATACTGCATAAAAACTTGAAAATGTTTTATGTTTAGTTGAAATGTTCAGTATTGACTGACTTGAATACATGAAAAGAAATAAATATTTTCATTCATCTGCACAATTGGTGTCATGCAGTGTTGGTGAATTTATTTTTACGCCTCTGTGTAAATAATAAAAGTGTTTTTGGCTGAGCACAGGGGTGTTTAAACTGATTCAAGAAGAGTCAGATCATATGATGGAAGTGTTAATGTTATTACAAGAAAATAGGGTTTTTGTAAGAAATTGTGTAGTTTTGACTAAAGTTTTCCATTTTGTAAACAATCTAAGGTGATGTGCTACTTGGGTGGGGCATTGTGTTGATTGTGTGGAGTGTTTTGAAAAACAGGGCCTGTTTTTCAAGATTGTGCTTAAACAACTTAAAAAAATGTAATGCCAGGGAGGAGAAAATTATTATTATTATTATTATTATTATTATTTGAGCAGGGATTATAACAATAAAAGCAATATTTCCTCTCTGCAAAGCTGCCAGGTTGGGATCTGCTGGATGGTTTGGTGTTTGGGATGTGACATCGATCCTGGGTAATTGTTTTTAAATATGAATGTTTCTACTTACTGTCTCTCTCCTTTGAGAGATTCTTTAAAGTGGGCCCTACCCTCAGAGTAGTCATTAGATTTTTCCTTTCCTCAATCCTCTCATCTTTCCTCTTCTTCAGTCGTCTATGTCTTTGGGATCATCAGATGAAGAAAAAGTAGAACTAGAGAACAGCACTGAAGTGGAAACAAAATGAAGCTCAGAAAAAGGGTGGGGGGACAGAGACAGATGGAGAGCAGAAATAATTTTATGAAGCTAAAGAAGCATAACAAAAGATCATGATAATTATCTGTCACCTTTAGGCCCCTACTGCAGTTTTTAGCTATTGTTCTCTTCTAAAGGAGGGAGTACATGAAACTGTGGGCTTCATGTTAATATGCCTGAATGCACAATAAAGTGTTTCTGGAGTGTGTGTGCATGTGTGCATATTAATATCTACTAAATATGGAGCAGGTTGTAAAAGTTCAGAAAATTTCCAAATACAATATTCCTGTACTTTGACCAATTGGCATGGCCATAGCACAAATATACTGTATAAAATTTGTTGGAAAAATATTTGTTTTAACTAACTCACATTTAAAAAAATGAAACAAATATAATTACAATGTGGTATCTGTTAGATAGTTAAAGTGTAAGATGGACACGCACCGCCAGGGGCGACTCGCCCCACGTTATACAAAGCTGGGTTAGCCACCTTACGGCCTCTGATTTCACCTGGAGTCTGGCGGTCAAGCTGTCAGTAGCTGTCATACAAGCTGTCAGTGTGAGCCACACAATAAAGCTGTGTTTTCCTACTCACCTCGCCTCGTCTGTCCTGCTGGTAATTCCAGATATAACATTTGGCAACGTTGGATTTAACCTTGGAATCGTGCGTGGCCCCCATTCGCCGTTTCCTCGAAGTGCCGGGAGAACCGCCAGTACCATGGCCCAAATGATACGAGGCCTACCAAATTTATATTGTTGCACGGGGTCTCGGGGAACTTGACAAGCTGAGAGCCCGGGTGCTATTGGTGCACAACTTGGGCATGGAGGGCCAGCGTATCCTGTGGATGCTCAGTGTTGCAGACACCTGCGGGGAGATAGCAGGGCTACTAGCTAGCCGCTTTGACACCCCGGACAATGTGACAGCCTGGAGGATCCGTTTTCGGCAGCGGCGTCAACGGGTAGGTGAGCCTATTCGACAGTTTGTCACCGACTTAAGACAGCTGGCTAGTTGAGTGCTGTTTCGGAGCACTGGAGGAGGAAATGGTACAGGACCAGCTGGCGGAGCACTGCTGTAGTGTCACATTGTGGGCTAGGCTAATTATGGAGCCAAGCGAGCTCACGCTAGCCAAAGCCCTTAAGCTAGCTATCCAGATGTAAACCGTGGGAAAGCTAGCTCTGGAGCAAACCAGGCGCCAGTCACAGCAGCAGTTAGAACCTTTTGTCACGGCAAATGCCATGGACCTGGACAGCGATGTTAGCTTGGATGGAGAGGAGACGGATGTCAATGTTGCTGGCCGGGGGTCAGCCCCTGGAAAGCCCTTTTGTATGGGCTGTTGGTCTTTTAAGCACCATAAAAAGGCTAGGGATTGTCCAGCTAGAGGAGCACGGTGTAACAGATGTGGTCGTTGGAACCATTTTGCCAGGATGTGCTGTGGAGTCAACCCGAAAAGCTCACGGGAGAAATCGCCCCGCCCGCCCCAGACAATCATCCACATGGACACGAACGGGTACACGTTTTGCACGGTGAGGCTGGACGACGTGGAGGTGCCGCTGTTGATTGACACAGGAGTGGAGGATTCACTGCTGAATCGGGCCACGGTGAACAGGTTTTTTCCCCACCACAGAGTTAGAGGCAACCCAGCACCGTTATACAGCTATAGAGGTGGAAGGCTGGACACAGTCAGGTCTTTGGAGCTGACTGTTCGGTACAAGTCTGCGACGATGCTCGACTTCACATTCCACATAGCAGCACGGGGAGATAACTTCATGGGCAGTGACTTATTTTACGGACTGGGTTTCACCATCAAAGACAACGCTGGAGAAGAGTGGTCAGACTGTGGCTGGTGGAACCCCCCGATTCTGGTGACTGATGAGGATGAGGATGAGGTGTGAGATGAAGGATTACTGGATGCCACAATGGTCAGGCAGGACAAATTTTGGTTAGGGCCAGCGCAGGAGGGTCTCAGTGCCGGCCCTCTGGAAACGGTCGAGGGGAGTACCGAGCATGATGGCGAGGCACCTGCGCCGGCGAGTGGTACCAATGGGTTGGCCCTGGGTGCCTCCAGAGTTTGGCCGCGAAGAGATGGAGGGTCTGCAGCTTTGAGGGCGCATGTTACACCAACACCAAGAGAGGTCGGGACAAGACTGATGAGTGCGAGGGATTGGCATGATCGTCAGCAATGCCTCAAGCTGAACCGGGCCCCGTTAAAAGTCCGGGATTGGGTCCAGGTTCAAGGGGATGAGCGCCCGCAGCGAAAGTGGGCCAGATGTTAGCATCAGGAGCGTTGGGAACATCTGCGCACAGTGGCCAGATTGGACGCGGCGCACTTCAAGCTCTCTGACGGCTTGGTGTGGCACGTGAACCGGCTTCGGCGTGTCTGAGAGGAATCTCCGGGAAACAAGGCTGGACGAGGGACGAGGTCGATGATGGGGAGGAGTGGTTTCAACATCCGTAGAGTAGACTATCACCATGACAACCAGTTGCCTCCAGGGGCGCATTGGCTGAGATGGTGCCCTGGGCCCCCATACCAGTTATGCCCTTTCTATTGGAACACTTGGGTTGTTAATAGTATATATTGACGTTCTGTGTTTTGTGTTGGTGTCGTTGTATTATATATATAATACAACCTTTTAATATATATATAAAAAAAGTTAATGTTATATATTGAAAGTTAATGTTTCACAAGGGATTATTTTGGTTTTCTGTTTTAGTTTTGGAACACGGTATATGCTTTTAATTATACGTAAATGGACTTTAATTCACTTTAGCAGAGGCAGAATAATCCTCCTTGCCGTGTGGGCAGAACGACAGTTCACTCATCCTCCATATTTTAGTTTCTGTGGAGTGAATGTGTTAGGCCATTTAGAGACATTAGTTTTCGTTTGTTAGTGCGTGATTCGGGTCTCAAATTGGGGAGGTCTTTGATTGAGTGAGTTGTTTGGACCTTCTATAAGGGGAGAAAATGTTAGATAGCTAAAGTGTAAGATGGACATGCACCGCCAGGGGATGCCCCGCCCCACGTTATGTAAAGCCAGGTCGGCCATTTTACGGCCTCTGATCTCGCCTGGAGTCTAGTGGTCAAGCTGTCAGTAGCTGTCATATAAGCTGTCAGTGTGAGCCATACAATAAAGCTGTGTTTTCCTACTCACCTCGCCTCGTCTGTCCTGCAGGTAATTCCAGATATAACAGTATCTAGGGTTTTCCCACATTGCTTTTAGCAATGTTTTTCAAACTTTTTTGAGTAAAGGAACCCTTTTTACATTGAAACAATCTCGCAGCATCCCACCAACCTAAAATGTTAAAAATGACACATTGTAGCCTATAGTATATGTGATAACATTTAGGGGCAGTGTTAAAAAGGCCAGTGTCACATGGAGTATTCCACCTCACCCCTTTCGGAGTGGTACATTTCAGCTCCTCAGTGTCCAGCCTGACTGCTGTGAGGGAGAGTCAGTATTGCCAGACGTACGATAATTATCATATTTGTATGGTAATTTTGCCCTCTGTATGATGTATGATCCATAATTTCAAAAATCCCCTAATGTACGATAATTTGACTCCTTCATTACATGACTACGTTAAAACATTAGCAAACACAATCAGAATACGGATCCTGCGTATACATGCTACGTTTGTTTTTACGCATCGTCTCATGTGCGCGGGCTGTGTAGAAAAGAAGACGGAAGACTTGTGTTGCAGTAAGAGAGAAGCAGCCTTGTATGGAGGTCAGTGATGGGAACCACAGTTCAATGAAATGTGCTGAGTCAAGCTAAAAAGATCTGTTATAAATAGTGTTACACCGAATCACTCAGTGCTGTACTGGAACTCTACTGTCTACCACTCACTGAACTGAGAGTCGGCTGAACCGAGCGGGCAGGGCTCATTTACTGCTCAGGCGGGGGAACCAGCTACTGATCCCTGGCTTCCAGTACAGCTCCGGTGAGTGATTCAGTACAGTACGTTCACCTATAAAAACTAGTATCGCTCGTGTACATTACAACACTAATGCAGGCATGGCAGACTCAACAAGTAAGCAACAACAAATCTACCTATGGGTCCAAATAAAGTAACCTGAACCTGAACATCACAAGCAGCTTGACAAACGAATGGGGGGGGGGGGGGACCTCAGTTTTACTGGGTGGTTCAAACCTGTTGTTGGCATTAGTACTAAAGCTTTCTGTCGCTGCTGCAATGTACAAATATCTGCAAAAAATGTCACTGAATTGTAGTTCTCAATAAAACTGAACCAGGTTTCTGCTTCAATTATCAGAGGCATTTTAGCAGTAGTTTAGGTGGATTGATTGTTTATTCTTAATGTATAAACAGAGTACTTCTCAAAATATTTATGAGGCAAGACCTTGATATATGATGATTCAACAGAAGCCGTATAGAAGATAGTTAAGTATGAGTGATATGTATTTTGGGCTGTTCAGTACAGGCTCACCCTGTACTCAGCACAGGTAGAGGTGTTTTTTTTTCTTCAACTGATCTGTTAGATTATTTAAAGGTAAAACTGTGTTACAGGCTGTAATTGTCATATCCCGAGTGCTATTTTGTCCGCGCTCGGGCTATACATCATTCCTGTCAGGCTTTTGACAGCGGTGTTGTCATTCTGGCTCCCCAGGCTCTGATTGGTCAAACGCTTGGGAGTTCCCTGCTGTCAGAGCCTGAGCAACTGTGCTGCATTTGCGGTCGTTAGGAGCTGGCTTTAAATGCCGGCGCCAGCGGCTGCATCTTGCGGCTGCATCTTGCGGCTGTCTTGTCAAGTATTCGTGTCAAGCATTCTTGTCAACGTTCGTGTCATCACTCGTGTTAACGTCTCCTTGTGTTAATCCACGATTCTCCGCTGATGTAAGTGTGTTTATCATTGTAGTAATCGTTCGTGTTCCTTGCCTTTCCCTTATCTGACGGTGAGCGGGCGTTCCTCGTCTCAGCCGTCATCAATCAGTGTTATGTTAATGGATAATCGTGTTGCTCAGCCCACGTGGCTAGTTATTGTGTCCTACCCTTGCCTTGAACTGTAAATAAACCTAAGTGTGTAGCCACACATGTGACCTACTTAATGCCTTGCATAATGCCTCACATCTTAGATAAGGACCAAGGGCAGAGTTTCCTCGGCGATAACAGGAAGCTGTGAAAGTGTAATCTTTTATATGCAAGAGACTGCCTGGAGGATCCTTTGTGGGCCAAAGACTGTGAGGGGGATGCTAGGGGATTTAAGAGAAAATGCAAAGTTACCTTTGATGTGAATGCAATGTGACTTGTGAGCTGTGGGGAGACCTGGGTATATAAGGGATGAGTTTTTTCTGAGATGCTGTCTTTCTACTTTGCTCATGTTGGAGACATGTAATAAACTGCCTTGAGACAAAACATGCCTCGTCAATTACACACTCCACACTGGTGACCCAAGACATAGCATGCAGCAAGAAGAGAATTCCCCGGGGCCAGCCTCGTTGGGAGCCCCCAGCCAAGCGTACGCTGTTATGGTCCAGCTACCGTACCGGACTTTTGGCAGCACAACCCGCGCTCCTGGTTCCACTTGGTTGAGGCACAGTTTGCCCTCCGGGGAATATCGGTAGATGACACGAAATTCTACCATGTGATCGCAAAGCTTGATAACCACACGGCTCAGCATGTGGAGAGCCTTCTGGAGCAGCCACCAGCCAGCGACAAATATAGCGCGTTGAAGGCTGCACTCATCCAGCACTACACTCTCTCGATTGAGGAGAGAGCAGAGAGACTCCTGGCGCTGACCGAGTTGGGAGATTCCACGCCCGTTGACCTGATGGAGAAGATGCTGAGGTTGAAAGGCTCGGACGATGACCACTTCATCTTTACCCACCTCTTCCTCAGGACCCTGCCGTCAGCGACGAGAGCGGCCCTGGCCAGTTCGCCATTGTTGGCCCAGCGGGACTACCGTGCGCTGGCCCGGGAGGCGCATCGGATCGTAAATGCCAGCAGAGAGCGCGCGGCCATGGCGGCAGCGACGGAGCTCGGCGCGACGGCCAGAGATGGCGGGGAGCCAGGGATGGCGGTAGCAGAACCACCGACGACAGCGGAGGCGGGGGCCAAGGAACGCGGAGGAGAAACCCTTTGTTTCTACCACCGCCGCTTTGCTGAGAGGGCACGCAAATGTATACCACTGTGCCAGTTCAAGCGCTCGGGAAAACGCCAAGACCGGGGGTTGGTAGCAGCTGCGGCCCTCGGGGAGGAGAACAAGCTGCTCTACTTGACGGACGCACGCTCCGGGAGGCATTTCCTTGTGGACACCGGCGCCCAGTTGAGTTTCATCATGCCGTCCTACGCCGACCGGCTGGCAGGATCCAGCGGCCCCGAGATGGCAGCAGCAAACGGCTCGGAGATCAAGACCTTTGGTGAGAGGACTCTGCTTCTGTCTCTGCACGGCCGTACATTTGAGTGGACTTTTGTCATAGCAGCAATGAATTTCAATATATTGGGGGCTGATTTTTCGTGCTCACATGGGTTGTTGGTTGATGTCGCTAATGGGCACCTGGTTAATGCACTTGTCTTTTGATTCTATCCCCTGTACAGCTCGAGCGTCCTGGCCAACAGCACAAGCCAACGTCACAGCTGCAAGCGGTAAGTTCCACACACTGCTCACTCAGTTCCCAGCACTCACGGTTCCTACATTTTCGGCAGCCGTCGCTAAACACGGGGTGGAACATTTTATTACCACCACCAGGCCGCCCGTTTTTGCAAAACCTCGGCGCTTGGACGCAGCTAAACTGGCCATAGCGCGCGAGGAGTTCGCCAACCTGGAGAGGGTGGGAATCATCAGGCGTTCAAACAGCCCATGGGCTTCCCCGCTACACATGGTCCCTAAAGCTGACGGTTTGTGGCGACCTTGCGGGGATTTCCGCAGGTTGAACAACGCCACAGCGCACGACCACTACCCAATCATCACATTCAAGATTTTTCCATTCATTTGGCAGGAGCGCGCGTTTTTTCTAAAATAGACTTGGTCCGCGGTTACCATCAAGTCCCAGTGCGTGCTGAGGACATACCCAAAACAGCGGTGATAACTCCGTTTGGTCTATTCGAGTTTTTACGCATGTCATTCAGGCTTAAAGGGGCTGCACAGACGTTCTAACGCATGATGGATGCAGTGCTGCGTGATCTCCCTTTCGTATTCGTCTACCTGGACGATATTTTGGTAGCCAGCGCGTCCGAAGACGAACACGAAACCCACCTCACGGCAGTTTTCCGGAGGTTGGGAGAGCACGGTTTAATAATCAACCCAGCGAAGTGTCAGTTCGGGGTGACGCAGGTCGATTTTTTTAGGACACCGCATCTCTCCTGAAGGAGCGGTTCCGCTGCCTGACAAAGTGCGCGCGGTAGCAGATTTTCCCTGACCACAAACGGTCAGGGCGTTACAGGAGTTTTTGGGAATGGTGAATTTTTATAACCGTTTCCTCCCCCGCGCAGCGCAGCTCATGCAACCACTGTACGCCGCGCTCAAAAAGCAGAAACCCGCGAATAAGATCGAATGGTCCCCGGAGCGAGAGCGGGCGTTCTCGGAAGTCAAAGCAGCCCTAGCAAACGCTGCGTTGCTGGCACATCCAGACCCAACGGCCCGCATAGCGCTCACTACTGACGCGTCAGATGTGGCCATAGGGGCGGTCGTGGAGCAGCGTGTAGCTGGCGCTTGGCAACCGCTCACCTTTTTCAGCAGGACTTTGCGCGATAGTGAACGTAAATACAGTGCGTTTGACAGGGAGTTGCTGGCTCTCCACTTGGCTATTCGCCACTTCCAGTTCTGGCTGGAAGGGCGCTGTTTCACCGCATTTATCGACCACAAGCCACTAACATTCACGATGGCCAAGGTTTCAGAACCTTGGTCGGGCCGGCAGCAGAGACAGCTGGCCGTGATCTCAGAGTTTACTACCGATATTCAGCATGTCTCGGGTAAACTGAATGTAGTGGCAGACTGCCTCTCACGCGCTGTGGCGGCCCCGGTCCGCGTGGGGATAGATTACGCAGCCATTGCCGCGGAGCAGGTTAGTGAGGCAGATGTGCGCGCGCTCCAGTCTGGACCAACAGGGTTAAGGCTGGAGAGCAGGGTGCTGCAAGACGGTATGCCCCCCCTAATCTGCGATGTCTCCATGGGGCGACTGCGTCCCATGGTACTGGCCGTGTGGCGCCGCCGCCTTTTTGACTCGGTTCATTCTTTAGCGCACCCGGCAGTGCGCGCGTCAATCAAGATGGTAGGAGAGAAATTTGTGTGGCCGAGTCTTCACAAACAGGTGAAAGAGTGGGCAGCAGCCTGCATGGCGTGCCAATGAGCCAAGGTACACAGACACACGAGAGCTCCCTTGGAGCCGTTTCACATCCCGGCTAAGAGGTTCGACCATGTTCACGTGGACCTTGTGGGCCCCCTCCCGCCATCACAGGGGTGCACGCACCTTCTGACAATGGCGGACCGCACCACGCGATGGCCGGAGGTGGTTCCACTGGCGTCAACCACAGCCGAGGAGGTAGCGCGCGCGTTTTTAACAGCATGGGTGGCGCGTTTTGGAGTCCTGTCGGATATTACGTTCGACAGAGGCCCTCAATTTGTTTCCGAACTTTGGTCAGCAATGGCCCGCAGCCTGGGTGTCACAATTCACCGTACAACCGCGTACAATCCTCAGGCTAATGGGTTATGCGAACGTTTTCATAGGTCATTGAAAGCGGCTCTCAGGAGGTCACTGACGGATGCAAATTGGGTAGACAAGCTACCGTGGGTTTTATTAGGGTTGCGTTCTGCACCTAAAGAAGACTTAGAAGCTTCCCCAGCTGAACTCGTTTTCACACAGCCACTTCGGCTGCCCGGGGAGTTTCTCCCGGATAATCCTGCACCAGGCAGCTCCCCGTCTCAGCTGTTGCAGTGTAGCATTGACGCAGGCACGCTGCCGGGCCCCGTTCATCACAGTTTTCCGCGCGTTTTTGTGCCTAAAAATTTGAAAAACGTGGAGTTTGTTTTTGTCAGACATGACGCGCATCGCCCCCCACTGCGACCACCTTATGATGGGCCGTTCAGAGTGTTGGAAACAGGGGACAAGCATTTTTTGCTAGATTTGGGGGGTAGGAGGGAAAAGGTTGGCATAAACAGACTCAAACCTGCTTTTGTGGTGGCGGACGAGCAAGTGCTGTTGGCAAGGGCCCCTCGGTGCGGAAGACCCCCACGAGGAGCTTCCCAGAGTAATATTTCCCCAGAACACCCGCAGGGACTGACAAAAGGTCTTCACCCCCAGACAGCAGCTCCCCAGCATGACAGTGCCGCTGAGGCGGCAAATTCTGGTTACAGCAGATACGGGAGAAGACTGAAGCCCAGGCAGCATGGGGATTGATATGTGAATGATTCTATCACAGCATGCAGACTGTTTTTCTTTTGTTCGATCTAAATGTTTGGGGGTGGTGTAGCCACACATGTGACCTACTTAAGGCCTTGCATAATGCCTCACATCTTAGATAAGAACCAAGGGCAGAGTTTCTTCGGAAGATAACAGGAAGCTATGAAAGTGTAATCTTTTATATGCAAGAGACTGCCTGGAGGATCCTTTGTGGGCCAAAGACTGTGAGGGGGATGCTAGGGGATTTAAGAGAAAATGCAAAGTTACCTTTGATGTGAATGCAATGTGACTTGTGAGCTGTGGGGAGACCTGGGTATATAAGGGATGAGTTTTTTCTGAGATGCTCTCTTTCTACTTTGTTCATGTTGGAGACGTGTAATAAACTGCCTTGAGACAAAACATGCCTCGTCAATTACACACTCCACAAGTGCAACTTAACTGGTCTGTGGCGTCTTATGCTGGCTCGTGAGGGCCAGACGTGACAGTAGACAGCCGCCAGAAGGAGACGCCGTTCACAGTAAGTTGCATTCAGGAGAACTCTGCTCTTTCCTGTCTGGGTACGGTGTACTGGAATTATGCCGTCGCGGAGGGGTCGTAATCGGGGTTCCAGCGACCAGCTGACCAAGGTGCTGGAGCAAGTGGATGAAATCCTCATCGCTGCCTCCGACCTCGATCTTAATCCTGATCCCCTCATCGCTCCTCCCCTCCTCGGCTATCAGCCCGATGTACACTGGTAAGTACCTAGACCGGGCTGAGGACGTGCTCGACCAACTGCTTCCCCGCTACGACGACCACCCAGAAGTAGACGCGAGGAGACTTGACATCGCCGCCCAACGCGAGATACTCCGGATGTACAAGGAAGAAGAAGCCCAGAGGCGGAGGAGATGGAATCCCCGCTGCCCGCTTTGGGATCCTGATCCCTTCCTCAATCCAGTCCAGGAGTTCGCACCAACTGTGGCCGTCGAAGACGTCGGCGTCGCGGCCAGAGACATTCTCAGCAAAAGTCCCGTCTGGATCCTGCTCTGGATCGCTAGTATGACCCCTTTAACCAGACAGCTGTCTCTTCAGCATGTCGACAGGAGGGAACCCCCGCAGCCGGTCTCCCCGAGCCGTCTTCCTTTGCTGATTCGCCAGTGCTTCTTGCCCGGCCCGTTTTGGCTGTCGCCCCCTCCTTTCCGACATCTTCAGCTGCTGATTGTATGAGGAGTTCTGCCCCGGCGAGCCCCGCATCGATCCCATCTCGAGTAGCCCCCCATCTTCCTTCCAGGAAGCCCTCTGCCACCATCCGACTGGAGGAGGAAGGAGCAACGTTCCCTGCAGCAGGCACCACCCCTTCCCCGGGAGACAGGCGAGTACAAGTTCACTCCTTTCCCCTTAATAGTGATTTGTCTTGTCTGACTCCTGGGGGTGAGGTTCAGGGTTCGCAGCCTCCCGAGCCCCCACCACCTGCTGAGATAATTACTAAACCCGCTGCCTCTGTGTCTCCCCCCATTGAGCGTTCTTCGACGTCAGTCGAGCGTTATCAGATGAGGAGGGGGCCTGCGGTCCTGGAGCAGAAGATCCCAGCCCCACAGCCATATCAAGGACAGAGGAGGGGATCGGACTACTGTTTGGAGCCTGCGCCGACGATGAAGCGTCCCTGGGTCTCCACGGAGGAACAGTCCGACCCAGCGGGCCAGGGGCCCCCCACCACCACATCGTACGAGTTACCAGCGTGGATATCGGCGCCGGAGGGTCCTCAGGCTGCAGAAGCCATCATGCCGGCTGCGAAATCCGACGCAGCCGAGTGGGAGCCAGAAGACGACCTCCTCCCATCTGAGCCCGGATCGTCGAAGTCCTGGACGGCGTCCGAACTTGAGATCAGGCAAGTGCTCAGTGTTGTCTTTGTTTTTTCCATTGTTGAGCATTTTTGCCTGTCTCTTGGTGAGGCGAGCCGGGTGCAGCCGTCCACTGCATCCGAGCTTGTCTCGCCGGGTTCTGACGCTGCCGGTGTTCCTGATCCCGTTTCTTCTTTTTCTTCTGAGTCCTCCCCCAAGATCGCTGTGCCGGAGGTTCCGGGTTCGGAGTTGAAGGTCGGTACTGGTGTGGGCCCTGACCCAATCGGGGTCCGACGCGGGTGCAGCTTCGACCCAATCAGAATTCGTCGTCGAAGTGGTTCTGACCCAATCGGGGTCCGACGCAGGTGCAGCGTCGACTGAATCAGAGTTCGTCACCAGGGTGGTCCAGACCCAATCGGGGTCCGACGCAGGTGCAGCGTCGGCGGAATTAGAGTTCGTCACCAAAGTGGTTCAGCCCCAATCGAGGTCCAACACGGGTGCAGCGTCGGCTGAATTAGAGCTCGTCACCGGGGTGGTTCTGACCCAATCGGGGTCCGACGCGGCTGCAGCATCGGCTCAGTCTGAGTCCGTCCCCGGAGGGGTTCTGGCCCAATCCGGGCCCACCGTGGGTGCAGTGTCGGTCCAGTCAGGACTCCCTACCGGATTGGGTCCGGCCCTGCCAGCGTCTGTTTGGGTGGGATCCGGAGATGGTGCTGCGGATCCACCGCTGAATAACCCCAAATTAATTCCCTACCCTCGTCATGTTTCTCCCTCCCCCGCATCTGGAACCGCGGGGATTAATCATAGTTGGCCCGGTTCTCCCTGGCTTTCCCCCGCTGTTGGAAGACCGTTGCCGATCTCTCTCCAGTCGTCTGGTTGGCAGGTTGATGCGGGTCGACCACCTGGAAGCCTGTTCTTCCTGTTTGGGGTCCAGGGCCGGCCTCCCGATAAGCAGAACTGTACGTTTGGCACCCTGGTCCGGCCGCCGAAGGCATGGTCATCCTCGGCCCGGGATTTGGGTAGGCCGCCAGAACACGTCCCGCTGCCCCTGTTAGCGGTCTGGATGCTGGGGGCTGGGAGGCCTCCTGAACTGTATATCGTGACTGTCATCCTGGTGTGCTTTTTTCCCTTCCTTTGCCCCTCAGTAATTTCTGTGTTTTGGGTTTTTTTGGACTGAAATACTCCACAGACAGGATCTCATGTGGTACTCCGATGTGTGACTTGGCCTCTTGTTTTTTTTTTTTTTTTTCTTTTGTCCCCCATTCAGTCTTGTTTGAGTGTTTGACTGAGTCTTTTTTCTCTTGTTTGACCTTTTGGCTTAGAAGACAACCGAGTTTATTTGATTTCGTTAGCACTGTCCTTCAATTTTTGGGTCTACTTTAGTTATTTTGAACATCGTGTTTATTACTCCTATTTTGTGTTTAATGAATATATGTACCCTTGTCATGGCAATTCACACGTTTTTGAATTACTGTTTAGTGAAATGTTGTCTATCTATTGCATTCCTGATCAAAGAATTCAGAGCAGACCTTTTCTTCATCAGACATAATGCCACCATGATTATTTTTTCTTGTTAGCTGTTGCTAAACACTTGTTGAAGTTTCTACAGTGGATCTTTATTCTGCCAAATAGGATCTAGTTGGTCTGATTCAAATGCCAGGAGAATGAATTTGTTCAGCTTCTGCATTCAGAAGTTTGGCCTTGTTTTTTCTAATCACTCTTAAAATTGGAATTTGAAGTGCAGCCTTTGAGATTCTTGGCCGCTAAGTTTCTTGTTGAACTTTTGCACTCTGACTGTTTTAAGGTGATGGTCACTTCAGCCAGCAGCTTATTTGAATGGTTAAGTACTAGTTCAGCCACATCTGTGTTTGGTTCATAACTGTTTTTTTTTTATTTGCTGCTAATTCATGAGTTGAGGTGTATTTTTTTTTTTTTTTTTTTTTTGTAACGGTCCGGTAATCCAGCCTTGTCACGACATTTGTACATTGTTAAGCTGTTTTTTCTTCGTGATATGCGTTCTTGTACAGTTTGTCTTCTTTGTTTTTTTTGTTTTTCTTTCTCTCTCCCCCTCCCCTGTGAATTTATCCCCTGTTTGTTTTTCTGCCCCTGCCTTGTCGTCATTGTGATTTGTGTGGTAATTTTTCGTATCTTCTTTTACTGTGAGGTTGATCCTGTCCCCTCTGCCTGCTTCCCCATCCACCCGCCCTGGGGTGGGGTGGGGGTGTGTGGATGTTTATAGGTGACCGGGAGTTCGCCTTGAGGGGGGGGGACCTGTCATATCCCGAGCGCTATTTTGTCCGCGCTCGGGCTATACATCATTCCTGTCAGGCTTTTGACAGCGGTGTTGTCATTCTGGCTCCCCAGGCTCTGATTGGCCAAACGCCCGGGAGTTCCCTGCTGTCAGAGCCTGAGCAACTGTGCTGCATTTGCGGTCGTTAGGAGCCGGCTTTAAATGCCGGCGCCAGCGGCTGCATCTTGCGGCTGTCTTGTCAAGCATTCTTGTCAACGTTCGTGTCATCACTCGTGTTAACGTCTCCTTGTGTTAATCCACGATTCTCCGCTGATGTAAGTGTGTTTATCATTGTAGTAATCGTTCGTGTTCCTTGCCTTTCCCTTATCTGACGGTGAGCGGGCGTTCCTCGTCTCAGCCGTCATCAATCAGTGTTATGTTAATGGATAATCGTGTTGCTCAGCCCACGCAGCTAGTTATTGTGTCCTACCCTTGCCTTGAACTGTAAATAAACCTAAGTGCAACTTAACTGGTTTGTGGCGTCTTATGGGCCAGACGTGACAGTAATATGCACAATCTGTGATAATATGTTACTGAAGCAGATGGTCCTGAGCCACGTCAGAATGAAAACTGGGTGTGTATGATAATTTTTCTCAAAATATGATAATTTAAGTCGCTGGTATGATACTTCAACATTTCCTATCTGGCAACACTGGGGAGAGTTCTTTTATTGTTCCTATTAGTTTGAATGAGACCAAATCTGGGTGTTTTCGTCTTTTTTCCAGCATTGTGGTGTGTGTCCATTGAATTGTGAGTACTGTTCAGCGCATTTAATCTAGTTTTAAGTATTCCTTAACGTTATCAGGATAAGTTTTGGATTTGTACCTCCAGACATGTCCAGACAATTAGGGCCAGTTAACGGAAAGTCACTTTTTCTGTGCTAATTTGAGTTTGGTAACATGACACTTGATTTTCGTGCAGTATTTAGCCTGAGTTGTTCATTCAATTTCACTGAAGATGTGAAATATTTTATTTGTATTTGCACATTTCTGTTTATAAGGGCTGAGCTGAGGGCGTATGCATGACATTACTGCTGCATTCCCGAAATTTTCAGTGTGTTATGCCTGCTTCATACACATGCTGTAGGTATTTACTTCATGTCTAGAAGTAGTGTTTATATACCACACAATAATATTTGTTAAAGTGAGTGTATGGCAGTAATTGTTGTGTAACTATGTTTAGTAAGTTTCTACTTATAGCATTCCAATTAGTGGTTATTTTTTTCCATTCCTCTGTAGAAACCACACCCATAAAGTTATGCAAACGCATCCTGCTGCACACCCTAGTGAGTTTGTTAATAAAGTGTCTCAACCGGAACCCTTGGACTGTTTTGTGATTTGACCAGTCACGTAAGTGGTGGGCTGTGACTTTCCTAACCCAAGTATATGAGAGGCCGGAGTCAGTCATTCTCTTTCTTTCATGTAGATTTACCAATGTGCTGTGCCATTGCAAAACCCTGTTTTGGCATTAAAAAACTACTGTTGAAATTTACTAAAGGGGGCAGGGCAAAGTTTGCAGTGGAAAGGCATGGACTATGTTAATTTTGTGCCTGGCCTCAATGCATATGTATTTGTGGGAGTTGTCATGTCAACACACAAATTTGAGGGAGGGGAGTATTTAAATGACTGACGCAAGGTGATTTACTAAGGTTTGTGGTTGCCAGTATCCTGCTAAATGCGCCAAGATTTAACGCCCCAAAAAAGCTTGTCTTAATTCATCTGCACCTGACATGATAGCGATCATTGGTGCCAGGAGGAGACACTGGTGAGAACCGAAAGCGCGTGGCAGAAGGGTCTCTCTGCCCATGACTTTATTTGTTGTGACAGAAGAACAGATTATATGAATATCAATGGCAGAAAGCCACCAGAGCCATATCAATGTCGGAAGTAGCCCATATGTGGAGGTTGCCTCCTTGCTATTTTGGTAGCATTTCCACACCGTGCAGCAAGAAAGTAGGCAAATATGCTTGGATTCAAAATTAAAAAGAGATGATTCTCCATTGGGTTAAAAAAAACATTCTTACAATACCGAGTGCCTCTTTGTAGCAAATTCTGACATTAGCTTCCTCTCATTTTACATTCCAGTGCAATGAGCATTTTCTTCTGCAGGACTTTGTACTGACAACATGAATTATGTTTTGCTAGCAAAACAAACTAAGACCAACCTCGTGTAGATGCAAAAGCCTAAACTGGAATTATTAGAACACACCCATTTACTTGTGGAAGTTGATAACTGTGATATTGTGCAATGAGCCTATTAATGGTTCACTCAGGGAACTGGTTTGCTTTCTTGTTCTGATAAGTTTTTTAATTTATTTGGTCTCTTTTTTCAGTTAGATATTAATACATTTGTAACTTGATACTGAATTCTAAGCTTTGGCGTCAGCGTCTGACTTGTTTTGGCGCTCTGAGATGCTGTTTTGATATTTTACACGGCTATTTTTGGTTGATTTTTAAACTGATTCTGATTCTGTGTAGTGTGGTATAGAAGAATAGACCTACTTTATAGTCTAGCTTACAACCGTCGACATACAGAATATATTAACTTCAGGATGACCCCAGCAACCTCGACTGACAACAACAAACCACAGGAACTACAGGAAGCATATAAAGTAATTGCTGACCTTAAGGAAAATATCCATCTCCTCCGCTGTGAACTTGAGGATAAAAATGCACTCCTCTCCAGCTCTGCCACATGCCTTTCCGTCCTGACGAGTATCGTAATGGCACAACAAGCAAAGAAACCAGTCTCTGACACCGATGACACCATTCTCTGGGACCCCATCAATTGTCCCCAGCATCCCTCTTGCTCCATGACGGACCATAAGTCACTGTGGGTCGAGGTGGTGGTCTGTGGCTGAAGGACTCTACCTGCTGAGCCTCCCAGCACCACTGACCTGACTCTCTCTAACCGCTTCTCTCCACTGGATACAGAAAACCCGGTACTCCCGATAGATTCTGCCCCCATAATTATTCCCCCGCCGACAGCTGTGGCGTTGGTAGGTGGCCACAAGGTAAGTGACCATCCCGCATCTGAGCCTCAGCATCATCCTCCCAGGCCCACAACTTCATCTACCAGACGTAAGCTCCTTAGGGAGGCCGTCCATTGGCGCTCTGTGCGGCCTCCACACTAGGAGCCGGTTGGGGCTGCTGATGTGGCAGCTGTCCTTGCTTCACCATGCCACTCCCTTGCCCAAACTTGGATCAATAACGTCATCTCCTCCTTGATTGTTGGTGACTCAATTGTCCAACACGTTAAAACAAAATCAACTGTGACTCACTGTCTTCCCGGTGCTAAAGTCGCTGATGTACTACAACAGATTCTTGGTCTCCTCACACAACACCCTCATACTCAGAACACCGTTATCCACTGTGGTACCAAGAATATCCACAAAAAAACAATCTGAACTGTTAAAACAGGACTTCACCACACTCACTGACTCACTTATAGACACCAATAAAAGCCTGATTATCTCCGGTCCTCTGTCATCACCCCGTTTTGGAGACGTTGAGTTCAGCCGGCCGTGCCAGCTGCACACCTGGCTGATGGGGCTGTGTAGGGTCAGAAGAATTCCCTATGTACATAATTTCTCATCTTTTCAAAACCGTCTTTACCTTTTTAAACCAGATTGTTTACACCCCAATCACAATGGTTCATTTAGTCTGTCTACCAATATTAATCTTACATTACAGTCCTGTTCCAGTTATATTCATGCTGACTGCCACCAAACAGTCCTGTAACCAAAGTGTCTGTTTCACGGCCCCTTAATGTAAATAATTTAAAAACACTGCAAAAAAACTAAAATTCATGTCACCAAAAGATTGAAGAAAAATAATTTGAAATTTAAAAATGCCACAATTACCTCTCAGAATTTAACAATCAAATGTGGCTTATTAAACATTAGATCCCTTGCCTCTAAATCTTTACTAGTACATGACTTAATAATAGACAACCAAATTGATTTATTTGCACTTACTGAAACATGGTTGCATGAGGAGGACTCTGTGCCGCTGAATGAATGTACCCCCAATTAACTTTCAAAAAAATAGAACAACAGGATGAAGAGGTGGAACCACAGCAATTGCTCACTCCAAAATATTAACTAATATTAAAAGTAATTTATCCTATAAATCATTTGAAACCTTAGTATTACAAATCATGCACCACAGTAAAATTAAACCAATGCCAAAGCCAATCTTGTTAGCTGTAGTCTAGCACCCACCATCCCCATATTCTGAATTCCTTCCTGAATTCTCACAATTTTTATCCGACCTTCTAATCTCAGACAAAGTACTCATAGTAGGTGATTTCAATATAGAATTAATGCGGAAGACGATAGTATTAATAAATCATCTAATTCGATTCTACAGTCATTCGGTGTCATGTTTAGCCCCCTCTGGGCAGAGACAACAAACCCAGGTGCTGAACTGCGAGCTTATGAGGTTTATTAACAACGACAACAAACATAAAGTTCCAACAAGATACTCAAAATTCGGCACTTCCGATGGCACCAGTCCACGTGGACTAGTGCCATCGAAACTGCCTCCAGATCAACGCGAGGAAAACTAAGGAGCTGGTGGTGGACTGCCGCAGGCAAGGACAACCCCTCACAGCACCAGTAAACATACAGGGAACAGACATTGAGATGGTGACATCCTACAAGTACCTGGGTGTTCATCTGAACAATAAACTAGACTGGTCACACAATACCGACACACCCTACAAGAAGGGACAGCGCAGGCTGCTCCTACTGAGGAGGCTCAGGTCTTTTGGTGTACAAGGGGCACTGCTGAAGACATTCTACGACACGGTGGTGGCATCAGCCATCACTTTTGGAGTGGTCTGCTGGGGCAGTGGCATTACAGCAGCTGATAGGAAGAGACTGAACAAACTGATCAAGAAAGCTAGATCTGTCCTGGGGCAACGCCTTGACCCAGTGGAGGAGATAGGAGAGAGAAGGATGGTGGCTAAACTGTCATCTCTGCTGGAGTCCGAGTCCCACTCTATGCAGGACATACTGAACGCACTGAGGAGCTCATTTAGCAGTAGACTACATCATCCTAGGTGTGCAACCGAGAGGTTTCGCAGGTCCTTCCTACCTACGGCTGTCAGACTGTATAACCTAAGCAGGGCTGCTTGCAGAGATAGCAAAAAAAACGTGACGACCTAATAGTATTGAATGCAAAAGATGCAATAGACTTACACAAATGGTCCCCTCCAGTATACAACTAGGACAATATCAGTCGCTACGGAGGGTGACAATATGTATAGGTACATATTCATACCATGTAGGATAACTAAGTAGACGGTTATGCTGTTTATTCCATCTAGCTACAATGCTCCGCACTGTGTATATATATTTATATATTTATGTGTACGTATGTATATTCACTGCTCTTATTTTTATTTTTCTTATCTTCTTAATTATTGCTCTGAATGTTGCTAGCCATGTGCTGTTGCAATCCTGGAATTTCCCCATTGTGGGACTAATAAAGGCTTATCTTATCTTATCTTAAAATAACGAAATAACAATGAAGGGCAAACTTACACGGCTATAACGCCAGAGCAGAAACTGGGCTCTGACGTGAATGAGAGGGGCTAGGAATCAGCCTGATCAGACGTGGCAGCAACATTGAAAATGTGCAACAGTCCCCCTTAAATAAGGAAAAAAAAACATCACAAAACAAGTAGCAGGTGTGAGTTCACCTGAGCGAGCAGAAAGGAAATAATGAGGGATAATGAGATCAGCTGAGAGAGGTGAGGGAGGAGCGACTGGATTGACAACTTGACAGGTGACGCCCCCTGCAGAGCGTGAACCCGGAAACATCGCCTGACAGCTGTCAACCCAGAGAAAGAAGAGTCTGCAGCCTTCGTCAGAGTACTCTTCTGACGAAGGCTGCAGTGTACAGTCGAAACATGTTAAGAAGGTAAATACATCTCCTTTCTATTCTTGTCTTTAATAAGAACAAAAGATAAATAATTTAAAGAAGACAAAATGAACCTACTTGAGCCTTTGCCATGAAGCTCAGAATTGATCTCAGGTGCATCCTGTTTTCACGGGTCATCCTTAAGATGTTTCTGCAGCTTAATTGGAGTCCATCTGCGGTAAATTCAGTTGATTGGACATGATTTGGAAAGGCACACACCTGTCTATATAAGGTCCCACAGTTGACAGTGCATGTCAGAGCACAAACCAAACATGAAGTCAAAGAAATTGTCTGTTGACCTCCGAGACAGGATTGTCTCGAGGCACAAGTCTGGGGAAGGGTACAGAAAAAAATTCTGCTGCTTTGAAGGTCCCAATGAGCACAGTGGCCTCCATCATCCGTAAATGGAAGAAGTTCAGAACCACCAGGACTCTTCCTAGAGCTGGCCGGCCATCTAAACTGAGTGATTGGGGAAGAAGGGCCTTAGTCAGGGAGGTGACCAAGAACCCGATGGTCACTCTGTCAGAGCTCCAGCCTTCCTCTGTGGAGAGAGGAGAACCTTCCAGAAGGACAACCATCTCTGCAGCAATCCACCAATCAGGCCTGTATGGTAGAGTGGCCAGACGGAAGCCACTCCTTAGTAAAAGGCACATGGTAGCCCACCTGGAGATTGCCTAAAGGCACCTGAAGGACTCTCAGACCATGAGAAACAAAATTTTCTAGTCTGATGAGACAAAAATTGAACTCTGGCGTGAATTCCAGGCATCATGTTTGGAGGAAACCAGGCACCATTCATAATCATGCCAATGGTGGTGGCAGGATCATGCTGTAGAGATGTTTTTCAGCGGCAGGAACTGGGTGACTAGTCAGGATAGAGGGAAAGATGAATGCAGCAATGTACAGAGACATCCTGGTGGAGAATCTGCTCCAGAGTGCTCTTGACTTCAGACTGGGGTGACAGTTCATCTTTCAGCAGGACACCAACCCTAAGCACACAGCCAAGATATTAAAGGAGTGGCTTCAGGAAACTTTTCACATTGTCATTATGGGGTATTGTGTGTAGAATTTTGAGGAAAAAAATGAATTTAATCCCTTTTGGAATAAGGTTTTAACATAACAAAATGTGGAAAAAGTGAAGCACTGTGAATACTTTCGGGATGCACTGTAGACAATTTTACACCAATCGATCTCTCAACTCTGATAAAATTAATCTCCTCGTCCAAATTATTGTGTTTATTAAATGATATTCCCACTAAACTGCTCAAACAAATCTTATCATTCATTAGTAATCCACTTCTTCAGATTATTAATTTATCTCTAACCTCAAGCTATGCGCCCCAACCCTTCAAGATTGCTGTAATTAAGCCTATACTTAAAAAAACAAAAAAAACAAAAAAAAAAACAATAGTGGATCCTTTTGTTTTAACTAACTATAGGCCAATCTCTAATCTCCCTTTTTTTCCCCAAAATCCTAGAAAGAGTTGTTGCTAATCGGCTGTGTGATTATTTATAAAGTAATCATTTATCTGAAGAGTTCCAATGCGGTTATAGAGGTCATTATAGTACTGAAACTGCTCTAGTGAAAGTCACTAATGATTTTCGATAGCATCCGATAATGGACTTGTTTCCATACTTGTGCTCTTAGATCTTAGTGCAGCTTTTCACACTACTGACCACAGCATTCTACCTGTATTTCATAGATTACAGTCCCCCCCCCCCCCCCACAAGCCACATAGTCTCATAAACCTGCAGGGTTGGCTGCCCTCGTTTTGGTCTTCCA
The DNA here is from genome assembly GCA_020510985.1 of Pholidichthys leucotaenia. NCBI lineage: Eukaryota > Metazoa > Chordata > Actinopteri > Cichliformes > Pholidichthyidae > Pholidichthys > Pholidichthys leucotaenia. The sequence continues at coordinate 108,431,692 of CM035845.1, forward strand.
GAGCTGTCTGTTCATGGCTTCCTCTGGTGTCACTTGGAAGTGGTCCATAACTTTCCTAACATTATGCATCCATCTCTTCTTTGGTTTTTCTCTTGGCCTTCTTCCTTCAATTTTGATGTTCATCACACTCTTTCCTGGGTTTGTATCATCCATCCTCATCACATGGCCATACCATCTCATGCTGATCTCCCTTACTTGCTCATTAATGTTGTTTACACCTAGCTCTTTCCTGATGTTTTCACTTCTTTCTTTATCTTTCAGTGTTTCTCCCTTAATTCTCCTTAACATCCTCATCTCTGTTGCTTTCAATATCCTTTCTTCCCTCTTTCCTGTTGTCCATGACTCTGCACCATACAGAAGGGTTGGTCGTATGATGGTCTTATACAGTTTTAGTTTCAATTTCCTTGGCATTTTCTTGTCTGTAATAACCCCTGACAGTTCTCTCCATTTCACCCATGCTGCAGTCACTCTTGCCCTTACAGCTGCTTCAGATCCATCTTTCTCATCAATTGTCACTCTCAAATACTTGAATTTGTCCACCTACTTCAGACTGACATTATTTCTGTCTTTGATGTCTGCTCTTGTCTCTCTTCTACTACTGACCACTACCTCTATCTTCTTGGTGTTAACCTTCAAGCATTTGGATTCCATCCCATTTTGCCATCTAAACCACTTTCTTTGCATGTCTTCCTCCCTCTCTGCCATCAAGGCTAGATCATCTGCGAATAGCAATTCACATTGCAGCCCTCCTCTAAGCTCATCAGTTATAACATCCAGTACAACAATGAACAGGAATGGACTAAGACCTGAGCCTTGATGTAGACCAACTTTAATAGCAAACTTATCTGTGCTTCCATACTTGGTCCTCACTGTTGTCCGTGCTTCATGATACAGTATGTAGCTCTTACTACTCTAACCAGTCTCTCTGGGACATTCCGTTTCAGTAGACTCCAATATATCAAGTATCTTGACCCAGATTCAGAGTGGAGCATTCTGTAGGGCTTTAATGATCACCTTTGCAGTGGCTTAAGTCATATTTAAACCAGGGACTACAGATGTATCCAGGGACGACAGATGAAAAATAACCTTTGGCTAATTCTGGCGCATATACAAAACTGTTCATTAATGTGCACTGTCCCTACTAAATAAACCAATAAAAATAAATAAATAAATAAATGAATAAAAAAAAATTACCAGATAGACTTCAGTTTGTTCATGTTCATGATAAGCCATCTTTGCTCACAGAAGTCAGTCAAGGAGTCCCTCGGGGCTCTGTGCTAGGACCAATACTCTTTATTATATATATGCTCCCCTTAGCTGATATTATCAGAAAACACACCATAAATTTCCAATGTAATGCATATGATACAGTTATACCTGTCAATGAAACCAGAAGACAGAAACCAATTGACAAGGTTACATGCATGTCTTAAAGACATTAGAACCTGGATGAACCACAACTTTTTACTGCTTAACTCAGACAAAACTGAAGTTACTGTAATTGGCCCGAAAAACATCAGAGATTCTGTCTCTTATCAGATATGTAGCTGAGATTACCCTAGCCCCTAGCACCACTGTCAGGAATCTTGATCAGGATTTGTTCTTTAATTCACACATCAGACACATCTCTAAAACTGCTTACTTCCACTTACGGAATATTGCTAAAATCAAGAACATCCTGTCCCAAACTGATGCAGAGAAACTAGTCCATGCCTTTGTCACTTCTAGATTTGATTATTGTAAATCACTATTGTCAGGTTGTCCTAAAAACTTTCTAAAAGTTCTCCAATTAATTCAAAACTAGTGTATTGCCCATAGAACGCAAATATTCCTGTCTTGAACAGGTATCCCAATAAGGCTTTACAGGCCCAAATGTAGGCTGTGTTTGAAAGCGGAATATAAAGAGGTGTAGGCTATATGTAGGCAATCACGTTAGACTTTGACAAATATAAACTGGAGTAAATGGCACTAAGATTTATTTGATTGTGTGAAGATTAATTACAGAATACCTAATTATTGAAAATGAATGGAACATCCAATATTGGCGACTGTTTCAGATCCCTTGTTTATTTGTTTGTCAGACCACTGATTTGTGTCTTTTGTCACTTATTCAAGATAATAGTGTATCTTGCACTTTGGGGAATGGGAGTTGTTGAGTCATCATTATAATTATTTTTAGTTTATGTCACTGTTATACACTTCAACAGCAGAAGTCTTAACAAAAACTTTCCACAGATTCAGGACTATTTAAAACAGCTAGATAGAAAATTTACAGCAGTCGCAGTCTCTGAAACTTGGCTTAATGAAGAGCAGGCTTTTCTGATGGCAATAGAGGGATATCAGATGTTTTATATTAATAGATCTCAAAAAAAGGGTGGTGGTGTTGCACTGTATATTGATGACCTGTATAGGTGTAAACTTGTAAATGGAATGTCCTTTGCACTACCAGGGATTCTGGAATGTATTACTGTTGAGATTGACCAAGATAAAACAAAAAATCGAATTATAAGTTGTATATATAGAATGCCGGGAACTTGCATTGAGACATTCAGCGATAAATTAATCGAGCTGTACAATAATATAACTAGTAAGAAAATGGGTGTAATCTTTGGAGATTTCAATATTGATTTACTAAATCCATTTCAACAAAATGTAATTACAGAGTTCATGAATTCTATGTACAGTATGAGTCTATATCCCACAATAACACATCCCAGTAGAATCACAGTTCACACTGCTACACTTATTGATAAATTGTTACCTCCGCCAAGGAGGTAATGTTTTTGCTGGGGTTTGTCTGTTTGTCTGTTTGTCTGTCTGATGGTTAGCAAGATAACTCAAAAAGTTTTGGAAGGATTTCGATGAAACTTTCAGGCGTTGTTGGAAATGGTACAAGGAAGAACTGATTAAATTTTGGTGGTGATCCGGATCACTGTCCAGAAGAAAACCGCCATTACGAAAAATGCCATTTTCGTGAATAACAACTGAACCACTAATCATATCATTGTCAATCCAATTGCTAGTCATATGTTCTCGTGGTCAAGGAATCTGAAAACATACACACAAACACTGTATGGGGGGAACTGTGGCCGCCATTACGGAAAATGTCATTTTCGTGAATAACTACTGAACCACTAATCCTATCATTGTCAATCCAATTGCTAGTCATATGTTTTCGTGGTCAAGGAATCTGAAAACGTACACACAAACACTGTATGGGCGGAACTGTGGCCGCCATTACGGAAAATGTCATTTTCGTGAATAACTACTCAACCAATAATCCTATCATTGTCAATCCAATTGCTAGTCATATGTTTTTGTGGTCAAGGAATCTGAAAACATACACACAAACACTGTATGGGTGGAACTGTGGCCGCCATTATGGAAAATGTCATTTTCATGAATAACTACTCAACCAATAATCCCATCATTGTCAATCCAATTGCTAGTCATATGTTTTCGTGGTCAAGGAATCTGAAAATGTACACACAAACACTGTATGGGCGGAACTGTGGCCGCCATTACGGAAAATGTCATTTTCGTGAATAACTACTCAACCAATAATCCTATCATTGTCAATCCAATTGCTAGTCATATGTTGTCATGGTCAAGGAATCTAAAAACGTACACACAAAAACTGTATGGGGGGAACTGTAGCGCTTGGTGGAGGTCTGCGCTCTCCGAGTGCTTTTCTAGTTTGTTAATATTATTGATAAGAAAATAGAAAGTGGATTATTGATAAATGACATAAGTGATCATTTGCCAGTCTTTGCGCTTATCCATGGCCACACTGGGGCCAATACAGAAAAAAAAAAAAAAACACTTTAAAATCTTTCAGATACAAATCACAAATTGCAATCAGTTCTTTTAAAGAAGACCTGCTGAAGCAAGACTGGACAAAAGTCTGTGTATCAGATGTAAATGAAGCCTATGACACATTTATGTACATTGTAACCATTCTTTATGAAAAAAAATGTCCATTAGTAAAGAAAAAGCTTAAACAGAAATTTGTTGACAAGCCATGGTTAACCAAAGGATTACAAAAAGTGTGTAAAAAGAAAAAAAAATCATTATATAAAGCTTTTCTAAAGAAAAGGACAAAAGAAGCAGAGCAGCAGTATAAAACATACAAAAATAAGTTAACATATATAATGAGATGTAGTAAAAGAGACTATTACAGTAAAGAGTTGGAGAAAAACAGAGATAATATTAAAAATTGGAATCTTGGAAATAAAAACAGAAATACAAGCTACCCAACCAATCTTTCAAAAAAAAAAAAAAAAGACTCAGAGTGTTAATGTAGTCTCACCTGCAGAGCAGATGAATTTAATAACTTTTTTGTTAACATTGGTCCTAATTTGGCTCGAGAAATACCCATTACGGCACCTACAGGTGATGCAATAAGCAAAAACATTGCTATAAAAGACTCCATTTTCATAAAGAACACAGACGAGAGAGAGGTCATTGAAATTGTTAAATTGTTTAAAATTAAAACATCTATGGATTGTGATGGTATTGACATGCTCTTAGTCAAAACTATCATTGAATGCTTAGTGAAGCCACTGACGTATATTTGTAACCTGTCTCTCCAAACAGGTATATTTCCCAATGCAATGAAAATAGCTAAAGTAATTCCGATATACAAGATGGGTGACAGAGAGGAATTTTCAAACTATAGACCAATTTCACTATTGCCGCAATTTTCCAACATACTTGAAAAAAATATTCTGTGAGAGAACTGACAACTTCATAATGAAGAATAATTTATTGTGTGAGCAGCAATATAGGTTCAGACACAAGAGGACAACTGCATTTGCTCTAATGGAATTTATAGAAAAAAATATCAACTGCCATTGAAAATAAACAGTATTCAGTTGGGGGATCTTAACCTCTTGCACTCCATTGTACTGCGGACGGGCAAGTCGGGCGGGCAAGTCTCTGCGTCCCAGAGCGCACGAGGGATGCATGGGATGCATGATGGAGATGGTGATGGCGTCCAAGCACGCACTGAAAATAAAAGCTGCAGACACAGCCGCGAACAGATTAGTTCATCTGATTGACCTCTCTTTCGACTAATAAGAGCCTTGAATTGGGTTTCTGAAACCTTGAAGAACCAATGACTGAAAACCTAGCAAGACGGACCCGCCTACCAACGCTGTGAATGCAGTGAGCCAATTGAAGCAGAGAAGTTTGCGAGCTGTTTGCGAGCTGTTTTTTTTAAGGCTGGGTGAAGACAGACTGCTGCAGCAGATGACAAAAAGGACCCGCGGGAAGAACCCCACAGACCCAGCAGCACAGAGACCATCCACAAGTGCAACCTTTGTGACAGCGACTGCCATTCGCGCAATGGCATGTTCGGCCAGGCGGTGCTTATTTTGCTTTTGTCCCAGCAGAATAGATATTAGGATTGTCTTCTATGGTCATCATAGACCGACGGAGGCCGACGATGAAGGCTGAGTGACACACATGCGTTTGCCAGTCTGTTTTTAATTACTACTGTTATTTGTTTTGAAAAATCGTTCGCCAAAAACCGCAATCATGGAAGCACAAAACCGCAATAATGGAATTATGTTTTGATCGGGTCGCGAGACCAGCGTCGCGTTCGTCTGACAATGAGGAAGAAGTTCGCCACCTCCGCTTCTGCTGTGAAGAGGTAAGGTGTTCTAAGCTAAATTATTCTTTATCCCTGAAAATTGTAATCAAAATGACTTTTGACCGATCGGTAAATTACAGCTGTGCGTCATCGCTGCATGACGGACCGTGGCGCAACGGGAGATGTCTTTCCTCTGTAGCGAGGGGGGGGGACAACCCCCCCCCACACACACACACACAGCCCTGAGTGTGACCTTTCATTAGAGCCCAAAATGAAGCTTCTACATTGAATCATTCAAAAGTTACAGACGTTTTTCTAAACTGTGCCATTTGGCACAATTTGGCACAGTTCCAAAACGCCTGGGAACTACCTGAGGAAAAAGCTGTGTAATATATTCATTTTTTGTGGTATTGTTACCAAATTTGGTCCTCAGCTGGATAACACTTGGTTTTACATTTCTGTTGCATTTTCCAGCCCGGATCTGACGCTGTGTGTTATTTGCAAGCATTTGTATCCAAAAAAACACCCAGGCCAAATTTATTTTCTTCAAGTTCACTATGTTTAGATGACTGTAACTCAGTGGCCGGAGCACTTAGAGAGATTATGACTGTTTTGCCAAAAAATTCAAAGTGTTTTCTTTTAAAAGAGACCAACCCCATGAAGATGCTGCAAAGGGTTGAAGAACAGCTTTCAATTTACTTTGGGCATGTTATTTTTTGGCATTTTTAGGGAAATTGACCGGAGTGCAAGGGGTTAAAAAAACATTTGATACAGTGGATCATAATTTATTATTAAAGAAACTACAAAATTGTGGTATTGGGGGGTAGCACTGTCCTGGTTATATAGTTACTTAAAGAACAGCTATCAGTATGTATGTGTTGGTAGCAAAAACTCACAGTTACTGAAGGTTACTTGTGGAGTCCCACAGGGTTCAGTTTTGGGGCCAGGAAAGCTTAAACTGTGGTTTGATTCAAACAAATTAACATTCAATTTAAGTAAGACAAAATTTATAGTTTTTAACAACCATCACAACAACTCAGTATCTAAACTCAGTGTAAATGGTGTAGAGATTGAAAGGGTATCCAAAACTAAATTTCTTGGAGTAATAATTGGTAATAAACTGTGTTGGAAGTCACATGTTAATTATATTAAAGGTAAAATATCTAAATCAATTGCAATACTACGCAGAGTGAAATATTTGCTGAATCAACCCACACTATATACTTTGTATCATTCATTAATACCCCCTTACATGACATATTGTACTGAAGTATGGGGAAATACATATAAAACAAACATATATCCAGTCTTTATGCTTCAGAAGAGAGCTATTAGAATAATAAACAAAGCTGCTTACAGGGAACCAACAAACCCACTTTTTCTTAAATTAAAAGCTCTCAAGCTGAAAGATCTAGTTGACTTTAAAAAACTGCAGTAATAATGTTTAAAGTGAAGAATCTATCACTGCCCGCAAATATCCAAAAGTTGTTCCAAATAAGGGAGAAGCAATATCATTTCAGAGGAACATGTATATTTCAAAAACCTTCAGTGAGAACTACCACCAAGCAACACTGTGTCTCAGTGCAAGGAGTTAGATTGTGGATTGCTTTTGGACCTGAATTAAAATCATGTACAACACTTGGACAATTTAAACAGAAACTAAAGGAAGAAATACTCCAAACATATATATAAGATGGCATGTAAAATCACATAAGGATTATCATATTCAGTCTGTATTGTGTTGTTGCTTAGATTTTTGTCATGTTTTGTCTTAGCTTTGTTCTGAATTGTAATCGCTCTTGTTTTTCTTTTGAATTCTTGGATGGACAATATAAGCTGCGGCTTCAGCCATCACCCATTTCGGATAACTTATGTTGAACTGTATAATCAGAGGAGTTATTGTTTAATTTGACCTTGTAAGATGTTTTTTTTTCTTTCCCCTTTTTTATATTATTCTGTTCCTTTCTTTTCATCTTTGCTTTTAATCTATCCGAAATAAAGATTCATTCATTCATTCATTCATTCATTCATTCACTGTTCAGTGATGGAGTTCAGTGTAATATTGAATTTCTTCTGTGTATTGTCAATACACTCATGCAGTACTATAACAGGACATGTGCTGCACGGTATATAACAGCACGGGCTGCACGGTGGCGCAGTGGTTTAGCACTGTGGCAGCACAGTTTACCCTCGGCCGGGGGACCGCGGGGATCATGAGATTGTGGGTTCGATCCCAGCCCCCGACCAACAGTGAGCTGTGTGGAGTTTGCATGTTCTCCCCGTGTTGCATGGGTTTACTCCGGGATTTCTCCGGTTTCCTCCCGCATACCAAAAAAAAAAAAAACATGTAGGTTTAGGGCGCTCGCGCACGCAGCGACCGGCAGCCGGTGGCTTGTCACCAGACTGCAAACCAAATCTACCTACGGGTACAAATAAGTAACAACAAAAAAAAAAAAGTTTACAAATATTTGAGATCGCTTGGCTGCTGCTTTACCCGTGTGCCTCCAAAGGACTGCGATCCACCGGTTCAGCAGCTGCCCCCCCACCCACCCCTAGCGCACCTGGTGTTCTTCATGCCGAATTATCCATTAGACCTACGCAATCATAGCAACTTTGTGGTATAATTCTTTAAGCATTAAACCTTAAGTCTATCTTTTGTCGCTACTTTGCACTACAGGTAGCATTACTGTACATGGACTGCTGTTGTTGTTTTTCCAGCCTTATCCCTTTTCTTTTTTTATATTGTGCACACCACTGAAGAGAGATAGAAATGCCATTTCAATTCTCCTCTATGTCCTGCACATATATCAGCTGTTCTGATAGATATGCCATCAGAACACCGATGGATCCAATCAGCTGATCGCTCAAACCACAGAGGTCAACTGTTTTCCATGATAAATCAGCCTCAGGGCAAAAACACACTCCATGCATTTTCTTTTTTCACTTTATTGAAAATAACTTTTTTTTTTTTATTGCCATCAGTTAGCGTGCCTTTTAGCCAGGTCTGGCTGCTGCTTCTCTCGGCATGTTCTGTGTTGATTTGTCAGACCTGGTCCCCCCTGACGCTCCACCCAGTCTGCTCGCGCAACTCATTGTCCACGTACAGTATGGTGAATTATCCTTCAGACGTAGGCAATCACGGCAACTTTATAGTATAATTTTTTTAAGCATTAAAACTTCAGTATTATCTTTTTCTATCTTTCTAACTTTCATTTCCTTGTTTTGTCCCGGGAACACTGTGGTGACTGGCAGGTTGTGATGCTGTGTATTATCTAATCAGCATGGTCGTGATGCTGCGTATTGTCCAATCAGCACAGAGTCAATCTGAAATCCCACCCACACTTCTTAAAGCTAGCTCATGAAGAGACACAGAGCGGTGGCTAAAACATTTATTGATAAAAATTACATATTTTGACTGAGCAACTCCATATTCGGGGATGCACACCTTTGTAACCTCAGAGAACCACGTTTAAAATCTGAGGCCAGTCTGACGAATGGTTCAAGAGATATGTGTGGAACAGACAGGCAGAAAGACAGACACACAGAGATTTCTTGCATTTATAGATAGATGCTGCAGCTAGGGTATTAATGGGCACTAAAAAAGAGGGATCCTATTTCTCCCATATTAACCTCCCTTCACTGGCTCACTGTTGAATCCAGAATCAAATTTAAAGTTCTTCTCTTGACATATAAAACCATACATAATCTATCCCCCAGTTATTTTAAAGAATCGATCGTACCCTATTATCCTAACAGATTATTTCGCTCGCAGCATGCAGAACTTCTAGTAATCCCTAAGGTCTCTAAAAGTACCATGGGGAATAGGGCTTTCAGTTATCAGACCCCTCTTCTATGGAGCCAATTACCAGCCTGGGTCCGTGAGGCAGACACCTCTCTGCCTTTAAGACAAAACTGAAAACTTCCCTATTTGATAAAGCTTTTGAGTAGACTTTTCACTGTCATGGGAAGTGGAAAACTGGACCCAAATGCAATATTTAAAGTCAACAGTGATGATTTATTAAGAGCTGGCCAGACGGGTGCAGGTCAAAAACACAAAAACATACTTGACAGCTTGGAAACTGTAACAAAAACTTACAAAAGTGAGGCAGGATCAGGCAGGGATAATGGTCAGAACAGGAGCGTGTTGTTCATGCTGTATGACTAACGACACACATGAGGAAACACAGATTGGGGCTTGACATAAATAGAGGCAGGAGCAATCAAACATAACACAGAACAGGTGATCATAATCAGGAGCAAATGGAGATGAATTATTTATGATTTGTGCTTATGTATCTAGTTCCTTGAGATGACTTTTGTTGTGACTAGGTGTTATACAAATAAAGTTGAATTGAACTGAATTTAAAATGTACTTGGTAGCTTCTAGTAAAGGTAGATCCATGTTAAAATAAACCGCTTCAAAACTGTTTTTCTGCTGAATTAAAAAAAAATATTTGGCCAGTTATGATGACATTGTTCTGTTTTTTCTGTGGCAACAGTTTTTGCACCAAAAATTGCAAGCATACCTTGGCAGTAATTAAGTGCATCCTGCTGATGAGAAAGGTTGCTGGTTTGACCTTTTTAAAATTGTTTTAGTCTGTTTTTTTTTAAAGCTGTGTCACATCTGTCCTTTTTCCAGGGCCATTCTGAAAATTCCCTCTTGACAAACCGTTTTTGATCCTGTTCTCACCTCACTCTCTGTTCCTTTTGCTCTGTACAATATATTTCTCTGATTCTCATTGAACCAGCAACCCCCCCCATCACCACCCCCATCCTCCTCACCAACTACCGCTGTAAAACTGCTCGTCTCTTCTCTCTTCTTTCATCTCATCATCTTCCTCATGTGTCATACAATCAGACTCTCCCCTCATCTGCCAGGCTGAGTCAGAATACCAATAGACCAATTGTCCCGAGACTGCCATTATCCAAGCCATGCCGTTTTGGCAGAAACACACACTGCATCCAGCCTCACAGACATGCATAGTGTCACACGAATTCATGGAAGAGGACAGGAACATGTATAGTCCCATTGATAGAGCTACCAAGACATACTTGTGTAGCCTTCAGTTCTCACCTTCACTGAAAAGGAGATATGAACAACCACTGTGGCAGCAAAACCTACTGTATAGTTAGAAATTCAACATACTGTAAAATGCATGCAAGATTGTAAATTATACAGACTAGTTTAATGTGTAAATCTAGTGCCAGCTTCTGCCTAATATTGCAAATGGTCAAAGAAACATACATTCTGAAGCAAGAAGTGAGACATCTTGTTCTTTTTGAAAATATTGATATTCAATATCATGTTTAATACTACAAGGGAAAAATACACACCTACTGTATATACCTAGAAATTTCAGATTTTACAGAATCTCAATATAAAAATGTCTAATCACCATGTTTTTTTCTAATGGATTGCATTTATATAGCACTTTTCATGACACCCAAAGACACTGTACAATGAGTCCATTCTTCATTCACTCCACAGACAATGGTAAGCTACCTCTGTAACCACAACTGCCTTGGGGCAGACTGATGGAAACATGGCTGCCAATCCATGCCAACGGCCTCTCCGACCACCACTGAACATTTATTCACATTCATACATCAGTGTCATGAACCATGGACACACTGGAGGCAAGGTGGGTGAAGTGTCTTGCCCAAGGACACAACAGCAAGGTTGGGGGAGTGGGATTTGAACCGCCAACTCTCCGGTTATTAGGTGACCTGCTCTACCTCCTGAGCCACCATGGCCTCATTTTTGTTTCTCTTTGAGAAATAATGCAACTTTGAGCTAGAAAACACAACTACACTGCAAAAAGTCAAATATAAGTAAAATGAAAAAAATTAAGGCTGTTAATGCTTGTTTTTGGTCTGACAAGACATTTATTCTTGCTGCGCAGTTTATGTGTAAGACAATTTTACATACTTTCCAATAGTTTTAACTTGTTTTATGCAATTTGATAAGTGAAATTTTCTAGCTCTGTTGGCAGATAATTTTACTTAAAATAAACCAAAAAACAAAATTCTGGGAATAGGTAATTCTAGTTAAAATTGGAAAAAAAAAATATTTCCCAACAACATAAGATTAAATTGCTTAAAACAAGTAAAACCTTTCATAAAGCAAGTAAAATCTTACAGAAAACTGCACAACAAACAGAAATTGTTGTCTTGTCAAAATTATTTTGTGAGAGAAAAACAAGCATAAAGCCTTGATTTAGGATATTTTTGACATGAGTTCTGGCCCAGGGAACACGCACACAGGCTCGAGTCAATTGCAACAATGATTTATTGAATAATAAGCGTGTATGGATGCGTGAGTGTGAGAGTGGATGTGATGCTGGAAGACAGGATGCGCCGAGGGCGGAGCAGCGCACCGTGCAGCCCGGCAACCCTAGGGCAGAGCAGAGGAGAGGTTAGTTGCTGAGTCTGACCTGGTGGATTAATATTTGGACTGTGGCTTACTTGCAGATGTTCTTGGTGGCTGATGTCGGCAAGCCGCAGGTCTCCTGCCTGGAAGACAGCGCTCCAAAGCACGCTCGGCGCTGCGGGTGAGAGTTGGATGACGACGGAGGGAGAATCCACCACCAGGGAATCCACCTGTGCACAGGGGAGAAGGACTGGAGAAAAGGTGAGATGAAGGATGATTGCTTACGTGGGAAGGGATGGTTGGAAGTCTTTAGAGGTGTCGAAGAGAAGGCAAGTGTGGGTAGCACGGTCGTTGGTGAGCAGACGGCTCCAGACCGAAGCTTGAGGCGGAGCGGGCTAAATATCCCGGGCTTGATGAGGCGCAGGTGTGCTCACAGCTGGATCGGGAGACAGGCGAGAGCGGGCTGTGACAATTTATCTTACTGAGATTTCCCTTTTTACAGCATGACAGATACTGCCTTCAGCATAAAATTACATCAGTTGTCACGAAAGCCCCTCTGGGGTGAGGAAGAGGACCCAGTTGTGAGGCAGATTTGGTAAACCATGATTACCTCCGCCAGGCCGCAGGAGGTTATGTTTTTGCCAGCGTTTGTCTGTTTGTCTGTTTGTCTGTCTGTTGGTTGGCAAGATAACTCAAAAAGTTTTGGACGGATTTCAATGAAACTTTCAGGCGTTGTTGGAAATGGTACAAGGAAGAACTGATTAAATTTTGGGGATGATCCGGATCACCGTCTGGATACAGGAATTTTTTAAAGGATTCTTTAACATTGCACGATACGGCCATTTTCAACATGTGTGCAGGCGCAACTGGAAGGCGCTGGTCGTCGTGTCTGACGAACACGAACTCTGCATTCTTCAAAGTTTTAGGCACAAAAGCACGTGGAAAACAGTGGTGGGCCGGGCCCAGCAGCGTGTCTGTGTTTGCGCTACGCTGCAAAAGCTGAGACGGGCAGCTGTCTGGCGTGGGATTATTTGGCAGAAATTCCCCGGGCAGCCATAGGGGCTGCGCAAAAACAAGCTCTCTGCCGGGGAAGCTTCCAAATCCTCTTTTGCCGCGGAGCGCAATCCCAATATAAAACCCACGGCAACCTGTCTACCCAATTTGCATCCGTCAGTGAAGCCCTGAGTGCTTCTTTCAGTGATCTATGAAAACGCTCGCATAACCCATTGGCCTGTGGGTTGTACGCGGTTGTACGATGAATCGCAACGCCCGCAGCCTGGGAGTTTGGAGATGGAGGAGATGGACACAACAGCAACACTTCAGTTTATTACCTCCGCCAAGGAGGTAATGCTTTTACTACTGAACCACTAATCCTATCATTGTGAATCCAATTGCTAGTCATATGTTTTCATGGTCAAGGAATCTGAAAACGTACACAAAAACACTGTATGGGGGGGGACTGTGGCGCTTGGCGGAGGTCTGCGCTCTCCGAGTGCTTTTCTAGTTTATTTACTAAACAGAAAAACAGAAAGTAAAGCAGCATGTGGACTGAACAAAGGCAAACTTACAGACTGGCAGGATACTTTACAATAGTGATGTTACGCTCGACACCGCCCACTTGACACTGATTCGAGCAATATAAAGCGGAAGTGCCATGAGCTGTGCATCGAGCGCTGTTTCAGCACGGCCGCTGCCACGTGACCGTAGCAAGCGAGGCCCCGTTATGTTGGTCACATCACTTGACTTGAGGGCTTGTGGGAAATTTGAGAGGGTTCTATTAGAATTTTTTTTTTGTTTGTTTGCTTCGCATTGTTTATTCCTGAAATGCAATTTTGAATAGACCTTGGATGGCCAAATGCTAAAAAAAAAATTATTGAGATTTTTTCAAGTTTTTCACTCAGATGCAGTTTTTACACTCAGTCAGCAGATGACACTCTTTATTAAATGTTTCATAACACTGTCGATCATGAGGCAGTTGTCTCAAAGTTGTTCATTGTTTCATAAGGCCTCAGTGTCACCATCACTACTTTACAACATGACAGGACTGACTGGACGGAAGTGTGGGGAACAAGCCAAACATGAAACATCAAACAGGGATGCCACACCTGACATAGACCGACACTGGTATATATACGTATATATATATATATATATATATTCCTGTCTCTGATTCCCCTGATTGCTCCCGTCTGTAGAAGAGCTTGGAAGAACGAGGCGATGTGATATATAAACCAAAGTTTATTATCAGCTCTTCTAACAAGTCTCATCCTAGTGCAGCAGCAGAAGAAGGAAAAAGAGACCGAACACTTTCGGCTCTATGAACTTATACTTGCACATAACAAAAGACATGCAAATCCAAAGCTGACATCCCTCCTTATCTTAATCCCCCCATTGTCTTTGTACTCCTCCTCATGGCCCTGGGGGGTCAGGGCAGCTCCTCCGGTCTCCACCGCAGTGCCTGGGAAACTCTTTGATCCTCACTGGCGGTTGAGATCTCTTTGTCCTGTTCTTAGGTGTGAAGTCGCCTTACATATGTAATCACCAAACATTCTCACATGCATGCATGTAGGTTATGGAATATATGATAAATATAGACCACAGCCCCCCCCCCCAAATGACTAAGAAAAGGACAATAGAAAAATTCACAGTTTAAGATAATTATTATGACATACTAACTGCTACACCTTTTGCCACAGGAGAAACTTTCTAGCAGCCATGCCCCTAAGAGAGTTCAGTGGTAATCATAACAGCATAGTAAAATCACAAGTCAGTCTTAAACTGTTACAGCACAATTAGTGAACAACTGCTGAGTAGTTTGTATCAGTCTCTGTGCCGTCTGGGTTTTAATCTTCTCCCAAAACTGCTGTAGGTTGGTTTAGGCGCCCTGCTGGGACCTTCTTGAGAGGGATCTGCAGTGTGGGAAGGAGAGAGGTTAACTGTTCCCTGCTGGTGGGCTGAGTCTTTTCTCTTGGGGGGTCTACCCCGCCGAGGTGCTCTCGCCAACTGTGCAGGCTCGTCTTTCAACAAGAAGGCAGGTTTAAGTCTGTCAATGCTGACTGTTTCTTTTCTATCCCCAAAATCAAGCACAAAGTGTTTATCACCAGGTTCCAGCACTTTGAATGGCCCATCGTATGCTGGGCGGAAAGTTGGTTTTAAAGCTTCATGCCTAACAAAAACGAATTCAGCGTTCTTTAAAGCTTGAGGGACAAAAACCCGTGGAAAAGAGTGATGAGCCGGACCGGGGAGAGAGTCCGGTCCGCTGCTGCCTAAAAACCTCGGGGCTGGAAGATGCCCTGGCTCTGGGTTCTCTGGTAAAAATTCACCTGGGAGCCTGAGAGGTTGTGCAAAAACTAAGTCTGCTGGAGAGGCGTCTAGATCCTCTTTGGGCGCAGCACGCAACCCCAATAAAACCCAGGGAAGTTTATTTACCCAATTTGTATCCGTTAGTGAGGCTCTGAGGGCGGCCTTTAAAGATCTGTGAAAACGCTCGCATAACCCATTAGCCTGAGGGTGATAAGCGGTGGTGCGGTGAATTGTTGCCCCTAGGCTGCTGGACATGGCTGACCAAAGCTCCGAGACAAATTGAGGCCCCCTATCGGACGTGATGTCCGATGGGACGCCGAAACGTGCCACCCAGTTTGTCAAAAAAACGCGAGCAACTTCCTCCGCTGTGGTTGACGCCAGAGGGACTACCTCTGGCCAGCGCGTGGTGCGGTCTAGCATTGTTAACAGGTGTGTGAAACCTTGGGAGGAAGGTAGTGGTCCCACGAGGTCGACATGAACGTGGTCGAACCTTCTAGCAGGGGTTGGAAAAGGCTCCAGAGGGGCTTTTGTGTGTTTGTGTATTTTGGCGCGCTGACAAGAAATGCAAGTTTTTGCCCATTCTTTTACATTTTTGCGCAGACCAAGCCACACAAACTTTTCGGCGACCATTTTAACCGAGGCGCGCACACCTGTGTGCGCGAGGGAGTGAATTGAGTCGAAAATACGGCGGCGCCATGTAGCTGGGACTAACGGGCGAGGTCGGCCGGTTGAGATATCGCATATTGGGGGGGCACGCCGTCGCGTAAACCCCTTTCCTCCAGCCTTAACCCTGTTGGTCCAGACAAGAGTGCGCGCACGTCCGCGTCACTACTTTGTTCCTCTGCCATGGCTGCATAATCTATCCCTGCATGGATTGGGGCCGCGTATGTGTCCACGTTGGTGAAGAGTTCTGCGGCTGAGGTAGTATAATCTGTCTCCTCGCGCTCTGACGATGTCACAGCGCGAGAGAGACAGTCTGCTACCACGTTAAGTTTGCCTGCCACATGTCGAATGTCTGTGGTGAACTCTGAAATCGCAGCCAGCTGTCTTTGTTGCCTGCCTGACCACGGTTCGGAAATTTTAGCCATAGCAAAGGTGAGCGGTTTGTGGTCTACATAAGCCGTGAAACTCCGCCCTTCTAACCAGAACTGGAAGTGGCGGATGGATAAATGAAGCGCTAGCAGCTCCCTGTCAAAAGTGCTGTATTTACGCTCGGTTTGGTTTAGCGATTTGCTGAAGAATGCCAAAGGTTGCCAGATTCCACTGACATGTTGTTCTACAACTGCCCCTATAGCTAGGTCCGAAGCGTCTGTGGTTAGCGCAATGCGGGCCGAGGGATCGGGGTGAACCAACAATGTGGCATTAGCTAGGGTGCTTTCTACTTCCGCGAAGGCGCGTTCGCGCTCCGGGGTCCATTCGACCGCGTTGGAAGCTTTTTGTTTTCTGAGCGCGTCATATAGGGGCTGCATGAGCTGAGCTGCGTGGGGGAGGAAACGGTTGTAAAAATTAACCATGCCCAAAAATTCCTGCAGCGATTTGACCGTATGTGGCCGTGGGAAACTTTTTATCGCGTGAACTTTGTCTGGAAGTGGGACTGCCCCCTTCGGAGAAACTCTGTGTCCTAAAAAATCAATTTGTGACATGCCGAATTTGCATTTGGCTGGATTGATTATTAACCCATGCTCTTCTAGCCTCTGAAAAACCATAGTGAGATGCCGCTCGTGTTCTTCCTCAGACGGGCTGGCTACCAGCATATCGTCGAGGTAGACGAAAACAAAAGGGAGGTCGCGTAATACTGCGTCCATCATCCGCTGAAAGGTTTGAGCCGCGCCTTTGAGGCCGAAAGGCATTCGCAAAAATTCAAAAAGGCCGAAAGGGGTTATTACAGCTGTTTTAGGAATGTCCTCTGCTCGAACTGGGACTTGATGATAACCGCGGACCAGGTCTATTTTTGAAAAAATGCGCGCACCCGCCAGATGCAGTGAAAAATCCTGAATGTGAGGAATTGGGTAGCGGTCATGCGCTGTCGCATTGTTTAATCTGCGGTAATTGCTGCATGGTCTCCAAGAACCGTCGGATTTCGGAACCATGTGAAGTGGTGAGGCCCAGGGGCTTTTCGAGCGTCTAATAATGCCTAATTTTTCAAGGGTGGTAAACTCGTCCCAAGCTATGGCGAGCTTGGCCGCGTCTAAGCACCGGGCTTTGGCAAATACGGGTGGGCCCGTTGTGGGAATAAAATGTTCAACCCCGTGTTTAGCCACTGTGGCTGAGAATTTGGGAATTGTGAGTGCTGGAAATTGGGTGAGGAGTTGATCAAACTTACATCCTGCTGTGGTGACGCTAGCCTGCACGGGTGGTGGAGAAATACGAGCTGAGCAGGGAATAGAAGCAAAGGACAGTGCATTAACCAAGCGTCTGTTCGCTAGATCAACTAATAACCCATGTGCACACAAAAAATCTGCGCCCAACAAGTTAAAACTCACCGCCGCTACAACAAATGTCCATCTGTAGTTGCGGCCGTGGATGCAGAGGTGCAGGCTTTTTTCGCCAAAAGTGTCGATGGTGGAGCTGTTGGCTGCCACCGCTCCATTGCCCCGGGGGCCCATGGCCCGGTCTGCTTGGGAGGGCATGACAAAACTTAGTTGAGCTCCTGTGTCGATAAGGAACCGCTTGCCGGTGTGTCCGTCCGTCACATATAAAAGCTTGCTTTTTTCGCCGAGAACCGCCGCTGTTAACGGCTCTCGGCTTCGGCGTTTTCCGGAATTTGTGAATTTGCAGGGGGGAACGCATTTGTAAGCCTTCTCGGCGAAGCGATGGTGGTAATAACAAACGTCGCTCCGTCTGTTGCGTCCTGGCCGTGTCAATGTCACCGCGGGCTGATTCTGCTCGGTGATTTGTGGCTCCTCGTGGCTCCGGACATCAGCGTTGAGGTCTGCGGATGCTGCTGTGGGTGTCTGCTCCTTGCAGGCGTTGACGAGCCGTTGAGCTTCGTGAGCTAGCGTGCGGAAGTCTTGCTGGGTGCTGCATCGCATGTTGGCCAGCATCCCTCTCATGTGTGGCGGCAGCGTACTGAGGAATATGAAATGGAAGAGGAAGTTGTCATTGTCCTCTTCTTTAAGTTGCAGCAAGTCCTCCATGAGGGCCTTGGGTCTGCCTCCTCTGTGGCCGTAAACCGCCAGGATCCTCTCGGCTCTCTCCTCGGCTGAGGGGACGTAATTTGCCACGATGGTCGCTTTCAGTTCTTCATATTTGTCCTGGGCCGGCGGCCGTTGGATTATGCTCCGCGCACATCTCGAAGTGGCGGCGTCGAGTTTGGCGACGATGTGATAGAACTTTGTATCGTCAGCCGTGATGCCCGCAAGTGCAAACTGGGCTTCAGCTTGCAGAAACCACGAGGCGGGGTCTTCCTGCCAGAAGTCCGGCAGGTTGACAGTGACGGCGTTTGTGTAGACCGTCACTGCTGCGTCTGCAGGGTGAGAGTGCCTTGCTTCGGCTCTCTCCGCGGCGCTGGTGCTCGGTTGAGCCCTCTCTATCACTTCTGCCGGGGGGGGGGGAACGTCGTCCATCTGTTCCCCTGTCTGCGTGGGCGCCGGTGTCTGCCTGGGTCGCCACAGATGAGTCGATCGCGGGGGAACGCCTCTGGTCCATACTCGCGTCAGGGTCACCAGTGTAGAAGAGCTTGGAAGAACGAGGCGATGTGATATATAAACCAAAGTTTATTATCAGCTCCTCTAACAAGTCTCATCCTAGTGCAGCAGCAGAAGAAGGAAAAAGAGACCGAACACTTTCGGCTCTATGAACTTATACTTGCACATAACAAAAGACATGCAAATCCAAAGCTGACATCCCTCCTTATCTTAATCCCCCCATTGTCTTTGTACTCCTCCTCATGGCCCTGGGGGGTCAGGGCAGCTCCTCCGGTCTCCACCGCAGTGCCTGGGAAACTCTTTGATCCTCACTGGCGGTTGAGATCTCTTTGTCCTGTTCTGAGGTGTGAAGTCGCCTTACATATGTAATCACCAAACATTCTCACATGCTTCAATGCTTCAACATATGTAGGTTATGGAATATATGATAAATATAGACCACACCGTCCATATATATATATATATATATATATATATATAGGGACGGGAGCAATCAGGGGAATCAGAGACAGCAGGGAGTGGCTACAGGCACGGGAATACTTGAGGGCTGAGACAAAAGGTAAACCAAAGACATGAACACAGGACTGGGGAATACACAACCATGACAAATGATAATAATAGTAATAAACAGAATCAAAACATTAAACTCAAACCCCAGACCAGAATAAAGAACATAACATGACTGTGATAATGAATAATACTAAATACAGAACATTCTAAAAAACAACTGAACTGAGACAGGGGAAACACAGAATGGAAAAAACAAACTTAAAGAATTTTTCCCCAACCCATGCTCAGACTCTGACATCAGTGACACATTCCTGATTCAAACAAGTACAACGGCAGCAATGGAAAACCTGCACAGGTGGCTGGAAACACTGAAAATAGCATGTCTTTCCTCTTTAAAAGGGCTTTCTTCTGGCCTTCTTTAAAGAAAAATCCATTACATATTTTAAGTCCAGCTCATGAATATCATCATACTCTATAGATGCATGCTTGATCAAGTCTACTTTTTACCAAGTTTGCAGTCCACTGTCCCACGCACAGCTGTCTGATGTAAGCAATCATGGCCTTTCTTCGCCATTCTCCTCCAGGTGAACGCTTTAACAGCCCACCTGTCTCCTCCATGCGTAATTAGCAGCCTCCTTCACTCAATGTTAAAGCTTAGAAAAATCCTTTACGCTTCAGGGTTTTTTGAGCAATTCATTTTCCCTAAACTCTTTTCCTCTCAATAAATTTATGAGCGCCACTTTCAAACCCTTTTTCCGGACATTTTGACCGAGCTAATTGTTTCTTACCTCTCACTGGCGCTTGCATAGTCACATCAAAACAATTCCTCTGATAGGCTATTGTTACTGGTACCCATGTGGGGCACTTGTAAATTAGACCAATCAGCAGCCACACATGAATATCAAGTGACAGACATAGAATTTGATCAATAAGTGACTTTCGCATTTCGGCTCGCGCAAAGCATCATGGGAACATGGCTACCAAACAAGCTCTATTGATACATTTAATTTATGGAAAGTTCCTGATCTACGAGCATATTGTATGCGTAGGGGTCTTCCCGGTTGTACCCGCAAATGCAAGGATGAACTAGTTGTGCTTGCATTCGCGGCCACGTTGCAGAAATGGGCCAAAATGCCCCCCCCTGTATGTATGCTGACATAGCAGATTTTTTATTGTCAAAGGACCAAGCACCCTTACTTGCCAGACTCCGAAATGACTACAAAGAAGGTAAGCGAGTGGTTTGACAGCTCAACTTTGGTTTTGTCATTTTGAGTAAATTTCACTACAAGGCATAGCCTGCTTACTTAGATCTATAGGTTGATACTACTATGGTTTAAGTACCACACGTTTTCAATGATTTGCAGTTTTATTTTACACCAGCCTACTTATCAATGGCCTTAATTACATGTGTGTGCAGATCAAGCTTCATTACCAATATACATAGAACTATATCCTAGATCCAGGCCTGCCTGTCCGTACCTACTACTTCAGGGTATAGACTCGTGTCAGTTAGGCTAGAACTTGAACAATACACAACACTATTTAATTATGTTATAATATAGACTTACTGCTTTAATCCAACAATTACGTCAGTCCGGATCCTTCAGCTCCGTGGGGAATGTACTGTATATAACGTAAATGGTGGCGGACATGTACACATGCTGGTTCCGAAGTTACATGCATGTATGCTGCAACTTTGCTTTTTCCACCGCTCTAGATGATACATGTCGTTTCCACACTTCACTATGGCACAATGTGCACCTGGCATAACAGAGATTTAAAGCTTAAAGCAGACTTTAAGCGGCAATTGTTCAGGTGTGACAGTACTGTTTGTATACAAAAGCAAGCTGGCTACCGGAATGTTTGGTAGTTGTGAACTTTGACCTCACATAGTCCGCACATGCGCACTCGTAATGCGAAAGTCGCTTATTAACAACAATATGATCTTTTTCATTGGCTCATGATAGGCCATGATCTTTTTAGGCCCCTGGGCTTCAGCTCAGCCTAGCCTGTTCATTAAGGCGGCCTTGAATATATGAACAACGCACACCCCGCTCGGGACAAAGATATTTAGCCCAATAAACAGGACATCCCGGCTAAACTAGGACAGTTGGCAACTCTTCCCATGGTGGTCCTGAGTCAAACTAATTCAAGCTGTTACCTCAACTACCATTAGTGCCTCAAGGCAGATTTCTCTGAGCAAAACGATAGGAACCCGTTGGGTAAATGGACTGGCCTCCATCTGCCAGCATTGCTGAGTGTCTGAAAACAATAGTCAGACCCGTTTCCCTTCAAGTTCACCTTCTAGGGCAGGGATGGCCAACTGGTGGGCCGCATGCGGTCCCGATGTCATCCATTGCAGCCCACCAGTCCATTTCCAAAAATCAAGTATATATTTATATCCCGTTTGAATGTATTAGGAACTGCATTCTTAAATGCAGTTATAGAGTCCACCAGCAGAGCGAGCTCTAATCGAAACCTAGGTGCTGCTCATGACTCTGAGCTAGTGGTCGAACGAGAGTGAGAGAGCCACAGATAGAGGAAGCCGTGTGCCCCGGAGTACGTCCTTTAAGGTATGTATGTGTTGCATGCTGAGACCGCATTAATCGGCTGTCAAAAGCAGTAAATGTACAGAGTAGGCTGCTTTTAAACAACAGTAAATGCTACAGCTCCTCACTGAGGAGTATTTACGGTAACAGGTTTCAAAATGAAAGGCAAATTTATATAAGAAACAGCAAATTTATTACAGAAAACTCACTAATTTAGAAAAAAACCCAGTACAACTAAAAAGTTATAAATTTTTTAATGAAATTATGCAAATTTATCAGTAGATGTTTGAACATCTAACACTAGAATAAAATATCGATTTGCCAAAAAAATAAATGGCTAATTTAAACCAGAAATGTAGCATATTTATTAGTAAAACTATTTTTTACTTTGATCATTTTCTTATAATATTTTAAAAACATTTTTCTTCATTGTCATTTTTCCTTTTATTCTTGGCTTTTTTGTTAATTACCATCTGGAATTTCTCTTTGCTCATCATTTTGATGGAGGGAGTTAGTAATTTTAATTCTAATATGAGAAAATACTGAGTAGCTTTTATTTTCATTTTCATTTTCAGTTTTAACTGTGAAACTTTTGCCTTTGAAGAAAAAAAAAATCCCCCCGCTCCAAGGTTTACATGTAAATCTGGCCCTTGGGAAGTGAAGAAAAAAAGTTGTGGCCCTCACTACCACCAAAGTTGCCCAGCCCTGCACTAGAGTGTTTGTGCTGCGGGCCAAGTTCCAGCCACGTTGGCCTTGTTTTAAGTTTTTAATTCTGCTATGGGCCTGTCATCTGTGCCACCTCTGTAATTCTTCATTTCACTGCTGTGCAAAAATAAAAGTGTGATACCAGAAAGTAAGCATGGAGTGAGGGTGTTACCAGAGTAGCGAAAAGGGAAAACACATGCAGTCTGTGGGTTGCACTCGTGTACACAGCACTGTGCACAGTAGTTTTGAGGTACTGCAGCTGTCTGCTCAGCAGCCGTGTTTCCCGCATGTGCGTTAAATATAATGTGCAGTTCACATGCCTGTACTGTCGGGGGAAACCAAAAGCCACCAAACTGATTTGAACAGTCACAGTCCAAAAGCAGAAGAAAAGCACGGTGATGAACATTTAAAAAAATGGTGAAGGTGCGTGAGTACTTCTTTTCCTATGTCAAAAATGACACTACTGTCTTCCCTAGGCGGGAGTTCTCCTGCTGCATGTGTGCAGATCCCTCACTCCCAAGATGCGTGGTCACATTTTCTGGGCTCCATGCACTTGGTATGCACTTACTTTCTGCAGAAGGGAATGATGAAACTTCTGCCATGTGCATGGTGCACTTGTTTGCACACCGATGTGTTTGTGACACCATGAATCCAGCCTAACAATCCAACCACAATACAAACTCTGCCCCTGCACTATGAATCAACTTTAATGTATCCAATATATTTATATCATTTGACTTGACTTACAGTAGATTTTGTAATTTTATACAGCTGATTATTATCTCTTTAAATTAACCCAATAAAAGGAGCAATATTTGTGAAACAGGTCCACTAGCAGCATCTTATTGATCCCATTTCCACATATTTTTTTTTAATTGAGTCTCCTCGGTAACAAGTGTTCCTTTCTACAGCTTATACAGGTCAGGGGTCTGTTATGTATTAATATGACGTATTATTGTGTGATGTGGGTGGTGGCTCCACCTTTCCAGTTCCATCGCCACCCTGGGTATAAAGGGCTGATGCGGAAGAGGTGCAGTCTCTTTTGACCTACAGTATGCCTCTGCCTGTATAGGAGCGCCTTGTGTATCTGTGAATCACGTAAAAAAGTTAAGTTCTATTGCACCTCCGGCAACCTCGGCAAATTGGAGAAACTGCGTGCATGAGCGATATTGGTCCATAATCTCAGCATGGAGGGACAATGCATTCTCAGCACAATGGGTGAGAGTGATAGTTTTGAAGACGTGGTTGGGCTAATGGCGCACTACTTTCGCACTTCAGAAAATGTCATAGTATGGATTCAGTTACCGCTAGCGTACTGGAGAGTCGGTGCAGCGATATGTCGCAGACCTGTGTCAGCTGGCTGAGGAATGCCAGTTCGGGGCTTTGGAAGAAGAAATGGTCCGTGACCAGTTGGCAGAGCACACACTATGTTCTGCGGCACGGTCAACGATCCTCACACACTCCGGTGAACTGACATTAGCCATGGCGGTCGAGATAGCTCAACAATTTGAAGCAGCGGATAAACTATCTAAGGACCTCGGTGAGAGAACTATGTTGAGGCAAGCTGAATCACAGTCAGCGGTGCAGGCCGTGGACCCGGATAGCGATGATAGTGCAGAAGACATGGAGGGATATGCTATTGTTATTAATATACAGTTCGCCACAGGGTTGCCCACATGTATGGTCAACCAAGCACCGTTACAAGGCAAGAGAGTGTCCGGTGAGGGGCAAACGCTGTGGCAAGTGTGGACTCCTACATCATTTCACCAGGGCCTGTAAAACATTTGAGTGAAGGAAACAGCGACATGATGTGGATTCCCCCGCCACAACTCCTACGGTTGTTCACACCGTCTCTCTGAGCACAGATGGGTGGATTTACTGTAACGTGATGTTGGACAGCGTGGAAGTACCGTTATTAGTGGACACGGGAGCAGCGGGTTCCGTGTAAAACTGGCCTACTGTGAGGAGTATGTTCCCGTATTACTGAGTGAGATGACTGTCAATGCCATATTGTGGCTACGGAGGAAATAGGCTGGCCATCGTGGGCTCGCTGGAGTTGACCGTGAGATATACACTACCGTTCAAAAGTTTGGGGTCACCCAGACAATTATTTTGTGTTTTCCATGAAAAGTCACACTTATTTACCACCATGAGTTGTAAAATGAATAGAAAATATAGTCAAGACATTGACAAGGTTAGAAATAATGATTTGTATTTGAAATAATAATTTTTTCAAGATACTCAACCTGCTCAAAGGAAGGTCAGTTTTATAGCTTCTCTTACCAGCTAAACTGTTTTCAGCTGTGCTAACATGATTGCACAAGGGTTTTCTAATCATCCATTAGCCTTCTGACGCAATGAGCAAACACATTGTACCATTAGAACACTGGAGTGATAGTTGCTGGAAATGGGCCTCTATACACCTATGTAGATATTGCACCAAAAACCAGACATTTGCAGCTAGAATAGTCATTTACCACATTAGCAATGTATATTAGATATTAGAGTGTATTTCTGATTAGTTTAAAGTTATCTTCATTGAAAAAAACAGTGCTTTTCTTTCAAAAATAAGGAAATTTCTAAGTGACCCCAAACTTTTGAATGGTAGTGTAAGTCGGCAGTGATGTCCAACGTCCAGTTTGTGGTTACTGTCAGCGGGTCGAATGTGATGCGCTGCGACATGTTCTATGGCCTGGGCTTCAAGATCACCAGTGGCGTTGGAGAGGAATGGTTGGGCTGTGGTTGGTGGGACCGATCGGCTCTGAACGTGGTGGATGATGCAGTATGGGACAAAGATTGACCTAGTATTCTGGGACATGGACAGGACCAATTCCATCCAGGGCCATCACAGGAGGGTTCCGGTGCCAGGACCCAAGTTACCCTGGATGTGGGAACTAGGCGGCATGGTGGAACACCCGTGACGGCAGATGGAGCTGAGACGATAGCTCCCTCTGCTTCCGGAATTCAGCCTGGAGATACCGAGAAGCAAGGGGCTGCAACGGCTTCGTGTTCGAAATGAAAGAGAGCGGGGCACGACCAGCTGGCACGGTGGACAGACGTGCCACACAGCAACACTGGAGGCAGAGTCGGGCTTCGCATGGGGTTGGTGGAGCCGTTCGACCCAGAGAGGAAGCCCAGTCTAGACATTGTGGACGTTTGAAGCCGAATCGAGCTCCCCTGCGGGTCACTGATATGATTCGACCCGGGGAGGAGGCTTAGCTAAAGGGGAATCCATGGCAAGAGAAAATGACCGACTGACTAGGGGCGGCTGCAGGTGGTGGCTGTCCGGGAGAACGGTTACCTCCAGCTGTCCGATGACTCATGGAGACACCCCAACGAGCTGCAGCGCATCAGCGATGAGAAGGAGGTGTTGAGACTCCGACATGGCTCGTCTCCAGGGGCGAAGAGATGAAGATGCTCTGGGCGGGAGCCACCAGATGGGTCTCCGGAGGGTGGCTTCTCCATCGGGACTGTATGGTAGCAAGGGGGCAATGGGTTAAACTGTATGTTGTGTTGTGAATTGCCTAGGCTACGTAGTCAGTATGTTCCTTACATTGAGTGATTTGTGAATTGCCCATGTACAAAAAAAAAAAAAAGTGATGTTTAAAGTATATGTTACTGTGTGGTTTGCCTGGGTTATGGGGTGGTTTTGTTGGGTGTGCCAATAGCACCGTGCGAACATAAATATTGACTGTTTAATTGTCGGATGAGAATTTTCCTGTATATATAAAAGTTTATGGGATTATTTTCAGTTATATTAGGAACACGGCAGTTTTTGTTTTCATGGACTGTATATACAGCCATGGACAAAATTGTTGGTACCCCTCTGTCAATGAAAGAAAAACCCACAATGGTCACAGAAATAACTTGAATCTGACTAAAGTGGTAATAAATAAAAATTCTATGAAAATGAACCAATGAAAATCAGACAATGCTTTTGAATTGTAGTTCGACAGAATTAAAATAATGAAAATAATGTGACCACAGGGACATGTTCAACCAAGATATGTCCTCTAATTAACATCACAGGTGTCTACAAACTTGTAACCAGTCAGTCGGCCTATTTAAAGGGTGACAAGTAGTCACTGTGCTGTTTGGTGACATGGTGTATACCACACTAAGCATGGACCAGAGGAAGTAAAGGAGAGAGTTGTCTCAGGAGATTAGAAAGAAAATTATAGACAAGCATGTTAAAGGTAAAGGCTATAAGACCATCTCCAAGCAGCTTGATGTTCCTGTGACTACAGTTGCACATATTATTCAGAAATTTAAGATCCACGGGACTGTAGCCAACCTCCCTGGACATGGCTGCAGGAGGAAACTTGATGAAGAATGGTAACAAAAGAGCCCAGAACAACCTCTAAACACGTTCATGGTGAACTCCAAGGTCAAGGTACATCAGTGTCAGATCGCACCATCCGTTGTTGTTTGAGCTAAAGTGGACTTCATGGGAGATGACCAAGGAGGATACCACTGTTGAAAACAAATCATAAAAAAGCCAGACTGGAATTTGCCAAACTGCATGTTGACAAGCCACAAAGCTTCTGGGAGAATGTCCTATGGACAGACGAGACAAAACTGGAACTTTTTGGCAAGGCACATCAGCTCTATGTTCACAGACGCAAAAATGAAGCATACCAAGAAAAGAACACTGTCCCTACTATGAAACATGGAGAAGGTTCTGTTATGTTCTGGGGCTGCTTTGCTGCATCTGGCACAGGGTGTCTTGAATCTGTGCAGGGTACTGACATAATGCACGGCTCAGGAGACACACACGCAGGCTCAGGGTAGATCTAATAGCTTTATTAGCAACAAGTGTGTATGAGTGTGTGTCTGTGAGATGTAAATGTGTTGGTGGTGGCGTCTGCGTCGGGCACGGAGGCAGGAGGCTGTACAGCCGGACAACCCTATGGGAGAAGCAAAGGGAGAAGGGTAACGGGCACCACACCAACACAGGTGATATGATAATGATGACTGGCTTACTTGGAAATGGCAGGTGGCTGGCACAGCAAGGGTGAAGCCCGGAAGACAGCGACCTGGAGCGCCCGGTGCAGCAGCGAGGGAACGGTGGCGGAGAGGAGTGGTCCACCGCCGGGAAATCCACCTGTGCACAGGGGAGCAGACTAGGAGAAGAAGGAGGTAAGAGATTCTTACTTGAATGCTTGCTGAGCGGTTGGGATTCCTTGCAGCAAGGGAAGCGAATGAAGACTGACGGCTTCAGGCCGAAGCCCAGGGCGAGGCGGCTTAAATCCCTCGCCGCTGACGAGGTGCAGGTGTGCGTGCAGCTGGCGCCGCAGATGGGCGGCGAGGCATGACAGTACTCCCCCCTCTAGCAGCGCCTCCTGGCGATGGTTTCTCCGGGTGCGCTCGGTGGAACTCAGTAATGAGGGACGGGTCCAACACAAATGACGAGGGTACCCATTGCCGATGTTCAGGCCCATAACCCTCCCAGTCCACCAAGTACTGCAACCCACGACCCCGGCGCCGGGAGTCCATGATAGAAGAGACAGGCCAGCCCGGATGACCATCAATCATCCGGGGCGCGGGCTGCGCAGCAGGAGGAGGTCAAAGGGGATCGGAGACTGCCAGCTTCACCTTGGAAACGTGGAAGGTGGGATGGATGCGGAGGGAGGGGGGAATAGCTACACGCACAGCCACCGGGTTGATAATCCTGGTGATGGGGTATGGGCCCATAAAACGCTGTGCCAGCTTCCTCCTCTCACCCTTTAAAATGACGTCCTGGGTTGACACATAGACACGCTGGCCCACCTGGTACGCTGGGGCAGGTCTTCTGTGCCGGTCCCCCGTGGATTTGTTGCGCTCTGCCGTGCGTAAAAGCGCATTGCGCGCCGACGCCCAGATGGATCGGCACTGCCTGAGGTGCGCCCGAACTGAGGGGACAGTTACCTCACTCTCCTGCGCTGGGAACAGAGGGGGGTCATAGCCCAGGGACGCCTTAAAGGGAGACATCCCAGTGGCAGAAGAACGGGCGGTGTTGTGGGCGTACTCAACCCAGGCGAGATGGTTACTCCAGGACGCAGGCTTGGATGCAGTGACGCAGCGGAGCGCAGCCTCCAGCTCCTGATTGGTCCGCTCACACTGCCCGTTGGTTTGGGGGTGATGGCCGGAGGAGAGGCTTACCTTGGCTCCCAGGGCGTTACAAAAGGACCTCCAAACCTCTGAGGAAAATTGGGGCCCCCGGTCCGAGACCACGTCCACCGGAATCCCGTGCAGCCTGACCACGTGTTGGATTAGGAGGTCCGCCGTCTCCAGGGCAGATGGAAGACCTCGTAACGGGATGAAGTGCGCCGCCTTGGAGAAACGGTCTACGATGGTCAGGACAGTGTCGAAGGTGTTAGAGACTGGGAGTCCGGTGACGAAATCCAGGGCGATATGCGACCAGGGCCTGCCAGGGACGGGCAGAGGCTGGAGCAAACCCGCTGGAGGGGCATTACCTGATTTACTGGTGGCACATACAGGGCAGGCCCGGGCGTAGCGGGCAGCGTCCTTCCGCAGGCCCGGCCACCAGAAGGACCGTTGAAGAAGGTCGATCATCCGGGAGGAACCAGGGTGGCAGGTGAGCTTAGATGTGTGCAGCCAGTGGATGACCTCCCCCCGGACCGTGGACGGCACAAAAAGCCTCCCCTCCGGTCCGCCGCCAGGGTCAGGTTCCGCTTCCTGCGCCTTCCGGATCTTACTTTCAATGTCCCAAGTGACGGCTCCCACGATGCACGACCTGGGCAAGATGGTGTGGACCGCGTCCTCAGACGCCTCAGGGGCAAATTGCCTAGAGAGGGCGTCAGGCAGGCCGTTCTTGGAGCCAGGCCTGAAGGTGATGTTAAAGCGGAACCTGGCAAAGAACAAGGACCAACGCGCCTGGCGGGTGTTCAGACGCTTGGCAGATCTTAAGTACTCCAAGTTCTTGTGGTCAGTCAGAACCATGAACGGCAAGTCCGCCCCCTCTAGCCAGTGACGCCACTCCTGCAGCGCGAGCTTGATGGCAAGGAGCTCTCTGTCCCCCACGTCGTAGTTCCGTTCCGCCGGGGACAAGCACCGGGAGAAGAAGGCGCAGGGCCGTTTGACTCCGTCATCAGGTGACCACTGAGATAGAACCGCCCCCACCCCCGTGTCCGAAGCGTCCACCTCCACGATGCATTGCAGCGAGGGATCGACTTGGCTGAGGACCCGGGAGGAGGAGAACTCCGCCTTCAGTGCCTGGAAAGCAGCTGCGGCCTCTTCGGTCCACCGGAACGGGACCTTAGGGGACGTGAGACGGGTCAGAGGGCCGACGACGGTACCAAAATTCGGGACGAAGCGGCGGTAGAAGTTTGCAAACCTAATAAATTGTTGCACCTGTTTCCTTGATGTAGGTGTGGGCCATTCCACCACCGCTTTCACCTTCACTGGGTCCGGAAGCACCTGGTCGTGGGAGATGACGAACCCGAGGAAGGACGTGGTTTTAGCGTAGAATTCACACTTTTCTGCCTTCACATATAACCGGTTCTCCAGCAGCCTTTGGAGGACCCGCCTCACATGGACCCGTTGCTCGTCCCTGGATTTGGAGAAGATGAGGATGTCATCCAGGTAGACGAACACAAACAGGCCGATGAAATCCCGGAGGACGTCATTTATAAGGCGCTGAAAGACGGCTGGAGCATTGGTCAACCCGAACGGCATCACCAGGTACTCAAAATGGCCGTTCGGGGTACGGAAGGCTGTCTTCCACTCGTCTCCCTCCCGGATCCGGACGAGGTGGTATGCGCTGCAAAGATCCAGCTTGGTGAACCAAGTCGCCCCCTGGAGGGAGTGGAAGGCGGTGTCCATTAGTGGTAGGGTGTAGCGATCCTTCTCCGTGATATCATTCAGGGCGCGGTAATCAATACAAGGACGGAGGGAACCGTCCTTCTTGCCCACGAAGAAGAATCCAGCGCCTAATGGTGATGACGAGGGACGGATAATTCCAGCACTCAGCGATTCCTTGAGGTAGGAATTCATAGCCTCCTTCTCCGGCGCCGACAGGCTGTAGAGTCGCCCAGAGGGTAAGGGTGCCCCCTGGCGAATGTTTATTGCACAGTCGTAGGGCCTGTGTGGAGGAAGAGACATCGCCTTGGACTTGCTGAATACCATACCCAGGTCGTGAAATTCTGATGGCACCAGGGAGAGATCCGGCGGCGCGGCGTCCTTGGGAGTTGGAGAAGAGGACGGGGAGCAGGCAGCGGATTGCAGGCAGGTGCTCATACAGAAGGAACTCCATGCCGATACCCTGGCGGACTTCCAATCCAGGACGGGGTTATGGAGGCGAAGCCAGGGGTACCCCAGGATGACGGGCGACACAGAGTTGGGGAGGACATAGAAAGTGATTTCCTCCCGGTGGTTCCCAGAGATGATCACAGGGACAGGAACGGTCTGGTGTGTAACCCTCCCCAGGGAGACATGGGAGAGGTTGACCAGGGCGAGAGGAGATTTGAGGACTTGGCAACGGATGCCCAGTCGGGTTGCCAGGCTTTGTGAAATAAAGCTGCCCTCCGCGCCCGAATCCACCAGTGCGTGGGTGAGGTGCCCAGTGGGGTTGTGACAAAACCGGATGGGTAGCTTCAATTGGGAGAGGGGATTTAACCGATTGACGTCTGCAAGGCCCCCTACAGTGACTCGCGGACCTCCCCGTTTGGCTTCTGTGGACAAAGCTCCACCGTGTGTTGGCTGTCTCCGCAATACATGCAGAGACCCAACTCACGGCGGCGTTGTTTCTCCGTAGGAGGGAGCTTTGTCCAGCCTGTCACCATCGGCTCCAACTCCTCGGAGCGCGATGGTGACGGCAACGCCAGGGGGCGAGCTTGGGACAGGCGCGACGAGGCACCACGAGGGCGAGAAGAAGACGACTTCCGCTCCGAGGTGCGCTTGCGCAACCTGTTATCCAGGCTGATGGCTAGGGACGTTAGCTCCGCTAAAGTCTCCGGGATGTCCCGTCCAGCCAGTTCGTCCCTCAGACCATCACTGAGACTGCGGAGGAAGATGCCGCAGAGAGAACGTTCTCCCCAGCCAACCTCCTCCGCCGCTACCCGGAAGTCGATCGCGTAATCAGCTGCCGACCGGCCTCCCTGCTGGAGGCTGAGAAGCCGATCAACCTGAACGCTCTCTGTACGAGAATGATCAAAGACCTCCAGGAACAGTCTCACAAATTGGCCATAGGTGAGGGTGGCGTAACTGGGCTTCGCCATTACGGCGTAAGCCCAAGTAAGCGCTCGCCCCTCCAGGAGGTTCCCTATGTAGCCAATTCGGCTATGGTCTGAGGGAAAATCTCCGGGCACACGGTGGAACACGGACTCACATTGCATTATAAACCCCCGTGTTCCGCCGAGCTTACCGCTAAAGCGGGCGGGGGTCGGAATGGGTGTGAGCCGAACCGGTGCTGCCGGAGCAGACTGGACGGCCGCTGGAGCAGCAGGAGCCGCGCCGCCCTGACGAGCCGGGGGGAACGGCTGTTGGGGGTCCAAGCGGTCCAATCGGCTAGTGATGATGGATAATTGATTTAAAATCACCTGTTGCTGGTGGGCTATTAGGTCCACCCGAGCCTCGAGGGTGGAAAGTCGGCGTGTGAGCCCGCCGTCTGCCGAGCCGCTCTGCTGAAGCCGTACTGACATAATGCACGGCTCAGGAG
This sequence comes from Pholidichthys leucotaenia, assembly GCA_020510985.1. NCBI lineage: Eukaryota > Metazoa > Chordata > Actinopteri > Cichliformes > Pholidichthyidae > Pholidichthys > Pholidichthys leucotaenia. The sequence continues at coordinate 108,464,027 of CM035845.1, forward strand.
ACACACACGCAGGCTCAGGGTAGATCTAATAGCTTTATTAGCAACAAGTGTGTATGAGTGTGTGTCTGCGAGATGTAAATGTGTTGGTGGTGGCGTCTGCGTTGGGCACGGAGGCAGGAGGCCGTACAGCTGGACAACCCTATGGGAGAAGCAAAGGGAGAAGGGTAACGGGCACCACACCAACACAGGTGATATGATAATGATGACTGGCTTACTTGGAAATGGCAGGTGGTTGGCACAGCAAGGGTGAAGCCCGGAAGACAGCGACCTGGAGCACCCGGTGCAGCAGCGAGGGAACGGTGGCAGAGAGGAGTGGTCCGCCGCCGGGAAATCCACCTGTGCACAGGGGAACAGACTAGGAGAAGAAGGAGGTAAGAGATTCTTACTTGAATGCTTGCTGAGCGGTTGGGATTCCTTGCAGCAAGGGAAGCGAATGAAGACTGACGGCTTCAGGCTGAAGCCCAGGGCGAGGCAGCTTAAATCCCTCGCTGCTGACGAGGTGCAGGTGTGCGTGCAGCTGGCACCGCAGATGGGCGGCGAGGCGTGACAGGTACAATGAAATCTCAAGACTATCAAGGTATTCTAGAGAGAAATATGCTGCCCAGTGTTAGACAGCTTGGTCTCAGTCGCAGGTCATGGGTCTTGCAACAGGATAATGACCCAAAACACACAGCTAATAACACCCAAGAATGGCTAAGAGTGAAACATTGGACTATTCTAAAGTGGCCTTCTATGAGCCCTGATCTAAATCCTATTGAACATCTGTGGAAGGAGATGAAACATGCTGTCTGGAGAAGGCACCCTTCAAACCTGAGACAACTGGAGCAGTTTGCTCATGAGGAGTGGGGCAAAATACCTGCTGAGAGGTGCAGAAGTCTCATCGACAGTAACAGAAATCGTTTGATTGCAGTGATTGCCTCAAAAGGTTGTGCAACAAAATATTAAGTTAAGGGTACCATCATTTTTGTCCAGGCCTGTTTCATGAGTTTGTTTTTTAAAATAATTCTGTTGAACCACAATTTAAAAGCATTGTCTGATTTTCATTAGTTAATCTTCATAGAATTTTTATTTATTACCCATTTTGTCAGATTCAAGTTATTTTTGTGACCATTGTGGGTTTTTCTTTCATTAACAGAGGGGTACCAACAATTTTGACTACGGCTGTATATCGATAGAGATGGCAGAATAATCCATCTAGCCGTGTGGGGATGGGACAGTAGTCCACCTGTCCCCCTCTAGTTTTAGTTGTTTTGTGTGCATGGATTGGCCTGCTTTATCTGTTTATTATTAGAGTGAGACTCGGGTACTAAATTTGGGAGGGTCTAATTAGTGTGCATGTGTTTTGGATTTTTTTTTAAAGGGTTTGGGAATGTTATGTATTAATATGTAATAATTCCGCCGCCACCCTGGGTATAAAGGGCTGATGTGGAAGATGCAGAGTCTCTTTTGACCTACGCCTCTGCCTGTATAGGATGATGATGATGTGTATCACGTAATAAAGTCAAGTTCAAATGCACCTCTGGCCTTGTTATTGGAACACTGGTTATGGACATAACAGGGTCACCACTCCTCTCTGCTCGCTTTTCCCCATTCTATTATGCTGAGCACCAAGCTAGAGGGTAGAAAATACCATTTTTACCTGGTCTTTGGTATGACCCTGCCAGGATTTGAACCCCAGCCTCCTGGTTGTGGAGTGGATGCTCTACCAAGTAGGCTACCATTTTGGTTTTCCATATATAATTGAATTCATTGTATTACTGATCACTTTCTAGTTGGAACTTGGCTGCTAATGGATGATCCAGTTGTTTATATAATAGTAATCAAGTGTCAATCCAGTGTGCTAGGAGCATGTAGTGTGTTACTCTTCAATCATGGCCCATCTGCATCACAGCACATATGCACAGGTGGCCCCTGACACTTTTGATCTATAACACACTCAAATAAATGATGTCAAAGGGTTTCAAAACCCACAAAGTCCTTGTAAGGAGGTAGGATGAGGTAGGCAGTGGCTAAAACAGCAGTTAGCTCCCTGTTGTTCAACTTTTTACACACACACAATCCATTTTATCATTCACTTTCACCTGATACTTTCTTTGGTCATTTAATACAGACTTTTAAGATAAGATAAGATAAGCCTTTATTAGTCCCACAATGGGGAAATTCCAGGATTGCAACAGCGCAGGGACAGCAACACTCAGAGCAATAATTAAGAAGATAAGAAAAATAAGAGCAGTGAATATACATATGTACACATAAATATATAAATATATATACACAGTGCGGAGCATTGTAGCTAGATGGAATAAACAGCATAACCGTCTATTTAGTTACCCTACATGGTATGAATATGTACCCATACATATTGTCACCCTCCGTAGCGACTGATATTGTCCTAGTTGTATACTGGAGGGGACCATTTGTGTAAGTTTATTGCGTCTTTTGCATTCAATACTATTAGGTCGTTACGTTTTTTTGCTATCTCTGCGAGCAGCCCTGCTTAGGTTATACAGTCTGACAGCCGTAGGTAGGAAGGACCTGCGAAACCTCTCGGTTGCGCACCTAGGATGATGTAGTCTACTGCTAAATGAGCTCCTCAGTGCATTCAGTATGTCCTGCATAGGGTGGGACTCGGACTCCAGCAGAGATGACAGTTTAGGCACCATCCTTCTCTCTCCTATCTCCTCCACTGGGTCAGGGCGTTGCCCCAGGACAGAGCTAGCTTTCTTGATCAGTTTGTTCAGCCTCTTCCTATCAGCTGCTGTAATGCCGTTGCCCCAGCAGACCACTCCAAAAGTGATGGCTGATGCCACCACCGTGTCGTAGAATGTCTTCAGCAGCACTCCTTGTACACCAAAAGGCCTGAGCCTCTTCAGTAGGAACAGCCTGCGCTGTCCCTTCTAGTAGAGTGCGTCGGTATTGTGTGACCAGTCTAGTTTATTGATCAGATGAACACCCAAGTATTTGTAGGATGTCACCATCTCAATGTCTGTTCCCTGTATGTTTACTGGTGCTGTGAGGGGTTGTCCTTGCCTGCGGCAGTCCACCACCAGCTCTTTAGTTTTCCTCGCATTGATCTGGAGGCAGTTCCGATGGCACCAGTCCACGAAGTCCTGGATAAGTCCTCTGTACTCAGCTTCATCTCTGTTGGAGATGAGGCCGACGATCACAGAGTCATCAGAGAACTTCTGTAGATGGCAGTGTGTTGTGTCAGAAGTCCGCAGTATAAAGGGTGAACAGGAAGGGAGCCAAAACTGTTCCCTGGGGGGCCCCCGTGCTGCCAATGATCGTGTCAGACACACAATCCCAGGTTCTCACAAACTGTGGCCGGTTAGTGAGGTAGTCCAGGATCCACGATGACAGGTGCTGGTCCACCCCTCCGCACAGCAGCTTGTCCTTCAGGATCATCGGTTGGATGGTGTTGAAAGCACTGGAGAAGTCAAAGAACATGATTCTCACCGCATTCCCGGGCTTCTCCAGGTGGGACAGGGAACGGTGAAGGAGGAAGATCACTGCATCCTCCACCCCAGTGCCATGCTGGTAGGTGAACTGGAGTGGATCCATCGTTGGTCCCACCAGGGGGCGGAGGTGAGCAAGGAGCAGTCTCTCCAGGGTCTTCATCATGTGAGACGTCAGGGCCACTGGTCTGTAGCTGTTCAGATCTTTGGGGTGGGAAGTCTTTGGTACAGGTACCACAAAAGATGTTTTCCACAACTGTGGTACCGTCCCCAGCTTCAGGCTCAGGTTGAAGATGTGCTCCACAATCCCACACAGCTGGTCTGCACAGGACTTGAGGAGCTTCACGCTGATGCCATCCGGTCCTGAGGCCTTCCTCGCCTTGATCTTCCTCAGCTCCGTCCTCACCTGGGTCTTAGTGAGGGTCAGGTTAGGGGGCTGTTTGCTGTAAGGGGGGGGGGGGGGGGGGGGGTTGGTGGAGTGGGGTGTGGACAGCAGGTCTCGATGACTTTAGAGGCAGCAGTGGTTGTTGTGCAGTCGGGGGGGAGAGCGGTTGGTCAAACCTATTAAAAAACAGGTTCAGATTGTTCGCCCACTCCCTGTCCCCCGTGGCCTGGGAGGAGGTATTCTGGAGCCCAGAGATGGTTTTAAGGTTTCTCCAGACCCCGCCGATGTCGCTCTGTTGCAACTTGTCCTCCATCTTCTTCCTGAAGCTGTCCTTGCCTTCTCTGATCTTCCTCCTCAGCTCCCTCTGTACGGACTTCAGCATCTCCCTGTTCCCCGACCTGAAGATCCTCTTCTTCTCTCTCAGAAGTGTTTTTATCTCAGGGTTGATCCAAGGTTTGTTGTTCAGGCAACACCGTATGGTCTTGGTGGGTACGGTGTTGTCCACACAGAAGCTGATGTAGTCCATGATGGTGTGAGTGAGGCCATCGATGTCCTCACCATGTGGATCGCAGAGCTGCTCCCAGGCAGTGGTTTCAAAACAGCCCTTTAGAGCGTCCATTGCCTCTTCAGACCATAACTTCACCGTGCGCATGACCGGAGGTTATCTGTGAACTAGGGGTTTGTACACCGGCAGGAGATGAACCAAGTTGTGATCCGATCTCTCGAGTGGGGGGAGTAGTGATGAGGTGTACACCTCCTTAGTGTTATAAGTCCAGTGTTTTATTGTCTCTAGTGTGGCATGTGACATACTGGGTGAACGTGGGCAGAATGGGGGACAGTGAAATATGGTTGAAATCACCTGTGATGAGGAGGAGAGCTTCTGGGTGTTCTGTCAGCAGCCTGCCAGTTACTGAGTGAATGACATCACGCACTGTTTCCATGTTTGCCGTTGGATTTTGGGGTTAAATGCTAGAGTTACACTGTAAATCTAACAGTAATTATTAATAAAAGAAGTAAGTATAACTTAATCCTTCAAAAAAATTGAAGTCAGTCATTTCTACAAATTTAGCCTTACTTAAAAATACATGTTTGCAGTAGTAACTCAGTTGTGGTGAGTGCACTTGCGTTTTGGGGGCATTTTAAGTAATGGTGACATAATTCCAGTTTGTTGCATTTCATTTTTTTCTAAGTTAACTTCAATATTGTTTAAAAAAATGATTGCTGCCAATGTTTTTTTTTTTTTTATTCAGGGTATGAAATCATTCGGCTGTGCTCCAATAAACCAACAATCCAGTGACCAGTAAAAGTTAACAACTTCACAAAGTTGCAGTCTTGTAATCCTTGTTTAGTCAACACACACAAAATTAATCAGCCACTTTGATAATGGCATAATTTAAGTAAATGTTCCTTTTTTATTATTGGATAACATAAAGTGACCAGTGTTTATTTTAAATATACTATATTCCAATGATTTGAAAAAGAAACAGTCAAGAAACGGGACTGTTCCCTGCTTTTGGGGGCCCTATGTAAGACTGTGTTTGGGGTCCCTATTTTTGTAAAGCAGAGGAAGATGCTTCATGGCAGTGCATCAGTCTGGTACACTTTATTAAGAAGAAAATGGAAGAAGAAGAAGAAAGAAGAATCAAGCAATTTAAACCTCCAGAAAATAATATGAGTGCATTGCAGAATTTTGAATATTATGATTTGTAATTTCCAAAAATATAATCATAATCATCAAATGAAGATAGGTACTTTTAAATCTCTCTCTCAAAAATACAAAACAAAAAACACAGCCAGAAGAGCTGATAGGAAATGTTAAACGTTATAAAATGGGCATTATCTCCTTAGTTAGACTGTCAGTTTACTGCGTGTTACTGTTGCACATGTGTTGAGGCTTTTGTTGTGATGTTATCCAAGTTTTAGATAACTTTTGTGTTTAGCACCATGAACGAAACTGCTATGGCAGTGATACAAATTGCCATAGCAGTTTCCATTCTCCCCCTTGCAGACTTTTAACAAAGTTTATTGAAATAAAAAACAAAAAAACCAAAAAACTAGTGTTGCCAAGGTAATATAATTTTGAGCCACTTCATCCCCTTGCAGACTCACACAGCACTACTGATGGCAGCAGCCTAGGGGCAGATTTACTAAGGCAGCGCAAATTAGCGAGTGCCCAAATTAGACAGAGTGCCTAAGGGAGTGGCCAATTTTTGCAAGAGATCTACTAACAGCATTGAAAATTATGAACACAGACGCAGACATTTCATTTCAATAATGACCACCCATCCACCAAGAGCACCACAAAATTGTGCACAGGCACACCTGATGAGGAAGCGGGTCAATACAGGCACAGCTGGTTTGGAGGACCATAATATAGGAGTTTTTTTTAAAGCTTTTGTTTAAGTGCAAAACCCAGTAAAATAGTTTATTTTTGTTTGTCATATTTCAAAGTTTTGATTTTCATTTTACATGGCAGACCCCTTTGTTTAATATGTATAAATTAAGTATTTGTATCTAATTTAAAAAAGAACGATTAATAAATTGATTATTTGACCGTGTTTATTTTATTAATACAAGAACCATCAAGATGGTCTGATGGAGACTCTGGGTTTTTATGTGAATAACTTTGTTTTAATAAAATCTACAGGTCTCCAAGTTCACAACTTTTTATAAATATGTGCGTTTTATGTTTTCTGAAGTCTGAAACGTAATAAAATTAAACACACACAATTACACTTATTCCTTAGACAACCACAGCCGAGACTGCTGTCTTTGAGTTACTACAATGTTGTAATTTCGGGGGATGTTTCTATGGATTTGTGCTCTTTTTTTTTTTTTTTTACTAATGCCATTGTTGTTTTCCTCCTATTGTGTATCCTGAACTGGGAGATAGAAGTAGACAGACGAGGGAAGTGAATTACCGTTTTATGCACAGCAAAAAGAAACATATAGAAATATGGATAGAGGAAAAAAAACAAAGAAAATTGGCAATATGGAAGAGCTTTTGTTTCAAGAGTGAGGGGGAGGTAATGGATAGAGAGGAGGAAAGCTCCGGAATCCAAGTGTGAAGCGTTGCAGAAAAAAAAGTCACTGTCCGCTGACATATCTGTATGTCCACTGCAGGTAGGAAGGGCTTTCCTGTTGTATCCTATTTTATGGATACAAATTCATTTAGTAGGCTATATCAGTCCCTCTAGGATTTCGCAGGATTTTTATTTTTTTTTTTCAGTATGTTGCAAGGTTCTCCTTGGGGATTGCTTGAATCGCACATTGGATCTTGTCCAGACTGGAGATTCACAGCTTTAAAACTCATTGACAAGATGTAGTAGTGATTACCTCTAAAAACATATATACACTGTTTTATTTTTGTATACTTTATTGATCCCCAGAGGGGAAATTGAGGGCATCCACCTGGATGGATGAAGCGGCCACGGTACGGCGCTATCCCTTTACCATTCACACACACATTCACACCTAGGGCCACTTTTAGAGTCTCCAATTAACCTAACCTGCATGTTTCTGGCCTGTGGGAGGAAACCGAAGAAATTCCGGGGTAAACCCACGCAGACACGGGGAGAACATGCAAACTCCACACAGATCACTGTTGGTCAGGGGCTGGGATCGAACCAGGGATCCCATGACTAAGGGTGAGTTGCTGTGCTGCTGCAGTGCTAACCACTGCGCCACGCGTGTCTCCTCACGCACACTCCTGAGACGGGGGTGTTTTCAGGCAATCAGATGTTTTTCAACACAAACATGGCACTTCATACACGCGGTCATTACAGAGACTTGAGGAGACATTCACCGGCTGGCCAGGGGAGATGGAGGAAGGAATGATGTGGAAAATCTCGCAGGTGAGTGTTTTTTTAAAATCATACACTGTTTTTTGCTGACGTGTTCTGTATATACTCACTGTAAACATGGAAGTGCACGCAGTGCAGAGCCGCATTTGATTGGTCAGACTGATGACATACACGTTTGTGCAGTACTCAGGGACAAATTTGATTGGCAAAAATTGGCGGAAGTTGACAACAATTGGCCAAAATTGTGGTAAAGTTGCGGTGATTGGACAAAATTCAAATTATGCAGGACCTGCTGAAGTCGTGGGAATTGGTACAATCACAACATCACAAAATCCTGGAGGGACTGCTATATATAAACAAATGAAATTTTAAAAAAATCCTCTGCTGACTGATTCCAGTTCAACACAACACTGATCTTTGTGAGATTGTTTCTGTTCATATAATCTGTTCTGTCATGCCAAATAAAGTCAGGCACAGAGAGAAGCTTCTATCTCTTCGGTCACACGCCATCGGTTCTTGCCACTGTCACCTCCTGGCACCAATGATCGCTGTCATGTCAGGTGGAGATGAATTCAGACATGCTTTTTTGGGGCGTTAGATCCTGGTGCAATTAGCAGGAGACTGACAACTGCAAACCTTAGTAAATCACCTTGCGCCAGTCATTTAAATACTCTCCTCCCTCAAATTTGTGATTTGACATAACAACTCCTACAAATACATATGCAATGAGGCCAGGCACAAAATTAACATAGTCCACACCTTTCCATCGCTAACTTTGCCCTGCACCCTTTAGTAAATCTCAACAGTAGTTTTTTAAGGCCAAAACAGGGTTTTGCAATGGCGCAGCTTGTTAGTAAATCTGCCCCTAAGTCTACGAGGGCTCAGGGCTTGATGGTTTAGGAAGGAGATTGACCCTCCCTCTTGAGTCTACATTTGTGTCCTGGGGAGTCCCTCAGTTACTGAAGGCCCATAGCATTTGCGTACACTGCCCTATGGGGGAAACGGCTATAGTTGTCATATCTAGAATGTAGTGATAAGCCTTAAAAACACAATGGAACAAAAAAAAAGGAAGTAAAACGTTGTAATAGCTGCCAGCCGGACAATTTATGGCGTAAGGGCAGGAGTGGATGGAGGGAGGTCTGAGGCCCCATCAAACGAGAGCAAAATACTCAGAGAAGGCAGGCAAGCATGAGAAATTCCCCTCACACCCCACCCCAAGGAGAGAACGAAAACGGTTGCGACCGATGTTCGGAGAACCACAACCTGGAAACGGAGTCCACATTCTTCCTTTGATAATCAGGGTCCCCGCCCGCTCCATGCCGCGGCACACTGCACCACCACACTCAACGGACCAGCAATCCACATGATGCAGAAAAAAAGCCAGTGAGCCACAGTCAGACAGCAGGAGCGTTGTTTCCAGTTTTTATTAGATGTCTGATATTCATATGTTATAAATTCTGTGTATTTTTGACTAAAGGACTACATGTTTATTTTATTTCACCTTTATTTAATTCACTTCTCTCTGCTTATCAACTTTCCTACGCTGCCTGTGTGTGACTGAATCAGCGTTATGTACTTGCCCTAAGCAAGACCTGTGCCGTGATCACTCCGGTCCAAACACAGCCAGGTGACCGACCACTACTACCAACTTGGCCTTACTGCCACCGAAGCCCGAGGAGCGCGCTTGTTGTCAATGTGTGTGGGCGCGTCGATCACTGGTGCAATTTTCTACATCAAATGCTGTGTAGAAAATGTGACAGTCACCAAAACACATCCGGGTATTTCCAAACCACAAACCCTGGATGATCAGTGAAGTCCAGGCTCTGATCAGAGCTCACAACTCAGCCTTCAGACAGAGGGACAGCTCTCTGTACAGCAGAGAGCTGTACAGAGAGCCCCCCTTCCCCTCTCCCCCTCCCTCCCCCCTCTCTCTACAGGTACATGAGGTGAGGAGACAACTGAGAGCAGTGAACCCTTGCAGAGCTGCTGGTCCAGATGGTATCCAAGGAGAGATGGTCAAAGCATATGCAGACTAGCTGGCAGGGATCCTCACCAAGTTGTTCAACCTCTCCCGTACACATGCCGCTGTCCTCTCTTGCCTCAAGGGCTCCACCATCATCCCCATCCCCAAAAAGGCTGCAATTGACAGCCTGAATGACTACAGACCGATAGCACTCACATCTGTAGTCATGAAATGTTTTGAGTGACAGGTGTCCCAGCACATCAGGGATTGTCTTTCCCCCTCCTTCGACCCCCATGAGTTCGCCTACAGGGAGAACCGGTCTACAGAAGACGCCATCGCCTCCACTCTCCACAGAATGCTGAGCCACCTGGAGAATCCAAGGAGCTACGTGAGGATGCTCTTAGTGGACTACAGCTCAGCTTTTAACACCATCATCCCAGACATCCTGATCTACAAACTGCATCTCCTCCAGACCCGCCCCCCCCCTTCCTTACCTGCTCCTGGATAAAGAACTTACTTACCAATCGCCCACAAACAGTCAAACTTGGCCCCCACCACTCCTTCACACTGTCCCTCAGCACCGGCTCCCCCCAACGCTGCGTACTAAGCCCTCTACTGTACTCCCTGTACAACGTTGACTGTATTCCAACCCACCTAACCATTGTCATTGTGAAATACGGGGATGGCACCACCTTGGTTGGGCTCATCATCAACGGCGTTGAGAAGGCATACAGAGCGGAAGTAGAGAATCTGCTGCTGTGGTGCCAAGCAAACAACCTGGAACTGGATGTCCAAAAATCTAAATAACTCATTCTGGACTTCAGGAAGAACAGACAGGACCACCCCATACCCCCTCCACATAAATGGCGACCACGTGGAAAACGTCCCTGCCTTCAGGTTCTTGGGCACCCACATCTCCTCTGACCTCTCCTGCACTGTCAACACCAAGGCCCTGGTGAAGAAAGCCCAGCAGCAGCTGCACTTCTTCTGTGTCCTGAGGAAGAACAACCTGGACCAGAAGCTGCTGCTAGCAGCTTCTATCGCTGCTCAGTGGAGAGCGTGCTCACCTACTATCTGGGTGTGTGGTATGCTGGCTCCACAGCCGAGAACAAGAAGGCTGTGCAGAGTGTCATCAACACCACCCAAAAAATTATCAGCTGTCCTGTGCCCTCCCTGGAAGACATCTCCAGAACCTCCTGTCTCAAAAGAGTCAAGGCCATCACAGGAGACACCTCACATCCCGCCACCACCTGTTTGACCTGCTCCCCTCTGGACGATGGTTCAGAACGATCAGGTCTCACAACTCCAGACTGACAAACAGTTTCTTCCCCTGGGCCATCTGAACTGTAATCAGAGGCCCCACTCTGCTCCCTCCGATTGCTCACATGCACAGAACTGAGGACCTTTTAATTATCACTATAACTCACCTGTCTTTGCACTCCTCACTTTCATGTATATTGACCCATCTGTGAAATCACTACTGTACATATTGTCCATAATCCTTGAGCCATTTTACTCTATTATGTGTTCTGCACTCCGCAGTCCTATGTACATACTGTAGTTCCACCCGCGAAGCCGCTACTGTACCTGTGTATATACCAATGCGCTATTTATTATTTTTAGTTTTATCTTTATCTCAGTAGTATGATTAATCGTGTGTTCTGTAACTGTTTTATTTCAAATTCGTCTCGCTTACTTTACTGCGCAGTAGCCTGGTAGAGCACCCACAATTTTGTTGTGCTGTACAACTGTACAATGACAATAAAGCCTATTCTATTCTATTCTATTCTATTCTATTCTAATTATGTGCATTAATGTTCCCTTAACTGCAGCTGGATGTCACTGCATTCTCCCACTCCTCCCACAGTAGGGCAGCCTGGTGACATCGATGCAAATCAAGGGGGTCCAGGAGAGCACATTTTTTTGCTTTAAAATTTGCAACTTTTCTCATTAATGTGTAACTTTTTCCTCATAAATTTACTACAATTAATTGTAAATGTAAAACTTTTTTCTTGTAAAATTTGCAATTTTTTTCCCTCATAAATCTGCTGTTTTTGCATCTTAAATCAACAATTTTTTTCTTGTAAATTTGTAACCTTTTTCTAGCAAGATACAAGCAAGATGATGCCTACCGAGGAAGATGTTTTTGTTCGTTCCGTTCTCGAATGCCGACTTTTTCTCCTTTTTTGCATGTTTGCTGCTCTTTCTACAGTGCATAAAGGTTATGCACTGATAACATATGACCAATGGACACTACTGGACATCGACAAGACAAGCAGTCATATGGAATTTACTGGCTTCATAGCACCCAATCTGCAATGCATTGTGCGGCCAAGACCAGTGGGAGATAAGAGAGTGCTGTGCCCTAATTTTCTGTGAGACCTGGCTCTCATACAGAGTCCCTGAGTGTGCCATTCAACTACAGACTCACTCAACACACCGGGCAGACCAAACTGAAGCCTCGGGTAAGACAGGGGAGGGGGGGGGGTTATAAACAACTCGTGGTGTGGAACTGTACAGACTTTTTTGCAAGCACTGTTCGCCTGATGTGAAGTTTTTACTGCTGAAATGCCGTCCCTATTATCTACCGAGGGAATTCACTGCCACGTTTCTGGCCACTGTTTATATATGTCAACGAAACAACTACACATCAGTGATATGCAAACTACATGATGTCATCAGCGCAGTAGAGACAACCCATCCCATTGCTGTTTTTATTGTTGCTGGTGACTTTAACCGGTGCAATTTACGGACTGAACTTCCCAAATATTACCAGCATGTGGACATTCCCACCCAAGATAAGAACACATTGGATCATGTTTACACCAACATATGCGGTACATACAGAGTAGCACCCCACCCCCACTTCGGACAGTCAGATCACATTTCCCTGTTTATGTACCCAGCCTACAGAAAAAAGTTGAAACAAACAAACCCTGTTATTAAACAAATTAAATGCTGGACTCCAGAGGCTGAAAACACCCTGCAAGACTGTTTTGTCTGTACAGACTGGGATGTGTTTAAAGCTGCAGCCACCCAGGAGGACTCTTCTGTAAACATACAGGACTATGTTGAGTATGTGACTGGGTACATCAGCACATGTGTTGACGCCATTGTACCCACCATACAAGCCAGAAAGTTCCCCAACCAGAAGCCCTGGATCAGCAGTCAGGCACGTCAGATGCTGCATGCTCGCCCTCTTGCATTTAAATCAGGCAATGAGGTTCAGCACAAAACCGCAAAGTATGGACTGAGGAGGGCTATAACAACAGCCAAGAGGCAGTACAGGGAAAAGCTGGACACCCTCCACGCCACTCCTGACCCAGGGCGCATGTGGCAAGGCCTGCAACACATCACAGACTACAAGAGGACCAACAGCAACACCACTAGCTTCACAGACAGCCTGCTGAATGATCTCAACATCTTTTACACCCGCTTTGAGACCACCAGCTACAGTGTAGAGAGGAGACACGTGCACACGCATCCTCCCCCTCCACTAAAAGTCTCATCAGGCCAGATAAACAAAGCACTGAGGAATATCAACCCCCACAAGGCAGCAAGACCAGACAATATCCCTAGGCGGGCCCTCAGAGCATGTGCTGTCGAGTTGACTGACGTTCTCACATCCATCTTCAACCTCTCCCTCAATCAGAACATAGTGCCCTCCTGCTTCAAAACTACAACCATCGTCCCCCTCCCCAGAAAAAGCCAACCGACCTGTCTGAATGATTACAGACTCACTCACTCCAATCATCATAAAGTGCTTTGAGAGAGTGGTGCTGCCCCTCATTCAGGACAGCATACCAGATACCCTGGACCCCCTGCAGTATGCCTATCAGCCCAACAGGTCCACCTCAGATGCCATTGCTGCAGCACTCACTATTGTCTCTCCCACCTGGAAGATGAAGACTCCTACATTAGGATGCTCTTTGTCGACTACCGCTCCGCCTTCAACACGGTCATCCCCCACAAACTCACCGACAAACTGTCTTCACTTGGCCTGCACCCCACCCTCTGCGACTGGCTACTGGACTTTCTAACTGGCAGGCCCCAGTCTGTCAGGATGGGTAACAGGACCTCAGCCAGCATCATCATGAACACAGGTGTCCCCCAGGGTTGTGTTCTCAGCCCCATTCTCTACAGCCTCTTCACGACTGTGTTGCCTCCCACAAGGACAATATCATCTTAAAGTTTGTGGATGACACAGCAGTGATAGGACACATCACTGGTGATGATATAGCATCCTACAGAAGGAAGTTAGCCAGCCTGGTGTCATGGTGTGAGGACAACAACCTCATCCTCAACACAGACAAGACAAAGGAGATGATAGTGGACATGAGGAAGGGGAGCAGGAGATCCCATCGGCTGCTGTTCATCCAGGAGCTTGAGGTGGAGAGGGTGAGCAGTTTTAATACCTGGGCATCCACATCAGCGAGGACCTTACGTGGGCACATAACACCACAGAGCTGGTTAAGAGAGCTCAAAAGCGGCTGTACTTTCTGAGGAGGCTGAAGAAGTTTGGCATGTCCCTCAGGATCGTCAACAATTTCTACAGCTGCATCATCGAGACCACTTTGACCAACTGCATCATTGCGTGGTATGACAGCACTTCTGCCCTGGACCACAAACGCCTGCAGAGTGGTGAAGACAGCGGAGAAGATCATCAGGACTCCACTGCCTTCTCTGCTGAGCATCTACCACCGCACAGTCCAAAGGAGAGCTGCCGCCATCATCCAGGACCCCACCAACCCCCAGCACAGAATGTTCACATCTCTACCCTCAGACCAGAGGTACAGAAGTGTGAAATGCAGGACAACAAGACTATAAAACTCCTTCTTTCCCACTGCCATCAGACTCCTGAACAAAAAACAAATTCCCAAACAAACTCCCTATTTGCAAACACAGCTTGAAAATAGGAACTCACACACCGGTTGCTAAGTTTGCACATTGCTCACTGTGCAGTGTGCATAGTCTCAACCCCTTCTCATGTCCATAACATCTCTGCTGCTAAAATATCATTGTGCAGTCCACTGGGTAGTACCATTACAGAGAAATTTTCCACTGGGTGCTAATTTGTAATTTGTACATTGCTCATTTGCACATTGTACATAGGCTTATGCTATCTATTATGCCATCTCAGGTTCATATCATGTCTGATATTAATATACCATTGTCCATTGTAGTCATCCAGTGAATTTTCAGTTTTCATTCTTCTTGTTTCCTGTAGTTTAACTGCTTTAACTGTCCTAATTGCCTAATATGTGTTATTAGTGAGTGTTATTAGTAATCAAATCAAATCAAACTTTATTGTCATATTGCTGTACATACAACTGTAGTGCAGGCAAGATGAAATTGCGTTTCTCTCGGCATCCATATAAGAAGCAGCATGATTAAGACACACTCCCACATAGCTCCACCCCCCACCCCCACCCCCCATCCATTCACACATCCCTGAGACATACTTGGGGAAAAAGAATAACTAACTATAATATACAAAATGTCCATAGGTGCAGTAGTGTGTATGAGAGATTCCGGGTCAGCTGTTCAGCATCCTGACAGCTTGTGGGAGGAAGCTGTTGATCAGTCTGGTGGTTCTGCCTCTGATGCTCCGGAATCGTTTGCCAGATGGAAGAAGTTCAAAGTGTTTATGCAGAGGGTGAGAACGGTCCTTGACAATGTTCTGTGCCCTGCTCCTACAACGGTTCTGAAAAAGTTCTTGGACAGAGGGGAGGGAGACTCCAATTACCCTCTCCGCCCCCTTGACTATCCTCTGCAGGGTTTTTTTTGTCTGACATACTGCAGCTGGAGTACCATGTAGCAATGCAGTACGTCAGAACACTCTCCACCACACCTCTGTAGAAGGTCCTGAGGATGCAGATGGGGAGAGAGGCCTGTTTGAGTTTCCTCAAGAAGTGTAGTCTCTGCTGAGCCCGCTTCCTGATCTCCAAGGAATTCTTGCTCCAGGTCAGGTCCTGCGAGATCTGCACTCCGAGGAACTTGATGTTCTCTACTCTCTCCACTAAACGGCCGCCGATGCTGAGGGGGACGTGCTCAGGCTGTGACCGCCGGAAGTCGATAATCATCTCCTTCGTTTTGTCCTTGTTGAGCACCAGATTGTTCTCCCTGCACCAGCCCTCCAGGTCTCTCACTTCTTCCCTGTACATTGATTCCTCATCCCTCTGAATAAGTCCCACCACCGTGGTGTCATCTGCAAACTTAATAATCTGGTTCCCCTCGTGTTTGGATACACAGTCATGTGTTAGAAGTGTAAACAACAGTGGACTGAGAACACAGCCTTGAGGGGTTCCGGTACTCAGCGTGACAGAGTTGGAGATGTTGTTTCCAACCCGGACAGACTGAGGTCTCTCAGTCAGGAAATCCAGGATCCAGAGACATGTGGCGGTGTTCAGACCGAGAAGGAGTAATTTCTCCATCAGTCTCTGGGGAATAATGGTGTTGAATGCTGAACTGAAATCAATGTACAGGAGTCTGGCGTAGGTGTCTGGCGTAGTACTCATTAGCATTAGATGTGTTATTACCTTCTTAGTAGTGTTGTGTATCTATTACCTTGGCATTCGTTCAGAGACCAGAGTAAGAATTTCATTTCTCAGGAAATGTTGCATTTCTTAACTGTGCACATGATAATAAAGCCTTTGAATCTGGAATCTGAATCGAGTAGATATGTGATTTTTTTCTTGCAAATTTATATACATTTTCTCATGAATTTGCAACTTTTTTCTTGTAAACTTGACTTTTTGTAAATTTTTAACTGTTTCTTTTGAATTTGGAATTTTCTTTCTCATAACTTCATGACTTTTTTCTTGTAAATTTGCATCTTTTTCCCATAAGTGTGCGTTTGTACATTATTATAAATTTGTGACTGACTGCAATAGTGACCCCTCAATATTTACTCTGGATAAATTGTTCTGCTTATTGTCCCTCCCAACATGGAAACCCTTTGGGAAAAAAAGCAAATGTGGACCTCTGGAAAAAACATTTGAGGACCCCTGTAATAAAGTAAATAAAACTTTAATTGTAGTTTTGTGTGAAGAAGATACATTTAAGTTAACTCTTTTTTATATAACTCAGTTTACTCAGCTGAAAAAAATAGATATGCTTGAATGGTTGAGTTAACAATCTTAAATGATTCAAGGCAATCCATTCCTCGAACACTTTGAATTGAACTAACTCATCAGGTTTTACAGTGTACTTGGTTGAAATAAGGAGCAAGTTCACTTGGGTAGAAGATGAGGGTTTACTTGAAACATGTTGCAACTGCCACTGTTAAGCTGTAATCCCCACCTTGTCACATGACACCTTTCAATATAAGTAGCACCACAGCTGGGGGATTCATTTTGTGAGGCAAAGGGGCTCTCTCCATATTGGTTGAGTGATAGGTTCTTTACGTGTTGAATCTGAGACTGGCTGGTCAGTTCCTTTGTTCCCTTTGGTGATCACCTTAATTGTTCACTTAATGTTGATATCAATAAGGATGTGCCTACAGCTGAACATTACATCTTTAATTTCCTGCTGATCTTAATCTGACAGTAAATTAAGTTAACAAATCATCAGCCTTTCACACCAGCCTAAGGGATTGTTTAAACAATGTACCAGCAGGTCTGTTGTCTAACCAGACTTATCCTCCACCCCAAGTGTATGTACTACATTTGTCTTCTCCTTTCAGTCTCTTCCCCTTTGCTGCTTAAACGATCCATCTTAGCGTCTCTCAGACAGTAGATATCTGACTTTCATATCTATCATTTTGCTCCCTGAAAGGTTAGGTTCAGTGGCTCAGCCTGCAGATCTTGGTATTTTCTTCTTTCGACTTCCTAAAAAGGATCTAACCTACCACTGTTAATCTTTATCATATATCCCTCATAGTGGCCGCAGGGCTCCCTTAGTGTTCTGCTGAGTTGCAGCCATTAAATGTCACCTAGCCTGAGACAGAAAAATTGGGAGAGTAAGTCTTTTGCCAAGGGAGAGCAGATATGTAGTATATACTCATACTTTATCTGTGTTATTCCAAATGTCTAACCAATCCCCTGCTTTATTCGTATTCTGCACCAGTCTTTTAGTAGTTACTCATGCTTTAATGGGTTGTTTATAAAGTTAAAGTTAACACAATATTATGTGTCCAGACAGATGGTGCAGTGCTAATGGAGAAAAAAACCTGACCTTTCAGTTAATGGAATTACAAAGTGGCCTCTGATCTGTCTGCTGCAGACGTGTGTAAGGGTGTTGTGAGGGGGGTTGTGTGGCACAGAGATCTAACAGCCATACAGTGTTTAGGCATGCAGGCATAATTACAGTCTGTTCTTGCACCAATGTGAAGGTAGAAAGTTTGTGTTGATGGGCTATGATAACAAAACTGCTGCAACACGTGAGTATAGGATGCATGTTAGTATTGGTAAAATGAGATACAGCGGGGAAAATAAATATTGAACATGTCAACATTTTTCTCATTAAACATATTTGTGATGGAGCCATTGACCTGAGATTTTCACCAGATATCAGTAACAACCCAAGTAATCCATACATACAAAGAAATCAAGGCAACTGTGTTCACAAAACAAATTTTATTTAATTAAGTGAAATGACACAGGGAATAAGTATTGAACACATGAAGAAAAAGAGGTGCAAAAAGGAATAGAAAGCCAAGAAACCAGCTGAAATCCATCAGCATTTAGGTAGCCATCCTATCCCCCATCAGTGCAAATTAATTTCAGCTGGTTAAGTCCTGATTGATAGCCTTGAAAAAAGGTCTGTGAATATCAGATTGTCGCACCACAAAGAACTCATGATGGGTAAAGGCAAAAAGCTCTCACTAGCCCTTTGCAACCTTATTATTGCAAAACATAATGATAACATTGGTTACAGGTGCATTTCTACACTGCTGAATGTTCCAGTGAGCACTGTTGGAGCCATCATGCGGAAGTGGAAAGAGCATTATTTTAGCATAAACCAGCCACAACCAGGAGCTCCTTGCAAGATTTCTGACAGAGGAGTCAAAAGAATTATCAGAAGAGTTATCCAAAAGCCAAAGACCACTCGTGGAGAGCTCCAGAAAGATGTGGAGTTAGCAGTTTTCTTTTTTTTAACTTTTACTTATACAGGGTAGTTCCATTGAGAGGAAACTGTCATGCGCTGGCCCTCACGAGCCAGCAAAAGACGCACACAGTCACCAGTGAGTTTACAGTGAGTTTTATTACGGTGAAAAGTTAACAACACAAGATGCAGGGGCAATGACACATAAGTCCATACACTTCCGGAGACGTAAGGCTAGACAGCTCACTTACGGGTCCTAAAGAGGAGACGGTCATACACAGGCAAAGGTTGTTTAAGTAATTAGCTACGCAGGCTGCTGAAGCAAAGACACACAAAGGTCTACTTTCACCGGAAGGGGTAAGGCTAATAGCTCACTTACTGGTGCCGGAGAAGTGACGGTCAACAACAAGCAGACAAGGTAGATGATAGTCCAAGTCATCCGTAGCTCAGACGTATAACGACTGACACTGCTGCGTCTTACCGTCGCCAGTGCTGGGCTTATATGGCGAAACACTAACGACGGTAATGACACTCAGCTGACCGACCGTTGACAGGCGGAAACCCCACCGAGCACCTTCACAATAAGAGCCCGGTGAGGCCAGAATACAGCCCGCAGCTGTCAAGGCCGGCAGCGAGACATAACTTTAACCCGAGCGCGATCAGAACCGGCGCTCGGGTCATAACAGTACCCTCCCTCCACGGGCGGACTCTGAACGCCCCAAGGAACCACCCTGCCCCCCCGCCCCCCCAGGGTGGGAGGTGGGAGGACAGGTGCGGAGGGAGAGAAACCAACCCCTGAACAAGACCATGACCAGACCAAAAAAAAAACATACGAAACCAAAAAAAAAATACATGAAAATACCTGGAAACAAAGAACAAAATCCTCATACAATAGCCCCTCAAGAAAGGAGGGGAGAACAAAACAAAGACAAGACTTGACCAAACTATGAATACAAAACACAAAAGGCAATATAGATTGCTTTACCTGACTTATGGCTTTCAAAACATGAACAAAACAAAAAAAAAATACACACCAACACACAGGGAGCAATCTAAAATTGCTTAGCTTTGGCTATGACAATGACTATGGTTTTGCAAAAGAACAAGAACAAGAGGCAATCAAAAATTGCTCAGAACTAGACTGTGACTAAGACTGTGGCTTACAAAGAAAAAAAACAAAAATAAGAGGCAATCAAAAATTGCTCAGACTTGACTACGACTATGACTTTGGCTTACAAGAAAACAAGAGGCAATCTAAAAAATTGCTCAGACCTGACTACGACTATGACTTTGGCTTACAAGAAAACAAGAGGTAATCTAAAAAATTGCTCAGACCTGACTAAGACTATGACTTTGGCTTACAACAAAAATCTCAAGACGTACTTCACATGACCAGGCCCCGTATGGGCCCACAGATAGTCCCACAGTACATGATAATCAGGTGGCCTGCCCCAGTCCCATGCCCCCAGAAACAAGTCCTCTGGTGGCCGAACCAGGTCACCCCGTAACACACACAGTATATTGGGTGGCCAACCCAAGACGCCGAACGCTCCAAGCAGTTCCTCAGGTGGCCGACCCGCATCCCACAACCACCAGGACCGTGGAGGGATTGCTTGCAGCCGCTCACCTGAACACGACAAGACGGGGGAGCGCCAGACCATCAAACAAAGCCCACTCACGGACCCCAGCTGGTGGCTCCTGAGAGGGGGACAACCAAAAACTTGGACCCCCTCGAATCCTGATTGGGTCACAGCCGCACCTGCGCTGGACCCCCACTGGACCTTGTCGGACCACGATTGGGTCATCGTTGCACCCACGTCGGACCCCGACTGGGTCACAGCCGCACCTGCACTGGACCCCCACTGGACCTCGTCGGACCCCGATTGGGTCATCGTTGCACCCACGTCGGACCCCGACTGGGTCACCTCGGCCGCCCACGCGTCGGACCCCGACTGAGTCACCTCAGCCGCCCACGCGTCGGACCCCGACTGGGTCACCTCGGCCCACACGTCGGACCCCGACTGGGTCAGGACTGCTCCGGCGACGACCTCCATCTCCGAACCTGGAACCCCCAGTCCCGTGACCTTGACTGGCTCCGGACCGGTAACGCTGTGGAGGTGCTCAGAAAACAAGAGAGGACCGGGATCAGTTCCACCGGCAGCGCCAGAGCCCAGCGAGACGAGCTCGGGTGCAGCAGACGGCTGCCCCTCACTCGCCTCCCCATGAGGCAGGCAAAAATGCTCTAATACACCATACAGGAAAACAAGAAAGAGCACTTGCCTGCACTCGGGCTCTGGAGCCGTCTAGGACTTCGCCGATCCAGGTTCAAGGAGAAGCTCGTCGTCGGGCTCCCACTCGGCTGCGTCGGGTTCCACAGCCGGCCTGATGGTCTCTGCAGCTGGATCCTCACGCGCTGGCGTCCACGCCAATAACCCGTATGGCGTGGGGGCAGAGGACCCTGGACCTGCTGACTCGGGCTGCATCCCTGAGGAACCCTGGGGACACTCTCTCGTCGGCTCTGGCTCCTCACTGCAGTCCGTTCTTCCCTGTCCAAAGCTAGGCTGCAGGGCCGGGATATTTCCCAGAGCTGCAGGCCTCCCCCTCGTTTGATGGCGTGGGACTGACGCCAAAGACCGCTCCGCAGGAGGAGACACAGAGGCAGCAGGTTTAATATAAATGGCTACAGCTGGGGAAAGGAGCTCGGGGAGCTGCGAAGCCCGAGCTTCACCCCCAGGAGTCAGACAAGACAGATCACTATGATCGATAGGAAAGTGAACTTGAACTTGCCTGTCTCCCGGGGGGAGGATGGTATCAGCTGTAGTGGACATTGCTCCTTCCCTCGCTCGCTGGATGGTAGAAACGGACCCATGGACGGAGCCCACCGGCACAGGACTCAGCTCACTCACAGCAGCCGGCTGGTTGAGGGGGTCATCCCGGCGGCCCGGAACTGGATCCAGAGCAGGAGCTTGCCGAGGATGCGCCCGGCTGCGGCACCGACGCCTTCGCTGGCCCCCAGATGGTGCGAACTCCCGGAACGGATCGAGGAAAGGATCGGGATCCATGAGCAAAGAGCAGGAGTGCCTCTCCTCCTGCTTCATGCCGCGTTCCTCCTCCATCATCAGGTAGCTCTCGCGTTGCGCAGCGATGTCCTCCCTCCTCGCGTCGACTTCCGGGTGGTCAGCGTAGCGGGGAGAGAGATGACAAAGTATATCCTCGGCGGCGTCCAGGTACCAGTGTATGCCGTGGTCATAATCTAGCAGAGAAGCGGAGATGAGCAGCTCATCCACCACTTCCAGCACATCAGTCAGCTCGTGGCTTGGACTCCACATACGGTTCCTCCGCGACGGCATTCTTCACATACACGGTACCCAGAGAGGAAAAAGCAAATGTCCAAAAAACTCAAACCCACTGGTGAATAGCGTCTTGGGTTGGCGTCACCGTAACGCTGTTTTGGCAGCAGTGTACTGTCATGCACTGGCCCTCACGAGCCAGCATAAGATGCATACAGTCACCAGTGAGTTTACAGTGAGTTTTATTATGGTGAAAAGTTAACAACACAAGATGCAGGGGCAATGACACATAAGTCCATACACTTCCGGAGGCGTAAGGCTAGACAGCTCACTTACAGGTTCTTAAGAGGAGACGGTCATACACAGGCAAAGGTTGTTTAAGTAATTAGCTACGCAGGCTGCTGAAGCAAAGACACACAAAGGTCTACTTTCACCGGAAGGGGTAAGGCTAATAGCTCACTTACTGGTGCCGGAGAAGTGACGGTCAACAACAAGCAGACAAGGTAGATGATAGTCCAAGTCATCTGTAGCTCAGACGTATAACGACTGACACTGCTGCGTCTTACCGTCGCCAGTGCTGGGCTTATATGGCGAAACACTAACGACGGTAATGACACTCAGCTGACCGACCGTTGACAGGCGGAAACCCCACCGAGCACCTTCACAATAAGAGCCCGGTGAGGCCAGAATACAGCCCGCAGCTGTCAAGGCCGCAGCGAGACATAACTTTAACCTGAGCGCGATCAGAACCGGCGCTCGAGTCATAACAGAAACCTCTCTTTTTCAAGGATGCTTTGTTCACACAGTTACACATTCACACCTGGAAGCTGTACAGTACAACCACAGACTGACTTGTGGTCACTGAGCAGCTCCACTGGAGCAGTTGGGGATTAGGGCCTTGCTCAAGGGTACCACAGTGGGGTTAAGAGGGTGGGGCAAACACTGCTATATCATCTGTCCCACCCAGATCTGATCCTGCTGGTCCTGGGATTGAACCAGCGACCTTCTGCTCACCAGTACACATGCCTAACCATTAGGCCACCACTGCCCCAGGTGGTGAAATGGCAGGTACTGCTGTTTCAAAGAAAACAATAAATAATTCACTCAACCGACATGGGCTCTATGCCCGTTCACCTCGCAAGACGACACTGCTGAAGAAAAAGCATGATGAAGCTTTTTCAAAGTTTGCTGCACAACATTTGGGCAAGCCAGTAAAATACTGAGAGAATTTAGTCTGGTCAGATGAGATCAAAATGGAAATTTTTGGATGCCACAACACACAACATGTTTGGAGGAGAAATGGCAGTGCACACCCCATCATGGTGTGGGGGTGTTTTTCAGCACATGGTACAGGCAGACTTCATATACAGTAATTGAAGGAAAGATGAATGGACAAATGCACAGAGACAGCCTTGATAAGAACCTGTTGCTATCTGCCAAGATGCTGAAGATGAATGAAGATGGACATTTCAGCGAGACAATGATCCCAAACACACAGCCAAGGAAACTCTCAACACCTCCAGAGGAGGGAAATAAAACTGCTAGAACGGTCCAGTAAGTCACCTGACCTGAATTCAATTGAAAATCTATGGAACAAACTGATGATAAGAGTTCATAGAAGACACCCACAGAACCATCAACATTTGAAGACAGTTTGTGTGGAAGAATGGGCTAAATTCACTCCTGAGCAATGCCTGCACCAAGTTTCTCCATACAGGAGGAATCTGGAAGCTGTTATTACCAATAAACCCTTTTCTACTAAATATTAAATGAATTTCACCAAGAATGTTCAATACTTATTCCCTGTGTCCATCCATCTTTTTCCGCGTAATCCTTTTTGGGTCGTGGGGGGCTGGAGCCTATCCCATCATCTTTTGTGTGAGAGGCAGGGTACACCCTGGACAGATCGCCAGTCCATCGCAGGGCCAACCAGAGAGACAGACAACCATTCACTCTCACAGTCATACCTAAGGACAATTTAGAATCACCAGTTTGATGCCAGTTGAACTAACTTGCATGTTTTTTGGCATGTGGGAGGAAACCGGAGAAATCCCGGAGTAAATCCATGCAGACATGGGGAGAACATGCAAACTCCACACAGATCACTGTTGATCAGGGACTGAGATCGAACCCAGGAACCCCCAGCCAAGGGTGAGTTGCTGTGTTGCCGCAGTGCTACCCACTCTGCCACTGTGCTTCCCCTTATTCCCTGTTTCATTCCTCTTCATTAAATATAACTTGCTTTGTAAACACAGTTGCCTTGATTTCTTTGTATGTATGGATTACTTGGGTAGTTACTGATATCTGGTGAAAATCTCAGGTCACTGGCTCCATCAGAAATATGTTTAATGAGAAAAATGTTGATGAGTTCAATACTTATTTTTCCCACTGTATATGGCAGTCCCTCCAGGATTTTGCAATGTTGCGATCGCACTAATTCAAACAAAAGCAGTGATTCACCACATCTTTTGCGCGACCTGCCAACCTGCGCGCCATCCACGTCAAGAGGGTCACCATCATGCCCAAAGACATCCAGCTGGCCCGCCGCATCCGTGGAGAGAGAGCTTAGACTTTCTGCTGCACATCCACCAACCACAATGCTCCACACTGTGTGTCTATATATATATATATATATATATATATATATATATATATATATATATACTGTATATATATATATACTGTATATACGTGTATATATATATATATATATATTAATATGTACATATGTATACTAGCTGCTCTTGTTTTTTTCTTGCCTTCTGATTGTTGCTCTGAGTGTTGCTATCCCTGTGCTGTTGCAATCCTGGAATTTCCCCATTGTGGGACTAATAAAGGCTTATCTTATCTTATCTTATCTTATCTTACCTTGGAACTTTGTCCAATCACTGCAACTTTCCCTCAAATTTGGCCAATCCTTGTCATTTTCCACCAGTTTTGCCAATCAAATTTGTCCCTAAGTAGTGCTCAAATGCTCAGTCTATCCAATCAAATGCATCACTGCACCATGTTCACTTCTGTGTTTACAGTGAGTATTAAAGGAACACATCAGCAAAAAACAGAGTGTGTGATTAAAAAAACCCCACTTACAGTACCTAGTTTTCCTACACTGTCCCCACCGTCTCCTCCGGACTCCGGACCCTCGAGGTCTCCATCCTAACCAAGGGTATTAAGTGCCGGATTTGTGTTGAAAAAAAGTCCACCTGCCTGAAAACTACTCCATCATGGGAATACATGAGAGGAGAGACACTGTAAAACCACAAACAAGCAAATCTAACACCATGGCCAGTGTTGTAACAGTTTATACATCTTTAGAGGTAAAATCATTACTACATCTTGTCAATGAGCTTTAAAGCTGTGAATCTCTGGTCTGGACACAGACCAATGTGTGCCCCTGGCAAACCCCCAAGGAGAGTCCCTCCTCCCAGTAAAACTCCCAGTAAAGGAAAGATGAGTATCTGATGAGACAGGTGTGTGTCAATACATGCAGCAGATAGACAGATAGGTAAGAGTCAGGCATGGAAAGAGAAAGCATATTCAGTCATTTTTTCAGAAAAACACAGACGTCGATAGACAATACAGAGCAACAGAATAAATTATTTCTTTTTTCTCTGTGCTCAATACCAAATGGTTGGGGACCGCTGTGGTTAGGCAGTTTTCAAATGAAGGTGCTGTCATAATTTCCAGATCTATACTCTTTAACATGCATTCAATGCAATTTATCTGTTGTAATGGATATTATGTTAAAGTCTGTATTTGCTGTTGCACAAAAGTTTTTTTGTATGGCAGAAATTTCTGCTTAATTTACAAATCACTGTTTAATAGAGAAATTTTGAGAATCCTGTGCTTTTCTTGTAGTGTTATATAGAATGTCATTTCAGTAAACTATGGAAAAAAATATCCGTTTTAAAATTTGTAATTCTTCCCACAATTTTTAGTGCAAAAAACCCTCTCAAAACATTTCAACTTTTCTTGCAACTTTGTTAAAAAAAAAAAAAAAAGATCTTGCAAATTCAGCCTTTTTGGACTGCAACAATCATAAAAACTTCCTACAAAATCCGGGAAGGACTGATAAGGATATTTAAAGCCATTAAAATGAAAAATTTTAAAGTACACTACAGTGCTTGTGTGTTTTCCATTTTGTAAATTAGTCATGCTTTTGCCTTTATTAAATCAAAATAAAAGCTCAACTTTTCTGTTTGCATCCACCCTCCTTTGAGGTGAAATGTCAAAAAAGAAAAAAAAAGTCCTACTGCAATCACATTTGAAGGTGGGAACACCCAGAATCCTAAATACACATCTGTCTCCCAGAAAGCAATTCACTCAGAAATCAATCACCACAAACCTCTGTTATCGCAAATTGAACTGGGAATGCATATGAGCAGTGATAATAGAATTTGTGTCTGCAGTGATTTGCTAGGCGGTGTTTGGACCCTACAATGCCATACCAATAATATGATAATGGCTCCAAGACTCCACTGACAAATGTGACACCATCACTGTCGCCAGTGTAGAAGTCTCATCATGCATTTGTCTGTCTCTGGAATTTTACTGTTATTGTGCTCATCCCTGTGACTTCTTTGGCCCTTTTTCGTCCTTCCTCTATTCCACTCACTGCAACCTGCTGACCACCTGATCTGGTGCATAAAATCCCCTATGTACACTCTGTTACTCTAGAACACTGCAGTTTGCAAAATAGCTGCTAATTTTTGTAACAAACATAATTTGCCATAAAATATGAGCATTGATCTGGAGATACTTAAGACAAATATTTTTTTGAAATGATGACAAAAACAATCCAGTCTTCTTCTTCTTCTTCTTCTTCTTCTTCTTCTTCTTCTTCTTCTTCTTCTTCTTCTTCTTCTTCTTCTTCTTCTTCTTTTGACAGCTTCCTTTAGGAGTCACCAAAGCAGATCATCTTTCTCCATCTCACCCTTGCATCACTCAAACTGAGCTGTGTATAGATAGATAGATAGATAGATAGATAGTTGAAACCTGAAGTTTACACACTCTGTATAAAACACACACACTGTAAACTTTTGTTCTCACTCTGACATTAAATCAGACTAAACTGTTTTAGGTCAGTTAGAATTATCAAAATTATTTCTATTTGCTAAATAATTTTGAGGGGATTTTTTTTTTATTACTTTCTTCAAAGTTTACATACACTGAGATTACTATGCCTTTAAACAATTTGGGAAAACCCAGATGATGATGTCATAACTTTTGAAGCTTCTGATAGGTTAATTGACAAAATTTGAATTAATTGGAGGCAGACCTGTGGATGTATTTTAAGGAGCACCTCAAACACACAACTTCCTTGTGTGAAATCATTGGGAAATTAAAAGAAATCAGCCAAGATATCAGGAAGAGAATTGTGGACCTCCACATGTCTGGTTCATTCTTAGGTACAATTTCCAGATCCCTGAATGTGCCACGTTCATCTGTTCAAACAATTATACACAATTAATTAACATGGTGGGAATGTCCAGCCACCATACCGCTCAGGAAGGAGATGGGTTCTGTGTCCCAGAGATAAATGTGTTTTGGTGCAAAATGTGCATATCAACCCCAGTCATTACCCACAGTGAAATGAGTCCTGTATTGACATGGTCTGAAAGGCCGCTCAGCAAGGAAGAAGTCATTACTCCAAAGGAAGCATAAAAAAGTCAGGTGACAGTTTGCAAATGTCACACAGGGACAAAGACCACTACAGCCCATTCAGTGGTATTTGGAATGGAAGCGACATAAACAACACAATAGCTGTCCTATGCTAAGCTAACTGGGCAAACTATTAAACAGCACAGTTTGGTTTAAAAACCGATCAAAATATGAAACACAAACTTTATAAAGAAAAAAGCGATCTGCCCGTACACTATTTTCAATATGTACAATGATAAGTAAAAGTCATACCATTGATTTATTGATGAGAAAGCACCAAGGAATGGACAAATATAACAGAACCGGAAATGGAGCTGCTCAGGGTCCGGAATGCAGAAGTATGTCACTCTACATCAGGGGTGGGCAAGTATGTGCCATGGAGGGCCATTCCACCGCAGATTTTTTCTTCCACCCAGTCTCTTCAGCAGTTGCTTCCTCTAATAAGTAATTCTTGAAGCTCATCAGTGCAAACACCTGCTGAAGAGACTGAGTGGAACAGAAAATATGCAGTGGAATAACCTCACTGTCCATCCCTGTTCTACATTTTGCAAGAGGTCCATTGGACAAAAGATGCTGAAGATGTAGCTGCATGGAGAAAACCACAGATACACTATGTGTGTATGTATATATAAATGGCGTTCACTTATATAACGCTTTTTACTCATCTCTAGATGACTATAGAGCTTTTCAGATCCTGCTATCCACCCATTCGCACAATGATGGCGGTGGAGCTGCCATGCAAGGCGCTGGCCTGATCCACCAGGAGCAACTGGGGGTTCGGTGTCTTGCTCAAGGACACTTTGACATGCAGACTGCAGAGAGAGCCGGAATCAAACACTCACCCTCCGATTAGCAGTTGGCCACAGTACGCCTGCACCACAGCTGACCCACACACATATACTCATTTTTAATCCTGTGTGCCCTAGTCACTCCCAATGACAATCTTAGCATCTTCAACTCTGCCACCTCGAGCTGCACCATCTGTCTTTGTCAGTGCCACTATGTCACGCCCTGTCTCCAAACCAACATCATAGCAGGTCTCACTACTGTCTTGAAATCTTCCCTTTAACCCTAGCTGCTATCCTTCTGTCACAAATCACCCTTGACACTTGTCTCCACCTTCTACATTCTGCCTGCACTCTCTTCTTCACCTCTTTTGTACATTTTCCAGATGCTGTGAAGGGGTGGACGCTGTGAGGGGGTGCATAACACTGTGATCGCGAGACGTTCCGAGACTGTTGTGCAATAATCCAAATGGCAACGCGCGTCGACCAAGCATAGTGTTATGTCCATAACTTGCATTGATAGGGAACAGGCTGAAGGTGCAGCTGAACGTAACTTTACTAACAAGAACCACAATGAT
The DNA here is from genome assembly GCA_020510985.1 of Pholidichthys leucotaenia. Taxonomy (NCBI): domain Eukaryota; kingdom Metazoa; phylum Chordata; class Actinopteri; order Cichliformes; family Pholidichthyidae; genus Pholidichthys; species Pholidichthys leucotaenia. The sequence goes on from CM035845.1 coordinate 108,492,992, forward strand.
ACAGGTGCTCCGTACAGGCCAAGGGGTTGACGGCGAAAAGAGATAGTGCTCTTCTGCCTTTAACCTTTATACCCCTAGTGACGGCGGAAACAGAAAGGCAGGGCCGTCACCCCCACTACACCCAGGGTACACTCAATGCCATATTGGTACACCCCCACCCCCCATAGAAAAATGTCAGACACACCAATTAGGCCCTCCCAAATTTAAACCTGACTCACACGCTAATAGCAATAACACCTATGTACAAAAAAATATATGTATATACAGGCCTATCCATCCACACAACATAAACAAACCAGAAGGGGCCAGGTAGACTGCTGACCCGCCTCAGCACAGCTAAACGGGTTATTCTGCCATCCATAAAACAAAATGGCCGTGTTCCTAAAAAAAAAAAAAAACAATCCCAGAACATATATGCACACAATCAGAACTCTCCTATCAGTAAGAACTAATAACACAAACAGTCAATATGTACACCCATAATTTGTTGCCAGCCCCCACCCCAACACACCCACCCCATACTTTTTTTTTTTTTTAAACAGGGCAAAATGCAACAGGCACACATCGACCTCATGCAGCATACCAGCACCTCCACCACACCATGCCAATGCCCCCCCCCCCGCCCACAGTCACCTTACAGTCCCCAATAGGAGGCCCACTCCCTGGATTTCCGTCTGACTGATCCCTCCCAGAGTGCCTTCGTCTCTGGGGACGAGCCACGTTGGTGTTTCTTCTCATCCACTCGCCACAGCTCATTAGGGTGTCTCCACGATTCATCGGACTCTCTCAGGTAGCCGTTCTCCCGGGCAGCCACCACCTGCAGGCACCCCTGGTCATCTCACCACTTTCTTTTCTCATGGACGCCCCTCAGCAGAGCTTCTTTCCTAGGCCGGACCTCGTCACCAATGCGCAGAGGAGCTCGATTTGACTTCAGATGACCACCATGTCGTGACCGGGCTTCCACCCTGTGTCAAAACTTGTCACTGACCCAATCCGGAGCCCTCCTTGGTCTCCAGTGTCATTGGTTGGCGCGTCATGAAATCGCACCGGCCAGTCCTGTCCCACTCTCTTTCATTCCAAACGCCGGCACAGCCACTGCAACTCCTCGATTCTCAGTATCACCAGGACAAACTCCGGAAGGCGAGGGGCTAGCGTCTTGACTCCATCAACCATCCCGAGTGTTCCGCTGTGCCGTCCAGTTCCCACATCCAGGGCAACTTATTTGTTTTATTTTTTATTTTGTATACTTTATTGATCCCCAGAGGGGAAATTGAGGGCATCCACCGGGATGGATTAGACATCGGTATCGGAACCCTCCTGTGATGGCACTCCATGGTGCTGGTCCTGCACACCTCCTATAACACCAGACCAGTCGCTGTCCCAAACTGCGTCGTCCTCCACGTGCGGAGCAGGTCGGTCCCATAATCCACAGCCCGACCACTCTTTGGCGATGCCACTGGTGATTGTGAACCCCAGGCTGTAGAACATATCACACCCCATGATGTTTGACCCTGTGGTGGTCACCACAAATTGGACACTCAACATCATCACCAACTTGTACTTCGCTGTCAATTCCAGCGAACCCACAATGGCCAACTTGATTCCTCCGTAGCCAAAGTAAGGCGTCGACAGGTCACTCACTCGGTAGTGAGGGAACAGACTCCTCACAGTGGACCAGTTCAACACCGAAGCCGCTGCTCCCATGTCTACCATCAACGACACTTCTACGCCGTCCAGTAAAACGTCGCAGTAGATTCGTCCATCTGTGCTCGGGGAGATGGTATGAACAACTGTAGGAGTCGCTGCGGGGGAATCCGTCCTATGTCTTTCGTCCCCTCACTCAAAATTTTTGCAGGCCCTGGCAAAATGGTGCAGAAGACCACACTTGCCACAGTGTTTGCCCTTCCCGAATACTCTCTTGCCTTGTACTGGTGCCTGGTGGACCCACAGTCATAACATCTTGGCGTACCCGGGGCGGACCTAATTTTTACAGCGGCAGCGTATTCCTCTTCATTCACGCAGTCTTCGCTGTCCGAGTCCACAGCCACATGTACGTATACACCACGTATGTTCAAACGGGGTTCATTGCACCCCAATGTGTTTCTCTCACCGAGGTCTTTTGATAATTTCTCCGCTGCCTCAAACTGCTGAGCTATCTCAGTTGCCGTGGCTAACGTCAGTTCACCCGGGTAAGTCAGGAGCCTCGATCGTGCCGTAGAACAAAGAGTGTGCTCCGTCAGTCGATCACGGACTACCTCTTCCTCTAGGGCTCCAAATTGGCATTCCCCCGCCAGCTGACGTAGGTCTGCAACGTAGCACTGCATTGATTCTCTTGTCTGCCGGTGGTGCTGCCAAAACTGAATTCTCCGGACTATGACGGTTTCCGGAGCGCGAAAGTAGCGCGCCACTAGCCCGACCATGTTTTCAAAGCTATCAGCCCCTCCTAATGTTCTGAGGAGTCTTTGATGATGGGTGGCTCGCCGAGAACTTCCAAAAATGGCAGAAATGTGGAAATAGCTCTCTCCATACCTTTCTCCTCATCGCCAAATGCTATGTCCATAACTTGTGTTGATATGGAACAGGTTGAAAGTGCAGTTGAACGTAACTTTATTAACAAGAACCACAACGATACAGGTGCTCCATACAGGCCAAGGGGTCAACGGCGAAAAGAGACAGTGCTCTTCCGCCTTAGCCATTTATACCCCTGGTGACAGCGGAACCAGAAAGGCGGGGCCGTCACCCCCACTACACCCAGGGTACACTCAACGCCATATTAGTACACCACACATAGACCAACTTTTCCCACAGGTAGCATTTCTTTTTCTTTTTAATTAATCCGCTAACTGACTCTTTGTTCCTATCTTTATTTTTTGTATATTATCTTGCCATTGTCTCGACGTTGCTGGAGGAACTTGGGAATTATATAGACGAGTGTTATTATCGCCGCTGTGTAAAAATGGAGGCGAACGTATCTCCCGGTCTTCCTTCTTCCTCCTTGCCTAAACGGCCCAGATCCACAGATTTTCCGAAAATTACACCCCAAAAGTCACGGGAGGGTTCTGAGGTTAGTGACATCCTTTTCTCTATTGAGAATAAACTTACCAGCATGGATGGTAGGCTGGCGTTGGTAGAGCTGCTCCATAAAGAGTTCCAGAGTGTACGTGAGAGTCTGGTACACAGCCAGGCGCAGCTCGTCTCTCTCGTAGGGGAAAACAATAGCTTGAAAAAGACAGTGAACAAACTAATCACGCGGCTTGGTGTTGTTGAAAGAGAGAACCGAAAAATGAAGGAAACAGTTTTCAATTTGCAGTCACGCAGCATGAGAGACAACCTTGTTTTTTTCCAGAATTGCTGAAAAAAAAAATAATGAAAATCCAGAACAACTGATCTGCGAATTTATGTCCATACAGCTGAAACTGTCCTCTGAAGATACAAAAGCAATCACTTTCCACCGAGCTAACAGCATTTGGCAAAAAAACAAAAAAACAAACCAAAATAAACGTCCCAGACCCATAATTGCAAAGTTTGATCATTTCAAGCAAAAAGTTTTGGTACAGAGGCAGGACAGGCAGCTCAAAAATACCAATTATGGTCTAAATGAACAATTTCCACAGGAAATCATGGAAAGGAGGAGGAAGCTTTTTCCCATCAGAAAACAAACAAAAAAAAATCCAAGAAGGTAAACAAGCTGTTGTCTCTGTGGATAGATTGTTTATAGATGGCAAGCTGTTTATAGATGAAACCATAACCCCATGGTTATTCTAGAACCTCCTTTGTTTCTTTAGATACATATGGAAAAAGACAATTGTGCACAGGTCTCTTATTTGATCTCAGTTAAATTTGTTAACAATTGTCTAATGTTTTTTTTTCTTTTTTGCTAAGGTTGTTGTTTTTTGTTTGTCTATTGTTGCTAATTTTGTTGAAGCTGTTAGGTTGTTGTATGTTATCTATATTCTTTCACAATTTACTAACCTTTGTGTCTGTTTTCTCTCATACATCTGGTCTATAGGAAATAACCTTAAGTACATGCGCCCCATTTGGTTGCAAATGCAGGCAAATGGAACAGAGACATCATGCGTGCACACCCAAGCACACATACATAAGTATATATTTTATGCACAACACACATACACACTCACATACATACATACATACATTATGGACATACAGTATAATCACATAGGCACATTTAGTTAGCCTTTAACACAAAACCAGTTAGTGAAAACATGTCCACATTAAAGTTTGTCATGTGGAACATATGTGGAATTGGTACCAGGGAGAAGAGGCTAAAAGTTTTTAATCAACTGAAGCATCTACAGGCAGACTTTGTCTTATTACAGGAAACACATGTTTCTAAGTCATCTGTAGATGCTCTCACCTCCCTGGAATTTCCCAACATGTACTCAGCCGGCTTTAATTCCAAACAAAGGGGGGTAGCTATATTGGTAAACAGAAGAATACACTTTGTTGTGCACAATGCCATAGCAGATCCAGAAGGTAGATTTGTAATATTAAAAATCGCAGTTCAAAATTTGGATCTATGTATTGCAAGTGTTTATGGCCAAAATATTGATGACCCATCCTATTTTCACATTTTCTTCACGTCTCTTTCTGAGAACTTGGACACCACACTCATAATAGGAGGAGACTTTAACCTGATATTAAACCCTGTAATTGACAGGCTCAGTACATCAGGAAAGAATCGAAAATGGCAGGCTGCTGACACTCTCAAACAATACATGAATGATTTTGGTCTTTGCGATGAATGGCGTTCTCTTCACCCAACTCTTAGGGAATACACTTTTTTCATCAGTTCATAGTTCACATTCATGAATAGACTTCTTCTTAGCTAGTAACGCTATTGTGACGGACATCACAGACACTGAAATTTGCTCAAATCAAGCTATAAGCGATCACCATCCAGTATCTCTTACATTAGTAAATAGGAAAGCTATAAGGAAAACTAGGAGCTGGAAATTTAATACATCACTACTAAAAGACAACAACTTTATTAATTATTTTAATAAAAAGAGTGGAAATCATATCTGGGCTATAATGATGTGCCAGGAATATCCCCGTGTATTCTTTGGGAAGCAACAAAAGCGATCATGCCAGGTAGAGTAGTCTCTTGCTGCTCATATAAGAATAAGAAAGAAAAAGCACTGGTATTGGAGTTAGAACAGGAAATTAAGTCACTGGAGATGACCTGTGCCATTTCTCCACAGGAACAGGCACTTAATAAACAGAAAATCAAAGCTGGAATTAAAAGAAATTGCATATAAAAGAACAGTTTTTAGTACAAAGACTATGTCTGGAGGAATTTGAACACAGTAATAAATCAGGGAGATATCTTTCTAACCAGCTTAGATTGAATAAAGAAAAAAACAACTATCCAGTTTGTTAAGGATACAACTGGAAATATTACCCATGGGCTAGATGAAATAATGACTCCTTTAGAAAGTTTTATGAAAACCTCTGCTCATCTCAGATTAACCCATCTGACTCAGAGATAAATAAATTTCTGGACAATGTTAACTTACCACTATTAAATAGTGAACAGATTGCAGCTCTGGATGCACCTCTTCTGGTGTCCAAACACCAGGAGGCACTTAAGCACACCCCAAACAACAAAGCTCCGGGACCAGATGGTTTTCCAGTAGAATTTTATTAAGAATTTTGGCCTGTGATGGCACCCACTTTCTTTAAAATGGTAACCCAAATTAAAGAAGATAATGCAATCCCCGAAAATATGAACTTGGCTAGTATTATCTTGCTCCTTAAACCTGGAAAAGAACCTACACTTCCATCCAGCTACCGTTCCATCTCACTTATGAATGTCGATCTTAAAATAATTTGCAAAGCTCTCACCAAAAGATTGGAAAGGATAATTCTGTTTATTATACACCCAGATCAAACAGGTTTCATCAAAGGTAGGCACTCAGCTAATAATACACGCAGGGTGTTTAATTTAATAGACTACTGTAAGATAAATAACTTAGAAACTACAATTTTGTCCCTGGATGCAAAGAAAGCCTTTGACCGTGTTTACTGGAAATTTCTTTTTATGGTATTATACAATTTCGGGTTTAGTTCATCTTTCATAAATTGGATTAAAACACTATATAGTTGTCCAAATGTATCTGTCCAAACAAATGATCAAACGTCTTGAAGCTTTAATCTCCAGAGAGGTACCAGGCAGGGTTGTCCACTCTCTCCCTCGCTTTTTACTATTTTTATTGAACCATTAGCAGCAGGCATATGACAAAATGTTGATATCAGAGGTAGCCAAACTGGAGAAAAAGAACACAAGATAAGTCTTTATGCTGATGATGTACTGATTTTCCTTGAAAACTCACAAAGATCTCTTTTTCAGACAGTGGCGCTCATTTATAAATGTTCATTGTTCTCAGACTACTCTATTAACTGGGGTAAATCAACAGTCTTACCTGTAAATTGCATAAATATAAATATAAATATTTCCCCCAGGTTCTCAGAGTTATTGCAACTAAATCATATTCCCCTTTTAAAAACAATACAAGACAACCTGGAAGACACTACCTATATCACTAATGGGAAAAGTCACAACTGTTAAAATGATGGTCCTTCCTAAAAACAACTATTTATTCTCAATGATACCTACTCAACCATCTATGGCCTGGTTTGTCTTTAGACTCAAATATAAGTAAATTTTTATGGAAGGATAACCCATCACGGATTCGTTTAAAAACTCTTCAAAAAGCAAAATAATGCAGAGATTTAGATTTGCTAAATTTTTTAAATTACTTCTTAGCCAATAGATTGCAGTTTGTTTCTAAATGGACAAAATCAACCCCACTAAGAAACCCATGGTTAGATGCTGTACAGGGTCTCTGTGGGTAGCAAAATATATGACTTACCTTTTATGAGTTCCTTTATTAAGCACAATGACTGTTTTAAAAGCATTAATATCAGCTCCTCTCTGACAGCCTGGTGGAAATTTTTAAAAATGGCGTGGTCTTCATTTGTCCCTTGTAAACGCACTCCTATTTGGAATAATCCTGATATCTTGTAACAAAAGAGGACATTAAACTTTCCACTATGGCATGAGAGGGGAATAAAAAACTTAGAGCATCTTATTCGAGGTAGAAATTTTATCCAATTTCAGGAACTAGTGTCACAGTACGACATCAGTGATAAAAAGTATCTTGAATACCAACAGCTTAAATCCATAATAAAAGCAAGATTCAGTCTTAATCAGATAGATTTAGAAGTACAGTTAAGGTGGAAGAGTTTCTAAATCCCCATTCCCCTAAATTGATTTTGAAAATACACAGACTACTATCAAAACTGGATGAGTAACTGGATCAGTATCTCTTCCAAAATCAAAATGGGAGACATACTTATTGATCAATAAGGATGAAAGCTTTTGGACACAAATATGTTTAAACACTGTTAAGATGACTAAAAACTCTAATTTACAACTCATACAGTACAAAGTTCTACATAGAACTCATTGCACAGGACAAAGGATGTTCAAAATGGGCCTGAGTCACACAAACATCTGTTCCTACTGCACCAGCAATGTTCCGGATAGTTATATGCATGCTATGTGGTCTTGTGCATTGGTCCAAAAGTTCTGGCACAGGCGCTACGTTGCTCCATAAGCCCCTAGTGGGCAAGATTTTTTTCAAGAAAATATTCAGTTCAGATGTCAGAGATTTCCAAGGCTATAACTTGAAAGTGGTAAGAGATAATGGCTTACTGTCAATTAAAAAGATGTAGAATATGATCCAAAGTTTGAAATAGGAGTAAATTTACACATCTAATTTGCATAATGCCACGGCAGCCATATTGAATTACATAACTTTCAGTCAAAAGTGGACTGTGGACATATTTACACAAAGAATAGTTTTGTTTTCTTGTCACCGTTTTTTTTTTTTTTGTTATCTTCTCTTCAAAGTATATGAACCAGAATATTAGTAGAATGTCAACAAACAAAGAAATTCATCAGACTTACCGCTGGCCAGGTGGCTCGCGTCACCCTTTTTGTGGCATCTCCGTCGCTATTTTCTCTTCTGTCGGTCGTTTTAGCTTTCTCTACCACCTCCAGAAACTGTTAGGATTATTCCACCTCAATTTTGCTTTTATTCCACTGCTATTTATTGTATATGACAAAATGGAACCGGTGCGATTGTTCTACCCAGGAAGCGGAAGATCTAGATTTGTTTAAAAACCCTTCTTCTCTGGTGAGGGTTCAGGATGGTTCTATGTCCACCATAAGTCCTCCAAGGCAAGAGAAGTAAGTTATACGTGTCTGCCACCTTGTGAGGTGGAATCCTTTGTACAACTTAAATCAACTGGGGAGTTTTTGGCCACGTCATATGACATCACATGACAGGCGCGGCGCTGCGCCTGTGCCAGTGGGGGTGCTATCTGTCCATGAAATCTTGCCACAATAAGGGTTACAACATGTGAGGACTTGTTGGCATGGCTTGGGTATCATATCCCACCCTCACCCACACTTTGCATATTAAGTGATTTAAGTGAAATAAACATAGAGGCAAGGATGTCACACATGGTTCTTACTCCCTTATGCATCGCAAAGAAAACTATCTTCATGAATTGGAAATCAAAAAATAAATTATGCATGACTCACTATAATAATTTACTATCAGATTACATTAGCCTGGTGAGAAAGTCTGCCTCCTCAAATAACCAAGTGGCTGAATTCAATTCTCTCTGGTCCCCGCTTATTAACGCTGTAACATGAGGGGTGGTGGGCAGCGGCTTGCTCTCCTTGGCGCTTCTGGCGGCGGGCTGTGCCCTGACCACAAGGGTTCTGTGTGACTCAATGGGCCATCAAGATGGCGATGATTGCTTCTTCAGCTGCTTGGTAAAGAGGCTGCACGTCCTTCTTCTTCTTCGTTGGCAAGCGGCTTCCCAGAGGACTGGAGGATAATTTGATATCTAATCAGATGCAAATTAAGGAATCATTAACATAACTCCTTTTCATTAAAATTACGTTTTTATTTTCTTAAGAGTATGTGAATGTGTGTGTGAATGGGTGGATAGCAAGATCTGTAAAGCGCTTTGGTCATCAAGAGATGAGAATAAAAGCGCTATATAAGTGAATGCCATTTACCATTTACCATTTTGAGTAATTCAGAATTTTCCATATAATTAATTTCATTTTCCTCATAAATTTGTGTTATGTTTTCCATAATCCATTAACTTCAAACTGATCTAAATTCATTTAACAGTTTAACCCTGGTTCTGCAAATGTTTAAACTGTTAATCTATCATTTACAAGTTTAATTTTATGGTTAATGAAATCACTGCAATGTCTTTTAATTATCATTTCATTTAATAAATATGTGAACATGAGAGAAGTTGTTGAGAATTTATTTCATTCTGAGTCTGGTTTAAGTCCCCAGTTTCGAATTCCCTAAAATTTTGAGACTGATTATTAATTAATTTATTGAGTGATGTTAGGTTAATTGGCTGTTCTAAATTGTCCCTAGATATCTGTTTCCTATAGGCCCTTAGAATAGAGGGTTAGTATTAATGAAAGCGCTTTGAGTGGTCTTTGTGACTAGAAAAGCGCTATATAAGTGCAGGTTAGTTAGTTAGTTAGTTAGTTAGTAAACAGGTATAAAGTGAAATAAAGATTAAAATTGCTTCTTTAGATGGAAGCTGGTGCCCCACGAGTGTTGTTATTTTTTCCTGTGTATATGAACCGAGAATTCATCTCAGGTTCCAATAGATTAATATAAATTAAATAATTTTTATACCTGATCATAATTATTAACTCATATAACGTTACAGTTTATGGCACTGCCGTGTGACGCTGGTTTAACTTGAAACAGACTCAGAATGAAAAATTAAGGCATAAGCTGCGTGGTTTGGTCAACTTATAACTTTTAAAGAAAAAACAACGGTGGTTATCTGCAGGGCTGACTCCTGCAGCCATTGTCTCTGTGTCACGAAGGGGAGAGGGTGAATTCATCCCGCTGCTGTGTGTGTGTGTGTGTGCTGCTCACGAGGGGGAGGAGGTAATGCTTCAACCCCACCTCGCTGAAGTCACTTGTTTGTTTAATGCATGCTTAAGAAGCATGATTACACGCTGAATAATAAGGAATAATAGGCCTGGGACCGAACAGTGAAGCAATCCTGTTTGTGCCCTGTTAGTTCAAAATCCCACAGGCGAAGCCAACCCTGGGGAAATTAAATTGAACTGACCATTGTGTAAACTAGTTTGAATAAAATTTTAAGGAGATTGAAGCTCTCCCGCTTTTGAAAAGCAAGGCGTGGTTTTATCGATAGACTCGCACCCACATCTACGTGTCACGTGCATGCTCACAGTGACGCATGCAACCGACAAGCTGTGCACAGGAAAACTGCGCATGTGTAGATCGGTTGAGCGACGCCATCTTAAGTCCACTTAAAGCAGGTTCCCTGTAGCCGCCATTTTGAGTAGAGACCCTGGACTCCCCGAGTGACGTCATTGGGTTTCCTCTTCCAGGAGTGCAGACAAAAACTGCCTCCATCTTGTGGTGAAACATAGGGACTGTATCTTTTATTTAAACTTTAATCTTTAAGGCCGATTTATAACCAAATTAAGTCTTCAAAGTAACTTCAAAGCAATCCATATTATTCGGAATAAACTAAATTCAACACCAATTCAAAGTTTTATGCCAAGAACAAAAGGAAATAGACTTGTTGACTGCTGAAAGTTTTTCTCAGTGGTGAGACCCCACTCACTGCATGGGTAGACCTACAGCAGGAACATATATAAACATTCCTATTGTATTTAACTTATGTAACCACATATTGTAATATTTTAAGTTAAAAGCAAACATATTTACACACTTTTAAGAAAAAAGTGCAAACTTTGAAGCTATATTTGTGTTTATTTTGCTGTTTTTAAATGTGACATGGTGTTATTCCTTTCCCACAGAAACCCAGTTTTAGCTTAAAGATTCTAATGCTGATGTTTACTCAAGAGTAATCTTAAAGTAGGATTAAACCTGTGCATTTTAACAAATTTACAGACTCACTGAATATTTATATTTTTTTTTCTTTCAAATTTAGGAAATCACATTAAGCAATTAACACTTAAAAGAAGCTAGGTGTTATTTAAATTCACTGTGTCATTTCTTGGTTCATGTTTTCTTCGCAAGAAAAGAAAAGCATTTAACCAACTCATATGATTTTTTTTTTTTGGCTGCACGGTGGCGCAGTGGTTAGCACTGCGGCAGCACAGTTTACCCTTGGCCGGGGGATTGTGGGGATCGTGGGATCGTGGGTTCGATCCCAGCCCCCGACCAACAGTGATCTGTGTGGAGTTTGCATGTTCTCCCCGTGTTGCGTGGGTTTACTCCGGGATTTCTCCGGTTTCCTCCCACATGCCAAAGACATGCACGTTAGGTTAATTGGCTGTTCTAAATTGTCCCTAGATATCTGTTTCCTATAGGCCCTTAGAATAGAGGGTTAGTATTAATGAAAGCGCTTTGAGTGGTCTTTGTGACTAGAAAAGCGCTATATAAGTGCAGGTTAGTTAGTTAGTTAGTTAGTTTTTAGGATTTAAAAGAGAAAAGTCAAAACGTGCAAACGTTGATTGTTCTGTAAATAAGCAAGTTTATAGAATACAAATCACTACTAGCATTAATCCTAAGAAATTCTTGGATACCAAATATCCAAAGCAATTCACTTGTTTTCTAATTTGTAAATATTTAAAACATTTAATGCTTCAAATGAAAACCAAAGGAAAGCCTTAATTTCAAAAGAAAGTGGAAACTTATAACCTTAAATCTCTAAAGCATTTAACCTCTTTTGTTTTTGTATTTCTTTTTGTAAATAAAATCTTCACTTTCAAAGTGACATTCTGCAAAATTCCAAAGCTAGTTATTGATGAGAAATTCCAATACTAGACTTTGAAAATCTAAGTAAAGAAGTCAATCCACACAATTTAAATTTTTATTGTGTTTTGTGAAACACAAATTCAACTCAATTTCAATTCAACTTTATTTATCAACATACAGTTTCAACAAACAAATTAAATGAAGCATCCTCAGATTTCTAAATAATTTCAAAATTCTATTTCCCATATTACAAGCCTACAAGTTGGAACAAATTCTAAAAGAACTTTCAACTATCACAGTTGTAAAATAAAACCCTCAAGGTTAACCCTTGTCTAACAAATGAACAATAATCAACAAGTTGATTTTTTTTTTTAGCTAAATAACAAAAAGGGTTAAACATGACGAGTCAACAGACAACCAACCGATTTACCAAACTGGATGACCTTCAAGCAACATTGGAAGCATGGACTTGTGTTTTTATTTCTACCTTCACAACATGGGTCAAGAAAACACAGCCCGAAGACCTGAAGCAACTCACTGAAGAACTTTTGAATGACCACACTGGAAAGCCACCAGAACGCAAGGAACTCACCAGTGCGTTAGCTAAGTTTGTGCTAACATTAGTCGCGAGATTAAAGGTAGCTGAGAACGAGCTAGCAAATCAACAAACAACAATCCTATCTCTCCAAGAAGAGAACAAAACACTGAAAGAAAAGTTGGAACAATCTCAAGAGAACGACAAAACTCCAGATCAACTTGATGAAGCGTTACAAGATTTGGATCGTGCAGAGTCAGAAAATAAATGGTTGATGAATGATAATGACTTGCTTCACCAAGACAACAATGAACTCGAAGATGCCCTTCAAGACACAAAGAAGGAACTCAGAAGAGTTGAAGGTCAACTTGAAAATGTGAAGAATGACTACAAGGAATGTCAACTGCTCCTAAAGGAAGCACATGAACACTGGGACATCCACCCCGCTCCCTCGCCCGATTCCTGCTCTGAGTATGGACGACCGTGTGGACAGCGTGTGTGTGCCCCTTCAGACTGCGACCTTGACAAGATCGTGCAAAATGTCACAAAATTTGATCCAGGTCCTACGGGTTCACCTGATGCCACAGTCTATTTACAGGACATTGATTATTACCTGCGTAAGTATCCTGATGCTATGATTGATGATCACATCTATTTGACTGAACTAACATCTAACAGGTCAGTATCAAAATTCTTAGACAGACAGCCAGCAAACATCAAAGCAGACTACATGCTGCTCTGCAAAGCCATCGAAAAGGAGTTCTCCAACAACTGCCTACAGGCAGGGCTAACTGCAGCCCTAGCCGTGAAGCAAGGACACTCAGAGCCGACACAGGGCTACTACCAGAGACTCCTACTTGTATATTTCGGATCTCAGAACACACCGGGGATGGAAGAAGACCACAATTTCAAGACCCTCTTCATCCAAAACCTCTATTCCACTGTGAGTCATCACCTTGGAGTTACAGCTAACTCAAGGTCAAACTCAATAAGTCAGCTTAGAGAGTTTGCACACTATGCGTTCAAAAAACAGCAACAAAGTTGCAACAAACATGCTGAGTCTGCCACAGTGCTAGCTATTAGCGATGCATCTAACACCTTGGAGTTGGAAGGAGCTCCTCGCTCTACTCCACCTCCTACACCGCGAGTACATAAACAGCCGAAACATTTTTCCAATCGACCTCATCAAGGCCAAAACCAAACTTGGTCCTCTGGATATCACTTTGGACCAACTTTGCGAAAACCTGACTACTGTCATAGACCATATGACATAGACCATATACAGTTCATCCAGGGCAGATCTGAAGAGGGGCATCAAGAAGGCCAAGCACAGCTACAAGCTGAAGGTGGAGGAACATTTTGGGGACTCTGACCCCCGACGTATGTGGCAGGGCATTCAAGCTATCTCTGATTATAAGCCCAGCAACTCCATACCTATAGCCATGACTGTGCCCTTTCTCAATGAGCTAAATAACTTCTATGCTCATTTTGACAAGGACAACAACGAAAAGAACATCAATTTCCCACCCTCTGATGACCTCCACCACCTCACACTCACCCACACCGACGTCCGTAATGCACTGAGTCATGTCAACGTACGTAAGGCTGCTGGCCCTGATGGCATTCCTGGGCGTGTGCTGAGGGCATGCGCTGAGCAGCTGGCAGGGGTCTTCACAGACATCTTCAATCTGTCCCTGGCCCAGGCCGTGGTACCAGCGTGCTTCAAGACCACTTCAATAGTACCAGTGCCGAAACATTCAACACCATCGTGCCTAAATGACTATCGCCCTGTGGCACTGACGCCCATAGTCACGAAGTGCTTTGAGCGACTGGTCTTGGCACAGCTCAAAAAAGGCCTGCCCCCTACACTGGACCCTCATCAGTTCACCTACTGGAGCAACAGGAGTACAGAGGATGCGGTTTCTACAGCGCTGCACTATGTACTCTCACACCTGGATGACAAGAACACCTACACAAGAATGCTGTTTATTGACTTCAGCTCAGCATTCAACACAGTTATCCCCTCCAAGTTGCTCACTAAACTTGGGGACCTGGGAATCAGTACCTCCACCTGCAACTGGATCATGGATTTTCTGACCAACAGACCCCAGCATGTTAGGTCAGGCCCCAACCATTCTTCCGTCATCACACTCAACACTGGTGTACCACAGGGCTGTGTGCTCAGCCCATTCCTCTACTCCCTCTACACCCATGACTGCAGGCCTATGTATGGATCCAATTCCATCATAAAGTTCGCAGATGACACCACAGTGGTTGGACTCATCAGGGACAACGATGAGTCAGATTACAGGGCAGAGGTTGAGCACTTGGCTACTTGGTGCGCTGACAATAACCTGCTCCTTAACACCAGCAAAACCAAGGAGCTCATAGTGGACTACAGGAAGGAGAGGGAAGAGACACATGACCCCATCCATATCAATGGGATAGCTGTTGAACGTGTCCCCAGCTTCAAATTCCTGGGGACCCACATCTCAGAGGACCTGTCCTGGTCAGTTAACACCACCAGCTTGATCAAGAAGGCCCATCAGCGCCTCTTCTTCTTGAGGACACTGAAGAAGAACCATCTGTCAACTGACATCCTGGGCAACTTCTACCGCTGCGTGATAGAGAGCACCCTGACCAACTGTATCACAGCCTGGTATGGGAGCTGCTCTGTAGCTGACCGCAAGGCGCTGCAGCGGGTGGTGAAAACCACCCAATGCGTCACAGGGACTCCACTTCCAGCTATAGAGGACGTCTACAGGAAAAGATGTCTGCGCCGGGCACGCAGCATTCTTAGGGACTCCAACCATCCTGCTCATGGACTGTTCCAGCTTCTCCCCTCCAGAAGACGTTTCAGAGAGCCTTCAGACTAGAACCAGCAGGTTTAGGAACAGTTTCTTTCCAACAGCTGTCACGTTATTGAACTTAGTTCCCCGCTGACTCTCTTACCATCATCTTTTACCATCCTCACCTGTGCATAACTGCATAACTACATAACTACATCTAACTTATTGCACATTATTTGCACATAACAGTACTCTTAACTTTCTGTACTGCTGCATATATTTGCATATATTTGCTTAAATTGCACATACTGTTAATTACCATATATACTGCACTGCTGTCCTTTGCACTTCTGATTGGATGCTAAACTGTGTTTCGTTACCTTGTATTCATACATGTGTAATGACAATAAAGTTGAATCTAATCTAATCTAATATCCATCGGATAGGTCATGAGAACGTGATATGGACTACCATGATGACAGATAGCGATACGAAGACACGCGTAACCATGACAAATGGTCTCCATCTCATCACAGAAGCTCAGAAGCAGAGACCTATCACAAACCTTGGAAGGAAGAAGAAACTTCTACTCTCACTAGAGAAGATATTGAAATTGTCAAACACCTCCTAGCGGAAATTCAAAGCAACAAAGAATATAAGACTGCTAACATCCTAGCTATATCAGCTATGACAACTCAAAACAAACGTTCCAAATGAAGAAAATGCAAGAAGAAAATCACTTTTGCAAATGAGGAAGAACCAAAAGACTTAACGCAGTCCAGTGCTGTTATGGCAGCCCATCCACAGGTCACAGACCACTCCTCAAACAACATTTCGCAGCTCTGTGTCGAACCACCGGTTCCACAATTTCTATGTGATTTAAACGAGAGGGGGGTGGCACGGAAATTCTACCTTCCACTGACCCTTGAAGACGTGATGTGTCAGGACGCTGTTTTAGACACCGCTGCTGACATCACTCTCATGTCACACACCCTTTTTAACAAACTACGTGTAGCTGCTAACTGTGCTCACAAACATTTAAAACTGGAACCCTGTTCATTAGCCGTGCAACCATATGCGCTCACTAAAACAACCTTGTTGGGCGTATCACTACTAAACATCTCCATTGGACCCATGACCTTGACACATCCCATCTATGTGTCCAAGCTTGATGCCATTCCATTGCTTGTTGGCAAAGACCTACTGAACCGTTTTGAGCCACTACTTGATTTCAAGAACCTCAAACTATGGGCTTAAACGCAACACCCTCACCCATTTGACCCAACAAGGACAACTGAATCACGGTGCTTTGTTCTGAACACTTTGGACACCCTGAGTCTCACACAACTAGCACTGTTGGAACAACTGCAACTGACTGAAAGCAACCGCAAAGACCAAGGTGAGTACTGTCCACAAGAAGTCAAAAGTCACCTTCAAATACAAGGTCAAGCCAAAGAAGCAAATAACCTTGGAAACTCAATGGCCGAGCAGAAAACTCCAAACAGCCCCCTTGAAACCCTCGATACCCATGATTCAATGGTGATGTCACATTTTGAAACCCACCCACACGCCCCTGAGGCCTGCGTGGTCACAAGAGCCACACCAACCTGCTCTCTAGACCCTCCAAAAGCTCAAGTTTTTGCAACGATGAACCCAACTTTTGCAAACACAAGGCGCACGTTCACTCAAGCTTGTAACCAAAGGATCCATAAAACCGTCAAACACCGGTCAGATAAAATGGTACATGCGCAGATCTTCCATCCCACATTTGTACCACAAACACCAGAAATCAATTTACAGGAAAGGAAAATCACTCCTAAATTCCTGCCCGAGTGGATGAATCCACACATTGTCAACAACAAACTTTGGCCACTCAAGTGCCAAATACAAGACCCCATTTTCAAATGGACTCACCAAAATCAGAGTAAACTTTACCAAAACCCCATGGGACTTGTCGGGTACAACACTGTCAAAGTAAGTCCATAAATAAGATTAAAACCAAGCCTACGTCTGAGAAATAACTGTAGCTAACTACTAGCCTCAGGTACATCCAGTCAGATTTCTCCAAACAATTAGTTAACTGTGTCAAAACTTCCAAAAGGAAAGGGTAAATTAAAACCAAATTATCCCTTAAACTAATCTCAAAGGACTCTGTAAAATCTAATAAATTTCAATCAACTTACTGTTCTCAAATAGTATACACAAAACATTCAACACCATTCGCTTGAGCTAATAACATTAAAATTCACATTAAAGGTGAACAACAATCTAAGGTTTAGAGTTCAATCTCCAAAAGGAATTATTCCACCCCTGAGAATAATTTTCATTTGCCAATCAGGTATCTAAAGAAAGCTCAACCAGAAGATTAAGATCCAAAATCACTCACTCTTGTGTTTGCCAGGATGACGGCCCTCCTGTTTTTCAGTTTAGCCCTCTACCTAGCAATCACACCCACTGTTACCCAGTCAGAACTGGACCAAGTCAAAACAAAAAGTCAACGATCCTCAGGTGGATTCTCAATAACAGCCTCATTGTTAGAGCCTCTTGTTAGCCTTAGCATGTCTACTGTTAACTCGGTCAACACCGCTAAACCGAAACGCCAGGTCATCGAACCACAAACCATCACCAAAATCTTGCAAGACACTCTGTTGGTTTTGAATGCTTGCTCCGAAGCTTCAGTCAAACTCAACAAGGTCTTGAACTCTTTGCTCTTTGTGTTAAAGGTTGACTATGCTCACACACAGCCAGTATCTATGTTACTCTCAGAAGTAGCTAGAAACATTAGCTTTTCAGTTAACACTTTAGCAATGAACATGCTATCACATCATCTTATCCTTTTCACAGTAAATCCAGTTTTACTTTTCGTTGCCATTCAAAGAACATGACATCCCACATCCACTCAGTTTTTCTGAATCAAAGCCTCAAACACCCTATGATTTGGACATCTGTGGAACCATGGTTTAGTCTAGCTAAACCAATTCAATTCGAACCTCCTTGAGTCACCTCAATATTGATTAGCCTAAATCTCTACCTCAGATATGAGCAAGAATTTTTGTAATTTTGCTTTTGATCTGGACTCCTAAGATTTTTGAATACATGCATGCATATATACAAATATATATCCTTTACACTCTATTTAGATTTTATGCACATTTAAACTACTTTTGAAATTTTGAATAGATATTTTACGGCAAACCCAAAACATTTATATCAAGTATGTCAAAACCCACATACTTCTAGTTCACACTTTTGTACCCAGAATTTTTAAGTCTTTACAGACATATACAGGATTTTAGTATATCTTAGACAATTATACGATGTTTATATTTGGTCATACCCAAATTATTTTTGAAAATTTCTAGAAGTTTTTCAGAAAACCAAATTTAAGGATCTACACTTTGGAATAGAAACTGTTTACAAGCTTAAAACTTATGGACATCAGAACCTTTAGTTCAGCATTTGGATCAAGACTCGCTAAATTGGAATTGGATGCCTAGGATTGGTATCAACGCTGAATAAAAGTCACCGTCAATACCAAAGTGGGGACTGTAGCATCATCTCACTTTGGCTCATCAATAAGAATTATTCTTCAGCTTAAAGACATTGTTTCACCCAGGAAAAGGACGGCCAGGAACTGCTCTTTTACCCCAGGCCATAACAGAACTCACATTCCTTTGTTAAAAACCAGTCTCAGGAATTCACCCTAATAAGATAAGATAAGATAAGATAAGATAAGATAAGATAAGATAAGATAAGATAAGCCTTTATTAGTCCCGCAATGTGGAAATTCCAGGATTGCAACAGCACAGGGACAACAACATTCAGAGCAATAATTTAGAAGATAAGATATAAGAGCAGTGAATATACAAATGTACACATAAATATATAAATATATATATACACAGTGCGGAGCATTGTAGCTAGATGGAATAAATAGCATAACCGTCTATTTAGTTACCCTACATGGTATGAATATGTATCCATACATATTGTCACCCTCCGTAACGACTGATATTGTCCTAGTTGTATACTGGCGGGGACTATTTGTGTAAGTCTGTTGCGTCTTTTGCATTCAATACTATTAGGTCATCACATTTTTTTGCTATCTCTGCCAGCAGCCCTGCTTAGATTATACAGTCTGACAGCCGTAGGTAGGAAGGACCTATGAAACCTCTCGGTCGCGCACCTAGGATGATGTAGTCTACTGCTAAATGAGTTCCTCAGTATGTTCAGTATGTTCTGCATAGAGTGGGACTCGGACTCCAGCAGAGATGATAGTTTAGCCACCATCCTTCTCTCTCCTATCTCCTCCACTGGGTCAAGGCGTTGCCCCAGGACAGATCTAGCTTTCTTGATCAGTTTGTTCAGTCTCTTCCTATCGGCTGCTATAATGCCACTGCCCCAGCAGACCACTCCAAAAGTGATGGCTGATGCCACCACCGTGTCGTAGAATGTCTTCAAGAGCACCCCTTGTACACCAAAAGGCCTGAGCCTCCTCAGTAGGAACAGCCTGCGCTGGCCCTTCTTGTAGAGTTCATTGATATTGTGTGAGCAGTCTAGTTTATTGTTCAGATGAACACCCAGGTACTTGTAGGATGTCACCATCTCAATCTCTGTTCCCTGGATGTTTACTGGTACTGTGAGGGGTTGTCCTTGCCTGCGGCAGTCCACCACCAGCTCCTTAGTTTTCCTTGCGTTGATCTGGAGGCAGTTCCGATGGCACCAGTCCACGAAGTCCTGTATAAGTCCTCTGTACTCAGCTTCATCTCCGTTGGAGATGAGGCCGACGATTGCAGAGTCATCAGAGAACTTCTGTAGATGGCAGTGTGTTGTGTTGTGTGAGAAGTCCGCAGTATAAAGGGTGAACAGGAAGGGAGCCAAAACCGCTCCCTGGGGGGCCCCCGTGCTAACGATGATCGTGCCGGACACACAATCCCGGGTTCTCACAAACTGTGGCCGGTTAGTGAAGTAGTCGAGAATCCATGATGACAGGTGCTGGTCCACCCCTGTGCACAGCAGCTTGTCCTTCAGGATCATCGGTTGGATGGTGTTGAAAGCACTGGAGAAGTCAAAGAACATGATCCTCACCACATTCCTGGGCTTCTCCGGGCGGGACAGGAAACGGTGAAGGAGGAAGATCACTGCATCCTCCACCCCGATGCCCTGCTGGTAGGCGAACTGGAGTGGATCCATCGCTGGTCCCACCAGGGGGCGGAGGTGAGCAAGGAGCAGTCTCTCCAGGGTCTTCATCACGTGAGACGTCAGGGCCACTGGTCTGTAGCTGTTCAGGTCTTTGGGGTGGGAAGTCTTTGGTACAGGTACGACAAAAGATGTTTTCCACAACTGTGGTACCCTCCCCAGCTTCAGGCTCAGGTTGAAGATGTGCTCCACAATCCCACACAGCTGGTCTGCGCAGGACTTGAGGAGCTTTGCGCTGATGCCGTCTAGTTCTGAGGCCTTCCTCGCCTTGATCTTCCTCAGCTCCGTCCTCACCTGGGTCTTAGTGAGGGTCAGGTTGGGGGGGCTGTGTGCTGGGAGATGGGGGGTGTTGGTGGAGTGGGGTGTGGACAGCAGGTCTCGATGACTTTAGAGGCAGCAGTGGTTGTTGTGCAGTCGGTTGGGGGGGGGGGTTGGTCAAACAGGTTCAGATTGTTCGCCCACTACCTGCCCCCTGTGGCCTGGGAGGAGGTATTTTGGAGCCCAGAGATGGTTTTAAGGTTTCTCCAGACCCCACCGATGTTGCTTTGTTGCAGCTTGTCCTCCATCTTCTTCCTGAAGCTGTCCTTGCCTTCTCTGATCTTCCTCCTCAGCTCCCTCTGTACGGACTTCAGCATCTCCCTGTTCTCTGACCTGAAGATCCTCTTCTTCTCTCTCAGAAGTGTTTTTATCTCAGGGTTGATCCAGGTTTTGCTGTTCGAGCAACACCGTATGGTCTTGGTGGGTACGGTGTTGTCCACACAGAAGTTGATGTAGTCCATGATGGTGCACTTCCTTTTGAAGTTATGGCCCAATAAACGGTGGAGACATAGAACAGAACTCTGGAGTACGTCATATGGCCCACAAAGATCCACAGCTCAACATTGCCCTCTACTGGCAACTCTGGGATATGCTGGATTTAACCAGCAAACCTTTTAATCACATCTGTATTAACTCACTTCTCAACAGCTTCCTCTTTTTCCAGGACACCAGGAAAAGTAAATGGACCCTGATGTTCGATGTGGACCATAATGGGTTTGAAATATATTAATCTGTGATTTTAGATATGTGCCTGTTAAAGTGTTTAAATGAAATGTTTAAATGAATGTTTATTCCTGCATGTTGACTTATAAGCACTGAGTATAAGTTGCATGAACACTGAAATAGGTTAGCTTAATTTTATATACAAGGGTATAGAGGAATATTCCAGTATTAAAATGTGTGTATAAGATTTGGAAAGGTAAGTCAAATCATGTGACGGCCAGCACCCAATCCTTGCTTGACAACAGCTCTCTCAAAGTTCCAGACGAAAGACTGTTTGTTTATTGGACTAAAGTTTTTAAAGTCCGCCCATGAAGGAAGGCTATTGGTATGAGCTCCTGTCAATCAGAGAGGCCCGAAAAAGTTTCCCCAGATAAAAAGGAAACGGCACCCTTTTTCACTCACTTTTCAGCTTTACGCTATTACTCTTTGGGCTCTTACTCTTTTTGACTTCACGTCTTGTCTATACAGAAGAGATCTTTTTCAGGAGAACAAAGGGACTTATCCCACATGTTTCTTTTCTATGATCACAGAGCCTGAAGTACCCTGATTTTTTTTGTAACCTCTTTGTATCTTAATGTTTCTTTAAGCGCCTAGGAATTAATTCTTTTTCTTGAGCTCAATTCTATTTAGGAATTAAAAACTCCAATTCTAGGTGTCTCTATTCATATAATTTTTCATCTGTTAAACTTTCTGTAAAACCACCGTTTTAATTTTAATTTAAGTTTTAATCTTGACTTTATTTTTATAAATTTATTGACTATTCCCACATCAGAAGTTCTTTTCTCAAATAATTGATATCGGATTAGATATTGCAAATTATCCTCGAATCCTCTGGGAAGCCGCTTGCCAACGAAGAAGAAGAAGGACGCGCAGCCTCTTTACCAAGCAGCTGAAGAAACAATCATCGCCATCTTTGATCGACCTAAGCTCCAACTGTGAGTCATACAGTCAAAATCCAGCCTTGTTGACCGCTTGACTATAAAGGTCGAACTGTGGACCCTGAAATATCTGCGGGCAGATATTTCCTCTCAACATCCACGAAAGCTTCACGAGGACTCCGCCGAGTGGAAACTGGCCATCAGGCCCGGAGTCACATAAGCTGCAATTTTATTCATCTGCTGAATTAAACGTCTGAGGTTTGATAATAATTTGATCTCTAATCAGATGCAAATTAAGGAATCATTAGCATAACTCCTTTTCATTTAAATTCCGTTTTTATTTTCTTAAGAGTAATCCAGAATTTTCCATATAATTAATTTTATTTTCCTCATAAATTTGCGTTATGTTTTCCATAATCCGTTAACTTCAAACTGATCTAAATTCATTCAACAGTTTAACCCTGGTTCTGCGAATGTTTAAATTGTTAATCTATCATTTACAAGTTTAATTTTATGGTTAATGAAATCACTGCAATGTCTTTTAATTGTCATTTCATTTAATAAATATGTGAAAATGAGAGAAGTTGTTGAGAATTTATTTCATTCTGAGTCTGGTTTAAGTCCCCAGTATCAAATTCACTAAAATTTTGAGACTGATTATTAATTAATTTATTGAGTGATTAAACAGGTATAAAGTGAAATAAAGATTAAAATTGCTTCTTTAGAAGGAAGCTGGTGCCCCATGAGTGTTATGAATTTTTCCTGTATTTATGAATCGAGAATTCATCTCAGGTTCCAATACATTACTATAAATTAAATAATTTTTATACCTGATCATAATTATTAACTCATATAACGTTACAGTTTATGGCACTGCTGTGTGAATCCATCTGTCACTCCTACAGCACATCTCACCACAGTCTTGCTGTCCTCATGCATGTCCTGCACCACCCTCACATACTTCTTTCCCACTCCTAACTTCCTCATACAGTACCACACTTTCTCTCTCGGCACCCTATCAAATGCAACACAGTATATTCCAAAACAATCCATCCATAAACAAATAATTTAACAACACATATCATTTTTTTTCCAAAATCAGAGTGCAACAATGAATAAATAAGGGTATGTATGAAACAGGATTTCACCATCACACAGCAAAAGGTATTTTGATGCAAGAAATTTTAATTATGATTGTGAGGAAAGATAAACTAACATTCTTTATGATACTCACAATTATATGCTAATAATGTCATTTTAAAAGACTTTGTTGTTTAAGCATTAAAATTACTCACATGCAACTTCAGAATGTTATTCAGCATCTGTCAGTCCTCACAGCCTCCCATCTGGTTTGGGCCCTGAGCATTTGCCTGTTTTGCCTGCCAGCAAGTAGCGCCTGCATCTGCACCCTGAGGACCTGAGCAGCTATAGACCAGCGGCCCCCATCACACCTGATGAAGTACCTGTAGAGGCTGCTTCTCACCTATGTCCACCCCCTGGTGAGAGCAGCAATGGACCCATTTCAGTTTGCCTACCAGCATGTCATCAGGGTGGAGGATTCAGTGATTTTCCTTCTACATCGTGTTGTGTCCCACCTGGAGAAGTGTGGAAGATGCCTGACTCTAAGCAGTGGATGGATGGATGGATGGATGGATGGATGGGCATATTCTGTTATCACAACACTCTACTTGCAGGGAATTTACAGTGTGAACAGTGTGTCTTGTAATCTACTTACATCGTATCTACACCATAATTACACATTTTGCTATTCACAGTCGTGCATGGTTAAAGTGCCACTGCAAATGAATTTTGGAGTTTTCAGTTTAGCTTAGCAAAAATGTGACTGTCATTGCTGAACAGGCACACTGACTGCACTGACCCTTTGACAGCGTTGTGTTGCATGTTGAGTATTTCTTTGCCCTCCGACATTCCACATCAGTCATGCCTGAAAAAATATGAATGAATAAAATCATGATATGCTCTCATCTTTAAATGTCAAGTTCTATAACAACAATAAAACTGACATAACACATTTACTACAAAGTGAACCATTACCCTTCTCTATTTTTTAATTAAGGTACTCCAGTTTACCACAGTCCAAAGACAGGCATGTTAGATTAATTGGCACTAACTAGGAATAAATTGTCTTTAGGTATGAATGTGATGTGAGAATGTCCAGGGTGTACCCCAATGCTTACCCAAAGATGCTGGGATAGGCTACAGCCCCCGATAATCTTGAGTGATTTTAAGTGAGTTTTTTTAATCATTTCATTAGCTGAATAGGTCTATATTATGTTTGTCTGTAACAATACAAACAGAATTAGTTTGTTTTTTTTTGAGATCATATATCCACTCTTAAGTCAAAAAATATGGGTGGTGGCAGTTTGTACCAGACCATTCTAGTGTGTGAAAGCTGCAGGGAAAACCAGTTTTCCATCAACCTGGGGCAGAAGTACCAGACATAAAAATGACAGAAGATGTATTTTCTTTGTCACTGTTGAAGTCTGTCAAAAATGGCCCCTTTCTACAACACAGGTAAAGAAAAATGCTTTCAGTTTTTGCTGAAAAGTTATTTAACAAATTTGTCCCTGATGAAATCTTAAATTGGTGTTAACGGCATTCATTTATCATATCAATTTATTTTCCTCTAGATTACAAACAAGTATCAGTTCACCATGGCTGTCATTCGTTGACACTGACAGCAAGATCATTTACATTAAAAAAAATATTTCCACTTCAGTTTTTCCCCCATCCACAACCTAATGCAACTTTTGGACAGCTGAACTCATAAATATATATTTAGTATAATAATAGTAATAATGTGTGAGGATCAGGCGAGTGCACCCCCTCCCTTCCTGCTTCTGTTTCTTCCCGGCTCCGGAGCTCATCTGCACACCTGTGTGAATGGCTACACCTGCTGCCCTCTGGGTCACCAGCATATTTAAGAGCCAGTGTGTGAATGATTCTCCGCTGGACCATTGGGTATTGCTGTTGAAAAGCTACTTGTCTATGATTTTGGAGTATTTTCCCTGGTGTCTCACTTCTGTATCTTTTCCCTTTCAGGTTTGCTGCCACCTCCGTGGTGTGTTCTCCGGGGCTGCGTGCACTCGCCTGATCTTCTACTCTCTCAAGGCAACGACTCTCCACCCAGGTCAACCTGCCTATCCCTCATCCTACCCGTCCCTTTTTGTTCCATGCAGGAGTTCCCTGCCAGGCCCTCTGCTTAGTGCAGTAAGCTGTTTTCTCTTGTCTTTCACTTTCTCCCTTGCTTGATTTCCTCGTCACTAATCCTCTCCCTCTTCTCTCTCCTCAGACTGTGTGTGCTCCAGCGTACTTCGTAAAACTATGTTTTACGTCAGTTTAAGTTTGTGTCTTATTTTGCGCTGTTCCTTATTTCTTGGTAGTTTATGTAAGTTTGTGTATTTTGGTAATTTGTGTTTTTCATTAAAGTTGTGTTCATTTTACCACCTGAGTCTGAGTGTCCATCCGATGTGGTTTTCTCTGCATTTGAGCCTCTCTGGGGTTGAATTATGACAGAACGGTTCAGCCAGGATTGAGGATCAGCGGGCGCCCCACTGGGTGAGCAGTCGACACTCTCGCGTTTGGATGCCACAGAGCGCCAGGTCATCTTCTTGTCTGACCAACTCCAAACAATCACTCAGCAATTGGCTACCATGACCGAGCATTTGTGTTGACTTCCTGGTGCGGTGGCTTCCCCTGCACCTGCTGCTCTGGCAGCTCCTCCCATCCCCTGCCCCCTAAGTGGGGGAGGTGGGGGATGCAAAGGGTTCTTGCTTCATTGTCGTCTTTATTTCCAGCAGGTGGAGGGGGAATACAGGGATGATTCGGCCAAAATTCACTTTATGACCTTGTTACTTCGAGACCGGGTGCTCAAGTGGGCACAGTCCATCTTGAGCAGTCCGGAGGGGCCCCTGTACACATTCGAGCGGTTTCCGCAGGAATTCTCACAGGCTTTTGATCATACTGAGAGCGAGGGGAATATTGCTAGTCAGTTGTTGGGACTTCAGCAGGGGAATCGGTTAGGAACCAACTTCTCAATTGAGTTCTGGGTTGCCGTGGCGGACTCTGGATGGAATATCATTGCGTTACACAGCATCTTCCTCTGGAGCCTGAATGCCAGTCTCCACGTTGAACTGGCTATCTGTGCTTCCCCCTCCTCTCTGAATGAACTTATTGCACAGGCGGTGGCCCTCGATAACCGGTTTCGGGAACACATGAGGGAGCAGAAGGCTGCTGCTTCCTCGACCGCTTCACAGCCAGTCCCCCCCATCCTCTGGCGCTGCTCGGTCAGCGTCGCCACCGGAGCTAATGGTCCTTGGCAAGGCTCATCTGACTCCGGAGGAATGCCGGCATCGAGAGAAGGCGGGGGCGTGCATGTATTGCGGGGCCACAGACCACGCAATATCAGAATGCCCAATTCGGCCAAAAGATTCGGCCCGTCAGTAACTGTGGGGGGGTCTGGTGGGAGAATCTTCTCAAAATCCTCCCAGCCTTTTTACACTTCTGGCCCTCATTTAGTTACCGGGGGCCACGTGCAAAACTGCTGCTCTGGTTGATTCTGGAGCAGAACAAAATTTAATTCACAAAGTCTTGGTTCAAAAGTTGAAGATTCCCACCAGGAACCTCCCGACACTGTTGAATGTCTCAGCCCTATCTGGCAGCAGGATGGCGGTGGTTACCGTGCAAACTGAATCCATTTTGGTCATTTTGTCTGGTAGCCACTGTGAGACTGTCCAGTTCTATGTTCTTCTCCAATCATCTCCACCTATTATTCTGGGGTATCCGTGGCTCCATAAACACAACCCCATAATCAGTTGGAGGAAGGGCTCCATTTCCTGCTGGAGCCCTTTTTGTCTCTCTTCGTGTCTCCGCTCAGCCACATGCTAGCCCTCTTTCCCTATCTCCTCCCCTCCGGCTGAGTCAGTGGATCTCAGCTCCGTGCCCAAGGTCTATCATGATTTATTGGAGGTCTTTAGCAAGTCGAGGGCCCTTTCATTACCACCCCACCAGGGCTACGACTGTGCTATTGACCTCCTTCTGGGTCCGCTGGTGCCATAAAGCAGGCTCTACAGTTTATCTGGGCTGGAGAGGGAGGCGATGGAGAGCTACATTGAAGACTCCCTCAGCACCAGCCTTATTCATCCATCGTCCACCCCTCTCGGCGCTGGGTTCTTTTTTTAGGGAAAAAGGACGGGTCTTTGCAGCAATTTACTGATTACCACAAACGCAACACCATTACCCATAAGGATAAATATCGATTGCCCCTTATCAATTCAGCTTTTGAACTTCTCCAACAGCCACGCGTGTTCACCAAACCCGATCTCCATAATGTGCACCATCTGGTTCGCGTACGTGAGGGAGATGAGTGGAAGACGGCTTTTAAAACACACTTGGGCCAGTTTGAATACCTGGTCAAGTATTCGGGCTGACCAACGCCCCTGCCGTCTTCCAGCGGTTGATCAATGATGTCCTGTGGGACATGGTGAACCAGTTTGTTTTTGTTTGTTTGGACGACATTCTCCTTTTTTTGTTGCATGCTGGAGGAGGACGTAGTCCATGTCTGGGCTGTCCTGCAGTGGCTGCTGGAGAACCAGCTTTTTGTTAAAGCCGAGAAATGTGAGTTCACCATCCGCTCCACTTCTTTCTTGGGGTTCATTGTTGCTGAGGGCGCGTTAACCCTTTAATTGTCCGGCTGTCATAAAACATGTGCGTCACCTGCTGCCTGAGTTGCAGGGCTGCGCCTGTTACGTGATGTGTCCAAAAAGCACAAAAAACCCAGTTGTACTAAACATTTCACATCACAAGAGGTCAGACACGTACAGCCGTAGACAAAATTGTTGGTACCCCTCTGTTAATGAAAGAAAAACCCACAATGTTCACAGAAATAACTTGAATCTGACAACAGCCTTACACAAAATGGTCCCCTCCAGTATACAACTAGGACAATATCAATTGCTATGGAGGGTGACAATATGTATGGGTACATATTCATACTATGTGTGGTAACTAGATAGACGGTTATGCTGTTTATTCCATCTATCTACAATGCTCCGTACTATGTATATATATTTACAGACGTGGACAAAATTGTTGGTACCCCTCTGTTAATGAAAGAAAAACCCACAGTGGTCACAAAAATAACTTGAATCTGACAACAGTGGTAATAAATAAAAAGTCTATGAAAATTAACCAATGAAAATCAGACAATGCTTTTGAATTGTGGTTCAACAGAATTATTTTAAAAAACAAACTCATGAAACAGGCCTGGACAAAAATGATGGTACCCTTAACTTAGTATTTTGTTGCACAACCTTTTGAGGCAATCACTGCAATCAAACCATTTCTGTAACTGTCAATGAGACTTCTGCACCTCTCAGCAGGTATTTTGACCCACTCCTCATGAGCAAACTGCTCCAGCTGTCTCAGGTTTGAAGGGTGCCTTCTCCAGACAGCATGTTTCAGCTCCTTCCACAGATGTTCAATAGGATTTAGATCAGGGCTCATAGAAGGCCACTTTAGTCCAATGTTTTGCTCTTAGCCATTCTTGGGTGTTTTTAGCTATGTTTTTTGGGTCATTATCCTGTTGCAAGACCCATGACCTGCGACTGAGACCAAGCTGTCTGACACGGGGCAGCACATTTCTCTCTAGAATACCTTGATAGTCTTGAGATTTCATTGTACCCTGCACAGATTCAATACACCCTGTGCCAGATGCAGCAAAGCAGCCCCAGAACATAACAGAACCTCCTCCATGTTTCACAGTAGGGACAGTGTTCTTTTCTTGGTATGCTTCATTTTTGCGTCTGTGAACATAGAGCTGATGTGTCTTGCCAAAAAGTTCCAGTTTTGTCTCGTCTGTCCATAGGACATTCTCCCAGAAGCTTTGTGGCTTGTCAACATGCAGTTTGGCAAATTCCAGTTTGGCTTTTTTATGATTTGTTTTCAACAGTGGTGTCCTCCTTGGTCGTCTCCCATGAAGTCCACTTTAGCTCAAACAACAACGGATGGTGCGATCTGACACTGATGTACCTTGACCTTGGAGTTCACCATGAATGTGTTTAAAGGTTGTTCTGGGCTCTTTTGTTACCATTCTTCATCCAGTTTCCTCCTGCAGCCATGTCCAGGGAGGTTGGCTACAGTCCCGTGGATCTTAAATTTCTGAATAATATGTGCAACTGTAGTCACAGGAACATCAAGCTGCTTGGAGGTGGTCGTATAGCCTTTACCTTTAACATGCTTGTCTATAATTTTCTTTCTAATCTCCTGCGACAACTCTCTTCTTTGCTTCCTCTGGTCCATGTTTAGCGTGGTACACACCATGTCACCAAACAGCACAGTGACTACTTGTCACCCTTTAAATAGGCCGACTGACTGATTACAAGTTTGTAGACACCTGTGATGTTAATTAGAGGACACATCTTGGTTGAACATGTCCCTATGGTCACAATCTTTTCAATCTTTTCTAGGGGTACCATCATTTTTGTCCAGGCCTGTTTCATGAGTTTGTTTTTTTAAAGTAATTCTGTTGAACCACAATTCAAAAGCATTGTCTGATTTTCATTGGTTAATTTTCATAGAATTTTTTATTTATTACCACTTTTGTCAGATTCAAGTTATTTCTGTGACCATTGTGGGTTTTTCTTTCATTAACAGAGGGGTACCAACAATTTTGTCCACTTGTGTATAGCTTACTGCTCTTCACTGGAGGACTTCACCCAAACAAATTACCTCAAACAGCATTTGCGGGAACACAAAGAAGAGAATGTAATCAAAGGCTCCATCTCAACATATATTTAGGATAGGACCTGTACTTATATAACGCTTTTTCTAGTCTCAAAGACCACTCAAAGCACTTCACTAGTACTAACCCTTTATTCTAAGGGCCTATAGGAGACAGACATCTAGGGACAATTTAGAACAACTAATTAACCTAACATGCATGTCTGGATTGTGGGAGGAAACCGGAGCCCCCGGAGTAAACCCACGCAGCACAGGGAGAACATGCAAACACCACACAGAAAGGTTCCTACCCCTGCCAGCCTGGGGATTCGAACCTGGAACCTTCTAGCTGTTTGGCAACAGTGCTAATCACTGCACCACCGTGCTGCCCACAAGGATTTAT
Organism: Pholidichthys leucotaenia; assembly: GCA_020510985.1. Classification (NCBI taxonomy): domain Eukaryota; kingdom Metazoa; phylum Chordata; class Actinopteri; order Cichliformes; family Pholidichthyidae; genus Pholidichthys; species Pholidichthys leucotaenia. Next base: position 108,523,417 of record CM035845.1, read on the forward strand.
TTCCACAAGGAGGAGGCATTTGCTCCAAATTTTGTCAACTATGATTCTAAAAAGAGATTATTTAGCTTCTGAAGGGAAATATTTACCTTTTGTAACAGCAGAAGATGGTCTGGAGCATGTACACTTTCGTCTACCATCGATGATGCTGCACGTGACGACAGAGAACAGCATCGCTGGTTCGGCAGCATTATGTAACTGAAATTGAGATGGAATAAATCAAAAGATAATTTGATAGTTTCTGGATGTGGGAGAGAAAGGAAAAATGACTGACAGAAGACAAAATAAGGACCAAGGGATGATGAAAATGGACAAATGAAGACACATGGTGCGCAGTAGGTCCAGCGTATTTGTTTGTTTGCATACATTGTACTGATTTTCTGGTTCATATACTTTGAAGATAAGATAACAAAAAACAAAAACGAAGACAAGAAAACAAAACCATCCTTTGTGTAAATCCGTCTAAAGTCCACTTTTGACCAAAAGTTATGTATTTCAATACGGCTGCCGTCGCATTGTGCAAATGAGATGCGTAAATTTACTCCTATCTCTAATTTTGGATCATATTCTACATCTTTCTAATTGACAGAAAGCCATTATCTCTTACCACTTTCAAGTTACAGCCTTTGGAATTTGTCTTATCTAAACTGAATATTTTCTTGAAAAAAAAAAAAACTTCACCACCAGAGGGTGGCGAGCTGATGGGAGTGCTGCTGCACCATACACAGAAAATGGGTTAAAGGCCAATCCGGCAAAAATCAAGGCGGTAGTAGACTGGCCTACCCCCCGTCCAGGAAGCAACTCCAATGCTTTCTGGGCTTTGCCAACTTCTACCGCCGATTTAGTCATGATTATAGCAAGGTTGGGCAACTTCTGACGCAACTGACGTCTACCAAGAGTCCGGTCAAGTGGTTTGAGGCCACTGAATGGGCTTTTGTGACCTTGAAAGGCCTCTTTACCGACATGCGCCTTTTAGCACGGGTCGACCCTCGAGCACAGTTCATGGTCGAGGTGGATGCTTCTGACACAGGGGCGGGCGCTGTCCTCTCCCAGCACTCCAGCTCCGATCAGAAGTTCCACCCATGCGCGTATTTCTCTCAGCCGCTGACACCAGCTGAGAGGAACTACGACATTGGGGACCGCGGACTGCTGGCTATTAAGGCTTTGAGTGTGACTGTCGCCGAATTGCGATATAACCCCTAGTGGTAAAGAGTGGTAAATATTTTTTGTCAATAAAATAGTTCAGATTTCCAAGGCTATAACTTGAAAGTGGTAATAGATAATGGCTTACTGTCAATTAGAAAGATATAAAATAGGATCCAAAGTTTCGGATAGGAGTGAATTTATGCATCTGATTTGCATAATGCTACGGCAGCTATATTGAATTACATAACTCAGTCAGAAGTGGACTTTGGACATATTTACACAAAGAATGGTTTGTTTTTTTACACCATTTTTTGTACAGGTGTACGTTATCAACTTATCTTCAAAGTATATGAACAAGAAATCAGTACAATGTAAAAAAAAAAAAAAGAAATTCATCACTTACCGGCGGCTAAGGGGACTTGCTTGCTGCCGTGGTTGGTGCGTTTTGGTCCATCGTGGTCATTATTTTGCATTCTGTTGGTCATTTACGCTCTCTGCCACATCTACAAAGTCTTATGATTATCCCACATAAATTTCGTTTGTATCCCATGGTTATCTTCCGTGAACGGAGCCATCTAAGTGGCGTGCATGATGATGGACGGCAGCCATATTAGCTTTCTGGGCTAAAAGGATGGAAACAGGAAAAGGAAATGAGGAGTTCTTTTTCTTTGGTGTATTATGTGTCATCCATTGAGTCCTCCAACGCATGTCTGCCACTTTCTGAAACTGGCAGATCAGTACAAATCAGTACAAATCCTCAGTGCAGCCGGGGCTGTCAGAGTGAGATGACAGGTGCAGCGCCGCGCTCTGCCACTAGGGGCATGTGAAATCTCACACTCAAAGGGTTAAGTTGGCGTTGGGGGAGTGGAGGTACTGGCTAGAGGGAGCTAGCCAACCAGTCATTATCTGGACAGATCATACAAATTTAGAATATCTTAGATCTGCCAGACGGTTGAATTCTCGGCAAGCACGGTGGGCCCTGCTCTTCCTCAGATTTAATCTCTCCATCACGTACCACCCAGGGTCCCGTAATGCCAAGGTGGATGCTGTCTCGCACCAGTTCTCTACTGATTCCTCCTCCTCCTCCTCCTCTGTCTCTGCAGCTGTTGGCTCTCCTCCTGAGCCCATCCTTCCCTCTTCCTGCTTTCTTGGGGCCCTCTCTTGGGAGATCAAGCAGAGGGTTCAGCAGGCCCAGTCCTCTGAACCTATCCCAAAGGGCAGTCCGCCCAACCAACTGTTTGTGCCCTCCTCTTTATGCAGCGAAGTCATCAAATGGGGGCACACCAGCTTTTTTGCCTGCAATCCCAGGATCTCACGGACTGTCGAGCTGCTGCAACGAGTTTATTGGTGGCCTTCGCTCAGAAAAGATGTGCAGGCGTATGTGAAGGCGTGTCATGTCTGCATGACCAAAAAAACTGACTCTTCTCTTCCAGCCGGCCTCCTGCATCCTATCCCAGTTACGAGTTGTCCTTGGTCCCATATTGCAGTGGATTTCGTTATGGGCATCCTGCCATCTCAAGGTATTTCAGTCATCCTTACTATCATTGTCCATTTTTCCAAAGCTATTCACCCGGTTCCTCTCCCCAAATTGCCCTTGGCTGCGGAAATGGCCAATTTGCTGACCCTCCATGTCATTTGCCTGCATGGGATTCTCATAGACATTGTCGCTGACTGAGGTCCTCAATTCACATCGCACGTCTGGAAAGTGTTTTGTTGTTTCCTGGGTGTCACTGCCAGTCTCACATCAGGATACCATCCACAGAGCAACAGTCAGGTCGAGCATGCCAACCAGTCCCTGGAGGCCACCCTGAGGCGTGTGGCATCCTGTAACCAATCCACCTGGAGCTCCCACCAGACCTGGGTGGAGTACGGCCACAACACCGCCGTCTCCTCCGCCACTGGGCTGACGCCGTTCGAGGCTTCAATGGGATATACCCTGCCTTTATTACCTATGGTGGAGGGGAGGATTGCTGTGCCATCCGTGGAGGCCAACGTGCGCTGCTGTCACCATCTGTGGAGGGCCATGCGAGCTGCTCTTCTCCACTCATCAGAGTGGAAATAACGCTACGCAAACCACAGACGTGCGCCAGTGCTGAAGTATGTCATGGGACAGAAGGTCTGGCTGTCTGCCGAGCAGGTCCCATTGAAGATGGAGTCTCTGAAGCTGTCGCTGCACTACCTGGGTCCATACACCATCACGTACTGTATATCATCAATGATGTTACTGTTCGGCTGGACCTGCCGCCTTCACTATGCATCCATTCGACCTTCCACGTGTCCCGGATTAAACCCTTCTCCGCCAGCCCTCTTTCCCTTCCTCCTGACACCCCCCCCCCCCCGCCCCAGATCATTGATGGGCAAACCACCTAGACCTTGGATGTCTGTCGGCGGGGTCGGGGTCTCCAATACCTCGTTCACTGGAAGGGGTATGGGCCGGAGGAGAGATCATGGATCTCAGACTCCTTTATCCTCGAAAAGGGTATGGTGCGGGCGTTCCATTGAGCACACCCTCACAAGCCCAGTGGGATGCCAGGAGGCGCCCATTGTTGGGGGGGGGGGGACTGTGATGATCAGGCAAGGGTGCACTCCCTCCCCTCCTGCTTCTGTTTCTTCTCGGCTCCGGAGCTCATCCTCACACCTGTGTGACTGAATACACCTGCCGCCCTCTGGGTCACCAGCATATTTAAAAGCCAGTGTGTGAATGCTTCTCCGCTGGACCATTGCGTATTGCTGCTGAAAAGCTACTTGTCTATGCTTTTGGCGAATTTTCCTCGTTGTCTGACCTCTGTGTCTTCTCCCTTTCAGGTTTGCTGCCACCTCCGCGGTGTGTTCTACGGGACTGCCTGCGCTTGCCTGATCTTCTCCTTTTTCAAGACAACGGACTCTCCACCCAGGTCCACCTGCCAATCCCGCATCCTACCCGTCCCTTTTTGTCCCATTTCAGGAGTTCTCTGCCGGGCCCTCTGCTTAGTACAGTAAACTGTTTTCTCTTGTCTTTCACTTTCTCCCTCGCTTGTTTCCCTCGTCACTAATCCTTTCCCTCTTCTCTCTCTCCTCAGGCTGCATGTGCTCCAGCGTGCTCCTGCGTTTTACGTCAGTTTACGTTTGTATCTTATTTTGTGCTGTTCCTTATTTGTTGCTAGTTTTATTTAAGTTTGTGTATTTTGGAAATTTGTGTTTTTCATTAAAGTTACCACCTGAGTCTTGAGTGTTCATCTGGTGTGGCTTGTTCTGCGTTTGAGCCTCTCTGGGGTTGAATTATGACATAATGAATGTGTATCCTATTTGACCTGGGTCTGGGATGAAATGTCTGATACCATAAGAAGAAGAAGCCAACTTTATTGTCATTCAATCCATACAGCCAATCATGTACAGTAGAACAAAGTTACGTTTCTCCTATTTACTATGTTAATCACATCTAGAATCAGTGGGGTCGCTGCCATGCAAGGCGCCACCACAAACAACTTTTTCCTTCCCCCATTCTATTATGCTGAGCACCAAGCTAGAAGGCGGGAAGTGTAGAGGAGCTTGAAATAACGAGGCAATGTGATTCATAAACCAAAGTTTATTATCAGCTCCTCTAACAAGTCTCATCTAGGTGCAGCAGCAGAAGAAGTAAGAGAGCGAACACCTTCGGCTCTACGAACTTATACTCGCACATAACAAAAGACATGCATATCAAAAGCTGACATCCCTCACTATCTTAATCCCCTCTTTTGTCTTCGTACTCCTCCACCTGGCCCTGGGGGGTCAGTGCAACCCATCCGGTCTCCACCGCAGCGCCTCGGATGCTCTTTGATCTTCACTGGCGGTTGAGACCCTTTGTCCTGTTCTGAGGTGTGAAGTCGCTTTACATATGTAATCACTAAACACTCTCACATGCTTAAACATATGTAGGTTATGGGATATATGATTAATATAGGCCACAGCCCCCCCCCAAACGACTAAGAAAAGGACAATAGAAAAATTCACAGTTTAAGATAATTATTATGACATACTAACTGCTACACCTCTTGACACAGAAGAAACTTTCCAGCAGCCATGCTCCTAAGAGAGTTCAGTGGTAATCATAACAGCATAGTAATATCACAAGTCAGTCCTAAACTGTTACAGCACAATTAGTGAACAACTGTTGAGTAGTTTGCATCAGTCCCTGTGCCGTCTGGGTTTTAATCTTCTCCCGAATCTGCTGTGGGTCCACTTGGGCATCCTGGTGGGACCTTCCTGTAAGGAATCTGCAGCTTGGGGAGGAGAGTGATTATTTGTTCCCTGCAGGGGGGCTGAGTCTTTTCTCTTGGGGGGTCTACCCCGCCGAGGTGCTCTCGCCAACCGTGCAGGCTCGTCTCTCAACAAGAAGGCAGGTTTAAGTCTGTCAATGCTGACTGTTTCTTTTCTATCCCCAAAATCAAGCACAAAATGTTTATCACCAGGTTCCAGCACTCTGAATGGGCCATCGTATGGTGGGCGGAAGGTTGGTTTTAAAGCTTCATGCCTAACAAAAACGAATTCGGCGTCTTTTAAAGCTTGGGGGACAAAAACCCGTGGAAAAGAGTGATGTGTCGGTCCGGGGAGAGAGTCCGGTCTGTTGCTGCCTAAAAACCTCTGGGCTGGAAGATGCCCTGGCTCTGGGTTCTCTGGTAAAAATTCACCTGGGAGCCTGAGAGGTTGTGCAAAAACTAATTCTGCTGGAGAGGCGTCTAGATCCTCTTTGGGCGCAGCACGCAACCCCAATAAAACCCAGGGAAGTTTATTTACCCAATTTGTATCCGTTAGTGAGGCTCTGAGGGCGGCCTTTAAAGATCTGTGAAAACGCTCGCATAACCCATTAGCCTGAGGGTGATAAGCGGTGGTGCGGTGAATTGTCGCCCCTAAGCTGCTGGCCATGGCTGACCAAAGCTCCGAGACAAATTGAGGCCCCCTATCGGACGTGATGTCCGATGGGACGCCGAAATGTGCCACCCAGTTTGTCAAAAAAACGCGAGCGACTTCCTCCGCTGTGGTTGACGCCAGAGGGACTGCCTCCGGCCAGCGCGTGGTGCGGTCTATCATTGTTAACAGATGTGTGAAACCTTGGGAGGAAGGTAGTGGCCCCACGAGGTCGACATGAACGTGGTCGAACCTTCTAGCGGGGATTTGAAAAGGCTCCAGACGGGCTTTTGTGTGTTTGTGTACTTTGGCACGCTGACAAGAAATGCAAGTCTTTGCCCATTCTTTTACGTTTTTGCGCAGGCCAGGCCACACAAACTTTTCGGCGACCATTTTAACCGAAGCGCGGACACCTGGGTGCGCGAGAGAGTGAATTGAGTTGAAAATACGGCGGCGCCATGCAGCTGGGACTAACGGGCGAGGTCGGCCGGTTGAGATGTCGCATATTAGGGGGGGGCACACCGTCGCGTAAACCCCTTTCCTCCAGCCTTAACCCTGTTGGTCCAGACAGGAGTGCGCGCACGTCCGCGTCACTACTTTGCTCCTCTGCCATGGCTGCATAATCTATCCCTGCGTGGATTGGTGCTGCGTATGTGTCCGCGTTGGCGAAGAGTTCTGCGGCTGAGGTAGTATAATCTGTCTCGTCGCGCTCTGGCGATGTCACAGCGCGAGAGAGGCAGTCTGCTACCACATTAAGTTTGCCTGCCACATGTCGAATGTCTGTGGTGAACTCTGAAATCGCAGCTAGCTGTCTTTGTTGCCTGCCTGACCACGGTTCGGAAATTTTAGCCATCACAAAGGTGAGCGGTTTGTGGTCTACAAAAGCCGTGAAACGCCGCCCTTCCAACCAGAACTGGAAGTGGCGGATGGATAAATGAAGCGCTAGCAGCTCTCTGTCAAAAGTGCTGTATTTACGCTCAGTTTGGTTTAGCGATTTGCTGAAGAATGCCAAAGGTTGCCAGATTCCGCTGACGTGTTGTTCTACAACTGCCCCTATGGCCAGGTCTGAAGCGTCTGTGGTTAACGCAATGCGGGCCGAGGGATCGGGGTGAACCAACAATGTGGCATTAGCTAGGGCACTTTTTACTTCCGCGAAGGCGCGTTCACGCTCCGGGGTCCATTCGACCGCGTTGGAAGGTTTTTGTTTTCTGAGCGCGTCATATAGGGGCTGCATGAGCTGAGCTGCGTGGGGGAGGAAACGGTTGTAAAAATTAACCATTCCCAAAAATTCTTGCAGCGATCTGACCGTTTGTGGCCGTGGGAAACTTTTTACTGTGTGAACTTTGTCTGGCAGTGGGACTGCCCCCTTTGGAGAAACTCTTTGTCCTAAAAAATCAATTTGTGACACGCCGAATTTGCATTTGGCTGGATTGATTATTAACCCGTGCTCTTCTAGTCTCTGAAAAACCATAGTGAGATGCTGCTCGTGTTCTTCCTCAGACGAGCTGGCTACCAGCATATCGTCGAGGTAGACGAACACAAAAGGGAGGTCGCATAATACTGCGTCCATCATCCGCTGAAAGGTTTGAGCAGCACCTTTGAGGCCGAAAGGCATCCGCAAAAATTCAAAAAGACCGAAGGGCGTTATTACAGCTGTTTTAGGAATGTCCTCTGCTCGAACTGGGACTTGATGATAACCGCGGACTAGGTCTATTTTTGAAAAAATGCGCGCACCCGCCAGATGTAGTGAAAAGTCTTGAATGTGAGGAATTGGGTAGCAGTCATGCGCTGTCGCATTGTTTAATCTGTGGTAATCGCCGCACGGCCTCCAAGAACCGTCAGATTTCGGAACCATGTGAAGTGGTGACGCCCAGGGGCTTTTCGAGCGTCTGATAATGCCTAATTTTCAAGGGTGGTAAACTCGTCCCGAGCTATGGCGAGCTTGGTCGCGTCTAAGCGCCGAGCTTTGGCGAATACGGGTGGGCCCGTTGTGGGAATAAAGTGTTCAACCCCATGTTTAGCCACTGTGGCTGAGAATTTGGGAATTGTGAGTGCTGGAAATTGGGTGGGGAGTTGATCAAACTTACCTCCTGCTGTGGTGACGCTGGCCTGCACGGGTGGTGGAGAAACTCGAGCTGAGCAGGGAATAGAAGCAAAGGACAGTGCATTAACCAAGCGTCTGTTCGCTAGATCAACTAATAACCCATGTGCACACAAAAAATCTGCGCCCAACAAGTTAAAACTCACCGCCGCTACAACAAATGTCCATCTGTAGTTGCGGCCGTGGATGCAGAGGGGCAGGGTCTTTTCGCCTTAAAGTGTCGATGATGGAGCCGTTGGCTGCCACCGCTCCATTGCCCTGGGGGCCCATGGCCCGGTCTGCTTGGGAGGGCATGACAGAACTTAGTTGAGCTCCCGTGTCGATAAGGAACTACTTGCCGGTTTGTCCGTCCGTCGCATATAAAAGCTTGCTTTTTTCGCCGAGAACCGCCGCTGTTAACGGCTCTTGGCTTCGGCGTTTTCCCGAAATCGTGAATTTGCAGGAGGGAACGCATTTGTAAGCCTTCTCGGCGAAGCAGTGTTGGTAATAACAAACGTCGCTCCGTCTGTTACGTCTTGGCCATGTCGCTGTCACCGCGGGCTGATTCTGCTCGGTGGTTTGTGGCTCCTCGTGGCTCCGGACATCAGCGTTGAGGTCTGCGGATGCTGCTGTGGGTGTCTGCTCCTTGCAGGCGTTGACAAGCCGTTGAGCTTCGTGAGCCAGCGTGCGGAAGTCTTGCTGGGTGCTGCATCGCATGTTGGCAAGCGTCCCTCTCATGTGTGGCGGCAGCGTACTGAGGAATATGGATTGGAAGAGGAAGTTGTCATTGTCCTCTTCTTTAAGTTGCAGCAAGTCCTCCATGAGGGCCTTGGGTCTGCATCCTCTGTGGCCGTAGACCGCCAGGATCCTCTCGGCTCTCTCCTCGGCTGAGGGGACATAATTTGCCACGATGGTCGCTTTCAGTTCTTTATATTTGTCCTGGGCCGGCGGCCGCTGGATTATGCTCCGCGCACATCTCGAAGTGGCGGCGTCGAGTTTGGCGACGATGTGATAGAACTTTGTATCGTCAGCCGTGATGCCCGCAAGTGCAAACTGGGCTTCAGCTTGCTGAAACCACGAGGCGGGGTCTTCCTGCCAGAAGTCCGGCAGCTTGACGGTGACGGCGTTTGTGTGGACCGTCACTGATGTGTCCGCAGGGTGAGAGTGCCTTGCTTCGGCTCTCTCCGCGGCGCTGGTGCTTGGTTGAGCCCTCTCTATCACTTCTGCCGTGGGGGAACGTCGTCCATCTGTTCCCCTGTCTGCATGGGCGCCAACGTCTGCCTGGGTCGCCATAGATGAGTCGATCGCGGGGGAACGCTTCTGGTCTATTCTCGCGTCAGGGTCACCAGTGTAGAGGAGCTTGAAATAACGAGGCGATGTGATTCATAAACCAAAGTTTATTATCAGCTCCTCTAACAAGTCTCATCTAGGTGCAGCAGCAGAAGAAGTAAGAGAGCGAACACCTTCGGCTCTACGAACTTATACTCGCACATAACAAAAGACATGCATATCAAAAGCTGACATCCCTCACTATCTTAATCCCCTCTTTTGTCTTCGTACTCCTCCACCTGGCCCTGGGGGGTCAGGGCAACCCATCCGGTCTCCACCGCAGCGCCTCGGATGCTCTTTGATCTTCACTGGCGGTTGAGACCCTTTGTCCTGTTCTGAGGTGTGAAGTCGCTTTACATATGTAATCACTAAACACTCTCACATGCTTAAACATATGTAGGTTATGGGATATATGATTAATATAGACCACAGGAAGTACCATTTTTATATGGTCTTTTGTATGACTCAGCTGGGATTTGAACCCACGCCCTCCCGGCTGTGGGGCGGATGCTCTATCAACTAGGCCTACCACTCTGGTAGTAACTGCTTATGGCAGAATTCTGTTCACTAAACAAAGCTGTTGACCTTGCTGTTATGTGAAATTTTAATTCCCTTCAAACAGGATGTTTCTATTAACCCCTTGAACTCTGTGAATTCCGTGGGCGGTCACGTCTCTGCATCTTAGTGCGTCTCAGTGCGCACTGAAAAAAAAGCTGTATTTCCAGTCTTCCAGTACAGACACAGCCTTGTTACAACCTGAGAAAAAAGCTGTGTAATATATTCATTTTTTGTGGTATTTTTACAAAATTTTGACCTGAGCTTGAAAACACTTGGTTCTACATTTCTGTTGTGTTTTCCAGCCATTATCTGACAGCTGTATGTTATTTGCAAGCATTTGTATCTAAAAAAAACAGCCGGGCGAACTTTCTTGTTACTCAGTGGCAGGAGCACTTAGAGAGATTATGACTGTTTTGCCAAAAAAATCAGATTGTTTTCTTTTAAATGAGACTAACCCCATGAAGATGCTGCAAAGGGTTGAAGAACAGCTTTTGATTTGCTTTGGGCATGTTATTTTTAGGCATTTTTAGGGAAGTTGAACAGACTTCAACAGGTTAAAGAAAAAAATCAAAGCATTTGCATATTAAAGGATAAATAACAAAAACGGGTTGTGTGTTTATGCTAGTCCCAATATGGGAATAAAAAGGGAATCTTCTTTTTCTACCACTTGGCAGAAAAAAAGAATAAGATAAGATAAGATAAGATAAGATAAGCCTTTATTAGTCCCACACTGGGAAAATTCCAGGATTGCAACAGCATAGGGATAGCAACACTCTGAGCAATAATTTAGAAGATAAGATAATAAGAGCAGTGAATATACATATGTACACATAAATATATATACAGTGTGGAGCATTGTAGCTAGATGGAATGAACAGCATAACAGTCTATTTAGTTACCCCACATAGTATGACTATGTACCCATACAGCATATTATGTATTGAATCAGCCTAGTTGTCACCCTCCGTAGCGATTGATATTGTCCTAGTTGTATAATGGAGGGGGGCCATTATTGTGTAAGTTTATTGCATCTTTTGCATTCAATACTATTAGGTCGTAACGTTTTTACGATCTCTGTGATAGATAAGAGTGTACAGTAGTACTTGAAAGTTTGTAAATCCTTTAGAGTTTTCTACATTTTTGCATAAATATGATCTAAAACATCATCAGATTTCTGCACAACTTCTAAAAGAAGATAAAGAGAACCTAGATAAATAAATGAGGCAATATTTTATTTTCTGATTTATTTATTGAGGGATATGATCCAATAGTACATATCTGTCAGTGGCAACAGGTTGTGAGCCTCTAGGATTAGCAGATAATTTGAAGGTGAAATTGTCAGGAGTTTTCAGTCAGTGGGATAACAATCAGGTGTTAGTGGGCACCCTCTTTAATTTAAAGAATCTTTACTTTAAATATCTGTTAAAGTGTCAACATACGTTTCTGGAAGTGTATATGGCACGAAAAAAGGACATGTATGAGGACTTCAAAAAAAGAGTTGTTGATGCTCATCAGGCTTGAAAGGGTTACAAAACCTGGTTGTCTACTGCCATGCTGCTGCTGTTACACTGTAATTTCCCAGTTTGGGATCTATCTATCTATCTATCTATCTATCTATCTATCTATCTATCTATCTATCTATCTATCTATCTATCTATCTATCTATCTATCTATCTATCTATCTATCTATCTATCTATAACATTACATCTGAGTTCCAATCTACATGAACCATCTCTGTGAGCAGGACACCTGTAACTCACCCTGTTTCCTAAATAAAGCATTGAAATGCCACATTCCTTGTTTGACTTAAAACCCCAAGGATCCTCTTCGTGCCAGGAAGATGTCTGGACTGTTATCATAAATCCCTTAGGAACACTTACCTTAAGACAGATTTATGTACTAAGAGCCTTTTGATACAAACCAGAATAGTCAAAACGCCTTCCTGGAGCCTCCTACCATTATCCAAAGCCCGACAATGCTCCCTTTTGGTCAACATTGGACTGTGTTTTATCTGCTTAAAATAATCTTCTCTCCTCAAGGCTTTGATATTTTTCCAGGAAATACTGCTCAGAACAATGTTGAAGATGACCGCCCCTGTGTTGGACAATCATGGTTTGAAATATTTCATTAATCATTGATTTGAAATATATTGCATGTCTGAAATATGTTTAAACGAGTTTATAAAGTGCATGCTCACTGGAAGTAGTCATGAAAGTTAGTCATGAATCACTGAAGTTAGCTTAGATTATATATAAAAGTCTGTAATATAAATTTCAACGTTAATATGTGTTTTTCTTCTGAAAATCTTATGTTAAGTCATCTGACTGGTACCAGCACATCACCAGCCCCTCTCTGTTGGATGATGGCCCCTTTCATTCTATTGGTGGGTTACAGACAAAGGACCGCTTTCTTATTGGACCAGAGTGCATTCAAATCTCCCATGATAGCCGATAATTGGTTCTTCCTGCTGCCAATCATATGTTATGACCAAAGAATTGCTCTCATTTAAAAGAGGAAAACGCCCTAGTTTTCCACGTTTTTTTTTTTTTTTTTATCAGTTCTTTTGTAAGACCTTCTCAGTTCTTTCTGTGGTCTTTCTGAAGTCTTTTCTACTGGTCTGAATTCTGTCTTTTTTGTGTGCGTTTTTTTTTTTTTTCTTCACTGGTACCTGAGGAGAGATCGCCCTCTTTTGTTGAGCTCAACCCCTCACATGGAGTAAAGCTCTGTTTTTCCCTCTCCTCAGATGCTGTTTTATTCTATTATACTTCTTCTATTGATTTTCCTTAACTTACCATTGAAGTGGACTGATAGCGATTTTTGAACTTTTTCCTGGAGACTGTCTCACCCACTTACCATGACGTTGAAAGAACTTGGATTTTGTGGGTGGAACTGTTTTACATTCATTTTTTTTTCTTCAGTTCTGTGGATCTTGTCGGCCGGTGGACATCCCAAAATTGTGGTCTAGGGAAGGACCTGTTGCCTAGGAGAAGACGTCACCAGCCCAGGGGCCAGCCGCCCACTCTACTGCCGGCTCCTTTGTCGCCCCTGCTGCTGAGTCTTAGCGACCGCTGAACTGATTGGGAAGGACTGCAGGCAGTCTTCCCCTTTTGCCATCTACTGGTGTTCGCCAAAGATCATTGCTGAACTCTGAAGACACAGCTGGTCATAAGCTAGACTCCAACTTATATTTGCTGGGCTATTTGATGTCTAATTTTAATTGAATATGACCAATTTTTCATGTTAAAAGTTAGTCCCATAAGCTACGAGAGGAACTATAAAACTGAAGGAAAAATAACAATCTTCTTTTCATTAACATTCATTTTTTTGTAGAGTAACGAAGAATTTCCTTTTTCATATAATTAGTTTTTAGCATTTTCTCCATTAAATTGTGTCCAATTTGATGCATATTTTTGATACAGTTACTCCACAGTCTCCCGTTGCATTACAAATACAAATTCAAAATCTGGTTTCTCTTGTTTCCACAAAGGTTTAATGATAGATCTTATGCTCAGGAATCCATTATGAGTTAATATGATATTTGACACTTGATCATTTCTCCTGCTTACAAATCAATTGAATGTAATGTCATTTAATCTGAGTTTGATCATTAAAACTGTTAACAGTATATAGAAGTTTCTGCTTGATTATTTTTTTCTGTTTCTGTTTTCTGGGTCATACAGAAGAATTCATCAATATTTGAGACTGGCTGATAAAGGGTACAAAGATTAGTTATTAATAATTTGTCCAAGTTTTGGACGGATGCCCCTATGAATTCTTTCCCTTTTGTTTGTGAGTGTTTGTGGCCACAAAGTAAACCTTCATTTGTGTGTGTGCACGCACACACACACACATACCCCCCCCCACACACACTTATATGTATAAATTAAATAATCCTTGTACCTTATCACACTTATAACACTAATTTCTCCTACATATTTTGGTCCCCCGGCTCGAGTGTGCACCCGAGAAACAGATACACAAAAAAAGAATATTAAGCCATAAGCTGTGTGTGTATTCTGGTCAAATATGATCCACTTTTATACAGTGAAGTTCTCTGTGTGCTGCCCTCCAGGGAAGCCTCAGGAGGTGTGGCCAGTGCTGTGTCTTTCTGATAACACGAGGGGGAGGGGGTGATCTGCCCACTCGCCTGAGTGGAGCTGAGAAATCTGTGCTTAAAGCATGCTAAAAGTTCAAAAAGCGTTATCATACACTGAATTAATTAAGATAAAGGCCTGAAGGGGTGGGACCACGACAAAATCCGATTCGTCTCTTGTTAATTCAACTCGATTGGCAAAATTTCCTTTTGGGATAAACTGAATTAACCAATTTTTTTCCCCTTCTCAAGAGTGATGAATCTGAATCACGCTGGACATGCAGCATAATAAAAGTTACTGAGAGGAAATTGTTTGAGGGAACAGTGCTGAACTGCACACGAAGTTAAAATTGTAAGATTATTCTTTCATGAATAAAACTGAATTAAAAGGGAGACTAACTCTCCAGTTTTTGGGGAAAAAAACCAAACAAAAAAACAAACAAAAAAAACAAGGCGTGGGTGGTGGTTGGCAGGCTGCATCCCAATTTTTTGGCTAAGTTGCACATTCACATTTGCGCGTGACCAAAACAGCCACGTACCATTCCATTTGCATGAGAACTGTGCATGCGCAGATAAATCAGTCCATTTTGAAAACCACCAGAGTGAGTCACCCTGGACACCATCTTGGAGCTGAGACAGTGAGACTGCCTCTAAGCGACATCACTGTGTTGCCTCCTCCTTGAGTGCAGAAGGAACTGCCTCCATCTTGTGGTCGACTCTAAGAATTGCATTCCTTTCATGAATTTACACCCAGAATAAAACAAAGCCGATTTATAACCAAATTGAGCTTTCAAATTAACTTCAAAGCAACCCAGATTATTCAGAACAACTTAAATTTCAACCCAATTTAAAGTTTCTATCCCAAAAGCAGTATGAAAAGAGAAACTTGATGGTTTTTGAGGATGTTCTCATGGGTGGAATAGCTTCTACTGCATATACGCACAGTAGAAGGTCACAAAAGCATACACTTTGTATTCAATCACTTATGTTAACCACACATTTTAATCCTTTAAATTAAAAGTACATATATTTCCACATTTTTTGCAACAATTGCAAACTGTTGAAGCTATCCACCTTACTCCTAGTCCCCATGATGCCTTGCATGAATTATGGTTGCAACTTCTGGTACTAGTTTAGAACATATGGTTGTCACTGAAACAGGACACTTTTCCTTTTTAAAATAACAATGACTTCGGCATCAGAAATGTGGAAACACGGCCTCTTGCACCTCAAAACAGTAATATAATCATACCAATTCCCATGACTGTTGAGGGATGGGAAGATATCCTTATAAAGTGGCCTCCTAGACAGTAACTCCATTAGTTAGTGCCACTGCTAAAATGCTAACGCTGTAAACAAATGACCTGTGCTGACAAAATGAGTCACTTTGAGGACATTTTCAAAACTGATGTAATATTATTTCCATATTCTGTATTGAAAGATCTTCAAAATGATATTTAATTTGTAGGAAGTGTGCAAAAACTGACCCAGAAAAAGACAATTTGTTTATATTTTAGCTAGGTTGAAAACTCGCGTTTGATCGGTCGGGAGTTATGTCTTCCGCAAAACCATAGGTATTTTTAGAAAGGATGATTTCTAAGCTTTGCAATGATACCAGACACTCATGGGGTTTTCACGGGACCTTGCCGCTACCAAACAAAGAAAGAGTCATGATTTATGACTTCTCGTTGCCTGTGCTCATAATGACGCGGTGTGCATTCCGACCAGCATGTCTCCACTGCAATAAGGTCGGCTGCATTTTCTTAAAATTTGTTGGACATAATCAAATTTACCTTAGAGCAGACATATGCCACAACACCATGCTTGGATGTCGTCTGTCACCGTGTAGTGAGAAGCCTCCATTTATCCAGTCTGGCACAACCACGAACACCAGCAACAAGTACCAGAACTATGCCAAGACATTCATCCATCCATCCATCTTCTACTGCTTAATCCTTTCGGGTCGCGGGGGGGGGGGGGCTGGAGCCTA